>OW386287.2:57464363-59864363 GCA_936432065.2 Rutpela maculata
ATATATATATATATATATATATATATATTATATATATATATATATATATATATATATATATATATATATATATATATATATATATATATATATATATATATATATATATATATATATATATATATATATATATATATATATATATATATATATATATATATATATATATATATATATATATATATATATATATATATATATATATATATATATATATATATATATATATATATATATATATATATATATATATATATATATATATATATATATATATATATATATATATATATATATATATATATATATATATATATATATATATATATATACTTATGGTACATTCAAATAATATATTGAAACTACAACAGCTGCAAGGTGAATTGCAAATGCATTAGAACTTCCGGAATTTCATTAAATTTATCATTAATATTTATCAGTTAATCTAGCACACATTGTAGATTTATGCCCAAAAGACTGTATTTTAATTGGCTATTTGCACATGAATTTGGCACTAGTTGATGCTTCAATTTGCAGTCAATAATATAAGGAGATAGGGTAGTGAAGGGAATCAAATTCTAAGAAAAAATGGTTCTGTACAGTTTTTCGTATAAATTGAGTTATAACTACTTGAATATTGCGATTTAAGTTTGAGAAAATAGGTATCTCAAAACGGTTTTCATTGAATAATTCGAAAAGTATCACATTTAGCGAGAACATGTTAGAGATCAGAAACAAAGTTTGTAAATTGACGGTTAATTAATTTTTTTGTAATTTCTGTAGGATTAATAGTTTTTGAAATGTGAAAGTTTAAATATGGCGTCCGAATCTTTATAACACACTAAATCACAATTTTATCTTTGCATCCCCTTTAACAATGGGGTCGTGGTGATAGAGGGACGGTTTCAAAAAAAATTTGATAGTTTGGCTTCTCGTACAATTCCCATGGCCCAAGTCCCAATTTTATGAACTCTTAATTGTTTGCTTTATATACTTGCCCCTGTTACCCCCAAAACTTCAACGGAATAACATCAAAATGAGCAAAAAAATTATTTTTTTTTACCGTTACTATACTTCCGTGATGTGAATGTAAGGTTGATTGAAAATTGCTAGAAACTAACTATAAACTAAAAATATCAATATTTTGGGGTTTTTTGGTACAGGGGCGTACGGCAGACCCCCAAATGTGTAAGAAATATGAGCCACAAATAAGTCATAGGTTTACGCATAGGGGTTAATTTACCTCCAAAAATTATGAATCCAGACTCTCATTCATTTTGGGTGGTGCAAGGAGGCGCTACGCTCGCCCAATTTGGAAAGAAGTCAGGTAAAGAAAATGATAGGCTTATGAATGTCAATCAGGAGTATGAACCTCCTGAGTGCGAAAATAGATTCATCTTCGTTGAAAAGTGGTGCGAAAGTCTTACCTTTCACGATAATTGATAGAGTGTCGGAGCTTCCTATCGCATATATTAATAACCCGTGTAATTCGATGAATAATATAAATTTACGACTGGCAATCAGATACTTGGTAAGTATGAACTACTTTAGTGCGAAAATACGTGCGCCATCTTTGACAGTGGTACGAAGGTCCTTTCACGATAATTGACGGCATGTCGGAGCTTCCTATCGCATGTACTGGTTACCCGAGTAATTCAATCAGAAACTTGTTAACTATGAACCTACTAGGTGCTAAATTACTTTAGCCATCTTTGAAAAGTAGTGCGAAAGTCTTGCCATTTACGATAATGGATTGTTTAATGAAGTTTTCTAGAGCATGTGGATTACTGCGATAGGTAGGTAGGTTTAAATTATGAAAACATTAAGACATATTCAAACCAGATTGGCAACTTATAAAAGTAATAAATATGATATGAAAGTAGGTCCCTATTAAGTACGAACAAGGGTACAGTTTTTAGCACTTTACTAATGCATTTTTGCTTTCAGGAGGTTTATACTTACCAAGTTTCTGATTGCCAGTCGTAAATTTATGACACTCATCGTACATGTGGTAGGAAGCTACGATACGTCATCAATTATCGTGAAAGGCAAGACCTTTGCACCACTTGTCAAAGATGGCGCGCATATTTTCGCAATCAGGAGGTTGACACTTACCAAGTATCTGATTGCCAGTCGTTGCCAATTTATGATACTCATCGATTTACACGGGTAACCAGTACATGCGGTAGGAATGTCCGATACGTCGTCAATTATCGTTAAAGGCAAAACCTTTGCACCACTTGTCAAAGATGGCGAATGTATTCTCGCTCTCAGTAGGTTGATACTTACCAAGTAATTGATTGCCAGTCGTAATATGATATTTATCGAACTAGAAGGGTAACTAGTACATGCGGTAGGAAGGGCCGATATGCCGTCAATTATCGGGAAAGCCAAGACCTTCGCACCACTTTTCAAAGATGGCGAATATATCTTCGCACTCAGGAGGTTCATACTTACCCAGTTCCTGATTGCCATTCATAAACTTATCATTTTTTTACCTGACTTCTTTTTCAAATTTGGGCGAGCGTAGCGCCTCCTTGTACCATCCAAAATGAATGGGAGTCTGGATTCATGATTTTTGGGGGTAAATTAAGAAATCCCTCCAACCTCCATGCGTAAAACCTATGACTTATTTGCGGCTGTTTTCTTTTATTTGTACAAGTCATATTGTAACATGTCTCCTTCGCTGTTCAATAAATTATTAATTTTCGTTATGTGTTTGAGATTCAGACTGCACTTTATATTATTTAGAGGAAACAAGTTACTACACCAGCAGCTCAGAGACTCGGTAGACGAGTCATGGGTCAGAAAACACTTTACAAATGGTTTTACGTGTTTGGTAGATTGTAATTAATATATGACAGATGTTTTTATAATTTATCTTAAAGAGATGTTGATTTGACTTGTATAATGATAATTTTCCTAGAGAAGGGCTGGGCGCCAATCTTTCTATATTCGTAATTTACACTAAGAGGGAAGTTTGATTACAAGAAAGATAAACTAATCAAATTATAAAGAAAATATAAATTGTTGACTATAAAAAAGTGTAAATTAATAATCCAAATCTAGCAAAAATCAAAATTAGATTAATACTTGCAAATATTTCTAAAAGATATTCAACTTTTTATTTACAAAAAGGTTAATTAATTAATTCAGTAGGTATTATCTAAATAGTTTGTATAGTTGGTATGGTTTGCATAGTTTGTATCAAAATGATTTGTATCAAAATAGTTTGTATCAAAATACCTGAAATAAGTGGACAAAGTGATTATAAAATTGATTTTATTATAAACCAATCAAACTGGATGCGTTTTTGTTAGAAAACGACTAAACTGAGGCCTTAAAATTAGACAGATTTATGTACAATGGAGAAAATGAATGGGCGATAATATGTTACTTAGATATTATTTAAAATATTGTCTTAAACAATATGGTGTTTAAAAGTCATAATTAATTATTTAAATATAAACGTTTCGTAGAAATTGTGATCACAAAGTCTTTACAGATCGTTTCGTATATTTGTTTCAATTAGACGTTACGCAGATAATCTACACCTAAATAATAATTATTGAAAATGTAACAATTGTTCGTTAAAAACGTATTAAAGATAAAGTTGAAAATTGAAATAATTTCAAAAAAGAACATTTGCAATTTGATTCTTTAAAGAACCCTAAAAGTGTTAAAGCATAAAAATATGAGATATATGTATATTAAAAAAAAAACATTAGATAAAAATTTTATTTGCGACACTTATCTGGAATTCTCAGTGAATTAAAGTATGATGCAATCGCTGATTTCTGGATGAGCCCAATATTAAGTCAAGGAGTTCCCAGTACATATTCGACACTTCCAGAAATTCCATAAGGACAATTTACATCTATCCTACCATATTACCGTGGCGATCTCCGAAAAAGTTGTCCTAGACTAATATATCATGTTCTAATTACGCAGAGGAGAAGAAAGACAACCCCATTAGATGATTAAAAAAATAAAGTTTCCAACCCAAACTTCAATGTGACATTAAAAAACGTATCTAGAATGCATATCTACAATGTGAATCTAGAATTAGAAGGTGTGCACCTAATATTAGGAGACTTGCATCTAAATTGAAAACCCTGGAAAGAAATGAAGTGTAAGCGTGACTTGCTGCAAAATGGCCGTTGCCAAATCTAAGTTACAAAAAAAATTATTCCTTTATAAATTACTTACGAATTAAACCGGTGAAAAACAATTAAGCCTGCTTCATGTTCATGAAGAGGGACTATCAACCCTTTCGATGTTGAAGTCGTTAAAAAAAAACTTAATGAAGACACATCACTATTAAAAAATTTAGCAGACAATTACGAAGTACCAAGCTCTTGTAACGGAGAAATATTAGTTCTGTTCGCCCTCTCGTAGTATATAAATCGTGTCGTATCTTTACCCTCTCCATTCTTAAAGTTAAGTTAGACGTGACTCTGGTTGCATACCGTTGTGTTTGTTATGAAGTAAATTTAAGAAACAATATTTGAAACTTCCAGGGTCTTTCACGCTTGAGTTAAATTATGTTTTAATTTATGAAGCAGCAATATGCATGCTACAATATTTCTTACACATTTGGGGGCCTGGCGTACGCCCCTGTACCAAAAAAAAGGGGCTGGCATGGACATTTCTGTGCTCTACTACCCCAAGTTAACAACAATTCATACATTTTGGGAGTAAACTTGTGACACACAATTAGTGGTCGGCGGGCTCCTGGTCTATAACATTTCAAATCAATATATTTATTAATTGTGGATGGAACGGACTTAGTAAACTCATTGCTATCCGATATATCTTTAGTATTGATAGAAATAAGTACCAAATCCTAATTTTATTTTCGGTAACTAAAGTGGCATAATTCGGACATAATTAAATTTTTCTTAAAATTTCATGACTTAAGGACAGGATTTTGCAGAGTGAGAGGGAAATATGCCTTTTTATCAATTTTGTATATAGTTAAATGCCATACTTTAATAGTGAAATTAGGAACTATTTTCATTAATAAACTACGTATTCAAGTACAACAGAAATTTACAATAAAAAAAATAGTTTTATTCGTTAGAACAATAATAGCAAGTATCTTAAATAGTTTTAAAGGTTATACTATGTTTGGTTTTTTAAATATTTATAATAAACCGAAAATAAACGCATATTTCCCTCTCACTCTGCAAAATCCCATCCTTAATAGAGGAATTTTAATCAGTCAGGCAAAAACAGCGTTTTTCAGTGCTTAAAAATCGACAAATTGACTGGAGTATTTTAATTTACCTTGTTGTCTGATATTTTTTCTAATTCAATTTATATATTGGTTATGAATACTTAAAATTTTCGATAATGCACGTACTTTGACTTATTTATGGTATTGCGTAGTATAAAATACAAAAGAATATACACAATTAGTACCACTATATATACATTTTAAAATGTAATGTACCAGTGGCGGCTGGTGAAATTTCAATATTTTTTTTCTCGTCTGTGGCGCATGGGACCCATACGAAACTTGGGAAATAACATCTAGAGAAGCACTTCTCTAATGACCCCTAAAAAATTTTGAAAAAGCAGTTTGCGAAAAAATTTTTGAAAATTCGCTAGCCTCCCCTGGGTCTAGGGACCCCTGTTTACTTTTATTTTTTTTTGTCATATGCATTTGACTTTTCATAAAAATGCATCGACAGATTTTGGAGTTTGTGAAAATATTTTCATTACTAACTGAGATACAACGAATTGAAATATTGTAATTTGTTAAATTGTAAATTACAAAATTTCAGTTCATTGTATTTCAGTTAGTAATGAAAATATTTTCACAAACTCTAAAATCTCTCGATGCATTTTTATGAAAAGTCAAATGCATATGACAAAAAAAAATAAAAGTAAACAGGGGTCCCTAGACCCAGGGGAGGCTAGCAAATTTTCAAAAATTTTTTCGCAAACTGCTTTTTTAAAATTTTTTAGGGGTCATTAGAGAAGTGCTTCTCTAGATGTTATTTCCCAAATTTCGTATGGGTCCCATGCGCCACAGACGAGAAAAAAAATATTGAAATTTCACCAGCCGCCGCTGTAATGTACCTATAACCGACGTCCATATTTGTCTAAGGACCATGTATTTATTTTTAAATAACTAATTATCATGTATAGATGTGCGCTGCGTGTATATGTGTGCAAATGTGTTTATCCGATTAGTTTTATCTATAACAACTTGTGCCTGGCTGCATGGATAACTCGTAATGCCATAAAAAAAATAAAAAAAACTAATTATCATATGTTCTATATTTTGTTTGTAAATTATTTAATGTAGAAATAAATGTTATTATTATTATTACTATTTATACATTTTTTTGCAGGTGCGACCGGGTCGTAGCCTGCAGGGTGAGTCGAGCGCAGAACCCAGCGTTCGACCAATAGCTCAGTTTCTACGACGCCGACAATCCACGTGGTCTTCTCGACGTGCGGTTGATCTGATGTAAGGACTATAATTTAGATAATTCTAACAGTGCAATTTAAAGTATCTTCCTTTAATAAGCGCGAATGTGCAACTCTTATAAGGGTAATATTTGTATAAATTAACTTTAATGTTACAATCCCTTCAAAATATTTAATGATAGTATAATGTTACTAACTACAACATACATGAACATAGGATGCCTTTAAGGCTGCCAAATATGGGTGTCGTAATGGACCAGGAAATTTGCATTCATTTTCTCATGCTGTTGTAAACACTTTAATGTATAATAGCAAGATTAATTTTTCATTAAAATATGAAATTGCGTATTTATTATGTTCGCCGACAATTGTAAGCATTTAGAATTTCTCTGGTTCATTGTATACCGTCATACCTATGTAATATATTTTCTATTTCCCATTAGCCGTTAGTCGCCAAATTTAGATTAGAACTGAGCTTATATACATGATTTATCTGTAAGATAGTTCGTTCCGCCAATTATGTCTTCGGATTATATATAGTTGCTCAGTGACTTCCACGCATGTTTGATTTTTGTTGTGTGTATTTCTGTGGGCAGGTAACGCTCATGGGTTTGCTCTAAAATAATTTTGACATATATTTTTAAAAAGTGTATTGTACAGGTTGTCCCAAAACATCTTGGAAATTTCTCTGGACCGTAAATTTTAGGTGAAAGTAACACCGTATGTTCATATAATTTTTTTCGATAAATTCATCGCTGAACACAGGGTGGCAGAAGCGGTTTTTTACTGCTTGGCCTTCTAAATCACCTGGTTTGAATCCTCCATCTTTCAATTCTGAGGACATCTTAGAAGCTTAGTTTACTCAACTCCAACAATGTTCAGAGGAACTGTTACAACGAATCACATTTCATGACAATGAAATACGAAACGATGCTAATATATTGCGGAGGGTGCAGCAGTCTTCAACTCATCAGGTTCGGGAGGGTATTAGAGTAACGATAGCTCTTATGTTGAACCTTATTATCAAGTTTTAATGAAATCCAAAACTTTTAATATTTATTCAGTTTTGTGTCAATTAAGTAATAATTTGTTCAAGAGAAAAATGCAGTGCAATGCAATACTGAAGATAAATATTATTTGTTAACGTTCAACTGCGTTTCTTTCGAAAACTGTTCACTTTCGATTTTAACAAAAGCTACTTTTTTTTCTTCTTATGCGTTAAATAATCTAATAACACTTATTTGAAGGAATAACCTTACAGATTCTGAATTGGGAGTAAAATATCGTGAGGTTAGTTTATCCTCGGCCTCCCAAATCTGTTTTTAGGCAAAGAATAACAGCAAAATCCGAGCACATTAAGCCCAAGAGGCTGCAGTGCCTTCAGAGTATTTTACATACAGGCCCTGGGAAGAGGGTTTTAGTCAGTTAAAGCCTGACACTCAGACCTATTCTAGCGATGGGCAGCCCGTGGTGGTTTTCCCTCCATGAAAATGAAAATAAAACGCAAAATTCGCCTGAATTTGTAATTTCCATAATTCTGCCGTCAAGACTCTTCCCAAAACTAAATTGACGAATTTTTGGTATTTTTGATTAGGTGACAACTACCCCCTAAATATAGGGTAAAATCCACTATATGAATGAAAATATAAAAGAAAGTTGATATGATTATTTCAAAGTTAATTTTAGTAAAAATAAAATGTAAAAGAGTAAGATACTAACTACATTATTAACCGCAGCAACCCTATAGTATTCATTGATTACAAGTACAAAAACTACCTAGGGGGGTTTGATAACCACTTAGAACATAAAATATATGTATTTATATAAGTACTTCAAAATATTATTCAACATTGCTAAAAAGATTAATTTGTTTCATTTAGACCCACTGATACTATTTCACCCCATAGAAAGCCCATGAGTACAAAGTACCCAGTTAGGGGTAGTTTTCGTGTTTACTGGCTCCCTATGGGGTGAAATAATGTCGGTGGGTCTAGATAAAACAACTTATTCTTTTTAGCAATATTAAATAACAATTTAAAGAATTTATATATACATTTTTTGTACTAAGCGATTTTCAGTACAAAAAGTACTCTTAAGTGAGTACTTGAGGGTACTTTTTTTACTTATTGGCTCTCTATGGGGTTACTGCAGTTAATGATGTAGTACATTACTCTTTAATATTTTATTTTTATTAAAATTAACTTTCAACTAATTATATCATCATTTTTTTAGATTTTTACCGAAATTTTCACTTTATGTAGCGGCTTTTTTCCATTTTTTAAGTGGTAATTACCAACTAATCAAAAATACCAAAAACATGTTAATTTAGTTTTTGAAAAGGAAAAATTGTGACGGCAGTCCCGTTTTTTTTTTCTGATTATGTCCTTGCAGAATTATGGATGCTACAAAAACAGACGAAATATCAGTTTATTTTGCGGCTACTCTTTATCATTCTAAGGACCTCTATTTAAAATAAAGATAACACAAATTTGATCAAATTATATTCGGCACCAAAAAAATTATTATTCTTATTTCAGTCGGTGTTTAGGGATTAATATCTCAGTAGGGGCGAATCCCATCGCAAGAAGGTATATGAATATATGGTGTTATTTTTATCTAACATGTACGCTTCCGAGAGATTGTCATATGTTCTTGGAGACAAAACTACCTGCGCCTGACCACTCCATTATATAGACCATGACCGTGCTTCGAAACATTCCAATATCAATGCGCTAGCTTTGCACTATGCTTTTCCATGTGATTCAGTCTTCATTTTAAAACATCATCAAGCAAGCTAGTGCTTTAATGTTATCTAGAAATTCACAAACAGACGTAATAACAAAGAATGGCCTCAACTTAGAACATTGTGGGACACTTGATTTCTATAACCTTGTAAATATATTAGGGGTTGAACTTCTGGGGTTCTGAGGTAAATAATTTAACTTTTACTGATGGTATGTTCATTTCATTTACCAGACCATGTTTTCGAATGCCTGAATGGCACTTTGGAAGACAAGTTACCTAGCCACAAAAGTATACACCGTTATGCTTATACTTTTAGTTTCAGTAATTTGCAGGAAATATAAGCTTAGTTCCAGGATCCAAATTGTAATTTCGAACTACTTAACTAATAAAATTAGATTCTGAAAAAATACATTGTGTGAGAGACAATATATAATTCTATCACTAATTTAATACAAAATACCTTAGACATATAAATGTGAAGATGTAGCCTAATGTAGAAGAAGATTAGTCTAATTTCTTTGGCAAGGAGTCTTCTGCGCCGTTATACATGTTTTGGAACGTTAAAAAGGTCTCTTTGAACCGCGTTGTTTAAGAACTTGTGACGTCACACAGCTCAGAACTGCCGAAAAAGTAAGATAGATGGAGTCGTATTGAAACAAATTTATTTTTTTATTAAAAATCATTAAAAACGTAAGTTTTTATATACAGATACGATTCATGTAGGTAGAAGACATATTTTATAAATACACAAACCTTAAATATTGTTGTCAATATTATTCCAGTCTATCGTGACATTGCTATTGGAGAATGCTTAAGAGTGTTAAGAAACATACGCACACAGCCAATAGACAAATACGATTGACACTATTGTAATGTTAGACGAATATAACCTAGGAAAAAATCACTTCTATTTGTATAGCACTATGGAGTCATATAAGACTATAATTTCTAGACTACTAATGATAATAAAGCGAATTTTAAACATGTCTATCCAAGACGGAGTCTGTATATGTATAGAATTATGAAATAAGCTAATGTAAGCGTAATTTTCTATGGAACAACTCTTGGTAAAGTTTAAATGTAATGTTATGTACTTACTAAATTTCCTTTCACTGCAATGTAAAACTATTTCCGTCGTGTTGTATTTGAATTTCCGTAATCCTTTTTGAAGTATCTCGTATCTGCTATTCTCATAAGGCTTTATAGGAAATTAGGTATTTTTAATGGCATACTTATTAAAAGAATAAAAAAAATATTGATGTAAAAGAATAGCTAAGGTATTCCCTAGTAACGCATCTGGGAATTTAGATCGATAACACATGAGAAAATATCTTTTTGACTCAGATGATTGGAATGATCTCCTGAGTAAACCACCAAAATTATCCCAAAATCTAACTCCGACTTTAAGCACTATCTTGAAGAAACGGGTGAAATACTATTTTATTATAACTCTTAGACAGCCTACTCAAGAAAAAAAAGGCCTGATCAGGTTTTTAGTAATATGCACTATAATGCCACAAAACGAAATCGATACAGCGCACCTTGAGTCCATTTTTTTCTTAGCCATATTCCTCTGAAGCACCACAGATGTACAATATATGTGTAGAACAGTTTAAGTGTAGATGTACTGGTACATGCGGTGCATTTTCCTATTAAAAAAGAACTATAGATGAATTATTCTGGATAGTTGTGTGTAACATACATAACTTGTTCATTTTATACATTAAACACAAATGTCAACAATTAATTGGTTCTCTTTCAGGGGTGGTTATCACACGTAACATTTAGACATAAAAATAGAGAAAGTTATTGTTCAACAATCACTCAGATTTTAGAAACGACATTTGATATGCTTCAAAATTTCAACTTAGGGTAACAGACAGAGTCAAACTTCGAATTTATCTGTCAATATTACGAAGGACGGACAACGTGCATCATGCATAAGATATTCCTATCTGGACAAGTAAAATTTTTTAATCTACTAGAAAAAAAGGCATTAATTTCTATTTAGCGAAAACACTATTTTTAAATCTCTAGTATTATTGTGTTCATTTTAATACGCAAACATTTGAAATACGGCTCTGTAGTACTTTTGTCAGCATGTAGTAACGCCGACTTTGATATTTTTAATTGCAGTTTTTGCAACCTTTTTAATGTACACTATAGAAATGAAATAAACTATACTTTTTAAATTTCTAACCTATTTGTCTGCATTCGCCTCTGTTTGTTGTGCTTATCAAAATATCCCCCTTCCTCTCCACTCTTCTCCTAATCCTAGTTCTAAATATTATCCTTGTTACACAAAGTATGGTGTATTTTAAACGACCCAATTTATCTACGTTCGTTTTCTTAATTTGGGGGCACTCCAAAGCATGATATTTTACATTGTTGACTTTTCCGATTTTTACGGAAATAAAAAGAAATTGTACGTAGTGTGCAGCGTATTGTAAAGTGTAGATCATGAACAAAGATATCCGAAGAAACATCTCTAGATATAGAATTTGCCTAAAATATTCGAAGAGGAATGAAACATATTTAAGAAACAAAATAAATACAATCAGTTTCCTTCATATATACAACACAACACTTCACGCCTTCACAATATTTGTGGCATATCCGTTTATCAATTCTTAATGCGAATGATAATGCCGATACGTTGATAGTGAACACAGCCATTCATGAATCGTCAAAACACGAGTAGTTATCATTATTAGAGAGGCTGTTGACTTAACAGTACTTTCAATTGCCCTAACTCTTGCAACAGGCATTCTTTTCAGTAAGCTTGGAAAACGTAAACTAGAAAGTGAAATGTGTTCATCTACACATCTGCAAGGGAATCAAGGGTTAAAGGATTCTGTTTCTCAACATATTTGGAGGGGGTGACACAACGTCAGCCGTGTTTGGACAAGGTAAAATCATAATGGTAAAACTTGTATAGAAATTTAAAGATATACGCAATAAAATTAATATTTTGAACCATTGCGAATCAGCACATGATGCCAATTTCCAAGAAAGGTGCAATTCTTTCTTCTTCCTGTATGATGTACGGAAAAGGTCTAAATCTGTATTCCTTTCGTTGTTTCGCCAGAGACACTTCGAGAATGTCATTAAATTTGGCACCTCTATTGCCCACTGAAGAAGCTGCCCTAAGCATTCTTACAAAATTTTTCACCTGGATCAGCTATAGCCCGGATGTCGTAAGAATGCTAAGAATTGGGACTGGAATAAAGTTAGCCTAGTTACTGTCCCAATATGAAACCGTCTGCGTCTGAAAATCTCTTGAAAACAATTTCTTGTAACTGTTCCAAAGAATGTGGTAATGGAAAGTTGATCTCAAATTCTTCTGTATCTGTGGATACTGCCAAAGACAATCTTGTATTGATACATTGCCTGTAGTGTAGGTGATGACTACAGCAGATTATATTGAATCATCTGGCATTGAAAACGTTAAAATTACATTTGACAAGGACGACGATTAAGAGACTGAAGAAGATAAATTTTGAACCACATAGGTAGATGGGACACAAATGACTTATTTTAATGTATGAACTAATAAAAGAACATACAATTTTGTAGTATGCATTTAACCGTTTATATTATGAACATGTGGAAGTTGTCATCATTAAGGTATTGTAGTACTATAGTAAGTTTTCCCTCATCTTCTCTCCTAGACTTGCATTAAACAGATCTTAGGGAGTCGTTACGAGTGCACATCAACAGAAACTTACCATCAAAGAGACTGCTGTCTGACTTTCAATGAATTGGTAGCGTTGTTGTCGTTCTGGGGTGAATATTAATACAAAAACTAATTAGATCTTTTCTATAAAAAATATTATACTGGACAGTTATCTTTTTCGATTGGGTAAGCACTATAGGAGCTATCAGAAAAAAATACTGGGTTACGCGCCGATTATAGAAAATGGCTGCTAAAGCTGGCGTGGGACTCCAGGAGACTTTTATTAGGTTATTCAAATTATTTCCCTGACCACCTAAGCCAAAAAGAAAATTTCCCATTTTTTCCGATCTTTGCTACAATCAGAGTCAACAATAAACTTTCAAATTCTAAACTGTTTCATGACTGAAACGAGGTTTCCCCTTACAATCGACAATCTGGTACTATTACCGTCAAATTTCTGTAAAATTATCTTAAATCGCGGCGTGATAAATGTAAACTTCAGGTTTGTCGCCATGCATTGAACGACCGGTGCAGCAGTTTAAACTGGGAAAATTTCCTACATTGTTAAATCTGTTTACAAGCTATCATTGGTATTTTTTCGTTCAGCGTTAAAATCAAACTCATTTAGGTGACCCAGCTATGAATTTATTATTATATTTTCCATTACCTCTAACCATACTCCAAAGAACCAAGATAAAATATTACCAAATATGTGGTTGCCCTGCTTGCTATTTTCTCAAGATTCTGCTAAGAAACAAATATTGTACCGAAACATTAAAATTATTTTCTAATGTAGCCATGAATTTCAATGTCCGATCAGGCAAATATCTGTATAACTGAAACTATTAAATTCGTACAAAACATAACTAAAACATGTTGAAATTTATACACCCTTTTTTATATCAGTTTTAAACTAGTTTCATACACTCAAAGTTGCTACATTACAACATAGGTTTACGAATAAAAATCTCATGAGAATAGTAAATACCACTTCAAAAGGGATTAACGATACATAAGTGCTTACATGTACCAAAGCTCTAACTTTACCGAAATGTTGTTCACTACGACTAACTCCAAACTTTAATCTAACAATTTCGTACCATTTTTTACTATAGCAACCTGGTAAGTTTGTACACATATCTTTTAAGATGTTTAGTCTGAGTACCTAGAGCGCTTTAAATGCAAATAGAGAAGCTTATTTTAAAAATGAGATGCTTTGAGGGACTTGTGAGCCAATTTATGTTTCATAGCAATAACTTAAACAATGTAAATTTTTACTTAATAGTACATATCTAGTGGAAATTATTAGACATATCTTCCTTACCTCGGTACTGTATACTGTAAAGAATATAAAAAATTATACGTACTGTTTGGTTAATAGCAAATAAAATTGGGGTTAAATTTGTTGAAAAGGAGAAATGCCTGACGGAAAACATACAAAGTCAAGTATAAAAGATTATTTGAAAGATAATTTTTGTGGAAATATGTTATGGTACTTTCTATAGCTATTAAATTTGCAGAAAATTTGTACAAGTTTTAAACTTTGATATTTTTTATAATAAAGAATATACAGGAACCACTTTTGATATACACTGTGTGTCAAGTGTATGGTCCGGGCTTTGCGAAATTTAAATTGAAAGGCAAAAAAAAATTGTGCATATGTATTATGACGTCGTGTTGAATTTCACTATTATCTCAAAAGATATGGGGTCACGATAATTTCTTACAGCAATGGGGATAGTTTTTGAACTTAGTTGATACGATTTGCCTTAAACACATGTCTACACTTATATTCTTTAGTTTTTCTAAATTATGAGGAATTTTTTTTTAATAATCGAATATAGGTCTCTCACAAAAATGTTGGGTTTCTCTGTACACACATTGAACTGCATATCAAAAAATCTCTAGCTCAGAAAAGCTAAGATTTATTTATTGTGTTATTTTGCACTTGTTCAGAACCAGTGAGGCAGCATTTTATATCATCGCATAGGGAGGGAAAAGTCTGTGAGTTTGCATAAAAGGAATTTTGAGAAAATTATGATTGCAAATTTTAACTTCGATTCAAAAAATTTAATTCAAAATGAGTATTTCGATCCTTCCTTTTTCGGTTATTTGATCAATTTCCAAGAACTTCATAAGTGAACACTGAAAAGAAATGGAAAGAGAATTTCGATATTAAAAAATACGCCGAAGTTTTCTCATCAACACAAAAGAATCAAACACGTCACCCAACTGTTGTTTTGCAAAGAAAAAAAAAATATAAAAAAGGTACTTTATAAATTGGTAACATATATCAAAATCTTTTTAAAATATGTTAAAGTATATATTTAGTTTTTAATTTTTTTTATATTTAATAATCAATTTTATTTTTAACAATTTTTTTTATTCTGTGTGTTCGCAACGAACCACTTATAATATAGAAAAGCTTTCCCTTTCGGAAAATATCAAAAACTACCCTTATTGCTATTAAAAAATAATGGTCATAACCCCATATTTTTTTGAGATAACAGTGATAGAAAATCGTCAAAATATGAACAAATATATCTAATTTGCGCACTCCAATTTGTTTTTTTTTTCGACGTTGACTTTGAAGGACCCTGTCGGCCTATATACAGGGTATATTGTTGAATGAAGAATTTGAGTTACTTGAATTTTTTTTCAAATATTAGGACGAGAGATTGATTTAATAAATAAATATATGTTCTTCGAAGATAGTAGTCAATCTCAGAAGAATTTATTAAGTAAATGGGCATAAATCTCAGAAGCAAAATTCTCCCCAATTTTTTTTTGTTTGAACTAGACACACTGTTGAAATGACAAATATTTATTGAATTACATATCAATGCAGAGAAATTATCTCACAAGTAGCCTCAAATTTTTGTGTAATATTAAATCGTGTGCTAAAAATAACTTGCAAACGTTTAGTGACATAATTATAGAGCATATAGAACTCCATTTTCTGGGCTTAAAAATATCTTGTACCCAACACATATCACATTATAGAAAAAATAAATACAATTAATTCCATCACTTTTGAAAAAATTGCCACTATATCAGCGAACTCAAGCGAAATGGAATTAAGTGTAGATAGCTTGGTGTTAAAAGTTTGTCCAGATGCAAAATTACTTTGATGTATGTGGCGTAAAATCACATTTTAGTTATTTCGCTATAGAAATCATTTTTGTACTCGAAACATTTTTGTACTAGTTAAATATATGCCAGCAGAGTAAATAATTATACATTTTGTATGTGCCACTTCGGTATAAAAATGATTTGATAAGTTCGAAACTGTTGACCAAATGTTAGACAATTTTACAGTCCTTTAGCAAATTATAAACTGAAATGTCCGTGTGTGTTCTTAATGGAGTACAGAAAATGTTTATTTAATAAAAAAATATATTAAAACTCGTTTTTTATTTACCCCTTTGGTTCTTAGTCCACTGAACCAAAAATGTCCATAAATATAATTAGAAAGTATATACATTAATATGATGCATTTATTCATTAAAATTGAGCCGATGAATAATTCGAATTGAATTAATATACATCTATACATTACTTGATAAATGAGTTTTTAATCTATAAACGGTACGTTGTATCAACGAAAACGTGTTAATTGAACAATGATGAAGTTCGTTGCTTTGATAAACATTCGTTATAGACTGGCGGTACATGACCAGTCAGGTGCAACGTTTTTAAAATGCATGCCAATCATATATATGAATGAATATGTCAGAAACGCAAATTTTAGGGTCGTCGCGTGCAGAAGGGTGTGCAAATCGATTTTTTTTTATTTTTGTTTTTGTGTTTTTTTTTAAATTTTAAAATGGATGCCAATAGTGCCAAACGAAAAGGCGTGAAAAAGAATCCAGCGGAAATTCATTGGCATGCAGTTTCCGCGCGCAAAACAACTTTTGATGCGCACATTAAATCGTAAAATTTTTTGGTGTTCTTGATTTTGGATGATTTTGGATTATTTTTCAAGACTTTTCGTTTGCCACTATTGACATCCATTTTAAAATTAAAAAAAAAACACAAAAAAAACAAAAAAAAACGATTTGCACACCCTTCTGCACGCGACGACTGTCTAAAATTTGCGTTTCTGGCATATTCATGGTAATTTCATTCATATATATGATTGGCATGCCTTTTAAAAACGTTGTACCTGACTGGTCATGTACCGCCAGTCTATTATTCATACTAGTACATTTAGACAAGGCGAAAACCTCGCCTTCGTATGAAAAAAATTTCCCATACATTTTTTTTTGCATGTTCACATTCAGGACATGCCCCTAAAAAAGGATCAAGAGTTTGCCGGACGAAAATCTGGTCCCAATTTGTTTAAACTAATTTTTTTTAAACAAATTGCAAAAATCGCTTTTTTTGACACGGATTTTTTTTTGGTCATTTTAAACAAAACGGGTCTCTTGTCATTTTTTTGGTAAAGTTGACCATTTCCGACTTATAAACAATTTAATCTTTGGAAAAACGCAAAAACAGACATTTTCATGGTTGAAACACAATATTAAAAAATGAATTTTTGAGTTCACCACAATTCTTATATAATCTTTGAACATCCATTAACAAAATCCTGAAGAGTAAGCGCAGATTATTTCATTCTAAAGCTTAAATTTTTAATTATTAAATAGACCTTTTTACCCGGGCGCGCGCACTCGCTAATGCCGACTGAAGGCTGCCGGCTTAAGTTAAAAAACCGCTGCCCTAGGAATCACTACTTCCACATCCAGATTCTCTATCCAAGTCACTCACATCGAAAAAACTTTGTATGTGGAAATAATTGTTTATGGAACTTTAATAATATAATATTTGAAATCCTCTACCCCAAAAACCCATAAAACGATACCCCACATCGGTAGTGGGGTGGGGGTGGTCATAAGGGGGTGGTAGTGTGGGTGGATGAAGTAAAAAAGTATTTTGAGGCTTCTGGTTCTTGTACATACACTAAATCACATTTTTTTTTCATCCCCTTTAATAATGGGGTGGGGGTGGTAATGGAGGTGGCTAATGTCAAAACGAAACAAGATGAAAATATAATCTAGTTCCAGATCTTGTTAAAGTACATATGTACCAAATTTCAAGTCAATATCTTAAACGGTTCCAGAGAAAACGTGCTCACAAAAAAAGTTACAGACAGACAGACAGAAATATTTTTTTCGCTCAAACTTAAAATCTCGACGTTTCATGACATTTTAAGTCTATTTGAACAATAAAAATTTTTAAAAATTTTTTTGTCGTTACTATACTTCCACTGGATGTGGAAGTAAAATACAGTACCTGATAATATTATTTCTCTGTGCAAATGTTTAATGACTTGCAAAATCAAAGCATGCCATTCTAAAAAAAATAATATTACTGGTGTACCTTTGTGGTTGTTGTATAGATGAATGCAAGAATATGCTCAACTTTTTTGTTTAATTTATTATTTATATTTATAATAGTTTATGACAAAATATATTGATTTATAAAACAAACAGCAATAGTAACTAAAGCTTAAAAATAAAGCATCGAGAACACATAAGATACTCTATATAGTGTCCAGTCGATAGTAGCGAGTGCGCGCGCCCGGCTAAACACGTCTATTCAACAATAAAAAATTTAAGCTTTAGAATGAACTAATCTGCACTTACTCTTCAGGATTTTGTTAATGTATGTTCAAAGATTATATAAGAGTTGTGGTGAGCTCAAAAAAAATCATTTTTTAATATTGTGTTTCAACCCTGGAAATGTCCGTTTTTGCGTTTTTTCAAACATTAAATTGTTTCTAAGTCGGAAACGGTCAACTTTACGAAAAAATGACAAGAGATCTTTTTCGTTCAAAATAACCAAAAAAACCTAAAAAAAAAATCATCCGGGCCAAAAAAAACTTTCATTTACACTTGAGATGTCCATAAAATAAAATATTAACTTATGAAAATGTTTATTCATTCATTTATACAGTGTGTCCCATTTTGCTAGGAACCACTCCCATAAAAAGTTTATTTTAAGTCCGATTTACATCGTCTTTTTGTACGTGGATCTCTGAGAAGTGCATTCTTGTGATACATTACATTTTATAAAACATAAAAGCACGGCCTACTGCGTTTCTTTTACGGGGTGTAAAATGAAAAAATCTTATTAACGATTTCTAATCTGAGTACTCCACTGGATTAACAACCTGTCAAATTAATTTGTAACAAATTTCGTGAAAGAATACCTATTTTTGAATTTTTCCCATAAGAATTAATAATTCTGAAATTGCCAATGAAAATCGACTGTTGTACGAGATTTTGTACTTAAAAGAGTGCCTTGACTCAAACAACTGACAAAGGAATGCTTCATCTAAAAATACTAACTCTCTTTGAATGGGTGAATTTTTCTTCTCTTTGTAATTCCTCAAAAATTCGGACCTTCTGGCAACAATATTTGTCTTTTCCAACAAAGTTCGTCTGTTGTCATCTTTTTTAAACTTAAATTTCAAATGTAGAAGGAGTGTTCGTAAACTACCATAGCTTATGCCAACAATATATTTAGTACGAAGTTCTTTTTGCAAGGTTTTTAATGTAACACGCCTCTCTGTAGATTTTTTTTTATAAAACACGCCACATATAGTAGACAACCTCCAAATCCAAAGCCAAGGCTGTCCGGAAGAGGGTTGCACATTTGGAAAAACGCAGACAGGATTGTCAGTGCCGGGGCTGCGGCTCGAATCCAGAACGCGATAGACAGTGCGACCAGCATATTCACCACCTAATACGCCTTAGTCAACTAAGCTACCATACATTATTTTAGCAGGTAAGTGTTTGTTTTCTTACTTTCTTCATACATCGTATATATTGTATTGCGAAGTTCACATTTTCTTGCTTCGTCTAAATCTCTTGTCAGGGCTATTTTTCGAGGTCGAGAAGTTCCTGGAGTACTGAGTAACTTACTTCTCTCCATTTGTATTTTTATATTAGACACATCTAATCTAATCATCAAAGCAGTAGCTACTCGCTAAAAGAATTTATTTATAAGTAATAAAAAATATAAAATATCATTGGACAATGGCCGTGAACGCCTGCATTCTACTGATAAGAAACATGGACATTAAATTTAAACAGCGTTGACAGAAATCAGTGGAATCTCGTTTTCTTTCTCTAATATAAAATATGAGCTACCAGATTTCTAGCTTGCATATTTAAACATTTTCCAAACATAATGAATGAAATGAAATAATCGCGTTACGAAAAGTAAATAATATGTGCGCCACTGACGATTGACACACGAGACTGATGCGCTTCTATGTATCCAGACGTACGCGTTAGCATTACTCTCAAATCTAATGCGCTGGATAAGCATACGTAGGTCGTAGATTGTGCAAGACACACACCTTACGTTAGGGTGTCCCTTGTATGGGGGCAATTTTAAATTTTGGTGGGATCCTCGAGAGCACTTTTTAATCGATTCCCATCTAAAAATGAAGTCTCTGCGCAAACTTTGAGCTCGATCAAACAATTTTGTACCTTGCCACAAGACCTTTTTTTTTAAACATAAGTTGGAATAAAAACAATGTCTACAGCATTTTTGAAACAAAAAAAATCCACACTTTTTAATTAAAATTTGTATGATCTATAATCATGAAGAATCAAAATTACGTATGGTAGTTTCACGGGGTTTCCTTCACCAATGCCTCCTTTGTACCATTTCCATTTCCTCTACGCGTGGTCCGAGCTACAAGCAGTAAATTTTGAAAATTAACATTTGACTTTGCTTTGCCTAAGTACTCTTGCGTTAAAGCTACACCTCTTTCAGCCACATCATTTATAACATTTAAACGAGAAAATAACTGGCGTGCTTTCTGATAGTCATCTTGCAAATGTCAAACCGTAGGATCAACATTCAAAAAACCGTATTCAAGTTCAAACCTTTCAAAAAGCTTAGTAGTGTTAGCGGATACAAAGATCACGTTTTTTGGGGCCAACTAGTCACGTCCTCTGGTTTTAATGCTAACCTATGAAGGCTACGATGGGGGTACTGAATTATTTCTTTGTTTTTCTGAAAAAATCTTTTTAACCATTTTCCGTTTTTCTGAAATTGACACCTCGTTATCTAGAATTATCAAACAAGCCGGTTCCTTCCACAAGTACCATAAAGGACCTTTGAACTTCTTCACGCCTACATCTGAAATAACTTTATCAACGTAACGGATTAAATAATTCAAAAATTGAAAGTCATTTCTCGGGGCGTTAATTGGATGTAAATCAATACTTTACATACAGACGAACAATGAAGATACTTAAAAATATCAAGCCTGTTTTCTTTTTTTTTGATAACTCCCCTGATCTCTGAACATAAATATATTGAGTGTGTAGACAGCTTGCGACATAAAACGAGCTTCGTTGATAGCTCCCAGCTTGTAAAATTTGATGCCTTTTGGGGGAGTTCCTCGTAAGAAGATGCAAGTAAGCTTCAACAACTCTTTGTAATCGTCACGATATTGGTTCTTCTAAAACACACAAAGTAAGTATGTCAGCGCAGCGCAACTGTGGTCTCCAAATCTACGCAGTCTAAACACGTTAAAGGGTAGTAGACACCAGCTACCCGCTTCGGTGCGTTTCGGAAACAGTCGCCCTTTTCCGCAACTTACGCATCGCTAAGACAAAGCGGCGCGACGTACTGTACAAGCATTGAAGCATTGATAGGTTCGCCACTGCAATCACCAGTGGTCACTGACATTGAGATATAAGCCGAGCGTTGTTGGGTTGTTTCTCAATATTATTTGCAGAGAATTGTTGTATTTGAAGGTGCATTACTACTGAAACTACGTTGAAAATTACCCAAATGTGTTGAAAAGCAGTAACTATAGCAACCCGAGATTTTCGATAAAAAATTAAAAAACTGAAAAAAATCTCAAATCTTTGACAGTATTGTGGCAAGGTCAAAAATTAAAATATCGACTTCAAATTTTACACAGAGGCTTTTTAGATAAAAAGGAACAAATTAAAGAGTGTTTCCGTCGTCTCCTGAAAAGTCAAATTATAAGGGACACCCTACCTTACGTCCATTTCAGGCAGTTCGATTGAAAGAAGTGAGACGCCAACATATAAACGATAGTCTTTGCTTGCTTCCCGCGTTAGTGACGTTCGAAGATAAATTGGTTCAGTGATACTTATCAAATACTTTATTGGATAAGAACATTATTGACTTAAAGTAGTAGGAGTAAAAGTTACTTCATCGGTAAATAAAATGTTCTTAACAAAATGTCGATGTGTGTAAAATAGTCCACTCAAATTAGGAAAATAACGAAGAAAAATTCTGAACAGCAGTTTCTCTGCATAGAAAGTAAGTATTCAACTTTTAGAACAAGGTTTTGCTTATGCGCAGAAAAAAAAAGAAATGATTTTTGAGATATATACATATAGGTATATACGTTTTTCTGTGTTTTTTTTTTTTCATTTAGACCTACATATTTCGAAAAGTTCGCGTTTTCAAGGCTAAGCGAACATAGGTAAACATGTTCAGAATACGACTTCCTACAAAAAAAGGTTCTATACATTTTTCCGATTATCACACTGGCTTTTCCGGAAAAGCAACTCGAAAAATATATATGTTTCTTTCGTGTATTTTAATTTTGAATGCAAATATCTCAAAAAGTGCGCGATTTTAGGGCTAAATGAACATAAGTAAACTTGTTCAGAATGAGATTTCCTGCAAAAAAAGCTCCTATACATTTTTTCGATTATCCCATTGGTTTTTCCGGAAAAGCTTCTTGAAAAATATATATATTTGCTTTTTCGTGTTTTTTTTTTCATTTTGACGTATATTATCACTCAAATATATAGAAATTTTTTTGTAGGAAATCACATTCTGAACAAGTTTAGTAATGTTCATTAGCCCTAAAAGTGCGTACTTTCCGAAATATATATGTCGAAATGAAAAAAAAATTACGAAAAAGCAAGTATATATATTCTTCAAGAAGCTTTTCCGAAAAAACCAATGGGATAATCGAAAAACGTATAAGAGTTTTTTGTAGAAAATTTCATTCTAAATAAGTTTATTTATGTTCATTTAACCCTAAAATCGTGTCATTTTCGAGATATATGCATTCAAAATAAGAGAAACACGAAAAAACACATGGATATAATTTTCAAGTCGCTTTTCCGGAAAAACCAATGGGATAATCGGGAAAATGTATAGAGCCTTTTTTATTATAAATCGTATTCTGAACACGTTTACCTATTTTCGTTTAGCCTCAAAAGCGTGTACTTTTCGAGATATGAAAGTCTAAATGAAAAAAAACATAAAAAACTTATATAAATGTATATATCTCAAAAATCATGTCTTTTTTTTCTGCGCATAAGCAAAAAATTGTTCTAAAAGTTGAGTACTTACTATCTATGCAAAGAAACTCCTGTTCAAAATCTTTCTTTAAAACGGCGTTTTTTTTTCCTAATTTGAGTGGACTATAATGTTTATTGAGAATAAATTGGCAAAATTCTAGCCTACGTGGAAGATATGGTATTTGGAATATATACAGGAATTAAGCGATATGCTCGGAAGCTTTCTTTGCGTAAGATTCTTAAAACAGACTGTTTACTAATTCCTGTTAAGCTGACTTGGGGAATTTCATCCACACGAACTAAAATGTCTTGTTCCTGGTCGTTTCGGTCGTCCTACATTATTTTTAGAGTGAAAATAACCTCTTTCTCCCAAACTACGAAATAAATCTTTGAAAATCTTATGATCTGGCTGCTTTGTATTTCAATACAGCACTAAGTATTAGCACAGTATTAGCTGTATCACGGACGGGGAGATTCTTTTCATATCTCTCATCTCTGCATTAGAAAAATTAGTATGTCGAAGCATTCCAAATAAAGAAGTAAAAAAACTTGATAAATTAACACGAACAACACAATAAGAACACAATAAAATGTCAAAACTAACGGAATGTTTCATAAATGACAGCACTAAGACGTAACCAAAGCACACTTTTTAATAAGTACAATTTGTTTGAATTTACAAAGAATTATCAACAGCAGTTGTCCCGAAAGCGGTTGAAATTATCAAGTTCTATCAACTGTACTTGTTTAAGTAGAAATGACACCAGCACAAGAGATTTTCTAGTCAAAAGTACCACGTTTCGTCAAAAAAGTAGGAAACATACTCATCATCAGGTGATGTGGCGCCCTCTACGGCCCAGCTTGATAATATAAATTATTGTTTCTTAGCTTAAAAAATGATTTTTGACAGAATTCGGAAAAGATCGGTCAATAGATGGTTCAGTTATTGCAAGAAACAAAAAAAAATTCAACTCTGCCACCCTGCATCTTTTTCCAAAACAACAACTTACTAAAGCGTACTTAGTTATATGCTTGGTCCAAAGAATCATTAGTGGTGCACCCTGTATAACTTAATTCGGTGATCAATAGCTGATGTTTCCTGATAGGACTTCAAAATGGTATAGAAACATTGACAAATTTGATGATGGCGTTGGAGAACAAGTCTACAAGACCCGTTATCGCTTGAAAGAATTAAGGGTGCGCGTTCATGGTATTCAATATTTCATATGAAGGGTTTTATATGAACGGCAGACATGGACATTCAGGACGATATGAGAGAGTAATTACCGAGAAAATATCCATTTCCTTGACCTTAGACACGTGAGTAGAATAGATAAAAAGACGTAAATAAAAGCCACGTCTGCTACCCTTGGCAAAAAATATCCCTAAAAAGGCCACAGCAATCGCATCGGACAAATCCCTTGACAGGCTCATTTTCGTAGAACTAAACATTTTCAAAAAACAGTTTTTGTATTTACTAGTGAAATATTTTTGTCGAACTCCTCTATACGTTTCCTTAAATATATAAGGAATAAAAACCAGACTGCAACCAACAGCTATTCTCCGGACTAATGCCCCGCCACAAAACGCTAAAGTTTCGATTTTAACAGACACCAGCCGAAAGATTTATTCCTACTTAAAGGAGCTCTCGTGCCAGCCACCCCATACCACTTGCAGACTGCAGTTTTGAACTATTAGCTCTCGTCAGTGCATGGTAGGTCTGAGATGGCTGGAATGAGGCATTTGTTCACTCTTGGTACATGACGAGATTTATAAAACCACGACATGCAACAAAAATGGCAGGCTCCATCTAGCGGCTAATGTCCATTACAATCGAAACAGCAGTAGGCCTGATATGAGCATAGTTAGTAGGTATGCTTTTAGAGGGCAGAATATTTACTAGTGAAATATTTTTGTCGAACTCCTCTATACGTTTCCTTAAATATATAAGGAATAAAAACCAGACTGCAACCAACAGCTATTCTCCGGACTAATGCCCCGCCACAAAACGCGAAAGTTTCGATTTTAACAGACACCAGCCGAAAGATTTATTCCTACTTAAAGGAGCTCTCGTGCCAGCCACCCCATACCACTTGCAGACTGCAGTTTTGAACTATTAGCTCTCGTCAGTGCATGGTAGGTCTGAGATGGCTGGAATGAGGCATTTGTTCACTCTTGGTACATAACGAGATTTATAAAACCACGACATGCAACAAAAATGGCAGGCTCCATCTAGCGGCTAATGTCCATTACAATCGAAACAGCAGTAGGCCTGATATGAGCATAGTTAGTAGGTATGCTTTTAGAGGGCAGAATATTTACTAGTGAAATATTTTTGTCGAACTCCTCTATACGTTTCCTTAAATATATAAGGAATAAAAACCAGACTGCAACCAACAGCTATTCTCCGGACTAATGCCCCGCCGAGCGCTGAATTACGAATTACAAGCCTGGACGCGTTAATGCAATAACTGTCTATTGCCACAAAACGCTAAAGTTCCGATTTTAACAGACATTTTGTATATTATGTGGTAATCTGTTGATCGTGCATTAAAATGTCAAATGGAAATTTTGAAGAGCACTAATTTCTCTTTTTGGAATAGTTATATAAAATATTTTTTTCGAAATATCTTATTAGCTATTGATCGGACACAAAAATATGTAATTGCAAACTTGTGGAGAATTTAGTGCTCTACAGAACTGACAATATATTTGAATATACGATGAATAGTTTAGGAGATATTTTGAAAAAACTGTTCTTTTATAACTTTTAACGGGCTGTAGCCCATAAGCTACAAAATGACGTATGCCACGTAAATTATAGAGCAACTAGTCCTCTATAAGGTGTTATTCGCAAATATATCGCATATATTCAATATGGTACATTTAGGAATTCTTGATGATTTCGGAGGAATTCTTGATGATTTCGGAGAAATTCAGAATGGTAGATTCAATTAAAGTGAAAGCCATGGAAGAGCCACAGAATTAAACAGTAGTTTAAATATTGTAGTTATAGATTTTGCGTGTAAACTACTGCTACTACTTATTAACTTTGTTTAAAAGCTTATGAAATGTTCTTTAATTACTTCCACATCTAGTGGAAGTATAGTAACGCAAAATAAAATGAAAAATTTGTATTGTTCCAGTGGACTTAGAATGTCATGAAAAGAGATTTTAAGTTTGAGCAAACAAATTTTCTGTCTGTCGGTCTGTCTGTATGTAACTTTTTTGTGAGCACTTTGAAACTGTTTAAGATATTTACTTGGAATTTGGTACACGTATGCATTTTAACGCGATCTGGAACTGGGTTATATTTTGATCTTATTCCGTTGAAGGATTTTGGGGTAAATAGGTAAATCAAGCAAGTAAGGGTCCATACAATTGGTATTTAGTATATATAAGAGAAACAAAAATTTTTGGCATTAGCCACCTCTATTACCTATATATAAGAAAAGCTAAGGTTCCAAAAAATTTTTTAGCATTAGCCACCCCCATTACCACCCCCACTATTAAAGGGAGTGAGAAAAATAAAATTGTGATTTAGTGTGCGAACAAGAACAAAAGGTCTCAATGTTTTTTTATTTCATCCACCCCCATCGTTATGGTATATCGTTCTATTGGTTTTTGCTATTGCAGGCTATTGGCTATTGCAAATATTATATTATTAAAGTTCCTTAAACAATTATTTCCACATAAAAATTTTTTTTGCTGTGAGAGACTTGAATAGAAAACCTGGATGTAGAAGTGGTGATTCTTTGGGCAGCGGTTTTTCACTTTTTATCACCACTGTGCAATATAATTTAATAGTATTGTAACGATTAAAGGGTATGAACTCGGTTTCCGCGCGACGCCGCGCGGTCGATTGTTCTGATGGGAGACATGATCGAACTCTACAAATTTCACGAGTTATAAATGCTGAACAAAATGTGAAAATGTAGCTTATGCAAGAAGATTTTCCCAGCTTTAAGCCGGTTTAGTCAATTATACTTGTAAAATTGCGGACGTCTATTTTATTTGCATTTGAAGTTGAAGTTGTTTTCATTTTACCCGCAGAAAGTGATATTTTAGGAAGCTTCTGTTTCATGTCGAATTATAGTATAAAGATGGAAATTCAGTTACCAACAATTCCTCATCAGGCAACCTTTCGTGGTTCCTTTTGTGAATCCACTGTAGATTTTCAATACAACAGTAAAATTTCGCTTAATCTTACGTTTAGGCAAAATGTGCTTTTGTTGGGAAAAATGAAATGGATAAATATGGCATGTAAATATCAAAGATTCATGACTTCATCTCATAATTTCACATTGCACTGACTCTTGACTAACTGTGCTTTTAAAGGTTGCTGTTATGCTGAAACCGAGTGCTAGTTATTGACTTCAAGAATATGGATTTTCTTGAACACCCAGTAAAAGATCATGCTGAATGTCCTCTCTTACAGACTGATGGCCTCGGTGCTTCCTAACATGTCCCAGGTGCCTAAATTTTGCATCGATTTTGCTTAACGTTGAACGACCCATTCAACCCGCGTACGGTTTGGATACATTGCATTTAATAAATCATACAGCTCTTGTTGAGTGCGTGTGCGGTCACCAATATTAATCATCATTAAAATTTCAATTTCGTTCCCACTTAAACCATTGTTTAAAAAAGCCACGCAAATTGACAAAATGAATAGTGAATTTACTGAATTAAATAAAACAATAGAGCTCATTTCTACCATTTTTTTTAATATCAAAGTAAATAGATTTTTCAATATTTAAATAAATTTAACATTAATAATAATTTAATTTAGCATTTAATTTAATAGATGAAAGTTTTAGTAATTTTAAATAACAACAGAGTATTATAAAATGTATATGGCGATTTTTCTAGAAATATTTCTGACACAACCTACAGAAAATATTACATTTATATCTTGCCGCTGCCCAAGGAATTACCACTTCCACATGCAAATTTTCTATCCAATTTTTTATGTGGAAATAGTTTATGGAACTTTAATAATATAATATTTGAAAACCCATAAAACGATATGCTACATCGGTAGTGGGGGTGAAGGTGGTGGAAGGGGGTGGTAGTGGGATAGATGAAGTAAAAAAAATATTGAGGCCTTTGGTTCTTGTACACACACTAAATCACAATTTTATTTTTTTCCATCCCCTTTAATAATAGGGTGGGGGATGGTAATGGCTAATGTCAAAAAAATTTTGAGGCCTTAGCTTTTCTTATATATACTAAATACCAATTGCATGAACTTTTACTTGCTTGATTTACCTATTTAGCCCCCAACCCTTCAACGAAATAAGAGCGAAATATAATCTAGTTCCAGATATCGTTAGAATAAATACATGTACCAAATTTCAAGTCAATATCTTAACGATTCCAGAGTAATCATACGCACAAAAAGTGACAGACAGACAGACCGACAGAACGAGAGACAAAATTTTTTCTTTTTGTTCAAACTTAACGTCTCGACGTTTCATGACATTCTAAGCCTACTTGAACAATAAAAATTTTCAATTTTTTTTGCGTTACTATACTTCCAATGGATGTGGAAGTAAAATTACCCGTTCTTCAAACGAACTGAAGTATCCGGGAAACAAGAAACCATCCTGACATTGAGAACAATTTAAACCCTCTTTCACCCTTTGGGGATGATTTTCTAAAATTTATTCAGCGGTATTTACAAGTATCTCCAAGCAACAGTAATAATAAATCTCTAGTTATGTGTACTACAAATGGAAGAAACCGCCATGATATTAAAAATAATTTAAACCCTCTTTGGGGGCGGTTTTTGAAAATTTTTTCAACGTTATTTTAATAAGTGGTCCATAAGTAACAACTGCGCCAAATTTCGGCTTTTTATGGGAGAAATAATGATTAGGTAACATTGTGAATGTTAGTATGTACATATTCTTGTTGTCCTTCATTCAGGTGGTTATCAGCTTCTATTAATCTTCTCCAGATTTTCCAGAATTGCGTACCTGATGTCAATCAATTGTTCAAATTGTTGCTGTGGAAAAAGCTACAGGGAGTCAAAATTGTAATTTTTTTCTTTCTTTTGCAATATCTCAACTACCTCTTGACCGATCTTCTCCCAATTTGGTAAGGAAACATTTGTTAAGCTAAGAAACAATAATTTACGCATCTCATCTAACCCATGGAGGACGCCTCATGAGCTAGGCCTAATGATGAATATTTTCCTCTCTTTTTTTACGAAACTTCTGACTAGAAAATCTCATGCAGGAGTCATTTCTACGTAAAACAAACTGTTTCTAACTATTTTAATTGTTCAGCATTTAGGTCAAGGTTTCCCAAAGATACAAGGGCTGTTTGTACAAAATCCTCCGTTGCAGCTTTCAAACATTATATTTTAGTGAATAATCTATTGGTCGTATTGCAACCACTTACGGAATGTAATGTTGGCAAAATATTACATATGCTTTTACGACAAATGGCATTCTAGAACATGTTTCTTTTTATAAGAACCGCCGAACCATAGATCTAAATAACCAATATTTGCTAGTTCTTTCCCGTAATAAATTGCCAAGATGAATACATTTGTATCAGCACTGAGGATAATAACATGGGCAGAGTGAATTCTTACTACGTGAAATATGTGACAAAACATCCTTGAATCAGCTTCTAAATGGTTTGATTTTAATTCATGTACCTCACAAAATGAAGACTTTGTAGTTTGATAAAACATTTTGTTGGATCAACGAATCCTCCACAAATGTACATCTCGCAGTCTTCTTTTACTTGTGCATACTTTGGAGCAGTAGTGCAAGGATATCGAACAAGTTGTAATTTATTTTAAGTGCTTGAAAAGAAAGTTTTACAATCGGTAGAAATTTTTGTTGAATGATTTCATAGTCTATTCTGTAACAAGGTTAGAATGAAAATTCGTTACGAGTGAATCGAATTTTCATTCTAACCGAGTAACAGACAGTATTTTCTCCATGACCATTAGTAAAAAGAACAATTAATTCGAAACAAAACAAGTTATTTATTGAAACAATTATATTACATTGTATTAATATTTATATTTATGGTGTTTGTACAATTACTGAATTGACACTGACAGTTTTGACATCCACGGCAATCTATGTATTTCGTTGAGCATAATTATGGAATATTCATTCTGGCACTTGTTATAGAATGACAATACATGCAAAACACATAAGAAGCCAGTGTTTCAGAATAAATATTCTAAGTCAAGAGTGAGCATTTTTACTTTCTTTATTAAAAATGATTTCGGAATTATTACATTCTATAATGGTTGTGAAGAAAATATATTATGCATACACGACAAACGCGAGTCTTCAACGCAACATTTTTGTGTCGATTGACGCAGAAACACATTGAACGTCTAAACGCGCTATGTCGTATCGGAGGGGACGGCAGGGGACTAGAAGAGACCACCGCAGCAGCCGGCAATATGGGTTTTTCCATTATTCAGGGTCTTAGGAATAGAAATAAGAATCTGAACATACTTGCCGATCCTCACATTTTGCATACTCAACTACTTCCAGCACCTGCACTATTTCTCTAAATCATCGGTCCATCTCATTTGAGGTCTGTCCGTGGTGCGTTTATTGTTTCATGGTCTCCGTCGAACTAGTCACCATCCTTCTATCTTGATTCTTAGCAATAAGTCCTGCCCAGCTCAATTTTACTAACTATTCCGTAGGAGACATCTCCCACCTATGTTCTTTTTCTTATACAGCTTCTTGCTTCTTGGTCTTTTAATATATTAAGCATTTTTTTACTACTTATACCTGGTTGATTGTCAGGTAAATTTGACGTCGTGAAAAAGTTTATGCTCGATGAGTTGGTGTAGGATAGATTTAGCTATATAGTTCTATTTTGAGATGTAGCGGAATTTTTATTAAGAAAACCTTTCTGATTTTCCCATGCACGGCCCATGTCATCTTTATTTTTTCTTTTGCCTCTATTTTTTGATTTCCTTTCACTAGTAATAGTTTGACTGACGTTCTTACTTCTTCCAACCTTTTGTTATTTCCAATTTCTATGTGGCACTTTCATCGTGTCGGCTCGTTATGAGTTTTTCTAAAGTTTCGTCCTATTAGTTTTGTGACATCGTGAATGTCTTCTATATTGTAAGTTCTTCTTTAAATTTGGCAAAGATGACTATGCCATCTGGAATCGTAGATGGCAGAGGCCCTCCCTATTTATATTTATCCCTCTATTACTCACCAGTCCACTTTTTAGTGCATCTTTCAAAAGTACAGTGAACATTTTGACCCCTTGTCTAATATCGCGCTCGATTTTTAGTCTTCGCAATTGCATTTGCAAAGTTGCATTGGAGAAGATTTTACTGATATCGTTGGTGTATCTATAATATATTCCGGTGTCTGTTAGCGTGTGTTGGATTTTTCAGTTCTCTAATGTATCACATGGTGTTTTTAATCTGGTAATCCCATCCTCAATGGTATGTTATATTTTAGTGCCTTTTCTACTAAAGTACTTAACGTGTGTTGTTGAACGCTTTTCTTAGATCTAACTTTAATTTTAGTCGGTTTATAATAATTTTTGATAATAAATTATAGATTTGGGAGAGTAAGTTGATAGGTCCATAATTTTTAAGGTTCCTAAGTTCCCCCGTACCTCCACTTTTATACAATTTTAAAGGCGTTGGTCTGGTGTGCTTTAAATTTATTGAAGTTCAGTCTGATTCGTCTATCAGATGTTTTTCTACTTCCTCATGATATTCCTGAAAAATCTTCATTATGTGGTAGGGAGATATTCTGGGTTTTGTTTGCAGTATTTATTATTTTATTTACGTCTTTCCAGTTTTTATATTTCCAGTTTCCCATTGAGTATTTTGGTATCTACAGTGTGTCCCACTTTTCATGGAGCCACCCTCATAGCTCGCTCATCTGATATCCGAATATTTTGAAATTTTGGTTGTGAATGTATACATATAAAGTGAGTCTTTAAACACATTTGATTTTAGTCAGAGGCGTCCGATTCTAGGGTGGAAAAAAAAGTATAACCAATTTTTTAGAAAAAAAATTATGTTAATATTATAATTATGTTGGTTCAGTATAAATAAAATTTAAGTTCTGTACATACCCCAATGTTTTTTCATTCACCACTTATGCAAAAAGTCTTCAAATTGAAAATAAGGCAAAAATCCGCCATTTTAAATTTTAAGTATTTTCGGGATTTCGGGACTAGTCCCGGGACTTTGCAGTCCTGGTCCCGAGGTCCCGAACGACCATTTGGCCCCGGGACTTGGAAGCTGGTAACCACCATCATTCCAAATTCATTGCTCAATCCGTAACTTTTCTAACTTCAGCCGGAGTGATTTCAACACATGCCTGTCTAAAACTCTTCCTGGCCACGTAGTCTGCTCTTATACACTATATATTTTAAACGATCCCACAAATAGAAATTAAGTGGTGTCAGGTTCGGAAACCTAGGGGGAAACTCCTGGAAAATTGTCTTCTAGCTAACCTCTTGCAACGTAATGAGCCGGGACATCATCAAGTTGATAATACAAGTCTCTTCTGAAATCTGACAAAAGGTTGATTTTCATTTTGCAACAAATTTGAATACGCTTTCCCATTCAATCTCGTAAAATGCCCAATAATATGGTCATTCCATAAACAACATCAAACGTTAACATTTAACAGATATTGTCTTTTAGTAATGATAAAACAGAGCGGACTTTTCGGCAATTCTAGGAGGAGACTATTCCATTGGTGGTAAATGTTGCCTCATCAGTAAATATGACGTTTTTCAGAAAATTTATATTGTTAAAAATTCACTCTGGGCCCAAAAACAGAAATCCAATCTTATATCTGTATCAGCCACCTCTAGAGTATGTAAAAATTTTGGCATCAGTGCTCATTTTCTATGTTTTTCAAGCAACGCCAAGCCATGTTCTTACTAATATTTATATTTAATGCTATGTGCCTTATGCTATATCTTGGATTTTCTCTAAAATATTGTAAAATGCGTTCTTTGTTTTCAATTTGCCAATTTTGAAAATTATAATTATTTGGTCTTAACTTACATACATTTCCTGTATTGTTAAAACTATTATTGATGGTTGCTACCAATTTATGGTGAATGTGAAGCTGACGGTCAGAATGCCGTAAATTAAATTCAACACCGGCTTGTCTAAATGATCAGGTATTATATCCGACTAAACGAATCTACTACACTTTTTCTCACATTGGTAAACACCGAACCATATTTATTACATAAAAATTTGCACTTCACTTATTATGTAAACTAGCATTCTCATGATTTTTGAACTGATTAACTTATTTACATTCAACAATAAATTGACACTTGCAATAATTTTTGTTTTCATGGTATATTTAGGCCTTTATTGAAGATTATTAGAAAAGTGTACGTACGTAAAAGTGTACGTACGAATTAAAATTTTTGTCTTATTAAATAAATAATTATTTTGTTGTAAAACCAATTTAAGTTAGTACAATAGAATATTCTGAACAAAAAATGAAGAATAATTTTTTTTCATTTAAGAATCCGTTTTACAGATAAAAATTATTTTATTTGAAAAAATTGTTTTTTTGACAGTCCCTATCTCAAACACCTTTGAACCCACTACGGTGTAATCTTGCACAAAGGGGTTTCTATAGGTACTGATTAAGAATATCTTACTAGTTTTTTTTTTTTTAAATCGCAAATAATTTTTTTTTGAAAATCGACCCCCTTTTTCAAACCTAGAATCGGACGCCTCAAATGTGGTTACGTCTAAAGGCTCACTTTATAGGTATATATTCACCACCAAAATTTCAAAATATTCGGATATCAGATGAGCGAGATATGAGGGTGGCTGCATGAAAAGTGGGACACACGGTACAATACTATCTACCAGGATATAGTACGTTTGTGAAATTGAGCTTTCAAGTATCAAGACAGGATTAACTTTTCCATCACGTGTTCCTTATTGTTAAATCAAAGATGTGTGCTGGGTTTTCCAGAGAGTTTCCATTTTTATCAGACCATGTGTGCACTAAGATGCTCTCATTTTTGTGCTTCTGGTCGTCTTTTCCTATATGCGCGTTAAAGTCTCCTAACATTATAATATATATTTTCCTTTTCACATTTCTTCTGATTTCTTGAGTTAGCTGCCTGAATACCCTTTTTGCCCGCTTGCCTGAGGATACGTTCACCATCATGTAACTTTTTTAACCAATTTGTATGACTGCCGTGGCTATATTTTTATTTACCTTTACCTTTTCCATCTTTGTCTTAATGGGGCTATCCCTTATAGTTACCCATGCAACTCTACTGTTTCTTTCTTTGCTCCCCTACTTAGTTGCCATTTGTAGTTTTGGGTGATTGCTTTTTCGCCTATAATGTGGGTTTCTTATATGCAACTTCGGTGTTTTTCTCTTCTAGGGTCTCGTAGATTTTTCTCTTTTCACTCTTTTTATACATTCTCCGGATGTAAAGTTATTCAATCAGTTGGTGCTTCCTTCTATTTCCTTGTCTAAAGAACAATGTTAAAAGGGCTTCTTTGGCCTATCCGTGGTGAAGTGTGGAAGCCATCTTTTTTTACTAATTATGGGATGCTGAAAACGAATCCGTCACCCGTTTTGACGAAAAATCTCGGGAACACATTAAAACACAACCCTTATTTGGGTGCCATAAAGTGAAGATTCTCATTTTCCTAACCAAAAGTCATTTAAATAATTAGAGAATTTTTTAATATAAAAAACAAGTAATATTTTCTGGATAGTGACATGCACACAGTACACCCCAACCCCAAAAGTGTGAGAAATATTCAGGGGTGAGAAATGTTCATCTGAATTGACTAAATTACCTCGTTATGATAAAAAAAACATCAATTGGGTGATTAGGAATTTCTTTTGCAATTAAGACCAATAAAAACTCTAAAAAGATAAAATCCATCAGCATAATTGGTGGGGATGGGTGTAAGAGTATTCAGAAGTAATCACATTATAACCTGATAATAGCCATTTAACGAGGAGTTTTGGTTTTTTTTAAATAAATAAATAACCGTATATTAGATATTGCAACTTACACCGGTCTTATGGATGCTGAAGGGTGAGGGAAACGAGAGGGAAAGGGGGGGGGATTTAGAATTTTTGTTTCTTTTTCGACTTACCTAACGAAACTGAGTATTTTGAAAGAACTTCCTAAACTAAAGAATAACTTTTGTTAATAAAATGATAAAAAATCTATATTGGCTAATGACTAACATTCAATGCAGTGACGTCAAAACACTATAGAATTCTGAAAAAATGAAATACAAAAATAACATTGTCAGTGAAGCAAAACTTTTACAAAAATAAAATATGCAATGCATCTAACAAATCAAAGGAAACCTGGAAAATTGTCAAAGATAAGTTAAGTCGAAATCAACATAATGATAAAAATTTTGTTTTAAAATATAATATTGAAGAAACTAGTGACAAAATCAAAATAGTAAATATATTTGCAGAGCACTTTGCTGAGGATACAAAAAATAAAATAGCCGAACACTTCGATTCAAATTTATCTTTGCCGTTTATTACCTCGACGTATAGGGAACATTCAATATATTTCGGACTTATAACTGCGGATGAGGTCAATGCTGCGATCACAAAATTGAAAAATAAAAAATCTATTTCCTTTGATGGCCTAACAGCATGTGTTTTAAAAAATATTAAAGACATCATTGATTTTTTGGTTTATTTATTTAATATGTCTGTAAATGAAGGACATTTTCCCAATATACTCAAGCAGGCAATTGCAATACCAGTTTAAAAAAAGGGCCTACTATAGAAATTGAACATTATAGACAAATCTCTATGTTAAGTGTTTTTTTCTAAAATATTTGAAAGGATTATTTATAACAGGTTAGTGTCTTTCATTGGAAAAAATAATATACTCACCGTTTCCCAACACGATTTTAGATCAAATAAATCCACAGAAACGGCCTCGTCTCATTTGTTAGAATATGTCTACACAAACTTAGACAAGAGTCAGTACGTCGTGTCGTTACTACTCGACTTATCGAAGGCATTTGATACCGTTGACAAGAACATATTATAACAAAAAATGTATCATATTGGTTTGAAGGGAAACATCCTGTCATGGAGAACATTTAAAGTAAGATTAAGTGGGGTGGAGTCAGAGACACACGACGTAGCAATGGGGGTACCCCAAGGCTCTGTTCTTGGGCCCCTATTATTTCTGTTATATGTGAACGATCTCTCTAACTATCTCACCAAAGGTCATAGTTAGATGACGACCTTACGGTAACCATATCAGCAGAAACGCCTGAGAAGGTACAAGAATTAGTTAACCTTACATTGGAAGAAGTTAGTTTATGGTCCCAAAGAGATAAACTGATACTTAATAATAAACAAACTGTGTTTATTAATTTCTATTTGCAGAGACCGTTGCCGCATAATTTACAATTTATTGAAGACATCAGCTTATTGAACAGCACTAAATTGCTCGGCACTCATCTAGATAGTAAATTGTCATGGGATTTACATATTGAACATGTTTGTAGCCAGTTGAATAAAGCCTATTTTGCCATTTTGCAACACTAAGTGAATCCGGACTTTTAAACGTTTACTATGCACTAGCTTATACACTTATATCCTACAACATGTTATGCTGGGGAAGTGCTAAAAAATAGAGAGAGAGTCTTTATCTATCAAAAGAGGATCATAAGGTTAATATTTAATATGGGTTAAATTGAGAGTTGCAGAGTAACATGAAAACAAAAAAAAAATCGTCACGTCACCATGCATTTTTATGTTTAAATGCCTCTGTTATATAAAAAAAAATATAGACCTTTTTGTCAAAAGAAATCAGTATCATCCAGTATACAAGGCATGGTGATTTGTTGAGCATACCAAATCACCTGACAGCAACATTTAAACACTCTCCATGTTGCAACTGTATAGTATTGTTTGATAATCTACCACAAGAAATCAGAATGATTTTACAGTATAATAGTTATGAAAACACAGTCAAAGGCTTGCTTTTAGAAGGTGGTTACTATAGTACAAATGAGTATTTGAATAGGTAAAATTAGGGACCGAAATTATCCTTTGATAATCTCAAAATTGTTTGTCTATGATATATAATAGTGTTATGTTCTTTACTTACTTGTTTTATGTTATTTTATTCAATTTGACTAGTCATTACATAGTTTTGCTTAACTTGTATTTTATATTGTAGTGATTATCTATTTAATTGTTTATTCTACATTAACCTATAAAACTGACTTGCAATATGTACATTTCTGTATCTCAGTGGTGAATAAAATGATTATTATTATGAATGTAAGTTCTAATATCAATTTACAATGCAACCTCCAATAAAGGTTGTTTTTATTGTCTTCCCGATGTTTTTAGCCAATTCGTGTGACAAATTCGTATTCAGCACCCCAAGATTGGTAAGAAAAGATGGTTTCCACACTTTACCATGGATGGGCCAAAAAAGCCATGGTAAAGTGTGGAAACCAAAAAAGGCCTTTCTTAATGTTAACCTCCCCCGCCCTTTACCACCCATAAGAATGGTGTAAATTACAATATCTAATACGGTTATTTATTTATTTTTGAAAAACCAAAACTCCTCGTTAAATGGCTACTGTTGTCAGTTTATAATGTGAATATATTTGGATAGTCTTACACCCATCCCCATCAATTAAGGTGTTGGATTTTATCTTTTTAGAGTTTTTATTGTGGTTTTAATTGCAAGAAAAATCCCTAATCACCCATTAATTGATGTTTTTTTATCATAAGGTTTAGTCAATTCAGATGAATATTTCTCACCTCCGAATATTTCTCGCAGTTTTGGGGTTGGGGTGGGTGTACGGTGTGCATATCACTATCCAGAAAATATTGCTTGTTTTTTTATATCAAAAAATTCTTTAATTATTTAAATGACTTTTGGATGGGAAAATGGGAATCTTTATTTTATGGCACCCAAATAAAGGTTGTTTTTTAATATGTTCCCGAGATTTTTCGTCAAAACGGGTGACGGATTCGTTTTCAGCACCCCAAAATTAGTAAAAAAAGCCCTTTTTTAACATTGTTCTTGTATACACTACACACTAATTTTCGCGATGTTTTCTTTTGGACAACTTATTAATATTATTCTTATTATTAATATTATTATTATTATATTTGCAGCAAAAAGACGAATATTCAGTGATCCAAATGTAGAAAAGAAAGAGTTCCAATTAAAAAATATATAGATTTTTTTGGGACTTTTATATGCTATTGTAATGTATTTCAACCCCTAGAATGTAGGCAACACAGAATTCGATTAATTGATTGGATGTCTGCCTAAATATAGAGATTTGCACCTACCAGAGAAAGAACATACTAGAATGTCTAGAGTGATGACATAGTTCTGGAACCATCTGGAGAATGTGACATCATCACAGAAACTTCGAGATCTGTCATCTTTAGGTATATAAGGCATGGAGTAAACCAAAAAAGGAGAAGTTAGTGCAGTACTAATTGTCAGTTGAAATGGTCAGAGAGTAAACACAGTGATAAAGTGACTAAATAATTGAATTGTAGTACACAGTGTATTATTAGTCAAGTAAATTATTGGTTGTAATTAGTAGTTAATAAATTAGTGTTTAGTGTTACCCTGGTTGTTATAATTTCCGAACCCACGATACAGGGTGTTTACAAAAAGTGTAAGCACGTCACACTATCCTACGTTGATAGAGCGATCTATTACGATGAAGAAATAACTGTCCCCAAATACTTCACGCCGAACCCATTTTAGACAGAGATTTGCCTGGAGTATTACCTTAATAAATATACTTAATTTGAATTTTTATTTTAAAAAATAAAAAAGATACAGAGCATTAAATGCATTCTGTCTTGCCGGTATACGTTTTGCATTTCAAAAATGGCAATTGTCTAAATTCTTATATAATAAAAAATATTGTGCAGGTAGGAATACAGATTTCTTACCTAAATCGCTAGACGTAGCTGAACTATTTTATTGAATTAGTTCTAGACTTTTTACGCTCACCCTGTAATGCGCATCCATTTACATTGTCAAAACTGTTTATAAACAAACACAAACATTCGTTGTTTCCAAAAGTTAAGACCAATTACGCTCGTGAAATAATATTCACATAAAATATAAAACTTAAATGCAGAATGCATAAAATTTTGATAACATCTCCGCTCAGTGCTGCAAATAAAAATAAAGCTCGCAAGTTTTAATAATCTGTTGCTTGCCTTTACTCACGCCAAATCACATGCGGTTCAGTTCAAATAAAAAGCTCGCCGCGGCCGGTAGGGTACAGCTACTTGACACCAGGCGGCGCGCCAAGCGAAAACAAGAAAAACAGGCGGGCTTTCAAGTTATTTCGGTCTTCAAGTATACCTCAACATCCACAACGTGTTAGGTAAAGTCTACTTACCTCAGTCTTCAAGTCTTCTACGTGGGGGCTGTACCTGCTAAGCAAGTGAGCTTGCGACCACGTGCTCGAGTGCCACAAGTGAACGAAAACATTCAACCCGCGAAAAAATTCAAAAATTCGTGGAGCGCGAGTGTTCTGTGCCATGTGCGAATTTGGGTGCTTATTAAAAGTGGAATTAAGGTGATTTGTATGCGGTGTGCGTAAAACTGTGTTAAACAGTGCAAGATGTGTCTCAAACGACTGCTTTACATCCTCTTTTTGCTTGTTTCTGTTTTTCTCGTGGATTCCGCAAAAGTCAAGCATCACTCCGCTGGAAAACAAGGTAATAATTAACTACTTTGTAGCTGACACTTGATGTTAATCTTCTGCTAAAAATGGAATAAGAAGCATTGTTAATTTTTACTGGAAATAAATAGTAAAACCGGTAAATTAAACTGCTGGCCTATTGAAACGGACCAAGCGAATTTTTAGAATGAATTTAAAGCCACAGTTTTTGAGAAGGAGAATTGATATAATTGTGCGATTTTCAAGATTTAAGAGACAATTTATTTGTGAAACAGCGAGTGTTATCCGATTCTTTTATTTTGAAGCACCTTACTACCTACAGCGAGTTTCTTTTACCAAATGTTGTAACAACCGAGATTCCACTTTTTTTTTCATTTTTTTGATGTGCTATTTTTTAGTCGTTGATTTATGAGGTAAATAACCAATTTCTCAAATTTTTGATATCTCTCTTACTTTATAACATACCGATTTTATTCTAAGAATCTGTAATTTTTCCAATTTTTTGCAGTTAAGTCTTATTTTGATTCTTAAGAACCGTTGTAGGTAATCATAAGGTATTAACCTTACGACTCCTCTAAAATAATAATAAGTTCATTTTTTGCATTTTCAGTTCATGATGTCTTTTTCCTTTGTATTACACATTTTATTTCTATTGTCTTATTAATAATAAAAAGTTTGGTTCTTCCCTCTTTCTTTAGTTGACATTGTAAATAAGAAAAGTGCTTATAAAAATAAATAAATAAAGATGTTTTTATTGTTTATTTAAATTTCATTTTATTCCATTAAAGACATACAAATTCGTATATTTTTGTATTTTTTTGTCAAGAAAATTTGAAAAATATTGTTTATATCTACAGGTAAAGCCTGGGCACATGCGTGCCAAATTTCAATTTGATATCTTTAACCGTTCTGTAGATAATTTTGTTTTTTACATTTTGGTGTAGGGAACCCAAAAAAAGGTCACCAATCTGTGAACGTATACCGATTTTGGATATTCCATTGGTCACCATGAACTGAAAGTACACAAAATGTACTTATTATTATTTTAGTAAAGCCTAAAGCCAAAAAAAATAGTAGTGACTAAAAAAATGAGAATAAAAAAATATAGAAAATGCTTGATAACAAAAACACGTTTTTCTTTTACACCCTGTCGACAGTTAAGTGCTTCAAAATAAAAGAATCGGACTAAACCAGCCGTTTCACAAATAAATTATCTCCTAAATCCTGAAAACTTCATGTTGATATCTCTTTTCTTTCTCAAAAAATGTGGCTATAAATTCAACCTAAAAATTCGCTTAGCGTTTCCATTAACCGGACGTTTATATGTGTAAAATATTGCAACTCTATGCACTAAAAGAATCAGAAAATATGCATTACATATACAGCTTGACAAAAAACTATACTCAAGTTATTATCTAGTTGCAAACTATATGCAAAATAAAGAACAAGTAAATATGTTGACATTTCAGGTTTCCTTCCACATTTTCATTTGTACAATGTTTGTGTACATTTAAAAATTTACAAAAAGGTTGTGTCCCTTAATACTTCATAATATGTCATCGGATATTGAGGATGTTGCAAAATCAAAAGTATGATATGAGTTGTCCTTGAAGAATGACAAATAAAAAGGTAACAATTATTTCAGAAAAAATTATTCTGGCAAATGTTTCTGAAAACAAGCGATCTATAAAACCTTAAACATCTGAATTACATGCCAAGAACAACAATTCGCATGGAAAAAAATGAATTTAAGTATATTTACTGATATGACAGCATTCTTGAAAAGGGAATCTAAAGGCTGTCGACCTAAGAAATGAAAAGTAATAACGATAGACGAGATAAACAGACAACACAATGCTTTCATTTGTTTTGTGCTTTTCTACAATAAATTATAAATGATGGACTTTTTGTATTCAGTGCAAAACAATGTTATTTTCGACTGAGTACGAGAACAAGGAGATACTCATTTGTTGGCAGTAGTATAAATATATTTTTGAATAAGAAATAGCATATTGTAATATATGTTGAATGAACTTACGTTTTAAATATCTTTTTTAAAATATTTAGTTGAATTTTAAGTAAATTTTTTCTTTAGCCTTTACCAAGCATCGAATGTAAGCATGAAGTCCAGCAACAATTAAGCATTCCTAAGATGCCAGAAATGAATTTTATGCAAAGTGCATATGCAATACAGGTGAGTTTTAGGCAACTGCTTACATCACGTGCTTCCTGTAGGCGATTTCAAGTGCTCATAACTTATTTATTTCAACTGAATACACGCTATTTTATATATCACTCACAAATCAGTTTAAAAGTATAGGTAAGGCGAACGTGATGGCCACTCTACTTGTATTAGTTCAATCTGGTATCGTGTAACGTTTATTTACAAAGCAACCCTCACAAAATACATTGATTTTTCTTTAGGTTAATTTTTTTTCGAAACTTTGGATTTTGTTAGTTGATTTGATGTTGATTAAATCTTCAAATGGCGACAACCCTCGAAAACTCTTTGCTTTGGAGCATGGCTCTTTTAAGTGCTGAAAACGTGTATTTTTCTTGTGATGCCAATTCAATAAAATCTTATGTATTTCTTAAAAAAAAAAAACATTAAATAACCGGGTGGAATAAGAATGCATACAAGATGCCGATTATTACTTTTAAGAAAGAATAGTCGGTGACGGACACTAAAAGTCAATCTTATATATTATATAAAAAAATTATTTTTTGTGCGAACTTATTTATTTATGAAGAGCCATCTTGTAGTTGTTAATACAACTAAGAAAAAATATATTTATTATATGTATGTTTAATCCACACACAACATTCATGTTTTTTTTAAGAAGTGCAAAAGATTTTATTATATTGACATCAAATCGTTTCTCCTGAAAATGCCATTAACTAGGTTGCCACTGCATTAAGACACTATTTTTTTTAGTTAGTATATAAAATTTTTTATTTTTATTCGCAGTTCAGAGAGTTAATTTTTAAATATTGGTCGATTTATTTGACAATGACATTGTTAGCATTAAAGTTGTTAAAAAAAGAAAAATAAACTTTGCGTTTGATTCACTACTAGCTTATTGTGCTCTCCTTATCATAATTTACTCTATCCACTTTGTCTTAATACAGTGCATTACAAATGTTAGTCCCGTTTTAATCTGTGTTCGTAAATAAAAAATGTGTTAATTAATATAAGGAAAGTCAAAAGCAAATTAAATTGTACACCAAGTATGCGTCCATACTTAATAAATGATTTCTTATTTATAGAATTGCAATTTATCATAGATTATGGCAATTAAAAATGTAAACATAGATGTGCTAAATAAAATTTTATCAAGTTCCAGTAAGATTTTTATTGAAAATATTTATAAAAACAATCCATACCGTTTTAAGTATAGTGGGCATTAAGAAACTAGTTTTTGTAATTTGTATACGTGATTTTTGATATAGATAATTATACTACTTTTAAGTGAAATAAATAGAACGAAGAGCTATGCTGAAGGTTTAATTATGACAGTTGATGGAATTAAATGCCGGAAGTCTGTGTATTTAATAAGTATCGTGATCGCACACTTATTTCTAGCTGAACGGTATGCAATGGAAAATTTCCAAGGGAAAAATGTTTAATAAAGGCATTTCTAGTCAATCAAAATCGAAAAAAAATTAAAAGAACCTGGCTCGAAAGCTGGCAGTGTAAGAAGTTATCCTAGGACTAGGTAGCTTCTTTGGAACTACTTTGATATTATTTATACAACTGAAAATAGTGCGCCAGTAGAGATAGTATCACTTCTGACTTAAATTTGGTAAAACATGAAGTGCCTCAGGGATCTGTTCTGGAGCCGTTTCTGTTTACGATATATATCAGCGAAATATTTTATTTCATGTTTCCTCGTAGGCTTGTTGCATATGTTGAGAACTTCTCATAGAAACCTTAGCGTTTTACAGCAACAAACTTCTTTAATTTCTAATCATGCCAAAATCTGGTCAAACATGAATGAATGGAAAACTCAGAAGCTCATCTTTTCTATGAGTAATACAGCGATTAAGGGTGTCAATATTACGCCATCTCTATACGAGGTAACTCATATCATATAAAAATATTTCGTCTTTGAAACAATTGATTAGAATCATTGCCAATGCAAGATATCAGTGACGGAGTAAAGTATTTGCCTCTTTACGCAAACCTAAAATTTCCGCCACTAATAATAATAAGAAAGCTAGCTGTTCCTAAGCACTGCGCTTAGTGCCTGTCTAAGCACTCTCGTGCTCGGGAGCGCTGAGCTTAAGAGCATTTCTTAAAATCGGTGCTTAGTGCTTAGGGCTTCGAGCATTTTGCGAAAGGGCTTAGTGCTTAGTAATTACGCAAAGTGCTCGCAAGCACTCGAAAAGGCTTATAAGCACTTTAGCGCTCGCGAGCACTAAAATGCTTGCGAGCTCTCAAAAAAGCTCCCAAGCACTGTATGACTCGTGAGCACTTTAAATTTTTCGCAAGCAAAGAATTATTTCTGCATGAAATTTGTGAATTCACACCAATTTAGAAAAAAAAATTTAGACTAAAGAAAATTTATTTTATGACGAAGAAAAAATATATAAATAATTACATCAAAATTTGATTTACATCACATCTCGTGCATTAATAATAATTCTTAAATGCTTTATAATAAATTGTTTTCATTCATTACTTTTTCAAAATGTCTCAAATAGTTATTTTTTTCCAAATTGGGTGTGTGCCAAGCCAATTGTGGTTTCCTGTTTCATTTTTGCAAGAAAACGGCTGAGATCAAATTCATTCATACATCATCATCAGTCATCATATTATGTTACATTTTGCATTGCAAGCACAATAAGCATACTTACCAAATTCACGTAAAAATGATAACCTTTATCATTTATCATATTATTATCTATATTCTGATCTAGTCAGAAGTACAAAATGGTGTACCCTCCTACCCTCTGCCTAAAAGTATGATGTGAGATGGGATAGTGATAAATTGTTTCTTTTCTTAAAAAATAATTCTCCATCAAGGTGAAAATCAGAGTAGTATACAGTATTAGCGTGTGTCCCCGGACGGACCTAACACCTAAGAATACTCGCAATCTTTCTTATTTTGCAATCTTATTTTGCATTTTTAGAGAAAAAGTCACTCTTCATAAAATGTTTTGCTTATTCTGAAAAGCCATAGTCAGAATTTCGAAATAACGTACAGGATGGTTAACAAATAAGGAAAAGTGAAATTGTGCCAAAAGTAAAGTATAAGTATTTTGAGAGGAGATTGTTACAGGAAAAAGTTGTTTCTAAAGTCAACAAAAGGTCAGATATGAAATTTGAACGTCGTATCTCAAAGTTGACATTTTTGCCAAAATTATGATTAAAATAATTTAAAAAATGAATAAAAAAAATGACTAAATTCTATTGATGTTTTGTTATCATGTTATTAATTATGTCCATTCATATGTTAAAGTAAACCTCGGATTTAACAGGCACTCAAAAAGTGTCGGCATCTTTGCTTTGCGATGCGGCGTGTTTGATGGATCAAAGGCGCCGACATTTTTTGAGTGTCTGTTAAATCCGAGGTTTACTAGACAAGTTACAAAGTTATAAGTAGCAAGATGTGCAGTCGAGTGAATTTTTATTATTCTGATTTTCCCTGGCCGCCCCTAAAAATCTGCCGCTTTACTCACGTGCGTAATTAACGTATAGGGTAATCCAGCACTGCAAGATATAGAGGATATTGCAGGCCTCTATTTACTTTATTGGATATTATTCCGCTACTTTCGTTATATATTTATCTTAGTTTATTGTAAATCCACAAAAACTTTAACTCTTTTGAGAGGAGGTGACTAACGCAATCCAGTCTTTTACTGAGAAGATTGACTAAAAATTGTTAAAGATGTTATATGATGCACTGCCAAATTTAATAAAATTGTTCAATTAATTCTAAAACTAAATTAAAAATATGTTTCTACACCTCCGTTTTTATTCCACTCACGAGTTCATGCTACAGTTTAACATTTTTAAATTTAATATCTCTTACAAGGGTTGGGTGGGAGCAGTTATGGGATACAGTCCCCAAACCTCACTCCGGAGGCCTTACGTACATAAAAAATATACCTGTTCTAAAAAGCGTAAGTAAGTAATTTCAAAGTGTCCAGTGTAACTAACCATGCTGTGGCTTGACTCTATCTAAATTAAGGCATAGGATCATAAATTATGTTATGAAGTACGCAAGTGACTGAGATGTCATTTGACCGAAGAGACCATACTGCATTATAATATATCAAATCTGGCTACGGCATCCAGGCAGAAACTCAAATGTGAACATAAAACATATTGGCATAAAATTTGATACTACGGTACTGCATCTGATATTCCAACTCAATGTTTTTTTAAAAGAAAAAAAAACCACTTTATTCCTAATGCTAAAATAACACTATAGAGTTTTATTTAATATTTTGCATTTGTGTTTAACCGAGGGGCAAACCGCGAAGGAAATCTGGTGTACACTCAGGAAATCTGTAGGAAATCTTAGGAAATCCGGGGGAAATCTCAGGAAATCTTCCTTTTTCGGATTTCCTGATAACTGAAACATTTAATATTTGAAAAAGTATTGCCCATTTATTTTTCAAATCTAGCATTTCAGAGTATTTATGATTTTTGGGGTTGCTAATTACAAATCTGAGGTCAAAATTAAAAAACTCAAAATGGCGGTTCCAATATGGCCGATGGAAATTTTTTCTAAAGCAAGTGTTTTACACGGATAAAAAAATGAGTATCTAGGTGATGTTATACATTAATGAAAAACAGAATTTGTTTTTTTTTCAATTTCTGGGTAATTACAGTAGTAAAATGGAGGCATTTCTGATAAAAAATAAATCATTTAAAAGCCTAAATATTTATCTTTAATACCAATCCCTTAGCTCCCTCAAGTGTCATAGTGCCTGAGATATTCAATATTTATACTAAATACTCCGTCTTATAAACGTTCGGACGTAATCTTTAAACTTCAGTATCTTCGAACCTATTAATAAAAAAAAAATCAAAATTCATCCTCAGTTTAAAAGCTCTATTTTTGATCTCCACAATGTTTTCGATAAAACTAATATTTATTGAAATATTCGTACAGGACATACAATTTTACGTTATTTCAAAAAGTAGTTTAAAGTGTAATTTTTTTCTAAAGCAAACAAAAAATTTGAGCATCTAGGTCATGCTATTATGTTAACAAAAGCAGTATTTGAGAATTACATATTTTTTTTAATTTTTGAATAATTACAGTAACACATTTTTGGTACAAAAATGTGCCAAAGCTTAATTTATAACATTTTATTTTGATTGATGTAGTTTCTGAGATATTTAACATTTAAACTAAATACTTCGTCTTATAAATGTTCGGATGCTACCTTCATACCTACGAAACTACTAACTCTACAGAGATTAAAAAGAAATTCGTCCTTAATTTATAGGCTTTCTAATTGGTCTGTAGCATTTTTTCGTTAAATGCGATACTTTTCGAGTAATGGTGTGTTCCCATGCATCCGCCATCCAGTATCCCAATCAAAATCGTATATTTTTTCATCGTATAAGAGAAAATATTAATTCACATGAATCCGAAATTTTTTATTCTATGACTTATTTTTTTGAAAAGTTGTGGTAATTGTAATTTTCTGTGTTTGAAAATATCTCGCACTCAAGTTATTGTAGTTTTTTTTCTGTTTTTAAATCAAATGAAAGCGATAATATTGATTGATTGATTGACCAGCATTCCTACCACTCCCGAGAAACGTACCGCCTGGTCAGTTACGTGTATGCTGGGTTGGATTTGGGTCATGCCTGTTGCCAGCAGCGAGAACCACATGACGCATAGTACAGGATGTGAATAGGAAGTGTAGATGTGTTTGTGAAATTTATTACTGGATGGTGTTGTGATAATGTTTACATTTCTCTCTTTGTGTTTTTGCTTCTAGAGTCCTTCGTCTTCTGCTTCTGAATCTGAGAGGGCATCTATCCCAGTACTTCATTGCGTACGCAAGAGAACTTAACTTTATTTGCCGAAAACCATTTTGAAATACCTGGTTTGTCAAACTAAAATCACATGTTTCAAGTCCAACTTAATTTATATGAAAATTGCATAGAATTGCAATTTTTTTGAGCGCTAACTCTCAAGTGGGATCGCATCCACCTATAACTCAGCAAGTTCTCTCATAATATAATAGAAATGTCTATTTGATGCATTTACTATTAAATTATTTAAAAAAATGAAATATAATTCATATGAAAATATTTTTTAAAAATAAACCATACACGTCTTGCACTTGTTACTTTAACTTAATGACATACATAATTTTAATTTACTTATCCTGAAGAAGGTAATAAATTAATCGAAACATTGACAATTTAAATAATAAATTATGTAAGTTTTATGATCTACGCCACCCACTATCTCAAATTAACATAAAATGTTTAACTAGAGCATTGATAAACCATCAATGCTTGGTGAATTAAAAAAGAAATATAAAATAAAGCTATAAAGTACGCTCAGAATTATATGTACGTCAAAAAAATAGTGTTTGAACGGTGAGATTCATCGAATACAACTAGCACATTCGATTTACGTTCAACCTCAATCAGTCAAACTTTGCAGGAACAGCAAATATATATTGACATTAAACATTTACATCAATTAAATAGAAAGCTTTGAAATATACGTAACTATATGAAAATCTATTTAATATTAGCTTTTGTTGCTGGTGACACAAAATACATTCAGAAGATTATTATTTCAGATCTGCCATCACATTCGAAACCCAGGTAAATAAAATAACAATAAGCATAACAAATTACACAACAATAAAATCTACATAAGTGTGTAAATATTTCAAGAGGTTTTTTGTAGCCTTTTAAACGTGTCAGTGCAACTTACGGGTTTTATAACCACCCTCTAGGAAATAAAATTTCAGGTAAAATCTTATACAAATTTTATGGCTCCTTTCTTTTTGGTTGTTAATACCTTGGAAACGCTCTTCCGTTGCCAATGATGAGGAACAATAATTATATATCAGCATTTTTCTAATAATATGTCGGCGGCTTTTAAGGAAAGTAATTATGGGTTTGAGGTCTGTTTGAGCATGTCCTCTATTTAATAGCTCTGGTTGCGTTTTGATCCGCTGAGAAACTGTTTACTTTAATTCTATCGAATAAGATTATTTAAGAGTAAAAAAAAATCCATAACGTGTTAGAACGTTATAGAGGGTATTTGGTACACCAATAGAAAGTTTTACGGGGGTGATAAAAGAGATCATTTAAAACCTATTTACCTATTATACAAAGTACATATTTTGAGATATCGACTTTTTTAGACATTTTTATTCATTTTTGGAATTTATGATAATAAACAATAGTTATGATTACGCTATTGAAATGTTTTATCTCTGTTAAACATTTTTTTGTAATCTTCAATGAGTATTTTCTCAAAACACCCAAAGAAGAGTTCGAAATGTGATTAAAAAAGTTACACGTGCCAATTAAAATGCTTGGATGCGTTTCTATAGAATTAAAGTTGAAATTTAAATGACATTTACTCAAAAATAGCACACACGAAATACATTTTAAAAACTTTGTTATTTCATTCCCTTTCAAATGGATGGAATAAAATTTGGGAAACTAAGTACAGATTTTGGACCTATGTCTAGTATGATGTTGAAAATTAATGAAAGTAAGATACTGTCAAGAATAATTTAATACATTTGATTGATTGATTGATTTGCTAGCGTACAGTAGGCATTGCTGCCACTTCCAGGTATACAGCCGGGCCTGCTACGTCCACGCTCGGTTGGACTAAGGTGCTTGTTACCAGCAGCGAGAGCCACATGGTAAAGGAATGTGGGATGGAAGGTGTAGGTATTTGTGAGATGCGTTACCGCATTGTGTCGTACGGGAGTGTTTAAGTTAAGTTTTTGGTGTTGGACTTCTGCCTCTTCTGAGTCTTCTTATGAAATATGTTGCCGCGTAGTGTCGTAATATGGAGTGTTTATGCTCCTCCTTTTGTGTTTCTGCTTCTTCGAATATTTTTTTTCTGAGTTCTGATTCCTCGGTTTCCGATTGCGGTAGAGTATACATCGTTGTGATTTATTTGTGGTGTTCATTTTTTGATACTGATCATCTCAGTTGTTGTCCGCTGTAGCATGGTCTCTCTATTTTTAGTTTGTTGATGTTCGTTGCCAGCGCTTACTTCAGTAGATGTGTTGGGTTCCATCTTTGGGTATGTTCCCAGTACTTCATCGCGTACATTTTTATTCTTTTTTTAATTGGCTTTCCTCCTAATGGTGTTGATGTTTTATGTCGCTGTTTTCGACTTGTTGTTTTTGCGAGTAATTGGACGACGTCCTTTTCTGCTCTTCTCAAAAACTTCTTCTGTTGGCTTTTGTTGTTGCCGCGTTTCTTGACTGCATATGTCATCGTTAGCCGTTTGACTGCTATGTACATAGATTTGGTAACGTCCCATGATAGTTTATTTTTCTCAGTGAACGGCATGATTGTCCTTGTTACTCTGTACGCCGTTCTGATTCTCTCCTTTATCGTTTCTCTCCGTTCCAGTTGGTTCGTCAGGTCTGTTCCTAGGTACTTCAGTTTGTTCGTTGTTCTTAGGGAGTATTATTCATCTATTTTGTGTTCTTCTCCGCTGGTCCAATTCTCTTTTGTTGACGGATCTCACTCCATTACTAGGCTTCTCATGAATTTTGTTTTCAGTCCAGATGTGTCCTGCGGCGATTAGGAGATCATCGGCGTATGTGTGTGTTTTCCCAGAAAAATACTACTTTTCTGAAAGAAGCCTGCACCACGCACACCTCCGTTGAAGTGCTGTGAGAATTCAACTTTGGCGCAGCATATCAACACTGCCTCATTGATTATTTCGGGTTCAATTCAATCAAACTCGCCTGAGTACTTTCAATAATTATGAAAAGCCTCACTTGAAAATTTTCCTAAGGAAATGTTATGACCATACTTTAAGAGTAATGTATTTCATTATTACGAGTTTAATTTATATTAAATTCGTTTGAGCATTGTTAATAATTATAAAAAAAGAATTATTTGAGGGTTAACATAAGAAATTTATATGACCATACTTTGCGAACAATACGTTATTGATTACTTCGGGAATAATTCAAATTAAATTCATTTGAATATTTCTTTGATTAAGAAATAATTTACTTGGAGGTTTACACAGGGTTACTATGGCCATCTTACCGCTCTGCCATAAATTTGTCGACAGATGTCGACCCTTTAAGAGTTTGGACCTAAACATTTCAAAGGTTTTATGCAGCAGACACTACTTGTAATTCATTAAGACATAAATAAATAAACTTGACTCGTAAGGTGAATAAGTACTTAGCTCTTATATATCCTTGTTATTTATTGGCTGGTCCCGGGTTGTTTGTTTATATACTCGTTTCTATATACACCACACAGATTGCCACTAAATAAACTGTATTAGTTATTTTTAAATATTAATTATATTTCAACTTTATTCTTTTGTAATTGCACTCGATTTACGCCGAATTTTTTGAGCTACAATTCACCTAAGTTTTATCAAATTTAACGCAGTTTTACCCGGTATTATACGTTTGAAATGGGAGCGTTTTAGACGCACATCCGTTCACTCCGACTTATCCCACTAAACTCAAGAATAATTTAATATTTTACAGCATCGTGTAACTCTGGACTTTTCACGATTCCGTTTAACTCGACTGACGAGAAAATCGATCCGCCTCTGGAATCGCCAGCCGCATTCGACGACGACACGCGTTACGCAAATTGGTTTGCTGTCGAACAATAGAAATGCCGCACGTCGGTCATAACTTGACCACGAAGATTAAAACTTACGTTACAGATTAGGTTACAAACAATATTTCAATAAATACAAAGAAGGATAGAGCTCCGGACGATATTTCTTACACTATACGACCGGGATTCTATCAGCGAACAGATTTTATAGACAAATATTGAAGTATGTTTATACGTACTGTGAACAGGTAGAAGGTTACGTTATTATGGGATGATATTTTGGGAACATACAAGTTTAATTGAGATACGATGTCTCAGCTCTTTTATTATGAATAATTTTAGCTAAAAATGTTTGTGAATGATACTCCCGGCATTGTAGGAGACGTACCATTGAATGTTTCTCAAGTAGTTCATTTTACGGTAGTTTTTAAATATCTCCAGAATGTATCCTGCCACTAAGATTAAGTAAGCAGTCATTGTCTCTTTTATTTTTATTGTTTAAATTGCAGTCGGCAACGCCTACTTTACCTGAAATTTGATACATGAAGATTTCAGGATTCTGTGATAACCAGACCGACGTTAAAGCTTAACAATTCAAAATGATGGATATGGTTTTTCACTGTGTAGAAACTAATTAAAGAAGCCACTAAAAAGGGTGAAAATAAAATTTAAAGAAACAAAAATTGAGCCGCTTTCAAAGAAGGACGCCAAAAATTATTAAATAAAATTTCACCGCCGCCCAATTGACTGAACCTATTACCTAATATATCGATATCAAATTTTAGGTAGGTGTAAAAATGAACAAATAACGAATCCAAATGTATCTTTAACCAATTTCAATATCGATATTAGGTAATAAGATTCAATTTTTGTTTTATTATTTAGAGGCCTCCTTTTGGAGGCAGTCATTTTTTTTTTAATATTTCTTACGTCTAGGGTAGAGCATAGACTACATCAAGATCATATTTACCAATGACATTTAATAATAATTTCTGAGGTCTTCCTTTTTTTTAGTTTCTTTATCTACAGTCAAATTAGACATAAAAACCAGTTCCCATTATTTTTTTATTCTATCTAACCTATCTAAATAACTGGAACTAATAAAGATTTGAAAATGATTTACGAACTAGTCACTAAACTGTTAAAAACACTCTAATAATTATATATGCTGCTTTATTACCTTTTAAAGTAGTATAAATTGAAAAGCAAAAATATATATGTACCTATAATCAATAATAAATTACTGGTATAGCACAATATAATTGAAAATTATATATTTATCCAGATAGACATAACAGTAAATTATCTCCAATCATCTATTATGTAAGTAATATAATAGAGTTTAAATGCTTTATTTTTTAAAAGATCTAAACAATCATTACAAGATAGGCCAATATCAACTTACCTGCCCACCGTCTACATTCTACAAGGTGGTGTATACATAACTTGTATTTATTTTCTAAGACAGTTCTATTTTTTTTATGAATCAATCGATAAATAATATGAGAAAGACATTTATTGTAATTAATACACACTATTGGTCGATAATATTTAAAAATATTTTATCAGGTTCTTACAGAAGCAAGAAAGAAAATATTGAAAATTGGGTAAACATTTACAAACTCTCTTGCTGTATTGTTGATGTTGTTGCAGGGCCTGAGCCCACCTGTGAAGGGGAGCCCCAAAGGCTGTAAACCTCGAACGCAGGGTAGGGTGTTCACCCTGTGCCCTGAACAAAATTTTAATGTTTAACGTGCAGTACCCCCTCTGCAATACACTGGTGAGAAAGGGGTCTCACACGGCCGACTAGTCAGGTCCTTGGGAGTGGTTTCGATAATTTGGGGTGGTGCAGGATTGGCAAATATACAAAGACATCATTCTAATCAAACATTTAATAATGGTAGCTCGGTACGTAGTACAAGATATTACACAATTAATCTAAAAAGTGTTCTAATAAGTGGGGCCCACACCCTTAACATAACATAAACAAAATATCTTACATCTTTGCTTCTAACAGGTTAACGGTAGATTTAAAAAGCTGCCTGTATAGAGTCGGCAAGTGTGCTTACCTCAACAATCAATAGGAACATTTATAAGAATGATATTGCTATTTAAAAGTCGGGATCAAGCCTCTCTACAAATATTAGACTTCTCCGTTGCTATGTATTTTCTGTCTTGCTTATGAAACTGAACTGTAAAGCTGAACTGGACGCTTACTGAATCAACTTGTAAACATACAGACTCTTCTGAGATGTAGCTATATCAACGGATATTAACATTTCGAAGGTAGGAAGTGTTAGACAAAATGAAGAAAGCCGGAGAAGTTTTGAATACTGTCAGAATAGGAAAAGTAAAATATGTAGCGTGTAATGAGAAAATGAGTAGCATTATAACCTTCTACTTTGCACTCTAAAGGGTAAGGTTCTTGAAAAGAGAGGGGTCCGGTAGAAAAAGAATATAGTGACTAAAGAACTTGAGAACATGATTCTCAATGACGGCGACTGTAGTAGAGAAATTTCAGAAACTTGACCCCCCTTGGTATGGGGTGGTGGTAAGGGGTGGTAGTGGAGGTGGATGTAGTAAAACAGTTGTTAAGGCCTTTGGTTCTTGTACACACACTAAATCATTTTATTTTTTTCGTCCATTTTAAGAATGGGGTGGTGATGGTAATGGAGGTGGGTAACGCCAAAAAATTTTTTGAGTCCTTATGGCTTTCTTTATATACAGTGTGTTTCACTTTTCACCACTACACCCCAATATCTCGGCCATTTGTTGATCGATTTAGATCAAATTTGGTATACTACTTTTCCGTCAGATTGTGATTAAAAAATTATTTAAATTCTTTTTTTTTTGAAATTAAATACGCCTACTATGATCAAAAGAAATTGGCAAAAATTAGGAATTTATATTAGCGATTGAGATAGAGGTTTTTGTTTTTACAGAATCTTGTTCGGCATGACTTAAAACCTTTGTATACCAAATTTCGTTAAAAAAATATTTATTCCTCTACAAAAAAATCATATCTAAGATTTCAATAATAATCACCCTGCTATTCGAGTTATTTATTGTCGGATATTTCCATAACTTGGTAGTCGTGTAATAAAGATGCTAATTAAACATTATGACACATTTTTTATCAAAAACCTATTATGAAATGAATATTTGAAAAATGGTAGCTATTTTTTAAAATACTTAGAACTCGGCATACCAATAGCTTTGTTAACAGGGAGTGCTTTGGAATAGATTTGACAATTGCATCGAATGTCAAATTAAACTTAAACATGGCTGCACAACAATTAATTATTGCTGATAAAATTGAAATAATAAGAATTGTCAAATCCATTCCAAAGCACTCCATATTAATAAAGATATTGGTATGCCGAGTTCTAAGTATTTTAAAAAATAGCCACCATTTTTCAAATATTCATTTCATAATAGTGTTTTGGATCAAAAATATGTCCTAATGCTTAATTATCGTCATTATTACACGACTACCAAGTTATGTAAATATCCGACAATAAATAACTCGAATAGTAGGGTGATTATTATTGAAATCTTAGATATGATTTTTTTGTAGAGGAATGAATACTTTTTAACGAAATTTGGTATACAGGGGTTTTAGGTCATGCCGAACAAGATTCTGTAAAAACAAACACCCTATCTCAATCGCTAATATAAATTCCTAATTTTTGCCAATTTCTTTTGATCATAGTAGACGTATTTAATTTCGAAAAAAAAATTTTTAAATAACTTTTTAATCACAATCTGAAGCAAAAGTAGTATACCAAATTTGATCTAAATCGATCAACAAATGGCCGAGATATTGAGGTGTAGTGATGAAAAGTGAGACACACTGTATATACTAAATATTAATTTTATGGACTCTTGCTTGATTTACCTATTTACCCCAATTTACCTCCGAACCCTCCAACGGAATAAGATCAAAATATAGTTCCAAATCTCATTAAAATACATACGTGCTCAAATTTCAAGTCAATATCATAAATGGTTCCAAAGTAAACGTGGGCACGAAAAAAGTTACAGGCACAGGTCAACAGACAATTTATTTTTTCTCAAACTTAAAATCTTGACATGTCATTACATTCTAAGCCTGTTTGAATAGTAAAAAAATTTTTTGCGTTACTATATTTCCACTGGATGTGGAAGTAATTATATACCACCCTGTTGATATAATCACTAAATCAACGTTGTAATAAATAATTTACACTGAATTACCCAAGTAATATTTGTTTGCATTTGGAATGAGACATTGAAACGAATGTTTTTATTTATTACTACTTACTGTTAATGTTTTCAAGATGAAAGATTAGTGAGAATGCAATAACTGACCTATCTATAATAAACTATTGTATGCTAATAATACATGCATTCAGTAACAAATAGCTTCATTCAAAGGAAATAACATAAATTTTATTATGTACATTTCTTTATGTAAAGTATATTTATTTTAAGTCGTCTGTAAATAAAAATATATTCCCAGATTTTACCAGTGTGTATTTCTATTTATTTTACAGTCTTAAAATAGTACACTTTTCAAGTGCTTTGAATTCTAGTTCGAATAGACTTGATGGCTATCATTACTGATTATACGGAGTGTGAAATGTTACGTATAACTTTTTAAATAGACAAAAATTTTATTTGTTTTTTTTTTGTAAGCGTTCCTGTGACAACAATTTTTTTGTGACAAATCTAGAAGGCACTATTTTCTTCGCATGCATATGATACAATGTATTTTTGATAGGGTTACATATTTTTTTGAAAAAATTGATGAAATATAAATGTTAAAATTTGCGTTATAAATGTTAGGCAATGGGCAAAGTGTCATTTTTTTAAAACAGTGCTTAAAAATTTGGACGCAATATTCCACACTTCTTACTCTCTGTATAGTACATGTAAAGTGTGGTGTATTTTTCCTCATGTTTTTTATATAAAAAGAAATGGACATCGAAAAATAGATTCACTATTTATGAGTGTCTGTGTGTGTTATTTATTTCGCCGAAAGGCTTACGGCAAAACTGAAAAACTTTATTTTACTTCCACATCCAGTGGAAGTATAGTAACGACAACAAAATTTTAAAAAATTTGTATTGTTCAAATAGGCTTTGAATGTCACGAAACGTCGAGATTTTAATTTTGAGCTAAAAAACAAAATTCTGTCTGTCGGTCTGTCTGTCTGTCGGTGTGTCTGTAACTTTTTTTGTGCGCACGTTTACTCTGGAACCGTTTGAGATATTGACTTGAAATTTGGTACACATGTGTACTTTAACGAGATCTAGAACTAGATTATATTTTCATCTTGTTCCGTCGAAGAGTTGGGGGGTAAATTTGGGGAAAATAGGTAAATCAAACAGGTAAGAGTTCATAAAATTGGTATTTAGAATAAACAAGAGAAAGTAAGGCCTCGAAAAAAATTTTGGCATTAGCCACCCCCATCACCACCCCCACCCCATTATTAAAGGGGATGAAAAAAATGTGATTTAGTGTGTGTACAAGAACCAGAAACCTCAAAATGTTTTTTACTTCATCCACCCCCACTACCACCCCCTGTCACCACCCTCACCCCGCTACCGATGTGGGGTATCGTTTTATGAGTTTTTGGGGTAGAGGATTTCAAATATTATATTATTAAAGTTCCATAAACAATTATTTCCACATATGAAATTTTTTCGTTGTGAGTGACTTGGATAAAAATCTGGATGTGGAAGTAATGATTCCTTGGGCAGCGGTTTTTAAGTTACGTAAATCACTAGTAAATGAAATCACTCGATCTTTTAAAATAAGCATGTACAGGGTGATCGAATGTTGTCAGCCTGTCTTCAAGAAGGCAATGAACTTAAGTATTCGAAATTCGAATATCTTAATAAGTGAGAATAACATTAACGCATGTTGAGTATAAAAGTAGCGTAAATGAACGAATGCTCTAAGAGGAACAGACCCAATAATAATAATTTGAAATTATTTTATATAAAATTCTTATTGTTATTCCACTAATCAAAAATATTGCAAGTGTTGGAGATGAAGATCGAACTTAGTATACAAGAGACATTGTGACCAAGCGTGCTTACCTCTAACACGCTTTAGCCCGCAGCGCTACTGTGCCGGTTATTATTAAGCTGCATATAATCGTTTTATTATATGATATAATACACAGTTTTGACAAGTTATAGCCGGGCAATGCCCAACTGCAACTGTCACTCCTATCGGAATATTCTTATAAAAAATACCCTAATGACATTTTAAAGTAATACTAATACATAATCTACGTTAAGCTCCTTTGAACCTGAGAGGCATGTTGTATATTACAGTTTAGATACATAGCACATCTTCGTATTTTGCGTGCTTAGGTAGGAATGAACATGAATTACAAAAATGGAACAGATTTCACGCCTCTAGCGACAACCTTGATGGATATCACCCATTTCAGTAGAGTAATCCACTATGCTATTTTATATATGTGCCGAATTTGACATCAAAAGTAAGTAACTATCACAGAAGGAGTTCAGTGGGATAGGTCGGAGTGAACGGATGTGCGTCTGAAACGCTCCCATTTAACACGCAAAAGACCGCGTAAACCGCTTTAAATTTGATAAAGCTCAGGTGAATTGTAGCTCAAAAATTTCCGCGTGTGTTGTTACAAAAAAACAAAGTTGAAATAGAATTAATATTTGAAAAATAACTAATACATAGTTATTTAGTGGCAATCAGTGTGGTGCATAAAGAAACGAGTATATAAACAAACGACCCGACCCAGGCAATAAATAACAAATATAACAGCCAAATTCCTTTTCATTTCTAAGTAAATCCATTGAACTGTTTAGGTCCAAACACTTGAAAAGTCGACATCTCTGTCGACAAATTTATAACAACAGTGAATTATTGAAGTGTGGTCATAATACCCCTGTATAAAGCTCCAAGTAAATTATTCGAATCATTATAAAAATATTCAAATGAATTTAATTTAAATTATACCCGAAATAATCAATAACGTATTGTTCGTAAAGTATGGTCATATAAATTTCGTAATAGTCAAACAACTTTTATTAAAAATACTCAAACGAATTTAATAAAAATTAAACCCGTAATAATCAAATGCATTACTCTTAAAGTAACACTTTCTTAAAAAATTTCAATTAAGGTTTTTCATAATTATTAAAAGTATTCAAACTAATTTAATTTAAATTAAACCTGAAACAATCAGTGAGGCATTGTTGATATACTGCGTCAAAACTGAATTCTCACAGCACTTCAACGGAGGTATGCGTGGTGCAGGCTTTTTTCAGAAAAATGGTATTTTCTAAGAAAACACACATATACACCGATGAACTCATCTGGACTGAAAATAAACTTCAAGAAAAACCTAATAATGAAGCGGGACCCGTCAACAAAAGAGAGTTGGACCAGCGGAGAGGAACACAAAATAGATGAATACTCCCTAAGAACAAAGAACAAATTGAAGTACCTAGGAACAGATATGACGAACCAACTGGAACGGAGAGAAACGATAAAGGAGAGAATCAGAACGGCATACAGAGTCGTCAAGGGCAATCGTACCGTTCACTGAGAAAAATAAACTATCATGGGACCTTACCAAATGTATGTACATAGACGGCAACCACAAAAGCCAACGGAAGAAATTTTTGAGAAGAGCAGAAAGGGACATCGTCCAACTATTCGCAAAAACAACAAGACGAAAACAGCGACATAAAACATCAACATTATTAGGCGGAAAGATAATTAAAAAAAGGATAGAAATGTACGCAATGAAGTACTTTGGACATACCCAAGGAAGGACCCAACACTTCGACTAAAGAAAGCGCTAGCACCGTCCATCAACAAACTAAAAATAGGGAGACCGTGCTACAGCGGAAAACAACAATTAAGAGGATTAGGATAAAAAAACGAACACCACAAAGAAATCGCAACGATATGTCGCCACAATCAGAAGACTTAGAAAAAGAAGATTCGAAGAAGCAGAAACACAAAAAGAGGAGCATAAACACTCCATATTACGACACAATGCGGCGACATATTTCACAAGAAGACTCAGAAGAGGCAGAAGTCCAAAAACATAAAAAGGGAGCATAAACGCTCCCTCACGACACAATGCGGTAACGCATCTCACAAATACCTACACCTCCTATCCCACATTCCTTTACCATGCGCCATGTGGCTCTCGCTGCTGGCAGCAAGCATGACCTTAGTCCAACCCAGTGTGGATGTAGCAAGTCCAGCTGTATAACTCTGGAAGTAGCAGCAATGCCTACCGCACGCTGGTAAATCAATCGATCAATCGATCAGTTTTAAGTCTCACAGAAATTATCACATCAACACACACTCACATACATTGATGCAGACACACAGTCATTATTATTAGATATTTAAGTTCAGCGTCTTCTGAAATGAATTTATGTGCAAGCAATTTCGTATAAGATGATTAATAAAAATGTTTCCGGTTATAATATACCTTTATGATTAAATCAAATAGGTATAAGAATGACTAAGAGCGCCCACATGATTAGCGAATTTTTAGCTCCTCCGCCACCCGAGCAGAATTTTTTGTGGTGAATTTAATCGTCTGCGTTATTTATGAGAAATTCGTTAATATCTCTTACGGTTTTCTCGGTGCGGAGTTGGGAGTGAGTCACAGTCTACTTTCTTTTCATTATTTGTCGGTGCATATTTTTTTCCATAATTATGAAAACGGAAAAGACCGAACCGCTGAGTAAGGGAATTTATCAAAGATTTTTTGATTTATTTATTATTATTTATCCCACATTGGTGTATTGGAATATTATCCCACGCAAATGAGAACCGAATAATTTCAAGAATTATTCTTTCTCTAATTTTTAACTTTACCTAATATATTTAACAGTTGTCAGAGGTCCACCCACAAGGTTTGTCCTATGAGTATGGATAATATAAACATGATAATTCGAATATTAAAGGTAGTTTGTTTTGGTAAAGGGATTTGAGTTTCATAGATGCCGACATAAAGGCATCAGTCATCACGGAAAATGTGACGTAAATAATTTTTCGTTGGCCATATAGGATACGTTCTAATGTGTATGATAAAATAGGATTGGACCATAGCTCGTATTTATTTTAAAAATAGAGAGAAGCAGAAGTATACGAGATTCAACGGAGAATACAGGTAGCAGCTTACAAGCAAAATTTGGTGTAACAAAAATATTATGAAACTCACAGCGATAAATATTGCCCTAGTTTGCTTCATTTTCTTTATGGCTCTGAGACATGGACTGTTGTAGACTGGTGGCGTATTGATGCTTTTGAAATGCGATTTCGGAGACATTTATCATGTACTTTCTGAATAGCCAGTCGCATCAACAGTTCAATTCTCCAAGAAATACGCCCACCCAAAGTGACCCCCCCAGCGTCGTATTCTCACACATTTTATCATTTTTTGGCCATATCAGTTGGAGTAGGAACTTTCGAGGTTTGACGGAAAAAATCGATAACGTTTTGAAACTTAGCGAAGATATTTATATCTCTATCTCTTGCGCTTGAGCTGCCGCGCCATTTTGAAAAAATGGTCGTCGTAGCGATATCAAAGCTATATCGCGATATCAAAGCGATAATAGCGATATCAAAGTTATGCTACATATAAAGAACAAATGAGATATATATGTCGTTGTATTAGTCATAAAATTATGAATAACTTTCAAAATGTTCGTCGTCTTTCTCTCTCTCTCCGTCCGTTACGTTTCTTGTAAGCACGATAACCAAAGAGAGGAACGTCCGATTTTATTCAAATTTGGACATTAACTGAGTGTTATTTAGAGAAATAACACTGTCGACTTTGATAAAAATTGATCACTAAATATAAAGGTTATGGAACATTTTAAGAAAAAATGCACGTGGAGTGTTGTAGCACCTTCGATAAGATTCTATAAACACAACGATACTACATAATATACTATCAAAACTTAAAAGTTCACAACGATACTACATAATATACTAACCAACGTTTCGACAATCAAGATGGTATCATCGGGAGATGACAAAAAATGGAAATCTAGCGATTTTTTCAAAGCGAATGGAGTTCTTCCACTATATACCACTAGCTTATTGTCAAAATTTTGATAAGAATTCTATGACTAAAAGAATAACTTTATTTTCTCTATGAGTGTTATTTGCGGTTTTAGAACTGTGTCGATCAAATGCAATATACTATTCTGCAAAGAGTACAATAATAGATGCGAAAAAATGTATATTGCATTTTTGTAGATAATTTTATAAGCTTTATTTTTTTATAAGAAACATTATTTTGATATCGCCAGCAGTTAGCGAGATACCGGCAAAAAACTTAATCGGAGCACTAAATTTCCAAGATGACGGCTGTAGCGCAACAAATTGAGTTGGGAACTTTTAATATATTTAACAGTACGACCGCCTTAATAAACATTTTTACCAAGTTTCAAAATTTTATCAGTTTTTTTCCCTCTAATTTTCCTTATTTGACTGGAGTAGTTATAAAAGAAAAACTTTACAATAAATAATCAAAATAAGCCATTTGCTCTATCTCTTATTCATTCTTTCAAATTCTTGAACTCTTCTGTTTCTTTGTACCTTACTTTGAGTTGTCCCCTTAAAAGTAAAGTGAACTTTGTAGTGCGAGGGTCATCACCTTACTGAGAGCACACCTCATTTTAAATTATTCTCTTTAGGCAGAGCTAGGCAAATACTTTGAAAAAGTATTTAAATATTAAATACTAAATACTTTGAGAAAATTGAAAGTATTTAAATATTAAGTATTTCCAAAAGATAAAAGTATTTAAATAATAGATAACAAAAGTAATTAAATAGTTTAAACTTAGTATTTAAATACTTTCTGAATATTTAAATACTTTGATAACACTCAAATATTTTGAAGCATAGTTAAGTGTAAAAATAGCCTTTAATGCTAAACTTCGCCAAATTCTATTTTCTATTTTTGTAGAAATCAATAAAGACTTAATATTATCATTATCATTATTATAATTATATTAAATACTATTTGACTATTTGAGGTGTCAAAATTTTAGGTTTCACGACTTTCATGAACTTCTACAACACTATTTTAATACCTCTATACTTAATCAGTTCTAGTTGGGTATTGGACTTTTACTTATCCGTAGAGCTAGCGTCTTCTGCACATACCCAAATAAAGCACAGAGACTATGGCACTAGTTCAACTGTTCCCTGTCACAATCACAAAACATATAAATGCAGAGTCAGAGGGAAACATCTGTTTAGTTTCGGTTTATTATAAATATTTAAAAAATCATAAATGGTATAATCCTTAAAATAGTTTCAACTACTCCCCATTGTTCTAAGGAATACAACCATATACATTTTTTATCATAAACTTTGTATATAGTTAAATGCCATACTTTAATAATGAAATTAGGAATTATTTTCATTGACAAACTACGATATTCAAGTACAACAAAAATTTACAATAAAAGAAAAAATATATTCGTTAGAACAATAGCAATTATTTAAAACAGTTTTAAAGATTATAGTATATTTGGTTATTTAATTATTTATAATAAACCGAAAATAAACGTATATTTCCCTCTCACTCTGCAAAAGCCTAACCTTAACAGTTAACACTTACTGTCTATATCTGCTCTCAACCAACTTTCTGGGAATTAATACGTGAATGACTGAAGACTCAATGATGCAATGTGTTTATTAACTACATAGTATAGTACATGTCTTGATTCTTGACGAGTATCTGCCTGTCTCCCTGGTGTATTTGATTATATTTGTTGTATTTATTTAAATACTTTTGAGATTCAAATACTTCTGAAAGTATTTAAGTACTGTCAGAAAAGGATTTAAATACCTTTTTAGAAGTATTTAAATACTTCTCAGTTATTTAAATAGTTTAAGTATTTATAAATACTTTATCATTTTCACAAATACTAAGTAGTAAATATTTTAGATAAAGTATTCGCAAATATAAATACAAATACTTGTTGCAAGAAGTATTTAAATACGTATGAGGTATTTGTAAGTACATATTTGCCCAGCTCTGTCTTTAGTAAAACATATTCATCAATACATGCAGATATGCTGTACGATTACCTCCTCCAGAGGAATTTATTTCTTAAAAACTATCGACATCTACGCCGATTTATAGTTGGGACAAAAAGTGTCATGACTTTCACAAGGTTTCAACATTAGATCGCAATATTTGAATCTCTTGCCCAGATCATCTTCATTTAGTAGGTCCAAATACATATTATAAGAACGAAAATTTTCTTTTTTATTAGAAGATTTTTTATAGATTTGGGGTTGATGTACTACAGCAAATTTTGCATTAATACTTGAGGTTTTTCTATTAATATTGACAAAATCTTAGTTGATTTTGGTATTCCAAATCTTGCAGCATTTTTAACACATCCCGTCTGACTCTCTAAAGTTTTTTACTTCTTATACGGTGTATATTTCTTCTTGCATTCTTTTTCTATCAACATATCCCACCACAACTAAAATTTACATCTTTTCCTTTTCCCTTCAATGGAGCATTTCGTGTATTTAAATATTTTATTATTTATGCATTTTAAGCTTAGCCAAGACGACTTTGCCACATTATGTTTATGGGATTATATGCCGTAGTACTGGAAAGTTATTGCCTTCAGAAGCATTTCAAAGTCTTTAGTCCTGACAAATGGGAAAATCGCCTATGGGGTTTTATAAAGCTAGCTACAAGCGAATCAATATTTGTTACCAGTTGATAGATGCCATAACTCTCATCTTTGAATGTAGTTGAGATTAAACATTCTCTGTGGGATGTATCCATACTTGCCGTGCATGGTAAGCAGATCTAATTTGTTTTATACATAATTAATTGGGCTATACCGGCGCGGTAGCTTAACCAGCTGAGGCGTATTGTGTGGCGAATATGTTGGTCGTACTATCTATCACGTACTGGGTTCGAAAACAGTATAGCTCTTTTTATACATTGACAAGTTAAAATTTGAAATATTAATATTAGTATTAGACCTAGTATCGTGAGCGTGTATTGAATTATTTTGCGGGAATTTTTCTTGATTTACTTTAACAAAGATTAGTGCTTCATAAATAACCATACAGGGAAGCGTTAGGATATGCTGTTTTTTGAAGATGGGGAAACAATAATCTAGCGAGTTAACAGAAAACATTTTTCGTATTATTCTTTTTTGTATAACAAGTGTATGCGGTTGATCTCAATTGTTTGGCCCCAGTAAACGGCTATATAACTTAATTGAGAATATGCCAAAGCATAGTAGTCATTCATTAAATTTTTGGTGTCTAGAATATTTTAATTCTGTGATTTAACGTCTTTTAGAGAAGATTATGTAATGAGCCTTACAGGAATTAAGGACGAGTTTATTTCTACTACACTACCTATAGAACTCAGAGCAATATTTATGTACTGCAGTACAACTCGTATTCTGAGCAAGCAGAAAGGCCGATGTGGTACCATCGGCGTACAATACTAATTACATATCACCTTTGTTCCCCATGTATTTTCCCACATCATCGATGAATAGTGTAAAAAAAAGTGGACATAGAACACTGCCTTGGGGTACACTATATTTCAGATCTCCGAAGTCTGATAACACTTGGCCGATTTTGACTCTGATTTTTTGTTAAGTCAGAAACGACTTTATCCAGTTATCATCAATATATGTATATTAGTATTATTGAATCACAATCTTTTTATTGAACTAATTAACTTTAATACCTTAACCAACAGGTTGAGCTGAATAGCTAAGGCGAGAACTAAAGCTAGACTTCGCCTGAAATAAAGTCATATTATGATAAACTTAACAGCGGAACACTTTCTCAGCCGTAGCTGGAAACTGTTAACCGATTATTAATATTGTTAACAGCTAGAATAACAAACTGCGGTAAGTAATTTTTTATCTTTTCATCTATCGCAAGACTCGTATCCTTAAGTCATATTTTAAGAGTCACCCAGGAATCAATTTGAGAGTAGAAATACACCAACAAACTTTTGCAAAAGGTGGGATTGGCGCCCTTAGTATATAAATTCTTGTGGTGTTGTCTAGCAAGATCTTATGCAGTACCATGTAAAACTGGATTGTGCTATATTTAATCAAGTCGACCACGCGCCACTGCAACTTCTGCTCACTTTTGTTTATATAGAATATTCTTAATTAATACGTCGGTAATAGTCGAATCAATGAAAGTTTTCACTTCTTAATTTTCAGCAACAGCTCCGATTTTGATCATTTTTTTTTAAATGTGTGTTTTTTAATATTATTCAAAATCAGAAACATCCCAAGTGGCGCAAATAATTATTTATATTGTTTAAACAATAATAACGATATTTACAGGAAAAAATATTTAAAAATTTTTTTTTCGCGATATTTATAAAACATTGAGTTGTTTTTATTGAAAATTAACTTCAAAAATGTTTCGCACAGTCGGGGTTGATGAACTGTTAATATTGTTTAAACAATAATAATAACTTTTACACGAAAAATCCTTTTTTTATATTTTTTCGCGAAAAAGTGAATTATTTTAGTCCAGTGTTTGAAGGTGTTTCGCTCAGAGTTTTTTCGGATAAAGCCGATTGACATGAAATTTGGACAATAATTAGGGAATAGTTCAAGGAACAAAAGTTATATAGTGGCGATGTGCGCTTTTACCTTGCGGGTGGATGCCACCTCTTCTCGGGAGTGTAGAAATGCATGTTTTGGAACGATTTTTCACGAATAACTCGAAAACCTTACGTTTTATCAAAAAAAATATTATAAGCAAAAATGAAGCTTATAAAATAACAAATCGATTGGATTTTAACTTAAAAATCTCAAAAACGAAAGGTTCAAGGAAGTTCAACTTTACACGCCTTATAGCCCTGAAAATTCCCTACAAAATTATTTTTGGAGCGATTGGATAGCTTAAAAATTAAGGAAGTTATCGTTGTCGCATTTTTTCGGTGAAATTTTCGGAGCATGTAAAATTTTTTTCCTGTATATGTCATTATTATTGTTTAAACAATATAAATAATTATTAGCCTCAAACAAAATATTTATTACACTAAACTTTCAATAAGAACAATTCACTTTTTCATGAATATCGCGAAAAAACATAAAAAAATTAATTTTTCCTGTTGCTGTTGTTATTATTGTTTAAACAATATAAATTATTATCAACGTCGACTGTGAGAAACATTGTTGAACTTAAATTTTCAATAAAAACAACTGAATGTTTTATAAATATTGCGAAAAAACTTTAAAAATATTTTTTTTCCTGTAAATATTGTTATTATTGTTTAAAAAATATTACTTGCGCCACTTGGGATGTTTCTGATTTTGAATATTATTAAAAAACACAAATTTTAAAAAAAATTTATCAAAATCGGAGCTTTTGCTGAGAATTAAGAAGTTTTGACGATTTTTAGGCTTCATTGACTCGACTGTAAAGAACAAAAATTTTTCTTCGATACAATTAATCGAGTTTATTCCTGTTTCTATGCGACCATTAGTAGGGAAAAACTAAAAGTTACAACGTATGTTTATGAGAACTTTTTTATTTATGGATGACACCCTGTATGTATTCCTGGAACATTACAAATACTTTTACTTTCTCAATGTAAATAACTCCCAGCAGGATATCTGATACGAGCCATCTACTAAAATGTAGGTTTGCAAAATATAAACGATATCCTGTATATAGTGCCGGATAACATTGTCAAAACCCATTAAAATGGCAAGCGCTAGACGTATAATCTTTTCATAAGAATGGACAGGTTCCATCAACCGCGTGTCAAATGTACATTTCGCGATGTAATGTTCGAGAAATCTCTTTAAAGCTCTCTTTGTTTATTTAAATTTTAAAGTTAATCAAACCTCTAAAAGAAACGGGCTCATAATTCCACAAGAGACGGATGGTAATTGATGCATTATAACGCAATTTGTTGCGCAAACTGCTCAATCACGGAATCACAAATAGGCCGAGAGCTCGCGACAAAATTTTACCCTCAGAAACCATGCGGGAGATGTGCTGATACAAATAGTATGAGTGGCACATGTCAATGTAATTCAATTATTTTATGAAGCTGCTAATTGTCAAAGTATAGTTTGTCTATTTTTCAATTATAGTTGTGTTATAATTTTCCCCAAGTTATGGGGTCCAGTAACATGCAGAACTGAGCTAAGATTTTGTTGCTTAGGTAAAATTACTTTGTTTTTCTTATTTTTTTTCTTGTATGTTGTGACAAAAATAAGATGGTAACCTCGTTATTTGGTACAGAAACAAATCACCAAAGTAAACAACAAAAATAGTAACTGAAACTCATGGTAATATTGGACTGTGATGGTGTTTGGAAAATTGTGATGAATCCAAAACCTGAAGTAGAGGCTGAAATTCCACAGGATTGGGATGACTGTCAGTGTAAAACAATATCTGCCATAATTTTGAGCGTGGCATGGCAAATTTAGAAATACCTACAACGGCTCCATGAAGGGTCCTCGCTCTGTAGCAAAACTAAACTTTTTGAAGAAACTTACATGGAACGATGCAAGCACATCTCAACAGCATAATGGAAATCGTTTTTCAGTTGCAAGCCTTGGAAAGAATTTAGCAGAAGACGATGTAGTCATCATCTTGTGCAGTCTTCCAGAGTCTTATGGTACACTAATGCCAGTTCTAGAAGCTCTGAAAGCTGTGAAAACAGAAAAAACAGTCGAATTTATCCATGAAAAACTAGTAAACGAATATAAGCATCGAGAGGAAAGTCGATTCTGATGGAACGCCAATAAAATTATCCAGTTTTATGTGTGACAAATCAAGAAAAGAAACGCGTAAGGGTACCTAATATTTGTCATGAGAAGGGCCACAGTATTCATTGTTCATTCAAAAACAAAACGCCAAATAAATATAATAGGAGCAAGGAAGCTGGTGGTCATTGCGATGTTCAAAGAGAAGACAAGTCATATAAGGTTAGTAGTTGCTTATATGGTTCCATAAGGAAATAACTACATAGCTCTGGTTGTACAGGCCATATGACAAGTAACAAAGATATTTTCATCAGTTTCAACCCATCAAATTCAAAAATATTCTTAGTGGGCCAGTCGTCAGGGAGTTCAGGATGCATAAATACCGTTTTAAATCGTACAAAATATTTTACTATCGGAACCAGCTCATCATATGCCTCTTTTAGACATACTAATTTTTCCGTAATTAATCCGCCCTGTATATCGGCTGAAGCTATTATTGCATGTGAAATAGCAGTTCACTTGCTAATTGTTTGCATAAGGACATTAAGACTGTCCGGTATGTCATTCTCAACGTTTTCTAAGAAAGCATCTGTTGCGGGGTAACTTTAATTTCATATACATGAGATCTGAGATCTAATATCTTCTAATATTATTGCTCCAGCCGCATTTACAATTCGCGATCGTTCTTCTTCCATGTATTTTTCGCGATTCTCGTACCAATTCTCTGTTAAAAATTAGTATGTCTAAAAGAGGCATATAATGAACTGGTTCCAACACTAAAATCTTTTGTGTGATTTAAAACTATGTTAATTTACCTGACGACTGGCCTATAGCTGATAACTCATCTGTTGAAGCCAGAGGCGTTGGAGGAGTATGACGTTGTAAATCACCAAATGACTCTATTACAGTTTCACACAAAGACCCCGGTTTATTTACCAGGAGAGAAAAATGTGGTACCATGACATACATACTATTATGACTTACTTATAGTAGGAAAAATAGAGAATCTTATAAGTGATTTGTCTACAAGGTTGAATAAGTTCTTAAGGATAAAAGATCTTGGTGAGGGCATTAATATTTTTAAACTATTTTTTGTTGTAATTGGACAATATAATACCCATACACATCTGCCACTACTTTATAAACAGGGAGACAATGCTAATAAAAAAAAATAAGTCTGGCCCTATATTGTGGAAATTTCCGCTCAGGAGCCCAATTCGTGAAATCGTAGGAATTAATTCTCCTGAGAAAATTTTCACATACCGTAATTCATTCGAATCGACAAATTCCGGAATCAGTTAAAGGAATCAGTTCCTGTATGGCAGATCAATATTTTTATTTATAAGAAAGTCCAAACTTAAAAAAAATGAAGATGATGTTCGATGAGGGTAGTGAAATACAAAACATCTTACTTCTCGAAGCAGTGTGCTGAGTACTTGAAAAATGAAGTTAGTCAGGCCAAGTTAATATAAAAAATACATAAATTTTTCTACGATTGACATTAATTTCATTGAAATGATTTGTAATGGTAGTGAAATACCCAATTTAATCCAATAATTAGCCTAATGAAACATTCTTTCGCAGGAAATGCTTAGGGAGATCAGCGATTCATATTACTTTCACATCCACGTAGTGGAGTGAAAGTATAGTAACGGTAGGAAAAATATTGACATTTTTTTTTATTTGGATAGGTTTAGAATTTCATAAAGCGTCAAAATTTTAAGTTTTTGTCTCTATATTTATTTTGTGCGCACGATTACTCGGAATGGTTTATGATATTGACTTGAATTCTCTAGTAAGAGCCTATAAAAAGATAAAGTTGTGATTTGGTTTGTACAAAGGAATCAAAGGCCACAAATTTTTTAGTGAAATTAGCCATCCTACTACCCCCACTCCATTAATGAAGGGAGTGAAAAAATGTATCGTGATTTAATGCATATACAAGAATCAAGGGCCTCAAATTTCTTTTTGCATCAGCCTTCCCCTCTACCACCCCCATCCGATTATTAAAGGGCTAGAAAAATAAAATTTTGATTTAGTGTGTACAAGAACAAAAGGCCCTTAAAATTTTTTTACTAACCCAATACCATGTGGCATATCGTTTTATGGGGCAAACGATTATTTATTTCTACATGTGGAGTACAAATATTGTTCCGACCTGTTTTTCATTGTAAGACACTTGGATTAGTCGAATATTTAAGAAACATATTTTTCAAATAAACTACACTTTTTGCGGAAGACACTAAACTTGGCATGCATCATATCCAGACCCATTGTCAACCTTTAGGAACGGGAGCCACCTGGAACCTATCCCCCTAAAAAATTGGCGGTTATGTTTCCCAAAATGGCCCCCTTAAAATTTTAATTATTTTAATATAATAGACTTATCTTAGACTGTCTAATTATATGTTTTTAGGGAAGCTGAATTCAAAGAGAGGCTCAGAAGTTGATGGGACGAAATATGGCGAAATATAAATATAAAATGGTGACCAATATGGCCGCCACAAAATTTAAGCTTTATATTTTATTAACTATAGAATACTAACCTTCGTAAAGGACCCCGGAACAAAACCCATGAAAATGTTGATTCGGTGGAATCGGCTGAAATTTTGGTATTTTGTAGTTCAAGTCATGCTGATCAAAAGTTTTTATCACATCGAGCCAATCCTATGAACAGTTTTTGAAATACAGCTTGTCAAAGTTAGGTAATTTGCGTCATTTTAGACATTCAAGTACTTTTTACTCTTAAACTATTAACTTTAGCAAAAAGTTGCAGGGATTGAAATATTTCTGTTCTAGTCCAATGAAGCTCAATAATTTTTTTCAGATTTTTTTTATCAATTTTTAGGTTAGGTAAAATATATATACCTATGTCATATTCCGGCATACTTCGGTGGGATTGGCTGAAACTTTGCTATTTTGTAGTTAAAATCATGCTGATCAAAAATTCCCATTGCACTGAGACTATCCTATGAGTGGTTTTCGCTCCAGGAGTGCCTCAAGGTCTTAACAATGAGGTAACGGGTAATCTATATGTACTTGTTATGAATCAAAAATTCCCATTGCACTGAGACTATCCTATGAGTGGTTTTCGCTCCAGGAGTGCCCAAGGTCTTAACAATGAGGTAACGGGTAATCTATATGTACTTGTTATGAATGGCTTCCAGCGTGTTTGTGTACTGCGTGCATGCGTTTGTGTGTATGTATGTGCCAGTGTATACAGGGTTCTCCGGAAATATCGATGACAAACTTCTGGTGCAGATTCTACATGCAAAAATATGTTCGCAAATACCTTGAGCTACGGCCCTTTGAAAATGGCGCCCAAAAATTGATTATTATTTTATATTTCAGAAACCTTTTGATTTACAGGAACGCGTCTTTATACGTATATTGAACAATAATACAGGCTTATTTTTACATTATTTTTAAAAAATATTTTTTACCGTAAGTGGGTGGGCTGTCGATATTTTGCATTAATTTCTTATGTTTTTTATTTTTTTTTTCACTTTTGTGCAAGAATGTCACTTGCTAATTAAAAATACACAAAAAACATCCTCTTTCATTTTAGTCGCAGGACGGATCGTTTGTGAGAAAAATCGTTCTAATGAGTTTGATGCGGAACCGCTGAAAACACAAGCGTATTATGGTTTTTGGGGTACGCACGACACGAAAATTACATAAAATATCCATCAATGATTCTTCTTCGAACGATACTTGATGCTGCTGTTCCTGAAAATCCTATGGATGTTCTCAATATTTTAAAACTAAAAAATAAATATTAAAAAAACAATAAAAAGTAAAAATATATAGTGAATAGAAAGTGAAACCAAAAAAATGGGATCACCCTGGTTGGCAATGAGAACGGTCTTATAGGAAACATAGTGCCGGTAAGAGCGGATTCTTTAATAAAAATAAATCATACACGCGCACGCACGCACACAGACTAACTACAAAATAGCAAAGTTTCAGCCAATTCCACCGAAGCATGCTGAAATATAACATATATATATTTTACATAACCTAAAAATTGATAAAAAAATTCTGAAAAAAATTCTTCAGCTTTATTGGACTAGAACAAAAATATTTCGACCCTTGCAATTTTTTGCTAAAGATAATAGTTAAGGAGTAAAAAGTTCTTGAATGTCTAAAATTACGCAAATTATCTAACTTTGACAAGCTGTATTTCAAAAACTAATCATAGGATTGGCTCGATGTAATAAGAACTTTTGATCAGCATGACTTGAACTACACGATACCAAAATTTCAGCCGATTCCACCGAATCAACATTTTCATGGGTTTTGTTCCGGGGTCCTTTGCAAACACAATTTTGAAAAATGGCGGTAGTCTTAATATGATCATCTTAACTAGGCAATGGACAACTGTTATTCTTACCTCACCCCAAAACTAACCAACAGCAATTGCCAATTGATGCTAGTATTCTCCTGACGTACGTTAGGTAAATACTTTTGTGATTTCCATCAGAGCATCATGAGATTTATCCAGAGCGTCTCTGCTACAAGGCTTGATATGGTTTGGGACCTGTATAGTCCGAAAAGTCAAAAGAACAGTCTAGGTAATGCTAAAGGTGAAGGAATTCGTCGTCAAATTTTACTAAACTCACCAGCTCCTCGAAATTTGCATGAATTTCTTAGAAACATTTTTTTTCTCTCCTAGGAAGACATCTAGTTGAGAATGTATGAATTGTAAGGGTCGTCACTAACATTGGAGATAAATATGTCAGTTCTGAAACCGCTTCAACATCTCTTGCCGAACTTACTTGCTTGCACTTCTTTTGAGGAGACATATGAGCAGATTATAATGCACACAAGAGATACAGTCATCCATAGGGCTAAAACCGTTGTCATAAGAACCGTGGATACTGATCTTCTGATTCTTGCCATAAATTTTCTCTTGGTATTGAGAACTTTGAGCCTTGAAGAACTATGGATTTCATTAAACTTTGGTCAGATACAGAGATACATTCTTACTATACAGGGCAGGTCGTGACCTTGTAAAATGTAGGTGCAAAGTAGGGTGTTCATCAATTTCAAACTACAGCTATAGATGCTCCCTAGTAGAATGTATACCTCTCCTATTTGTCAATTGCAAAAATTACAACAACATGACTAGGTAGGTTCTTTGTTTTCAGTCTGAAAACATGTACATGTTAAATATTTTTTGGATACCAATGATGCAATGTGTGATGGTTTTTATTTTTATTTTCAGCGAAGAACACACGGAAGACGATATTGCGCATGATATGTTCACAGATGCTGTAGCCATAAGCGACATACTCATAAATGATGTGAAAGAATCTGGATTTTGATTGGATTGCGTATCAACAAATATTTTACAATTCTCTTTGCTATTTCGATTAAAACAGCATTTTCAAGATTTATGTGGCGTGTCTTTAAAAATATTCGCTTTTCATTTACTGCAGCCTGTCATTGGCAGGGGTCAACTTTCATCATACCACTTAAAATGTATAGAAAAACATTAAATAGTATTTATCAGCTGTAAAAAAAAAAAAATAGAACTCTCATCATATTACAATATTATGCTGTGGCCTCTTTGGTCGCCATGTTGGTTATTTGATCCTATGGACTTCTGACAACGTTTGAGGGCCATTCTTTGAATTCAGCGTCCTTAAATATATATAATTAGACTAGGTGTCTAATTAGTTTATTATATTAAAATAATTTTAAAAAATTGAATTTTATGGGACAGTTTTGAGAAATATGGCCAGTTTGGTATTCTCCGCAAAAAGTACATTTTTTTTTACTTACTCGGCCGACTAGATAGTGATTCCTTAGGCAGCGGTTTTTCATATGATTCTATTTCATATATAATTATTTTATCGTGATGGTTTATGAGAGTACAATTTTGTCGCAGGCTCTCCGCCTAAAAGAAGAAGTCATTTATTGCCACGATTACCATTATCAAGGTTATTTGCGGTTAATCGTACATATAACGTAAAATATAGATTCTCTCCCAGTGCTTAGTTTACTATCTACAAAGACTTCTCTTCCCTATGAGTTATCCTCAGCTTTACGTCTTCTGATTTTATTCTATTGCAAACTGTGCTAGGATTACCTAGTGGCTGTTTAATAACCATAAAATTGAAAATTTCCTCTTTTGCTGTTATGAGATTGAATAAAGATACGACTTACTTCTTGGTGGTCTTTGACAACGTAATTTCACTTAAAATCTCATAATTGTGTGAATGTATTTATAAAAAGTTGTTGCGCAATATGAAGAAAAAAGGGCCATTTTAATTATAAAGGCTTCAGTGAAGCAACTAAGCAACGATCCAAGAGGCCAACTGGTGATTTAGTACAGTACCTAGAGGTAAAAAATATGCAAAACTTCGGAATAATGTCATATTGAACGGATTTCGTTCAGTATAATAGTAAATGCTTCACAGAAAAGTTTCTATATTGTGCGGGGGCTTGCTAATTTCTAGGGGGTGGATGCCACCTCTTCTCAGGGGGTGGCACTTAAAAAATATATATATTTATTGGAGCTGAAAAAGAATCAAATTTTAAGAAGAAAAGGTTCTATGTAATTTTTCACATAAATTGATACTTCGAAATTGCGATTTTAGCTTAAAAAAAAGTTATTTCCAAACGGCTTTCGTCAAGTATCTCGAAAAGTACTGCTTTATTAAAAAAAATATTACAGACCAATTACAGAAAGTACAAACTGATAATTAATTATATATTTTGTTTATTGATGTAGGATTAATAATTTCGAATATATTTAAGACCTGCCACAAGCATTAAAACGCTGCAACCCAACCTTCATCACTAGTAGAGGTAGAAACAGCCATAAAACAGATGAAGAGGAACAAGGCACCAGGATGTGACGACATCCCTTCTGAACTATATAAAGCAGGAGGCGAAAAACTGTTAGAATAACTCCACAAACTCATACTGACAATATGGACAGAAGAGGAAATACCCAACGACTGGAAAAAGAGCATAATCTGCCCAATATACAAAAAGGGTGACAAGCTAGATCGGAGGAATTATAGAGGGATCTCACTGTTATGAACTGCGTATAAGATATTCTCATGTATACTGAACCAAAAAATAACAGAATTTTCGGAAAATCTAATAAGTGAATATCAAGCCGGATTTAGAAAAGGGAGAAGCACGAGTGACCAATTGTTTGCGGTTAAGCAAATCCTGGAGAAGGTTTGGGAACATGACTTTCACATAAACCAAATATTTGTGGACTTTTACCAAGCATATGACAGTATTGATAGAAACAAATTAAATTGGTAAACCTAATCAAGGCAACAATGGCAGATACCACATCATCGGTACGAATTCAGAACCAACTGACGAATTCATTCGAGATAACGCGGGGACTGAAACAGAGTGATGGGCTAGCCCCTACACTCTTTAACATATGCTTACAATATGTTATAAGGCAACTGACAACAGTCACCAAAACAAATCTGCTAATGAACAAAGCCATCCAAATAGCAGCATATGCAGATGACATTAATATAATGGGCAGATCATATGCAGTGGTGGAGGAAGCCTACATAGACCTCAAAAGCAAAGCTAAGACGGTAGACCTGCATGTCTACACCAATAGAACGAAAATAATGACCCAAACAGGAAGGAACGCAAACGCACAGAACGTCATAATAGAAGAGGATGATTCGGAAGTGGTCACACAGTTTAAATACCTGGGGGTAACCCTGTCAAAAAATGGCAGCGAAGACGCAGAAATAAGAAGGAGGATCATCCTAGGAAACATGGCATATTCTGCCATGACTGACAACAATTTTCCGTTTAAAATATATCCACAGAAGGACAAAAGTGAGACTATACTCAACAATTATACAACCAATTATATCCTACGGCTGTGAGACATGGACCATAACACAAAAAAACAGCAAACACCATCGATGCTTTTGAAAGGAAAATACTGAGAAGGATCCTAGGTGCAGTCAACGACAACGGGGTGTGGCGAATAAGATACCATGCCGAACTCTATCAATAATATAAAAACCCCCCAGTATTTGAGTTAGCCAAAATACTAAAGGCTACGTTGGGCAGGTCATGTCGTAAGACCACAGAATCCCAAAAATAATCGTTAACGGAAAAATGCAGGGAACCAGAAGAAAGGGAGGCAGGCCCAGGAAGCGATGGGAAGATGGAGTTGCAGAGGATGCAAATCATTTAAGGACACGAGTTTGGAAGAGAACAGCGGCAGACAGAACAGTATGGAAGTCTAAACTGGAGGAGGTCAAGGTTCGAAATCGGGTTGTAGCATCATAGGAGAGAGGAGAGAATTTTATAAAACAATGTATTTTTTTAAAACCTAAGCAAAACAGTAAATAATGAAAATAGTTATAATGGTAATAAAAAACATGATCAACAGAAGCCAAAGTAATAACTCACAGCTCAAATGGCCAGCCTCGTAGAGGAGGACTTGCTTTTAAACTACGGATGCGATATATCACTTTTTCCACAAATCTTCTCACATCTAGGATCTCTCCAAGAAAAAATAGACCTTACTCAGGTACGTCAGGATAAAGAATGGCTAAAGAAATTCGATATAAAAGTAACAATGATTAATAACCAAAATTATTAATTACTAAAAACTAGGTTAAATTATGTCTTTAATCTGAGTTCAAACACCGATTAGCTACCAATGCGCTTTTAAGCAAAGTTAATAGTTTGTAAAAATATGTCGTTCGTGTTCTTGATCAAAAAGAAAAACTGGTTACTGCATTACTTCGAACCACTAGTGTTAAGATGCAATTCTTTTACTTTTTATTTTCTGTTGAGCTGTTGCCATATTATGTTATACAAATTCTAATAGATCAACATATTAAAAAGAAATTTTTGCGATATGCACTCGAATAGAACAGAAAAGATGTCGACGTGACATGATTTGAACGGAAGCATGGGCGGAGAACGGGAATATTTCCAATTTACTTTAAAATTGAAAATAAAATGTTTAATGAATTTTGTGACTGGTAATATTTTGAATGGAATATATTAATCATTTACTAAATTTTGATTCAAAAATAAACAATTTTCAAAAGGTCCTTTGACATATTCACATCTTACAACATCATGCTATTTGTCGTAATTACCTATTAGGCGTATGACCTCACTAATGCTCTTCTCATCACCTCTATGGTTACATCAGCCCAACGTTTTCTCAAGTTTCCTCAAGTAACTGTTCTATCTTGTGGCTAGTGTGGCCAAAAAATCATAAGATACACAATGCTAGGAAGAAGTTTTGGGGAGCCTATTTCTTACAAAATGGATGCTCTGGGCTCTCCAGGAGATTCAAAACAAGCGTCCATATCCGCATCTTAAAAGCTTCAGTGCGTCATCTGTCTGCTTCCAGTGTCTCGTTAACGGTTCATGCTTCAGGAACATACAGAAACGTAGACAAAACTAGAATGCTGGCAAGCCTGACTGATCTATGTACATTTCGTGATATTTCTGTTAACAAATACCAAGTTCCAAATTGTACCATCTTATTTACAACTTCATACTTGTCTATCCTTAACATTTTACCCTTGCCTTAACATGTTACAATGTTAATTTTCGTTTTTTGTAAACTACACTTAAACCATATTCAGAGCTTATTGTTTGAAGAGTGACAAGCAGGTATATGAGCTCATCCCCTCTTGTTGCAACTAAGATGGTATGATCTAAAAACCTCAAGTTAGTAATCGTAGTCCTTCTCCACACTGCGAGTCCCCCAGTACACGTCTTATCACGTGTTCACTATAGACGACAAAGAGGATTATCTGACACTTTTCCCAACTTCACATTTGTCGGACATAATGTTGTCAACTGCTTCGTCAATTTTTAGTTTCTGATTTCAGTATTGTAGGTTTGCGTTCGTAGTCCTCGTGGCAGCCATCTTTTGGCTCAAAATGGTTACTTTGGAGAAGCTTTTCGCAGTATTGGCTCCAAACTTCAATAGTCTGATCCCTTTCAGTTATTGAAGTGCCGGCGGATTCCTTAATTCACCAGATTTTGGGTTTAAATTTATACGTAATCGTTATTACTGTTTGGAAAAGATTCTTGCTGTTATTGTGATCAACATGTGACTCCAGTTTTTGACTGATGACCTGGACATAAGAACTTATTTCACTTTGATAATGAGTCTGATTTCTCCCCGTCACTCTGTTATATTCTTCCGAATCTCAAGGAGTGTTGACAGCTAGAGCCTCCAAGATTTTTCCTGGTTTGTACTTCAGATAGAGTGGCTATCGAATTTGACTGATTTTTAGGGTGTAATAAAGATTGATTATTTTGTTGATATCCACTAACTTAAAAAAAAATGGAACTATTTTACTATGTCGCCATTTAAAATTGTAGAGATGAGGTGACTGGGATTGAGAGAGTGAGCACATACTACACGACTTGCCAATTTACGTCCTATAGTAATCTAATGAAACAGATTTTTAAACTTGTCATTTTTCGTATCATTTTAAGAATTACCTATTACTGATAAAATGTTTTCGCGGGATACACCGCATAATGAAATCTTTGATAATTTGGTTGTGAGATGGGTTAGTATTTATCACAACACTTTACTGCCTGGGTCTTCTTTAAAATGTTTTACAATTGGTTCACCCCATGAATTATGCAAAAGTTACTTTCATAAAGAACATGTTCAGTTTTAATACACAAATCGCTTAGTAAAAACGATAATATTTCCAAGAGCACTATTAATATTTTTTCTGTTGTTTATTCGTCTCGAGGTCATTCCATAAAAACAATCCGCCTTCAATCTATTATTATAAATTAATTTATTCATTTATCATGGGTTAATGAGCAGCATTTAAAGTTTTATTTCATTATTCTTTCTTTGTACAATGTACATACTACATCCATTAAAGACGGCATGAATCACCGTTAATGTTTAACTAATTGGTTCACATAGCAGTAGCGATTCTATTATAAATATTGATAGCCCCAGGACATTTGCAGAGAAGTAGCGTAGTTGTCCCTAGGCCAAAGGTGTCGAGTCGAGCGTTTCTCAATTCCCGCGCCTCAACCAAAAATTGTTAATATTTCATATAATATAATAATTTATAGATTGTTGAGACAAGTGACATTGATAGATTTTTATTAATGACAATGTCATTTCCAAAATTAAATAAAAAAACAATCAGTAAATTTTGCCCGAAATAAAAATTTTCAAGAAATAAGAATTGAACTTTTTTAACAAGAACCAAAAAATATATAAAATCACGCCACTAAATTAAACAACTCCCAAATCTAAAACTAGATCTGCCCGGAAGAGAGTTATATTCATGAATAAATGTGGACATAAAACCATTGCTTCCGGGATAAAAAATGGGGGTAGAAACTATTGTATTCTTTTTCTTCCAGTGTAGTTAGTATGTTTAGATTTGGCTTGCTTATACTTTCACAGCCACAAAAAATAATGTTTTTCTGATCTGAGGGTTTGACCATGTTTACTACATGTTCTTGGGGTCGCTGAATCCGAATCCGAGGTTTATTTCACCCCATCACTCAGGATCTTGTCATAACCTCAAAATTGATTTCAAAGACACACAAAAAAAGTGGTCTGGCCTACGGACCAGACCAGTGTATCTTTATGTATTTGCACTCGGCAAAATCCTGACGTGGTGGGGTTAAATAAGTCTCGAATTCGGATCCAGTGACCCCAAAAACATGTAGTAAACATGGTCAGACCTCCAGCGGAATTAGAAAAAAAAATTGTGTGGCTGTGATTATTCTGAAAACAGAAAGAACCCAAAGCACGCTTTAGTGAAGTTTAAAAATTGCATAAACCGCAAAGTATATTATTGGAGATAGGAACTGCTAGGTATCATATCTTTATCATCCGATGACTAAATGAAGAAAACTCTGCTTTGGTGACAATCGACAACACTAACTTCCACAAACGTAAAGTTGGTAAAGGAGACAGACAGGCTTGTGTTCGGTCTTCAACTTTCTTAAAACAAATACGTAATGCGATGTGCCCTGAAGAACTGGCGGAGTGAAATAATCATATATGGAAATAATATTTTTTTAGATCAGCAGATGACACCACCTTAGTTGCAGCAGGTGAAGGTGAACTCATGAGTTCATGTTCAGAATTCACCTTCAGAGTTCATGTTCATAGTTCCTGTTCAGAGTTCATGTTCGGAATTCATCTTCAGAGTTATGTCGAGCAGATATATACCTAATCTTTATACCTTCATACAATAAGCTCGAAGTTCACTTTAAGTAAATCACAAGAAAATGAAAATTATGATTGTAGACAGAGTAGTGTAGTTGAGCAGCCAGTTGCAAAATACCGTAGCGCTATTTTGACTCTAGGGAGAGATAAAGTAACCGTTATATATTTACGGTAATGTTATTTAGGTATGTATGTTAATATTTTTAAGGTTATGTTTTATTTATCTTGGCACATCCGTCATCGGTTTGAAGGAAAATCGTCTTTATTAAAACGGAAGTTTACTTTAAAGTCCATTGTAGCAATTCAATTGCATATACAGTGTGTCGCACTTTTCATGGAGCCACCCTCATATCTCGCCCATTTGATATCCGAATATTTTGAAATTTTGGTGGTGACTATTATATACCTATAAAATGAGTCTTTAGGCGTAACCACATTTAATTTTGGTCAAAGGCGTCCGATTCTAGGATGGAAAAAGTGGGTTGATTTTCAGAAAAAAAGTATTAGCGATTTTTTTACAAAAAAAAAACTAATAAGATGTTCTTAATCAGCACCTTTAGAAACCTAATTGTACAAGATTACATCGTAGTGAATTCAAAGATGTTTGAGACAGGGGCCATCAAAAAAACTATTTTTTCAACTAAAAATAATTTTTATCTGTAAAACGGATTCTCAAATGAAACAAGGTATTCTACATTTTTTGTTCAGAATAATGTATTATAAAAGTATGAATTGATTTTACTACACAATAATTGTTTATACTTAGGTTTTTATTGAAGATTATTTGTTAGAAAAATGGTAGGTATAGTAGGTAGAATTTTTGCCTTATTAAATAAATAATTATTTTGTTGTAAAATCAATTCATACTTTTACAACACATTATTCTGAACAAAAATGAAGAATACATTTTTTCCATTTGAGAATCCGTTTTAAAGATAAAAATTACTTTGAACCCATTATGATGAAATTTTGTACAAAGTGGTTCCCAAAGGTGCTGATTAAGAATATCTTTCTAGTTCTTTTCTGAAAAAATCGCTAATATATATTTTTTGACAATCGACCTCCTCTTTCCATTTTAAAATCGAACGCCTCCGTCTAAAATTAAATGTGGTTACGTCTAAAGACTCACTCTGTAGGTATATAGTCACCACCAAAATTTTAAAATATTCGGATATCAAATGAGCGAAATATGAGGGTGGCTCCATGAAAAGTGCGACACACTGTATGTAATAAAAAAATTACTGTTCAAGTACTGTTCAAGATCGAACTTTTATTGCGTCACCAAATATACATAATAACTACATCAAAAACTTTTATAGTTCATAATGTACTATGGAAAGGAATAATCCAAATCTGCTGCTGTCCTCAAAAATAATTAACATAGGTATATGCTCATTCCATCTGGTGATTACATACCTCCTTAATTGATCCTTTAAAATAATCTCTAATCAATCTTAAGTAGTTTAATCGTCTCACGTGCAGATGTCGCTCAAACCTAAACTATAATAAATAAGAACATGAATTAGGCAATCCAAACCATGTGACATCCAATGTGGCGTCTGATGGAGTCAAGGGAAAACATTTTTCATTCGTTAAACGTTTGTGTTTTTCTGTTGGCTTTGCTACGTTTCCGGAATTTAGTAAAAATAAACCCGTGTTTGCCAATTGCTTGCCAACGACGCCAGATTTTGACAGGTCGTTGGATTTCCTAATATTTAAAAGTCGTATTGAAATATAAGTTTTCTGTATTATCACTAAAATAATAGATGTAGCTCCTTTGCTCCACCGCCTGGTGTTGCCCCCTACTGGTAAACTTGTCATTTTTCTCAGTCCGCATTTTTCGGAAAGGCATTTTGGTATACACTGTCATAAGACAGTTGTCGTTTCGAGTTTTCTGTTCTCAATAATAGATAGAATTATTGGTGAATATTGTTAAAGTTTCTCTCAAACCTTAGTTGTGTGCCGTTTAGTACAAAAGGAAAGTCTCAAGATCAATGAAGCTGTCTTTACTACCAGGCCATTTCGTTATTGGGTGTGGGGTAGTTTCAACCCCCCAGGTTACCTGTGGTCAAACTTTACCTATTTTATTCGAATTGATAAGCAAAAACCCGATCCGACTAGCCCTCGCAAGCCTAGCACCATAAAATCGTGTTTTTTCCGGTTTGGGGGTAGTGGGTGAAGGGTAGGTCGAAAAATATTATTATCATCGCCGTTACTCACCCTCGAAAACGTGGGGTAGATATCTTGCAGTCTAGTCACAGAACTTTTAGGGTCAAAGCTTTACCTCAAGGGACTATTTACCCAAGGCGAGCTGCTTGCACTGAGGCGCCTTTGAGCATCACCGAAAACTGGAAATACACAGATCGCATAGAAGCAGCCTCGAAAAGTCGATGTGCACCTTAACGAGCTTCATTATAGGAAGGCGATATATTGGTAGATTGCTGGTTCAAAAAACCCTGAAAATTCAGTTAATGTAATTAATATAAAGACCAGAGCCAGAAAATGTATGTCTCGTAGGAAGAACCCTTTGAAAAGATACTAATAATGAAATAGTTTTCACGAAAAAATCACTGAACTCTACAATGGATGTGCATTTAGCCATCCAAGTTGATTTCATACGAAAATTGCTAATCATATTCAGTTTGTGTCAACTTTATTGTCTTTCGGTTTTTCTGTAAACTCTTTCAGTATCATCAAATTTTGACGGAAATCGGTATTAGAAATCACTTAGAAAGAATTAGACCAGACTAGATTAGAATTATCAAATTCTCAATGTGGGAATTAGGCAAAACTTTTTGGCTGATACCATTCTGTAGAGTCACTGAAGGAACAAACCGAAAAACTAAATGTTAGGTAGGGGCGAGCGTAGAGGCGTCTTGACTATATATGTATTTCGATTCATCGCAAAGTTCAATGTGGTTAGTACTTAGAGAGTGGCCATCTGAGGAAACACAACGATCTCGTCCCACCTTCTAGCGGCCTGTATATCAGCATATACGTAGAAGTTATTATGCAATTTAAGACGAGAATTGCATAGCGGATATACCTTCCCTTGGAAGAGATGTAAAGCACCCGCTCGCTCCCTTGTGAATTAAATGTTAGTCAAGTGAAAAATCCGTGCACTGTGACAGAGAAGAGCTTCGGGAAACTTTCCAAGATTTATCGGCTCCCTAAGGTGTAAATGATAATAAATATCTATCCAAAAATTCATTAATCTACTTAGGAATCTTAGGAATAAAGTTACTGTTGATATTATAAAAATATGTGATTCAATTACAATTAAAATACTTTAGATACCTTTTATGGTGATGATTATGATGATGATGGTGCCCTTCGTTAATGCTGCCTTGTGAAGAAAAAACCGTACTGCTGTGCTGGTGAAGCTTCCTGGGCGTTGAGGAGTTGAATATTCTAGATAATGTTGAACCGAAGAAATCGTGATGGTGACCTTCGTGATGATGTTGAAGGGATGCAATGAATTCAGCTACCGGTGGTAAGGAACCAGAAGACGTGGATGGTTAAAGACCTATGTTAAAAGCTTTCATAAGGCGTCGTTCCTTTTGTGGATTTTTTTTACCTCCAGTGCCTAAAGGAAAATGTAATTAACGATATTCCAAACTCATATATTGATATTTTTACTCGGGTGATATGTCGGCTAACATTGTGGCGTCAAATGACCCCTTCATTTATCATAATGATATTAGTGTTCCTATAAATTTTTACTTATCATCTGTAGATACAGTAGAACCAAAAGAAATTATTTTAAAAATAGAAAATAAAGAAAATCTTCTGACAAAAACGATCTGCCTATTAGATTTTCTAAAAATATGACAGATAGCATATTAAATATTTTAGTTCATCACATAAGTCAGTCCTTTGAAATCAGTACATTCCCTTCCTACCTAAAAACATCTGTTGTTATTCCACTTTACAATCGATTGATACACTTTTTGATTGGAATGTGCCACTTTCTGTGGTCGTAATTGATGCCAAAAGGTAACTTTTCAGATAGGGAGCCACTTGAAAATCCGTGTAGAACACCAAAATAGCGGCCATAAAAAATCCGTGCACTACAACAGAGAAGAGCTTCGGCAAATTTTCCAAGTTGGAGGTAGCTCGTCTCCTAGCGTCAGTGACCTTGGAAATAGGCCGACGTTAAATAAGAAATATATACATTTGGTCACTCGTAGTCATAGTCATGACATCCAAAATTATAAATGTACAATTTAGCGTGGGTTGTTAAACTTTAACAGCTGCCAAAACAGAACTTCAAATCTTACTTCATAAAAAGATAAATCCATCTATTTGCACCCATAAAGATTTAAGAACAATAATGCTTTTCCATGTATAAGCATCTTATCCTCATAAACGAGGCACGAATTATCATTTTTTCTGCAACATAAAACTTTTGTTTCCCTACCCAGCCACTTGCATATACAAAGCACCCATAACTTTTGCGATTCCACGTCAGACATGAGCATCACAATGGTAAAAGGATGCAACTATCACAGTTCATATGAAGCCGTCGTGCACGGTAGACATGACGAGCCAAGATATTTAAATAGACACCGCAATTTCAATGCGATTTGCATGTTATTATCAGAAACAGCGTAGGAGACCACGGAGACGAGGCCCACAATATCCGCCAGTACCCACAGTTACCCCACGCTTCGTCGTAATATCATAACGAACTCACTGAATTATCCATTATTTTGAGGTACCCGACAAAGACCTGAGAGAATAAACATAAGATTTTCTAAATGAAAGTATAACACTGCAGCTTCAGTGAAATTCGGTCAAAGAGATTACATTAGCACTAAGTGACGGGTAACCCATTTTCGCTCCAAATTACTGCGAATTCGTGCGTTTCTTTATTTTTAGTTTTTAGCATACTGTATCATCTTATTCTGAGTTTATCTGATCTGCAATATAGTCCAATGCATTTAGATCTTTGTTTCGGAAATTATTTGAACTTCCTGAAAATTTGAGAGGATATTTTCAAAAATAGTAGAAATGATATTCCGAAAAGTTTACCGAGTTAACTATTGTGAAATTTTTTTTATTTAACAGATTAGGCGCACAAATATGGATTTTTGTAAATAATTTTGTTAATTTGATTTTTCTCGAAAAAAAGAAAGAGGAGAAAATTTTAAGGAAAAAAATGTATACACCATTTCTTTTTCATTTGAGCAAAACTATCGCAACTAGAAATTTTTCAACTAACGTCCGGAACGGAACTCAGCGGCACAGTACTCAAACGCGCTTTGACAAAGCGAACGTGCGCTTGCTATACAAAAAGGTGTATAACTTTTGGCTAAAAAATTAAATGACAAAAATCCAAAACATTTTAAAGTCAATACTACCGTGTAATTAGTTTATATATTTGTTTTCCTAAAATCATTTTTAAGTTATATTAACTATTAATAGATAAAATTACGCGGTATGAAATTTGTCGCTTATTTTAGTTGAACAGCTGTCATTTTTATATATTTTTATTAAACGACTTCATATTATAGAATTGTTCTTCTAGGACACTAAATTACAATATGTGTGAAGTGAAAAAAAATTTAAAAAATTATTTTGTGAAATCCGTCCTTTGAGACATAAATTTAAAAAAAAAAAATCATTTCTGCCTATCAGACATTAAACTTCAAATGGCGTTAATGTAGTTAATAAATAAGATATCAACATTTTGTGATATTGACATTAAAGTATTTATCGTATCATTGAAAATTAAGGTTCCTTTAAGTTAAATCTTTATTGATAATTATTAATATCATCACATTAGAACAACTTCATAATAACTTAGTAACACATAATACGTTAGTTACAATATATAATACGTTAGTTACCATATCATAATACCCTAGATACGAATTTTATTTTATAGCTAGTATTTATGAACATTGACGTGAATATTTTGACAGTTTTCAAATTTGATACACCATTATTGTCCAAAATGATGGGCGTGTCCACTGAATCTTGCCTTTCAACATTCTTTTTCATTTCGATAGTCTCTAGTATATGATACAGTATTTACAGAAACGTGGATACCTTCTTACTCAAATTATCTTCTAAATACCCTCTTGCAACATTGCTCGATTCCCAACCACCAAGTTGTTGTAAATCTAATATGTCTCCACCAGCATTAACAAGAAAAATTGCTGAAGATCTTCTAATACAATGAGCAGTATACATAGTTGTATTTCCAAGTTTGAGATACATAGCAATTTTCTCGGGTATTTTAGAAGAGAAATTGATACCACAAGGCTAAACGGTGTATTTTCCGTTTCTATATCATACGAACAATCTTCTATGTGAAGTATGAGTTGGAAGTAATGCTATATGTATTTTTTAAATAAAGCCACAGGATTAACGTCTCCGTTAGATATCACGGCAAAAAACCTTTTCTTGTGAGTCTTTGAGTCAGGAATTGTGATTACTAGCTTGCTCTCTAGAATGTCAACATTTTCCATGGACATTTTCGTTAATTTATTGGTTCTACAAGCTCCGCCAATTTCAATTAAAAAAGCTACTTTGATCATTAAAAATGTCTTGTCTGGTGCAGTACAAGCAAATTCATTAACCTGCTCTTTCGTGAATACTTTCGATTTTTTAGCTCTATATCCCACATTTTCTTTCTTAATGAATCGTATCAAAGCGCCATACTTGTCGATTTCCACCCTTTCATTCAACTGCAAACAAGCTCGTAACAGAATATTTAGGCCCCAAAGATGACGGAGAGTATTGATTTGAGAGTTTCACAAAATAAGCAAGTATTATCGTTTCTCCAGCACCCTGAACCTGTTCTCTATCTCGCCACTCACAAAACTGAAGATATTCTTTTTCGTAATGGATTTTTGATTTATCTGGAAGCAAATCTAATCTTACAGTGTTAGAAGCAGCAGATATATTTTCAGGAATATCAATATCTTCCATGATTTCGCCAAAGTTTGTCGTAATTAAGACTATCTTAATTTTTATGGCACGCTAAAATGACAACCAAAGTTGTTGATTTTTTCACGTCATCGTTATCAATGATACGATAAAGCTTTGAATGTAACTCGATTATTATGTGATTTAAATCATCTCGGTCGTTGCCAGGTGACTCGGCTATCGCCTCGTCGCCTGGCAACGTCCTCGATTATTATAAATCACATACACAGAAAAGAGAACTACCAGAAACGACACTTGAGCTACCCGCCAAAATTCCATTGCCGCCATTTTGTTGTTAGTACATCCGTCAGTTCATTTATTGTTTTAGGTTAAAACAATATAGTGCGGTAAATGACAGACTGTGACATAATACCGAAATAAATTCTTAAAAGGTTTTAGTATTATTGTGCTGTGTTAATAGTAATTTTTATTAGCGATATGAGTAAACGAGGTGGAACCGTTTGCGCTGTTAAGGAATGTACAAGCAGTACGACAGGAAAAGACATTAGTTTATTTGGGTTTCCTAAGGATTCCCAAAGGTATTTTATTATTGATGTAAATTATAAGATATTTCCAAGTAGTTGTGAACCTTTCTTCTTTTAAGGTCCGTACTGTGGTTGGAAGCATGCGATCGTGGGGATTTGGCAAGTAAAAGTTCAACCGAACTTTATAACAATTTTAAGTTGTGCGCACGACAAATATGTATCAGAATAGATTGCTACCAATAGCACTTACCTACTATTTTTCCTCAATTTGGTAGTTTAAACAGAAAAGAAATTAATATTTCCTCAGAACAACCTCCCAGTAAGAAATTACAGATTTTCTCGAGATATTGTATTGATTTTAATACATTTTGTGACTTTATTTATATTGAGAATACAGTTGTTCGTAGAGACAAATTTATCCAGTTTACTTTAATAGCTTTAATGTCCATTATAAGTAGAATTCTTCGAATAAGGTGATTGTATTCAGCGTGTGTAGTTTGTTTATAAACATGCTGTTTAAATTTCCCGCCAAAATTACCAACAACAAAATGGCGAAGGTCACAAAAAAAGATCAAAGGCGATGCTGAGAGTGCCGCTTCTGGTAGTTCCTTCTTCTGTGACATAATAATCTCGTTACATTAATAGCTATAATAATGTACTTTCAGATATTCTGTCAGATTTTTTATAATTATTATAATTTACTTACTGTTTCCACGAAATTCGAGAAAAAAGAAGGACTAGAAAATTGTATGTGCTTAGTTTACCAAATTTTCAACAGCTGTAACTTTTACAAAAAAAAATTAAAGTTTTTTCAATCCTCAGTCTCATCTTTCCAAGCCCATATTTTATTATTTTTTATTTTTTAAGTGGGATTATCAAGATGCCCGTGTTTAAACTTTGCAGATACATAGGGATGGAAATGGATATCTTAATCCCAACAGGAGTCCAGCACAGGTTTTTGCATACAGACTCGGCAAATGTAGTTTCATATATGGGCCCTGAAGCCCCTGAAATAAGCGAGCTCAAGAAAGAAAACAGATAAACTAGGAAAACAAAGATGTATCTATTCCCACTACAATGCATAGGCATAGACGGTTAGAAGTGATGTCCTACGTTGACACACGACAAGGAGACAAAATTAAGATTTCACGAAGTGTGGAACGTGCTGGGAGCAGTACATCCGTCTTTCTTTTCCTAATTTCTCTGTTTCCTTTCTTGGATATATAAAACTACATTTGCCTATTCTGTATATTTCCAAGACTCCCCTTACGTTACAAGTTTATTCATTTTTTATTTTTTTCGCGTAATCGAAACGCTAAGCAGTGGGATAATTTGAGGTATGCTTACTACATATCTTCGCTTTTCATTTTTTTACATTGCAATGCTTTGAAGGGTCAAAATTTCCTCCATAAGATACATTTTTCACATATTTTTCATATGCCCTTTTTACAATTTTTTTGTAAGGTTTTATTTAACTTCACTTGTTTGTATGTTAGTTAGTATGTTCAGGTCAAATCTTGCAAGTTAATTTTGAACCACTTACGACGTCCAATTGAGCTGAAATTTTGCATACACGTGTTGTTCTGATGACAATATAATATTATGGTACCATAATAATTATGGTACACTATTATGGAACCCAACAACAGTATCATGAAACCCCTTCGAGTTTGGGCTCGTTGAATTTGTCTCGATGAGTACTTTGGTCCTAGGTGGTATTTAGGGTCTAATAATGAAGCCGGAAAATGGTCACAGGAACTCAAAAACTACATGATGAAATATTTTCGAGTTAAATGCTTAGGTTAAGACGTAACTAAATATTTAAAAATAAAATTATATGTAAAAAAAAACTTTAAAAAGCAAGCTTTTATTATTATTTAGGTGTACTAAAACGAAAAAAATAAGTTATGTTGAATTAATTGTCTTAAAAGCTTGTGGCGTGAACAGAAAAAAAATATTTACTTGGTACTTACAATTTCTGTCAAAAAAAAAAAAATTGCGACATATTTTAAGACAATTCGACAATCGCAAATCGCATATGCATATATTGCGCAATGGATATACCATCATTGGGAGAGGATGTAATACAGTCGGTTCCGTATCTATTAAATGTTATACAAGTAAAAAATCCCTACCATTCTTACAAAAAGAAGTTCGACAAAATTTTCTGGTTGGATATGATCGTCTCCTGGTATCGATGATTGACCTTAGTCAGGGAAATAGGCCAACTTTAAACAAGTGATAAAAAAAATCTTAGTTTATGACGTCATTATTACTTTGGATATGATGTATTGACATTTGTTAACGTAATACCCTCAGAGTTGGGTAGAGTACCGCACTAAAGTATTCACGAGTACTTCACAACGAGTACCTTTAAAAGTACTCGTGAAAACTTGAGTACGAGTACTTGTTTTTGAAGTACTCTAAAAAATGGGTAGTTTTGCAAAATTTGGAGAGTACTCTTCTAATAGTAACGAGTACGAGTACTTCGAAAGATACCAAATTTAAATAGGTAATAGACAAAAAATTAAAACACCACTTACACCATTATCAGTAAATAAAAGTAGATCGGCATTTTAATCGCATTTTTAATAATAATAATAATAATAATAAAAGATCTTTATTGGTCATACAAGTAAACAATACAAATATAACCAAAAGGCCATCGACCGAGGTCCTTCAGCCTGTCCATTACATAATTTAATATTTATTGCAAAAATTAAATATAGTGAAAAGTAAGATCAATTTCAGTGTAAAAAAAAGAACATTTCATAATACAATAGAAAAAGAAGAACATTTCATATTACAATTTAAAGTATATGATGATTGAAAGCAAAAATACAAATAGAAGGATATCAAAATAAAAATGTTTAATTAGCTACTTGTAAGGAAATCAAAATTTCTTGAATAGTTCTCTCGGAAAAACGACATCTTGGCCTCTGAACTGTTCGTGATCTCAGGAGAGGATTTATAATCTCTAAATTTTGAGGACTTCGTGCGAGTCTCTGATAAAGTATATTTAGTCTCACCTGGATAGGATTGACTTTCAACTTGGTATAAAGAGAATTATTAGAAGTCTTGTGGAGTGAATTCCTCGAATGGCGCATCTTCGTAATTAGTCCCAAAGAGGAGGTTTCTTGGATGTTTTTTGTGATTGATTTACGACAGTTCAGGTACAAAGCATGTCCATAATCTAAAAGAGGCCGGCAATGAATTTGTATATTTTGGCTGCATTTTTAAGTAATTGTTAATTAAAAAATCAACAACGCGCCGCGTCGTAATGACTGAAATAGTTTTTCCGGCTTTTTATTATGACGTCTTTACACTTTTCAACTTCAGTTACACAATAAGATCATATGAAAATTTCTGCCACCAGATCCCTAGCTATATCGTGATACATGAATCACAACTTTTTGATTTTTTTTTTCAGTTCTTATTTTAAAAATTCGCATTTATTATTACAAATCTGAAGAACTACGAAAGTTAGCAAAGCATAAAGCACCAACTTACCACTCCGTAATGTTTCACACGTCAAACGCTCACTTTTCGCCTGACTGACACTGACTGCCTTGCACACTTGTATGGAAAAACACAAGCTGAGACTTACCTGTATTGCACGTCGGTACTCGTACTCGTTACTCGTCAGTTGTGGCCGCCAAAAGTACTCGAGTACCTAATAATGTAAAGAAAATTTCGAGTACAGAGTGCCATCCAAATAAAAGTACTCACTGGTACTTGTTACTGATTACTTTGAGTACTCAGTACAGTTACGAGTACAAGTTACTCGAGTACTGCCCAGCTCTGAATACACTGTATATTTTTTCATTATTTCAAGACACTTATGGTGTAAAGATAATTTGGAAACTACAAACATTTAAAAACTTTTGCTTTCGAGTGGCGATTCTGTAGAAACCGTTGATAGTAGAGAATATCTTCAGTACAGCAAAGGCCTTCACATATTTTAGGTGGCTCCACTGAAAAATCTAACTCAATGAAAGCCGGTGATTTTGATGGCCAAATTCACATCTTTTATTCCACCTATTTGGAAAGAATCGATCGTGGTATCTTAAGGAGTTCCACCGCCTTGTTGATACCATCAGCTTTCATCAGAAACTCTAGGATTGTTTCTACTCGGATATAAGATCATTAGGGTAGGTATACGATAAATAATGCAAAAGACATGTCATAACCTCGAAGAACCTGACGAACGCCATTGTCCGGATTCTCTTCCATAATCAGAAAAAGCATTTAATTTGGTATCCTCGTTAACAGCTGACAAATTATTGAGGCAATCAGTGTCACTAATTTTTCTGTCAATTTTGCTCACTGTTAATTGACTCATATATCTTTGTGAATATTTAGTGTCTAATAAAACACCAAGAGGTGTGTTTTATTAGACACTAAATCCCTAAAAATATCTTCATGGAGAGTGAACAAGTGAAAAATTTTAAGAAAATGTCGATGACGTCATATTCGAAATAATGACGCGATAATTAAAAGAAATGAACATGCGCACTTAAAAATAAAAATCGAGGCCGTCGAGAAATTTTTCGTAGCATTTTCGTAGTATTTCGTGTATTCTGGGATAAAGAAATTCTTCCCCATTCTATGTACACACTGTATATTATAAGAAGTGTCAAAGTGTCAAAAAGTGTTGTACTTACTGTTTCATTTGCGTTTTTATAAACAATTTTGTTCGTTAATGTTGGACTCTCCAGGTATAGTTCCTTTAACAGAATTATGTGTTTACCGAGATTTTATATCTTTCCGTTACATCTTTTGGAATTGTGCGAAGTTGTATTTCCCCAGGAAATAAAATAAGGGTGCTAGGTAAATATACTGTTAATCCGACCCATAAACCAACACAATTGTATAAATATTGTTTATTCAGATAATATACACTCTTTGTCATAAATAACAATCCGTAAATCTTCCAATAAGCAATATTTGTAATACAGTTAGAGTGTGAAAATAATTTACCGCTTTTACCAATATTTTATAAATGTCGATAATACTGAATATTTCCGTACTTGTGAAATATTTTTGTACTGTTGCTGTTTTAACATGTAAACATATTCTTCGCCGGCTTACTGAATATTTTATATGATTTGTTGAATATTCTATAGGATACTTTTTGTAGCTTTTTGAGAATGAGTACATTTTTTAGGTATAATTGTTATATTTTTAATTTTAATACTGTGCAAGTATTTTTATTTTTATAGAATCTCAGAAAAGGCTTCAGCCATCTTTACATTCGCATTATCAAAATATTTCGTAACCTTTATGTTCGCCGAGTTTTTTCAAAAACAATAGCGTCTTCTTGTTGCTGAAATTTCAATAACCATCCGATATCTCTTATGAATTATCATCATGTTACAAGAAACGTGATGAGGAGGCAAACGGACAGACCAGACTGATAAATAGGCGAGTGAATGGACAGACAAACAGGCAGATAGAGAGAGACAGGCAGGCAGACAGACATACAGACAGCGGATGGACACTGCGACAGTTACTTAGAATTCGTTCACTAACGCAATGATCTGAAACGTTTTCTCTACGAATCATATTTATAGGTTTAGAAATGTGTCGATCCAATGCGATATCTAATCGTTTTCGCATTTGTAAAGAGTATAATTAAGTCTACGTGCCTTATAATACTTCTACAACATATCTCTCTCGATTAAAATTTAATAAATGTCGTTGAACCACTTGCTACATTCATTTATAAGTTCATTTTACAGTAATTTCATGATTTATAGTAACTGGAATAAACCTTTCGTGAAGGATATAAAGCATATTTCATAATAAGTATTTATCAGGTGTGTGTTAATTAATGTTATCCAACTGGGAAAAGATCACCGAAAATACATGTTCGTGTATTAGTAAAAAAAGATACAAAATACATGAAATTTAACGAAATCATGGAAAAAATACCTACTTTAGTAAAAGTCGGCAACACAAAGTCAAACAAATGTCAAACTGGGAAAGGCGTAAGATAGGGCTGTATCTCCGATTAAAGAACTTATATCTAGATACATAATGGCATTGATTTATTTGTCGCTGAAAGACTCACAATCTAAGGCACTTCTTCCCATAAGTTGCTGATTGGCCCATCGGTGTATTCGCGGCCGCTCGTGCACGATCGGATTCAGTTCGATTATCATAATTTCAGTTGACAGTTCGGCCATTAATGTCAATAAATGTTTTTCGTGTTCTCCGACCAAAAACTGGTGAAAAAGTCATTTTATTTCAAGTTGTGATTTGCTTAATACCTAAATAATATTCTCTATTCATATTTACACAGTTTAGTGACAATATATTTTGTGCAAATAAATAGTGAAGTGCTCTCTCGTTTGCAGAAAGCAGTTTAGAAAAGAAGAAAATCGATCGTTCCATAGTCGTAACATGATGAAGTTCAGTTTACAGTTATAAAGTAAATAGCAATTAAATTTTAATATCCTTTCAATACATATTTATCTTACTGTTTTATCTCGGCTCTTTATATAACGTGATGTAGGCATACGATATTACAGTAAGATAAAACAGTAAGATAAAACAGTAAGATAAAACAGTAAGATAAAACAGTAGTTTTATCTTACTGTTTTATCTTACTGTAATATCGTATGCCTACATCACGTTATATAAAGAGCCGGTAATGCAGGAATTGCAATAATTCATTTTAATGAAAATATTTACCATTCTACACATTTTCTACACACACAACGCCACTGTTGCCTATGGGATGTGATGTTCATCTATCCATTTTAATGGACATATAATGTGACTATGTTAGGAGCAAACAAGGTATATAGTGAAAAGATAGCCTGTTATGTATCTAGATATAAGTTCTTTAATCGGAGGGCTGTATTCTGTCACCAATCCCTTTTAATACCTATAGTGAACACGTTATGTGACGTGTGGTGGAGGACTGGCAGGACGAAGTAGCTATATATGGAACTATGGTTTCTAACTTAAGATTTGCATATAATACCACCTTAGTTGCAGCAAGCAAGGATACGTTCGTACACCTGAACAACCTTCGAACATAAATGTAAATTACAACACGAAAATTGTGATTGTAGACAGAGCAAGTGAAAATCACGCAGGCACGTTAAGGATATGTGATCGTGAGGAGATATACCTTGTAGCTCTTGTGGACAATACCAGTAATGGGGTTATTTAGTCAAAGTTCATATTTGCACTTTTCATTACAATTGTGCTAAGTAATCATCAAATAGTTATTAACTGAAAATTTTAGGTCGATCCGATAGGCAGTTCCAGAAATATGCTGCTTTAAAATCTAATTCTTCATAAACTCGGGTGCTCGAATCGCTGACGTCACTCTCTCCCAAGCCCCAAGTCACTTAATAATCTTCTAAGGAGACGTAAAATCTTTTACTATGTGCGAATCCCGTTATTTAAAAGTAGATTCGTCTAACCTAACAAAGATGGATTTAATTATGGTGATGGAGTGATAAATCACCAGTATATAAGTGCCGAAATGAGAGGAATAAAAATGAAACGGTAAGTTGCATTTTTAAAATCGTAAATAATGATTACCGTGTCAGTTTTCACGATCAAGAAGATATATTATAAATTTCTAATAATATAGAGGGTGTTTTATTTTTAATGACATATAATCTTATTACAATTAATTGTTTTTCTTTTTATATACAGTGTGTTTCACTTGAAAACGTAATAACTTTTTTATTTCTTTTCCGATTTGAATCAATTTTACTTAAATATGGAACAAATTAGGATCTACTTGTGACCAAAAAAATAATCACCTCCTACAAATGCAAAGCCACCTGCGGTACCAAAATATGCGGAGAAAATCAAAAAATCGTCTTAGTCATATTTTCATCGGAATATTTTGTTAATGAAACTTGTTTAGAATAGTCCAAAAAATGTAATCAAAATAAAAAAATACTGAAATCTTGATTAAAATAATGTCCAAGTCCGAAAATATCATTTTAATGGATTTTTTTGTTTAGAAAACTTCACTATGACAATTTTGTTTGAAGTTAAACCCAAGCTGCCAGGTAGTTGTCAAACAATTTACAGTTTTTTTTAAGTAATTGTTTTTAAAATTTTTAAAATTTTAATTATTCAATTTTTTAATTTGGATTAAATTTTGGACACAATGTCTTTGAACAATTCTAAACAAGTTTCATTAACAAAATTTTTCAATAAAAAAATGGCTGATATGATTTTTTGATTTTCTCCGCATATTTTGGTACCGCAGGTGGCTTTGCATTTGTAGGAGGCGAATGTTTTTCTGGTCATAAGTAGATCCTAATCTGTTCTATACTTAGCCAAAATTTGATTTAAATCGGAAAAAAAAATAAAAAAGTTATTGGGGTGTTACCATTTCCAGTGAAACACACTGTATATAATCTTATTCTAAGAAAAACTTATGAGTAATATTCATCTCTAAACCTCTTTATTTTTACACAATGTTAAGTGTATATCTATATTTAAAAAAAAATACGACTGATTGTTAGTGACTAACTCATCACTGTATCTCCTGTACCTTTAATCTTAGCAAGCTAAAACTTTGCATGGTGATTGTTTTTAGGGTCTACGCAAGAACTTTCTTAAACTCGCCCCCTAAAGGCCCGTTTTGCTTTAGTTTTTTCATCACCTACGGTATTTGCACTATTCATTATACAAACGGTACTTGCAATCCTCATGACACATCTGCTTCATTTAAATACAGACTGTTAGGCATCTAGGCAAGAGACTACGTCTCCCGATGTGATAGGAGTGATTGACGTCACGAAGCTACAACACGAAAGCGCCACGCGTTGATATTTTTGATTAATTTTAAAGCCTAGAGACCCTAGAAAATTCTTTTTTTTTGCATTTCGCTCTAGAATTAAAATATCTTTCAGAAAATATAATTTAAAAAATGCTAACTTAGCCCATAGCGGATATGAGATTAGACCAATAATACATACGGCAAGATTGGCAACTGACCAGTCGAGCAAAATTTGGCATGCCAGAAATATCACGAATTTCACAAAGATTTTACTTGTTAACGCTCTAGTTTTCTCCATATTTGTTTACACCTGTGAATCACGGACCGTTAGGGCTTATTTTCATACATAAAAACGAAATAGAAGTTGAAATAAATAAATCAATCTCAACGCTCGAACTAGAACGTACTGATGGCCCCTACTACATAAAACTGAGCATGTAGAGGCCGCAGTTGAGAGAAGAGATCGAGTAAATCAGTCAGAGCCAGCGATTGCCAGCGTGCGTCTATCGCATATCGCATATTCAATCGAAAAACGTATTCGAATTAATTTTCACATTTATTTTATTCATTTCTAAAGTAAATTATTTTTTGGAACAACGTGTTATTCCCATTTTAGGTGCCGGCAATTGTATATTTATTTGTTTATTTTTTAATAGTATGAAGACGTTTTGCTGTTTGTGACCCATCTTATACATAGCCCATTAATAATAATTTAACTGAATATGAAAATTTATTATCGTTATACGGTGCATACGTTGGTCATGTTAAATTGCACTGCATTGCATTGCATTAGTCAATTTTCTAATTATTTATTTAGGCTAAAAAAATAATTAAGGAAAGAATGTTAACTACTCTAGCAAATAGTGAAATCATGACGTTGAAACAGGGCCGCGGGTTTTTCGAAATTGTGAGTGTTGGTAGTAAGTTCAAAGGTGTGCCTCCAAAGAATAATTTCTAGGAAACATTTTTAAACATCTCCATTCCGTCGAATTTCGAATATCGTGTAACTAAAGCTTATGCTGGTTAAGTGGTGGGGTAGCATTAGCTAAACTCCGCCAAGACGGTAAAATAAATAAGGCAATTAAAACAGAAAAAAAAAAAAATATATATATATATATATACAGTGTGTCCCAGGATAGATGTATCAAGAGGTGTAATGGACCAAAAATTTTTAAATTTTGGAATGGTATTTGGGGATTGAGTCCTGCTTGTTGTAAAACTAAAGCATACCAAAAATGACTTGATTTGGTGTTCTACAGGGTGTATTATAAACAAAGTTGTAAAAATCACCACTAATAAAGTACCTTTATTCTTCAAAATATGAAAAAATTACACTAAGAAAAGTTATTTAGAATGCAATTTTATACCTCTATATCAAATTTCAGGAATATAAAATTATTTTTTTGAAACTTCCCATTTTTTGCGAATTAAGAGTTGAATCCATATTTAAAGTTGTGTAGGAGCAAATGTTAATCATCTCAAAAAGTAGGCTATTGGTAAATAAAAAGTAAATAAAAAATTGAATATATGAGATGTAAGAAGGTATAATGTTAATCGAACTAATTGTAAAACAAGAAACAATTACTAACAGAAGATTAGTGAGGTTTAAAAATTATAACAAGTAATAAATGTCAAAAACATAACAGATTCACAAACAAATTAATTATTGACCAATACAAAACAATGTTTACAACTTTTTATTATTCGACGTAGCTACCACCCACATCCACATACATTTCGATCCTTCGCCTGAAGTCCTTAAAACTGTTTCGAATATGATCTAACGGTATGGAGTTTACGGCATTTGTAATTCTCTGCTTCAATACTGCTACATCGTTAGGAAGTGGTTCAGCGTAAACCAACTGCTTGAGGCGACCCCATAAAAAGAAATCCAATATTGATAGGTCTGGGGATCTCGCCGGCCACTTGATCGGTCCATTCCTGGCAATCCGATTTTCTCCAAAATTTAAATTCAACCACCGATTAACCATTTCTGTGGAGTGGCCAGGGCAACCATCATGTTGAAAATGAACTAAAGGCATATCTCTTAAAGTATTTAAATGTTCTTCAGAAAATCTTTCAAGAAGCTGTAAATAAGTGTGCTGGTTTAACCTTCCCTCAATGAAATAAGGTCCAATAACTCCAACGTGATAAGAAACGGCACACCACGCATTCACTTTTTTATAATACTGTCTTCTACAATGAATTCTAAAATCTGGATTTTCAGAAGCCCAAAACCGACAATTCTGAGATGAAACAACACCATTGGTTGTGAATGTGGATTCATCTGAGAAAATTATGAAATGATGAAAAAATCTCTCTTCCATGATTTTTTCTCCAATGGTCAAACAAAAACCCAACCTACAGCCGTCATCTTCCTCTTCAAGCGTATGTTTATAATTTGCTTTATATGCCCCAATTTTCTTTGCCTTGTAAATTCTTTGGAGTTCAGACTTGCTAATATTAATAAGAGCACTAAGGGAGACATATCTTAGTGGCATCCTAGGATTTTCTATAACAGAGGCATGAGTTATAATAGCCTCAACATTGTCTTCATCATATGCTTTTATTTTTCTTTTCATGTTAAGAACACTACCAGTAGCCAGAAACTTTTTAATTATTCTCATAGCCTGAGTACGTGACAAAGTAGTGTTTGGAAATTTCAAATTAAATTGGCTTACTACTTCTCTTAGCGAGTTTTCACCGTCAATTCCGTAGCATTGCACAATATAAATTTTTTCACGTAGTGTGAGTACCATTTTCACTTAATTTTTTATGCTTGGTTCGTTAATTTGAAACATAAATTAAGGATAATATTGACTACGTTTGACAGATATGTCAATAATAAGTGATAAATGTGTATCCACTGCTTTTCTCATAGCCTACTTTTAGCTTCTACATAACTTTAAATATTAATTCACAAAAATAATTTCTATGCAGTTTTAATTGAATGGTTCAAGAAAATGGGAAGTTTCAAAAAAATCATTTTATATTAATTTGGTATAGAGATATAAAATTGCATTCTAAATAACTTTTCTTAGTGGAATTTTTTCATATTTTGAAAAATAAAGGTACTTTATTAGTGGTGATTTTTACAACTTTGCTTATAAAACACCCTGTCGAACACCAAATCAAGTCATTTTTGGTATACTTTAGTTTTACAACAAGCAGGACTCAATCCCCAAATACCATTCCAAAATTCCAAAATTTTTGGTCCATTACATCTCTTGTTACATCTATCTTGGGACACACTGTATATATATATTTACGTGAATTTGAGAAGTGTCATGTCCATTTTTGATTAAAATGTGTCGTTTTAAAATTATAGCTCTTTTCACCCCTTTGAATGTTTACTGTCTAGTTTCTTAATTTACTCAAAAACACTGTCTCTTATGTCAAAAATAAATATAAAAATAAAAGCTAATTCAATTATCTTTAATTTGAGAACTATCACATCCCTTTACGATAGAAGTTAGTAAAGATATGTCCCCAAAAAACTTACAAAAAATTACATGTTCAGGCTTGTTAACACGTCCATGACCCGCAAAATATCAAAAAATTTCCGTTCAGGCTTTCTACTGTAAATGTAATTTTAAAATGCTCGGTGATACTCGTTTTACAATATTTCGTGGTGTTTTTGAAATACTTATTCCATGAAGACACACATCTAGTATATGCAAAAATACTATTTGTCAAAGTAGCCAAAACTAACCTGGAAAATAAATTTTGATTATAAACAATTATTGAGCACGCCTATGATGTGGTCGTCTTTCTGCATCTAACTCTGACATTGAAGCGTATCGTTCTACGTCAGTGTCAAATGCAACAAGTATAAGAGTTCGAAAGTATTTTTTTCTAACCAATTTGTATTTTGAGAAATGCGTATTTGAAGCGTGAACTTTAGGGCGCAATGAAAATCTTAAAAGGACACCGCATGTTTTATATGTAAATTGGTGGCCTGTTACATTTGCTGAATTATTGATATATTGTAGTTTAACTGTTTCTGAACAATAAGTTCATTTAGCAATACTTCAAATTATGAACAGTTTCTCCAATAGATGGCTCCAAAGACTGGACCTCGATACTGTATCAAAGATTTGATATGCTAACTACTGCAGTGAATAACCAGACTATTTACCATTATTTAGCCTTAGACTGATGTGCCTGAACTTCCGGTTTTGTCGGAAGTGACGTCAAATCACGTTTTTCGAACTTCAATTTAATACATCATGTAGCTTTATTAAAATTCACTATCTTGGTAAAAAAGTAAGTACGTGCATTGATTGACAGAACATTGATGCTAGCTTGATACCAGGTACATCATAATCTTGGTACAAAACAAAGTTGATTTTATTATTCAAGATATAAAATTGCAGTTGTGTCTAGTCAATGAAAACTAATTATTTGTGAGACCTTTAAGTAGAATAGGCAGTTTTTGTTATTTGTAATACATTAAACTTTATTATTTTTAGCAAAAATTGAATAGCTGATTATATTTGTTTTTTTAAATATTTACTTATTTTAATAATTCATTAATAGAAATCAAACCAAAAAAATTGATATCAAATTAACTAAACTTTATTCATGCAGAAAATAAATCCTACGTGAGGCATGTTAGGTTTTATAATAAGAATGACTTAACTTAGAAACGCCATCGGAACGCATATACGCATAGCGGCAGGCAACTACGTACAGCGGGCCGGGTTTTAGCATGCGATACAGGTCTCGCTCGAACCACCACAATTTAAATTCCTTTGTATCGTTGCGCATTCAATCTGCTACGTCTACCTACTTGGCTGCCATTATCAATGTATGTGATTCGTGTACTATTTGCCATTTGTTTTAATTTTGTGACGTGTCTTAACATTTTTTTCTTATTATTGATTGGCTTGCTGGTTTTGATTGAACTGATTGATTTTTATATTCAGCGATGGCATTTAGAAATAGAATAATGTTTTATTTGTGAATTTGTCGGATTACCACAGCAAACGGTACGCGTCTCAATGAATTAAACGAAGAAAACAGGGATACTGCTGCAAGGCGTAGAAATGACTTGCATTTACCTTTCCTGGAACTTAATGAATGATTAAAATAAGTAGATATTTAAAAAAAAGGAAAATAATCGGCTATGCAAATTCTGCTAAAAATAATACAGCTTAATGTATTATAAATTAAAAAAAAAACTCCTATTCTAGGTCTCATAAATAATTAGTTCTCATTGGCTAGACACAACTGCAATTTTATATCTTGAATAATAAAATCAACTTTGTTTTGTACCAAGATTATGATGTACCCGGTATCAAGCTAGCATCAATGTTCTATCAATCAATGCACGTACTTACTTATTTACTAAGAGGGTGAATTTTAACAAAGGTACTTATATATGTCATGTATTAAATTGAAGTAAACGGGTGTTGTGCATTCGAAAAACGCGATTTGACGTCACTTCCGGCAAAACCGAAAGTTCAGGCACATCAATTTAAGACCAAATAATATAAATAGTCTGGTTAATCATTTCGAGCAGTTATCATTTCAATATCTGCAGTACGTTTTGAGAAATTGTCGATATAGTATCGAGAAGTAGGTCCAGTCTTTGGAGCCATCTATCAGAGAAACTGTCCATAATTTGAAGTTTTGCTAGAGTTCAACTTGTTCAGAATCAGTTGAACTACAACATATCAAAATTTCATCAAATTTGACAGGCCACCAATTTACTTATAAAACGTATGATGTCCTTTCGTTTGTTTAGACACGATTGGTTATGATCAAAGATTACACAGGCACACAAAATAAAAAATGTGGTTTTTTTCTGGTACTCTATTGGGTAAGTCATATGTATTTCGACCTGCTGAGCATGAATCAGGTGTCCGTTTAGCTCTATGGGCCACCATTTTTTTTATAAATCGTGGAAATAACCTAACAAAAACTCATAATTTAGGTTATTTTCGCGATTTACTAAAAATTGGTGGGTAACGGAGCTAAACGGACATGGGGGTTACCCAATGGAGTCCCAGAAATAGATCGCTTTTCACTTTTTTTTGTGTCTGTGTAATATATTTGCATACGCGATTTTCTAGAAAATGGCGGAGGATTCGGTGATATTCATATATTTCACAGACACACACAAAAAAAGGTCTGTTTCTGGGACTCCATTGGGTAACCTCTATGTATTTCGGCAAAATAATCTGAATTATGAGGTTTTTTTTAGGTTATTTTCGCGATTTACAAAAAAATGTTGCCCAATGGAGCTGAACTGACATCTGATTCGTGTTCAGCACGTCGAAATACATATGAATTATTTTCCAGAAAAAGACCACTGTTTTTATTCCGTATGTCTGTGTTATTTTAAAGAAACTGCATATACTACAAAATCCCTCATCAAAAAAAAAACAATAAAAAGGTAGGTAACGTTATTTTTCTATCCAATGTATTACAAACGAGTTATTTATCAATGAATTTCTATCTAACAACCTTATAAAAACACAACTATTAAAAAATTTGCAACATTACAAGAATAATTTGTCAGTATCAATTTATTACTACTCTTAACGTAAAAAAATTAATAAAAAACCTGAGCTGGTATAAATTATTTTTTATTTAAAACTACAGATGTTACAGTCATTTATCTTTAGCAGGATTACTACTTTCCGGATACCCGCTAGAAATTTAAACTTATAATTTACAACTTGTTATTATACGTTCTACATTTTTGCATTCATTAGAAGCTTTTTATAAGTTTTGCATAATTTTCACAGTGCTTTGCACAATATTCTAATTTGGTCAAATTGCTATATAGCGTGATCGACACGCCTCGGATGGACATTTTTTTTAAGCACTAATATTACAAGCAGTAAATTCCTCTAACATCAAATAAACGTAAAACATTAACTATTTATAGTCCGGTGTATTTAGATAAAAAAGGTGCGTTATTACAGAAATTCTCTGAACTTAAGAGATTTGAATATCTTCTGCAACATACTTTACAAATAACCAATTAGCACAGTCGTTGAAGGTACTTACCTTCGAAAACTTGCAAAATGAATATATTTTTTTGACGAGTTCGTGAAGGTGTATAGAATAATATCCTGAAATACATTTCACTTGGATGCAGAACATAAAAATAAAAGTGAAAAATGTTTTTCAATTTTTACAATTAATTATTTTTTATTTATTTGCTTTTATCACGATTAGAGAATATTATTTAGGTATTATGCAAATCACAACTTACACACTTTTTATTTATTATGAAAATACCTACTTTCTGTATATTGTTGCCCTAATCTGGGCACGCTAATATACTAGTCAGGTAAATACTTTAAAACACTCATTATTGGAGAATCAATAAAAAAAACTACTCTTCTAGCTAATACTGACGAAGTATTGAATTACATGATACGATTCTTAGCATTTTAAAGAAAAAAAATAAATTGAAAATACTTTAATCATTCATTCAAATTTAATCATTCACACTTTTTTATTTAATATGAAGTTATCTACTTTCTGTATATTGGTGCCTTAATCGGGTCACGCTAATATACTACTTAGGAAAACACTTTAAAACACTCATTATTGGAAAACCAACCAAAACAACTATTCTTCTAGCTGATACTGATGAAGTATTGAATTACATGATAGGATTCCTGGCATTTTAAGGCAAAAAAAATATATTGAAAATACTTAAATTATTTATTGAAATTCAGTCATTCACAACAATTATTGAACCATACATTCTATTTCAACTCTAAATAATGAATGAATGTTTCTATACTCTACTGATGAGAACTAACGAGTTCGAAAAAACTTGTACAACTTTTCTAGAGTTGAAATAGAATATATGGTTCAATAATTGTTGTGAATGACTGAATTTCAATAAATAATTTAAGTATTTTCAATATATTTTTTTTTGCCTTAAAATGCCAGAAATCCTATCATGTAATTCAATACTTCGTCAGTATTAGCTAGAAAAGTAGTTGTTTTGGTTGGTTTTCCAATAATGAGTGTTTTAAAGTGTTTTCCTAAGTAGTATATTAGCGTGACCCGATTAAGGCACCAATATACAGAAAGTAGATAACTTCATATTAAATAAAAAAGTGTGAATGATTAAATTTGAATAAATGATTAAAGTATTTTCAATACATTTTTTTCTTTAAAATGCTTAGAATCGTATCATGTAATTCAATACTTCGTCAGTATTAGCTAGAAGAGTAGTTGTCTTGATTGATTCTCCAATAATGAGTGTTTTAAAGTATTTACCTGACTAGTATATTAGCGTGCCCAGATTAGGGCAACAATATACAGAAAGTAGGTATTTTCATAATAAATAAAAAGTGTGTAAGTTGTGATTTGCATAATACCTAATAATATTCTCTAATCATGTTTTTCAATTATTTTTCAAAATTTCGAAATTAAGTCAAGGCAGGAAAAAATAAAAATTACAGATGGATAGATCACGTGTTTATGAACAAAAAATGTCCTAACAAAATTTATCGCTAAAGCCACGGTATCCCCGGAAAAAAAAATAGTCAAGTAACATTATTACTCGGAGCGAGATCCATGTGTGCGCGCGCCTGAATACGCATGACTGTGACACCGACGCACTGAATTACATATCATTAAATCAGAATTGGTTCATTTAAAAGATGGAAATTGTAACTTTCGATGCTTTTTTGATTTAAACAATACAAGAAAAGGATGGATGGGAAAAATATACTTATATATATTATCACGCCCGAACCCCAATCGTCGCAATAAAAAATATAGACAAAAATAAAAACCCTTCAAAGAAATTCTTTCTTCATTGAGAACTGTTAAAAAGTATATACACTTTATGATTATTATCTACTTATTTAAAAATACTGTCAAGAGCTGTCAAACTTCAGTCTTCACTATTCATTCTTGATAATTGTCTTCAACTCTCAGGAGGTATACAATGCGTGAAGACGTTCGGGGTCACCAATATAGCATTATACTATGCTATTAAATAAAATATAAATAAACTTTTAAGATTTTAATTTAGATTTCAAAAATTAATTTTCATAATAATAATCTTGTTTTTTGTTATTATATTCATAGTGATATTCCTATACCACAGAAGACATTCTGTGCCTATACCTATATGTATGTAGGCTAGTACCCTACAGTAATTTCATAATAAATAAAAAAGTGTGTAAGTTGTGATTTGCGTAATGCCTAAATAATATTCTCTAATCACGATGAAAGCAAATAAATAAAAAATGACTAATTTTAAAAATTTACCCATTGAAAAAATGTGCAAATCAAATTTTTTTGAAAAAACTTGAAGAAATCAATATTTTATCAAAAAATGTTTGAAGCTGATAATTGAAATAATTTAAATGATAAAAAGGCAAAAATGGTCCTACAGGGACTTTCGAGACCACTTCACTGATTACAATTACTTCTACATCCAGTGGAAGTACAGTAAAATAATTTTGAAAATTTGTATTGTTCAAATAGGCTTAGAATGTCATGAAACGTGGAGATTTCAAGTTTGAGTGAAAAAAAAATTTCTGTCTGTCGGTAACTTTACTCTGAAACCATTGGTATTTAGTATATACAAGAGAAGAGCTATAAGGGCTCAAAAATTTTTTTGGCATTAGCTACCCTCATTATCACCTCCATTATTAAGGGGAGTGGAAAAAAAATTGTTATTTATTGCGTATACAAGAACCAAAAACCTCAAAATATTTTTTTACTTCATACGCTCCCCTATCACCACCCCCACCCATTACCGATGTGGAATATCGTTTTATGAGTTTTTGGGGTAGACGATTTCAAATATTCCATTATTAAAGTTCCTTAAACAATTATTTCCACATACAAAATTTTTTCGTTGTGAGAGACTAGGATGAAAAATCTGGATCTGGAAGTAGTGTTTCCTTGGGCACCGGTTTTTTGATATTGTAATTTCAAAATTCAAAATGATGGATTCAAAAAATCTGATGCAACATATCAAAGTACATCATTCAAGCTTCAATATCTACCCTACACTCAAAGAAATAGTATGGGTAAATTCAACAAAAAAAAAAAAATGGTTAACTAACAATATCGTTAATTTTGTTAAACCAAACTATATTGATGGTATTTTTAAACAAGAGGTGATTGTTATTTTAATTAATAAAAAGTTGTCGTACAACAAAACAAACATTAACTTAAAAAATAGATGAATAAAACTATTATTTTGTTCGTCTGACTATTATTTTGTTGAATTCTGTCAAATTAAACTAGATAATAGTATATTTTATTTTTAACTATTATCGAATTGTAATTCTAACCCAGTATTAGTTCGCTGTATTATTATACTTGGTAGACAAACCAATATTATTGTCGTCTTCTAGAAGTTCTAAAAGAATTACCATAAAATTTGCTTACTTACCACGTAGTCTATTACAGAAATTATTCCCAGATGACGCCACATACAAATCACTGACAATAATCAATCATGCATTATCTTATGAATTTATAGAAAATTAATAACATGATTGCAATGTTCAAATTCTCTCAGGGATCATCAATATATTTGGATAGATCTTATAAACGATCTCTAATCTTTGGTTTGGGTGGTCTGATGTCTCAATACTGAGATTTTGGCTAACCAAAAAAAACTTCATCATACAATAAAGTGTAGATCAACCTAAAAATTAGTTGGTGAACAAGAAACAAAACTATTTAATTGTAGACCAAATTGAAAACGGTTAGTGAACATAAAAAAAATGTCATTGTACTATTTAATTTGTTATAAGAAGATATGATTATTAAACTACTATTTGTTTACGAAAACAAATAAAGTTGTATGACTATTTTTTTCTGATTGATTTAACTATGAAACTAGATAGGCGCGATTTCATATGCTCTTTTTGGTTGAATTTACCTATCATTTTCTTTGAGTGTATATAATATAAAATATTAATATTTTATTTATGTCTTTTAATGGGCTGTATTTTACAAAATAAAGTTTTGCAATTTTTTTTACTTCATACGTCTTGTTACTTAGTATTTTGACAGTACGATACCATAATAAGAGTTCAATCAAGAAAAAGTTATTAGAGCGACAGCTGCTTACCTAGAATAAGCAATAAATTTCATATTTCGTAACTATCATTAGTTAATAATTTCAAAATGCTTTTTGAAAAACAAATATATATGCCACCTACATGCCAATGTCTGCTAAGTGTATTTTGATTTTTATCATTTGGTCTTGTTAGTTAAAAGTTATAACACATTTTGTGCAGCGCGCACTAGTGCGCATTCACACTGTCTAAACGCGCTCAAGTACCCTGCCTCTGCGATCTGAGCTCCGTTAGTTACAAAACTTCTAACACCGTGAATTTTTCTCAAACAAAAGAAATGACAAATACATTTTTTGTGAAAAATTTTCCCAACTTTCTTTGTGTCCTCATCATTTTCCTAAAAAAAATCAAACTAAAAAAGTTAATTGGCCTCTTTCAAGTTAGAAAGTTTGGCGGAAACTAAATTGGTATCACCAAGAGTAATAAAGAGTTACTGCACGTGTTGATCAACTCGTCTAATTCCCAAGTATTGTAAAAATGAATTATCTATAATATAATAATGATATCATGGTTTTCAGTATCTTTATTGTTAGGCTTACGTTAGTTTTAAGCTTTAAATTTTAAGCTTACTTTAGTGAGTTTAACATTAAAGATACTGAAAACAATGACATGATTATTATATTATAGGTATTTCAATTTTACAAAGTTTGGAAATTAGACGAGTTGGTCAACATGTGCAGATACTTATAGTGATACCAATCTATTTTTCGCCATGGCACGTTTTACCAAACTTTCTAACGTGAAATAGGTCACTTACAAAAAACTATCTTTTCCACTGTTTTTGAGAATTTTCTCTAAAATTTTCAGCGAGTTCAGAGAATTTCCGAAATAAAAATCCAAATGCATTGGACTATAATTTATGAAATTAAAAAGTACGCTTCAACTTCACTTTATAGTTTCCTGGGAATTATGGTTGCATGGTAAATAAAATCTGTGGCCGCGGCCGGGTTCTTTGATCGTGCTGGAGCAGTGCACTTGACATTCAAATTATGAACTTGTCTGATTCCACAGCCATTTATAACCGAAATACGGATGTTGTGATTTCATGTGTTAGTTTATATCATGTTTATATTTTAACTTATGATTTCTTCGTTTCTAATTTTAGTTTTAGTGTGGTTGGGAGCATTGTTTATGTTTACTGAAATAACAAATCTTGTTTATTTACTTCTGTTGTGCTTTCAAATGCATACATATTTATACGTGGTACACCATTCTTCGGTAAAAAAATATTTTCTCTTTCAAACTCAACAATTAAAATTGTTTGCTGTGTAAAATGAATGAACTCTGATACTTTACATGTACTGGTGCTGCTACGACTGCTGCCTGATGAAAATTATAATCAACACTTCAAAAATATCATTGATACAGAACTTTGTTCGCAAGTCATCCAATTTTTGTCACAGGATGATAAATAATTCATTCAAATGATTCCTTATTATTTGAAGTTACTTCTTGAAGAAAGTTGTTACGGAATCTTGCATCTCCACGCTAACTCATGAGAGGCGATATGAAAAATTTTAGAGTATATTTAACGCATTTCAAGACCCCCCACTTAGCATAGGATCCAGGAAGACGCCAGATTGGGGGCACGTAGGCTACAAAACTCAAACATCTCGATTCTACACGGAGCAGGAGTGGGACATACGAAGATAACATAGAAGATTCTTTACTGAATATGAAAAAAAGCTCAGCGGACTACATTACACCAAAATTTACGTTTTACAAGCTTTTCAATATCGCTATTGGTTATAGAAAGGATTGCAGCTCCTAACATATTACGAAAAAGTTTAACCTGGTGCACTGACGGATCTAAGATGGAAACAGGAGCTGGAGCAGAAAGACATGGTGAAAGGCCAAGGGCGAGTATAAGCCTCTCTCTTGGACACCACTCCATTGTATTCAAGACAGAATCTCCGGCTTTACTTGATTGTGCCCTGGAAAATTCTAATCCACGATACGTACCAGCAGATCTAAATTGTATCAGGCAGTCAGACGGCACTTAAGACGTTAGTCTTTGCCTTTGACAAACTGGTATGGGACTGCCACGAAGAGCTCAAAATTCTGGGTAAGCGCAACAAAGTTAAACTACTCCAGGTAGCAGAACATTACAGAATAAATAACAATGAAAAAGCTGCTAGGCAAGGAGTAGCCAACAAATTCTATTTAACATATTATATGGTCCAGAACATTACCAAAAGCTCAGCTATAGGAGTTTTCAAATACCATGGAAATTAATGGAAAATACTCATTAAAGGATTACGTCCAAAACAAACTGAAAAACTGTTCAATAAAAATAGGATGCAACTGAGAATTATAGCAGCACTATAAACAGGATAGTTTCCTATAGCACTGTGGGAAAATTCAATGACGACACGGACTGCATATTATTCGGACGGTAACCAGAAACGGTGGCTTATATTATATTTAAATGCCGGCAGAATATATGACAACTACGGACAAACACAGGCAGACCTGGAAAACATCAATACTCACCTAGTCTCAGATCTGTATCATCTGATCAGTGGCACAGGGGCGCTAAAATGGGTATGGTGAGCCAGAACAGGAAGAGCAAAATGAGCCCAGGAGGCTGCAGTGTCATCGGAGTTCTTTAACAGATGAGCCTTGAGTATAAAGAAAGGCATTTTCATTCCAAAAGGGTTATTATTTTGTTGTAACTGCAACACAATGGACTAGATAACAAGCTAGCTAATCTAATCTAATGCTACTTGCACAATTCGACTTATCTTCACTTCAACAGGAACCTCTACAAATAACGAAATGGTGCACTAATGGGTTCACTTCTGCCTCCTGAACTTGTCAATCAGTTCATGCTGCTTGCGTGAAGTCTACGTCTTGGTCACGATCTCAAACCCAAATTTTGATTTCAATACATAAACGACGCCTTCATTATCTGTCAACATGATGCAAGGAACTTGAGTACTTTAGAACCTACCTTCCCTACCCTTTAGAACCCTCATCGAAATATCAAATGTTTGTGAGCGCTCTTACAGGCGCTCACATCGCGATTATAATAGGGGAACTTGCTTCTCTTGGTAAGGTATGAGGGAACTGGTTTGTTCTCGCTTTAGAGAGAAAGTTTAACCTCACTTTTTGGTGCATTGTCATTTTGTTTGTGGTTTGGTGTTTTATTTTAGTATTTTGTAGTTATTTTTAAAAGTCTACATTATGAGTACGAAATAAAGAAGGATGGATATTGCCGACGTACTTATCGCCAGTGGAGTACTATGAAGCCTTTAGATTGCGAAAGAAGATGCTCAAAAAGAATATCAACTTCTCCACATGACCAGTCTCTTCGGTTTAGCAGATGGGGCCTTTATTAAAAAATCGAATGAACGAAGAACTTTCTTGGGATATTATAAAAGTTGTGATCCCATTTATTATGCCAGCTGCACTTATAAGCTGTGGTTGTTTTTCATCCATTCAGTGAAAATATGTTTTTGGGTTCCGTTTATCGTGTTGAAGAGGACATTTGATGTCATCATGCCTAGCCCAACACAAGTTATATAATTTTTCCAACGCGTACACAAAATTTTATAGTATTGCATGCACATCATAGAAAATGCGCAACGTTTTGGCAGGATGAATTAATTGCATTTCCCACCGTATCACCGCGATATTCTACCGTGACGTTGTGGCTTTCTTATTGGTTGAAATATGGGAACCCTGGAAAGATTACACACCACCTCATGATCCCTGTAGTTATGTAGGGTAAAAAATAGAGTTTTTGCACCTCCTGGGAAGGGAACGTGATGTGAGCTCTCTCCTCTCACAACAAATATTCACTTTTGCTAAAATTACACAACAGCCCAGGAAACTGTGAGTATTCATAGATCTGAATATATGAATATATAAAAAACAATATGCCATATTATTCCAGATAAGTAGTTGATGTATATTTCCTTTCTTCTTTTAAACTGGCTGCAGGGTGTTTTTAAATACATTAATATATTCAGATCAGCTTTGTATTAATTATATACAATGTTGCACATAATCGGTAGAGCGCTAGAAGAAAAGAACATCAAAGTGGTCTACAATATGAAAATCGAACAATTTCCTAAATACAATTCAACAGAATTCGATTCACTAGGAGTTTATAGTATTTATAGTATTAAAAATTATTAATTATGTGGACAAATTTATATCCGAGAGACTAAGAGATATCCAAATTCAGAATTAAAAGGCATACCAGTCAAACAATAATGGAAAATCTCACTAAATCTGCAGTTGACGAACGTTCAACGGAAACCAGTAATTGGATAAAATTCGACACGACTAAAATATCAATGTACACGAAAGAACTACTGGTCGAGAAAGTACAGAGGAAGCCATGTAAATATACAAAAATCCACATAATTTTAACCGTGTTTATGTTTAACTATGTTTTTATCTTCAAACATTTATCGATTTGTGATAAATGCAATATGTCAAACGTCCAAAAAATTGCTCATGAACTTAGTTACAGTTTCATTAACTACATTAATTATTAAAATTAATCCATAATTTCTCAGTACTATTCTGGTTAACAAGATTGCAAGATGACTCTGGAACATAGAGGGATATTTCTTCTAATTTTAAACATTTAACTGTCTCCGGTAAATATATTTTGGAATGTTTATTACATGTATTCTTACTATTGCACGAACAAAGAAAATTTCAGATGAATAATTATGATGTAAGAGCATTTTTGGTCCGTCGAGAAATGGACTATAATGAGGACCTCATATAAACATCTCTGTTCCGTGGTTTTCTTATTTAAATGCTTCACTTATTCAAAGCTTTTATGTCTTTATGCAGCAGCAGTAACTAAATTAAATTTTCTAAAATTAAATATCCTCTTTCATCATAATTCTATAGACATATTATTAAGTTTATTACCTTTGCTTTAATATTAGACGTAAAAGATACACATATTTTAAAAATTATCATTCTTTTATCGAGGAACAATTTAAAAAAAAACGTTTTCCTTCTGATTTTTAATTACTTAAGTCCTACCGTTTAAATGTGTACAATAAAGCAAACATAGAATTAATTATAACTACTGATATATTTCCATACATATTGACTTATCTCTTTCACCACCACGTTAAGCTCCTTTGTTAGTAACAGTCTTATTAAAAAATACCTCAGTAACATTTTAAATTAAAGTTGATATATCTCATAATATACGTAAAGTTCGTCCGAATGCGAAAGACACACTATATGTGGTGATTTTGATATTTTGTATCAGGGGCCGAAACCAAAATTTATTTCGGTTCGGTTTCGGTTACAGCTAACTGACGTACACCATTTTCGGTTTTTGGTTACGGTTTCGGTTTTCAGAGCAGCGGTAATTTGGTTTTCAGTTTCGGTTGTCAAAGCAGCGTCAATTCGGTTTTTGGTTACGATTTCGGTTTTCCAGAATCTCTCATTTCGGTTTTCGGTTTCGGTTACGGTTAGGAAAAATTCGTAATTACGGTCCGGTTTTCCGTTACGTCCCTGTTTTGTATATCTTCGTATTTATGTATGCTTAGTCAAAAATCTTAGTAACTTTTTGCTACAACATTATAATAAAATATTAGATCAAAATATAATCTGGTTTCAGATCAAATTTGGTACACGTATGTACGTGTACCAAATTTCAAGTCAATATCTTAAACGGTTCCAGAGTAATCGTGCGTACAAAAAAATTACAGACAAAGCGACAGACAGAAAATTTTTTTGCTCAAACTTAAAATCTCGACGTTTCATGACATTCTAAGCCTATTTGAAGAAAAAAAATTATTTTTTTTGTTGATACCATACTTTCACTGAATGTGGAAGAAATTTAGATCTAGCAGAAGTTATTGTGTTTAATAAGTATTTTATTGGGTAACTCCCAACATTCATTCGTTTCTAATAGCCTTAGTAAACATACTTTAGGAACAGTTTAAAGTTAAATCGACCTATCTTCTAATCCACAATTTCGTTCGAACCTGAGAGATATTTTGCAGTTTCCATATCTTGTAAATCTTGGTTTTCTTGTGCGCTAATCAAATACTTTAGTATTAATTTGCTCTAAAGTTATAATAAAACGTATTTTATATAAAATACCATTTTATATGCCTCAGGTGATCGCTCTGTATGACGGATATGATCCAATTTCTATAGAAGGTATTCTATCATGCTATTTTACAAATGTTCCAAATTGAAAATAAAAATTTTAAGTCTAACAGAAGTTATTACGTTTATAGGTGTTCGCATTCGGTAGCACATGACTGCAACTTTCATTTGTTTCATTATAAACTTGGCAAAAATATCTCAGTAGCATTTTAAAGTGAAACTGATATTTCTTAATCTACGTAAAATTATTTCGGACGTAAAAGCCATACTGTATGTTATACAGTTTTGATATCTTGTACATCTTACCATTTTTGTGAATTTAATCAAAAATTGTAATAACATTTCGCTCTAAAATTATAATATAAAGTTTATACAAAATACGACAGGTTACACGTTTCTGGCGATCGCCCTATATTACGAATGCGGTCCAATTTCAATTGATAGTATTCTATCATGCTATTTTACGCACGGGATTAATTTGAAAAAAATTTTTTAACTCTAATAAAAGTTCAACAGATACACGCATATGCACACACTTACACTCGTACGCACGCGCATACAGACACAGATATTTTTTATTCGATATTTGTGATCAGTTAAGTGAATTTCTGTACAAAAACTAGCTTTTACGACGGTTAGTAAAACTTTTTGTCTGGTTATTATACCTATTTGATTTAATCAACGGTTTCTTGTAGACCGGGGAGTCGCTAGAGGTTTTTTTGGGGGGGGGTTAATAATTCCTAACTCTCATTACAGGAATTTTCCCAACACCTCAAAAAAATTTTCTCCAAAATGAAAATTGATGAGGGGCGGGGGGAGGGGGGTGAACTTTTTACCGAATTGTGCCAACTTGAAGCTTGAATTTCCCAACTCGACCACGATATTGCCCCCTGTAGTGACATCCCTGCTTGTAAACACGATTGAAATTGAAATTGGGCCATATCCCTCATACAAGCTGATCACCAGAAGCCTGCAAACTCTAATTTTTATGTGAAACAGATTTATTTTAATTTTAGAGCAAAAGGTTACTTAAAGATTTTGATTAAGCACACAAGAATATGAAAACGTTTAAAATTTCTAAACCGCAATATACAGGGTGTCTCTCAGGTTCGAACCAACTTTATGTAGATTAGATGTTATATATCAATTTTACCCTAAAATATGATATATTGTACGGGGCGAGCGTAGAGGCGACTTCAATGGGAATGTCAGTCGATATTCCGTTGAAGCAACGTCGAGCGCGGTTAGTACTTGGATGGGTGACCCATCTTGGGAAATACAGCGTTCTCGTCCCACCTTCTAGCGGCTTGTATATCAGTGTACACGCGGAAGTTACGTAATTTCAGACGAGGATTATGTAGTGCATATACCATTCTTCAGAGGGGATGTAAAGCAGGCGGTTCCTTGTCTATTAAATGTTAGGTAAGTAAAAGATCCCTACTCTTCTTAAGGGAAGAGGTTCGGCAAAATTTCCAGGCGTCGCACAGTAGGGCAAATAGCTCATTTTTTGGACAAACGATAATTCCCAAGCCTGGAATTAATGAAACTTAATTTTTTTTTTAACTATTCGTTATAAAATATCCTTTAATTCTATCGAGCTCGAATTTTGAATTTTCAAATTTAAATGTGGCTAATCCAATATCGCGGACATAAATTTTGAAAGTAAATTAAAATTTTATCAAAAGATTGTTTAAAATTATAAAAAAATGTTACTTGGGGGGTTTTTTTGGTTTTTAATCTCATTTCTGATCCCCGAATTTTGCGATTCAAAAAATTAAGATAGCGGATCCAATATGGCGGCCACAATATATTTTTAAATGAATTGTACATGCACAAACTGTTAAAAATTGTTACTTAGGATTTTTAAGGGTTTCTGATCGAGAATCTGAAATCTAAATTACGTAATATCGTAATCCAAAATGGAGAATCCAATATGGCGGCCGTAATATTTTTTTAATTGACATGTAAATGCGCAAATTGTTAAAAATTGTTGCTTAAGGGTTTTAGAGATTGCTGATCATGAATCTGAAGTCCAAATTACGTAATATCGAAATCCAAGATGTCGGATCCAATATGGCGGCCATAATATTTTTTTAAATGACATGCGCAAATTGATAAAAATTGTTACTTAGAGCTTTTAAGGGTTTCTGACCATGAATATGAAGTCTAAATTATGTAATATCGTAATCCAAGATGGCGCGTTCAATATGGCGGATCCAATATGGCGGCCTTAATATTTTTTAAATGAAATATACATACGCAAATTATTGTTATTTAGGAGTTTTAGGGGCTGCTGATCATGAATCTGAAGTCTAAATTACGTAATATCGAAATCCAAGATGGCGGATCCAATATGGTGTACGTAAGTTAAAATAGAATGATAAATCAAGAATTGAATTATTCAGTGATATAAAATTTGTGAAATACGCCTATATGCCCGTTTAAGATTTGGCCAACTAGATTTTGTTTACAGCTTATAGTATTAATATCACTGCTCGTTTGTGACTTGACTAATTAGGTTATTTTAAAGAATTTGGTATATGTTATGTTAGGCTTAGAGCCCCTTTCTACTCAAGATTTATTTTCTACATTAAGTAATAATAGGTTTATAGCCTACCTGCTCCTTTATGATTTGACTCATGAGGTTACATTAGGTTTAAAGATGTCAACATTTTTGATTGGTTATCTCATTTTTTTGTAAGATGGCATATTCGAATTTGTCATCTTAGAATTAGAAATTACGAATGCGTAGTCAGCAATCGCAAAAACCTGCAAGTAACAATTTTTAACTATTTTCGCATGTACATCATAATTTTAAAAAAATTTATGGCAGCTATATTGAATTTAATTTTCTGGTTTGCAAAATATCGAAATTTTAATATCCGAAACGTGATTAGCAAACTGCGAAACCCCCGAAAAACAAATTTTAACAATTTCCTTCTTGATTTGTCATTCTTTTTTAACTTACGGACACCATATTGGATCCGCCATCTTGGATTTCAATATTACGTAATTTGGACTTCAGATTCATGGTCAGCAATCTCTAAAAGCCCTAAGTAACAATTTTTAACAATTTGCGCATTTACATGTCAATTAAAAAAATATTATAGCCGCCATATTGGATTCGCATTTTGGATTACGATATTACGTAATTTAGATTTCAGATTCTCGATCAGAAACCCTTAAAAGTCCTAAGTAACAATTTTTAACAGTTTGTGTATGTACATTTCATTTAAAAAAATATTATGGCCGCCATATTGGATCCGCTATCTTGGTTTTTTGAATAGCAAAATTCGGGGATCAGAAATGAGATTAAAAACCAAAAAAACCCCAAGTAACATTTTTTTGTAATTTTAAACAATCTTTTGATAGAATTTTAATTTACTTTTAAAATTTATGCCCGCGATATTGGATTAGCCATCTTTAATTTTGAAATTTCAAAATTCGGGCTCGATAGAATTAAAAGCAATTTTATAACGAATAGTTTAAAAAAAAAATTTGAATTTCATTAATTCCAGGCTTGGGAATTATCGTTTGTCCAAAAAATGAGCTATTTGCCCCACTGTGCGTCGGTGACAGGCTCTGGTAGCGGAAATAGACCGACGTTAAATTAATAGATAAAAAAATGATATATTGTATCCTTAGCATGAAATAAATGAAAGTTGCAGTCGGGCGTTGCCGACTGCGAATATCTATTGAATACGAAAAACTCTGTTAATATTTTTCTCTAGAATTTGGAATATGTATATATATATATATATATATATATATATATATATATATATATATATATATATATATATATATAAACAGCATGGTAGAATATTTTCTATTGAAATTAAGTCATACAGATCAATCTCATATTTTAAGTAAACTATGCTTTCCTATAATTTCAGAATAAAATGTTATTGAGATTTTTGATTACGTGTACATAAATATGAAAAAAAGATATATAAACCGCAATATACAGGCTGTCTCTCAGGTTCGAACCGACAATCTAAGTTAGATTGTACCGAGCCTTCATTAATTACCGAAAGATACGTGACCTGTTAGTTCATTATTTAGTTTTGTCATGTTTTAAACCTGGAATTCTAGGATATATGGATCTAAGCCCTTCCTTTTCAATCGCGTTTTTAAATATCTTTACCGACGTGCGACGGTTCGTTTCGGCCGAACGCTCATTTCATTGGCTCCGAAATTGAACACGCCCATTTGATTTAACTCAACGTTTTTATCCGCGGAATATCTTGCGCCGTATATTGTAAGCGCCCCTTAACGCTTAAATGTCTTTTATGGTCTATTGAATCTAAGGATTTCCATTTGCCATTGTTACCAATTGTTTTAATTATTTGTACGATTGGTTGCCTATATTTTTTATCTCGTGTCTTTCGGTTGTTAATGAAGGCTCTGTATAACAATGTTACCTTAAGATATCATTAAAGGATTTTTAATAAGACTATTATGAAATAAATAATAGCTTCCGTCGGGCGTTGCCGATTGCGAGTGTTTATTAAATACAATAACTTCTATTAGACTTAAAATTTCCATTTCTTACTTCCTATTGAAATTGGATCATATCCATCGTACAGAGTGATCGTAAGAAACGTGATATAAATAAATCATGTGTGTCATGTCTAGATAAACTATATTCTATTATACTATCATAATTTTAATCCTAATTTTTCTTATTAAGAACAAAAAAAACAAAAGTATGCTAGATATCTAAACTGCAGTCTTTCAGGTTCAAGCGAACTGTACGCAGATTAGGCGATATATCAGTTTTGCCTTAAAATGTTATTGAGGTATTTTTAATAAGACTATTATGAAAATAATAAGTTAAAATCCTGGCCGACTGCGAATGTTTATTAAACACCATAATTTCTGTTGAACGTCGATTTTCTTTTCAAATTTGATACATACATAAAACAGCACTTCCTAGTGAAATTGGGTCTTTTCCGTTATAGAGGGTGATCACCAGATCATTTTATTTGACTATGAGTTATTATGACTTTAGAGAAAAATGTTCCAAATATTTTTGATTAAAAACATAAAAATGAAATATATAGTACGTCTTTCAGGTTTATGTAACCAAGTAGCACAAGGAGTTGTATTTTGGTCATCATCATGTTACAGCAGCAAAAGAGGATTTGGTTATAGTGGCTGTTATTAAAACTGAATTATTACGTTTTGGAAACGTAATGGTGACGAAAATGGGGAATAATATTTGGGTCATCAAAACGCAACTGGAGCCAAATGGCCATAACGCATATGCAATTCATTTGGCTCTCTTTTTAATTTTTCTGGCCGCTTTATTACTATGTTATGAAATGGGTCTTATAGCGAAAGGGGTGATGTATCTGTTTCACCGTGACTAAATCATGACTTTTACATAAAATAAAACAACACTATTATGGGCATCTTTTGGCTTTAAGCAGGTGTTGTTAAATAAAATGGACGTCCATCATTCTTATAGTTTGTTCATCTTTAAAATTATATGAACATCATAATTGCATATATGGTCAATCAAGAGGGTTAAATTTTATTAACGCACGAATTTTTTCCTTAAACTTATGTAAAATACTCATAAAAACAAAGGGATCTCCAGAAATGTCTAAATTTTAGGTATAATTAAATTAATTTGAAATATATACATACAAACATTTTGCAATTTCAGGAAGCACAATCGATGATATTAAAACTTATTAAAATATTGATTTAGTAAGTCAAAACGTATAATTAATAAAGCATTGAAAATGAAACGTAATGGCCGTCGTTCGAGTTATTCTTGATTGATAGAAAACACGGCGGCAAGTTGTCATAATTTGGCATATGATTTGGCTAATGATGCTAGAAATAAGTCAGAATATGACTAAAAAATCTACTTTTTTCGTCAAATGGCAAATTTAACCGGTCATATTAGCCAAACTATTACCAGAAAATTGGTTGAAGAGGTTAGCGAGTTTTCGCATCAAAATACGGCTAAACTATGAAAGACATAACCTTTCTTTTCTACGTTTCTTTTAACTGCCTTTGTGAGGAACCGGTTAACGGGTTATTTTGCATTTGTTTCTAAAACCTTTCTACATTTCCTTTCTCCAACCAAATTAAAATATGTTACTAAAGTTTCTGAAAATGTATTGCGTGGTCCAAACCATCGAGGAGCAGATTTGCCTTAGTGCAGTTCCTTCAAGTTATATTTTGTTCATCTAGTCAAATACAAAAACAGACATACATTTTTGACTAACCCGCAATCAAAACCAGACTCAAAATGATCCCAGTAACCATGCAGAATAAAAAGGAATGATATTAAAATGTTAATGATGCCATATAAAATGAAATGTCAGCATTTTTGGACACTGATATAGAAGATAGGCTGACACTTTCACTTTAACAATCTAAATATTTATATTATAATGCATAAGCTTTTGTAAACACAAACGTCACAAGAAAAAAAAACTAAAACACCCAGTGAAAAGTGTTATGCCGCTAAATAAGTACCTACTCTTTGAACTTACTTTCAGGAGACATTCCTTTTCCAATAATATGTGAAACTATGCTTATATTTTCTTTTACATTTCATTCTTATTTTTCTGTTGATATGAAACTTATTTGCGTATGTATAAAGTTTTCAACATTATCAATACTTGTTTTTAGCTTATATTTTTACCTTGCCGTTTCGCCTCAATTTAGATTTTAATGGGTACAAAATTACTTCTAAAATAGTCATTTAATAAGAATATTTTTTCATCATTGATTTAGTCATAATGCGGTAATAACAGCTAAAAAAACCGCCAGAATAGAGCCTAACTAATAATCTTGTGTAGGCTATTTTCTTAGTAATAGTTTGGATATCAACACATATTAATAACAAAAACTGTGTCAACATATTCTAGTCGTTTTTATAGCTAGAATGGCAGTATTAAGACTTAACATTGTTGCTATTTAATTACTTGCTCATATATGACATCTTTAAAACGACTTTATAACCAAACCTGCATGGCGATATTATGGCTACTAGTAATAACCAGCATATAACTAAAAAGAGATCATCATGACTATTTCGTTTTTAAATTTTATGCTAAACCCCGACTAAAATAATATGACCAAAATATAACTAAACAAAAGCCGTTGAAACGTTTTAGTGGCTGAATGGCTGAATAGCATATTTATGCTACTTGGGTAGGTTAGATGTTGTAACAATTTTACCTTAAAATATTATTACGATATTTTTGATAAGACTAATAGCAATACAAATAGAATTTACAGTTGGCCGTTGCAGAATACCTAATAAACACTGGTTTCTGACAATAATTTTATATGTAGAGCATGGTCGACTATTACGAAAAGAATGATAGTTGCAGTCAGGCGTTATCGACATTGAATATCTACTTCAAAAATGAAGATAAAATGTATATAGACTGTGTACTAAATCTTCGTGATACCCTTTAAAGGTGAATCGAGCTGTGTTCGTGCAAAATATGAATTAAATGGGTATTCGCTGTCGACCACGCCCGACTGCAACTTTTACTCGTTTTAGATTGTATTTACTTAAAACTGAGTAATTTCATATAAAATGAAAAAGTGTGACAGCTCTTCATTTGCTTAATACCCAAATAAAGTAATGCCCTTTTTATTATTTATACAAGACTGTGCAAATCTAATTTGTAAGGTAATTAAAAATGATACGCCACAGTCGTGCCCGTTAGCAAACGGATTGTTGTCGGACAGTTAAAATGACAATTTTAAAGGTATTCTTTTCGGGTAGCAATACATTTAAACGGCAAGCTTTGTATGAAAATTATTCTGGCGCCAGGGCATTACGGGACAATTCAAACAACCTGTTCCAGTTTTTGTGTGTTATAAATTGGTTTCTCGGTAGGGGTTTTACGGACAAAATAATAAATTCCGAGTTGACTTTTCTTTATACAGTTTGAAATGATCAAACAGAATAAAATAATAGGCTTTAGCCTCTCCGGGGTTAAGAATATTTTATGTATGTACAAGTTTTAAGAATTTCCGCTCCGTTGTTTGTCTGTGAAATAGGCGATTTTGTGAGGAAAGTTACTAGAAAAACAATTATTTTATTTTCATTGGTTTGTTTAAATGAAACTTTGTTAATCAGATGAAAGAGCGGGAAAACTGTCAGCCACTCTTCAAACAATTTACAACAATATACATTCATGATTAGAGAATATTATTTAGGTATTAAGCAAATCACAACTTACACACTTTTTTATTTATTATGAAATTAATATACTAGTTAGGTAAATACTTTAAAACACTCATCAATGGAGAACCAATCAAAACAACTACTCTTCTAGCTAATACTGACGAACTATTGAATTACGTGATAAGATTTTTAGCATTTTAAAGCAAAAAAAAATTATTAAAAATACTTAAATCATTTATTTAAATTCAGACATTCATACTATTTTATTTATTATAAAATTTTCTATTTTCTGTATATTAGTACCTTAATCTGATCATGCTAATATACTACTTAGGAGAACACTTTAAAACGCTAATCATTGGAGAACCAATCCAAGCAACTACTATTTTAGCTAATACTCATGAATGTTTAAAGTATTTACCTAACTAGTATATTAGCGTACCCAGATTAGGGCAACAATATACAGAAAGTAGATAATTTCATAATAAATAAAAAAGTATGTAAGTTAAGATTTGCTTAATACCTAAATAATGTTCTCTAATCATGATGAAAGCAAGTAAACAAAAAATGATTAATTATAAAAATATACATGGTGGACCAAATTAGATGTGATTTTAGGTTTTCTCTAAAACTATGGCAGATAGACAAAAACCAATATAGAGCTCGGTTTTCGAGTAACAAACAACTTAAATTAGCTATCCAACGATCATATCATATGTCATATTTATTGTAGTTTAGTTTTTCCTATTTTTGGCAAAATTATTTTATATTATAAAAATTTTCCATGGCTTCCTCACAAATATATTAAAATTTTAGAAAATTAACCACTTTTTCTAGAGATAAATATGATATACTGTTGGATAGATAATTTATGTTGTGGTCGAATAATGAAATAATTTACAGGATGTTCTATTTAAAAAAAAATAAAAGTTATGTCTATATCTCGAAAACTGAGGCATGCATAGTTTTCTTCTTATCAGTCACAAGTGCTTTAAGAATGTGTTACTCGATTTTCGATTCGACACTTGGTAATTGAGGTCATCCAAAAATACCAATTTTCCAAGAACGCTCTGTAGCTCGGCAATCGAAAAAGTGACGATCGCGATTTGCACCATTGTTTGTTTCTCGAAAATCGAGCTCAGGACACCTATATTGGTTTTGTCTATCTGCCATAGTTTTAGAGATAACCCCAAATCCCATCCAATTTGGTCCACCCGATACATTCATATTAAACAATGATATAGCGATGTAAAACGCTATAATAATAATATAGAATGATATTTCAAAGGATTTATTTGAATGGTTAACATTTTCTGTAAAATATATAATATAAATTGTTTTTTGTTATTTTTTCTATATCCATGGTTATATGTAGATATGTAGTATGTACCCTACATTACTCCCCCCCTACAACGAAGAAACCAACCTACCAAGGTATCAATATTTAAGATGACATTTAAGTGAAAAGTCAGTTTTGACAGATAGATGCTAAAATAACGTAAAACAAGGACATTTATTTTGTAATAACATTATCCTTAATGTATGTTATATGTTATTGATAAATTGAAATAAAATAGCATATAAGACTGATGCTAAGTGAATAAAAGTTCGCAATCATAATTGGATTGAGCTTCTTTAATAGGCAATTGATAAAAATAGCAAGTATGTGCTAAGTGAATAAGAGTTCGCAATCATAATTGGCTTGAGCTTCTCTAATAGATAATTGATAAAAATAGCAAGCGTGTGCTAAGTGAATGAAAGTTTGCAATCATAATTGGATTGTGCGTCTTTCAAAGATGTCGCACCAGCTATAGCAGCTTTGGCTAAAGAAAAGCTGGCGAGACAATTAAAATAGTGAATGAGTTTCCAATCATAATTGGATTGAGCTTTTCTCAAAGATGTCGCACCAGCTATAGCAGCTTTGGCTAAAGAAAAGCTGGCGAGACAATTAAAATAGTGAATAATTAATATATTGATACACTTGATAAGCTGGTTTTACATTGCAGGGAGTCATATAGTAGAGTACTTACCTATACATGTACATAATTGAGTAAGTAATAACAAGTCTTCTGAAAATCTAGTTTGATTCGTTTCTCGGTACTATTTTCATGGAGAGACTGAGGAATCCGTGTCTAGCGAAGATATCTATGGAACGGTCGACCTTTAGCTGGCTGTCTTCGTTATGGACGTCGTCCGTCATCAGCGGTTAGCAGCACGAGCAGTTTGGTTCGGCCCCATATTCTTGTCGCGACTGGAAAAGGTGTCTAGGTGTCAAAAGTTATTAAACTTCAGTCATCATAGTTAATTTCTGACAACTGTCTTTAACTCTCAGGAGGTATACAATGCGTGAAGACGTTCGGGGTCACCAATATAGCGATGTAAAACGCTATAATAATAATGTAGAATGATATTTCAAAGGGTTTATTTGAATGGTTAACATTTTCTGTAAAATATATAATATAAATTGTTTTTTGTTATTTTTTCTATATCCATGGTTATATGTAGATATGTAGTATGTACCCTACAAATGACGTGATGGGAAAAATAAATATATGATTTCCTTAAGGGTAATTAGTGCAAGACAATGTCAATATTCGTTATGAAATAGTCATGAAATTGGTAAATGAACTGTTTATTAGATATTTACAGCTATTTGGTTACAGTAATCATTTTCATAATCTATTTTGGGTTCTATCTTGTTTAAGAAACATTTGAAATGAGTTATTTTTACAGCTAAATAATATTCGTTAGGGAGCAGCCCCAGAAACATTTCATAGTACTAATGGTAACAACTAGTTATATACGAATATATAAAGGTAATGAAGGTATGTAAGAAAGGTTTCAGCTGGTACCAAGGTTGATTTATAAAATTAGTGTTAGTTGCAGGTATACAGGATATTTCATTGAACCAACCGTGCGGATTGGGCGCGGAGGACCAAAAGTCTGGCCACAAAGGTCCCTGGACTTAAATCCGGTTGACTTTTTTTTAAAACGTTTATTGTTAATTTTATTTCAGTTGTTTTATTTCATTTAATGTCTAAGAAAGTAAAATAAGTTGTCCTTCAATAAAGCTTTTAAAGTAAATTTGTAGAGAAAATATTGTCAATTTTCAACGCTAACCGATCTTACTATCTGCACTTCAAGTGCTAATGACTCTCACAACAACTTATCTCATCTTTCGAACAATGTTTTAGATTGAAACTAAAAAGTGGGATTTTTGCATTTTGCACTTTGCGCAAAATTTTTGGAGTGAAGTCATGGGGCTAGCTGAATGAAATTTATCGAGTTGATTGCCAGTAAAACCTAAATATCTCCTAAACTAACAAATTTCGCATAATATACATGGGGCTCAAATTGATGCGTATGGTATCACCTTGCAACGGCTCAATAAAACACACTGTGTAATCAAGTGATATAAATATTTCCATCATCTTTTCATAAAACCTACAGACACTGTTATAACAATACATAAAACAAGTTTGCATAAGCTTGCCGTTACCTCATTATAAAACTAATATTTCCTAGGTTATATAGCGGTATCGTTAATTATTTTTACAAAAATAAAGAGATAATAGCGTTTCGGTATATTATAAAATTTTTGGTGATCAATTTAGTAATGAAAATTCCTTATATAACCTTAAATTATATTTATTGAAGCACTTTACCCTTATAAACCTTGAAGAAGCATCGTAGCCCCTTGTGCTTTGATTACACAGTTTCTTAAATGTTTACAATTAATCTTAACTATGTGTATGTATAGCAGCTTTGGTAAAAACCTGGAAGTCAAGTATCATACCAGACAGCCACAGACAGAAATTTGTTGAGATTTGAATGTATGAATGTCCCCTCTGAGTATCGCAGGTTATCTATAACTAAAGGTATAAAAATCACTTCAAATAATGTGTTAGTTCTTTTAAATACTTCTGTAGATCTTTAAATTTTATAATACTTTCAGGAACGTTAAATCACTTAATGAGATAATAATATATGTATAACGGCACTATTTAAAGTTATATAGTATTACCCAATTTTATATCACCATGGGTGATATTGCAGTTACCAATGTTTATAGGAGAACTAAATTGCTTTCAGCCATATTATTTTGTTAAATGAATTAGACATAATTTATGAGCTCTTATTAGTACTTAATATTTGACTTATTTTAGGTTAAAGCTGAATTATACTCTTATTTGATTTAATCTTGGTAACACTTTTATTGAGCTTTTATATGTAATTTTTTAAAAACGTGTTTTCCTTTCTGTACATTAAAATTGTTTATTATTAACGGATATTTTAGAGGCCTTGTAATTTTTCAAGTTATGTTGGTCACTTTGCAGTAAAAAAATCTCTCGCAATGCAATTTTGACCCAAGATTATTTTATTTTATTTTTATTTTTTTATTTTATTTTATTTATACTGCATACAACCAGACGGATTCCACTTACATGTATACAGTTAGGTAAAAATTTTGACATACATGTGCTATAGAAAAGAGAAAAAAATAAAAACAAATATATGTGTATATATACAATAGCACAAAAATATATCAACCTCAACAATATGGCCATGTAACACATTACTAAAATTATAAAAAAAAATATTTTTAAGAAAAAGCTTTTATTTGAAAAAACTACTAAAAAGTAAAAATTTTTTTTTTTTAATTTATACACCTGGAAACCAAAAGCTTTGGGGGCGGTCATATAGCGCTATTGTATAGTTACTTTGCTCATATCAAGGGGGTTGTGACTAAGAAGCCGATCCGCCATCTTGAGACGTCCGCCATATTGAATTTAGACCGATAATGGCTATACTATGTTGCATTGTCACCGGACATATACACATGTGTCAAATTTCAAAGCTCTAGCTTAATTAGAACTAGTCGAAATTGCTTGCAAGATTTGACCTAAACTAACAAACACACATACAAACACACAAACAAACATTGCAAGTTAAATGAAACTTTTAAAAATGAACAAAATTTGAACATTTTCAAGACGCTTGCTTAAGAATTCAATTCTTTGGTGTTCATATATTAAGAGAGGATATGTCCCTTTTTTTTTAGGTACATGATCTTAAAAAATTTTTTTTGTATTTTTTCCAACATATCAGTGTATGTCAGAGTTCTAGGATGCCAAACAACATTACAGTATTCTAATTTAGATCGGACATATGAATTGAAGAGAATAATTAAGATCCTGACTGGCTCTAAGAATGAAACCCAGTTTTCTGTAACACTCAGGCGTTAACTTTATAATATGGTCATCTTTAATTTCATTTAATGCTTCGGTTTGAACATCATTCACAGTATATGATAGTATCAAGGGATTCGTCTTTCTTGTATAAGATACGACTTTACATTTAGATTCATTTAGAAGTAGGTCATTACCTCACAAAATTCAGAAATGGCTCTGATATCACATTGGAGCTTATCAATATTTTGAGATTTGGCATACCTATATATAATCAGATATATTATTAATAAACAGTACAAAAAGCAATGGTCCTATTATGGAGCCTTGGAGCACGCCCGAGGTGGAAATAAAGATGTCTGAATTGCTATTGTCAAATCTCACAAAATTAGGACGGTTGGTTAGATATGACTCTAAGAATTTCAACAAGTTGTTACTAAAACAAAATGACTTTAGTTTCTCTATCAAGACATGATGATTTACTCGATCAAATGCCTTTGCTAGGTCAGTGTATATGGTATCAGTTTGATGTTTATTTATATATTTTGCTAAATAGTCACTGAATACAGACAAATTTGTGGTGGTTGACTTTTTGTTGAGAAAACCATGGTGTTCTTCCAGAAGTATGTGAAAACTTCACAAATAAAACAGCTAATTATATTATACCTCCATATTTTTAATCATTGTGAGGAAAAAGTGTATAAATAATATATATGTCCAAGAAAAAGAACATGCCTGTATCAGGTGAAATAAGTAACAGTAGAAATATTACCAACACCATTATATGCTAAGTTCATAAAGGTAACTAAAATGCTTATATAACTAACTATTTGAACACCAAACGTATGGAAACAAAATAAATTATTCTACGGTTATATAAGAAGCTATATAGAGGTACGAAAATGTTTCTGTTACCATGTTACAATAAGGAATTTTTTAGTTTGTTATCAAAATTTCACGGACCTCACACAGTGTCATTATTATACCATTCTTGGAAGGGGACGAACGGTTTAATATCGCTTTTACTTTTAAAAGGCGTAATGACACCACTAAGATATTTGACACTTTTAGGTTTACCTGCTTAAACGCTTAATTTTAAGTACCTGGTAAGTCAATAGCCGTCTCTATAAATATTAAGTAAATCTGGATACAGAGCCATGAGATCTATTGGAAAAATAAATTACACTTGGGTTGTTTTCTTAAGAGCTTTGTTTAGTTATCCTCAACAGTAGGGCGTTTCAAAGAATGATTTAAATGGTATAGCATTCTGAAAGTAATAGAGCTGATGAAATAACAGATGTTTTGTTTTATCTCTTCCTATAAAATAAACCGTTTCACACAAATATATTTATTTATTTAGAAAAACAGGCATATATCCAATAGTTAAAAAAATATAATAGTTAATGGTTATTTAAGTCTTAATCTTGATAATGTAACTCAAATTAATAATGTAGTTTTATTAAAAAAGGGTGTTAGTTCTAGTTATTGTAAATGTCAGATTCATTGAGATTATGTGGTTTTAGTTAAATGCTCTTAATGTATTTCATATCATAACTTTGTAAACTTTCCAAATCAATGTAAATAAATAATCTGATTTAGGTAAGTGAGACAAACTCTCTCGATTTTTACAGATCTTTACTAGGCAGGATTAGCCATTTGTAAATGATACATCATTGTAAAGTTTGCATTCTTTTAATTTTAAGTAAGTTAACTTCACAATTTAAGAAGAAAAACAAACCGACCTTACGCTTGATCATTCTAAGAGATTAAGATAATTAACAAAATTACAAGTCAGAATCGCCCTTAACTCATATTTAATTAAAACTGAGCCGTTCCGTTAAAAGCGAATCTACATGTTTTTGGAATTGTTGTTCCTAGAAGAGACAAAATCTTTGATAAATTAATAATAATAATAATAATAAAAATAATAAATGGTCTTTACTACAGGCGTAGTTCAGTACAAAAACTGTTCTTCCACTAAAACCTTAATTAAACAATGTACAGAAAAAAACACATTAAAAATGTACACAATAAATAATTATCTAATTATAATAACAACAAAAAAAAATAAAGAAGATACAATATACAACCGTTTTCAACTGCATTAACTATGATTTAATAAATAATTTTTATATTTACGTTTAAACGAGGATATACTGAAATCTTTGATATTATCAGGTACATGATTATAGATACATACACCGGTATACGAAAAACTTCTTTGGAGAATCGCAGTTTTGTGAGGGGGTATTCTTAACTTATAATTAAATCGGGTATTCCGACTATGCATGTTTAAGTTTTTTTTCAATTTTTCTAATAGATATTTAGGTTGCTGATTAATCATAATCGAACGTACAAGGCATGCATGATGCAACTTAAATGTATCCCTAACCTTTAACCATGACAGTTCCTTGATTTTGTTGCTTACAGGCTCTCTCCTTTTTATTCCTGTTATAAACCGTACACATGAGTTTTGTAGTTTTTGTAAACGAGTACTAGTTGTCTGATACAAGCAGGGCATATATACCACGTCACAGTAATTAAGTTTTGAAAGCACTAAGCTTTCACATAATTTCCTCTTAAGCTGACTGCACAATAAAGATCGACTACAATACAAAACTCTTAAGGCGGCATAAGTACGTTTAATTAGGGAGCTGACATAATTTTTAAATCTTAAATCATCATCCAAGAGTAAACCCAAGTTTTCATGTGTTTCCACTACTGGCAATGTTTGGTTTCCAATCGTTATTACGCAATTATTTTTTACCTCTGTTCTACTTTTCTTGGGTCCAAAAATCATAACTACACTTTTACTTGGGTTTATTCTCAGTTGATGATCTTCAGATAATCCAACAAGTTGTTGAAGTTCATTATTTGAGGTTGTTATCATATTATTATAATTTGAAATATTGTCAGAAATATAAATTTGTGTCATCAGCGTAATTATGCATTTTGCATTTATTTAATACCTTATTAAAATCAGACGTATATATTGTAAAAAACAAGGGTCCAAGAATAGAGCCTTGAGCGACTCCTTTTTCAATAACTTTTCCAGATGAGAGTGAATTATCTAAACAAGTTCTTTGTGTACGATTGGTCAAGTAAGATTTGACAAAGTGGACGCTTTCAGGACTAAATCCGTAATACAACAATTTGAGGCGTAACAATTCATGGTCCACTGTGTCAAATGCTTTACTGTAATCGATCGTAGTAATTTCGGAATTATCCCAGGATGTCAAAATATCGTCAGATACTTTAAGTAAAGCAGTTGTTGTGCTGTGATGTGGTCTATATCCAGACTGACTAACAGGAAATAAATTATGCAGATCAATAAAATACTTCATTTGATGTGCGACTACTTTTGCTATAATTTTTTATAATACCGGCAATATACTGATTGGCCTAATACTATTATTTGATTCGGGTTTTTGAATTTTTGCTATAGGATGAACAACTGCTGCTTTCCATGTATGCGGAAATATATTAGTGGTTAATGAATAATTTATTAAATGTTTTATATAAGGCAAGATATATGGAACACAGAGTTTGATCTTATGCAGTGATATCCCGTCAGATCCCAATGCATTTGATTTAAGGCTATAAATAATTTTGGAAATTTCGTCTTCGGTTACGGCAGTAATTAGAATTTTCAGAATAAAATCTTTTCAGATTATCATTATTATTATTTAGTGTATTGCCATAATTAAGAAAATGATTGTTTAGATTTTCAACGTTTCTTAAATGAGCAGGAATTTCATAACCGTTCTTCTTATGAGTAACATTGAGGGAATGAAGTGTCGCCCATAATTTTTTACTGTCCTTTGTACTATGTACATATTTAATATAAGCTTTTTTCTTCCCCAATACAAAATGTAGTGTAATTCCTCATACGTTTGTATTCCTGCCAGTCAGCAGCAGATTTGCTTTTTTTAAATTTAGAATACAATTTATTTCTTTCCTTTATCATAATCCTTAATGGATCTGTTAACCAGTCAGCCTTACGCTTTGTTATTCTTACAGTTTTTAGAGGTGCATGAGAATCAAATATATACAAAATTTTAGATGTCAAAAAATCAACTTTGTCGTCTAAATTTATTATATAAAATATTTCATTGAAATCAATACTATGTAAGGTGGTTAAGAAATCCTGATAAATAAAATTTTTGAAATTTCTGTATGTTAAAATTTTAGATGGAATTTTTTCCAACATGTAACTAAATTCGGCAGTCAATAGGCAGTGATTAGTCACATCATGCATGTCTTGAACATTTATGTCTACCAATGCATCAACATCACTGGTTAAAAATACATCTATAAGACTTACCCCCGTGTGCCCGATTCTGATAGGTTGGTTTATAATCTGAGTTAAACCGTAACTATTCAAAATTGTGTTAAATGGTATGATTATTATCAGACAATAAATTTATATTAATATCCCCTGCACATATAACTTCATCTACCATGGGAATAGTCTCTGATAGAGAATTTTCAAACATCTCAAAAAAATCTGAAATATTACCATGGGGTGGCCTGTATAAGACACCGACCGAAACCTCTTTACCTGCAATGTGTAGCTTTAGTCATAATTGGTCCAATGAACTACCACAGGGATATCTATCTAAATTTAAAACAGAAAATTTTATATTACTTTTTATATATGCAGCTATTCCTCCGCCCCTGCCATATATGCGATCAGGATTTATAAATGTGTAATTCTCAATTTTGAAAATATTTATATCAGTTTGTGAATTTATCCATGTCTCAGAAATTAATATTACATCATGATGAGCTGACTGTATATTTAATTTTAAGTCGTTAAATCCAGTATTCATTGATCTCATATTAATATGAGAAATTTTATAATTTGTCTTCATTATTTTATACAGTTGAAAACAGTTAACAATAACTAGTACCTTATATAAATTAGTCAGTGATAATGTTATTTTTGATACTCCTTTTTAAGTATGGAGAACATCCAATAGAGAATCGTATTATTATGAAGTCTATATTGTGCTCCCATAATAATAAATACATAATATACACAAAAAATGAAACAGGAACTGGTTATGCTGTTTACATATCAAACACCAATCAAGCTTTTACATATAGAATTCTTGACCAAAGCTCAATCTTCGCAGCAGAACTACACGCATTAGACTGTGCACTTAGTGTTATTATAGAAGGTAATATGGGAAATTCTATAATAGAATCTGATTCACAAGCTAACAATCCTCTAATTTTCAATATCAAAACATAAATTAGTTACGCTAGTTAATAAAAAGTGTTGCAGTCACATTTTGCCCAGACGACAGAGAACATTTTATAGTGAAACCCACAAAAATTTGCAAACTGAATAATTTTTTTTTAACGAGTTCGTGAAAGTGTATAGAATAATATCCTGAAAAGTTTACATTTCGCTCGGATGCAAAACATAAAAAAAAGTGAAAAAAAAATTTTTTCAAAATTTTGAAAGTAAGTCAGGGTAGGAAAAAGTAAAAAATACAGGTGGATAGACCACGTGTTTTTGAACAAAAAATATCTTAATAAAATTTATCACTAAAGCCACGGTATTCCTGGAAAAAATAGTGAAGTAACTTTGTCACTCTGCGCGGCCAGAGCACGGTTGCATACTATGGAACCTCTGAAAATTCTTAGCTGTTCTAACGAGAAAATAAAGCTTTTTTCTCTTTCCGTTTTAAACATTTTTATTAGTGAATAGGAGGATAAATAGTGAGTATGGAGGGAAAATATATAATTATGGACGCATACATAGACACCACACATAGCCGTTGAATCGCTCGCACGAATTTTTACGTGCCTTTACTGTATTGTATTTATTACAGGTGCACCTATCCACATTTCAGCTATATCCAATGGATTCCTTATACATTTGTTAATGTATTGGAAAAGTTCCAGAATTTATATTCAAAACAATCAAAGATATTTTCATAGTTATAAGGATAAGATCGTGAAAATCGCAATTTATTATCATGATCTGATTGATGATATTTACGAAAAAATGCATACAAATAAACGATTTTGTGTTTGAGCATTCGAAAAGTATACATTTTTTCCGAAATAGTGATATTTTATTTTTTCCAATGGGTCAATTTCTCGACAATTTACAGCCTCCAATATTTATATTTATCAAAAATATCATCAAGCAAGGAAATTAAAATTATTTGAGATGTACTTTTTTTTTAATCCTCGTTACTACAACTTAATAAACCATAATAATCATGAAGTGTATATACTTTTTAACAGTTCTTAATGAAGAAAGATTTTTTTTGAAAGGCTTTTATTTTTTTCTATACCTATTGTTTATTGCGACGATTGAGTTCGTGTATGATAATATATACAGTGTCAGAAAATGTTTCATTTGGGTCGGCAATGAGAGCAAGCGAGAGCGAAGCAACTAGGCTATTCTTTTTTATCGTATAACACATCCTACCCGTGCCACCTGCTTTCCCCACCACATGTACGTGGGCAGCTCTATCTGCGGGAAATGCAAAGAATTATTTGACTTGTTTTAAAATTATAACGAGTTAAATAATTTTAGTTATTAAAGCACGTAATAATATTACCTATACTGAACAGAGCCAACTACATCCTTCCTTTGAATAAATGGTACTGAAACTTTTAATAGCAATGATGTACGTGTTTTCTTAATAGCGCGTCATTATTTGCTCCCTCTACTAGAGCACTGGTACATGCCTTTATTATACGCGGTCTGTCAAGCCGTTGAAACTATGCCTGCCACCCAAATCCAAAATCTTCCGATACTGTATAAGTATATTTTTCCCATCCATCCTTTGCTTGTATTGTTTAAAACAAAAAAGCATCAGAAAGCTACAATTTCCATCTTTTACATGAGCCAACACTCATATAGATTGAAGAAATTCTAATTTAGTGACATATAATTCAGTGCGTGTGTGTCTCAGTCATGCGTATTCAATCGCGTGCACGCATGTATCTCGCTCCGAGTTATAACGTTACACTTGACTATTTTTTTCCAGGAAAACCATGGCTTTTCATAAATATGTGATCTATCCATTTTTTTCTAGCTTGATTTAATTTCAAAATTTTGAAAAAATTGATGATAAATTTTTTTTTCTCACTTTTTATTTATGTTCTGCATCCGAGCGAAATGTAAACTTTTCAGGATATTATTCTATACACTTATACGAACTCATTAAAAAAAAGTTTACTCAGTTTGAAAAATTTTGGGGGTAAATACTTTCATCGACTGGGCTAATTTATTTGCAAAGGACATTCATGGATCGATGGAAATGATCAATAAGCAAAAGGGGCTATAAAAAAAACTGAAATAAATAACATTATTCTAAACTCCGATTTTAACAATTTGTTTAAAGTATAAACATAAAAGAAAACTGGCAAAACTTATGGGCAGAATATGTTAGATCTTCGAAAAATCACTATGTACTTATCCATTCTTCTGTACCCAATTCAATTCCTACCGGCGCGGCGGCTCAGTCTATCGCGTTCTGGGTTCGAGCCCCAGCCCTGGTACTGACAATGCCGGTGGGTATGGATGTATGTCTGCGTTTTTCCAAATGTGTAATCCCCTTCCGGATAGCCTTGACTGTGGATTTGGATACTATATGTGGTGTGTTTATGTTAAATATTTGATTATTACGTCCCAAGATGTATTTCCAATACTATAACTAGGTTGAAACTAAATCATGATTCCTTTTCGTCACATTTTTATTAATTAGTCGTCGCGCTGTACGTGTGATCATATTTCTATAGGTGATTTAAACCACTTTTTGTTTGTGGTAGTCATCGGCAAGCTACAGCAAACCTAAATAATGATTTGAGATTTTTAAATGTTCAGTTTCCAGTCAATTTAACATACTTATTAAGTGCTAATAATCCTGAAATTTTCAGTGTAATTATAACTTTTTTGAAACAAGCTAATTTGAGAATATAAGAAATATATAATACTACCTGCCATTTTCTCTTTACTAATTATTCTGTGGCAAAAAAATTTCTCTGATGACAACCGCTCCCAAAAAAATGAGAAATTGGGAGTATGCAATTAAAATATGTTTTTTGTTCCTCATTATAGTCGAATAAAACTGTGGATTTTGTAGAAATTTTGTAGCACCTTAGTTGTAGCAAAATAAGATGAGCTCATACACCTGCTAACAGACACTAGACAATAAGCTCTTATTATGGCTTTAGTGTAAATTGCAACAAAAATTATGATTGTAGACTGAGCAAATAATAATCACCCAGATAAAGTAAGGATACATAACTCTGAGATAGTAAATAAGAGTTCTTGTGGACAATACTGGCAACTGTAAAGAAGAATGAGAAGAATATAGGTGACAAGATCGGCAACTTACTAGTTGAGCATTTGGAGCGACGTAAATATCACGAAACGCACAAAGATCAGTGGGGCCAACATAACCTCACTGCGTCAATCCATTTCTCTCCTACAGACGATGAGACATCCCTAGCGCCATCTAGTGACCAATCCTTAAACTCGTAGTTTTGTAAATTCAGAGCTTATGTGTTCTGTCTGTGCCTGTCTGCGGCTCTGAGTTGTGGGGTTTGAGGTTCATGATTGGAAGCTCGTTGTATCATAAACAGGTCTTAGGCCTATCTGCCGTTTAGAGGTTTTGGGCTGTGGGAGTTTGAGGTCCATTGTTGGGAGCTCGTTGTACCATAAACAGGCCTTAGGCCTATCTATATCTGAGGTGTAAGGGTTCTAGGTCATGGAGATTTGTGGTTGATAATTTATATTTTGTTTGATTAGAGACAGACCTTGGGCTTGTAGCACTTATTTTCACTGCTTTTTGCATTTCTGTAAAACTGGGACGTGCTGGCTCAAATCTGATGGCAGATTTGGATTCAGCGAGTCAAAATACTACTGTATGATATGAAAGTCTGATCCCCAAATCAGATTTTCTTTGTGTGGGTGTGTTATTTATACTTTTGTGAGTCTAAACAAAACTTTCACAGTTTAAACTATTATCTACTGTTTTTTTACCATTTTCTACACATTTAACATTTTCTTAGGCATTTTTGTTTTAACTTTTGTCCTGCGATTGAATTTTGTAATCTTTTAATAACTCCAATATCTAATAGCACGACGTACGGGCCCCGCACAAAAAAACATATAAGAAAAGGCCTTTCGGTCAAAATTTTTGAAATTTTGGATAAAAGTTCTCCTGGTTATACTTCTCATGGGCACAATGCTCAAAATTCAATAGTTCGTACGCCAGTGGCCTTTGAAATCTAAAAATATAAAGCTCTTAAATAATCCCTTGAGGTAAAATTTTTACCTCAAAATTTCTGTGACTGGACCGCAAGATATCTACTCCCCCATTTTTTAGGGCGGGGAATACGATGCTGACAAATTTCCGACCTACCCTTCATTCACCTCCCTTAAACTGGAAAAACCACCCCTTTTTGGATGCTAGGCTTGCGAGGCTTGTCGGATCGGGTTTTTTGTCAACTCGATAAAATAAGTAAATATTGACCACGGGTGACCTAACCCACCCCGGGGGGTTGAAGCTACCTACATCTCTAATAACGAAATGCCACGAAAACAGCGAAAATCAGCTGTAAAATGGTAGATCCCCATTTTTGAAGATGGGGATCACAATGGTGACGATATTTCCCGATCTACCCCCTTCACTCACTACCCGTAAACTGAAAAATCCACCCCTTTTAATGATTTTCCAGTGCTAGGCTTGCGAGGGCTTATCCTATATAATTTTTTTTGTCAATTCGAATAAAATAAGTAAAAATTGACCACAGGTGACCTGACCTACCACCGGGGGTTGAAACTACTCCCACCGCAAATAACGAAATACCACGAAAACAACGAAAATCAGCTTGAAAACGGTATGCTCCCGTTTTCAAGAGCGGGGAACATATTGGTGACAATATGTTTGACCTACCCTTCACTCACTACCCCTGAACCTGAAAATCACTCCCTTTTTCGATTTTCCGCTGCTAGACTTGCGAGGGCATTTAGGATAGGATTTTTTTCTCGTCAATTCGAATAAAATAAATAATCCTCGATCAGATGAGACCCAAACAACCCGGGGGGGAGCTTCAAGCAGCCTTTACACGAAGTGAACTTCGATTCGAATGAATAGTGTGGTTATAATTGTAAGCGTCGAAAGATCTATTAGCATAGAATGAGAATTGTACATAATGAACCAAGATATAACGAGTGATCATCGAATGAATAAAAACGAGAATATTTTTATATATATAATCAATGAAAAACAAAAATATCTACATATACCAATAACCCGTGTTAATCAATTCCATACAAGCCACTGGAAGAAAAGTTTACTTTGTGTAAAGGTTGCATGAACCCTCAGGTTGGTTAGATCTCATCTGATCGAGATTTAACTTATTTTGTTCAAATTGAGGAGAAAAAATCCTATCCGACAAGCCCTCGCAAGCCCAGCATAGGAAAATCAGAAAAGGGCGTAGTTTTTCCGATTTAGGGTAAAGGGTAGGTCGGGAAATATTGTCACCATCGTGTTCCCTGACCTCTAAAACGTTTTCCACCTGATTTTCGTTGTTTTCGTGACATTTACTTATTAGGAGTGACGGTAGTTTCAACACCCAGGGGTTGGTGAGGTCACCTGTGGTCAATCGTTACTTATTTTATTCGAACTGATAAAAAAAACTGATCCGACAAACCCTCGCAAGCCTAGCACCGGAAAATCGGAAAAAGAGGTGGTTATTCCGGTTTGGGGGTAGTGGGTGAAAGGTACCTCGGAAAATATTGTGACCATCGTATTCCCCGCACTCGAAAATGGAGGAGTAGATGTCTTACGGTCCAGTCACAGAACTTTTGCTTTACCTCAAGGGACTATAATAAGAACTTTATATTTTTAGAGTTCAAAGGTCATTGACGTCCGAACTATTGAATTTTAAGCATTGTGCCCATGAGAACTTTTGTTCAATATAACCAGGAGAACTTTTTCCCAAAATTTGAAAAATTTTGACAGAAAGGCCTTTTCCTATACTCTTGTGCGGGGTCCTTTAAAGAATGATAATAATTTGACAAATGAGTTAATATTATACGCATAACATTTGTTGAATAAAACAACTTGCGAGGTATGCTCTTTTAATTTTATTAACGATTCTTAGTTTATAAAAAATCTATACTTCTGATTACGTTGTAATTTTACCTACTACCTATGTATTTGATTTAGAATGAGCTATTAATTTTCGTTTCGGTTACAATATAAACTATAAAAAATTTATAGAGCGGTTTATAGTCTATGCCAGATGTCTGGTGAAAATGCCACATTAAGTAATTAATTACATATGTATATTTACCAAGAAATCGTAGTATTTCTTTAGTTTTCCGTTAAAGTTATTCTGTCTCCAAAGTCTCCATTTAAGAATATGATATGATTTACTTCAATATTTTTTTACTTTTAAAAGGTGTGCGAAATTATTAAATTTTTTTTATAAAGTGTAATATTGTTTTACCTAAGATTTAATTTTGCTTTATGAATAAAAAGTTAATTAAAAATATTGTACTTGAATTTTTTTTTTAATTTTTGGAAGTAGTGCCAATTGTACAGTGCTATTTTACACAAGTTTTAGTTTTGTTTTATAAATTTAAAGATAATTTGTTTTATAAACTTTAATCATAGCCAATTAAATAAATCAGTTATTTATTTATTTATTATTGGATATAATTTCTTTAACCAATGGTTAGGTGTGACTGACCGTTAAACCAGGTTTTGCTCATTGCAAATTATAATTTACAACTTAATCAAGGCTTTGTTATTATTACTATTAGCTATTAATAGAGAAGGCTTTATATCTTTAAAAGCAGCAATATTTCAAATCGACTACTTACAAATGCTTAATGAAACGTAATATTACATTACTGTAATTGCACGAACTGCTGTTGTTGCTGAAGCAGATTCAAGAACCTGACCCCGAGAAACTTTTGCTTAATAACAACTGAAAAGTGATCCGCGTATAGTTCGAAACTAAATTACAAAGTAAAATTAGATATACTCACTCCAAATACCCGCGGTATTCAAAAACATCGTTAAAAACTAATTCTGTGAACGTAAGACTCTTGCATCTAAAGCAGCATGCATATCATTTTACTTTATTCGAAATTCACGTTGCATGCGAAGTATAATATTTCGTTTTATGGACTTTTGGCGCCAACGTATGTTTAATATTATATTGTTCTCTAATCGATTATTTTGTTATTGTATCGATAGGAAACGACTAACGTGTATTTACTTTTATGATATGAATGTGATATGGCGTTTACCTGCTTCAAATCATAATTGCGGAATTATGCACATGCTTATGGCTTCGGTGCTAATTTATTTTTCCGCTTGAAGCTATTTTCCATCAATATTAGTAATTAGATGTACAAATGAATTACTTTTATTGTGTTGAATTACACACACGTCTTTTATTATTATTATGGTATTAGTTTAACGTTGTACAAAATACTACGTTAATCTATTGTTGTTAATATATTGATAACACGCAGAATAATCAACCAATTGTTACATTGCGCAACTTTGCAAAAGTCCTTGAGACATGTTGATATATGATGTACATCAAGGTGGAGTGAAAATGGCAGCACATTTTTTTGTTCAAAATTAATTATTTCCTATATTTAGGTGGCACAGACAGCTTTTATTGAAAAAGTGATAATAACAACAACTTTTTGTTGAAATTTATTGTTTGCTATATTTATGATTGCTTATTAGTATTCTCAACAACCCTACGAAATATTTTTATCCTAATCTATCCATAGTACCGTAGGAGATTATCAGCAGAAAGTACTAAACTTGTTAGAAGATTAAGTTTACGTCCAAATTACAAGAAATCCAACAAGGACCATTGAAAAACAAGGTAACAGGTAACAAAGGTGATCAAGGAATCGTGCATACCAACAGAACACCAGAAGAAACTTATACAATCAGAATCGAGGACACCACAATTCTACAGCCTAACTAAAATCCCCAAACAGGAGTTCCGTTACGACCAATTGTAAGTGCACCGAATTCACATGCGCTAGCAAGATACTTAGCAGACATACTCAAAGCATCTATTGGATAAACAGAACACCATATCAGGAATTTACACCATTTCATAGAATAGCTGAAGAACATCACAGTGGAGCAAGAACATACACTAGTCAGTTTTGACATAAAATCATTCTTCACAAATATACCAGTTAATGAGGCAATAGAATTAGCTCGGGAAGAATTGCAGAACGAAGGTTTGGACACCACCTTAGCGGACCTGATGGAGCTTTGTGTCGACCTACTTCAACTTCAACGGAAGCCTATATAAACAAAAAGATGGAGCAGCAATGGGTTCACTTTTATCACCAGTACTCGCCAAGTTGTTTATGGAAGCATTCAAAATATACGCCTTGGAGAACTACCAATTAAAACCAAAATGTTGGTTTCGATATGTGGACGACACTTTCACTATATGGCAGCATCACCATGAGGAACTGGAGAATTTCAAGGACTACGTAAACAGCTTACTTCATAAGATCAAATTCATCATGGAAATAGAAACAGATGGCAAACTCCCATTTCTGAACGTCCTCGTGTTCGAGAAGGACAATGTAGGATTAGGACACAAGGTATACAGAAAACCGACGCACACCGACAGATACCTACACGCTAATTCTTACCAGCACCCAGCACAAAAACAGGCCGTCGTTAACACACTAGTATCGCCAAGAAGAATATCGGACCTTAAAAACATCACTACACAAAAATGGATACAAACCGAAGGACACAGACAACGCAATAAAGAGACAAAATACAATCAGAACAGAAGAAGAAAAAGAAGAAGGAAAAGAAGAAGAAAAGAAATAGACGGCAACAGTTTACCTTCCATATCGGAAGAGGAATCGGAAGAGTTTTGGAGAAAACGAAGAACGTCAAAGTAAAATATAATGCGAAACAGAAGGTGGCACAATATTTTCCCTAATATTAAAGTCCAGAAGAACTAGAAACACCAGAAGTATATAACATTCTAATGCTCCGCGTGAACAATGATCCGCAGTAGGCTTCCTGATAACCTTTATAAATGGAGGAGTTCAGTTCAGCAGAGCTCACTTCGCTTCAGAAGAAGACACGACAAGATCAACCAAATTTCGAATCTTCTTAACTGTATTTCTAAGATGAGGTTCAGCTATTTCAAAATTGTCATTCTAATTTTATTAAATTAATTAATAAAATTAGAATGACCATTTCTGTTTGTGAGCAAGAACCAAGAGATGGCTTATAAGAGTTCGAACTGAATTCAGATGAGATCAGTACAAAACGCCATTTTATTCAAGAAAAGTAGATTGTTTTTTCTTGGTGATAATATTCTACTGCAAAAAACATTTTGAAAATGACCATGCTGAGGTAGAAGATGACTGACAACAGGGCTACGAACATGAACTTTCAATACTTAAATCAGAAGTTGAGGCAGCTGTAGAAAAACTAAAAACTGGCAAAGCAGCTGATGTCGATAATATTACGGACGAGGCGTTTAACCTAGTTGGTGAAGATGGAATGGGAATTCTTCATAAAATACGCCAAAAAATATGGGAAACAGGAATTTGGTCCAATTATTGGAGAACCTCAATCTTCGTACCACTACATAAAGAGTGAGCGACAAATGTCTGTGATACTACAGATTACTGGCACTGATAGCCCGGAAGACAGCGACAGAAAATTTTGGTCGATTTTATTAACTTTCTTTTCAACATTTCTACTATTTATGTGCCATAAATAGTGAAAATGGTTGTTTGCCAGGGTACGCGTGGGACAAGGCTCGTTAGGAGTATTTCAACTATGTAACAAAAATATAGTGTCGTTGGTCGAAACCGTTATCGATAAAATTTTATTTATGGGTTATGGGCATCACGAAATGCTTTAAAAAATCCTGCCTGCCATCATACGTGTGAATGAAAATGCGTCTGCCAGTTGAACAAGTATGTCAAAGAAACGATGTAGTTAGACTTAAATCATTAATGTTAAAACATCTTGTAGTAATGGTTTATGGTAAGAATGCAAGAAAAACGTAATTTGCAAGTCTTCCAGTGACACTATTTTTTTCCCATAGTTAAGACGCTCATGTCTAGCATTGTCCCGCTTGTCGCATGGCAAACTCGTCATTCACCAATTAACAGGACATATACACTACGAAAAACAAATTTACAGAGTTATTAACTTTAACTCATTTTATTAAAATAAGTCAACCAAAACTGTCGCTAGATCCCACATAATGATATCACACGCTAGCAAAATAATGCTGCATATTTTTTAACAACCAGACTTCAGAATAGGAGAATAATACATTACTATGTACTCTTCGTAGACTACCGTTAAGGTTTTAACAATGCGAAATGGGCCAAACTGTGGGAGGTATTATTAGAGATGGGGACACCCGACCCCCAAACAGCTGGTATTTATTATCTGTCAACTGTATGAAGAACAGGGTCAACTGTGTCAGACAGGGATGTGTTCTGTCGTCAATTCTCTTTAACATCTGTAGTGAATCCTCAGCACACATGATGCGATGTATGCTGGAGGACTGCCACAGTGGAGTGGCTATAGGTGGAACCAAAATTTCTAAATTGAGATTTGCACCAAGAGAAAATGAACTCACACGGGCTTCAAACAATAAGCTTTGATTGTATTATTGTCTAAGTATAAATGAAAATAATGATTATAGACCTAGCAAATGATGACCAGCCAGACACAGATAGCTTGCTCTCAGATAGTAAACATTAGGAGCTCTTGACAACAATACTGGCGACTGCGAATTCGGCGAGGAATACAAATGGCAGGATCGGCAACTTGCCAGTTGACCAAAATATGGCGTGACAAAATCATCACGAGGCGCACACAAATCAGACTTATTAACGACCTAGTTTTCTTCATATTTATTTATGCCTCTGAAACAGGCACCGTCTGGTTATTGATGCTTTCGAGATGTGGGCCTGGAGACGTCTGGACAGTCCATCGTCCATCGCACTAATACCTCGATTCTTCAAGAAATACGTCCCCAAAACCTACTCTCCAGTATCGTATTCTCTCGAATCCTTTCATTTTCTGGCCACATTAACCGGATGAAGAACAATAGAGAACGGTTAATATGTCAGGGAAAACCAAATGACAAGAGAAGAACATGACGCCCTCCAAAAACGTTAGGCTGACGTCACCAAAGAGCTGACGAGAAACAGCTTTAATCAAGCTGTGTGCATAACTGGTAACCGCGACAGATGGCTTGATGTCATCAGACGTGCTATAGAGTAGCAACAAGAATAATTTTCATGAGTCACAAAACGTCTGGCAAGACGTTGTGAATAAGAAGATCAAATAGAAAATAGAAATCGAAACGAATTATAAATTTTCATTTATTTAGTTTTATATCCATTCATTTCTTATTATTTTGGTCGACTACTAAAATTCAAATTACTTAATATGGAACTCAGGCTTTATGGAGAAAGCAACTTGCGGGATGTGAATTTTTGGTTTCAAGAAGGATTATGTCATCTATCTTCAGAATAATATGGATTTATAATAGTACCATTACTTGAGAATTATACTATTTATAACTTTTCATTGAATCCGTTCCACTGTTTAACTCACAAAGAAGAGAAAAGTGTGGCGCCCATGGGCAATTATAATTACGAGGTCGGTTATGGCTTCAAGACCAATTATATTTAAAAAATCTGATATTTTCAGGCGAATTCTTGTTGTCGGCTCGGCGAATTACTAATAAACGTAGGTGATCATAAGAATTATAGTGTTAAACACGCGATTATCGTTAACTAATCAGAGAAAGCAACATCTATTGTGCTCATCTGCCGTATACTACGACAATTTGCCCGCGGACAATAATAATTGTGAACAGGTTTTTGCCACCACATGGTTGATCGCTAACTTATTTGATATTAAACGGACTTAAGTCATCGCGTATTTTACGGTTAATGATACTTAAGTACTGAATTTATAGGTTATAGTAATCACCAGATATTGTGCACGACACAGACTCAGACATAATTTTTAAACTGCCTTGAAATCTTCTGTGACCAAATGCAAATTATATATTGCATAAATGTGATAATAAGTGATAATGTTCTTATTCACAAGAATTACTATTCGCTTTATACGGTGAGATCACTTGAGATCAAAAGGAAACGTTCCTCACACAGTTAATAACATTGTAGGAGATTATTCCCAGCATTTGCTGATCAGGAAATACCCAGACTTCTGATTAACGAATTTAATTTTTATCTACATAACTGTAACGCTCGTTTAGTTTTGCGTGATGCGTCGAAAAACAGAATTGGGAAACATTAATCAACACTACCTGATTCCACCTTTCTGTTGTTCCGGGAAAGTTCTTGGCATCACTCAAATGTTCTCTCTAGATGCCTCCTAGTGGGGTCAGTTAGAGTTTTATTTCAAGATTACCGTTACTTGGCGGATAAAAGCACCAAATTTGGTATGAAGGTACCTTAGGGTATACTGATAAATGTAGCCTAGGAGCCCTGGAATTTTCGTGTACAGCTATTTGAAAAATATATCAAAACATTTTTTCTTTTAATTATAAATTTAGTATAAGGAGAAGGTAGACATTATGCATATCATTTTTTTCGTAATTTAAAGATCTAATTAAATAACAGGTTGTCCATAGGCGTTCCATTAAAAAAAATAGTTATCGTTGGAAAACCCATATCGTTGAACTTAATGAAGAATAAATCGTGTTTAGTGCTAGTATCTGAAGAGATAATATTTTAAATATGCTTACAGATCAATTTTTAACAATTTTGGTAAAATCACGGCCTTCTATTATTAAAACTAAAAATTAAAAAATCTATTATTAAAACTAAAAATTAAAAAATCTATTTTTTGAAAATCAAAATAATATTTGAGGGTCAGACCATATGCATTTTAGCCAGCAGGATCCAAATATGCAAAAAAATACAGGATTTCCATTTAAAAATTTGGTTTTCATGTCATTTACATCGATTAATAGGTCAATAGTTCTCATTTTATTTTAGTGTATCTTAAAAAATGTGCTAGCAGCGGAAACGGTGTGAACGTCTATTTCGCGATTAACTTCTATATTAGATGTAATCGGGACCTATTTTTTTTTTTTTTTTAAGTAAAGGTAAAGAGCCCATCTTTCGATTAAAATGGGTCCGAAAAGGGCCACGTTATCTTATTTTATTTTAGTTTAACATAAAAAATGCGCTAGCAGCGGAAACGCTATCAACGACTATTTCGCGGTCAACTTCTACATCAGATGTACTAAATTAAAGGCAAAGAGCCAACCTTTCGATTAAAATCAGTCCGAAAAGGTCCAGGTCAATAGATTTTATTTCATTTTAGTTTAACATAAAAAATGCGCTAGCAGCTCCGTCAACGACTATTTCGCGATTAACTTCTATGTTAGATGCACTAGGGACTTGATTTTAACCTCCCCACAATAAAATTGTAGGAGGTTACTACAATTAGTCCAAAATCGAAAATTGAGATAACATCAAATCTTTACGTTTTGAGGTCCCAGGAACCCAAAAATGTTGTTTTTGAAAAATGTCTGTGTGTGTGTGTGTGTGTGTGTGTGTGTGTGTGTGTGTGTGTGTGTGTGTGTGTGTGTGTGTATGTCTGTTAGCACGATAGCGGCGAAGCCATTAAACGGATTTGGATGAAACTTTGCATGAGGGTTTCTTTAGTGCTCCAGAAGATCTGAAAAGGTTTTGGTTGAGATCGGATTACGTTTGTTGCTGTTTTGGCACAACAAGCTGTTTATTTTATGATTACTTACAATTTGTAATCAAACCATTGAAAAGCAGTAAAAATTCCGATTTCAACGATATATCACACTTGCACTCTTTAGCTTTGGTTTCCGTGAAAAAAATTAAAAACCAAATAACACGCTTCTTGTGTAAAATATATTTTATAGTGGAACCACAGAATACAGTAACTGCACAGAGGCGAAGTCTTTGGCGGTTCCTTTCAGTTTTGATGGCTCGTTTTCTGTGACCTTGTGTACCAGTTGCGTCTACACCACGGTGTATTAAATAGGTGGTCCGGCACTTTCCTATTATAATAATGGCTTCGTAAGTGCATGGTTTCTATTTACTTTAATAGATGGCGCGAGCAATAAGGTCCTACAATTACCTGGGCATGTGCATCGTATAACTAACACAACCTCAAATTTTAAGGTGTTTTCGTTTATTCTCATATTTAATGTTTGTATAGGCATTTTTAGCTCGGAGCCATACTGGCTCCAAGCAAATATTTAAAATTTCACGCAAATAATTTTTCAATATTGTTGATTAATAAAAATAGACTGCTAATGTTAGATTCCTAACCTGCAAAAGTGTCTTATTTTATTGTGACAAACTATTTAAAACTTCATACATATTACGTTGAACTTGACTTTGGTTGAAAGTACAGGAACCAGGCAGAAATTTTAATAATAGCTACGTAATACCTGTAAATCTTAAGAAATATATATTTTTGAGGTTAGCTGTGACGACACGTGCAATACTGCAATGTTTTAATTTAGCTAATTAATGTCAGATGTCACTGGACTCTTGTCAAAAACAAGAAGCCGGGAATGTATGCAACACTGTATGTACGTATGCACAGAACCTGTAAAATTATCTATCTATGCGTAAGTAATGAGAGAACTTATTGGTCCTGCCATCTATTACAAACTAGTTAGAACTTTATAAACATTACATTGAACTAGATTTTGGTCGAAAGTATGGGAACCAGGCAGAAATTATAATAATAGCTACGTAATACTAAATTTTAAGAAATATATATTTTTGAGGTTAGCTATGACGTCATGTGCAGATCCCCATTTAAGGATACACTGAAAAGACAGTGTATTTCGAGTTGGATTGAAAAATATTACGATTTGAATTGCTTATAATCGGCGCCTATTTTCAATTGAGTTGTACACTAGGTTTTATTTATGAGAATTTTAATTCTCGCTTAATGTTTTCAATATCCCAAAATGAGTGGAAAAAAAAATTCACAAATCCAAACTTAACACGATAAACATCAACAGTGTCAAGATAAAAGTGAGGTTGATTATTAAACAATTAAGAAATGGCGATTATACAAATTTGGTTTTGGCGGGAAGGCTAGCCTTCGCCTCTGTATAGTTACTGTACTCAGTGGTCTAACCTAACGTTCAATAGACTAGTGTGTTAAAGCGTGCAGACTGTATGCTGAGTAAATTTGAGTGTCAAGTGCATCGAGACATTACACGACGTTCATAAAGCCCACGGAAGGTGTGAGAAGCCTTCGTGAACCGCTCACAAGCCCTACAAGTATAAGCAATCTCACCGGAACGTTTTCGGTGAGTTTTTTCTAATAAAACTTTAAAAGTGACATTATATTTTAAAAACTGTTTCCGCTACTTCCGCCATCCCACCGGAAATTCTTCCGGCAACATAACCTAAAAATAGTGCTACGTAACTTAAAAATAATTTAAGACATTGGTACCAACCTAAAATATTTTTTCGAAAACTGTCAAAAACCAAATTCCCCCAGAAAAACATTGAAACCAAAAATTTGACAGCTTACTTCCCCGACCGATTTAGTGAAAAATCGGCCGAGGCCAGAAGATAAAACAAAATATATCAACTCAAACTTAAACGATCCACCATGAACACTACTCCGGCCACATCTGGCAGGGAAGCTGTCCACCAAGAGTTATATGGTTTTTCCAAAAGATGGCCATCCCTACCACCCATTACCAACGAACGGATGTTTTCGTTTAGTTGTTTCCCGTATCAATAATCAAAATTATTAAGTGCTCTTGCCTACGAACTTAGTTTTTATAATGTTGTGTTTATTAACCTCCCCACAATAATTGTGGGAGGTTACTACAATTAATCCAAAATCGAAAATTGAGATAACATCAAATCTTTACGATTTCCAGGTCCCGGAAACCCAAAAAAGTGGTTTGTAACTAATGCCTGTGTGTTAGCACGATAGCTACGAAGCTACTAAACGGATTTGGATGAAACTTTTACATGAGGGTTTCTTTAGTGCTCCAGAAGATCTGAAAAGGTTTTGGTTGAGATCGGATTACGTTTAGTGCCATTTTGGCACAAGTTGTTTATTTTATGATTACTTAGAATTTGTAATTGAACCATTAAAAAGCAGTATAAATTCCAATTTCAACGATATATCACACTTGCACCCTTTCGATTTGGTTTCCGTTAAAAAAATTAAAAATAATTCGTTATATGCGCACATATGACAGCATCCAAAAAATATTATTGGTATTATTGTTAGGGGAAAACGTATTTTGCCATCTGTCAAAAATATTTGGGTTGGTAACCTTTGTGAATGTTGATTTATAGCTTATGGTACGTGACGTCACAGCTAACCTCAAAAATATATATTTCTTAAGATTTAAGAATATTACGTAGCTATTATTAAAATTTCTGCCTGGTTCCCGTACTTTCAACTAAAATCTAGTACAGTGTAATGTTTATGAAGTCCTAAATACTTTGTCCTAATAAAATAGGACTCTTTTGGCGGGTTAGAAATCTAACCTGTAATTAGCAATCTATTTTTTTATTAATCAATCATTTTTAGGTCACATGGTTTTGACAATTTTGACATTTTGCTTGAGGGACAACAAAACGCAGTTTGCGTGGTTTTATATATTTTTTTCTGATTTTCTTGAGAAACTGTGTGTGTTTTCGTAATAATGTCATATAGTGAATATTATCCAATCCTTATGGGTGATGTAAAGTGTCGCTACGATGAGAAAATCAAAATAATGGACAATATTGACCTATACACCCTTGGAGTGGAGACTGGAGACCTTTCTGCAGATTTGTCTATTTTACCTTGTGTGTCCGTAATTAATATGGTAAATTACTTAGTGTCGACTCAGAGCTTCTTCGCAGATCAGCAGTTAAAGGCATACAAATCTTTACAAGCATATAAATATTATGAGGCTGGATTTGTGCAAGAAGTTTGTGCAAGAAAGATAAACTCAAATGTATTCATTGTTATGGGCAAGGCAAGTTTACATTTAAATAACTAAGTGCTAGATTTCAGTGATATATTATCCGTATGTAGTATTCAATAGACTCTGCCAGAAAGTGATTTCTTTACCTTTCTTCTAAGGTTTTTTACATTCAAAATAAACCTTATCTCACAATCGCACCTTGTCGCAAAAAAAGATGGTGTTTTATTTTTATTTCACATTTAAAACTGAGATTACTTCTTTGTTTACATTGGAATAAAAAGTTTGGTTATCCCTCAGGCAATATGGTCGACTTATCGTGACGTCATCCTAAGATGGTCTATATAGAAAAATTATTTGCATGAGTTTTTTAACTATCTGCTCGGAGTCACTGTGGCTCCAAGCTAAAAATGCGTAGTCAAACATTAAAAATGAGAATAAACTTGAAAAACTTAAACATGTTATGTCCCTAAATATATTTCATAACCTAAAAATCAACATTCGTAAAGGTTACCAACCCAAATATTTTTGACAATGTCAAAACTTATTTTAGTTGTTTTTTTTTTAAGGTAATAATTGTTTATAGCCGTGTTCGGATATTACGTCTGATTGATGCGACACGTCACAATCGTTCATTGCAAATCGAGCTAACTGAGCTAAATCTTAAACGTTCGAATATTACAAAATAAAGGCCTCGGACGAAGCTCGACTTGCTCAACCTTTTTGATCGAGCAGGAAGATTTTAATTTGATGCATGCGTAGTCTGCTTGAACAGTCCATAATGTTATTGACTTGTTGAAGTTAGAGTGTCATTTGGGCTAAATTCTGTGTTATTATTTTTTTTTCATTATCCAATATTTTACAAAATCTTCGAAACGTTATCTGTTAATACCCTTATAATATCCGGCAATTGATTAACATGCAACATAAACAAACATGAGAGGTTATGTTTTAACAGATTGCTTGTAGTCCGCTTCAGTTCGTTCGATATTTGTTGATGAAATAAATGGCTCCAAAGTCACGTGTAATTTATCTGTTTGCTCAGTGCTCTGATTTCCGATGTAATATCCAAATACAGCTGATAAGGATCCACCGTGTGGGGAGGTTCCAGCCGCTTCCAGTAGCTGCCGATTTTTTTTTTTAAATTAAAGCTAAAGAACCTACCCTCTAATTAAAAGTGGTCTGAAATGGGCCAAGCTATTCAATTTTTATTTATTAACATATTACTTGAGAAATTACACTCTAGCGGCGAAAACGCTGTCGTCTGTTTCGCTGCTAACTTCTAAGTTAGATGTACTAGGAACCTAATTAAAGCCAAGAGCCCACCTTTCGATTAAAATCGGTCCGAAAAGGTCCAGGTTACTATTTTTGTTTAATATGAGTTTTACCTGAAAAATACGCGTTGGTCGTCAAAATTATTTTGAGAATTTGAGGTTAACAGCCTTCTTATTAGCTCTTTGGTCATAATTTGTAGGTAAAAATATTGATATTATCATCACCTACGAATATATGTATTCAAAAATGCAATAAAAAAAAAAATTTTTTCGCTGCTAGTTTCGCTGCTAAAGAACAAAAAACTATGTACAAAATATGCATGGAAACAGCCTTTATGATCACTTCGACCCAAATCGGATCAGTAACAACATTTTTGCTGCACATTATATAGCCAGCTATGCAATTCTGCGAGTTAGGCCCTTGTTGCTCCGCATAAACAGGGAAGCCGACGGGGCAGAGTAGGGGACTTTTTGGTACGTGTTATTCTGGACCAAAACTACAATCCTGCAAATTTTCAGCTTTTCAATAATTAATTCCGGGTCAAAAACTGAAATTTCTGGGCTACATGTGATATTTTGTCGTATTTGTCGGCCATTTTGGATTTTAGTACTGTAGATGAAAATTTTTAGAAATTCCAGAGAGCTCCTAGGCTAATATTTATTAGTATACCATAAGGTACTTTCATACCAAAGTTGGTGCTTTTATCCGCCAGGTAACGGTAATTTCAATAAGCCACCTCACTATCCAGGCTAGTTGCAAGAGGCGGAGATATTACGATCGATGATAACTCAATGAAAAATTTTCCAATAAATAAACCCCATTTTTAGAAGTTCTTCAAACGACTTTGGTAGACAATAAACTAAAGTAAAAAATTTAACTCGGGTTTACTAATAAAATAGTTTTCGTAATTTTCTTTGCATATTGTTGCCTTAGTTATCGAATTCTGAATAACTTTCAAAATGTCCATTTGTTCGTCCTTCTAGTTGGGTTTTGTTAAACCTATAATAACTGTTTGCCAAAGTTTCACCAAATTTTTTCTGATTAGACTGGAAGGAGTATGAGGATATTCAGTAGATTAGATTAGAAAGAGAGAACAGGATGATTGACCTTGACCTCCGCGAACCCTATGGTGATATTGTAGTGCTCCTCTTCTAGTTTTTCTAAGACCTCCTTATTCAACTTTGTCCATTGAATTTGATTTCACAGCCGTGACAAAAGTCCCTTAGTATAACTATCTGCCTTTGGTTTTCCTCTCCTGGTAGTTGGTATCTCAGTCTAGCAAGACTTTTAGAGTAGCACTGCACATAAACTGAGGTTTTCTCATCTAATTGTCAGAATCTGCATGTTGCATCATCTACCTCATACTTTTTTATACATTAATACGTTCTACAACCCCCTTAATAACACTAAATTACAAAAACAATTGTACTTTGCTTACCCTGTTAGCTTAACTTGTTTTCTGGGAAGTGGAGTATTATTGGTGAAATTGTTGAAAATTGCCTCTTTTAACTTAGATTAACTTAGTCGAGCTCTTTTCTTAGGGTTCGCTGTGGGTTGCCAATGAAACTTTGATTTGAATGTGAAATTTTGTTTGAGTGAAATGAATTTTTTAATACGTTCAGAATAGAAATTTGAATCTGAAATTTTTTGTGCCCGAGTTGCTACTGAACACAACCCAATGATGCTTTGATGGTTACCTAAACAACATCTCTCTGGTTTAATAATGAAATTTACGAATCTGGTTTTAAATACAACTTTTATTTGTGAAATAATCAAAGAAATATTATTTGAAATGGTTTAAAACTTACTTTACATCTCTATTTCCTTATTTCCAGCTGATTGTCTTAAATTTAGTGAACATAATATGGTCATATTATGACCAAGATTCGGTAGGTTGAGTTATAAAAACTCTTCTAAAATGTTTGTCAGTCAAGGTTAAATAAATAGTTCTAATTATACTTGCACCTAATTAATGTTCTTATTGAATGTTAATATTTTTAATCGGTCTTAAATACTATGTTTTCTGTGCTGCATTTCTCTCTTTTGAAGAAGTGGTGAAATATGGTGCTAGCTATCTGGACTGCTATTTTCCTCGTGGTAAGTAGTGTTTAACTTGTAGAAAACTGTTTACTCTAGACTTTATGCTAATTTCTAGTTGATTTTCTTCAAATTTACCACTTAATTTTCTGTTTTCAATCTTCTTTTCTGCAAAACAAAGCTCGCACTTTTCTGTTTATTTTGCTCTCCTTGTTTTAAGTCCGTTGCCACCGTAAAAAGTTTTTCAACAGGTTACTTTTTGCAGCCCCGGGCATTCTCATTGGTTCGGGCAACAGGTTGTGATCCCCTGATTTGGCCTCTGACGTCTGACCTGGCTTCTTGGCCTCCTTGATTGAATTCTGTCGAGAATTTATGAATAAGAAGGAAAATACTTGTTCTCTTCAATTTCGATAAGTGAACCCCAATGGAGGGGTAAGAATTTAGATATATGAGTGAATAAAATACTAAATTATTATAATCAATCATAGTGTAGTGACTTGCGTCTCGAAAATGCCTCGATACTTCCACTTTTGAGTAATAGCAAATCCTTTTAACCATGAATAGAACTAGTCAAAATAAATAGATTTTCGAACAGACCCACCTCTAGAAATCATGTCTTCTCCCCCTGCCCCCTCTCAAAGGGGCTACCTGTATCTGTCCATATATATTTTTTTTCTCAAAAACGGTAAGAGCTAGAGGAATGATCTTGGCGCCATTAGAGTATAGAATTTTACATAAGGCTTTTATTTTGCTTTCTGCTATTTTCTTTTTTTTAAGGCCCCACAGCAAAAAAAGGGGGAGGGCCCGTTTAACGACACATGATTGGCTATATTTCTAAAACGGCCCAATTAATCAAAATTCTACAAGATATAAAAAATGAAGACCATCACTTTTTCTATCGATTTGTGTAGTATTTGTATATGTTATTTGTTTAAATAAAGCCGTCAGTGGCGTACAAAGAGAAAGCTGCACATATGTATAATGAATTTATTTAAAATAATTTATTATTGTTGTTACAAACTCCGAAAATTGTATCATTTCAAAATTATTTCACAACATCTGTTCCACTATTTTTATATACAAAACACCTTAGAAAAAAAATATGGTGAGGGCATTCTAGCTATAACAAGTTTTTGGCTGTCACGCAAACGACTCAATAAATTAAGCAATAGATAAAAAAAACTGAATTATTACCTTTTCTATCAATTGGTATATAATTTAAAAATACTATTTATTTAAAAAAAGTCGCCAGTGGCGTGCATAGCCAAAACAATGCATATAATTGCATTATAACTTTTTATTAACACTATATTGAAAGCCCAATATTTTCACTATTTTTTATTCTATAACACATTAAAAAAAATATATATAAATAATGGTAAAATTAACAAAACACATTTAACAGAAAATAAAATAACTAAATTATAGTACCTACTTAATGAAAGTAAATTTTAATTAAATAACTTAATTGCAACCTTCTACACATGAACATAATTTTGTACATTTTAAATTTTTCAAAAAACATTTGCACTTAGGTCCACAAATTTTGCACTTACATTTTAACAATACATTTAATGAAATGTTCTCATTTTTGGAAGTAGTCCAGAGGGGCATCCATTTATCATTATCCATAGTCCATCCCCATTTGGATGGACATGGGAGTTCTATGATCGATTGACTGAGCATACCCCAAGCAAATCCTGCTTGATAAATACATCTATTGATATGAATTGACAAAGCATCCATTATTGGGGGTAAGTTCTCAACAGTACGGCTTTTTTGTGAAAATAATTGCATTCGACTTAGGTCGGAATACTTATCATAGAAGATTATGACAAATTTTGACAGCATTCTTAATTGGTCATTATTTAGCTGCTTTGGATCTGTAACCAAATCTATGAAAGTGGCGGTGATATCCGGAAAATAATACCGAGCTTCCCAACAAAACAGAAGAAGTGTTGTCACAACCCGTAAATGAATGGAAAAAGGGGAGAGCAAGACATTTTTTTTGAAGTTGGTTGGATTTATCTTTAAAACATATATTTTTTTTAGATTGCTGTGGGAACAATTTAAAGAAAACATGATTTCTCGAGGTGGATCTGTTCGAAAATCTACTTATTTTGACTAGTTCTATTCATGGTTAAAAGGATTTGCTATTACTCACAAGTGGAAGTATCAAACATCTAAGACACTAAGCTATCAAATTATAAGTCGTTTATGTTACTTTATTTTCCTAAACATTTTGGGACGCCACTGCATCCAAGTATATGAAATTTATAAGAATTTACTCTACCACCCGTACGTTTCTATAATTTCAAGTCATATGTATAGATAAAGAAGATGTTGGCTTACATTAATTTTGACAAATGATACAACCGATATAATCTAAAGATAAAGAATAGTCATTTTTCATGTTTTGTGGATGCCTAACAGGCTTTCGTTTAATATTTCTTCATTGGTATTTAATACCATGCATATTCGTAATATTATGTACAACAGTTGGTTTGCTTGAAATGATATTCATCTAATTTTTCTTTTCCGGTATTCTGCATACTGCAAGTGATAACACTGAATATTTCCTCAGTTCCAGCTAAAACTTAAAGTGACTTTCTGAGTTTGCGATAATGGTTCACAGCGTTCCATATATGTAAGAATGTTTCAACAACTTGTGGAAATTGCCTACATTTCTATGATATAGTAAAATATTCTTACAATTGCAAATGCGCTTTGCTGAAATATATATATAGAACTAATTGTTTTCAATTATTTTTGTCTTATTTAGATTATTTCCATTTATTATGTTATTATAATTATTGTGTCGTTTGAAAAATAATTCACTTGAACTCCTAAGCCTTATGAGATAAATAAAAATAGTATTGTAAATTACTTCTATTTTTATGTTCATTTAATTATTGTTCATTTTAAATTCAGTCATAAGTTCATTATTTATTAAGAAAATATTTAATAACGAGTATTATAAAAGTTTGCTCAACACTAAGAAACACCGAGACAAGGTGCAACAACAAATGTGAGTATATACAGGGTGAGTCCAAGTGGACGAGTCACCCTTCATAACTAAAGATTTTTGGGGATGGTTATATGTTCACATTTAAACTGTCTTTTGTTATCAGTGGTACCAAAACTTTTACTTCTAACAACTATATCAAAGGCACTGTTTGGAGTCTTTGGCGAAACTGGTTGAATAAACTAGTGCAAAGTTGGCGTGATAAGAAAGCAGACAAACTGGTTAATGAAGAGGCAAGAAGAAGAGTCGTCACTTGATAAATCTGAGAAGCAACCAGATGCGATGTGCAATGTGATCATTTGCAGAATACTATACACAAAATGAACACCTAACCAACACCTAGAGCGCAGGATGTGTCTTGAAGAAGAAAAAACCTCTCGCCATATCCACCCTTAGAAATTTTACACACTTCAGGCGACTATTTGGGACACTGGAAGTTCTCATCCAGCGTACATTCTTCTTTCTGGTCATGCATCTGATGGAACAATAAGACTATGGGTATTTACAATAAGCTTAAGATTCAGTGCAACAGGTCTTTAGTATAACTTGTATGGAGTAAAATGATTATTTTTTGAGAGACAATTTTGTATATATTTTAATCGTATTTTACTGCATTTTTTTTCTACAACTGAATATAACAATCTCTTTTTTAAAGATGGATTTAAAATAAAGTCTTTAATTTATCAGCCTCACAATTTAAACATCAGTTATGCCAATAACAATGTAAGATCATTATTATTTCAATAAATACGTTGGTAGGCATTCTTACTAAATCACACCTCAAAATACTACACGAAAACACAAAGATATCAAAGTGAATCTTTTAGTAAAAACATTGAACTAAATAACAAAGAATACAATGTAGAAAAATATCAACTAGTTTTAACTAATTATTTAAGTGTTTAAATTTTCTAGGGAAATTTGTAGATTTGAATTTTCCGTTTCATGTTGTCTCTGTATCCCTGATCGTTGGAGCTTTCTGATAAATAATATATTTTATTACAGTCCACAAAAAATCCATGGGCGTTAGATCAGGGGATGTTGCTGGTCAATTTACGAGATCACCAATCCAGCTGTCGCTATTGTGATAATTTAAATACTCACGTACATCTTGTCTGAAATGGGGTTGTGTCATCTTTTGGTACTTAAATAGCCTGTCTAATATGTAGCGTGTCATCTTACAATAATTCTTAGAGAGTGTACTCTACCTACCAAATATACGTTGAGTGCACAATTAATATGAATTCTCTGTTGCAAAATAATACAAATTGTGCTTGTTATTACTTTTATAATTATAAATGTAAATACAATGTTGTCATCTAGTCGATCTTGTTCAATCAACTACTTTTAATGCTAAATCCGTTTTTCGAAATATTTTCCGTAAGACATAAAATATGAAGATGGAGATAACGATAAAGTTACTAGTCAACGCAAAGTCGCTTATGAAGATTTACTTCAATATAACAATCTCTTTTTTAAAGATGGATTTAAAACAATTTTGGGTTAAAATTTATCAGCCTCACAATTTAAATATGAGTCATGCCAATAAAAATGTAAGATCACACGTAAGATCATATTATTATTTCAATAAATACGATGGTAGCCATTTTTACTAAATCACACTTCAAAATACCACACTAAAACACAAAGATATCGAAGTGAATCTTTTAATAAAAACTTGACTGAACTAAATAACAAATAAAACAATGTAGAAAAATATTAACTAATTAATTAAGTGTTTAAATTGTCCATGTTGTCTCTGTATCCCTGGTCGTTGGAGCTTTCTGATAAATAATATGTTTTGTTACAGTTCACAAAAAAATTCATGGGCGTTAGATCAGGGATATTGCTGGTCAGTTTTCGAAATCACCAATCCATTGTGATAATTTAAATACTCACATACATCTCGCCTGAAATGGGGTTCTGTCATCTTACACAGCCTGTCTAATATTTCGCTTATCATCTTACAGTAATTCATAGATGGTGTTCTCTACCTACCAAATATAAGTTGAGTGGGGTGTAAAATTAATATGAATTCTCTGTTGCAAAATAATACAAATTGTGCTTGTTATTACTTTTATAATTAGAACTGTAAATACAATGTTGTTATCTAGTTGACCTTGTTCAATAAACTACTTTTAGCGTTGAAATATTTTCAGTAAGACATAAAATATGCGGATGAAGCTGGTGATAAAGTCCCTAGCCAACGCAAGGTCTCTTATGAAGATTTACTTCAATAACCCCCAAAAATTATTTTCAGTGATTTCATTACTAATTCCATTTATTCCTTATCCGCTTGAGATTAGTCCACATTACTTAACATTTCACGAAATCGTTGTAATGTGATTTAAAAACCACTGCATAAGGAATCACTACTTCCTCATCCAGATTTTCTGTCTAAGTCTTTTACAAGGAAAGAAAATGATACTATATTTGTAATCCGCTATGTCAAAAATAATTGTTTATAGAACTTTAATTTTATAGTATTTGATATCGTCTATCCCAAAAACCGGTAAAACGATAGCCACATCAGTATTTGAGTTGGGAGTGGCTGATGCAAAGAAAAATGAGCTCTTTGGTTCCTACTCACATACTAAATTGCTTCAAGAAAAGCCTTATAATGGAGCGAGACCCGTCAGCGGAGAGGAAGACAAAATACAGAACACAGAAGAAAGAAGTTTTTAAGAAGAGCAGGAAGGGGCATCGTCCAACTACTCACAAAAACAACAAGATGAAAACCACGTCATAAAACATCAACACTATTAGGAGGAAAAACAATTTAAAAAAAATGGATAGAAATGTACGCAATGAAGTACTGGGGACATACCTAAGGAAGAGACCCAACACATCTACTGAAGAAAGCGCTAGTACCGAATATCAACAAACTAAAAATAGGGAGACCATGCTACAGAGGAGAACAACAACTGAGAAGATCAGAATAAAAAAAATGAACACCACAAGGAAATCGCAACGATATATACTCTACCACAATCGAAAACCGAGGAATCAGAAGATTCAGAAAAAGAAGATTCGAAGAAACAGAAACACAAAAACAAGAGCATAGACACTCCATAGTACGACACAATGTGGCAACGTTTCACAAGAAGACTCAGAAGAGGCAGAAGTGTAGAACCAAAAACACAAAAAAGGGAGCTTAAACGCTCCCTCACGACACAATGCGGTAAGATGCGTTATACCTACACCTCCCGTCCCACAGTCCTTTACCATACGCCATGTGGCTCTCGCTGCTGGCAACAAACATGACCTTAGTTCAACCCAGCGTGGACGTAGCAGGCCTAGCTGTATGGGCGTGGCAGCAATGCCTACGCTGGTAAATCAATCAATCAACTAATATCAAACGTACCTAGTATATCTCGTATAACCTCCATAAAAATTTAGACAGGAAAAAAGTGACGAGTTGTTCTCCATCTATTTTGACTCATCTCTGTCTATCGATACATATGTTTTGTAATGATTTGCTATAACGTGTTGTAACTGAAAATTTTTTTTTTAATTACCTCACAAAATAAGAAGAATGCTGCCATTAATCAGTTTATATAATCCTTCAACTTGATCTTGAACGTATCTTCTAGGAGGTACGGTTTTGCAAAATGTTTTTCATTGCATTAATAATTTATTTTTAGTTACTTATTATTTCTGACCAAGTGATGTACCTTCTGATTGAGGATTGTTAAACTTCAACGTCAAAATTGCACCTTATGTAACTTTAATTTATTATAAATGTTGAGAAACACCAATTTATCGGTAAGAGTTTTCTGATCACTAATATTGTTTTAAATCTCTTTTCGAAATGTTGCGGATATTTAAAAAAATGTATTTGTTTCTTGTATCCAGATGATATCAATATTGGAAATGTAAGCGATAAATAACTTCTAACAAAATTTATTCAGTAAATTTAAATAACAAATTAATCCCCCGCAAGTAAATCTTTACAATTAAATTCGGTTAATTCCGGGAAATAAATTTATGTGTTGTAAATGTATTAATTAAAATATCTTTCCCTCAGTAAATGCCTTTGTTTAATCAATCCTCAGATATACTGCTCTCTTGATAATATAAGCCATGCTTCATAATTGCTTATCAACTCATGCAAATCAACAACACATTTAATACATTGACTTATTTTCAACTTTTAGTTAGTTTTTCACATAAAATTTTACCAATTCTTCGTAAGCGAAGATTAGAAATATAGTATTAAACCAGATTTAAACAATATATTCTTCGTCGGATGATTGAATTATTTATATAATTGTTGAACACTATATAATATACTCTTCGCAGTTTTGTGGAAATAAATTATTATTTATCAGAAATTCAACCATTTATTGAGGTAATTTAAGTTACAGTAAATGTGTATGCAAAAACCCATATATTATTTGCAAGAATCTGTCTAACAAACATGGCAAGGACTTACGCCTCCTTTAGAGGACGTATATCTCAACCACATACAATAGAGAGTATGTATTAGCAATCGACTTGGCACAAAAAATTCACAACTTTCTGGCGGTAAATAGTATTTTGTATACCTAGTAGAAAAAGCTTAACATTTCCGAGCTTATCGAGGCGCAAACCGAGACAAGCAACACGGAGTCCGGGAACGTGGCTTTTTCTACGAGGTATACATACTAACCTAATAAGGGTTTTGTACCACGACTTCGATTTAGAGCGACTTCTACGGAGATGTCCGCATGAATTCATTTATGGACTAATCGGCTTTTTCCCTTATTTTCGCTAAAATTTAAGATCTGCGTTCGAGCATGAAAGTATCTTTTTCTGATGACACTCCGGTGGTGCTGTCCCATGGTCAAGCCACCGCACAGTGTGGAATTTTCGCAATCTAGGCGTACAAAATACCATTTTGGCAAGAGTACGATATTTTAATGGACATCTTAATTCCTGAAAATAAAATGATCAAACTTCATAAGCATATATATTTTTTTATCAGCAACATTAAAAACATTCAAACAAATGTAAACTGTCGTGTTTTCTTGTTCTCGCTATACCAAGTAGGGATAAACTGAATGGACACGCTTCAACTTCTTAGTTGAGTACAAGTGTTCCTGCGATTTATATATGTTTTAGTGACAATATTATTTTAAGGGTATTTGGAGGTAAGTTGCCATATATATATTTTTTTCAATTATTCTATAAGACTAAAAAAGAAGATAAAAGTTTAAACTTGAGATAACATAAATAAATAACTAAACTTTTAATTCATACCTCCGCAGACTACCCTCAACTTCTTATATTAAAAAAAAAGGTTAGTTTGTGTACTTCTAATATCAGAAAGAAAAGGTTGCGCGAGCTTGCGCTCTCACTAGTTTTTTCTTAATTACAGAATTTTTCAAACCCAGGCAATGCAGGTCAGATGTCATAATGTCTTATATTTTACAAAAGTTAGGTATTCTGAGTATTCTGAGCAGCATTCGTAAGTCAGTTGACCTTGTTTGCAGCAAGATAGGGCAAGGATGGGCATCAGAAGCGATTTTTAAAACATAATGGTTCTTGGCTTGTTGATAGTTTGTTGCTGCCTGACATTGCTTCCTTGGCCGTTTTTATTAATGTGCCCTACTTTACTGGGACACTAGAGAGTTCTTTAACGATCGACGCTGAATCCCTTTTACCTACTTTATGCAACTTTATTGCACTTGGAAGCGATAGTTCTTCGTAAGAGGCAGAATTAACGAGATGAAGAATTTTACGTTTCTTACTTTTGTAGCTGAACACTTCAAATCTTTTTTGGGGGGCTACAGCATGTAACGGCGGTAATATTTTCCTTTGAAATAGAGGGTATAGTTTGATAAACAATGTGAGGTAGCAACAAACAAACCAAGAGCCATTATGTTTTAAAAATTGCTGCTGATGTCTATCCGACAGCCAACTTTGCCCTATTTTGCTGCAAACAAGGTTCACTGACTTACGAATGCTGCTCAGAATACTATTTGGGAATGAGTGGTTACCTAACTTTTGCAAAATATAAGACATTATGAATCTGACTTGCTTTGCCTGGGATTGGAGGCCCATATTTCAAAAATTGACCATCGAGAAATTTCGACACTCATTCTTAAATTAGGAAAAAACTAGTGAGAGCGCAAACTCGCGCAACTTTTTCTTTCTGATATTAGAAGTACACAAACTAACCTTTTTTATGAATATCAGAAGTTGAGGGTAGTCTGCGGAGGCATGAATTAAAAGTTTAGTTACTTATTTATAAAATATAATTTTTCCGTGTTATCTCAAACTTAAACTTTTTATCTTCTTATTTAGTTTTACAGAATAATTTTTCAAAAAAAAAATTATTGTCATGAAAACACATATAAATCGCAGGAACACTTGTACTCAACTAAGATGTTGAAGCGTGTCCATTCAGATTATTCTTACTTGGTATAGCGTCAACAAGAAAGCACGACGGTTTACGACACTTGTTTGGATGTTTTGAATGTTGCTGATAAAAAAATATGTATATGCTCATGAAGTTTGATCATTTTGCTTTCAGGAATTAAGATATTGTACACTTGCCAAAATGGTATTTGGTCCACCTAGATTACGAAAATTCCACACTGTGCACCGGATGGAGTTAAATTATTTCGCCTTTTTGCCTGAAAATTCCATTTAGAGGATATGCACCTTTGCCCCTTTCTCATTTTGCCAACTTTCAAAACTTTAATTTTTTATAAGTTCACCTTTATAGTATTTCCTTATTCTGCAGTTAGTCGGAAGGCGACCAAAGATGTAACCTAATAAATGTTTCGTACCACGACTTCAATTCCGACCGCACGAACTAGTTTATGGGCTAATCGGTTATTTCCTTTATTTTCGCTAAGGTTCAAGATCTGCTTTCGGGTATAAAATTATCTTTTTCTAATTACCCTCCTGTGCTCCCGTGCTATTCGGAAGTCCTCGAATGAATTTAAATTATTTTTAAGCGAAAAGCCGGCCTTGGCAGTTACCACTTAATGCCACTTAATATTTTGCCAACTTTAAAAATTCATCGTACTTTTCATTCTTGGAACTACTTTGGGGACGCGGAAGTTTTTTTATGCTAAATTTTAGTGCTGATGCCGGAAATTTTTCGACATGGATGAATTCACCGAGTTTCTACAATATTGTCACCCCAGTTATTAGTGGTAGTAGTTTTAGCAGTTCAGTTATTTTTCCATTCCAGTATGAAAAATGAAAATGAGATTCCAGAATAATGTAGATATATAATTTTTTTTATTTAAATTATTTTCAGTGAGGTAGGCCCTCTTAAGCGTACCTGTAAATCCGCCCATGATTTATTAAAGATAATCGGTTACAACAATGTATTTTAATTAAATACACTTACATTAACTTATTACCTTCTTGTTCTAATATAATTAGTTAAAAAACTTACAATTAATCAATTCCTAAATAGGGCGACCTCTCATCCCTGCATTTCTCTGAGATACGCTACAAGTTCTGGGTCGATGACTCTGTTCTTATTGCGTTATGTCGTCCCGTTTGTACCATAAGGGGAATCATACCGTACGAGATCATGTTTACGATACCATGGGAATTGTTACCTGAACAGCCTTTAAAGAATTCATAAGCAATTCGCTTTCCTTGAAATGCTTCTATTCTAGAAACACTGCGAAAATAATAGAATTTATTCGAAAAAGTATGATAAAAAGACCCTGAGCGACTTTAATGTTACATTTACTTTTGATAATAACGAGTAAGATTTTCATAAGAATCGTAATATAAGTTTATTGTTTGAAGTAATGTAAAATAAAGTAGTTACTGTTTTAAACTTTGCTGAGGAAAGTTCTTTATTTACTTTATGTTCTTGACTTATAAAAATGAATTTTAAGAACGAACATAAAAGGGAGGATTAAAAACTGAAACGACCAAATTGTCCGGCCGAAATAGGATTTGGGATCGAAATCTTTTCACCATTAGATTTTTTTGCATAGAATTCTTGTTTGAAGTCTACACAAAAAGGAAATCATAACGCGGAAACTAGTAGGTGGTGGAACATATATTTATATGCACTTTTATGGAGCATTTTTCTTGTTTTCAAATATATACGGTTCAAAAAGTTTTAAATTTATTAAAAACGTATTATCTTATTATTATTTAAACTTTTAATACCATATAGTGCCATTTATAAGCGTGTACCCAGTAAGCACACACACGTGAAAAATACGTAAAAAATTATACCAGAAATAACGTTAAATCAACGCTCAAGCGTCGAAGGTTTCAAGTGTAATTTCAACGTTTCACGTAAATTTAACTTTAAAAAAGTGTGGTTGAATATTCAACCAAATATTACGCATGTAAAAATCAACCTACTAACGTGTATTTAACCAAATTACGTTAAATACACGTAATTACACGTGTGTGTAATTTATCAGGTTGTTAAAATAAATCACTTTTATCTCAACTCCTCCCCCTCCAGACAGTATCTATATATACATATATGTAGGTCCGTTTTGCAGTAGAAACTAAGATAAGTTCAATGTCTTCTTGTGACATCTCCCTTCTATGTTTATTGTATTATTAATGAGACATAATTTTTTTTTTAAAAACCGCCGGTGCCTCTTTCATAAAAGGAATTCTCCGCTGTCGGCATCTGCGCTTCAAAGAAAATGTTCATACTTCTTTGTTTAGCCGTAGGTAAGGCCGTTGGCTGCCAATCATACAGTGTTGTAAATGTGGTCGATTTAATTAGTTTTGAAGTAAAAATAACAAAACGGTGTAATGAATGAGGTGATGAGTTAAGTGTTTATTGAAATTAAATTAACCGCTATTAACTTAATTACTACAGTGGTTAAAGAAATTTTCCATAATATATTAATAAAATTGTCGTTTTTTAATATCATCGTTAATAGTATATTATATTACTAGGAGTAGAACGCACTCTTTTTTTGTGTTGAGCTCAGGATTTGCGGCTGAGGCGAAGCCGAAGCCGCAAACTGGGCGAAACACAAAAAAGGCGTTCTACTCCGTGTAATATATACTATTTTTTCTTCAAGCGTATTAAAATGCAAAAATTCATTTATTTATCATAAATGTACAAATATTCAAACTACAGTCTTACATGTTGACACAATATGACAAGTGGCTAGTGGATAGCGCGCCACTTTCCCTTCACCCTACCTTTCCGAAGGCAGGCAGACCATCGGAAGAATGTTGCCATTGGCTCGAACGGGTTTTTTCGTTGAGCTTTTCCCGTATCAGCAATCAGATCTCCTAAAACAGTGCGCGTGTGCGACAGTGCGCGCGTGCTAACAAAAACTCATTTCCTTAGTCTTTAAGTGTTTTTAAAACTGTTCTAGTTGTAGTAATAAAATTGTTAGGTTTAAGTCCCTTCCCCTGGACAGGAGTCCTAACTCCACATTCCACCTGTTGTTCCAACCTGAGTCGAACCCGCTTCACCCGACCGTACATTCACCACGACCCTGCGCTACGTGGCTGTGCGGTCGGCTCTGAACCGGGATCCGACTCGGGTGCATATTTGTATGTTAAACATTTAATAAATCTGTTTTGAATTGAATTGAATTGGTGGTTTTCGGTATTAACATTATGTTACTAGTAAAACAATACCCACTGCGGTGGCGCGTTCGGAACTAACATTATGTTACTAGTAAAACAATGTCCACTACGGTGGCGTTCGGTACTAACATTTTGTTACTAGTAAAACAATGTCCTACTTCTACTTCTGTTTTTGGTGACATAATTTAAACATTTTAATACGCTTGAAGAAAAAATACATTTTTTGCAGACAGTAAATTACTGAGATCAGTTACATTTTTTCAATAACGACATGGGGCTTCAAAAATCCGACCTGGACGTCCTACTTCTTCTAATAAATCCTATGGAATAGTGGTTTGCGAAAAATGATAGGATCCTTAGCATTTTCCTAAGTAGTATATTAGCGTGACCAGTTTAAGGTACCAATATACAGAAAGTAGGAAATTTCATATTAAATAAAAAAAGTGTGAATTTAAATAAATGATTTACCTAATAGTTCAATAACGGGGTACTTTATAGTTACATTAAATGAGGTAGTAGATTTTTTTTATCTTGTATGTATTGTAGAGAGTATGTAGAATCCAAGTTTTAGACCTCCAAACCCTTGACAAATTTTTGTGAGAACGAAAAAAACCACGAATTTTTGGCACTTTTTTCAGTTCGTGGCCTATAACTTAAAAACAATGCATCCAATCGAAAAGTCGACTATTATCAAAATTAAAGAGCATTAAATTTCGCTTCCAATGAGTTGAATTTTTTTTTTGCTTAATATTGATCTTTTCTTAAAATTCCTTAAAATTAGAAAACCAGGTAATCTATAAACTTGAAATTACATGCTCTACAACTTTCATTCTATGGATTTTTTCATTTAGATTAGTCGTTTCAAAGCTGAAGACGTTTAAAAAGTTACCCAGTGTGAATTTTTTACAAGTTGGTAAAAATTGTTGTTATTCGACTGTCAATTACGCCCATACCTCTTGATGAAATTCAACTTTGAGGTAATTATTCGAAGCGAAATTTAATGCTCTTTAATTTTGATAAAATAGATAACTTTTCGATTGGATGCATTGTTTTTAAATTATAGGCCACAAACTGAAAGAAGCGCCACTAATTCGTGGTTTTTTCGTTCTCACAAAAATTTGCCAAGGATTTGGAGGTCTGAAACTTGGATTCTACATACTCTCTACAATACATACAAGATAAAAAAAATCTACTACCTCGTTCAATGTAACTATCACCGCCTTTCGATGACGCCATTCCTGAACTATAACTATTTTTATTATATTTTTTGCTATCATGTAATTCAATACTTCGTCAACATTAGCTAGAAGAGTCGTTGTTTTGATTGGTTCTGCAATAATGAGTGTTTTAAAGTATTTATCTAACTAGTATATTAGCGTGCCCAGATTAGGGCAACAATACACAGAAAGTAGGAAATTTCATAATAAATAAAAATGTGTAATTGTTGTTGAATGTTGTGTGAATGTTGTGATTTGCTTAACACCTAAATAATATTTTCTAATCTTGAAATTATTTTATACTTTGTAAATTAATTTATCTTCCACTAAAGACAATTTATTATTACTATTATTATTATTAGTTGTACATTAGTAAAGTTCATTTAAACTCGAGGGACACACTGTATATTGCAGTTTCGATATCTTGTACATCTTCGTTCTTGTATGTTTAATAATAAATAACCTTGATAACACTTTACTTTAAAATATAATAAAACATAGTTTATGTTAGTTACGATAGTTTATATATCTTTGACGCAGAGCTTGGAAGACAGATATGGCCCAATTTCAACAATTCCACCATGCTATTATTGCTTGTTCCAAATACACACTAGTGGCACCCAGAAATCTTGGATGGATCCTTATAATAAGATAGAGTGAAACATAAATAGGAAAATAATGTACGTGATAGAAAGTAATATATTAACATTGATGCCAGGCACTTCAACATGTTAAGAGTTTCGCCGACGACTAAAAGTAGCTAAAGAGAAAAGTGACAACAGCGTAGGTTAAATCTATTTCTTTTCAGCATATTATTTGTCATTTCTCTTCTCTGCTACTTTACATTGAAATCGACTCAATATTTTAAAATGCCACTACTATATAAACATTTTAAGACTAATAGAAGTGTGTTTACAAGAAATCTGCATGTACAGATACATACACTCCATAAACGAATTTCATTCCACATTTGAGTTTAGCGTGTTACAAACATTTTTTCTGAGGTAACTTAAAAAATTTTGTCAGATTATAATATACCTCTTTTATTAAATCAAATAGATAAGATAAATTGTAGTTAAAAATTAATTAAAATGCACCTTTTTGTCAAGTTATATGTCGAGCATTTGAATGCTTCTCTACGAGTGAAGAAATCTAAACTACGGGTTAAATAGTAGCAGTAAGGAGTTAAAATTATTACAATTCGCATTGGTAAGATAATAGAGTGTACACTCGCTTAAAAATAAAAACATTTATAAAACATAAATATGTCGATGAAAAATCTTTATTTTAGTGATTAAAATGTAATAAGTGCTGGAGGTCATAAATTATAACGGTTATGGACTTTATGGTTATCGGAAGAATATAATATATCCACAACATATGGTTCTACATTTGGAATTATTTTTGTGTGTATTATCCATGCATTTAAATATATTAGTTTATTTCTATTTATTTTTCCAAATTATTCCAATACGTTGACGTGCGAGTACAAATTTATTAACTGCATTTACACATTTATATATTTTCGTCTTATCATATACAACATGATGGAGATTCAATATGTATCCATTAATATGGATGTTCAGAAATTACTTCCAACATAATTATGATTATACACTAACATACAACAATTTGAAAAAAGAAGTCATACTTAAACACCTAAAAAAGTATCTAAAATATCGAGTATAATTTACATTTTACAGGCAACACGACTCATTACAAATACAGCATAAAACATAGCAAGGGGGGCGAAACAGAAAACCAAAACACAAATAACTCTTATTCAGAAGTGGGACAACAGTACAACATTGTAAAGCCGATGCCAAAACAAAAGATGAAAAGAGGGTCAGAGAGAATATGATAGAAGTAGAAAACGCGGATGACAATGAATCAACATAATTAACAACTACAGAGGGCTGAATCTTATAGAAGCTTACAATGTACCTTCATCATTTTCATTTCCTGCAGCACATGCTGCGGACGGGGGTCTACAAGTAACAATAAAATTGATCATGAAGGAGGGTTTTCACGATCGATCACGTTGTGCAACACTTTTGTTATGGAACTGATGATGCGCAATCAAGATTGTAAATCAGAAACTTGTACATTGAATATGGTTCCGAAAGAAATATAAGTGCAAAAATGAAAGACCAGGTCTTTTTAGTTACTTAAATTATTTAGGGTTAGCCTATTTCCGACGCCAAAAGCCGAGCTACAACCAGCCTGAAAATTTTACCGACCCTCTTCTCTGACGGTGAGTAGGAATTTGCTGCTTGTCTGACATTTAGTAGACAACTGTTTTATATTTCCTTCGAATGGTGGTATTCCTACTAAGCAATCCTCGCCTAATATCATAATAATAATAATAAATTGATTTATTAAGGCAGAGATCAGCCAAAGGCTGCTTAGGCCCAACCTGTAAAAATTATAGAGTTGTAAATATTACATTTACTCTTAAAATAACTAAAATATTATGAACACTATACAACAATCGTAGTAAGTAGTAAAAAAAAGAAACAAAACAAAACGAGATGAAAGTAAGAAAAAAAAGATATTGGCAACTGACAATGATTATTCCAAATTTTAATGGTGATACCTACTATACTGAAATATTCTTTAATTTCTTTTTTGAAGGTATTATAACTAACAATATTTTTTGTTCTTGATGGAATTTGATTATATATGAAAGAGGAATAGTATGTAAAAGATCCCTGGAACGAAGAGGTGGAGTGCTGAGGTACATGTAATAAGTGAACATTTCACAAATTTCGGTTATGTATTTCACCTCCAAATCTAAGGTACTCTGGTTTACTAGTTTTTATTGTTTTGTGAACAATACAGGAGTAGTGAATATTTCTTCTAATTTCCATTTTATTCCAAGAATTTTTCATAGGAGGTGTAATATGATCCCTTTTTACAATTACAGGCAAACCTCATGCAGGCATTTTGCAATACTTGTATCCTTTGTGCCTCATAAACCGATAGGCATGGTCCGTATACTACATCACAGTAATCAAATAGGTATAAAATGAGAGATTCAATTAGTTTTAACTTTATTGCAGTTCTAACAACAAATTTGAATTTATATAAGGATTTTAACCTAGCATACGCAATTTTTAACATATTATTTACATGCGGAGTACAATTTAAATTTTTGTCTATAGTGACCCCAAGATTTTTGCAACTATTATAAAATTGTATCGGGACGAGCGTAGAGGCGACTTCGATGTGAATGTCAGTCGATATTCCGTTGAAGCAACGTCGAGCGCGGTTAGTACTTGGATGGGTGACCCATCTTGGGAAATACAGCCTTTCTCGTCCCACCTTCTAGCGGCTTGTATTGTAGAAGAACGCACTACCGGGCGTCAAAATGACGCGACACCAATTTATTTCTCAGGGGGCGCCAGTCGCGTATTACCCCGTTCTTCTACCTCCCAGGCGGGTTCGAGATAAGATGACTTCGGTAGCCGAAAAGCGGGACCAAGGCTGCACTACCACAGATCGGAAACTACGCTCTCTCTGGACCCGAATTCCCTCGTTAGGGGTTTAGGCACCTCTTAATTTCCTGAATTTTTGCATAAAAAAATCCCAACCGAAGAATTTCTCTGCGGAGGGATTAGTTTTGGTACGCGAAAATCGCGTTTTGGTCCATTAATAACGGAATATATTTCTCAAAAAACGCATAAAAAAATCCCTATCGAACCTCCGTACAACAACCAGAAGGTCGAACGTTAATGCGAATTAACTCGACACATCCGGTTTTCTATACGAAAGTTCCAGGGATTATAGACCGTCAACAGGCCTCAAGATCAATTAAGAAACATTAGTTCAAAGAATCCGTTTATTTAACAGAATTGGTTATACAAAATTCTCAAGAAAGAATCGTGCCTTCCCCAATCAAGGTAGTGACTTTCAGACCATACAAGCGAGAGCGCTCGCGCTAACGATCGATTAGGTAGAAAAGATTCATACGTACCTTCTCAGAATCAAAATGCGAGCTTTTAGAATCATTTCAGACTCTGGGTAAATGAATAATTAAGGCTGACTGAAATTAACTTAAAAAAGTTTTACTAAATGAATTTAGTTTCGCTAGAGACTACCTAGCTTTAAAGTTCTTGTATCGTGGAAATTCACGTACTCAAACACATTCTGAGGACTTATTACTGCATAAGTTGAGTGGCGTTCGATCAGTCCACGACTTACTAACCCTTATCACAGTCGATTAATAATATCGATTTGGCAGCGTCTCACCTTCGAGCGACTATTAGGCAAAATTGAATTTTTGGATTTTTATGCACAAGGCGTTTTCCTCTATAACTTTGTCATTTGAAAAGCCCCGTTATTGGCTTTTCTACCATCGCTTTGTCTGGACTACTCAACGCGCTCGGCCAAATTGCGAGCCGCTGGGTCAATCCAAACTCTTTCCATGCGAGAAACCGGCCTTGTACATGTGCATTGATTTTTATCAATTTTTGCTTATCGGCACTACGCCGGCTTTGACAAAATCTTCTATTTTGCCTTTTGGATGCAGTGCATCGTTAAAATTTTATGCTCATACTTTAGAATTGGGCTTTCAATGATCGTACCTCAAAGGTCAATGTCTTTGGTTGAGGAATAAAAAAATAAAAAATAATTTAAAGTATATTTTCGTGGTACTTTTTAAACTGACTTCGTGGTACTTTTGAAAAATCCAGTTTAAGACCAATTTTAGCGTACTTTTGAAAAATCGATTTTCGAGCCAAATTTCAAGGTACTTTTGAAAAACTAATCTGCGGGTGAAATTTTGGCGTACTTTTGAAAAATCGATTTTCAAGCCAAATTTCAAGGTACTTTTGAAAAGTTAATCCGCGGGTGAAATTTTGGCGTACTTTTGAAAAATCGATTTTCAAGCCAAATTTCAAGGTACTTTTGAAAAGTTAATCCGCGGGTGAAATTTTGGCGTACTTTTGAAAAATTGATTTTCAAGCCAAATTTCAAGGTACTTTTGAAAAGTTAATCTGCGGGTGAAATTTTGGCGTACTTTTGAAAAATCGATCTTCAAGCCAAATTTCAACGCAGTTTTGAAAAATTAGTCTGCAAGTGAAACTTTGGCGTACTTTCGATAAATCGATTCTTGGGCCAAATTTTGACGCCCTTCCAAAAATATTATTTTTCAAAGTCCAATTTATGGTACCTTTGAAAAAGTATATTATTCATAAATCTTTGTCATTATATACTTCTACTCTGATATTCTGAACCAAAAACATTTTTCCTAAGTGAAAATTCGGTGTTTCTTCGAATTTTCGCCTGGTCATTTCCAACGCCTTATAGAACCCAAAACGGTCCTTGTGGACTGATCTGCGCCTCTGCAGACTCCCGAAAATGTCTTTAAATGAAATTTTTGCCTAAGTCGAATTTTGATTGTCTTCAACTTAGGACGATTTTGGAGAGTTCTACAACACTCCCCTCCTTTGGTTGAATCTTTTCTACTCATCGATTGCCTTTAATTTCCATATTCACTTGTATGTCTGTATGCCTTCATTTGACGGTCTGACCTATGGTACAGATGTTTTAAAAATAACGGCCTTAATTGGGGCAGACGGCTGATTCGCCTATCTAACTTAAAATAAATACATTTTTTTAAACAATACGACAAGTTGATACAACATTTTTATCAACTTAATTACACCCGCGTCGAGGTGCGAAGCGAAGCGAAGCGTAGCACAATTTTGATTAGCGTCCACTCTCACTAACTCGTTGCACTCGCTTTTTTGCCCTGGTCTCGCTCTTGCTTAACTTCGGTCCTTTCTAGAAGAGGCTGTCTATATCTCCATGCCGCAGCTTGGACGGTCCTCGCCTTTGAGTTCCAGACTTCACCATGCCGCGCCCTTGCGACAGGCTGGGTCATCTTTCCATTTTTGCACATGGAAAATGCAGTTCTGCAACTAGATTGACTTTTTAGCAAGTCGTCGACTGGAACGCGTCGACTAACAAACACAATGTGTTGTTTTTAATGAAATATTTTTCTAACATGAATTTTGTTAACTTATAATGGTTAGAAATTGGTTCTTCGTAAGGTAGATTGAATCGGCTTACGATACTCGTGCGGTCATCACTACTTTGTGAAAAAAAGTATAAAAAAAAATTGAAGCGTCTTCTTGAGTGAAGAACGGCTTCTGAAACTCGTCTCGTAGTTTCTCCTTCGTAAGGTAGATTAAATCGGCTTACGATACTCGTGCGGTCATCACGACTTGTGAAAAAAGTATAAAAAAAAAAAAAATTGAAGCGTCTTCTTGAGCGAAGAACGGCTTCTGAAACTCGTAGTTTCCATTTGGGGTATACGTTAATTTTGTTGACTTAAAATGATTAAAATTGAAGTTGTCTTCTTGCATAAGAAAAACAGCTTCCGAAACTCGTACTGATTCGTACTTATGCCTACGTCCATTACTCGAACTTGGCGGCTCTCGCTCTTGAGAAGCTAGGCTTACCGGATCGCGCTCTTGCGTCGGGTTCGCCGTCTTTCCATGTCTGCTCATGGGGTAGACTTTAAATTTTCGATTCGACCGCATACAGGTCAAAATCGCCACTTAGAATTTTGAGAAAAAATATAAAAAAAAGCGAAAACGGCTATTAGCCGTGGTCGACCTCAGAAATATCTAGAGGTGACTCTTCTATATCTGGCTCATCTCGAGCATCTTCGGGATCTCGACTTATTACATCCGGCTCATCTTGAGCACTTGCGGGAACATTGATTTGAACTAGTGTGGTATCGCTACGTCGCTCTGACCTGGGCGCGATCTCATTGTCTGATGAGGAAGCGTCGTCACTAAGATGAGTTTCATCCGGACTATCTTCTGATTCTTCAGACAATTCCAATTCAACATCGGGGTCTCCCTTAGGTGCCGGCCTGATGGCATCGACATGTAACCTCGTCGAAGTTACCCCCTTGTGAATGAGGTAAACTTCATTAGACAATCTCTTTAAAACCTTGTGTGGCCCACTCCACGACGGTGTGAAGGTATGATCCTTCCTGATCCTTTTAGTCATTACCATATCTCCCACTTTATATACGACCGGCGTTACCGCCACTTTGGGCGCGTAACGCCATTGGTAATTTGTTTGATTTTTACGAATTTCCTTGACTCTTTCAAGGCGGGGAACGTCCGCTTGATTACGACGTTCTTGTCTATAAGCGAACATATTCCAATCACCAATCTGCGGTAATTCATAGCCGAGCACTACGAAACTGGGCGTATGCCCCGTAGCGGCGTTTTTTCTTGTTCTCAAGATATATGCCATCTGACTAACATGTCGATCCCACTCGTCGTTGGGTGAACCATATAATAAGGTTTTTAAGATCTTCTTAGCTTCTTGCACCCTCCTTTCTATTGGATTAGCCTGTTGGTGGTAAGCTGCTGTGAAGAATCTTTCAATATTGTTACGTGTACAGAACGTATCGTAAAAGCCGGAATTGAAGTGGCCTCCCTGGTCGGAAATGATGACCCTCGGAACGCCATATCTCGCCACTAGTTCCTCTTCGATAAATTGTGCTATTGTTTTTCCACTGACTTGGGTGAACGCCTTGGCTTCGACCCACTTACTAAATACATCCTCTACCATTAATATATATCGGTTATCTGCATCTTTGGTTCGCTGAAGCGGTCCGATTACATCGACGCTTAGAACTTCGAACGGATGCGATGGAGCATGGCTTCTGAGAGGAGCCTTCGGTTGTGACTGTCTGCTTTTTACGGAATTACAAATAATGCACTCATTTAAATATTTGTTAACTAGTCTCGACAAATTATTAAAATAATAGCGGCCCGAGATGATTCTAACAGTTTCATCGCGGCCGGGGTGACCTACTTCCGGTCGGTCGTGAAAATGAGATATTACTCTCATGACCATACGTTTTGGTACGTATAATTTTTCTATAACATTTTCGCCTCTCGTCCAAAGTGTGCCGCCTATCACTTGTCTTGTATTGACGAATTTCACCTCTGCCTCGGTTTTATCTGCTTGTCGCACTAGAGTATTCCATCGTTCAATTTGGTCTTGGATATCTCTGGAGTGCGTTTGCGCTTCTCTGACTTGATCGTTTAATTCCAATGTGGTAATCACTGATATTCGTTCCTTGTACGAGAATTTTGGTGGGTACATTCTCTCCTCTTCGTCGTCTGCTTCGACGTTTGGGCCTTGAGGATTCCTGCTAAGATAGTCAGCCAATATATTTTCCTTGCCGGGACAATGTTCTATGGTGAAGCTGTATTCCTGAAGTAATAATGACCAACGAGTAAATTTCGTTTTCTCGTCCTTATGCTTATTTAACCATAGTAAAGCTCGATTGTCGGTTTTGACTATAAATGGACGGTCTGCCAAATATATTTTGTATTTTCTTATATAATTAACGACGCTCAAACATTCCAATTCATTAATATGGTATTTTCTCTCCGTCGGAGATAACGTATTACTAGCATAAGAGACGATGTGCTTCTGGTCATTATCCCCCAATTGATATAATACTGCAGATAATCCTATTAAGGATGCGTCCGTCTGCAGTATGAACATTTTATTGAAATCTGGCCGGTGCAGTCCTAGAGGTTTATTCAATACTTCTTTTAGTAAAATAAAAGCTTCTTGGGCTTCCGGATTCCACTTGAAGCGCCAGTCTTTCGAGAGTAGTCGGGTCAAGGGCTTTGTAATTATTGCAACATTAGGGATATATTCACGTACCCAATTACATAGACCAAGGAAACTCTGAAGCTGGCGCCTTGTCGTAGGGGCCGGATAATTTTGTATCTGTAATATGTGTTTTTCTAATGGTTGAGTGGTGTTGGCATTTATTTGATGCCCGAGATAGGTTATGCTTGACGTGGCTACCACACATTTTTCCGGTGACACCTTTAAATTATGCAAACGCAGGCGTTCAAAGACGGCTCTCAGATGGTTTACATGCTGTTCTATATTTTCGCTGTAGATGATAATATCATCGAGATATACTTTGCAGAAATGATGCAAGTAGCCGGTCAATACGTCTCTTGCCATAAATTTTTGGAATGTACATGGAGCGGTCTTCAATCCGAAAGGCATCACGTTAAATCGGTAAGATGCTCCATCTAATGTTGTAAACGTAGAATAGTTTTTTGACGACTCCTCAAGAGGGATTTGCCAATATCCGCTCTTGAGGTCCAACACCGTAAATATGTTGGCGTTTCCTAGATCCTTTATACTCTCGTATATCTTTGGTAAGACGGATGCTTCGTCTTCCGTTACTTCATTTAAGTGACGATAATCAATGCAGAAGCGAGGCTTCTTGCCGGGCCTTTCAATTATAATGGGAGGCGAACTGTACTGAGCGGTACTCGGTTCTATGACCCCGGCTTTCAGCATCTCTTCAATTTGATCGTACATAACTTTTTTCTTAGAAGGAGACATGGGGTAGGGTTTGATATTGAACGGGCGGTCATCTTTAATTTTTATTTTATGTTTTGTTGTCACCGTGGTAGCTTGGGTAGGCACCGCGGTGAACAATTCAGCAAATTCCTCGAATAGAGGTTTTAAATTATCGTTTTCGATGATCAGTTCTTCGGGAAGCCGGCATTGCTTCCTTGCCTGATGTGCCGCTTGATTCCAGAAGACGGTTATTCGCTCTTCGGTGCCGACGTAGACACATTTACGTTGATAATCGAATACGACATTGTGAGCATATAAAAAGGGGGCTCCCAGAATGAGCTCTTCGTTTAAATTTTGAATGACCTGAAACGTGGTCTGAAAGGGTACATCTAGTACATTAACGTTTATGGTCGTAGTCCCGAGGGATTCTACTAAACCATCGCCACAAGCCATAACAAAAGTTTGGGGAGCTGTAAGTTGATCAATGTCGTTCAAAAATTTCGGTTGGATAATATTCCTTGTCGAACCTGTATCCAATAAAGCGTTAACCGCTCGATTATTAATTATAATCTTAATGCGAGGCAGAGGGAAAGCGTCGTTGGTTTGATTGATAGATTCTAATGGAGTGAATCGGTGGGGAGATAGGTTGACTTCTTGATCCTTAAACAGGTAATTAAGGTCAGGAAGGTCATCGAAGTTTTTTAATTTAAACTTCTTGCTTCGGAGCTTCCCCGAGGGTCGCTTCGAGCCTGCTGGGGCCTGGTAGGCGGGGCTGGTACAGTTCGGCCTGGGCCATCGCCTCTGACCCCCGCTTGGTTTCCCGTATTCATATTACGATAGGGATTGTTTGGGCATTCCGCATGAAAATGCCACTGCTCCGTTGGGCAATATCTGCAAGGGCGATACGGGACTCGGGAGTTCCTTACGTCTCCAGTACCCCTTCTCGGTATATCCCCTCTAGGCAGCGAGGAAATATTATTTGCAAAATGCACCCTTGGTGCTGGCGGATTATCTCTTCTTTGAGATCCATTGAATGGTGTCCTAGATGCACCAAAGGAACTGGAGGACGGCTTCGCTAATGCGGAGGGTTCCGTTCTCCAGTTACTGCTCGATTGCTGATTCCCTTGAGCTGAAGCGGTAGAGGTGGACGCTTCTCGGTCTTTGCTTTTCTTTGCATTTTGCAGAATCTCGAATTCTTTATTCTCATCCATGATTTTGGCCATTTGTTCGGTCATCGTGACTAGTGTATTTGTATCTAGTATGACGGCACTCTTTAGGAGCATTTTCATATCAGGTCTCAACTGATTGAAGATGGTAGCCGCCTTCATCGCCTCCGGCTTAAACGGATCGATCCTCTTGAAGAGGCATACCTTCCTTGAAATAAATACTGACGTATTTTCCTCGGCATCTTGTTTCTTGCCATATAAATTAGCTACTGCTTCGGTGAGTACTTCACCTGAATCATAACGGCTTCTGAACCGCTCGAGGAATAGAGGATACGTGGTAATTAGGGTTCGATATTGTTCGAACCATTTCTTAGCATCATCTTTGAGCTGTTCTGATATTTTATATAGTCGGTCGTTATCCTGCGTAATTCGTACTCGGACGAAAAATTCCTCCATTTGATAAATGAAGGTTTCAGGGTCTTCGTGTTCGAAGCCATGAAATTCCGCATTTGGATGCTTCGACCGATACTTATGCTCGTGCGTGGCTTCGCTTAGAGCTTTGGCAAGACCTGCTGCCATTTGGGCGAACACTTGTTCTGAGGAGGGCTGTATGACTCCTTCAGTGGTACTCGGGCCAACCCCCGAACTACCCAGTACATCCTCCGCGCACGGCCTCTCTAACCCTCTAGAGACGTTGTCCATCACAGATGTCGGCTCGTCGTAAAACTGGAAAGGCGTTGATTCATCCATATCCTTTCCAGAAAGCCCTGCTGACTAACAACGCCCCACGTTGGGCGCCATGTAGAAGAACGCACTACCGGGCGTCAAAATGACGCGACACCAATTTATTTCTCAGGGGGCGCCAGTCGCGTATTACCCCGTTCTTCTACCTCCCAGGCGGGTTCGAGATAAGATGACTTCGGTAGCCGAAAAGCGGGACCAAGGCTGCACTACCACAGATCGGAAACTACGCTCTCTCTGGACCCGAATTCCCTCGTTAGGGGTTTAGGCACCTCTTAATTTCCTGAATTTTTGCATAAAAAAATCCCAACCGAAGAATTTCTCTGCGGAGGGATTAGTTTTGGTACGCGAAAATCGCGTTTTGGTCCATTAATAACGGAATATATTTCTCAAAAAACGCATAAAAAAATCCCTATCGAACCTCCGTACAACAACCAGAAGGTCGAACGTTAATGCGAATTAACTCGACACATCCGGTTTTCTATACGAAAGTTCCAGGGATTATAGACCGTCAACAGGCCTCAAGATCAATTAAGAAACATTAGTTCAAAGAATCCGTTTATTTAACAGAATTGGTTATACAAAATTCTCAAGAAAGAATCGTGCCTTCCCCAATCAAGGTAGTGACTTTCAGACCATACAAGCGAGAGCGCTCGCGCTAACGATCGATTAGGTAGAAAAGATTCATACGTACCTTCTCAGAATCAAAATGCGAGCTTTTAGAATCATTTCAGACTCTGGGTAAATGAATAATTAAGGCTGACTGAAATTAACTTAAAAAAGTTTTACTAAATGAATTTAGTTTCGCTAGAGACTACCTAGCTTTAAAGTTCTTGTATCGTGGAAATTCACGTACTCAAACACATTCTGAGGACTTATTACTGCATAAGTTGAGTGGCGTTCGATCAGTCCACGACTTACTAACCCTTATCACAGTCGATTAATAATATCGATTTGGCAGCGTCTCACCTTCGAGCGACTATTAGGCAAAATTGAATTTTTGGATTTTTATGCACAAGGCGTTTTCCTCTATAACTTTGTCATTTGAAAAGCCCCGTTATTGGCTTTTCTACCATCGCTTTGTCTGGACTACTCAACGCGCTCGGCCAAATTGCGAGCCGCTGGGTCAATCCAAACTCTTTCCATGCGAGAAACCGGCCTTGTACATGTGCATTGATTTTTATCAATTTTTGCTTATCGGCACTACGCCGGCTTTGACAAAATCTTCTATTTTGCCTTTTGGATGCAGTGCATCGTTAAAATTTTATGCTCATACTTTAGAATTGGGCTTTCAATGATCGTACCTCAAAGGTCAATGTCTTTGGTTGAGGAATAAAAAAATAAAAAATAATTTAAAGTATATTTTCGTGGTACTTTTTAAACTGACTTCGTGGTACTTTTGAAAAATCCAGTTTAAGACCAATTTTAGCGTACTTTTGAAAAATCGATTTTCGAGCCAAATTTCAAGGTACTTTTGAAAAACTAATCTGCGGGTGAAATTTTGGCGTACTTTTGAAAAATCGATTTTCAAGCCAAATTTCAAGGTACTTTTGAAAAGTTAATCCGCGGGTGAAATTTTGGCGTACTTTTGAAAAATCGATTTTCAAGCCAAATTTCAAGGTACTTTTGAAAAGTTAATCCGCGGGTGAAATTTTGGCGTACTTTTGAAAAATTGATTTTCAAGCCAAATTTCAAGGTACTTTTGAAAAGTTAATCTGCGGGTGAAATTTTGGCGTACTTTTGAAAAATCGATCTTCAAGCCAAATTTCAACGCAGTTTTGAAAAATTAGTCTGCAAGTGAAACTTTGGCGTACTTTCGATAAATCGATTCTTGGGCCAAATTTTGACGCCCTTCCAAAAATATTATTTTTCAAAGTCCAATTTATGGTACCTTTGAAAAAGTATATTATTCATAAATCTTTGTCATTATATACTTCTACTCTGATATTCTGAACCAAAAACATTTTTCCTAAGTGAAAATTCGGTGTTTCTTCGAATTTTCGCCTGGTCATTTCCAACGCCTTATAGAACCCAAAACGGTCCTTGTGGACTGATCTGCGCCTCTGCAGACTCCCGAAAATGTCTTTAAATGAAATTTTTGCCTAAGTCGAATTTTGATTGTCTTCAACTTAGGACGATTTTGGAGAGTTCTACAACAGTATATCAGTGTATACGCGGAAGTTACGTAGTTTCAGATGAGGATTACGTAGTGGATATACCATCCTTCGGAGGGGATGTAAAGCAGGCGGTCCCTTGTCTATTAAATGTTAGGCAAGTAAAAGATCCCTACTCTTCTTAAGGGAAGAGGTTCGGCAAAATTTCCAGGTTGGGGGTAGCTCGTCTCCTGGCGTCGGTGATAGGCCCTGGTAGCGGAAATAGGCCGACGTTAAATAAATATATAAAAAAAAAATAATAAAATTTTAAAGAAATGTTATTAAGAAATAATTTTTTCACACTGCTTTACAGATCCAATTAACATAGCAGTAGTCTTTGAAGGATTTAGGCACAGGGCACAGGGCGTTTTTATTTGACCATTTACTTATATTTTCTAGGTCATTATTTAATTGTTTAACTGCGAATTGAAATTCGTCAGGTGCAAAAGACCAATATAATTGCTGATCGTCTGCATAGCAATGACTTGATTTCCTATATAATATCCGAAGTGTAAATAATAAAAAGCAGAGGTCCAAGAATAGACCTCTGCGGTACACCAGCAGTTATGAGAGAAAATTTTTCCTTCTTCTATTGAAATTTGAACCTGTTGCAGGCGACCATTTAAATAATGTTTGAACCAGTTCAAGGCATTATTTGATAGGCAATAATAATTTAATTTAGCTAGCTTGTAAGCTTCTGTGCTTAAGCTGATATACAAGCAATTAGAAAGTGGGCTAAGGTCGCTGGTTTCTATAACAGACAAAAAGCAGTCAAAAGAGAGACCAAATTTACATAAGATCTACTAAAGGAATTGGAAAGGAACATTCTATAGAAATTTCAAAATTTTATGCGAATAAACCAGTCAATATTTTTGGAGTTGCCGAGTATGGTAGGCCCGATTATACAATAGGAGACTACTGGAATATCCTCTTACAATTGAAGCAAGCTTTCGAGGGTTGAAATGTATGACAACAACTAAGACTATTCGTGTGAACTCTTAGTGATATGTATAAAGAATTGTCTGCCGTGCCGTATGGAAAATAAAAAGTGTTTATTACAAAATTCGTAACTTGAAAAACAGTGGTAGACTATTACATAATTCGTAACGTGTAAGACGGTGGTAGTCTTATAAGTTGTGAATTTTGTAATGGTAATTTTTACTTTCTATAAAGCATGACAGGCAATTCTTTATACATATCACTAAATTCACACCAAAAGTCTTTATTGTTATGAAATTAAGTCATTTTGATAACAAACGTACACTTCGAAATCGAGATTTCAACTAAAACAGATATAACGCTATTCACGATGCACAAACCTTAAAACTCCATGTCTAGTAACTAGACTTTTTTTGTGCTCCGAACCACTGAGTGATTCTTTGAGAGGGCTAAAACTGAACGTTAACATTTAACCAATCCAGGTTAAGAATGCTGCTGACTATTGACTTGAATGCCAATAAAGTGCTACTATACTTCACGCAACATATATCGAATAAATTAAAAATGATTAAAATTATTTGTTTAGTAAATACTGCTGTCCCGTGTGCAGTTATTTGAGATGCGTATGGGCATGTTTGATTGTATTGTAAAACAGTTTCATTTTACGTTTTAATACATGTGGTCAAAAGCAAAGGCTGATTTAAAGGGTCCAAGACGTGTTTATGTAAAATTTAAGTGTAATTAGTAACAGTCGTTTCGAGTGATTTTTTAATATCTGTGATTAAATCACATTTCACGAAATATCGTCCATTACTAATTTCCATAACTAAAAGTACATATTTTCTTTACCAGTCTTTCATCCAGATTTTCTGTTTCCTTTTTTTCTTGATAACCGTTGATCCACGATACAAGCAATTATAATTGTTAAATGGATAGCTTTTGAAGAGAATTTTCAACGTTATATGTCCCAAAGGAGGTAGGAACCTTCGGTGTGATCCTGCCTCTGAAGAAGTGAATACAAACACCAAAATAGTTGAACACTACATTCGACACAGGTTTCGCCAACCATGTTGGCATATTCTGGAGATAACTAAAACAATTTTATTCAAAATATTGATATAATAAGCTGTTCTGCGTGGTGAGTTCATTTTATGTTCAAATTCTTGCATCTAAAATGAACGAAATGAGTCGTGGGGAGAAAGGGAGAAGCTGCACGCCAATGATAATATTAATATTATGTCCACACTACTGTTCAGATTTTGCTCCATGCTAGTAAGTTGTAAAAGAAGCATTACCTGGTTTGTCTGTTCAGCAACACACTGACATTCACTTTACAATATACATATCTTGATCTAATGATGCTATATGTTATACTGCTATATCGTGTGGCAGGTGATGGTATAGTTCTTAAGTTTTTGACTCGGGACCTAAAGGTCCCAGGTTCGCAACCCACGTAGGTTTCTATATGTAGATCTTTTTTTACTTTATTTTATACTGAGTGTTTCACTAACTAAGTTCTTATATGTCTAAAACTAACCTTTCCAAAAAACTGCGAAGAGTATCCTATAGAATGTGTAACAATTATATAATAGATCGGCGAAGAGTATAACGCTTCCTCTAGTTTATTTATGTATTATATATATACGGGTCAAATTTAGTGATTGAAATTTCACCCACTTTCCGTTAAGCAATCGAGCTGAAAGAGTATGAGCGAGTAGCAATGTAAAAAGTGCCCCCGCATCTAGCGAACTAAAATTGCTTCCATAAGATGTCTCGTATGCTGACTGTCTTGTGTACAAAGTTTTAAGCTCGTGGACTCTGCATGAGGTGGGAAAAAAAATTTACCCCTAAATGTTTTATTTTTTTTCTCACCTCCTATTCGATGGATCGCTTTGTAATTTGGCACAAATAATATTAGTGTTAGGATAGTTTATTTAAAAAAATATTACTCTTCTACGATGATTTTATGCATTAAAAAAAATTCATATATTTTTTCAATGGCCGGAAGGGTGACTACCCTGTTTGACACTATCACCATATTTTGATATAATATGTATTTAAACTATAACTATAACATATAGCAGTTACAGTTTTATTAATACGGTGGAACAGGATAAACATAAATAAAAATTATCTGAACTTGGAATATTACGAGTATATTATTTAATATTTAGATAGGTAATCATGTAATTAATTCATTTTTAGTTATTTCACTTCAGATGAGACATCGCAAAGAAAAAAAAGAACAAGAAAAGCGACGTCAAGAAGAAAAAGAAGAGCAAAAAAGAAGACGTCAAGAGGAAGAAAGACGGCGTCAAGAAGAAAGACACGAATTGAAGGAAATAATGGAAGACCTGGAAATAAGGCGTCAAGAGGAGAAAGAAGAACAAGAAAGACAACGCCAAGAAGAAAAAGAGGAACAAGAAAGGCGCCAGGAAGAACTGAGGAAAATCCTGAGCTATCAAATGAAAATCCAACAAGGCGCTATGAATTCAATCACTAACGAAATCAAAGAAGAGATAAACAACGTCGAAGATAGTAGGTGTGGTCAAGACTGAAGTCAGTCAAGTCAAAGGGGAAGTAAGCGACATCAAAGAAAAGATGAGTTATGTCGAAGGAGAAGTGGAGCGCTTTAAACGACAATTGAGAGAGAATGGAAGCCAGCTAGTAGCATCATCAGGTCCTCGTTTAAAACCTCCCTCATTTGACGGCCAAAGCTCATGGACAACGTACAAGAGACAATTTGAGGCAGCTGCAAGTGCAAATAACTGGGATAACGAGGAAAAGGCTATGGCATTAGTTCTGGCGCTAAGAGGCCAAATCTCAGAATTACTTCAGACCATCCCGGTGGAGAAACAAAGGGACTTCAAAGTCTTGGAAGCTGCATTAGACTTGAGATATGGCGACCAACACCTTGTCCAAGTATACCAGGCTCAGCTAAAATCAAGGACGCAAAAGGTTGGGGAAAGCTTACAAAAATTCGAAGCTGCGATAGAGAGACTGGCACACCTAGCATATCCGAGTGCACCAAGGGAATTTCAGGAACAACTAGCGGTGGGAGCCTTTTTAGATGGCATCAGGGCCGAAGAGGTCAAGCGAATTCTTAGAATATCGCGGCATCAAAGTATTAGCGAGGCTTTGGTGCGTGCCCTCGAAGTAGAAGCTGCCTCTAAAGACACCTCTTGGTCAGAAGTGCGTGCTGTGATAGTTGAAGAGGCACTATAAATACAAAATATATCATTTTTCAATTGGCTGCCGAACCGCTGGCTACTTACGCCCCCGCTATGCCGCAGCCGCATCTGTCTTACAAATCTCTGTAGCTCCATCTCATACTGTTACGTTCTCATATATAGTATCTTATCTCCGGAATTTTAAGTGTGTGTATCGTAGGTACTCGTGATTTTCTTATGTTATTTGTATTGTATCTAATACTTAATTTTTCCATTTTTAAAAAACTTAGGTAATAGTTAGTGTTATGCACGAAATGGAAAGTTCTAAAACTGATAGCAATAGTTCTGAGAGCAAAATCAGCTCACTTAATTTAAAATGCAAAAACAGTAACAATGTATAATATGTAAATAAATTGGAAGTACTATAATCGAATCAACCAATAAAACTTTCTTTACTGCCACACTTAGATGAGAAAAGTGACTTGGATAAATAATTTTGTTTTTTATGTGTTATCATGTTCCTAATGGTTAATAAAATAGGTCTTATAGATGTTCGTATGTAATAATAATAACATCCCGTCTAATGCTCTAAGTGAATCCCATTGTGATCACAAAGCCTTCAATCCTACTCCTCTGTTGAGACATCCTTCCATTCTCGGATTCCTTTTTCCTTTGCTCACAATATGGGTCCAATTTTTGCATCACTCAGTTACTCTTGTCTGAATGAATTATATAATTATCTATCAAAATATTAAATAATATACTCGTAATATTGCAAGTTCAGATAATTTTTATTTATTTTTATCCTGTTATAGTTTAAATACATATTATATCAAAATATCGTAATAGTGTCAACAGGGTAGTTACCCTTCCGGCCATTGAAAAAATATATTATTTTTTTTTAATGCATAAAATCATCGTAGAAGGGTAATATTTTTTAAAATAAACAATCCTAACACTAATATTATTTGTGCCAAATTACAAAGCGATCCGTCAAATAGGAGGTGAGAAAAAAAATAAAACATTTAGAGGTAAATTTTTTTTTTCCACCCCAGGCAAAGTCCACGAGCTTAAAACTTTGTACACAAGACAATCAGCATACATCTTATGGAAGCCATTTTAGTTCGGTAAGTGCGGGGGCACTTTTTACATTGCTACCCGCTCATACTCTTTGGCATACTTCTTTAGTTCTGAGAATAATGCAATATAGTATATCTATAATATCATTCTATATCCAATATTGCAGACGCCCCAAGATGGCGGCTTATCTTTCTCTTCACAATCCCCTTGACATGGGTATCAAATGAGAGTTTGACGAGTAGAATACGATAAGCTACATGACGTCATTCTATACCCAATATGGTGGACGTTCTAAGATGGCGGATTAATTTTTTCTTCACAACCCCCTTGACATGGGTATGGTAGGGTAGGGTTTGAAAAATAGAATACGATAAGGACCTACTTAGTTAAATTTTATATTTTTTGTAAATTGAAATAACGTATTTTTCCAATTGGATGAAATTAAAATAATAATAATAATAATAATAATTAAGACGAAAAGGTTAAAAATAAATAAATTTAAAAAACCTATTTAAAAACAGTGGTTTTCTTTTGAAACCAAATTGCACTAAAAAGTAAACAATTTTTTTTTTCAGTGATCTCATAAAATATTAGTTCGTTCATTTTGACTTGCGTTTACATTTTATGAGCGACCAATTATTTTCTATTTACAAAGTTGTGAATTATTCTGATCAGCTTATAATCCCTGAAAAAAATACACTTTCTACTTTTTAGTGCAATTTGGTTTTTAAAAGAGAACCATTGTTTAAAAAAAATGTAAAATTATATTTTGATAAATATGTCACAGTAGCCTTTCCTGGATTCACAGATAGCCCCTCCTGGACGCATCATTTCCAGTGAGGAGTTCTCTAATTTTTCTATTACTAATTTTATGCAGTCGTTTACATATTCTTGGGCCTTACTTCATTATTACATTCACTATTCATTACATTCACTACATCACTACATTCGTAATAATGTTACTTAAGTTTAAAGTATTTTAATTTTAAAATAAGTTTTTTCTCTATATAAAAGAAGGAAATATGAAATAAACGCAATTACAGCAGTTTTGTTGCGAAATATCGAATTTCATTATGTAAAAACGAAATTTAGTGAGCTAAATTTAATTAATCAGATAACTTGTAATAATATCTACAATTCAAGACTTGTAATCATGCTATAGAAAATAGTAAATTAAACAACTTAGGCAACTTGCCTCCATCATTCAAATATAGAAATGATAACGGTTTCAAATACTTATGCATGTAGTACTTGCGGCAGTGGACAAAAATTGTAAGTAGGTACAATGTACATGCTTATTAAAACCATTAGACAAGATGATATTTCAATACATGTCATTAGATAATTATTACATGTCATTACAGTTAGTAGACATCTCACTTTTCATTATATGTTTAGATACGAAGTATTATATCTAACTAACAAATTGGCTGACAAACCACGCCACAGTTTTAACAAATAAAGGAATATACATTATACACTTGCTGTATTAATGTTAAACATTAACATAAGTGTTAACTGATAATTAAACGTAATTTACCTCAAGCAAATATCTTTACTAATGTTGTTTACAGGTGGGAGTATGGTTTAAATTATGTTTTATACGTTGGTATGAATAAAAAATGCAACACTAAGAATTCGCTATGAAATTTAGTTGAAATCGGAGAAATTTTATTTCCTTGTAGCTACGAAGCTATGAAAGCATAGATAGATCATACTATTCATAATTTTTTTTCTGGATCGGAATTCACAACTATCTTGAAATCATGACTGCAAGTCAGAATTCAAAATTGGGCCTCGGAATTTACAATTTTAAGTTGGAATTCACAATTGTTAAGTCGGAATTCAGAGACAATGAAGCAGTTTCTATAAAAATCAAAATACTTGAAAATCATGTATAATATTTTGTTGAACTCCTCTATACATTTCCTTAAATATATAAGGAATAAAAAACGAGACCGCAAGCAACAGCTATTCTTCGGAGTAATGCCCCTCCGAGCGTTGGATTACGAATTACAAGCCTGGCCACGTTAAGTGCAATAACTATGTATTGCCACAAAACGCTAAAGTTTCGATTGCAACAAACACCAGCCGAAAGACTTATTCCTCCTCAAATGAGCTCTCGTGCCAGCCACTCCACACCACTTGCAAACTGTAGTTTCCAGCCGTTGGCTCTCGTCAGTGCAAGGTAGGCCTGGAATGTCTGAAATGAGATCCTCTTACCACTTCTGGTACATGACAAGATTTATAAAACCACGACATGTAACAAAAGTGGTGGTCTTCATCAAGCGGCTGATGTCCATTGCAACACAGGCCAATTATAGACTGTACATATTCTACATATATACTTAACCTAACTGAACTCAATTAAAATATCTAAATAAGACACATAACATGAGCGAGAGAATAAATTAAAGACAGGTTAGATAAAATGCTTACAAAATTTCTATTTCATTCTGAATATTAAGTAGTCTATTTTTTAATTTGTTTGTGAATATTCCATATGTATCTTGAATATTCCATAATGTATCTTTGAATATGTTTAGGTATCGCTGTAATGAATTATAGCTCTCTGCCATTTTCACAGGAGGTGACTTTAGTTAATTAAATATTTTAATTTCATCAGCGTAAAGGCTAACTGATGATTGTTTAATACCATTAATGAAAATTAAAAATAAAAATGGGCCTAGATTTGAGCCCTGCGGAACTCCTGAATCTGATGTGTAGTAATTATACTCAAAATTATTGATAATGACATATTGCTGTCGATTTATAAGATAAGTAGACATAAATGTTATTAAATCGCTAGAGATGGAGAATTTTCTAAGCTTATTCAGTAATATGCCATGGTCAACTTTGCCAAATGCCTTAGCAAAGTCGGTATAGATCACATCCATTTGTTTATTGTTTATCAAGGCATCCGTCGTAGAAGCAGTCCACAACAAATACCGAAGAACTGAAAATTCTAGTGTTGTTCAACACGCCTTTGATAACAATCAGGATATATATCACTAGCTTGGTCCGCGAAGCGTTCGTCGACTATAGTACTATAGTGCCTGTGAATTTTGACTTAAGTGAATTCCGAGATATAATTGTGAATTAGAAAAAATTATATGGCCTTTTTACACTTTTGTAAGTAACGATTGAAATGTGAACAAAAAAATACATTTACTGGTCTTATTTGTACTATATTATTTTAGAATATTGATTATTCAGTGCCTCTTTATTGGAAATGGATATCAATTGAATTATATCATTTGGATTTAAAGAGACAACTGTTTTCAAATAAGTGATTTTGAACGAGGTTTATTTATCGGTATGAGAGAAGCTACTCTTTCTTTAAAGAATATTGATAATCGTGTTGGTCGTAATGTAATAACGGTATTAAGAAAACTCTTGTTGCTGATTAAAAATCACTTTCCATAATCATTAAAAACGTTCCAATTCGATGTTTGTTAACAAAAATTAAATTTTACTTCAATTCCTAATAAAAAAATTTTGTTTTTCAATGCACTTTCGAAATGTTTACTCTCTACTTCTAAATTTTGATAAAGCATTTTTACATGAAATATCGTCGCAATTTCGGAAGTTCCTCCCAGAGGAGCTCAACCAGCGTCGTTGGATATTTATAATACTTCAATTCTGCTTGGAGTTTGATTTTGTAGGTTTTGCTGAGCTCAATAACAATATCACAAACCATCATCAGTCTTCTCATTGACAGACAACTTTGGTGAAAATTTTAGTAAAATTGCTCAACGAAATCACGGTGCATGTTTTATTCAGACCAGTATATGTAAATCAATAAAATATAGTTTATATTAATATCAATAATGTAAGTATGTCGATCGGCCTAAAGACACGCTTTTAAATGTCCTTTTAATACAGATCAGTGGTTAAGAATGTTTATGCAAATATAATTTACTATAAGTAAGGTGTTTACACAGATGCGTGCGTATTGAACCCGAGTAACATTTTCAACTTGCTTCAGATTTATCACCTTGTTTGTGTTACAGAGTTGACGTACCTCAACAATTAAGTAAGTTTGAAAGAGGCAAAATTGTACGGTATTGCTTTTCATGATATTATGAATAGGGTTAGCTGAAATTAACAAATCTAAGCATAGACGTGAGATACTGAGGCTGTTCTGTGAAGCAATGAATATTAGAAATCTGTCTTAAAAATTACAGGCCAAGTTTACCCTCGTCTCTAATCCCCGCTAGTACCACCGTATGGGAAACAGGGAGGCCAAAATTAATTTCCGCAAATATCTTCCTTCCAGTACGTTCTACTGTAGTAATAGTTATGAATATTGCAGAGACGCAATTTCTGTCAATTCTAGTCTCAACGTTTTTTAAATTTAGTTTCCGAATAATAATAAAGTGAACGAGACGCCATTTCGTTCTTTTTTTTAAATGCATGTATTTGTTCAGCTGGCAATAAAACTTCAAAATTTGAAGTGAATAAATATTGATTAACAACAATTAATCTGACTATAGTAATCCTTGCAATCCAATTGCTTGATGATCAAGGGAAGTCCACATCTACAAAGCACATAATCCAATTTTATCGAAAAGATATAATACAGTTAAGAATTAATAACGCTTAAAGGAGCTAATTTTCAAGAAATTGAATTATCAATATCGACCACGTGCCGCAATACTTTTCAAAGCAATAATTACCTCTAGTCTCCCTTTTCGTCTTCGAGCATCTCGGTCCTGTTCGGCAGGCATACCAATTTCACCCGCCCGCTCTAATTCCTTTTTTTTTGTCGAAATTCAAAAACCGGAAAAAAGCAAATTTAATTCTATTTAAATTAGCTAGAGTAGTCTTTTGGAGAAGAAGCCAAGATTAAAAAGTTGCCAAAAAGAAGCTCAAAATTTGCGAATTTTTGTCGTACATGGCCGACATTTCAGTAGTTATCTCCGAAACTAAAAAAAAAAATCAAAATTCTAATAATAGCAAAAGATTCGTAGTGGAAAATACTTTTTGATCTTATTTTACTTCCACATCCAGTGGAAGTATAGTAACGACAAAAAAATTTTTAAAAATTTTTATTATTCAAATAGGCTCAGAATGTCTTGAAACGTCGAGATTTTAAGTTTGAGCGAACAAAAAATTTCTGTCTGTCTGTCGGTCTGTCTAACTTTTTTTGTGCGCACGTTTACTCTGGAACCGTTTGAGATATTGACTTGAAATTTGGTATACATGTGTACTTTAACGAGATCTAGAACTAGATTATATTTTCATCTTGTTCGGTAGGGTAAATTGGGGTAAATTTGAGGTAAATAGGTAAATCAAGCAGGTAAGAGTCCATAAAATTGGTATTTGGTATATACAAGAGAAGCTAAGGTCTCAACAAAAATTTTGGCATTAGCCACCCCCATTACCACCACCACCCCATTATTAAAGGGGATGAAAAACATTGTGATTTAGTGAGTGTACAAGAACCAGAAACCTCAAAATACTTTTTTACTTCAGCCACCCCCACTACCACCCCCTATCACCACCCCCACCTCACTACCGATGTGGGGTATCGTTTTATGGGTTTTTGGGATAGAGGATTTAAAATATTATACTTATTATTAAAGTTCATGATTAGAGAATATTATTTAGGTATTCTGCAAATCACAACTTACACACTTTTTTATTTATTATGAAAATACCTACTTTCTGTATATTGTTGCCCTAATCTGGGCACGCTAATATACTAGTTAGGTAAATACTTTAAAACACTTATTATTGGAGAACCAATCAAAACAACTACTCTCCTAGCTAATACTGACAAAGCATTGAATTACATGATAGGATTCTTAGCATTTGAAAGAAAAAAATATTGAAAATACTTAAATCATTTATTTACATTTAGTCATTCACACTTTTTTTTATTTAATATGAAATTATCTACTTTCTGTATATTGGTACCTTAACCGGGTCACGCTAATATACTACTTAGGAAAATACTTTAAAACACTCATTATTGGAAAACCAATCAAAACAACTACTCTTCTAGCTAATACTGACGAAGTATTGAATTACATGATAGGATTCCTGGCATTTTAAGGCAAAAAAAATATATTGAAATACTTAAGTTATTTATTGAAATTCAGTCATTCACAACAATTATTATTGAACCTTACATTCTATTTCAACTCTAGAAAAGTTGTACAAGTTTTTTCGAACTCGTTAGTTCTCATCAGTAGAGTATAGAAACATTTATTCATTATTTATAAGCCTATTCTTGATTTATTTTTACAATTAATTATTTTTTATTTATTTGCTTTTATCATGATTAGGGCAACAATATACAGAAGGTAGGTATTTTCATAATAAATAAAAAGGTGTGTAAGTTGTGATTTGCATAATACCTAAATAATATTCTCTAATCATGATAAAAGCAAATAAATAAAAAATAATGAATTGTAAAAAATAAATCAAGAATAGGCTTATAAATAATGAATGAATGTTTCTATACTCTACTGATGAGAACTAACGAGTTCGAAAAAACTTGTACAACTTTTCTAGAGTTGAAATAGAATGTAAGGTTCAATAATAATTGTTGTGAATGACTGAATTTCAATAAATAATTTAAGTATTTTCAATATATTTGTTTTGCCTTAAAATGCCAGGAATCCTATTATGTAATTCAATACTTCGTCAGTATTAGCTAGAAGAGTAGTTGTTTTGATTGGTTTTCCAATAATGAGTGTTTTAAAGTGTTTTCCTAAGTAGTATATTAGCGTGACCCGGTTAAGGTACCAATATACAGAAAGTAGATAATTTCATATTAAATAAAAAAAAGTGTGAATGACTAAATGTAAATAAATGATTTAAGTATTTTCAATATTTTTTTCTTTAAAATGCTAAGAATCCTATCATGTAATTCAATACTTCGTCAGTATTAGCTAGGAGAGTAGTTGTTTTGATTGGTTCTCCAATAATAAGTGTTTTAAAGTATTTACCTAACTAGTATATTAGCGTGCCCAGATTAGGGCAACAATATACAGAAAGTAGGTATTTTCATAGTAAATAAAAAAGTGTGTAAGTTGTGATTTGCATAATACCTAAATAATATTCTCTAATCATGATAAAAGCAAATAAATAAAAAATAATTAATTGTAAAAAATATTAAAGTTCCTTAAACAATTATTTCCACATACATTTTTTTTTCCTTGTGAATGACTTGGATAGAAAATCTGGATGTGGTAGTAGTGATTCCTTGGGCAGCGGTTTTTTATTTCGAGCTAACTCCCACCGTTTCGGAGATATCTGCGAAAAATAGCAAAAAACAGCTTGAATTTCGGAGCCGAGAAAATTGCAAAAACATGCAATCTTCACACGTTCATATTTTTCAAAAAACACCATTGGGACGGCTGTACGATGTCGCGACGTAAAGAGAAAGTCTTCCAGATTAACCTGATCGTAAATTGCGCGGCGAAATTCCAAAATTCGGCTCGGTACGAACGAATCAAAAGTGGCATTTTGTGACATTTCAGAAAATCGATATCTCTTTTTGCAACTTGTTGTTTAGGTTTTTACTCATTTTTGCAAGCCTTATAGATTAATAGAATTGCACCTTCATCATAGATACTATCTAAACTTTCTTGGGAAAAAAATCTAGCTTTATAGATATTAACGCGAAAAATCTATCGCTACCTCCCTGGCTATTATAATTATTACAGTTCATAACTATTAACCAATCAAACAACTATGCGTTCATGAATCTCTTTTTTTGTGGTATTCCTCGTAAGCCTAATCCACAACTGCATTGTCTATAATGATTTAGTTTTTCTTGCATTGAGACCATAGAAGACGATTGATATCTCAAAACTATTGGTCTGTATGTAAGTGTCTAATTATATTCGTTATCTACTACAGCGCTCAGACAGCTAACATAATGCTAAAGGCATATAGGGGATTGTGTGAAACGGATGCAGTCCCGGAAAACCCGACTAAAGTAGTTCCTGATACCCGTTTTCGAGGATGCTGAACAACGTGGTGGTGGCAGAATTTCTCGTTGGGGTGACCCACCTCGACAAACGGCCAAAAACCACCCCCAAATGGAGTCAAACGAGTATTAATCATGTTTCACGGAATCTAACTTATTGATCCCCCGTTTTCGAGCATGCCAATTATGGGTATGACCCTGAGACGTGTGCCTCTTCAATGACCTCCAAAGGGGAGAGAGAGCGCTCTACCCATACCACTGGACAAAAAGGTTTCTCTCTCATTTTCGAGCAAGCCGAACATGCAAAGAACCACGAATCGAGTACTTGAGACCCGTTCACCCCCTCAATGGCAAAAAAACACCCCTTCGCATTTTCATAATAAGTGTAACTGCACGGGTTCAAATAACGTGAAGAATAAATTTAAAACAAATGAATAAACGAATAAATAAATTTATTGTTTTAATTTCTTTTATATAGTCATAGTATTTTATAATGTAAAAAAAAGCCAGCGTAATAATATATGCAGTAATTGTTTGCGTCAATAAAAATGTTTTATATAATATATTATAATTAAATAAATCAGATGTTTCAATTATTATATAAACCTATTTTTCGCAAAAAATATACATTCATCTTTTTTTAGCTCCACAGTAAATGAATATGACTACTTTGTTGACGAAATCGAGGTAACATCTTAATGTTTTTTTTCCTGTGTAGAATTATAATACCTCTTTGGAGGGTTGTTATTAGCCATGTTATTGGCCATTTACGCCCCGGGGAGTAATTCTATTATCAGCACAGTATTCAGCATCCTCGAAAACGGAGGATCATCAAGTAAGAGTCCCTCAAACAATTATAATACGCGTTAACCCCCGTTTGGGCAAGGCTTTTCGGAGTTTGCGGGGGTGGGTCACCCTAACGAGAAATTCTGCCACTACCAGGGTGTTCAGCATCCTCGAAAACGGGGGATCACCCAGTAAGAGTCCCTCAAACTATTATAATACCTGGTAGCCTCCGTTTGGGGATGGTTTTTGGACGTTTGCGGGGGTGACCCACCCCCGCAGACGGCCACCCCGACGAAAAATTCTGCCACCGCCACGGTGTTCAACATCCTCGAAAACGGGGGATTACCAGATAAGAGTCTCTCAAACAATTTTAATACGCGATACTCGTTTGGGAATGGGTTTTGGCCGTTTGCGGAGGTGAGTCACCCCAACGAGAAATTCTGCCACCACCACGGTGTTCAGCATCCTCGAAAACGGAGGGGAGAACTAATCTGGTTGCATCAGACAATAGTCGGGTTTTCGTCCGACTCGCACAATCCACTAATACGTGATGCAAGCAACAACGTATTACGGCCAATACAAGATCAAGATCAAGATCAACGAAGAGAAATTGGAAAGTATCTAGGAGTTCATTTAGACACCAGACTGTCTTACAACAAACACATGAACGAAACTATGTTCAAAGTATATTCCCTGTCTAGGAGTCTGTTGTGATGTCAGAAAACAATAGACTAAACAGAAATAACAAAAAATTGATATACACGACTGTCGTGAAGCGCCGGCGTGGTGCCGCATGTCGGCCACGGCAATTACAATACTTTTTAGAATGAAAATTTCTTCGCCTCACATCAAACTCAAGCAGATACACCTCCTTCAGAGTCCTGTACGCTCGTTGTAATAAAATTGTGTCACTAGTGGACTGCATAAATTATATCATAAAAATTTTATCAATTCAAACTAGTTGATAGCCCGCTAACAAATAACATTACATGAATAAGTTAGCATAATGCGCCATTTCGGAATAAGCACACATCATACCAGGCGCTGCCAATTTTTCGACAATGCTTCCACCCCTTTCTTTACTAAAACTAAACTACTTTACCTTTACAATTCTTTTTCTTCTTTTCTTTATGTAATCTTTCTTTAATTTGCATATTATTTTTGTTTCTAAATTATTATTCTTAATTTTCTAAATTATTATTTTCCAAATCATAATTATTTAAAAATTGAAAAACATTTGGTACCAAAACTTAATAACTACAAAAAATTCAGCGGCTTGGCGTTGTCTCTCTTTTTGCATTCATAGTCTACAGCAAGTATTTTCACTGGGTTGATTTCCTGTTCGAACAATCCAAAAAGATGCGTGTACTTCTTCTACAATGAGTTATATTTGCTTAATTTTTCAATTGGGATAAGTATCAAGACATACTACTACTTTACTTCCCTAACAAACCTACTCGGTAAGTAGGAAGAAGTAGAATCATTGTAAAAATTTAATTTACTCTGCCTCAACCTCGTTCCAGCCCAGTCCTTCAACTGCCGGGTTTTGACTAGTGAATGTCCGGCTGGATAGGGAAACGGGTATCGAAAAGAAATTGTATGCTTAAATATGAAATAAATCTGATTTAATTTGATTTTGTTATCTCCATACATGGTCTAACTTCTCGTCCAATGCGCTTTAATTATCTATTCATCTTTATTCTCTTTAAAATGTCTGACAAGTTTTCACATGATTGCCTATTGCTAAAGACACTTCCCTTCTCAGTAATCACAAGCTGCCATTCTTCTTCGTATTTTAAGATATGAAATTGAGCAAAGCTGCAGGTACAGGATCTCTCGTAGCTGCTATCTGAACAAGTCCCTTTTCTAACACCACTTTCCTGTCAGTTTTCCAACCCCACACAATGCTAGGTTTAAACTTTAAATCATAAATGCGTGTTGTCATACATCTTCTCTTGTTGGGGAGAGAGCGATAAATTTGGATTTACTTTTCCCAATTGATTTTACAAACCGATGATACCGAGAAGAGGACAAAGTTGCAATATTATTTAGAACTCCGAAATCGATGGTCCTACCAGAAATTAAAACTAGCCCACCTTTTGAGAGACAATCCACTTTTACGTTTCCATTGACTGTACTATGTATACGTACAAATAAAAAAAATACTTATCAGTTGTTTTTAGAGCCCGTCTACTTATGAATTTTATTTTGAGTTAGAAAAGCTGCTACTACACTACGCTTTCCATTCTTCCTCCCATTCTGAAGAAATACTTCTGGTATCACACTTCATGATTAGAGAATATTATTTGTGTATTAAGCAAATCACAATTTACACACTTTCTTATTTATTATGAAATTACAACTACTTTCTGTATATTGTTGCCCTAATCTGGGCACGCTAATATACTAGTTAGGTTCTCCAATGATGAGTGTTTTAAACTATTTTTCTTATGTAGCATACTAGCGTGACCAGATTAAGGTACCAATATACAGAAAGTACATAGTTTTAATAATAATATTAAATAAGTAACTGTGAATGACCGAATTTAAATAAATGATTTAAGTGTTTTCAATCTATTTTTTTCTTTGAAAATGCTAGGAATCCCATCATGTAATTCAATACTTTGTCAGTATTAGCTAGCAGAATAGTTGTTTTGATTGGTTCTCCAATAATGAATATTTTAAAGTATTTACCTAACTAGTATATTAGAGTGCCCAGATTAGGGCATCAATATACAGAAAGTATGTAATTTCATAATAAATAAAAAAAGTGTGTAAATTGTGATTTGCTTAATACCTAAATAATTTTCTCCAATTATTATTCACTTCAATGTGAATAACATCAATGGCTTTAGGGCAATGTAATACAAATGACATTATAAAGCAAAAGTTCTGGTTCCCTGATCTTGAGGTCTACTCCAGTGCGCCACCACTGTGCTGTTACATATTAAAACAAATTTACAGCTGGTGTTTTTGTGCTAATATACGATGTATATGGACACTAGAGTCACGTACAGAAAAGGATTGCGTCTCGTGTATGCTGATGGAATGCAGGGCCGTGATGGTGCTCTGTATCCAGTCTCAGTGGAGTTCAAACTTTTCCAATAATATTGTGTTTATATCATATGTTTGTCTTACCAGAACAACTTACACTTCGTTATATTAATGTATATATGTCTAAATGTATTTGCTCTTTTTAATAGATAACTATTCTAAATTTTGAATCGAAAAAGAATTTCTAATCGAATGCCCCTCACAGCCATTGATAGATAACTTCTAGTTTTATTAGAAATTTTTCAAACATGTTGCTTTGGGGAAAATGTCTTCTGACGTCTGCGTTTTTACTAAGTTTTCGAAAACAGTGATAAAATTATTTTGTAATTTCCAGTGACCTTGCATATTATAGCGAAAAGAGTATGGGCGGGTAGCAATGTAAAAAGTGCCCCCGCACCTATCGAACTAAAATGGCTTCCATAAGATGTCTCGTATGCTGACTGTCTTGTGTACAAAGTTTTAAGCTCGTGGACTCTGCATAGGGTGAAAAAAAAAATAATTTACCCCCAAATGTTTTATTTCTTTTCTCACCTCATATTTGACGGATCGCTTTATAATTTGGCACAAATAATATTAGTGTCGGGATAGTTTATTTTAAAAAATATTACTCTTCTACGATGATTTTATGCATTAAAAAAAATTATTTATTTTTTCAATGGCCTGAACGGTGACTACCCTGTTTGACAACTATTACCATATTTTGATATAATATGTATTTAAACTATATAACATATAACAGTTACAGTCTTATTAATGCGGTGGAACAGGATAAAAATAAATAAAAATTATCTGAACTTGCAATATTACGAGTATATTATTTAATATTTAAAATGGGTAATCATATAATTCATTCATGTTTAGTTATTTCACTTCAGATAAGACATCGCAGAGAAAAAGAAGAACAAGAAAAGCAACGTCAAGAAGAAAAAGAAGAGCAAGAAAGAAGACGTCAAGAGGAAGAAAGGCACGAATTGAAGGAAATAATGGAAGACCTGGAAATAAGGCGTCAAGAGAAGAAAGAAGAACAAGAAAGACAACGCCAAGAAGAAAAAGAGGAACAAGAAAGACGCCAGGAAGAACTGAGGAAAATCCTGACCGATCAAATGAAAATCCAACAAGGCGCTATGAATTCAATCACTAACGAAATCGAAGAAGAGATAAACAAGGTCGAAGATAAAGTAGGTGTGGTCAAGACAGAAGTCAGTCAAGTCAAAGGGGAAGTAAGCGACATCAAAGAAAAGATGAGTGCGGTCGAAGGAGAAGTGGAGCGCCTTAAACGACAATTGAGAGAGAAAGGAGGCCAGCTGGTAGCATCATCAGGTCCTCGTTTAAAACCTCCCGCATTTGACGGCCAAAGCTCATGGACAACGTATAAGAGACAATTTTTGAGGCGGCTGCAAGTGCGAATAACTGGGATAACGAGGAAAAGGTTATGGCGTTAGTTCTGGCGCTAAGGGGCCAAGCGTCAGAGTTACTTCAGACCATCCCGGTGGAGAAACAAAGGGACTTCAAAGTCTTGGAAGCTGCATTAGTCTTGAGATATGGCGAGCAACACCTTGCCCAAGTATGCCAGTTTCAGCTAAAATCAAGGACGCAAAAGGTTGGGGAAAGCTTACAAGAATTCGAAGCTTTGATAGAGAGACTAGCACACCTGGCATATCCGAGTGCATCAAGAGAATTTCAGGAACAACTAGCCGTGGGAGCCTTTTTAGATGGCATCAGGGCCGAAGAGGTCAGGCAAATTCTTAGAATATCGCGGCATCAAAGTATTAGCGAGGCTTTGGTGCGTGCCCTCGAAGTAGAAGCTGCCTTTAAAGACACCCCGCGGTCAGAAGTGCGTGCTGTGATAGTTGAAGAGGCACTATAAATACAATATAAATCATTTTTCAATTGGCTGCCGAACCGCTGGCTACTCACGCCGCCCCTCTGCCGCAGCCGCATCTGTCTTACAAATCTCCGTAGCTCATCTTATACTGTTACGTTCTCATATATCGTATCTTATCTCCGGAATTTTAAGTGTGTATATCGTACTCGTGGTTTTCTTATGTTATTTGTATTGTACCTAATACTTAATTTTTCCCTATTTAAAAAACTTAGATAGTAGTTAGTGTTATGCACGAAATGGAAAGTCCTACAACTGATACCAATAGTTCTGAGATCAAAATCAGCTCACTTAATTTAAAACGCAAAAATAGTAACAATGTATACTATGTAAAAAAAAATGGAAGTACTATAATCGAATCAACCAATAAAACTTTCTTTACTGCCACAGTTAGATGAGGAAAGTGACTTGGATAAATAATTTTGTTTTTTATGAGTTATCATAAACATAGCCGGCGTGGCAGCTCAATCGGTTAAAGCGTATTGAGTGACGAATATGCTGATCGACTGCCTACCACGCTCTGGGTTCGACAGACCCGGTATTGACAACACCGGTAGGTGTGGATCTATGTCTGCGTTTTTTCAAATGCCTTGGCTTTGGATTTGGGGGTTGTCTACTATATGTAGTGTGTTTTATCATGTTCCTAATGGTTAATAAAATAAGTCTTATAGATGTTCGTATGTAATAATAATAACAGCCCGTCTAATGCTCTAAGTGAATCCCATTGCAACCACAAAGCCTTCAATCCTACTCCTTTGTTTGAGACATCCTTCCATTCTGGTCGGGTTTCTTTTTCCTTTGCTCGCAATATGGGTCCAATTTCTGCATCACTCAGTTACTCTTGTCTGAATGAATTATATGATTACCTATCTAAATATTAAATAATATACTCGTAATATTGCAAGTTCAGATGATTTTTATTTATTTTTATCTTGTTCTACCGCATTAATAAAACTATAACTGCTATATGTTATAGTTATAGTTAAAATACATATTATATCAAAATATGGTAATAGTGTCAAACAGGGTAGTCACCCTTCAGGCCATTGAAAAAATGTATTAATTTTTTTTAATGCATAAAATCATCGTAGAAAAGTAATATTTTCTAAAATAAACTATCCTAAGACTAATATTATTTGTGCCAAATAGGAGGTGAGAAAAAAAATAAAACATTTGGGGGTAAATTATTTTTTTTTCCTCCCCATGCAGAGTCCACGAGCTTAAAACTTTGTACACAAGACAGTCAGCATACGAGACATCTTATGGAAGCCATTTTAGTTCGGGAGGTGCGGGGGCACTTTTTACATTGCTACCAGCTCATACTCTACTACTGAAATTTTGACCATTCCAGTTGAAAATTAAGTCGAATAAAACTAAGCATTGCATTGCGTTGAAATCGTATTCAACGGTTGTTTGGGGGGCGATTTTTTTCTGGAAATGCAATCTGTATGTTATCAGAATGTTACAGTAAAGTTTTGTTCAATCTGGAAGTGGAGCCTTTTTGTAAATTAAGTTTTAATTTTGAAAAACGCGTTTCGTCTCATTTTTCTTTAATATCTCGAGTTCTCTTCATCGGATCAGGCCAAACAGAAAATCATGATGTTTGTAGAAAAGTTATACATAAAACCATGGTGTCAAATCCGATCTGCCATGTTGTTTTTTTTTGCAGAAAAATAAAAACTGAAAATTTCCAATTTTACATAAACCGAAATTACTAAAAAAATAATTACTCTTTTTTAATGAAACTTCGTGAAATTATAGATCTTGTATGTGCAATCTGCTATGGAAAATTAAAAATAAAATTATTTATTATTTTTTCTAAAAATCGAGATTTTTAATACATATTGAAGCTTCATAAAAAACTGCCATTTTTTAAATCTTAAATTGTAGCTTTTTGAACGATCCTTGTAATGGTGACAAGAATTAATTTTTTATATCATTTTAAAAATAAAAAAATATGTATATTCAGGATTTGAACCGCGGATATCCGCATAGAAACTGGGAATTTTCAGTTTAACTATTGCGCTATGGTCATGAAATATTCGGGCATCCGACAAATTATGGCAGAGAAAGTAATACACTTAATTTTTATACTTTCAGATAATCGGTAATACATGAGTGGGAAGCTCATCGAAAATTAGGTCCAGCAGGAACGTAAAAAAAATGACATTTTCTTATGTTTCACGAAACGTGTTTGACTTTGTCTGAGCACTCTACATGAGTAGTAGAATGCATGGATATCATCTCCGTACGTTTTCCTAGAATCTCGAAGTCTTTGTAATGAGAGTGGGGGAAATATTCTTGTCGTGGCAGTATCGGTTTTAATGAACGAGCGCGCGTATACTTATGTAATTGTAGGTATAATGATTAAAATTTATTTTATGCATTCGCTAATGTTGCCACACATTAGAGAATGAGCAGTGCCAATTTCGGCTCATAAAATACATATAAATATAAAGAAATAAATGTACGAAACGCGAAAGATACGATATCTCATCTCTGATTAATGTAGAAGAGTTTAATGTAGCTTAATTGTTCGCTTTTCAAAGCACCTTTCACATATGATGGAAGTATTTGGCAGGATACATTTTTTCGATAAAAAAATGCATTACAAAAAATGCATTTTACAAAACTTTAAAACAACATAAAAAATATATATTTATCATCATTACAAAGCTCATGCAAAAAGCTACAATTTAAGGAAAAAATTCTTAGTGTGACCAAAATTTTTTAAATAATCTCGATTTATAAGGAAAATAATAAATTTTTTTATTTGTAATTTTCCATAATATTTACACCTACATTACTTATTTCACCAAGTTTCAATAAAAAGGTTAATTATTTCTTTAGTAATTTCGGATTTCGGTAAAATTAGAAATTTTCGTGGTTTTTGTTTTTTTACAAAAAAAAAAAACAAAACGGCACAATGGATCTGGACCCATGCAGTTTTTTTTCATAATTTATTGACAAATATTTTGAGATCTTTTTGGTCTGATCCGATGAACAGAACTAGACATATTAAAGAAACACGACAGAAAAACACGTTGTTCAAAATTAAAACTTAATTTTCAAAAAACGCTCCACTCCCAAATTAGCTGTAGCATCCTTATAACATACAAATTGCATTTCCACAAAAAAATTGCCCCCCCCCCCCAAACAATCTTTGAAAAAAACTTAGTTCTATTCGACTATGAGTGGATATTCAACATCGAACTTTGTTTTTTTTTTGCAAAAGCTTTTTTACATATTTTAAGCAGTAAAATTCACAACTTTGCCACATTTAATTATATCTATTTTTTTTTCCGAGAAGTGATTATCGTAATTCACATATGTGCAATTTTTTAGCACTAACAGTCCTCAAGCATATTAATTGTAAATTGCATTATTATACAGGGAATTCGGTTTTCATGTTTCCTAAACTTGAAGCTATCATTCTACACAAATAAATAATGTTGCTTATAGATAATGTTATGCATATTACATAACCACCCAAATTACTTTAAATAAAAATGTTAATTGATAAAATAGGATTAAGTCAAACTAAGTTATCATTCTATTCTTCTCAAAGCAAACCATAATAAATCAATTTCCATCTTGCGTTTAATCCATGACATTTGAAAATTAAAACAAACCCACTCTTTTCTTACAGCATTTTTTTCATTCCTCGTATGTAGTTGCACTACTTTCACATTTTATATAAGATTATTGTTTATTATTATTCATGACAAGCTTTTTTTAAAATTAATTATACGATTTAAGTATGCGACAGATTCTTTCATCAAAAAGCAGATTAAAGCCAATATAGAATCATGTCGTCGAAAGAAGTCGTTTCTTGCATTCAGGATCCGAATGAGTCAGAAAAGAGTTTATACGTTACAATAAAATATGTTTATCGAAAAAAGTTTGTGTTGAGTCGATGTTCAGTTTTTTTTTAAGAATTTTAACCCTCATGCACTATCGTGGGGTATTTTGACACCCCAGCCGCGGAAATTCGCGCATCGCGTTTTTATTTTTAACACAAAATTTCTGTTGTTTCAGGTAATCTCATAGCTTAAGGGTGTTCATAAAATAGTGTGAAAGGAATTACAAAAAAAAAAATTAGTGTCCCTGTAATCAACGTTTGGGGTGCTGAAACACCCCACGGTAGACCTTGCATTAACGAGTTACCAAAAAACTTAAGAGATGGAGAAGGCTTTCACCCAAGAACAACTGGAAAATTTGGCTGAACACTTTTATGAGGACATAAGTGATGGTGAATTAAATGATAATGATCAAGACAGTGACTTAAGTGATGCTGAAAGTGAACATAGTGATCATGACACGGACTCGAAATTTGGAGGCGATGCAGAACAAGAAGAAGGTGAAATTGAAATGGGACAAGGAAAGAATGATTTAGAATAAGAAGAAGGTGATATGGAAATAGAACAAGAAGTGAGTGATTTAGACCAAGATGGAAGTGATGTGGCAGAAGAAGAACCTGAAGAAGAAAGACATCTACAATCTGGGCAGTATTTTTATGGAAAAAATAGATATAAATGGGCAAAGGCACCACCTGCTTCTTCTCGAACACGAAGTGCAAATATTGTGATTCACCTGCCCGCAACCAAAGGCCCTGCAATAAATACGCCACCTAAAACGCCCCTCGAAGCTTGGTCACTTTTGTTTACTGAAGACATCTTGGAAAAAATAGGGGAACACACAAATGCAAAGATTACAGGCCTAAGTGTAACTTATGGAGACACTGCCTCTTATGTAGGACATTTAGACAAAGTAGAACTAAAAGCATTTCTGGGCTTATTGGTGTTGGCTGCAGTTTTTAAGTCGAATCATGAAGACGCCAGAAGTCTTTTTGCGACGGACAGTACTGGAAGAAACATTTTCGGAGGAACAATGTCTAAGAACCGATTTTGGTTTTTGCTGTCACCAATTATATCAATTTTGACAAATGATATAATTATAATGAATAGAGGCCAACTCAGTGGCTCAATTCTTACAGGCTTGAGACCAAGGGGTCTCGAGTTCGAATCCTGGCTAGGGCGTCGATATTTGGTGGTGTTTTTTTTACGTATTACCGAGACAGTGGCTTTAAGCTAAACTGCTTTAAGCTAGACTGCGTTTGTGTGAGAGAAATCGTTCTTCTCTCCTGATTTCGAGCCTCAGCTGCGGCAGACGGCAATGTCCCAGGGAATGGCTGTTGTGTTATTGTTTGTTGTGTATGTGTCCTGGTTAAGTGGTGAAATAACTTATGGCTAAACTCCGCCAGGATATTAGTCTAAATAAGAGGAAAAAAAAACGCTTATTTTATGAACCTATTAGAACATGCTTGTCATTTTTTTTATATATCAAATGAAGTTTTATTTTTTGTTACAGGAAATAAATATCAGCCCTTCTGAATACATTACCAGCAACAGATGTCTTAGAATATTTTACGTTTAAAGAAAATAAATTTTTAAAAATATGTTTTCATTTATATCGATAGAACTCAATATTTTGTTATTAACTTTCATTTTGAATAAATTATTTGGTTTTAACATTCTAAGTCATTGCAGTAATATTGTACCTATTACCTCATATTAAAACATTCCATAAAAAAAATCGCTGATACTGAAAAATGGGGTGCGTGCACACCCCACGATAGACTTTATGCAACAAAAACATACGATAGCGCTTAAGGGTTAAGACTTTAGTGCTTTGGAATACCAAAATTTGTTCTGCGGGAGGTAAACTCCAAAGGAAAAATATAATAATTCATTTAATTTCATTAATAACTATTTACGAAGCCTCCAAAGTTGAACATATCACTTTTTAATTGAAAACTTTTTTTTAATTAGAAGGTGGTGACTCATAGTGTTCAATAAATTACACAGCCCCACAAAAAAAAAGTTTTTGATCTGTATGACTGACCATAGTATTCCTATGTATTTTTGAATGCTGAATCCGAATCCGAGGTCAAAAAAATTCGTATACCCCCAAACTTTTGCGTTACAGCCAAAAACAACCCCGAAAACGGGGTAAAACCGTGTCATACATCAGGATTCAATGAATGGATGTAAATGAATGGTGAAAAAGATGGGAAGGGAAAATGTTTTATATTTAGCAGTCACTTACTTGAATATTGACTGGAAAACTACCCTTATAGTATGCTGAAAACTCCCCCTGTCAAGCATAGAGTATATAAATGCCAATAAATCGCGAGAAATGTTAAAGTTTTTATAGTTTGGAATACAGTACACGAATCTTACGCGTGTCTCAAAACCACACATATAATAGGGTGGAAACCACCCTTATATAGAAATAGACTGCGTGAATATCAATAGATTGTGGGAAATGGAGGAGTTTCGATGTTTTAATTCCAGAATAGAATCTTGGGTGACCCCGTCCTACCTTATTCTTAGTCGGTACAAAAACTACCCCTGTAATAGGGTGGAAACTATCTTTATTACAGAATAAAGCACAAATGCCAATAAATCACGGGAAATAACTTTTTATAGTTTAAGTACAGAACATGAATCTGGAGTGACTCTCAGGCCACCCCCTTACTCGTGACCCAAAATCTCTTCTATAAACGGTAGTAGCCACCCTTATATAAGAATAAATTGCATGAATACCAATAAATCGTGGGAAATGTTGGAGTTTTCATTGTTTCAGTTCCAGAATAGATTCTTGAGTGACGTTGATCTACCCTATTCTCACTTGGTACCCAAAATCATCCCTAAAAAAACCACCCCTACGTAATAAAATGTACATATGCCAGTTTTTCAATTTTTCTTCTCAGAATACCTTTTCTTCTCATTTTCAAATGATCTCCTCACTGGCTCTCTTTTATGTTCTTCGTGCGTGTCTCTTCTCATAGGCCAACAGTAGTCGGCCATCATGTCTAACATCTCACCTTCCTTGATATCGCTTCTTCATCTCCGAAATATCCTGGTGAAACCGTTCTCCTTGCTCTTCATTGTATTCATCCAAATTTTCTGGATGGCGGACAACTGTTGGTCCATAAAAAGAGACACACACGAAGAACACAATAGGAAGCCAATGAGAAGATCATTTGAAAATAAAAAAAAAGGTATTCTAGGAAAAAGTTTTAAAAAAATTTCATATTCTTCAGTTAAGCTGCATTTATTGCACGAAAAAGTTAATAAGTCTTTTGGCTGGTGTTTATTGCAATCGAAGTTTTAGCGTTTTGTGGCAGAACATAGTTGCTCTTAACGCGGCCAGGCTTGCAATTTGTAATCCAGCACTCCATTAGTCCGGAGAATGGCTGTTGGTTGCAGTTTGGTTTTATTCCTTATATATTTAAGGAAATGTATAGATGAGATCGACAAAATATTACGTTAGTAAATATTCTGCCCTCTAAAAGCATACCTACTATGTACATTTTATTATGTAGTGGTGGTTTTTAGGGATGATTTTGGGTACCAAGTGAGAATAGGGTAGATCAACGTCACTCAAGAATCTATTCTGGAACTGAAACAATGAAAACTCCAACATTTCCCACGATTTATTGGTATTCATGCAATTTATTCTTATATAAGGGTGGATACCACCCTTTATAGAAGAGATTTGGGGTCACGAGTAAGCGAGGTGCCCTGGGAGTCACTCCAGATTCATGTTCTGTACTTAAACTATAAAAAAGTTATTTCCCGTGATTTATTGGCATTTGTGCTTTATTCTGTAATGAGGATGGTTTCCACCCTATTATAGGGGTAGTTTTTGTACCGACTAAGAATAAGGTAGACCAGGGCCACCCAAGATTCTATTCTGGAATTAAAACATCGAAAACTCCTCCATTTCCCACAATCTATTGGTATTCACTCAGTCTATTATTATATAAGGGTGGTTTCCACCCTGTTATATGGGTCGTTTTGAGACACGCCTAAGATTCATGTACTGTCACGGCCGACTCTAGTTAACAGGCCACGAAGTAATAGGTGACAACAGCGCACACAAGTAAAGATGTAGTCCGATATGCGATGGTTGGTTTACATTACAGCAGCTAAATTTAATAGGCGGCCGTGTTTTAATTGTATTTTATTTATTTATAATGCGTTTTGATTCATGATTCCATATGATGATAGTTTCTTTAGCTAGGATACAGATTATAAATCATTCATGTGTTTAATCAATTGAGGCTTCAATCGAAGTTTAAATCTCTGCTCGGTCAATTAAACATCACGATATTTTGTACAGAATTATGCCTATTTTCCACAGAAAAAAAAATGATGTTTAATTGTTCAGCAAAACCAACGAGAAGAGTTAAATAATCCTTTTTTAATAATACGAAATATCATATTACTTCCACATCCAGTGGAAGTATAAATAGTAACGACAAAAAAATTTTTAAAAAATGTTATTGTTCAAATAGGCTTAGAATGTCATGAAATGTAGAGATTTTAAGTTTGAGCAAAAAAAAATTCTGTCTGTCGGTCTGTCTAACTTTTTTTGTGCGCACGTTTACTCTGGACCCGTTTGAGATATTGACTTGAAAATTGATACACATATGTACTTTAACGAGATCTAGAACTAGATTATATTTTCATCTTGTTCCGTCGAAGGGTTGGGGATAAGTTGGGGTAAATTTGGGGTAAATAGGTAAATCAAGCAGGTAAGAGTCCATAAAATTGGTATTTAGAATATACAAGAGAAGCTAAGGTCTCAAAAAAAATGTTGGCATTAGCTACCCCCATTACCACCCCCACCCCATTATTAAAGGGGATGAAAAAAAATGTGATTTAGTGTGTGTACAAGAACCAAAAACCTCAAAATATTTTTTTTCTTCATCCACCCCCACTACCACCCCCTATCACCACCCCCACCCCACTACCGATGTGGGGTATCGTTTTGCGGATCTTTGGGGTATCAAATATTAGATTATTAAAGTTCCATAAACAATTATTTCCACATACAAAATTTTTTCGTTGTGAGTGACTTGGACAGATAATCTGGATGTGGAAGTAGTGATTCCTTGGGCAGCGGTTTTTTTATATTATAAAGGGAGTAATAAAATAATACAGATATCCCATAATATTAAATTAGGAAATGTAATTTTGCCGAGACGGGAAGAATAAAGGGAAAATGGGAAGGGAATTTAGGATGATTCGGGAATGAGTAAATTAAAAAAAAAACAGGACTGTGACAGGCTGTAAGTAAATTTAAAAACAAACAAATATTTACTTATGATATGAATAAAATACGAATATGGAATTGAATTGATACATATAGGTTTCTACTTTGCTGTTTTGAAAGTGTCTAATTTTCGTTTTTTCATTTTATTGACATCTTTTTCAATAGTTCATAACCGAGATTTTAATCTACTTTGCTCAAGTGCTCGATTATTCTACGTTTTTACATAATTATTTAGAAGTAAATTTGCAAATATTGAACAAATAATTCGTAAAATATAGTCAATATTGTTCCCGCATATACACGTGTTTAAAAAAATCTAAATAAAAATTATCTGACTTTAAACTATGTAAAGTTAGATTGATAAGAAAATCTTTTTGATTTACAATTTGAAGGAACTCCTTTTCTAAACTATTGTTGTTAATGATATGTTTTAATATGGCGTAGGTACACGTGAAATTTAAATTATGGTCATATTATTCGTGGGTACTGATAGACCACCACGTTGTAGATAATCAAAATATTGATTTCCAGTAAAATTACCTTTATTTTCAACAATATGTGAAAGGCAAATATTACAAGAAATTTTTTTAGCTAGTGCATGAGATGCATCATATCCAGATATATAAATTTTAACTGCTTCGTCTATATTAGGCCAGTATTAATTGAAATTTGATTTTCAATACTAACAATATCAGCATCAGAATTTAACGTATAAAATATAACTTTAGACGTAAAAATGTTTACATTTCAGCTATTATTTTATTTTATTTTTTTTTGATAAAACGTTAATAAATTCCTCATAATTTTCAATAATATCCGACTTCTCAAAGTTTTGGATTAAAATTTCATGTTGATGAATTTGATTTTCGCGCCTACTTTCTGGATCTTGTAGACGGACTGATTTTTTTGTAGATTAAGTATTTAGGCAAATTTGGAAACATTGATGGGACAGTATTTTCTTTTAATTTTGGTTTATAAGGAATCATTTTAAATGTTTCATCTGCTAAAAGATATTTATCAAATTTAATAATCTCACCGGGATCAAAATGTATTTCGCATACAACAGCGTGTTTTGATGGTATCCAATCTTTTCGGGGAATAGCTGTAAGCCATTTTTCTCTTAATTCATCGTCCTTAGGGAAACTAAACTAAACTAAATGTGGTCTTTGGACCGTCTGTTTTCGTTGTGGAAGTATAATTATTTGTCTTACAACCTGGTACGACACAATGTCTGGGCATTTTAGGTTAGGTCGGTTCAGGCATTGATAAACAGAGTATAAACTCGATTAAAACTATCGTAACGTCCTATAATTGATATCACACGATCTAAACTAAATGCACTTCAATTAGCAAGACACACTATTGTTACAAAATAAAAATATGAATTTTCAGCAATTAAAACAAGAGCCGACCAAAAGCAGCCGTAAACAAATAGCAATTTAGTGAAACTAAGGACCACATGCATTGTTGCCAGTTTTCCTTGTTCGCGGCCTGTTACTAGAGTCGGCCGTGGTACTATTCCAAACTATAAAAACTTTAACATTTCTCGCGATTTATTGGCATTTATATACTCTATGCTTGTAACGGGGGGAGTTTTTAGCATATTATAAGGGTAGTTTTCCAGTCAATATTCTAGTAAGTGACTGCTGAATATAAAACATTTTCCCTTCCCATGTTTTTCACTATTCATTTACATCCATTCATTGAATCCTGATGTATGGGACGGGGTTGTTTTTGGGGTATACGAATTAGGATTCAGATTCAGCGTCGAAAAATACATAGGAATACTATGGTCAGTCATCCAGATCAAAAACTTTTTTTTGTGGGGCTGTGTTATAGATTTCTTTTATGAATTCATTGATATCCATTTCAGATCTATGCTATTTGTTTTTTTATTTTATTTATTTAAAAATAAAAAATCACTTTCAAAATAATTTTGATTGATCCTTATAGTTTGCACTAGTACTTATAGCTATTAAGAAACAAAAGAGAGAACTAAAAGGCTATTATTCACAAGAAGGTAGTTATTCACATTTCATTATTAGCATATTATTTTTTTTAATTTTACGTGCAAATCGCACAATTATAAGTAATCCCTAGAAATGGTAAACGGCATTTGAATTTTAGAAATATTGTTCAAAACATCACAATCAATACATTTTCTTGCTCGCACAATTGTGTTACATTTCTTAACATTTACGGAGTGACGTTCTTCTTATTCTCAATTCGAGGTCCTCGATGATCATAACGGGAGTTTTGTAGACCTGTCCCTTGATATAACCCCAAAGAAAAAAGTCCAATGGGGTTAGATCAGGTGACCTTGCATGCCACCTTGCCTGGTTTGAAATAAGTTGTGTGCCATAAGCTTCATTGAGATAATCCATAACAACGCGGCTGTTATGGCGGTGCTCCGTCTTGCTGGAAATACGACAATCGGTATTGTGCTAGAGGAACTGGTTCGATTTCTTGCCAAACTTGATTTTGTAAAAATTGGAGATACTTGTGTCCTCTCAGCGTACCTTGGAAGAATATTGGGCCAATGATTTGTGTTCCATAAATACCTGTCCATACATTTATACCAAATCTTTCTTGAAACTTCCCTTGTCTAACTAATCTTTGATTTTGTTGGGACCAGTATCTTACGTTCTGCCGGTTGAACATCACATTATTTGTGAAACGTGCTTCAACGGAAAAAATGATTATTATTAATTAACCACTCGCAAAACACAATTCGTCTTACAGAATCTCTTTCGTACAAATGTTGGTGCAGATTGTACTTTAACGAGCGGTAATTATGTTTTTCCAAATTTTTCTTACTGTTTCCCTATTTGATCCTAGTCCTTCCGCTATTTCTCTAACAGAGGCTGATTGATCGTGGCTGATGGTTTCCAGCACATTAATTTCCAACTTTTCATTTACAATGAAATCTTGATTTTGGACACGTAGCTTTCGCCGCATTTTTCTCTCTAATTTCTGGAAATAATGATACGGATGTCTTCTCTTAGGAAATCTCTGAGCATATATTTCACCTGCAAGCACAGAATTTTTTCGACATTCGCCACAAATTAATATCATGTCAGTTTTTTCGTTATTGGTGTACTTCATGTTAAGAAACATCAATAATGAACACAAATCTTTAGCTAAAAATAATGTTTACAAATATCACCTTTCTTTTGTTTTATAATATTGTATCAAAGTGTAGTGCAAAGGCAACTATGTTAAAGTTCAATAAAAATTATTTGGAAAGTGATTTTTTATTTTTAAATAAATTAAATAAAATGGGATATTTCTGTTGGTCGTAGGTACTAAACCAATTAGAAAAATTTCAGATTTACATTTTTCTCTTATTTTTTTCTCCACTACATTGATTTTAGTGCATTCACTGCACTCTAAATGCAAAATTTAATATGGCCCTAAAAGATCAAGTAGTTTCAATGCTTTTTTTAAACTGTGCAGTCGTACTTAGAATCATCTCCAGAATGCAAAAATTTTAAAATATACAGGGTGTTCCATTTAAAATTTGAATGTTGGGTTCATTTCGGAAGAAACGGAAAGTGATTGAAAAGTGTCAAATAATGAAAAATTTTCAATTTTTTGTAAATTTTAAATACTGCGATAGAACGAACATTTGTTTAGCTTCATATGAATCATTTTAGATGTCTTATGACTTGTGATCGTCTTCTGTATGGTTTACAAGAGTAACTTTGATTTTATTGCAGAATTTTGAAAGTTATTTTAATAAATAATCGAGGTGAAAAACCGGAAACAAAAAAATACAAAAGTATACAGACTGGAGGTCCATACTCCACGGGGATTAAGCGTGATCGTTTACTGTCATATTTTTTACCTTAAATTTATTTAAACTCTGTAAACTGAATAAATGTCACAGAATGTTTAAAGGTTCCCCGGGAACAAATTTTGGCAATTTCAGCTGGACTTTATGCTTTCAATTGTTTCCCACGCAACAACGTTCGTGCTTAAATTGACAGAATTATAGGAAAATCGTTAATCATTCCTGTTACCATTACCGAAAATCTTTTTGTAATCTACTTTGATAAAATGTATATTTAATGTCATGTTTTCGTGTTCGGTCAACCTAATATTTAAATTTAAAGTGATATATGAATCGCAGAGTTTTATTAACTGATGTTTTTCAACGACGTATCTGTGTATTTCTCGGTTGCAAAAAAAATTTCTATTCTTAAAATTGAAAATAATGGAAGAATTAATTCGACACATGCTATGTAACTCTCAAATGTATAAAACAGAGGATCGATTGTCATGTAAAAACACTACACAAAACTATTTTTTAGGTGTCGATTTGATTTGGAACTGTGAAATAGAAAAAAAAAATGCACTTTTTCATTTATCTTTCATGAAAAATACCATTTTCACATTTTCATGTTCCCATCCTTCTATCTGACATCGTTCATATGAGCTTGACGAACTCTTTGTACATTTTTATCTTGCCAAATTCGCGTTATGGTATGTCCTTCATTCAACCACGTCTCATTTAAATAACAACATTATCTTCCGCGTTCAGGAGTAGCTCTAATTGCCCGAATATAATTTCTTCGTCTGTCTGAAGTATACAAAGTTTACATCATGTAAAATTTTTCTAAGCGTCGTTTGGCAGCTCATTATGGGTATATCTTCATTTAATGACTCTAAAATTTTCTTTAAAGTAGAGGTTTCATTATCAAAGACAAATATATGAATTTTACGCCGAATTCCATTTTTCTCGAAATCGTTAATATAATTTTTTTCCTTCCAAATTTCCATTTTCCTGCCTTGAAATGATATAAAAATTCTATAAACATGCATGATTAACGCAATCGAAGGCTTTGATTTTTTCGAAACAAATAAGTCAATTGTATAGGACAAGTAAAAGATTTATCGGTCTTAGATCCTTAAAATCCGTAAAGTTATTTGTTAAAAGTAATATATTATCATATGCAATTAAATAGATAACAACCAAAACACATGGAATTTGCGATGCTCGTAAAGGAGGATGTTAAGAAGTGGCTAATTTTGGCCTAAGCTGGGCAACGGAAAATGAACATGGTTTTTGATAGCATTTTCCCCGTAGAATGTGATGATGTATTCGGTTTTACCGAAAAATGGCGGGAAAATGTGGAAATGTTAAGAAAATGTTTGAGAATTTCCAAAGTCCTGTCTGAGATATTCACAATTTTAACCTTTAAGATCTATAATATTTTATTTTAGATTATGGTGGTTTATTTTAGTATTTTTCTCATAGAATATGATGCTCTTCCTCGATTTGCCAAAAAATGTCGGGGAAAATGAGGAAACGTTAAGAAAATACTTAAAAATTCACAAATTCGAGCCTATAATATCCAAAATTTAAACTTTTTAAGATTCAAAGCTTATTTCGCGAAATTCAGGTGATTTCTTGTAGTATTTTTCTATTTTGCAGGAAAATTTTAGGAAAATGCGAAAAAATTAAGAAAACGTTTGAGAACTCACAAAATCTAGTCTGCGTTGTTCCCAAGTGAAACATATTAAGAACCACCATTATTAACTTGAGATTATAGTAGTTTTATCTCGTAGCAATTATCCAGTAAAATGAGGAGGTTCACTCAGCTTTACAGAAAAACTCCTGAAAAATCTGGTTAAATCAAGAAAATAAATAAAAACTCACAATACCTAGCTTGCAGTATACATAAATGAAACCTACTGAGGCTAAATATTGTAAATTTTTATGCACTTTTTTAATTTATCTGAATTTTCCCCGGATTTTTCCGCATGGCTGTGTTAACCTTCTCTTTTCACTGAATAAGTACGAGAAACCACTAACATCTCAAGTTATTTTTTTTAATGCCTTATTTATATTAACGTCCTGGCGAAGTTTAGCTAATGCTACTCTATCACTTAATCAGGACGGCGAGATGAGTTACGGTCACCCATCCAGAGATGGACTCGCCCGGACGTGCTTTAACTTCGCCGATCGAGTCCAGTCACTGAAACCGGTACCGTACCTCACCTATTAACGTTGATTCCTAATATATTTCATTTAGGAACGACGCAGACTATCATCGGACATTTTCTCGATTTTTCTAGAGTTTTTCGTCATTTTAACGCAAAACAAAGTAGATCATCGTATTCCAAAGGAAACATACTAGGAAAATCCACCTCGATCTTTGATTATATAGTCTGCATCTTAAAAAGTTAAAATTCTGATTATCTTAGGCTAGATTTTCTGAGTTTTCAAGCGTTTTTTTAATTTTTACGCTCTTTCCCAACATGTTCCGCAAAAAGGAGTTGCTCCTCGTATCCTACGGGGAAAATACTACAAGATACCACCTGAATCTAGCATAATAAGCTCTGGATCTTAAAAAGTTTAAATTTTCAATATTAGAGACTCGAGTTTGTACATTTTTGGGCATTCCCTTAATTTTTCCACATTTTCCTGACATTTTTCAGCAAAGCGAAATAGAGAACCACATTCTACGAGAGAGATATTAAAAGAAACTACCATGATCTAAAGTAAAATATAATGGATCTTAAATGTTTAACTTGTCAATATCTCAGACAGGACTTTGTAAATTCTCAAGCATTTTCTCAACTTTTCCACATTTTTCCGCAATTTTTTCGCAAAACCGAACGCATGATCGCATTCTACGGGAAAAATGCTATCAAAAATCATGTTCATTTTCCGTTGCCCGGCTTAGACCAAAATTAGCCACTTTTTAGCATCCTCCTTTGCGCGCCAATGAGTCTACTGTCAAGATTTTATGCTTCTAGTATAGTACTCTGTCTTCAATAATAAAAAAGTGTTTTCGATGCATTTTTTTTTCAATGCCGCTATTGAAATATCCATGGATCTCGAATGAAAATATTTTTTTTGCACCAGATCTATTTAGTACACTTTTATATATGGCAATCGACTCACTATATTTCAGAATATATGTGACCTGCAAGCTGTGTCAATTGTTCGTAACAAAGTTATGGGATGAGAAATATAAAATACTATATCTCCTAGAAATTTCATAAAGAAGTGGAGAAGTGAGGTTTTTTCTGATTACGCAAATCCAAATCGAATCTCGACCTCCATAATTGAAGTCGCCAGATCATTTTGCATAGGAATATTACATCAGTTCTTGTATGTTCGCGAGTTTTATAAGGCAGTTTTATTTTCCATATTTCTCTCTCCAACTATAAACAAACATGCTTTACAAGTAAACAAAATATCAAACAATCGCCCTTTTCGAAGTTCGACATTTTCACACATATACGTGAATTTTAAGACCTCAGCTGCTTCCTCTTTAGATAGCAGCTACCAAAAGTACCTCTATGTTGACATAAGATAGGAAGAGATGCAACAATATGATATATCGAGCGATAAGTAGTGGATGCCAGATCAAGAACCGCGGCAGCGAGAGCAGCCACTCTTAGAAGTAGGCTGCGAGTGGTTACGTTCAACGTCTGCCAACATTTCCACCCACTTATGGTTCGTTCGTGAATTGCAGACTGACTTTTTGTCGCATGCATTGCTCTTGTATAGACTCCGGTGACTCATCGATGGTTATTAGACTCAAGTCTGACACGCGCTTTTATCGTCTCGTTTTATAGGAAAACAAATAATTATGCAAATCATGTCTAGTTTAGCCTTCTAACGTCTGTTGAGAATTTAATTTAAATGCAACAATGTCAACAAATCCAAATATACTATCAGGATGTACAAAATCCTATTGTGGAAATATACAGATCACATAAAATGAGATTATATAGGTAGTTTGTTTTAGAGTTATTAAAATTAGAAAAATAGCTGTCATAAGGCCGGTTTTATAGGTACAGATTAAACCAAAGTTTAACTAGAAGTTTAAACTGAAGTTTTACTGAAGGTTTAAACTTTAGATTTCAGTGTTCGCTAAAATGCCTTTAAGATCGTCGGTTCTATCGCCGTTTTGTTAGTTGGTAGCATAATGACAAATTGGCGATTGATGTCATTTACATTACTGTTACTTTGACTTTTCGCGATGAGTAACAAAAGATCTTTAAAGAACCCCGCACGTTTCTTATGTAAAATAATACCCGGTAGATTTGGTTGAAATTGAAATATGTTATTTATGAAATTATCCTGAATAAAAGTCTCCATGAGAGCAAAGTCGAAAAATGAATAGTTTTTAAGTTATGGTGCTTTGAAGTTGTCTATCCGTGGTATATCAAATTCGGAACGAATTATGATGTGACTATCTACCCAGTAATCCAATATTGCCCCTGCAAGTTATCTTGTATTCTACTTTGATAACTGTCAAATGCAGATACTGATTTTTAAACTGCGCAAACGGAGCATTTGACATCTGTCAATCAATAGTTACTTTTGACACTGGACAATGTAGTATTGCATTATTTGCTAACATGCTGTTTTATTATTTCAATAATGTTAATAAAAATCATTAAAGTATAAATGACTAACAGAATTTGACTGCTAGCAACTGTCAAAAATAATACGGTTTACTCATGAAAAGATACTTCTAAGAATTCATGATATCAGTAAGCCCTACGGTTCGGTCAACTAAAGGCCCTGTATACACCTTCTTACGGTTTTACTCGTAGCATTGACAACGTTATAACAACTGTCACCTGTCATAATAATCCTATTTGCAGAATTTTTTTTTAAACAGCAGATTTGGAACCGTCTTAAATAAAAGGTAAGTTGTGTGCCTATTAACGTCGTTAATGTCCTACAAGTCTGTTATTTTACAATAACCACCTATTTTGAGATACATTAAATGAAAAATAACGCCCTAGGGCGTTATGAATATCTATAACGCCCTGGGGCATTATAAAATTATAATACAACCCAAAACAAACAAATTATGATAGCGTTATTGACAAACAAAATGCGTTGCTCTGCAACGGCGGCGTTTACAAACAATTTTGATTTTTACTCTCTTTTAAATCAAATCGTTCTGAACATAATAGATGTCAAATTAATAAATCGTAAATGTCAAAAAAAAAATTCGAATTAAATAACAGACTTGCAGGACATTAAACGTTGAAGGCACCTCGGGTGTTATAGGATAATGACGCCCTCGGTCGACGTACAGTCCCTCGGGCCAGAGGCCCTCGGGATTGTACACTGCCGACCTCGGTGCGTTATTATCCTTATAACACCCTTGATACCTCGCTCCCTAAAAATTAATAGGATAATTTTTTTAAATAGTTATATATTCTTTAATTTTTATTATTTTGTTTTTTTATTGCTAAGATGGATATCTATCTGTTTCTCGTACTCGACGGTTTACCCGTTCAAAAGTTTTCCTGTTTGGAATAACTTTGTTAGGAAAGTGTTCCCCATAAAGCCATCCGATACCTTAATAACTATAATGGCCATTGGCAGCATATCGCACTGTCAAACTGGCAAAATAATCTTACTAATTAGTAGCCTGACTCTTTATTTAAGACAAAGGGTCAATATACGGTACTAAATCTGCCGTATAATTTGTTTTTTATGCAAATAGGACAGAGTTGACAGTTGTCATAACGTTGTCAATGCCACGAGTGAAACAGAAGGTATACAGAGGGCCTTTAGTCTGTCAGTAATTTATACTTTAATGATTTTTATTAACATTATTGAAGTAATAAAACTGCATGTTAGCAAATAATCCTTGCAATATTACATTGTCCAGTGTCAAAAGTAACTATTGATTGACAGATGTCGAATGCCCCGTTTGAGCGGTTTAAAAATCAGTATTGGAATTTGACAAGTGGCATACAAAATAACTTGCACAAGTGGAAGAAACAATATTATTATTTACCATGTGCTTATATTAGGTAATATTCGATTACCGGATAGAGTTATTGACAGTTAAAAACTGTCAATTTGACTATGTCCTCATCATTTTCGATAAATTTTAATGCCAGAATAGTATTCAGCGACCAAAAATTAGTCTAAAAATACTGTTTCTGCACTTTTGTCAGACGTTAATTTGGAATTGTCGTTAGTGATGAGTTTGAATAATTGCATGAGGATTTTCATCGTTCCAACTATGTAGATTGTGAGAATTTATTACACCATCCCTGCGAAATCCTGCTTCATCCGTGAACAAAATACTACCAATAAACTTGCGGTCTTCCTGTTGCTTTTGCAGGAACCAATTAGCATATCGAACTCGAGCAGGGTAGTCGTCTGGGGACATTGCATGAACTTTTTGGATGTGGATAGGATGGAGAAGCTGTTCTTTCAAAATTCTGTGAACCACCGACTTCGAAGTGTTAAATTGCGCTTATTGATGAGTCTTTGGCAACAGCATCTAATACAGCTTCTTCTAGTGCAACTGTACGAATAGTTCTAAGACCACCTTCACCTCCTCGTTTCGGTTCCACGCTCCCTAAAAATTAATAGGATAATTTTTTTAAATAGTTTTATATTCTTTAATTTTTATTATTTTGTTTTTTTATTGCTAAGATGGATATCTATCTGTTTCTCGTACTCGACGGTTTACCCGTTCAAAAGTTTTCCTGTTTGGAATAACTCTGTTAGGAAAGTGTTCCCCATAAAGCCGTCCGAACCATTACCGGCGGCAAGTCCGTACATAAGTTGAATGTCGGCATATTCACCAGATGAAAAATTTGCCATGTCAATAAACTACTATCACAGAACTACTTACAACTTACTTATTACTTGCTACTCAAATTTAATGTTTAAATTTATTCAATTGTTTTCTCACAGGTATCATGCGGAAGTAGTTTATATTACTAGTATTCCTTGGTTCCTTATCAGTAAAATTATTTTTTCTCAAAAACGAATCGCTTTATCGATGTCAAACAAGAATATCTTTTTTTAGAAAATTGTTTAAGAAATTTAGAAATTTTCAAAAATTAATTTATGTCAAAATTTAGGGGTAAAAAGCAATAGCCTGGCTTCCTAGACAAGATACGAAGGGCACCATATTTCTGAAATAAAGATACTCATTTAATATGTACCAGAGATGGGCACGTGACGCGAATTTCACCGTGTCACGCCGTGTCACGGCGTGAGCGTGTACATTTAAGGTACCAAATCACGGAAGATTTCGTGAGTGTGCGTGAGTCAAAAGATCCCGTGCGTGAGCGTGCGTAAGATAATATTCATGCCGTGACACGACGCCCCATCTCTGCTTTAAAACTTCAACCTGTCGTGTCGTGACAAGAATAAGAAGCGAAGCGATAGACGGAAGACGGAACATGAGCGCGAGAAGGGAGGGAAAAGGACAGGAGACAGGATGAATGACGCAACATTCAAATCAAACAGCCAGGCCAGGGCACAGCGCAGCAGGGCACCACGTGCCGTGCGACTACCGGGAGCGCATGAATGAATCATGGGGTAAAGTTAACTAGCTTCGTGCGTGAACATGCGTGAGCGAACGTGCGTGAGTAAACTATCAGAAAGCGTGAGCGTGCGTGAGTTTGCCTTAACATATATCAGTCGTACGTGAGTGTGCGTGAGCTAAAGGTTTAAAGTCGTGAGCGTGCGTGAGCGTGAGTCAAAATCGACTCACGCGCCCATCTCTAACATGTACACAGTCCAAATTTTATTAAAATTGATAGAACGGTTTGGAAGTAATAGGCAAAAAACCTTCTTGAATATATAACCTTTAAAGGGTAATATCTCCGTAGAAAAAAAATTATAGGTACTTTTATTGTTATTTTTACCCAAACTGTACGTTCCCGTAGTATTGCCCTATAGTGCCGGGACGCCCTGTATACACGTGCATACACATACACTTTTTTAATTTTTTAAATTTATATATATGTGTCTAATTTGAAAAAAAAACTGTTTTTGATTAATTAGATTGTGGAGTATACCTATATATTGACTTCGAAGATCTAATATGGGGATTGTTCTTGATGTGAATAATATCTAGTTTCTGAATCATCAAGATGTGTTAAAATATCGTTTCAAAATTCATCACTAAAGTAATGAAAAGGTAAAGGAGAACATTTATTCTTTCCAGGGCCACACACCTACTCATCTTAGACATAACCTTGAGTCGATTTGATGTGACACGAAGTATGATATAAAAATAAATCATGGTTCTGTCGTTCCTAAATTATGTAACACGTTGTACCCTCCACTACGAAACTGTACGACGCGACAGCGGGATAAATATATACAAGTTTTAATAATTTATGGCCAGAAAATTTTTTCGACAAATGTATAAATTAAAGTTCAAATATTCTAAACAATTTATAGTAACTAATAAGATATCATAGAGAATGAAAAATTTTGTATACACATTTTATATTCTAATATCCAATAAAGGCAGAACGGGTCGTTTGTAATAGTTCAACCAAGTTAATCCCAAAAGTTACTTAAAAGATAAATTGATGTAAAGAGGCGAAGCATCTGCCCCGCTGGTTTTTTAAAATGGATTTATCTTGTAAAGCTGTTACATATACGACACACAGAAAATGACTATAATGTTCATCCAAGAAATTCTTACAAGTTAACTTGGATGCTATTTACACGGTGAACCATAATTAATTGGAGCAATTTTTCGATTGCAACGCACTAGTTTTTAACTAATATTAATTACAGTAAATTGTTTCAATGGTACCCCACTCGCTTTTACTCGATAATTATACAAGAAATATGAGTAAGAATTAAAATAACAGAAAGTACGTTAAGAGAAAAAAAATGTATAGAAAGTGGCGTAGTGCTTACGATCACAATCCACACTAAAACACCCCACACGATTTATAATGTGAAATAGCTTCTATACACTAAAACAAATGCGAATGAACTACACGAAATTCGCCAAGTTATAAATTAAATTACAGAGTCATTCGTCATAACACCTGGCGGTTGCGGTACTTCGCTCGGTTCGCCGCATTATGATGTATCGTAATGATTATTTAATGTAAAGATGAATGAAATAAATAAAATATCTTGTAAATATTTACTAAAAATGTAAATAAAGATCTTTTAATTGTATTGGTAATGTTAATAGTTTAAGGCTTGCGACCACGGAGTCTCGAGTTCGAATTCTGGTTAGAGTATGGATGTTTGGTGACGTTTTCCATGTGTTGCCAAGCGGTAGCAGTGGGCTAGACTTCGGTTGTGTGAGAGACAACACGGCTCTCCTCTCTTGAGTTCGAGTCTCAGCGGGGGCAAATGGCAATGTCGCAGGGAATGGATGTTGTGTTGTTGTCTGTGTGCGTGTCTCGGTTGAGTGGTAAAATAGCTCTAGCTAGCAGGTCGTTAATATCAAAAACCGTACCATAAAACCGCCATAAAAAAAATATTCTATATAAATCAACTATTCCAAATGCTCTTCTTTTGTTTACTTATTCATAACGCTTGATATATGTTTTCCCATGCATTATCTAGTTGGCCTAATTCTGCTGTATGGCCTGTCTTGCAGCATTGGCGCCATCTTTTACCTAAAACAATTCGATGCATATCAATTTGGTATTATTTGCTAAGATAGATCGTAACCAAATAGGTACGTAGATATTTGAAGTTCAGAGGGAAAAAGAGTCTCATAAACTACTTTTAACAGAATAAAGAAAACAAAGTTTATAAACAATACGATTACAAAATATCATCGATTCCTGTATTCCTGTATTGTCACAAATTTATTTATCTGTAAAATATATTACCTGCAAAGGTTTCAATATAATCTCTCATGTTCGGAGCAGAAAATCTATATTACTTTACAAAAGAAAGCACAGTCCATACGTTGATCATTCTTGAATGTTATTAAAACTGTTAAAGCAACATAACTTATATAGCAGGTTTGATTCTTAGTATTGTAAATGTGCAAAATTATAAATGAAGTTGAGTCGTTTTTACAACTATTTTATTTTTACAGACGTAAAAACAAAAATAAATTTTATATGCATAGGAACACTTGTAAACACCCATAATAAATTACAGTTAAAAAAAAAATAAAAAACACGCTTTTATGAGTAGCGCACTAAAAAGTTCAAAATAATTATTAGGTAATTAAATTTAAAAGCGTGGGGCGCACTTATATAGCGGTCTAGGCATAATGAACGTTGTATAATGTAGTTACCTAATATATAAGTGTGCCCCACTCTTTTAAATTTAATTACCTAATAATTATTTTCAACTTTTTAGTGCGCTACTCATTAAAGCGTGTTTATTAGTTTTTTTTAAATTAAAATTTATTTTCTCTCCATATCGCGGAAAATTCGAGTTTATGGCGGAGTCGCCGGTGATACGCCAATGAGGCGTCATTACCTCCCTCCACCGTCATCGTATAAGGTCAATGGTACCATATTATTGTATTGTTACCAGAAGCATTTAGAGAAACAAATACAGATTGATGGACTCTTATCGTTTATGTATGAGACCACTCGAATTCTGATCGTTTTTATACTGCATATAACTTCTTTTTAATTTTATTACATCAACTGCGCTTGGGTCCAGTGGGATAGGTCGGAGTGATCGGTTGTGCGTCTGGAACCCTCCCACTTAAAAACGTTAAAAAACCCGGTAAAACTGTGCTAAATTTGACAAAGCTTGGGTGAATTGTAGCTTAAGAATCCGGATTAAATTGATGTGTTATAACAAAAGAACAAAGTTGAAATATAATTAATATTTTGAAATAACTAATACAGAGTTATTTAGTGGCAATCAGTGTGGTGCATAAAGAAATGAGCTTAAAGAAACGAATATATAAACATGACCCAAACTCAGGCGTATAACAGATAAGTACATCTTAGTTTATTTATGTCTTAATGACTACAAGTGTCTGCCCATAAAACCATTGAAATATTTAGGTCCAGACCCTTGAAGAATCGACATCTGTTGAAAAATTTATGAGAGCAGTAAAAATATGGCCAAATAAATTGTTTTCAATCATTATAAAAATATTCAAATGATTTAATTTAAATTATATTCTAAATAATCAATAACGTATCGTAAAATATGGTCATATATTTCTTTCTCTCAAATAATTCTTTTTTTCATAGTTATAAAAAATACTTAAACGAATTTAAAAGTAATGCATTTGATTATTGTGGGTTTAATTTATATTAAAGTAGGGACAGAACAATTTCTTGCGTAAATTTTCAAATGAGGTTTTTATAATTATTAAAAGTACTCAAACGAATTTAAATTGGATTAAACCCGAAATAATCAATGAGACATTGTTGATATACGGCGTCAAAACTGAATTCTCATATTCTCACAGCACTTCAACGGAGGTATGCGTGGTGCAGGCTTCTTTCAGAAAAATGGTATTTTCTAAGAAAACATACACATACGCCAATGATCTTCTAATTGCCGCAGGTGCGTACGCAGGGGGGCAAGGGGACAACTACGCCCCAGGCGTAGCGCGTGGTTTAAGAAGTTTGGGATAGTGACAATTATTTCATATCTGTTTTTGCATACCAAATATTAGTTTAACTTAGCTTTTAAACATATGCCAAAAAAAGTGAGGTTTTAAGTTCCACTGTGCTGTGTTATGTGTTTATTTGGTTCCCCCTGGTTGCCCTCCCCCAGGCGCGGCGCGGTTGAGAATTGTTGGGATAGTGGCAATCATTTCATATGTGTTTTTACATACCAAATATTAGTTTAAATTCGTTTTTACGTATACGTCAAAAAGAAAAGTGAGGTTTTAAGTTCCACTGTGCTGTGTTATGTGTTTATTTGGTTCCCCCCTGGTTGCCCCCCCCCCGAACACATTCCTGCGTACGCGCCTGCGCAGGACACATCTGGACTGAAAACAAACTTCAAGAAAAGCCTAATAATGGAGTGAGAGCCGTCAACAAAAGAGAGTTGGACCAGCGGAGTGGATCACAAAATAGATGAATACTCCCTAAGAACAATGAACAAATTGAAGTACCAGAATCAGAAACGAAGGAATCAGAAGATTCAGAAGAAGAAGATTTATAGAAGCAGAAAAACAAAAATAGGAGCACAAACAGCAGCAACACAATGCGGCAACATATATCACAAGAAGACCCAGAAGAGGCAGAAGTCCAGTACCAAAAATACCAAAAAAAAGGGAGCTTAAACGCTCCCTCACGACACAATGCGGTAACGCATATCACAAATACCTACACCTCCCATCCCACATTCCTTTACCATGCGCCATGTGGCACTCGCTGCTGGCAGCAAGCATGACCTTAGTCCAACCCAGCGTGGACGTAGCAGGCCCAGCTGTATAATCCTTGGGAGTGGCAGAAATGCCTACCGCACGCTGGTAAATCCTAGAAAAAAGTTTCAAATAAAAAAGTTAGCTCCATTCTTTATCTTCATATGTTGTCGATATACTTGGTATCTATTTCGAAAGATAAAAAAGTTTCTCGCTTGTTATATTCACACCTGTAAATTTTCACAGTTTATTGACATAGCTTTAGAAAAAAAATCATATTTTCTGCACTTATTAAAATTTGACTTTCATATTAACATATTTAAGGGTAAAAGGGTGAGATTAATTCGTTGTCTCTTTTATGAGTTAGAACTAGTTAAACGAAAAAATAATTGTATCTATTATTTTACAATTTTCTCACATTCTTGGCTCTATCATTTGTCTCGACCAACCAAAAGAGTCGTAATTTCTTATTTCATAGAAGGATAAGCGTCTAAACACTTCGGTTAAGGTAATTTTAGTTTACATCTAAAATAAAAATTGACCGCTGAACTAACATAGTATCACGGGTTTTAACAAGAGAAACCTGGGTTCTGAGTTTTGCATGTATATTTCTTTGTTCGACTATTAGTTCTTCTTGTAACTTGAAAACGGTTTAACCGTATCTCATGAACCATACATTCTTCAATATCATCATAATTACTTTTTCTCTCTTTATACATGCCAAAAGAAGGACTTTGGTATAGCGAGGTGCACAGCCTCCAGAAAGTATTACGTCAAAATACTGCTACTTCAATTCCCATGAACTACTTCATGCCGTGGACTGGTTTGAAAATGTTCATAGCCCTAGATCTGATAAAGCCAAACCATTAAGAGATTTTACTTGACTGAGCTTAACTTAGACTTTCTCTTTTAACTTTCTACAAGACGTTTCATTAGTGGCATCTTGTGTTTCTTGACCAGCTTTTCACACTTTCAAAATGGATTTGAGTAGACAAACAGAAATAGTAGCTCATAAAGAAAAACATTAAGGGATTTTTACCTGTTTTGCGTTTCTGACTAAACTCTTTTCTTTGAAAGCTGTCCCTTTTGTTTATCAACTTAAAAATATTCTGAGAAATACAATAGAAATGGAAACCTAGCCAAAGATATAAACGGTCGCAAAAAGGTTAAAGTTAGAACAAATACATAAAAAAGAAATTTGCTTTCCAAACATAAAATAGATATTTTTATGAATGTGAAATAAAAATAAGTTAATAAAAATGGAACCCTCCACAGGCCATAGTTTTTGTACAAAGAAATTTTATTATAGTCTGTTAACACTTTGGTTTTCTGTGGCAATTAATATTTAGAGTTCCTTACCTGAGCGGGTCCAAACGGAACCCTATTATTCATGCTCTGCTGTCCGTCTCTAACGGAGCTCTAGTTTCGATTGTTTTTACTGTCTAGGGGGCTCTCGTATATATAAACGGGATCAAAAAATTAAAATATTTTTGAACATAGGCGAGCGGTATATTGGCGAATAGAATGATTTTGAATTTTTTATTATTTATTGGGTTCAATATATCGGAGTTCGAATTGTGCCTTCCGAGCGAACGGACGCGTCCGAAAAACGCTGCCATTAAAACGTGAAAACGCCTGCTAAAAATCCGCTAAATTTGATAAAAATTAGGTGAATTTGTAGAGTAAAGAATTCCGCGCAAATCGATATATCATAACAAAACATTTTGAGTTTACTAAATCTTTCGAGGTCTTTTACTAGAAATCTAAAAAGTATATATAAAATAATATGCTTTAATGTGCAGGAAATATTGATAAAGTCAAGTATGCACCAAATACTATTTGTAATTCTTGCAGAATTATGCTTCAGCGTTGGAACAATACTAAAGACAGTAAATATTTAAAGATGGTGAGACCAGTTAGATGGTCTGATCCAATCACTAAATAAAGCTGTTACTTTTGTATGACCGATACTGGTAAGAAAATGTTCAAAATCGGGAAAAAATCCAAAAAAAACAAACAAAAAAACATATATCTGAATATAATTTATATTAGGTTTGAGTTTATCTGACATCTATTGGTCGTTTTTTTGCGACAAAAATGCTGTTTCAAAGATAAAATCTAAAGATAAAAAAAACAAACGATAAAATTAAATTCTGATGGCGGCATCGAATTCAAGAGGTGAAAGTACATAAAGATTGGTAGGTCTAGTTTCTGGGTCTGAACTTTTTTTTGAGTGTGGCTGTGCTATTATTATTTTTTAATTTTTTTGTTATAAACAATTTACTAGCAGTGAAGGAGTGGCACTATTAAAATTGAGGACAAGGTAAAACAGTGGATGGAATACATGCAAAAATTGTTTAATGACGAAGAACGTGGAAATCTGGTAGCAACTAATTGTAGTACCGGGTCACCAAGCAACAAACTGGAAATTATAAACTTAATCAAAAAGCTGAAAAGCAACTATAATTTAATTTATTAAATAATTAATGTATATTACAAGAATCACTAATAACAATAAAAATGTATAACACAATTTGTAACGCGGGATAATTTATTAACAATTACACTTTTAACTCCTGTCGGTTACTGTTAGTATTAATAATAAAAAACATCGACCTATTCTGTGTGTTTGTTATTTCTTTAATAATATAGTTAAAGTACACAGATAAAAATCAACATTGAAGTTATTAATCAAGTCAGTTGTTAGTCAAAGTGGTTTATATTCATATCAAGAACCTGTAGTGGTTTTATATCTACGCAGCTTTACTGTATTAAAATTTTTAATTTTCGTAGTACTATATATACAGTGTGTCTCATTTAAAATGAAGACACCCGGATATTTTCGTAATTTTTTGAAATCCAGATTTGAGCTTTGTCACAATTGTGGTCCTATATAAGACGTACATCGATATATCATAACAAAACATTTTGAGTTTACTAAATCTTTCGAGGTCTTTTACTAGAAATCTAAAAAGTATATATAAAATAATATGCTTTAATGTGCAGGAAATATTGATAAAGTCAAGTATGCACCAAATACTATTTGTAATTCTTGCAGAATTATGCTTCAGCGTTGGAACAATACTAAAGACAGTAAATATTTAAAGATTGTGAGACCAGTTAGATGGTCTGATCCAATCACTAAATAAAGCTGTTACTTTTGTATGACCGATACTGGTAAGAAAATGTTCAAAATCGGGAAAAAATCCAAAAAAAAACAAACAAAAAAACATATATCTGAATATAATTTATATTAGGTTTGAGTTTATCTGACATCTATTGGTCGTTTTTTTGCGACAAAAATGCTGTTTCAAAGATAAAATCTAAAGATAAAAAAAACAAACGATAAAATTAAATTCTGATGGCGGCATCGAATTCAAGAGGTGAAAGTACATAAAGATTGGTAGGTCTAGTTTCTGGGTCTGAACTTTTTTTTGAGTGTGGCTGTGCTATTATTATTTTTTAATTTTTTTGTTATAAACAATTTACTAGCAGTGAAGGAGTGGCACTATTAAAATTGAGGACAAGGTAAAACAGTGGATGGAATACATGCAAAAATTATTTAATGACGAAGAACGTGGAAATCTGGTAGCAACTAATTGTAGTACCGGGTCACCAAGCAACAAACTGGAAATTATAAACTTAATCAAAAAGCTGAAAAGCAACTATAATTTAATTTATTAAATAATTAATGTATATTACAAGAATCACTAATAACAATAAAAATGTATAACACAATTTGTAACGCGGGATAATTTATTAACAATTACACTTTTAACTCCTGTCGGTTACTGTTAGTATTAATAATAAAAAACATCGACCTATTCTGTGTGTTTGTTATTTCTTTAATAATATAGTTAAAGTACACAGATAAAAATCAACATTGAAGTTATTAATCAAGTCAGTTGTTAGTCAAAGTGGTTTATATTCATATCAAGAACCTGTAGTGGTTTTATATCTACGCAGCTTTACTGTATTAAAATTTTTAATTTTCGTAGTACTATATATACAGTGTGTCTCATTTAAAATGAAGACACCCGGATATTTTCGTAATTTTTTGAAATCCAGATTTGAGCTTTGTCACAATTGTGGTCCTATATAAGACGTACATTTCGAAAATATAAGGGTGTCTTCATTTTAAATGAGACACACTGTATATAAATTAGGGTGTGCCTTATTTATACTTGATGAAAAAAATTTTTTAAATTTTTTTCGGTCTCACCTCCCATGAAAAGTTTACATTTCATATAAGAATCACACACTCAAAATTTCAGACTTCTAGATATATTCCTTCCCGTGCCGGCGGGACCTAGAAGTTTGTGAAAAGCAATTTTTTTAAATAGAAACATCAAGGTGAATTTTTTTTTAAATCGTTACTTCAATTATATATAATTGACATAAAAATAAGAAAATAATAATTTCAACCAACATGGTTGATATTTACCCTTACCACCAGAAGCATAGAGTTAAGCAAAATAGTGAATTTTTGAAGTAAAAACACATATACGTCACATTCCAGCCACATTCCATTCAATTGCTAAAGCTGATTAATTTTGTTGTGCCTTTTCTGGTAATATACTTGGTACACCGTCCCCTATGAAACCACGAGAGTTGTGAATGCAACTATGCCTTATAAAAACGTTTGCGCATAGTTGTATCATCAGTCGGTCGCATCGATCTGATGATCACATCAGTTTCATCACCACCAAAAATTGTCACCACCTGACAATAAGAATGAAAATACCCGTGACAGTCAAACGCGCATTTTTCTAAGTACTTTCCAAAGAAATATTTGCTGAAATGATGAAAAAAACGGGAAAAAACATCAATATGAATGAGCGTGAAATTAGAAAACTTGTAGTCTTGCATATTATAATGGGCATACTTCGTTTTCCTAGACTGAGATTGTATTAGGCACCTGCGACATGAATCAAATTTCTGGATGAAACTGGAATATCATGTAATAGATTTGAATCCCTCAGAAAAACTTACATATTGTGGATCTCAACAAAAAACGCAACGATGATAGTGATAAACTTTGAAAAGTACGTACAATAATAAAATTATTCGAAAATCGTTGCGAGGAATTGGTAATTGATGAATCAATACCGTTTAAGGGGCAACCATCAGTCAAATAGTATATAAGGGAAATCCAAACCCGTGGGGGGTAAAAATATGTATGCTTTGTGGTAATAGAAATTCATCAGTATCAATAAAACGTCAAAAACCACAGTCCATCCCAGTCTACTATAAAATTCAATAATCTTGGCCATTGGCCAATACATACAAATGGCCATGAGCAGCTCTGTAAACTCGAGACTTGTGGAGGTCGTTCACGAATTCAGGGTGAGAAGTGCAACATGCATCTATGGTTATCTAAATTTAAAAATTGTTTCAAAAATTTCCATGTAAAATAAAATAAAAACAAAATTTTCATATTTAATTTTTTTTCTTCCTGGCCTGATGGAGGCATTTACCACTATTTAATAGTTCATAAATCTGTGGAGGAAACTAGTCTAAATTTGGTTGAAGAGTTATTAACGGAGTATTAATGAATAATATATGCCAAAAAATGTTTCTTCTTGCTTATCAAAAAATCGGCGCTGAAAGGGTTAAGTTCATTAAGTTTCTTAAGAATTTGATATCTAATTGTTCACTTTTCAGTGATAACAATTGACTCATTCATTTAAAAAAATAGCATGGATTCGGAATTTTTAAATCACGATCCGAAAACATGGGGAACGCAAGATTCTTATACGAATGGACGAGAAATAATAATGTTGTGGCAGTTTACATACTCTTGAATAAGATTTCCGGTAACCAGGGATTTTCAAGAAAAACAAAAGTGAAGATAATATAATATCATTTTTGAATACAGATATTTTAAGAAAACTCAATGTAAAAAAGGAGAACTAACCCAAAAGCTTAATATATATATACATATATCAAAATATTATTTTTTATTTAATTATAGAAAATGTTGATTAAGAAATAATATCAACCACTATAACAACGACAACGACTCCAGCACTCGGCTTTCTGGTATATTTTGTACTTTTAGAAGAATACAAATATATATATATATATATATATATATATATATATATATATATATATATATATATATATATATATATATATATATATATATATATATATATATATATATATATATATATATATATATATATATATATATATATATGTCCATTAGTTATTGAACCCTGTCCCTTAGAAGTCCTTCTTTTGGCAAGAATTCTTAGAGACTAGAATCCCAAGATCCAATCCAAGATTTTCCCAGTTTTTCTTTACATTTTCTCAAGTGGTAAGTAAATTGTTTACTCATTTACCCTTGTTATTAAAGAGAATACGTCAATCAGTTATCGATGACACCTCCTACAATTGATGATATTTTGTTAAACAATCAACCAGCCACATCAGATACAGTGATACCGAACAGTAATTATGTTACGAATTCGTATACTATTAAACTTCCTCCTTTTTGGGTTAATAAACCGGAAATATAGTTCACTCAAATAGAGTCTCAATTTTCTATTCACAGGATCGTTAATGATCGGAAAAAGTACGATTATGTCATTGCCAGTTTACCCCCGGAAATTATTACAACGGTTTATAACGTTGTCACTAATCAACCCGAGAGAGATTTGTATAATAATTTAAAAACTATTCTAATTTCTCGTTTGACCTCAAGCGAAGAAAAGCGATTAGAGGACTTGCTCTCTGGTTCCCAGATGGGGGACCTCAAACCGTCCGATTTTTACCGGTCGATGCTGTCAATTGTCGAAGGATTCCATGTGGTGAGCCAGGAGCTCCTAGTCAAGTTATGGAAACGACGATTACCTAAAACCATCTTCATTGCAATCACCGCATCAGGAAAGACTGAGATTAAGGAATTAATCGACATTGCTGATCAAATATGGGAGTCGTGTCAAAATTCTATGAATTCCCTTACCTCTAATTGAATTTGTAACGTTAATCCCACAGTTTCTACGTCAAATTTGATTGCAACTTTTCAAGACACGTTGAATCAGGTATTACCCAAAAGTCTAAGCTAGTTGATATTAACTTTGACTTAAATTTATTGAGCGTAACTCAGGAAGATGATTCTGACCTTAATTTTTTATTATCAGATACTTCCTTGAACGCAAAGAGAACTTTTCATTTAAAGAAAATTATGATTCCATATTCTGACAAGTTTATTTGGTGTGACGTTTAGCGCCCTAAACTTCGTCCTTACGTTCCTATCGTTTATAGACGAACAATTTTTGATATATTTCATGGTTTATCTCATCCTGGTATCAAAGCGACTAAAACATTAGTTTCTAAAAATTATTTTTGGCCCAAAATGACTTCAGATTGTAATCTCTGGGCAAAAACTTGTATTAGCTGTAAAACTAATAAAGTGACAAGACATACAAGGAGTCCCATAGCTAACTTTGATATTCCTAAAGGATGCTTCGACCACATACATATAGTTTTAATATAGTTTTAATATCGATATCGGATTCAATGGTTGCTACCGAGTAGACGTGTTTCTTGTCAGCTGCTGTTTTTAATAATTCTAAGTGTAAAAAGTCAACTGAGTAAGATAAAGTAATCATAGCAAAACTGTGTAAAAAAATAGTCAATTTTAGTTACTATTAAGTAATAACGTAAAAATGTCCAAGGCCCTGGAAAAAAAGGAAATGAAGGAAAAACTTCTTGGTATAACAAATGCTCTGCTAAGTGATAAAAAATTTTTAGAAAAAATTGTTAGTGATGTTGTGGAAGCTGTAAGTGAAAAAATTGAGGAAATGATAGAGAATGAATTAAGTGAAGTTCGAGAAGAGTTAAATAAAGTGAAAAACGATAACATTAAACTGCAATTGGAAATAGACAGAGTGGAACAAAATTCTCGCAAAAACTCAGTAAGAATATTTGGAATAAGTGAGGAAAGAAATGAAAACATTACGAAAAAAGTGCTAAGTATTTTTAATAATAAAATGAGTTTAAATATTAAAGAAGATTCCATTAAAGAATGTTATCGCACTGGTCCGCAAAAATATGGCGAAAAAGCAAGGTCGGTCGTCGTGGAGTTCTACAACAGTGTCACCAAAGAACGTGTGTATGTGAATAAAAAGAAGCTGAAAAACAGTGGCATCGTTGTGCGTGAAGATATAACGAAAATGAGATTGGACCTCCTTAATAGTGCTGTTGTTAAAGTGGGCATAAAAAATACATGGACTTATAAAGGTACCGTATTTATCTTTTCTAATGGTAGAAAACACAGAATTAATGTGTTAGCAGATTTAAACTCGATTGGCGCTGGTGATAATATACAAACATCTGACAATTGACATGTGTTTGTTGTTTATCCAAGTTTACTCAACTTCTCAAATTTATTACTAATTATTATTTTTGTTATTAATACCACACATTTATAAAAAACAAAACATATTTTTCTATTACCTGTTAGATTCAATTTAGTACTAATAGGGGGATATAAATAAATTATAAATTTTGTATTAAATATTATCTCTAAGAAGAAATCTTACTATCAATACATAAATTATATTGGTTTACTTCTCACTATACCCAGAAAATTTTTGAACATTTGTTCCTTTTCATTTTAATATTTCCTGTAAAATAACGGTCGAATAAACTATTATAAATTATTGTTATTATTCTTTTATACTAGACGATATATATATTTAATATATAAGCAGGATAACTTGCAAGTATAGAGTATACTTATAGATTTCAATTATTATCTATTCTGTTGTCGACTTTCTTAAGTTTAGGTATAAAAATTTATTGCCTTGCAGTAACTGCTAAAAAAAATAAATATATATCTCAGAATGAGTAGTAAGTTCAAGTTATGTCATTTGAATGTTAGATCGCTATTGCCAAAATTAAATGAATTCAAAAATATTGTAGATAAAGTGAATGGCGATATTCTGTGTCTTAGTGAAACATGGTTATCAAACAATATTCCAGATGATGTCATTAATATACAGGGTTATAGTTTTGTAAGGAAGGATCGTCAAACAAGGGGAGGAGGAGTAGGTATGTATATTAAAAACAATATAAAATATGATGTGGTTAATTTAGAAGAAATAAACCTTGAACAGGTGTGGGTCTGCGTCAACATTGGTAAAAAAAAAATTGCAATTGGGACAATTTATAGACCACCCACTCTGAATACGACTTTATTTTTAAATATGTTTGAAGAAGTAATATCCAGTCTATTGCCTACCTGTGATGAAATAATGTGTATGGGTGATTTCAATTTAAATATGTTAAATAATGAGGATGATTACGTAAAAAAATTCAACAGTCTGTTGGATACATTAGGCCTTACTCAAGTAATCGATAAACCAACTCGAATAACTAGATCTTCACTATCACTGTTAGACCTACTCTTAACTTCAAATAATAGTACAATTTTAAACAAGGATGTATTAGACTGTGATATATCAGATCATAATTTAATTTATTGCACAACCTCTTTGGCTAATTTTAATAAAACACCAGATATTATTTTCGGTAGAGACTTTTCGCTCTTCGATTACAATATGTTTCTCAGAGATTTGTACTCGGTGCCATGGTTTTTAATATTTGATATGGAAGATGTTAATGATAAGATGAATTTTGTTAATAATAACTTAAATAATCTGTTTGACATTCATGCACCATTAAAAGAATTTAGGATATCAAAGGAGAAAAAACCGTGGATAACAGATAACATCAAATTTATGATAAAACTTAAAGAAAAGGCTCTTAAAAAATTCAAAAAAAGCAAAATTCCGGCACACTGGGATTATTACAAATCTTTGAGAAATTTGGTTACAAGCAGCATCAAAAGAGAAAGAAAGGCGTTCTTAGATTATCAAATTTCAACTTGCAGCAAGTCGGGTCGGGTCAAATCTGGAAGAATATTTATAAACTAAAAATAATAAATAAAACAAAAAATAATACTATTCCAGATAACTTACAAGATGTAAATAAAATAAATAATTACTTTTTAAATTCGTGTATTGATAATAATTTTTTAATTGACACAGAACTCCATGACTATTATACTAATAACAGAAAAGCAAACTTTACCCAACTATTTACGTTCAAGGAAGTGAACGAATCTGATGTAGAAAATATTATAAACGATATAAAAACGAATGCCACTGGATATGATAATATAAATATTAAACTTTTAAAATTATGCTGCCCTCATTTGATACTTTATATTACACATATTGTAAATTTTTGCATAAAAAATAGCGTTTTTCCTGAAATATGGAAAAAAGCATTAGTGACACCACTGCCTAAAGTAGCAGATCCTCAAGAACTAAAAGACCTTCGCCCCATAAGTATACTGTGCACTATGTCCAAGGTGTTAGAAAGAATTATGGAGACGCAAATTAAAGATTTTTTAAAAAAATATGATATTTTACCTGTGACACAATCTGGTTTCCGATCCGGATATAGCTGCAATACCACACTTCTCGGCATGACAGATGACATATTTAGAGCTACAGATGATGGTAATTTAACTGCACTTATTCTTTTAGATTTCTCAAAGGCTTTTGATACCATAAATCACAAAATTTTGCTTTCAATTCTCTCATTCGTTGGATTTGGTATCGAAGCTATTAATTTAATAAAAAATTACCTTTCCAAAAGATCTCAAATTGTAAATTATAAAAGGAAATCATCTAATTCAATAGATTTAAAGCAAGGGGTTCCACAAGGGTCCATTTTAGGCCCATTACTATTTTCGATATACACTTGTAATATTAATTCATGTTTAACTCATTGTAAATTTCACATGTATGCCGACGATACTCAAATTTATATGAATTTTTCACACAATCAATCAAATGAAGCTATGATTCTAATAAATTCAGATTTAGGGAACCTTGTGGAATTCTGTAAAAAACATGCACTTAAAATTAATTCTTCAAAGTCATATTTCATGTTATTCGGGAAGAAGTGTATACGGGATACAATTAAGAATTCGCAATAAAAGTGGGAAATGAGGTTCTATTGCAATGCAATTTATGTAAGAATTTAGGTGTTTTTTTAGACAGAGATTTACGTTTCGAAGAACATATTGCGCGATGTATCCAAAAAGCCTACTGTAATTTAAAAATTTTATATGCAAATAGATATTGTCTCAGTAGAGACCTGAAAATATTGCTGTGTGACTCCTTAGTACTATCGTGTTTTAATTATTGTGACTCCTTGTATGACTCTTGTATAACGGAATCTGTTAAATCTCGTATACAGAAAGTGCAAAATTCGTGTCTTAGATTTATTTTTGGTATACGTAGAAGGCAACCAATATCACACACTCTTCAAGCTGCTAAGTGGCTCAACATGTCTAATAGACGTAAATTACACACATCTGTTTTATATCATAAAATCATAAAACTACAGACTCCTCCTTACTTATTTAAAAAAATTTGCTTTAGGCGAACTGCACATAGTATTAATATTCGCTCAAAAAATTTACTAACGATCCCTTCCCATAAGTCATCCTTTTACAAACGATCATTTGCTTACAATATTGCAAAATATTATAATGTCATAATTCCAGAAAAGCTAAAAACCTTATCGATATCAAGTTTCAAGAAGACCTTTAGAAATATCCTGTTCAATTGGCAATCTTAAGAAAGTTAACTCAAGTAACGTTTCATTATATAATTTTCAGGTAAATATTTAATATGTTGAAATTCTTTATTTTGGTAACATAGGAAAATATTTGGTATTGTTTCATTGTATCCGTTTTTACTTGGGCTAAATGGAAGAACAGACAGCTATTCATTAGCCGAACTGAATTTATGCCCCTTTTTCCATTTATTTATTATATAAATTTATATTTGTATATATAAAATATTTAATTTCTTTTTGTAAAACAACATCTGTTTATGGTTGGAAAATAAATGTATTATTATTATTATTATTATTATTATTATTATTATTAATAGGACCATTACCTCCTTCTAAAGGTTGTTCTTATATTCTTACTGTGATCGAACATTTTACTAGATGGCCCGAAGCTTATCCACTTCAGGATATTACTGCAGAAACTGTAGAGCGTACGTTATTTCAGAATTATGTTTGCCGATTCGGTGTCCCTGTCACAGTGACAACGGATGGGGGGGTTCAATTTGAGTCGAAATTGTTCCAAGAATTTTCAAAATTTTTGGGATTTCATAGAATTCGTACGACACCATATCATCCTTCCTCGAACGGAATGATTGAAAGGTTTAATAAATCTCTTAAAACTGCTCTGAGAGCTAAAGCTTCTACACCACATTGGGTAGATGAACTTCCTATCATACTATTAGCTCTCAGGATCATCCCTAAAGACGATTTGCAATGTTCCTCCGCAGAACTCGTTTTTGGTCAAACTTTACGTTTACCAGGTGAATTTTTCATAAAATCATATACTTGTACGGATATTTCTTGTTTTATTACTAAATTACGTACTTCTTTTGATAATTTAACGTTCATTCAACCTTTTCACCATGTTAATTACAAATCATTCGTCAGTTCAGACATATTGACTTGTAATTTTGTTTTCGTTCGGAAAGAACGTTTTAAAAAAATCTTTCTCACTTCTATACGATGGACCATTTAAAGTTTTGCCCCGTACAGATAAGTTGGTTACTTTTGTTAAAGAAACTAAAACCGTCACAGTAAACGTTGATAGAATTAAACCAGCATATCTACTGACAGACAAATGCGATGTCACTCTACCACCTATTAAGAAAGTTCGTTTTGCCATCGACGAAATAACTGATTGACCTTTCTTTTTATTAGCGGGGGAGTAATGTGGTAGTTTACTTACTCTTGAATAAGATTTCCGGTAACCAGTGATTTTCAAGAAAAACAAAAGTGAAGATAATACAATATCATGTTTGAATACAGATATTTTAAGAAAAATAAAATGTAAAAAAGAACTAACCCAAAAGCTTAATATATATATATATATATATATGTATACATATATCAAAATCTTATTTTTTATTTAATTATAGAAAATGTTGATTAAGAAATAATATCAACCACTATAAATATCACTTGAAGTTGTCAACGACACTGCCGAAAGGTCGGTAAAATTAATGGAGGATTTCGATCGTCTAATAACAAAGGATGAAAAGCAAATACAATACGTATTGCAATGTGTGCAAGGGCACAGAAAAATATGTATCCAAATTGTAAGAAAGATACATTAAAGCAAATATTTTAATCATTTTGAACAATAAATACTACATAAAAAATTATTTTTTACTTACTTTTAAACCTGTGATAATAATTCAAGGGATATTTGAAAAAATTCCAGTTTGGGTTTATTTACACCCCCCTCTAGGAGGCTGAAATTTTGGGTGTGTAATTCTTATATCGAATATAAACTTTTTAGAAGGTGAGACAAAAAGAAAACGAAAGTCGAAAAATAAGGGGCACCCTAATATAAATATTATAAACCGTTTTACCCTCGCTCGCTCGTTACGCCGTTAAACGTTGTGTTAGATGCTACCTTTCGGACACAAATTAAGAATTTATTCGCGGAAAAAGTGTTATATTTAAAGAACTATAAAAGCCGCTGGTAAATATGTTACAAATATTTTTCAGGATCTGTGCCGGGAAGTTTATATTTAAACCAATATTTTTACTTATTGTAGTTGACGCCACCGCTACGCTGCTATTAAAATATGAACAAATCAGGGATCAGGATTTTTGTAAGTGCCGGCGGACGTCGCCGTGTGCCACTTGATACTAAAAAGAACAAAATATATCTTAAATGCAGGCGTTACGATATCTCAGGAAATTCGACACTAATTTGATTATGTAAATATATTCTCTCATTTATTTGGTTCATGCATATTTATTGTGGCTTACACAATTCAAGAAATTAAATTGTGAGATAACGCGATGTCTCTTTATTACTGAATCTTGTTTTATAAAAACCGTCGAAATATCTTTCATGATTGCTGGGATTTGCTCATTGTCATTATATAAAAATAAATTATAAATTTAAGATTTATGTTTACAATTATGTTATGAGCTGTAAACGTTATTAACCGGTCATTGAGGTTAATGTTATTTTTTTTTCATGTTATTAACATTATTAAACCTGTCATATACGTGGACTTCCTCTTTAAGTGATTACTTTTTTAATTATTCTCATGTAACAGAATAATTCACGTTATTGACCGAGCATTCTCATTATTGGCCCCTGATGATGACTAGAATGTTGTTGATAAAGTGAATTTCAGCTAAAGCTCTGCTTTTAAAATAACAGTAATTATCACTGGTAGCAACTTTAACTGCTTATGTTGGTCATTGACCTCAATATTACCCATGCAGTAGTTTCGTTTTATATTCACTTACACACAAAAATTATATAAATTTTGAATTTCAATTTTCAATTTTTCAATTTTATTAGATAGATGATAACAATGTTGTTTACAATTAATAATAACTACAGAATAAAAAATGGTTTAAGCAACTTACCTAAGTTACCTATGTAGCTTGTGTTGTAAGTGTACTTATAACATATCCATGGCGGTTATTAATTGTAAAAAAAAATGTAGGATTCTTCATATAAAAATATTATAAAATAAATTAATAAAAATATAAAATATTGGTCAGTGGGATAGGTGGAAGTAAACAGATGTGTGTCTGGAACTCCCCCACTTAAAAACGTGAACACCTGGTAAAACTGCGTTAAATTTGATAAAATTTAGGTGAATTGTAGCTCAAAAAATTCCGCGTAAATCGATGTGTTATAACAAAAGAGTTATTTAGTTGGCAATCAGTGTCGTGCATAAAGAAACAAATCTTAAGAAACGAGTATATAAACAAACGAACCGACCCAGGCAATAAATAAGCTAAGCTAAGTACCTTTTTTATTTATAAGTAAAACCATTGAAGTGTTTAGGTCCAGAGCCTTGAAAAGTCGACATCTGTCGGTGGATTTGTGATAGCGATGAATTATTGAAATGTGGCCATAGTACCCCTGTGCAAACCTCCAATTCAAATAAATTCGATTTAAATTATACCCGAAATAATCAATAACACAAATTGTTCATAAGGTATGGTCATATAAATTTCTTATCAAATAATTTTTTTTGATAGTTATTAAAAATACTGAAACGAATTTAGTATCAATTGGACCCGTAATAATCAAATGCATTACTCTTAAAGTATGGTTATAACACTTTCTTTCTTAAAAATTTTCAAATGAGGTTTTTCATAATTATTAAAAGTATTCAAACGAATTTAATTTAAATTAAACCTGAAATAATCAATGAGGCATTGTTGATATACTGCGTCAAAACTGAATTTTCACAGCACTTCAACGGAGGTATGCGTGGTGCAGGCTTCTTTCGGAAAAATGGTGTTCTTCTAGGAAAACACACACATACGCCGATGATCTCCTAATCGCCGCAGGACACATCTGGACTGAAAACAAACTTCAAGAAAAGCCTAATAATGGAGCGAAATCCGTAAACAAAAGAGAGTTGGACTACCGGAGAGGAACATAAAATAGATGAATACTCCTTAAGAATAACGAACAAATTAAAGTACCCAGGCACAGACATGACGAACCAACTGGAACGGAGGGAATTAAAACGGCATACAGAGTAACTGAGAAGAATAAATTATCATGCTACCTTACCAAATGTATGAACATAGCCATCAAATGACCAACGGTAACATATGGTGTCAAAAAACGCGGCAACAACAAAAGGCAACAGAAGAAGTCTTTGAGAAGAGCAAAGAGGGACATCGTCCAACTACTCGCAAAAACAACAAGACGAAAACAGCGACATAAGACGTCAACACTATTAGGAGAAAAGACAATTTAAAAAAGGATAGAAATGTACGCAATGAAGTACTGGGGACATACCCAAGAAAGGGAACCATCACGTCTACTGAAGAAAGTGCTAGCACCATACATCAACAAAATAAAAATAGGGAGACCATGCTACAGCGGAGAACAACAACTGAGAGGATCAAGATAAAAAAAATGAACTCCACAAAGAAATGGCAACAATATATTGCCACAATCGGCAACCGAGGAATCAGAAGATTCAGAAAAAGAAGATTCGAAGAAGCAGAAACACAAAAAGAGGAACATAAACACTTCATATTACGACACAACGTGGCAACATATTTCACAAGAAGACTCAGAAAAGACAGAAGTCCAAAGACACAAAAAAAGAGAGCTTAAACACTTCCTCACAACACAATGCGGTAACGCATCTCACAAATACCTGCGCCTCCCATCCCACATTCCTTTACCATGCGCCATGTGGCTCTCGCTGCTGGCAACAAGCATGACCTTAGTCCAACCCAGCGTGGAAGTAGCAGGCCCAGCTGTATAACCCTGGGAGTGGCATCAATGCCTGTAAATCAATCAATCAATAAATCAATAGAAATATACAATATTTATTGAAAATTATCGAGGGCAAGTGAAGAGGAGGAAAGAGATGTAAATTTATTCAGGTCTGGTTCCTGGTTTGTGTTAATAAAAAGGGAGCGGATGGTAGATTGATAAGTAAATGAATTAAATGTAATATTTAGTTTTTAAATATGTTTTGTATGTTTCATTTATAAACTTTTTTAGATTTTTTTTTAAATATATATGTACTTATAATATTTTTTTTACTGTTACTGGTAACAAATTATGGCCCGTAATAAAATATTAATCTTTGGGTATGACATTTACACACACAATATAACAAAACATACAAAAAAAACTACAAACACCGAAATCAGAGATGGGTAAAGGAAACTTTCCATTTGAAAGTTCCCGGAACGAAATTTTGATAAAAATGAAAGTTTCCAATAAAATATTTCAATACTTGAAAGTTTCCAAAATTCCGGGAAAGTTTCCATTGGAAACTTTCGAAATATTCCAATATTTTATTGGAAACTTTCATTTTTATCAAAACTTTTTTCCAGAAACTCACTAAAATTTCCTGGGAACTCTCATTGGAAAATTTCCTTTACCCATCTCTGACTTAAATTGCTGCGTTTGTAAATTCATAGAATTTTTTATTGATTTATTGGCTTAAAAAACGAGAAATATAGTTTAGCGTTTTATTATTTTAATGTGTTCTCCAATTATATATGTCAATTACACACTATTAGCTGTAAGTACACAGGCACACATATACTTTACGCACAAATCAGAAGAAATGTGTTGAGTATTCAACCTTGTGGAACTATTTGTACATCTCGGCACATTTAAGGCAGTAAGGGAAAAATCTGTGCTTAAAATGAAAACATATGGAAATATAAATATCCTTTTGGTTAAATTTCAGAAACAAGGTGAGCATACACCTTTTAGACACATTTTAGATACACTGTGTCTAAACGGCGTCGACACGAAGTATCTAAATTGTATCTAGTGTTCCAGACGAATGTTGCCGTTTGGGCGCAGTGTCTATTTTGACACAATATTTGGTTCCTGTGTCAATGTAGAAGATCTCACTACCGGGCGTCAATTTGACGAGACACCAATTTATTTATTACGGGGCGCCAGTTGCGTTCTACCTCGTTCTTCCACTCCCAAGCGGGTTTGAGATAAGAAATAACTGGATAGACAAGTAATAATTACCTCAGATCATTAACGATGCTCTCTCTGTCGGGATTTTATTTATTTACTGGTAGTAATGAGTTTTACGCCTAAGAAGTTTTGTAATTTTTGCATAAAAAATCCCTATCGAGATTCCTCTCTGACGGGATTAAATTTTGACGTGATTATTATTTGTTTACCTACTAATAACGGATTCTAGACTTGAGGGTTGCTGACAAATTGTATAAAAAAGAATCCCTATGGAACTCCAGTAAGGCGACCAGAACACTGAGTTTCAGTCTTGTGAAGTCACTTCGATTAACCCAGTTTTTCCGGTCTTCCAAACGAAAACTCTAGGGATTAAGATTAGCAACAAGTCGTAATATCAATAAAATGCAATTATTAGTTCAAAGAATACCATTTATTTAACAGGTTTAAAACAAGTACAGTGAAATTCTGCAATATAATAAATAAATTATAATAATGTGAAAGAACCTCGCCTCCCCAACTAAGGCAAGTTAAATTTTACCATACAAATGAGAGCTTGCGCTAACAATCGATTTGGTAGAAAAGATTCATTCAACTTACCCAGATTTTCATGCAAGCATTTTTAAAATGTGTAGGTTTTAGTAATTATGGTAATATGGCTGACTGAAAATATCTTACTTAAAAAATTTTGGTTCGTTTATGATCACTTAGCTTTAAAGTTCTATATCGTGATTATATCATTCACAGAACGGAGTTCGACTATTACATGAGTTTAATAACGTTCGGCCAATCTTACGACGTACTAGTCCCCATGCAGGTTCTATAAAGGAAAAATGACACCGACTTGCCTCCGAGCGACTTTTTGGCAAAATGAATTTCTGAGTCATTTATGCACAAGGCGGTTTTCTCTATAACTTTATTATATGGAAAGCCATGCATTTGGTTTTCCTACCATCGCTTTGTATTAATCATCCAACGCTCTCGTCCAAATTATGAGTCGTTGGGTGAATCCAAACTTGTTTTTTGTGCAGCCGTACGTGAAATGAGTATTTCGCTTTCCCAAAACAGTCCGAGAAATTCAATTTCACGGCCGTTACCCTTAGTAACGGCCGAAAAACTAAAAGTCACTTTCATAATAATTGACGTTTAAGTCACTTCAAAATTGAGATTTCTAAAATATGACAAATGATCGCTCTCAAACATTTTTACGTTTATTCGAGAACTGTTAAGTTTACATTCAAAATATACCGTTTCCATAGAAACGCTCTGGCGTTAAGGCCACCGCGTTTATTTAGCAAAATATAGCATAAACGGTGGTGTCATTTTCACCATCTATACTAACTATAATTTACGGTTGCACAAAAAGTAGTGTTTACAACATGGCCGAAATTTTTTAGCGCCCTCGAGATTATCTTGCCTCGGCCGCAAGCGGCCTCGGCGATAAAATAACTATTATGCGAGAAACCGGCCTTGTCCATTTTCACTGATTTTCTGCCAATATTTGCCTATAGACGTTACGCGCCTTCGCCACATTCGTCGATTTCACCCTTTTTGATACGTAACATAGTTAAAATTTTATATTCATTCTTTCGAATGATATATATAGTGACTGTATCTCCATGGTCATTGTCTTCTATGGAATTAAAAAGATAAAAATAATTTCGTAAAAATATAAGGTTTACTATTCATCGACCAAAAATTATACTTTTATTCTTGGTTCATTTTTCCATGACCGCATCATATACTTTCACTCTCATGACCTGGACCAAAACATATTTTCCTAATACTGGAGCGGATCTGGCGAGAAAAAGAGGACTTTTGAAAGCAACTTTTTTAAAAAAATTTTTTGACAGTTCGGTTACACGCTTTCTCTTTTATCATGTTATCAGTTCAGCTTAATTACATGAGGTGGCGGAGGAATTCGCATTTAAAATTCGCAAAAACAAGTTTTTCCACGATAACTTTGTTATTATTGACCTGACGAAAAAAAAAGTAAAATTAAAAATTGAAGATCTCGCGGAAGAGCATAATCTGGTATAATTTTTTCAAATCGGACGGTAACTTTTCGTGATTTCTTTTTTGAAAATACTCGTTTTTTACCCTAACACTAATACACAAAAAAGTAATTCCTTAATTTCTTTACGAAAAAAAGAAGTTAGGGGGATGAGATTTTCTTGAGGTAGGTGAAATAGATAAGAATTGATGGAGCCGGAGGATTGAGGTGGTGGGCCAATTAGGGGAGGGCAGTGAGGTAGGGAAAGGAAAATTATTCAACCCCCTCAAACTTTTTCCCTGTCGTGCGATTTTCAAAAACCAAAATGGCATTTGTTCGTTATTACCTCTAATATTTGACTAAACATTTTTTTAAATTTTTTTCAAATAAACAAACTTGTGGGAGGGGAAAAACCTTTTGCATTTTTTTAAATGCGTTTTTGAGTACGAAGGAAAGGGCTCAGAAGAGAAATTTTTTTACAGGTAAGCGAGATTTTTTTTTATCTTTAATTTAAAAAAAACTATATCCAAGCAATAGGAAGGGTGGGAGGGGGCATAATGCGTTTGCGGGGATAAATATTTAGATAGGGACTTCGGAGCTTAATATTCGGATATATAAATCTTTTTTCCATTTTAATATGTTATCAGTCTACCCTACATCAAATATTAAACTTATTATAAATAATTATTTAACACCGTCACGAGTTTTCGCGGCGCATTTCTCTAGTTTTAGGTGTGTATCTCCGATTAAAGAACTTATATCTAGATACATAATGGCATTGATTTATTTGTCGCTGAAAGACTCACAATCTAAGGCACTTCTTCCCATAAGTTGCTGATTGGCCCATCGGCTTATTCGCGGCCGCTCGTGTACGATCGGCTTCAGTTCCATTATCATAATTTCAGTTGACAGTTCGGCCATTAATGTCAATATATGTTTTTCGTGTTCTCCGACCAAAAACTGGTGAAAAAGTAATTTTATTTTAAGCTGTGATTTGCTTAATACCTAAATAATATTCTCTATTCATATTTACACACTTTAGTGACAATATATTTTGTGCAAATAAATAGTGAAGTGCTCTGCCGTTTGCAGAAAGCAGTTTAGAAAAGAAGAAAATCGATCGTTCCATAGTCGTAACATGATGAAATTCAGTTTACAGTTATAAAGTAAATAGCAATTAAATTTTAATATCCTTTCAATACATATTTATCTTACTGTTTTATCTTACTGTAATATCGTATGCCTACATCACGTTATACAAAGAGCCGGTAATGCAGGAATTGCAATAATTCATTTTAATGAAAATATTTACCATTCTACACATTTTCTACACACACAACGCCACTGTTGCCTATGGGATGTGATGTTCATCTATCCATTTTAATGGACATATAATGTGACTATGTTAGGAGCAAACAAGGTATATAGTGAAAAGATAGCCTGTTATGTATCTAGATATAAGTTCTTTAATCGGAGGTGTGTATTGGATATATAAAACAATTATTTTTCCGCTTAACTCGCTCCAATTACATAATGTGTTAATATGTAGGTCAAATTTTAATAAGTGTAGAAAGCATTGTTTTTTTTTTTCTAAGGCTATGTCAAAAATTTGCATTTTCAAATGTAACATGCGGGAAACTTTTTTATTTTTCGAAATAGATAACAAGTGTATCGAGAAGTAACGAAGATAAAAGATGGACATAACTTTTTTTTCTAGAATTAGCAGTTTTCGAGAAAATTGCAAATGAGTGATTGTTGGCCAGGTACTGCAAACGTGTGGAAATCTAATTAATAGCAATTAATTGCAGAACCTGGCCAACAATCACTCATTTGCAGTTTTCTCGAAAACTGCTAATTCTAGAAAAAAAAGTTTCAAATAAAAAAGTAACGCCAATCTTTTATCTTCATACGCCCTCAATATACTTGGTATCTATTTCGAAAGATAAAAAAGTTTCCCGGATGTTACATTTGAGAGTGCAAATTTTCGACATAGCCTTAGAAAAAAAATAATGCTTTTTACACTTATTAAAATTTGACCTATATATTAACACATTATGTTAACAAATATATAGTGATAACACGATAAAAATTGAGAGTGATCCATTTTGCCGTTTTTGAGTGAGAGCGAGTTAAGCGGAAAAAATAATTGTTATATATATCCAATACACACCTAAAACTAGAGAAATGCGCCGCGAAAACTTGTGACGGTATTAAATAATTATTTATAAGTTTAATATCTGATGGAGGGTAGACTAATAAAACATTAAGATGGAAAAAAGATTTATATATGCGAATATTAAGCTCCGAAGTCCCTATCCCTTTTCCCGCAAACGCATTATGCCCCCTCTCCCTTCCTATTGCTTGGATTGCGATATATTTTTTTTTAATTAAAGATTAAAAAAATCTCACTTACCTGTAAAAAAAATTCTCTTCTGACCCCTTTCCTTCGTACTCAAAAACGCATTTAAAAAAAAATGCAAAAGGTTTTTCCCATCCCACAAGTTTGTTTATTTGAAAAGATAAAAAAAATTATTCAGTCAAATATTAGACGTAATAACGAACAAATTCCATTTTGGTTTTTGAAAATCGCATGACAGGGAAAAAAGTTCAAGGAGGTTGAATAATTTTCCTTTCCCTACCTCCCTCCCCTCCCCTAATTGGCCCACCAACCCAATCCTCCGGCTCCATCAATTCTTATCTATTTCACCTACCTCAAAAATATCTCATCCCCCTAACTTCTTTTTTTCGTAAAAAAATTAAGGAATTACTTTTTTGTGTATTAGTGTTATGGCAAAAAAGCGAGTATTTTCAAAAAAAAAAATTTCACGAAAAGTTACCGTCCGATTTGAAAAAAAATTCGCTTCCGCGAGATCTTCAATTTTTAATTTTACTTTTTTTTCGTCAGGTCAAGGTCAATAATAACAACGTTATCGTGGAAAAACGTGTTTTTGCGAACTAAGTTGATAACATGATAAAAGAGAACGCGTGTAACCGAATTGTCAAAAAAAAAATGTAAAAAAGTTGGTTTTATTTCAAAACCAGATCCGCTCCGCTATAAGTGAAAATTCGGTGTTTCTTCGAATTTTCATCTGGTTGTGCCTAATGTCTTAACGAACTCATAACGGTCTTTTGGGCCAGTTTATGGCTCTGAAGCCCTTCATACTGTATGTTATGATCGAAAATGCCCTTAAATGAATTTTTTACCTAAGTCGAATTTTTATTTTGGCTTCGACTTAGTTTGATTCTGGGAGGTTCTACAACATCAACATACCCACAAAATGTTACTACTTCGACGTAGTGTCCATCCTGACTCAAATTTTATTAAATGCGTCGACACGGTGTATACTCATCATATTATACTGCGGCCTGGTTCAGGCACATTTTGCTCCTTGGGTCATGACGCGGCGATTATGATGTTTCGATATTTGTGAGTACTTCTTAGGCAGGCACATGAGAGAGATCAAATATACAGTTTAGAGCGGCGGCAAAGACAAGGACAGCTCGATTCGTATCGAGTTTTGTAAAATCATTTCATATAAAGTATAAAGGAATATATAAAATTTCTTGTAGCACCATGATCACATTTTTAGAGCATTTGCAGCTGTAATATGACTGACTAATGAGCTTTTATTTTTTCTCTTTCTTCATTAAATAGAGTATATAGTATATTCAAATTAACAAATTTTAATTAAATGGAAACTTGCGGCTGCAGTTTAATTAGTTTTCGATCTAAGAATATATCTCAGAATCAATAAAATAAATCAAAGAAATCAGGCTTGTTGGGATAATAAACCTATATAATTAATGTTTATGGGATGTTTAAAAACATATAATGTAATCTTAATAAATAATTAATTAAAAATATAGATTTATTCAGCAGTGATAAAAGTGCTGTTATATTAATAAATCCAACTTAATTATTGTTTACTCTTCTTTAAACTGCTTGTATAAATAGCGCTTAACGCATTCATTTAATTTCCACCAAGACAAATAAAATAAGCAAAGAAAATAATCCACGCCGACAGTTATAAATAATGTAGGAATCTTTCTCACGTTAGATTGAAATGAAAAAATAAATAGAAACAACACAAAACACAAATGAAGTGCTTATTTAAGGCACGCCTTTCCACCATACGTACTTCTTTCTTTGAAAACAAGCCTTATTTATAGGGTGGGTGAACGTATGCTGTAGTGGTCTCGAGTCGATCTCATTGTTCCGCTCCGAGGGCGCCGCAGCCGCCCTTTTAGTGTGGACGGACCCCTAGTGGTAACCTGAAGTGCTATTCACTTACCTCACGTCGAAATACAAGCTTATAACTCTGATTTTTATGGGCGTCGTAAATTAGTGGACGATTTTATTGTTCTACCAACTTCGCAGTGTTGATTTGTTGTTTATAATTTTGTTTTAACATGCCACGTAGCCCATCGGACTGCATTTACGACGTGTCAAATTGTGTGTAAACATATGACCTGATAATTGCGCGTGATGAACGCAAAATGAGTCTATTGGCACCAAGATTTAATGATAGATTTTTTAAAAATATTTCTCTATTTCTGTTACAGCAATATCCGGTTAGGTATATTAAGGTATTTAAAATACGGTTAGTCTGTGTGAGGCCAATTACGTTTGAATTTACGGTGTCTAATCACTTGTAACGAACATATGATTTACAGGGTGGTCTAACATGAACGCTTGTCCTTGATATTTTAAATAACCATCTTCTTTTTATTCGCAATGTCTTGTTATTCATTATTCTAGTTAGCCTCCGCTTGCTGTATAGCACGTCTAACGGCATTACTTCATCACCAAAGCTCCATCCCCTTGGTGACATCAGCTCAACTAGTGGAGTAGAATTACTCCTCTATCTCTGAAGGTAGATGATCTCGAGGTATAACTAGACGAAACCTATGCCATATTGTAAAGGACATAGAAAATGAGAATCTACAAATTTTTTAGTAGAACCTTCAGGCGGCGGAGCTTCAATTCTTAATACTACGTCTTTTAAAAGTTTATTGCTGTATTAATTCAACTATTCAAGTTATGGTTTAATTTTTTGCACACGTATACTTAAAGCCTAAGCGCTTCTAATCGTGAATTGGAAATTTCGTAGGTACCGTGGTACCGGGGCCCGGCCACTTTAGGGGCCCGATTAGGCCAGTAAACGGAATATTCGCACATTAATTATGAGACCTGGACAATTTTTTTTTCAAATTTCTTCCTCCCCACTCATCAATTATTAAACGCGGGGGCCCGCCAGTAAATTTGGTACGAGGGCCCATAATTTGATGTGGGGGGCCTGAGAGACAAAATACAATAATAATAAAATCAAATCGGATTTACTGTTTATCTATAGCGAAGTTAGTACGTTAATGATCATAGACGTATTTCAATATTTTTATATATACTAGCTGTCCGTTGAGTTATTTAATTATGGCTAATTTAAATGATGTTTAATTTGTGGAGAATCTTGTGACTCTTAGGGAAAGACTTCGTTAAAAAACCTTCGAAAAAATGTATGTTGGCAATATTAGCAGCAGCGTAAAAAATACGGGACCACTTTTCTAAGCATATTATTGTCATATTATAACGTGGTTATTTTTTTTTTAAAAAAGGAATTACCTACTAAAAGTTCTCAAAAAGAGAGATATTGTATAGCCAGGCTGTTTTATAAAATCTATATTTTAAAGGTAAAAATTAGCAAAAGAGAATCTACTATTTTAAATAAAAAACCTAGCTTATTACTTTAAAGAGAATAAATCCCAGTCTGGAATATAAACCGCTGCCCAAGGAATCACTACTTCCACATCCAGATTTTCTATCTAAGTCTCTCACAACGAAAAAATTTTGTACGTGGAAATAATTGTTTATGGAACTTTAATAATATAATATTTGAAATAGTCTACCCCAAAAACCCATAAAACGATATCCCTCATCGGTAGTGGGGTGGGGGTGGTGGTAGTGGAGGTAGATGAAGTAAAAAAATATTTTGAGGTTTTTGGTTCTTGTACACACACTAAATCACAATTTGTTTTCATCCCCTTAAATAATGGGGTAGGGGTGGTAATGGTAATAAAAATTTTTTTAAGACCTTAGCTTCTCTTGTATATACTAAATACCAATTTGATGGACTCTTACCTGTTTGATTTAGCTATTTACCCCCCAACCCTTCGACAGAATAAGATGAAAATATAATCTATTTCCAGATCCCGTTAAAGTACATACGTGTACCAAATAAATTTCAAGTCAATATCTTAAACGGTTCCAGAGTAATTGTGCGCACAAAAATAAGTTACAGACAGACCGACCGACAGACAGACAGACATTTTTTTTCGCTCAAACTTAAAAATCTCGACGTTTCATGACATTCTAAGCCTATTTGAACAATAAAAATTTTCAAAAACTTTTTTGTCGTTACTATACTTAACGTTATTAACAATAATAAAATTTATTGTAAAGATAAAATGTATGGTACAGCAATTGACAAATCAGGGTGTGGACAAATAAAACTTTTGCGTGAATTACGTTTACAAAAATCAGAATGAAATGTATACGGAGAGACAGACAGATTTATAATATACTAAAAAGGTAAATAGATGTGGTAACATGAAAAGATAAATGCATAATTATTGGCAGAAGGCCACAATACACAAAAACTACTTCAAATACTAGAAAAATAACTAAATTATTAGTTGTGTAGTTGGCCAACTTAGTTATTACTAAATGAATGGATTAAGTGACATTTTACAAATAAACAAATTTTTAAACGTAAATAAAGATAATAACATAAGAAATGAAATACACTTTAAGCTACAAGATACATACAAAAATGAAAAGTACTCTCCACAGAAAAGGTTCTACAGGTATTAAATAAGAAATCTTATTAATAGTCTTTACAAACAGGGACTAGCACTCGCGAAAACAACGAAATGCCGCACAAAGCACTGAAAGTTGAACCAAATTGGTGTCTTTGGTCTCGATGTAAAGGAAAGTTACCAGTGACTGGCAAACCAAAATTGGAATATAAACGTATTTACTGATCATCGGAAAAAAGGGACGAAGGCACTGCTATTAGTTACAAGCTCAAATTATAAGTTAGTACCAGCTACAACCTCAGGAACTGCGACATCAATACTAAATATATTTCGATGTTAACTGCTAAACTACTCGGTACAATTCACCGAAGAAGTTAAATCTCAAAACTAATAAACACTTAAATGGCTCAAATTCCAGCCATAATTTTGACGACCTCCCCGCTTACTGCCGATATGGAGAGTTGTACCATTCTCTCATGGATTCCGCAAGCAAGCAAGCAAGCAAGAAACATTTATTAAAATTTGCAAGAATACGCCTCACCCGAACCTGGCCCGGAGCCAACCAGACAAACACGGCGCGTGCCGTCGTGGTGAATGTAGGGTTGGACGGAGCAGGTTCGGTTTGGCTAAACGATAATTATAAAATAATGTTAACACTCCTATCTGTCTGTGGCGGATTTAAAAATTAACAATAAAATTAAAAAATGCTGTCTACATGGATCTAAAACTAATTCATATATAAAACTTAGAAACTAGTCACTGATTGTCGGATTCCGCGATATTTACTATTTACAGGGTGGGTGGGGAGTGTCAATTTGGCGTAGCGTAACAATTGAAATGTACCAATCATTTGCCTAGTTTAAAAATGCTACCTTATATGGAAGTAGGAGATGCGCTATTGCATGACATCATCCTCACATAATGGGTAAAGTTAAAAATTTGAAATATTCGACTACAGAGCCGGCGTTAAATCTTTTATAAAATAGTAAATTAGATAATTTTAGTAATAAAGATATAAAATAATGTAATTTAACGGATTTCAATCGATTCTAATGGAAATTTACGAATACTTGAAAATCTTGACCGTTAAAACACAAGACTTCCATTGCGGCATGCCATATAATTTAAAAAGAAAAATCATTCACTGATGATGCACAACCAAGTACTAGTACTAATGATGAGCAGGCGATTACTAGAAGAGCACGTGAATCTTTTGATATACGTAAAATGTGTTTATTTTGCAAGAAAACAGGATAAAATAAAAATAAGAAATTAACTGCTATTCAAACTGGTATAAATAAGAATACTTTTTAATGTTAATTTATATGATATTTGTAACATTTGTAGGAACTGGAGATTCGAACAAAAACTATATTTTGATGGCAGCCGAGAAACGAAATAATACCGAAATTATTTCAAGACACACACAGCGCACACTTCTATCGTTATAAATAGACCGAGATGGCGTAGTAAAGGACCGAGACCTTTTTTGGCGTTTTTTTCGGCAGTTTTTTTTTTTTTCAAAATATTCTGTGTCAATTCACAGTGTATTAGCCGATGATATTCATGGCCTGGGGGGATATTTTATTTGGTTAAACCGTTGCTACCGGTTGGCGCCCTATGAGAAATTTGTCTTAACCCGTATGGCAGTCAACGTGTTAAAAAATGTGGATCTCGTATGTACGAGAAGCCAAGGTCCGAAAATATTTTTGGCATTAGTCACCTTCACTACCACTGCCATCCCATTATTAAAGTTGATCAAAAAATAAAATTGTAATTTAGTGTTTGTACATACAGGAACCAAAGGCATTAGCCATGTCTACTACCGATGTGGTACCATTTTATGGGTTTTTGGTAGTAGACAATTTCAAATATTATATTATTAAAGTTATATGAATAATTATTTCCAAATAGTGGAGTGCAATTATAGTATCAATTTTTTTTCGTTCTAAGAGACTTAGATAAGAAATCTGAATGTGGAAGTGGTGATTCCTTATCCAGCGGTTTTCCGTATTAATACATTATTATATGCCCACTCGGTGAAAGGTATATTATTAGATACAATTTTTTCAGAAACTTAGCAATAGCAAAATTGGAAAACATTGCGCCTTTATTTAAGACTTTAAGATACTCACATTCAATAAATGAATTAAAGCCTAATGGCCTTTTCTATTTTTAAGCAGTCTGTTCAAATATTCATGCAAAATGTTATGTAGTTTTCTTTTAATGATAACAGTTAATGAATGCCCGATTCCTGCTTATTCGACATGACAAAACAATTAGTTAAATAGCCATTTGTATTCAACACCGCACCCGAGCGTACTAATATCCTAGTATTGTTTTTATTTATATATTATTTTACAACCAAAAACAGGCAAACTGACTTTAACTAACATTCAACCATAGATGTAGTATTTGATCATAAATTAAATTATGTATGTACATATATGGCCACTTAACATATATTTATTTAGTTAAAAATTCATTAAAAACGGTATAAATAACGTCAATTCATACAACTTTGTACTATATCTTAAAACGCTTTCTAATAATACTTTTATACTTATATCCTTATATGTTATACGTCCATGTTACGCAAAGAGGCTTGTCAAAATTGATAATATAAAAGGACTTAAATTATATTTAGAATAACTGGAAATTCGACACTAAATTTGAATATTACAAGCCGTGATAATATAAGACCACAAACCAAGATAAATATGACGGGAAAGAATGAGTTTAAGCCTATTTATTATAAACATAGAAGATGACCTAACGTCTTTCGTATATCGCGGTTATTTGTAGTTGTTCCAAATTTTGCACATTTTTTCGTTTATGTTTCACCGACCGTAAGGTCTGTTCAACAAATTAGGCAACGTCTATAGTTTCTGGAACCTTTAACAACCAGTTGTAAGAACTGCATTCTAGAATAGTAGACTACGTAGTGGAGTGGAAGTAGAGTGACGGTAAAAAAAGATTTTTTCATTATTCAAGTAGGTTTAAAGTATCATGGAACGTCAAGATTTTAAGTTTTAGCAGAAAAAAAATTATGTCTGTCTGTCTGCCGCTCTGTGTGTCGTTCTGTCTTTAACAGTTTATGATATTGACTAGAAATTTGGTGCATTTTAATCTTATTCCGTTGAAGGGTTCAGGGGCGAATGGGGGTAAATGAGGATAAATAGGTAACGCAACCATAAAATTGGGATTTGCCAAGGTCTCAACTTTTTTTGGCATCAGCCACCCCCACTATCACCACCATTACCACCGCCACACCATTATTAAAGGGGATAAACATAAAATAGTGATTTAATATGTGTACAAGAACCAAAGGTTTCAAAATTTTATTGGCAGTAGCCATCCTATCTACCACCTCCACCTTATTGTTCAAATTCAAATTCTTTATTCAACTTTATAGCCATACAGTTTTTTTGTCCCTAAAAAAGAATAGAAGTGAACTATATAGACATATTATTTTGTCAAATCAAGATTAAGGTACAGAGAAGAAATATATTTTTAGATATTAAAAATAAGACGTTGAATTGTATATATATATAAGTTAAATATAAAGGATTAAAATTTTACAATAAATCATCTACGTTAAATATAGAAACATTTACAATTTGTATAAAAAGCTTATAATTGTGATGTTCGTACATAAAATATATTAACATTTATACATTTCTGAAATATTTCTCAAATTCTTTTAAATTATAAAAGGATTTCTCCAATGGTATTTGTTTTAATTTTTTTTTATAAATATGATGATTTAATATTTTATAATTCAGAATATAGCACATTATAGTACATATAACCGGCAAAGTATGAAAATTTTCTATAAAAGGTGTGATTAAATTTGTCAATATTGTTTTAATTTTTTTTAGAATATGATGTATGGACATCTGCATGTTTTTGTGACTATCATTGTTTTAATGAATGAATGAATGTTAATAATTTTATTAAAAAAGTACATGTAAGAGTTAACAGTTTTTTTTGTCACAAATATATCCCCACAATGTTCAGTTCGTGTTAGGCCAAGAATTAGACGTATTATTATTTTTTGAATAATGAATACACGTGAATTCTCAGTTACTTGCTTCCAGATTATTATGTTATTTGACATCGCTGGATACACAGGACCGCAGTAAAAATTTTTTAGTAAGTCTTCAGAGTATTTTTTAGAACTTTTAGTGCAAATAAGGAACTATTTAGTTTTGCACAGACGTGATCAATCTGCTCGTTCCAGCATAACGTGCCAACTAAAAGAGTACTCAGGCATTTTGTTTAATTGTTTGATATTATTTGTTCAGTGGTATCGTTTAAATGTGAGTTTAATGATTTTTTGTACATACCTGTAAACTTTGTTTAAATTACTTATTAGGTGGTTTGCACTACGCCAATCTGAAATTGCTGAGATATTGTATCAACTTTGTTAATTATCTCTTGCCTTATTCTTCCCGAGACAGGGGAGTAGTATCATCTGCATACCTGAAAGTTCCTACCTTCATGTATATAGTTAGGTAAAATATTAATAAATAACAGGAACAATAGCGGGCCTAAAACACTACCTTGGGGGTGCCAAGATCCACATCAAATTGGTCAGCAAAAGTTTTCAATTTTCACTACAAGCTGTCGTTAGTTATATAAGATATAATCTACTCTTTTACATTTAGTTTTATTCCCATATTATCTACTTTTCTTGCTAGAAATGCTTAATAAGTATCGAAAGCTCGTGATGTCGAATAAAACACCAACTACAATCTCATATTTATCTATACCACTTAATACTCACCGAGTGTCCACTTCTGAAGCCATGCTATTATTTTGTTTTTAGTTAGAAATTGGGTCAGGCATATGTAAACTGCTTTCTCGATTAATTTTGGAAAAACTTAGTGTTACTATTGCTCTGTAATTTTAGATCTACTCCGGATTACCTTTTTTAAATATAGGGGTAGTTTTTGCTAGTTTTAATTTGCTGGGAAATTTATCACTGGTGACTGATTTATTAAAAAAAAAATTTAGGTTGATACTTAGTTCTTTATTACACTCTTTCATTACCTCGTCTGTAAAAAGCTAAAAATACATTGTACTTATATTTGTTCATTACTTATTAAAGGGTGAAAAAAATAAAATTGTGATTTAGTGTGCATACAAGAACCAAAGACCTCAAACAAATTTATGGCATTAGCCATCCCCTCTATCGCCCCCACCCCATTATTACTTACAATAATTTATGTTTCTGATAAATTAACTCTTATATAAAAAGTCTATTTGACAGTCACATTTTTGTCACTTCGACAGCGATAAAAAAGGTGCATCGTTTTTTATCACCGATAAAAATGCCTGTTCTCAAAAGCAGAGTACATCTAGTCTCACACGTCACTTTAAAATCTGTACTGTCAGCTATAATTTACGAATATTCGTTATGCGTGGAAACTAGAGAAGAGAATATTGAAATCAGTACACCAAACCAAACAATTTTTAACAACTGTGTTTTTAATAACTCTTGTTTCAAATAATTGTATAAATAAAGATAATTATTGTTGTTGTTCGTTCACATATTCTGTCGTTAATTTATCTTGCCAAAAAACACTCGAGCTTTTCTTTTATGGATAAATTTCTTTTTAACTCAAATTTTGCCAATCAGTAATTTTGCTCGAAAAACTGACATTTGACAAAATCGCTCGACCTACGGTTTCGCGATTTTTTTATGTCAGTTTTTCTTATAAAATCACTGATTGGCAAAATTATTTCGTTACAAAGAGAAATTTATGCGATAACAAAAAAGCTCTTTTGATTTTACTGTTGATAAAAAAATATATTGATATTGTTTCAGTATGTGCATTTTACTAATCAAGCTTTTGTTTCAGGTACGTAACCACCTTTATAATAAGTCGTTTGGAAGGGTAAGTAAAATAAAAACTTTTTTTAGATTTTTTGAAAAAGCGAGTCGTCGATGATTACCAATGGTAATAGTAACCAGTACCAATAGTAAATTGCCCCGTATAATAAAAATTATACTGTCAAAATTTTCAGTAACTCACCGACTCGAGGCGCAATTAAAAAAAATGACTGGAAAAGCAGTTTTTTCGCTAATATTTTAAAAAGTACCAATAATGGGGTGGCGATGGCATGCTTAAAAAAATTATTTCGTAATTCGACAATCTCTCCTACATCTCTGAACTGATTGAAGTAATATATTGATAGTCTTTTAAAAAAAACTTGATAGAATGATACCAGATTATTGAAGTGAACCAAAAATAAATTGGTTATTTTCGCACAAGAAAAAATTGTTTTTCTTTCTTTAGTTTTCTCTAGGCCACCTATGTAATTACTGATGTTTTTGTAGCCGAAAGGCTCCCAAATATTTTTCAAATTGATTTATTATGAAACTCGTTTGTTAATTCTCGAAGCGTCAAAAGTGTGCCAAATATATTAATTACATGGTTTGAATACGTTATTAAAGTATTTTAACATTCGGTATTGAATTACAAAAATCCAAATCCATAATTATATTTTTAAGCAAATGCCAAAAGAAAGAAAATTGAGCCAGTTCCTGATATTTTTTTTCGTTTGCGGTGCATAATTGTGAAGACTGAAACATGTCTAATAACAGAATTATTTTATTATTATATTTATTATTATTTAATCCCTGCTAGGACCAAGGGGGTGCAAATGCATCCCAGGCCTACATTTTACTTTGTATTTTTTTGCAAAAATTTGTTTGGGTACCGACAATGTTAGTAGGTTTTTATTATTATTCTTCTTCTTATTATTCGTCCTTACATAAAAAATAATTGTTTAGTTCAACAATCCAGAAACACATACTAAGCGCTTTTCCCGATTTAACAGTGGAAATGAAGGGAGAGGAGCCGAAGAGGCTGTTGCCTCTCAAGGTTGTTGCTTCCTCTGTCCAAGATCTCGAGATCGAAAATCGAGAAAATATTGCCTAAGTTGCAAGAAATTTGTCTACCCAGAGCACTCGAATCCAAGAGAAGTGCAGTGTGATAAGTGTGCTGGAGAAAATTTATCCTAAATCACTACTTGATGAGACTTAAGGTTTTTTTTGTGTTAATGATCTAAAAATGAATTTATATTGTGTTAATAATGTTGCAATGAATTAAATAAAAAAACTATTACACTCGAATTTTTTTCATCACACAATAATATAGGTGAGGTGCACGTGCACCCCGATCAGACCGATACGTTATTTTTTAAGATTGGCCTTAGCAAGGTTAATTTATTATATTATATTCATTACAACTTTTTCTTGAAAGATTAATATTCTACAGTGAGATCATGCGTTTCTTCATAATCCAAGGTGAAAAATATGGGTTTTATTGGAACAAAACGAGTTTACCTCCAAATGACCTTGACAATGTAGCTAGAGGCCAAAATCAAGGTCATCACAAGATAGCTTACTCATATTCCTACAACTTTTGTTTAGGTCAATTCCTTCGAAATCTGAACACTGAGTCAGTATAGCATTCGGAAAATTGAAATCGCTCATCATTATTTGACCTTCAAGCGTTCGTAACTTGAAATCTATGGATTTTTTGGACCTGGTGTACATAAGAACTTTTATTCGAAATGGTCTAACGAATACATTTCAGCTGATTTCAGTTCAAACGACTGTGTAATTATTTATTTATTACTCTCCTCGCATACCAAGAGAAGTCCAAGTTATTGCTAAGGAAGCAATCTGTTATATTATTATTGAAAATATACAAGGTGGGTATGCCAAAAAATAGTAACAAAATTGCGATAGAGGTCAGTAATATTTGGCATGTAGTTGATGCAATTGCCAAGGAAGAAATCTGATATACTTTTAGTCAGCAAGTAAGTACGTAGTGAGTAACAAGTTTATTCAGTTGAAAACATTTACAATATTATATCAACGTCAAATTTCAAATAAATAGTAGTTGTGTGTATACGCAGTGAAATATACAACCTATTGTAAAGAAACAAACAATACATTGTACCTACATGCACTTCTAAGAATATCTGCGAAAGGTATACACAAAACATTTTACATAAACATATGTGCACCTTCAGGTAATAGATAAGAATGGTACAAGTTACATAATATTTAATAACAGTGCACGGGTATAAAATGCTTTCCTGATGAGAGACTTAGTGGACTAGAATATAGTAGAATGTTTATTGACCACATTATGTGATATATATATATATATATATATATATATATATATATATATATATATATATATATATGTAGCAAGTCATGTATATAAGAAGCATGTCTGAATTCAAGGCCTTGAATGACGACCTTGATAACATCGAAGCCCTCACACTAGGACATTTTTTAATTGGAAGGGAAATCATATCTCCACCCAATCCAGTAACGACAAACATCAACACAAACTTATCGTCAAGATGGCAGTTGGTCCAAAAAATTAAGACAGACTTTTGGTAAATATGGTCCTCCGATTATCTAAACAGGCTCCAACAGAGATACAAATGGAAAACGCGTCAGGAAAACCTGAAAACTGATGACCTATTCATACTCAATGAAGACAATATTAACCCGAGTTGATGGCCACTGGCTGGAATCTTAAAAACACATCCTTCTGTAGATGGAATTGTTCGAGTAGTTTCCATTAAAAGAGCAGAAGGTCAATCGTTGAAGAGAAGCATCCATAAGATCATTCCGTTACCTGTTGCGTCAGAAACTGACATACCCAGCATTGCAACCGTAGACGAACAGGCAGCCACAAACTTCGCAAATACAACTGTCAGACATTCTGTTGCTCTGGCTAGATTCGCCCGGTCCCTAATACAATAACGCAGACGTAAGGGAAAACAACAGGAATGTCCAAACCCACTCCAACTACTTCATTAGCAAACCACGAGCCTCGTTCTTCCTAGTACTGCCAGAATGTTTAATCCATTAAACATACATTTTTCCTCATCTCAAATAATTTAATATCCTACTTTAGACATCTATTATTTATTTCATATTTCATTTTACATAAACATTGTATATAAACAAGGTCAGTGAAGTATGCAATCAATTGCAAACACTGCGTTCCTATAATTGGCATATTTTCCAAGCCGAGTTTAATATTTACATGTGTAATGTATAATTGTTTTTAATGTTTGTTTTCATGTTTTTATTGTCATTTAGTATAAATAGAATTTTATTTTCCTAAATAAATCAGTTTCAACGAATAGCTTGCTGTACTCATTAACCAATGTTTCCAAGCCATAATTAGGAGGTGAGGCTGCCTCCAGGATTGGTTTAACCACAACAAAAGACCCTACAGTCCACTAGTTCGAGAGCCAGTACCCTACGCAGTTACCCTAACTGCATAATACAACACTCATTCATACTACGTTTTGACCAGTTTATTAATATAGAAGAGATGTGCTTCAAATATATCATATATTGTAAAACAGTTGTCATATCATATAGTAGTGTAAATAACAAAATACAAATATGGTAACAAACTGAAGAGAAAGAGAAAAGAAAATAGCCAAAAATTTAGACATTACTGAATGGGTGGGATTCACACTATGATGGTATATACATAGCAAAAAAAAGTGAATATATCAAAAATTTTACATCAGGATATCAGATCAGGGAATAGAGGCAGAGTGTCTAAATATTTTTTACAGAATAGAAGCAATGCTCAAGGATGTACTTTTTATGTCTTTTAAATGAAATTTCATTCATTTAATTAATTTTTTTTGGTAAGTGATAATAAACATGAACATTCAGAGTATGTTTTAAAGATCTCTATGTCTAGATAAAATGATGATATTTCCGGACCTAGTACTATAGTTATTAATGTCAGAGTTTATATTGAAAGAAGTTTTTGCACTAGATAGTATTCTTAATACTTGTTTCTTCAATCTGAAATTTTTTATTGTATTTGAAGCTTTTCCCTATAAGATTATACCGCACGATAAGTTCGAGTGAAAAATGAAATGGTGAAAACTAATTAGAGTTTCAAAATAAATTACCTTTTTAAGTTGACGAAGTAATATATTTTTTCCTGATAATTTCAGGCATAATTGCTCAATGTGATTTGACTAGTTCAAGAGTAATTTTCAGTTGAGTAATAGATTGCCCTGTATGTCTGTTACTGCTAGTAGAAGGGATTATTTTAGATTCAAGTTATTAGCTGTAAACTAAGTTTCCGTTTTAAGTTCTGAATTGTTTAAGTGTAGACCAATATTGCATCGTCTATAAATGAAACACATTTATCAGGAGAACGATAATAAAATAGATCATTAATATAAATAATGAATAACATTTGCCCAAGCACAGAGCCTTGAGGCATGCTGTGGTTAATTAATTCCAGATTGAATCAGGTATGGTGCAAGCTTGAGTATTCATTTATTGAGATGGAAAGGTGGTTGTAAAATACTGCACCAAAATAATTATAAGCGTTCCTAGTAAGGAATTATCGTATGTAATATCACTAGTGCTTAAAATTTTATCGAAAATTTTTTCGAAAGCGTGTTGCCTGGTAATATAAAGAGTGCAAATTGGCAGTTTATTATCTGATTAAATCCCGACCGCTTTAGCGGGAGGGATTTAATCTTTGATAATAAACTGCCAATTTGCACGAGTTATATTAACAGGGGGCGACTTAGCTTGAGAAAAAATTTTTAGATAAAATTTAAAGCACGAGTGGTATTTGTGGAGAATATTTCACGAATAAATAATTCATTAAGTACATCTTCAATATTATGTTTTCTCATTAACTGCCTTCAGACGTTTTCTTGTCACTTTTTGGAGTTTACTGACCTTTATTTTCAATTTCATCATTAATTTGATATACAGAAATATTTCCAAACCAACTCATATTGTCAAAACAGCAAATCTGAAACAAACGCAGTAGAAACAACGTAGATTCGCTATATTTTAAAATAATCTAGTGACATTTCCATGGCAACTAGTAAATAAAACGAGTTGAAACCTTAGATATTATAATATATAGACTGGCTTAACACCTTTCAGGCGTTTCTGAGGTGCAATACGACGAGGAACGATAGAGAGAGCACTACTTTAGTACCGATGTCTCGCCCAAATAAAATATACACCCATGGTTCCGAGATTGACATAGAGAGCGCCATCTAGCGCTACAAGTTATATTCCATAATAAATAAATGTTCATCGACTCATATTTACGTATTTAATCCTTACTTTTAACTTACGAAGTTTATGAATTATGTTGAGGTTTGCTTTGTTAAGCAAAGAGAATTTTAAATACAACAAATTATAATGTTTGATGCACAGCTTTGATTCAACGAGTTACTTTTTGGTAGATTACCATATGTAAGTATTATACATTTTTAGTTTGTTCCAGAGCGAATGTGTACTTGACATTTATAATAAATGATTTGCTTACCTTTGTAACTACGTTATTGAGCTATTGAAAGCTGTGCTTGACTTGTTCCTGTATTATGAGCTATATAAAGTACAATCTTTGTGTGTAATTGTTACCTGATTGAACACTAGGAAAACTGAAATAGTTACAGATAGACAAAAGTTACAGCCTATATATTTCAGACAAGATTCGCTTTGGAATTGAGGTGTGTTTTTGTTTGCTACTACATAATACAATATTACAATTTACAAGGTAAGTACGTTAACAATTACTTAGTAATAAGCTAGAGAAGATATTTATAGATAAAACTTAAAAGCTCGACAAAAAACGTCAAAAAATGTTCGCATATTTGCCGCTGCAGCGACCTAAAAAATTAGAGCGATAAATTTTGCATGTTGGTCCTGTCAAAAGCAGATCTAGCTTGAATTACCACTAATAATGACGTTTGATTGGTGCAATGTTGTGAAAAAACGGGCTCTCATTGGCTATAGCCTTAATGAGTGAAATAATCTAGTAAAACTAATTTTAATATTGTCTAATATGATAATTATGTGTTTGTTGATATTGTTTTATGTAAATTAAACATTTCAAAAAGTAGGGAGAACAGAAAGTTAATGTTAATTCATTCGCTATAAATGGTATACGTTGAGTGCGAAGTGCCAGTATCAGTGAAAAACATAAAGAAAGGGAACCCTAAAAAAATAATTACTTCATTGAAAAACGAAGAAACAAAGTAATTGGCATGCAGTTGAAGCCATAGTCAAGGAATAAAATATGTTATACTTTTAGTGCGAGTTGTACAAACACACTCTGTTAAAATATGGTTAAAAGCAATGATGTGCTGTACCAATAGGATAACCTTGAATTTTAAGGGTATCGGGCACAATTAACACCGTAAAACTTAAACTAGGTCGTGGGGTGGTTCAAGGCGGGGGTAGTAAAAATGTAATTTCAAATTTAACATTTCTGCCTTGAGTATACAGTGTATATTGTAATTTCTTAATATTGATATGAAGTTACTCCGCATATTATAAGACAAAAGAGAGATGTTGATTTTGTACAGATAGTGGCATTAATTCCCAGGGCACCGCAAAACTATAACCTGGTATAACTCCACTGTCAACACCTCCGTATCGCTAGCAACTTGCACTTACACCTTGCTATTTCTGTCAACACCAGGGTTAATATAAATGGTACAACTAGAGAAATTTTAAAACCAGTGTTCAATTTTAATACTTTTATACTGGGTTAGGGTAGTTCGGTACAATTCACCATTAGTGAAAAAATATATATAGAATGGTCACCTTAAAAAAATAATAATTAATAAAACACTGTCGAAAGACAATTTTTAAATCAGAAACATCTCCCACTGAGTAAGGCAACCTACGGGCTGTGTACTTTTGGTGTTACCAATGATCTTATTTTATTAAAATATATATATTATTCAAGATAATATTATTTACCAATGAGTAACTTACATTATCATGTAAGAATCACAGAAACATGTAGCTCCTAAGGAAGACCACTGCATTTTATGTTTATTTAATGTACATGGTTCTTTTCATAAATTTTATCGACTATTTGAGTAGTACTTCAGCATGTAACAAATTTGTTTTATTGGTTGTTTAATACCAACAGATTAAAATCTAATCTCTCAGTTGATCTTAATCAGTTAAAACAAACATACCCTTCTTTAAATTACTATTAAAAGAATGTAAATTCTTCTTTCGTAAGGTTTGAAATCTCTAGCTTTTATAACTATTTATTTACATTCATTAGTAATGCAGGATTTGCATTCAGAAATATAAATTTAAACAGGATTCCTCAGGAACAATTATGTAATAAGTTACATAAATTCCTTCTATAATTAGATAGACATGAATGATTTATATCTTACACCTATAAATCTCATTTCATACACTAATTAACGTAACTAAACGAGCGATAAAAATGTTAAGTTATGCAAAGACATTCGCATAATTTGAATATTGTCATTTTTTTGTTAAAAATAAACATTCATGGAAATGATAATGCTAATAAGGTCTTAAAATATTGAGTACATTTGAGTTTCAGTATTATCTTGATTTTTTTTAAATCATAACAAATAAAAAATAAACAAAATAAACAACACATGAATGCATTATGGACCAGTAAGGCTAAGGAAGTAAACCTTAAAAATTGTAACCAGAGCATGGATGAAAATGATTCATTCGCCTGTAGCACGCCCATACAAATATCCCAAACTCAACTAAAGACATAGTACAGATCATTCCAGAAGAATAACACTCTGTAGGATAGGATACAAATACTACGCACAATTCCTGCTGGAACAACTAGAGGTACACATCGAAAAACCAAAAGACTCTCGGACATCTTTCACCAAAGACAGAGAGTATATGTACACCACCAGAAGGATTCTGGAAGAAAAATAGAGGAAAAGGACAAAACTAAACAGTCACGATAGATATTTAATACTATCAGTCACGAGGCTATAGTTAACAGAAGAATAGTACCGCACTACCTAATAAAAAGAATAATAATATTCAGCTTTCATGAAACTACAACTATTCAAGACAACGGAAACTAAACAAAAGAATATAGGAGTCAAATAGGGATGCCACCTATATTTCCAACTGTTTACCACGGTTCTAGATCAAATGATACAATGACTAATAAAGAAACCCCGAATTTGAAGGAGCATACGGAAACATTGATTATCCGTACTATATCATAAGCAGACGATCTCCTAATTGGATTGAAAATAAACTTCAAGAATAGTAGTCTATTAATGTGCGAGTCTATCAACAAAAGAGAGCCCTCATTAACCCAGAAAATACTAGGAATTGGGAAATTGAGATACATAATAGTTTAGATACCAAATGAATCCCCCAAACATGTTTAGGGCGTAGTTCATGCACAAAATGTTCTTAAACAAAAGAATGATAGTTTCTAATGCTGCCTGTATCTTAACATTTTTAATGCCGATGAGATAATTTTTCTATACAACAATTATAATAGAATCATTTGTTTAACTACAGCGCTATATGATGATATAAAAATATATATCTTGGATATTACCAGTACATAAATACAATTTTAATAAGTCACAAAAACTTCTTCAGCGCCAATGCCATACGAAATTCTTACCTCCTCGCGAACGAGTAACGAGTTTGAAGCAAAATATTTTTGAGTCGCCTTTTATTATATTTTTGTTAAAAACCATTTAAGACAGTGTAAATTAGAGTACGCTCAAGTTTGTACCTTGCGGTACCGCTAAAGTTGTCATAAAGGAATATATTATCTAACAAAGTGAGGATTGTGGTGCCAATATTAACCTACGACTCTCTGATCTGATGGCAGAAAGCTGGAAAAGAGGAGACAAGGAGAAAACTAAGAAACGGGGAAGACTGGTTTGTCTAGGGATAACAGGAGCAATGTCAACAACGCCTACCGCATCCATGGAAGAACTCTTTTGCCTACCTTCACTATATTTAGTCGTGGACAGCAGCATACATGCTGAAAAGAAACGGATACTGGGCCATTCCAAGAATGAGATACCATGCCGAGATATTTCAACGAATTGAAAAAAATCAACTACTAAACAAGCAGTCACATAGAATCAGCACAAGCTGCAACTTAACAAAAGCCTTGCGGGTAAACATACCTGACGGGGGAGAGGAGGGAATGAGGCAACTGTGAAAACATTAAAATGATACCACGTCAAGAAGTACTGCAGCAGGACTTACGGGGGACCAACCGATGACGGACATTGTTCCAAGCAGAAGTTACAGTTATAGAAATCTGCACGTGAACTGATACGGGGGTTATACACTGACAAAAGAATCTGTTTCATCACTAGCAGCCTAACAGCTTTCAAAGCTCTGGATGCAGTAGGCAGCCCCCCCGTACGGGGGGCTTCCGAGAGCCCGCCAGAGATCTTGACAATTTTTTTTTTTCAAATTTCTCCCTCCCGCTCATTAATTATTAAGCGCTGGGGCCCGTTGGCTTCCGAGGGGCCCGCTAGAGATTTTGCCAAAAAAAAAATTTTCCCGTTCATCAATTATTAGGCGTGGGGGCCCGCTAGTGAATTTGATACCGGAGTCCATGATTTGATGCGGGGGGCCTGTCAGTAGGGATACGTTCTAAACCGAAAAAGGCTTTGATTTGCTGATGAAACTGGCGGAACATAACAGCGTACAGCTGGAGTAGACTCGAGGACACTAGAGCAATGACAGTAATGAAAAAGCATATAAGCTAGCCAAAGAACTCGAACCCGAACCTACTGGATATCATATAATACCACCACAATATTGGTGAAGAAATTATCAGAAACGCAACTTGTCTTGGACTGGGGGCGCCAGGGATGATACAGTCATGTATGTTTATCGCTGACAAATCATCCAAAACTAAGACCAACGGATTGCTAAAGCAGAGCAGAGATATGGGGGTGACGAGGAGCAATCCAGAGTGCAGGATGAGAATGAGGAAATTCCAGTCTTGGTGGCTGAAAGGCTTTCATATTTCGGGGGATCACTTGAGACTGCGGAAGAGATAACTAGAGCTCTCATCGACCGTGCACTCACCCTTTTTTGGGAGGAACGGGATTATTGGGATAACGAGACTATGGTACAGTAAGCTTAAGTTCCGTACAGAGGGTCTGGCACTGTAACCTTTAAGGAAAAATCTAACAAAGTGTGTTATTCACGAATCGCTGAGTTTTACTAATCCCAGAAATTTAATTTCTTTTATTACTTTACAGGGAGCCGGAGCCGGGATTTACGGGATAAGGTCGAAAACGGAAATCCCGATAAGTTTAGGAACATATACCACAGTATTTCAGGCTGAAGTGGCCGCTATACAGTGGCGTGCAAAGGAAATATTGAGTCAAGGAACTGTTAACCAGTCAATTGCCATTTTTCCCGACAGCCAAGCAGCGCTAAAGGCAATCGATTCCATACAGGTCGATTCAAGACTACTATGGGATTATATTAATGCCCTAATGGACCCCAGGAAGTCAGAATAAAGTGACCATGGCATGGGTTTCAGGACACGAGGGACACAGGGAAATGAAAAGGCTGATGAACTGGCTCGGGAAGGCGCATCTAATGCCCTGGTAGGTCCCGCCCGAACTCTTTTGTGGTGTGGCTAAGCCATGGAATGCAAACGATTATCCATTAATAAATAGGTACGAGACAAATCTCTAGAATGGTGGAAGAGTTTCCCGCGACAGAGACAGGCTAAAGAGTTCATTAAAGAATGATCGGCCAAATTCACGGAAGATCCAAAATAGAAAGGCCATTAGGATACTAGTGGGTCTTCTAACTGAACACTGTAGGCTCAATAGGTAAATGAGTCTAATGGGCCTAGCAGGAGATGCAACATGCAGATTCTGTCAAGAGGAAGAGGAAACCTCAGTACATGTGCTGTGCCACTGCGAAGGCCTAGCCAGACTGTGATTCCAACTACTTGGCGAGGAAAAAACAAGGGCATATAGTTATACTAAGAAGCCCCCATCAAGGATATGCAGTCTGGTATAATAAAGCTGGAAAAGGAACTCCTCTAAAAGAATTAGATTAGGAGCGACACAATAGATCCACGCGGTGGCCAAGGCTAAGCGGCCAGCTTCTCCCTTCAATCTAATCTAATCTAATCTACTTAGAATCTCTTTAAATATTTTAATTTATTATAACATATGATATGATCTGATTCGATATGATACGATGCGATTCAATACAGTATAATATAATATTCATGAAAGTCCTGGAAGGGGGATGGAATTTTTGGTGTGAAAATAGTTGAATTTACACTCGAATGCTACTTGGCAGGTTTCGCCAATCATGTTGGCATAATCTGGATACGATTAAAACTTAATTGGTTGAGTGATAGTGTAGTGTTTGTCTTGACGTTCAATATTTATGGTAACTACTTCGGAGGCATTCATGAACATAGTATTGCAATTTAATTTTTTTTTTCAGCGGTAGGGCAAAAATCTTGTAGCTCGTATAAATATGAATTATGGCAATTTATAATTACTGACTTGAAGATTTAATGAGACCATTAACCAGTCAGAAATCAATCCCCAGTTTATATTACCATTCAAGCATACAGCTAAGTGATTTTTAAAGATAAAAAATAACTACCCATAGGTCAGTAGTTGTGTGCTTAATAACTGCCATAACGCTTTTCTAATAAACCATGCTCGCGCTGTCAGGCATAAAAGACGATACATAAATAATTTTTTGCGTAGCCAGTTATTTATTACGACTCGTGGCCATTCCTCAACGACTATACAAAATTATGACAGTTGCTTTAAAGCATAAACAATTTACAACAAGTAGGAATATTCAATATTTAGCACAATGTATTCATAAACACTTTTTGAAATATGGTAATTGACAATCTTGTTACATAAAATTACTAGATGCTGTGCAAAAATAAATATTAACTTAAAAACATCCTGAAGAAGATTTAAACTTCGTATGCAAGTAAACACAAAGTTTGCGCCGACATTATTACCAGATGGTAAGTTCCGGACGCGTGACAATATAAGTATCTATTCCAGTTGTCATCCCGTGTCTCTTCAAATATATATATATCACATTTGTAAAAATATTATATGTGTATATCCATTTCATTGGAATGCTAAAAAAGATATTCGAGGAATCAAATTTTACAGTACGTCAAGCTGCCGAAGATGACGATGTTCTAATTATTCAAATAGCTATCGAGATATCCTTGACATTATCAGTCCCTTATCGTCGTCATCGTCATCGAAGATATAGAACTCTTGGTGATCTTGACAGGATTGGCAAAATTGAACAACTTTGGAAAAGGAAAAGTTGCCGAGACATTTTATTCTTCACAAAGTTGCTCTCCCCACAACAAAAATAGCACGACACAATTTTTTATGCCTACCATCAAATGCAGCATTTATTTCGGTGTCAACGAATCCGCAGAGAAAAGGAACTGGTAAAGAGCCAAGGATGAACATATACCAGTGAAAATGCAAAAGGTCCAGCTCCTCCAGCTTTACTGACATGTATTTCTTGCAAATGCAAGACTGGATGTGGTGCGGCTTGTGGCTGTAGAAAAACAGAATATTCGGTATAACTCGTTTATTCCCCTGGAGTTGCAAATAATGGAGCATTTTAAACCCACTTATCACATTATCATTTTTTTTTATGATTTTTAAGCTCTAGAAAATTCTAATTTTGCAGAGAGTGTTAAAATTGAAAGATGGTTTAATAAAAAAAAATTTTAAATGAGCTTACCGTGGCCTCTTGAGCTGACATAACGTAATTAATTACAAGATTCAGAAAAATAACCAAAAGTAAGTGCATTTTTCACGAAAACATCGATATTGACATATCAGCGTAATCAATTGCCATTTTTCCCGACAGCCAAGCAGCGCTAAAGGCAATCGATTCCATACAGGTCGATTCAAGACTACTATGGGATTATATTAATGCCCTAATGGACCCCAGGAAGTCAGAATAAAGTGACCATGGCATGGGTTTCAGGACACGAGGGACACAGGGAAATGAAAAGGCTGATGAACTGGCTCGGGAAGGCGCATCTAATGCCCTGGTAGGTCCCGCCCGAACTCTTTTGTGGTGTGGCTAAGCCATGGAATGCAAACGATTATCCATTAATAAATAGGTACGAGACAAATCTCTAGAATGGTGGAAGAGTTTCCCGCGACAGAGACAGGCTAAAGAGTTCATTAAAGAATGATCGGCCAAATTCACGGAAGATCCAAAATAGAAAGGCCATTAGGATACTAGTGGGTCTTCTAACTGAACACTGTAGGCTCAATAGGTAAATGAGTCTAATGGGCCTAGCAGGAGATGCAACATGCAGATTCTGTCAAGAGGAAGAGGAAACCTCAGTACATGTGCTGTGCCACTGCGAAGGCCTAGCCAGACTGTGATTCCAACTACTTGGCGAGGAAAAAACAAGGGCATATAGTTATACTAAGAAGCCCCCATCAAGGATATGCAGTCTGGTATAATAAAGCTGGAAAAGGAACTCCTCTAAAAGAATTAGATTAGGAGCGACACAATAGATCCACGCGGTGGCCAAGGCTAAGCGGCCAGCTTCTCCCTTCAATCTAATCTAATCTAATCTACTTAGAATCTCTTTAAATATTTTAATTTATTATAACATATGATATGATCTGATTCGATATGATACGATGCGATTCAATACAGTATAATATAATATTCATGAAAGTCCTGGAAGGGGGATGGAATTTTTGGTGTGAAAATAGTTGAATTTACACTCGAATGCTACTTGGCAGGTTTCGCCAATCATGTTGGCATAATCTGGATACGATTAAAACTGAATTGGTTGAGTGATAGTGTAGTGTTTGTCTTGACGTTCAATATTTATGGTAACTACTTCGGAGGCATTCATGAACATAGTATTGCAATTTAATTTTTTTTCAGCGGTAGGGCAAAAATCTTGTAGCTCGTATAAATATGAATTATGGCAATTTATAATTACTGACTTGAAGATTTAATGAGACCATTAACCAGTCAGAAATCAATCCCCAGTTTATATTACCATTCAAGCATACAGCTAAGTGATTTTTAAAGATAAAAAATAACTACCCATAGGTCAGTAGTTGTGTGCTTAATAACTGCCATAACGCTTTTCTAATAAACCATGCTCGCGCTGTCAGGCATAAAAGACGATACATAAATAATTTTTTGCGTAGCCAGTTATTTATTACGACTCGTGGCCATTCCTCAACGACTATACAAAATTATGACAGTTGCTTTAAAGCATAAACAATTTACAACAAGTAGGAATATTCAATATTTAGCACAATGTATTCATAAACACTTTTTGAAATATGGTAATTGACAATCTTGTTACATAAAATTACTAGATGCTGTGCAAAAATAAATATTAACTTAAAAACATCCTGAAGAAGATTTAAACTTCGTATGCAAGTAAACACAAAGTTTGCGCCGACATTATTACCAGATGGTAAGTTCCGGACGCGTGACAATATAAGTATCTATTCCAGTTGTCATCCCGTGTCTCTTCAAATATATATATATCACATTTGTAAAAACATTATATGTGTATATCCATTTCATTGGAATGCTAAAAAAGATATTCGAGGAATCAAATTTTACAGTACGTCAAGCTGCCGAAGATGACGATGTTCTAATTATTCAAATAGCTATCGAGATATCCTTGACATTATCAGTCCCTTATCGTCGTCATCGTCATCGAAGATATAGAACTCTTGGTGATCTTGACAGGATTGGCAAAATTGAACAACTTTGGAAAAGGAAAAGTTGCCGAGACATTTTATTCTTCACAAAGTTGCTCTCCCCACAACAAAAATAGCACGACACAATTTTTTATGCCTACCATCAAATGCAGCATTTATTTCGGTGTCAACGAATCCGCAGAGAAAAGGAACTGGTAAAGAGCCAAGGATGAACATATACCAGTGAAAATGCAAAAGGTCCAGCTCCTCCAGCTTTACTGACATGTATTTCTTGCAAATGCAAGACTGGATGTGGTGCGGCTTGTGGCTGTAGAAAAACAGAATATTCGGTATAACTCGTTTATTCCCCTGGAGTTGCAAATAATGGAGCATTTTAAACCCACTTATCACATTATCATTTTTTTTTATGATTTTTAAGCTCTAGAAAATTCTAATTTTGCAGAGAGTGTTAAAATTGAAAGATGGTTTAATAAAAAAAAATTTTAAATGAGCTTACCGTGGCCTCTTGAGCTGACATAACGTAATTAATTACAAGATTCAGAAAAATAACCAAAAGTAAGTGCATTTTTCACGAAAACATCGATATTGACATATCAGCGTAAACATATATTGAATTAAGAAAATAATCCTCACGATATAACTCTAATTACGGTACGTTGAGAAACCCAACATTGTATTTATATACAGTAAACATATTCTACATTGTGGTACTCTGCGTACAAGTAAATTTTATTCTGAAAACACTCGATAAATTGCCGAGCGGTTTTTCTCTGTTCTCAACTGAATTTGTTGAAACCTTGTACCAGAAATTCTGTTTCATACCTCAACTGCGAGGCGAGTATAAAACACCGGTCTCGATGTCCAATTAAAAGGAAAGTCCTATTTTTCGACAGACGGTAAATGATTGCGAAACTTCCGAAGAGATATATTGCGGTCGGAATTTTTAACGAAATTGGATAACAAGGAGGAACATCCTTCATTTAATTCCCTTCCATTACGGCTTTTTATATTTATTCAATGGTCGACGTTGAAAATGGTTTGTATTTATTTCTTCGGTCAGTGAACTAAATTTATATCTATCTATATGCGTACAATTATAATAGTAATAATAACAGCACTTATAGAATCATAAGTCACGGAACAATGTCTTGACAAACTTGTTGTGACCCATTCATTATTTTAGTTGGCAAGCCTTTTCTGTATAGATGTTCTGACAGAATTACACCATCTGTCGTGGTTGTTTGTTAGGTATACAACCACATCAGTTCTTTGGTGATATTGTAGAAGAATTCACTACCGTGCGTCTGAGTGACGCGACACTAATTTATTTATTAAGGGCGTCAGTCGTGTTCTCCTCTTGTTCGTCCACTCCCAGGCGGGTTCGAGATAAGATACAACTCGATAGAATAAGTAATAGGCCAAGGCTGCAGTACCTTAGATCATTAATGACGCTCTTTGTTTTAATAATAATTAATTTTTATCTCTGACGGGATATTATTCTGACGGAGCAATAATGGATTTTACATCTAAATATTTTCATAAAAAAATCCCTATCGAAATCCCGTAAGGTGACCAGAACATTGAGTTTCAAACTTGTGGAGTCATGAGACTTCCAATTAACTAAATTTCCGGTCTTCCAAACGAAAACCCTCAAGGCATTAAGACTAGCAACAAGTCATATTATCAATAAAATGCAAAAAAATTCAAAGAATACCATTTATTTACTAGGTTTAAAATAAGTACAATAAATATTCTGTAATATCCTATCCAATGAATTATATAATTTGAAAGAATCGCCTCCCCAACTAAGGCAAGATAAATTTTACCATACAAATGAGAGCCTGCGCTAACAATTGATTTGGTAGAAAAGATTCATGCAACTTCCCCAGAATTTAATGTAAGCATTTATATTTGTAATTATGGCTGACTGAAAATAACAAAAATATTTTACTTAAAAAATTTTGTGATTAGCTTTAAGGTTCTCGACTGTGATTATATCATTCACAAAAACGGAGTTCAAAAGTGCGTTCAACTAATACATGAGTTGAATAACTTTCGGTCAGTCTCATGACTTACTGATCCCCATGCAGGTACAATATAGGGAAAATGACACCACTTCGCTTTCGAGCGACTTTTTGGCAAAACTGCTTTTTGACTAATTTATGTACAAGGAGGTTTTCTCTATAACTTTGTTATTTGGAAAGCCCTATATTTGGCTTTCTTACTATCGCTTTCTATTGATTATCTAACGTACTTGTCCAAATTACGAGCGGCTGGATGATTCAAACTTGTTTTATATCAAAACCGGTCTTGTCCATTTTTACTATTTTTATGCTAATAATTTCCTTTGTCGCATTTGTCAATTTCGCCCTTTTTGTACTTCGCGTCGCATAGTTAAAACTTTATATTCATTCTTATGAATGATTCCCATAATGAATGTATCATCGCTTTCATGGTGTTTTATGAAGAGATTAAAAAGTTAAAAAACATTCATAAATACCACGTAAAAGTATATTGTTTCTTTTTTTCCTTGACCAAAAATTATACTTTTATTTTTAGAACATTTTTCCATGACCACATTATACTTTCACTCCCATGGCCTAGACCAAAACATACTTTCCTAATACTGGAGCGGACCTGGCGAGAAAAAGAAAGGTTTTGAAACCAACTTTTTAAATTTTTTTTTTTTTTTTGACAATTCGGTTACACGCGTTCTCTTTTATCATGTTATCAACGTTCAGCTTAATCATACGGGGTGGCGGAGGAATTCGCATTTAAAATTCGCAAAAACACATTTTTCCACGATAACTTTGTTATTATTGATCTGACGAAAAAAATGTAAAATTAAAAATTGAAGATCTCTCGGAAGCGCATAATCTTGTAACAAATTTTTCAAATCGGACAGTAACTTTTCGTGAAATTTTTTTTTGAAAATTCTCGTTTTTTTGCCCTAACACTAATACACAAAATAGTAATTCCTTAATTTTTTTTTGAAAAAAAGAAGTCAGGGGGATGAGATTTTTTTGAGGTAGGTGAAATAGATAAGAATTGATGGAGCCGGAGGATTAGGGTGGTGGGCCAATTAGGGGAGGGGAGGGAGGTAGGGAAAGGAAAATTATTCAACTCCCTCGAACTTTTTCCCTGTCGTGCGATTTTCAAAAACCAAAATGGAATTTGTTCGTTATTACGTCTAATATTTGACTGAATAATTTTTTTTATTTTTTTCAAATAAACAAACTTGTGGGAGGGGAAAAACCTTTTGCATTTTTTTAAAAATGTGTTTTTGAGAACGAAGGAAAGGGCTCAGAAGAGAAATTTTTTTTACAGGCAAGTGAGATTTTTTTTATCTTTAAATTAAAAAAAAATTAACGCAATCCAAGCAATAGGAAGAGAGGGAGGGGGCATAATGCGTTTGGGGGAATAAGGGGTTAAGGAAAAGGGATAGGGACTTCGGAGCTTAATATTCGGATATATAAATCTTTTTTCCATCTTAATATTTTATCAGTCCACCCTCCATCAAATATTAAACTTATTGTAAATAATTATTTAACACCGTCACACGTTTTCACCGCGCATTTCTCTAATTTTAGGTGTGTATTGGATATATGTAACAATTATTTTTCCGCTTAACTCGCTCTAACTCAAAAACGGCACAATGGATTACTCTTAAATTTTTATCGTGTTATCACTATATATTTGTTAACATAATGTGTTAATATGTAGGTCAAATTTTAATAAGTGTAGGAAGTATTATTTTTTTTCTAGGGCTATGTCGAAAATTTGCATTCTCAAATGTAACATGCGGGAAACTTTTTTATCTTTCGAAATAGATACCAAGTGTATCGAGAAGTAACGAAGATAAAAGATGGACGTAACTTTTTTATTTGAAACTTTTTTTCTAGAATTAGCAATTTTCGAGAAAATTGCAAATTAGTGATTGTTGGCCAGGTACTGCAAACGTGTGAAATTCTAATAGCAATTAATTGCAGTACCTGGCCAACAAACAACGAAATTTTAAAAGCAGTGTTAAATTTTAATACGAGGTTAATTTAACACTAGGTTAGGGTAGGTTGGTACAACACGCCCTAAGAGAATTAAGCTAATAGTGCTATTAGTGAGGAGTCCAAGGCTGTCAAAAACAAGATGACCCATTCCAACAAGGTAAATGATATTTGCGAATGAATTTGGAAAAAGGGTCTTTAGGGGCATCAGAGATGGCTGGTGGCATACAACCCGATAAGGGTATAGTACCAAGGATGAGCTTTCGAGCTACCTCTATGTTAATATTCGCATAAGGATTTTCATGTGCTGAGGGACTTTTTGTAATAACTTCTCCAATTCAAAATGTGCCTTCATCCGTGCTGGTTTATCTTTCTGCTAGCCATCCGGTGCTCTTATCCTAAAGTCAAGCCGCCGGCTGGACTAAATCTAAGTCGGTTTTGGCCTAGTTCCCCAAAAAATGCATTGCGACCTGCTATATGATGGGGAATTTTTATAAGCTAATTTTTTGCCTGTTTTGGCTTAGATGGATGAACAGGTCTGAATTTTGTGCTTTTCTTGATATTATAATATAACGTAGTTTTTATATTTACTTACATTGTCAAGTCGAAATAAATTTCATAAATATATTCTAACAGGTTTCAAGTAAAAACGTCAAAATAATATAACTTAAACTCCACTTAAAAAAAAGTTACATATAACCAATTTAATTTTTAGGATTCAAGATAAAGAAGAAAATATTACTGGGAATAAAGGAAACTTTTGTTTGAAACGTTCATTTTTTTCTCCTTCAACTTGCTCCATTATATAGTTCCACAACTTCCTCGTAGTCCAAATTATCTAGAACATACTTTTCTGGAGAAATAGAATAAGTGAATTCACTCATTCATCTCCCATTCTTGATCTTAATATAATTAGCTTTAAATTAATAAAGCTTCGTTCACTCCAAGGAACAAATGCAATAGAAGTTTAAATGAAGGAGTTACTTACGGTAAGACAGAACATTTTTGTGTTTGTTCAGCAGAAGTTTGATTTTGTTAAATTTTTTTGTCTCCCCAAACTCTAAACGATGTTAAAAAAAAATTCCAATTCTTCTTGAAAAGTATCTTCATCAACTTTAGGTCTCATTAATTAACTAAGCTTCTTTACAAGACTGAAGATTTTGTTAGTCAGAATAGAATCTATTACACATTTAAATCCTTTTCTGTGCAACTTCTTGAATTCAATTTAGAAATCAATATTCAACTCTTTGGAAAACACTTTAGCACTTCCAATTGTTCAGTTCTACTTTCCCAGAATTATTAAGTTTGTAACTGTTGTCTTAGTTAACGTGATGGCAGCCAACATATTTAATGACGTTGATTCAATTTCCCTATATTCACCAAAACACAAAAACAAAAAGGAACACAGTTTTTGCCGTTCTTTCTCACTAATGACGCTTGCATAGATTTTGCTGTTTTTTAAGCTTAAACTCATTTTGTCTTGCTTTTAGATTTGCGTACTTTTGAGAATTATTATCTCAATATTTTGGTATTTAATTAAAACCAATATATATATTTATAATATTTTGTGATAAATTAAGACGGCTCCGATTCCTTTTTTGGCATTCAACATATTTTATGTTTTGAGTAAGACTAGAAATACCTAAAAAATATACCTCTAGACACCCAATCTGATAAACAGACAAATGGCTAACAACTTATCAATTTTTTTTTTTTGCGTTCGAAAAAACATACCGACTACATACATTCAGAATGTTCAGATTTAAATATATCATAGGTGTCACAACTAAGTACTGGACTTTTAACTAATTAGTTATCTGATAATTGAAAATCGACCAAAAAATTAAATACTTCAGAACCGAGACATTAATTCGTCCGTTAAAACGGCGCTATACGTCTGTTTATATATCACTTTTTAATTAGAATAAGTGATGCAGTTGAGTTGACAGTTTCATTTCGTTAGTCTTAAAATACATATATATTTTTAGAGTTTAAGTACATTTTCTACCGGACATTGAAACTTATCTAGCTCCACATCTACAGAATCGCTGAAATTATTAGATTTACCACAAATAAAATCTTTTTCATTTTTTTATAAAATGTTTATTAAAGTTAGAGAGGTATGAGATCATGATGATAACACTGTATTTAAAACAATAAAACATATTTCAACTCGTGTTAATGATTACTACATAAATAGATAAATTTTAAATAAATAGATAAATGTAATATTTCAAACTATCGTCCCATTTCTCTAACATCATCAATAGCAAAAGTACTCGAAAAAGTCATTAAAAAGCGGTTGTGTAATTACCTACAAAAAAATAATACTATTTCTGAAATGCAATTCGGTTTTCAAAAAAATCTGTCAACACAGGATGCGATAGCTGAATTAACATATTTTAGTATATAGCGCGATGGATAGTAAGAAACCATGTTTGTTTGTCTTTGTTGATTTGGCAAAGACCTTCGACACTGTGAATCACAGACTTTTTCTAGATGGATTTGAGTACCTTAACATAAGGCATAAGGGGTAATGGACTAAAATTATTTAATAGTTACTTAGAAAATCGTAAACAAATGGTAGAAATAAATCAAGTACTCAGTGACAAGGAAACCGTGACCCGTGGAGTACCACAAGGAACGGTCCTAGGGCCCGTTCTATTTATTATATTTAGACCAGTTATTACCCTGGAATCATCCGGAACCATTATCTCGTATGCTGATGACACGATTATTCTCTATACGGGGTCCTCTTGGATCGATGTAAGAACAACAGCCGAAAATGACCTGGAAAAAATAAAGACCTGGTTCAATGCTAATTTGTTAACAGTAAATGTCAATAAAACAAAAGTACCTTGGCAAATATATTGATTCATTTTTAAGATGGGATATTCATATACAAAGCGTCAATAAAAAACTGCGAGGTATAATTCCTAAAATGTATCAATTTCGCTACATGCTTTCATTGAACCAACTCAAGATATTGTATTATGGTATGATTGAATCAATTGTACAATATATAATAATTCGGTGGGGAGGTATAAGAAAAAGTAACCTATTACCTTTAGAAATAATTCAGAAAAGAATATCAAAAGTCATGTATAACACTTGAGGTATCCTTCCGACCAGTTATATAAAGAATTAGGTACATTGGATGTTAGGCAGTTGTTTGCAAAAACCACATGTTTATTTTTATTTAATAACAATCAATACATCACTTCAATAAAACATTTATACAATACTAGACTTAACACAGAAGCTCACTTATTTTTACCCAGAGCACAGAAAACAATCGTACAAAGATGTATTTCTTATATCGGACCTAGATTGCACAATATTTTACCCGACTTCCTTAAAGTTATTAATATCAGACACCTCTATAAGAAATACTTAAACCGCTGGCTTACTTTATATAACCGAAATACAGTGCATAGTATTATAAATAAATATATATTGTGACCGAGTGATTAGCCCATAGACAGGCCCTTATGTGGACCTAAATGGGCTTACACTTCTTTGTATATTTATTATCGGTATATTTTACTATCAATAAACATTATTATACATTATTATTATTATATATTTGAATTATTGTTGCACACCTTGCACACCCCTCTGCGCGTGTGCTCTATTCTCGCTCAGCCCTGAGTTTCGCTAATCAGTCATTTCAGAAGGTTAATTCCGCAAGGAATCGATTTTTGATTAATTTCTAAAATCGCTATTAAAAATTGAAATACCACTGCGTCAGTTGGTCTGTACGTACATATGAAAGTACAATAGGTGCAATCTTTGATTTTTTGAATCGCTTTGTTTACTATCAGAATAAAACCCTACTGAATTTCATAATGATCCTTTGAGTAGTTTATTAAAAATAACTTTTTAACACCGTCACGAGTTTTCTATCGTTCTTGGTGTCTATAGTAATTATTTGTTCGTTGAACTCGCTCTAACTTAAGAACAGAACGATGAATTGATCTCATTTTTTTACGGTATTATAACTACACATGTGTTAACACAATATTATTATTATTATTATTATTATTATTATTATTATTAGAAAACGCGAGCAGATCCGAAGATCCTCAGTACTCAGGCCTATCAGCCTATTCTACATTCGCGATATTTAGGAGCCCCTAGAAAAGAGCAGTGCGCTCCACGAAGGAGAGCAGCCCTTTCCAGGGTAGATCCCGTAGTTCCTCCGGCTGTAGAAACTGCCCTCCGAAATACCTACACCTTGATACTCCTATTGGTGCACAATGGCATAGTATATGAATGATGGTTTCGTCCTCCACTCCACACATCCTGCAAGTAGGATCATCTTTCAACTGCATTATATGCAAGTGCTTGTTTAGAGGACAGTGTCCTGTTATCAGGCCTGCCATCCGTCTCAATCGTTCTCTATCGAGCCCAATCAGCCATTTTACGGTGGAGTCAGTCGAGGGCCCCTTTATCTTCGACTGTCTCATTCCAAAGGCCTGAACCCAATAGTTGTTATACTGTGCCGTAGCCCAGTCTTGGATCTCACATTGTATCAGACTTCTTAACAGACCGAAGGCTGGCTCGGGGCCAGGGAAAGGAGTTTTTGCTCCTTCACCAGCCAAACGGTCTGCTTCTTCGTTGCCCTCGACGCCACTGTGTCCGGACACCCACATAAGTTTAACTGAGTTGCGTACACACAGCTCAATCAGATTGTTTCGACAGTTCAGCACCAGCTTAGAGGTCACCTTGTTTGATTCAAGAGCCCTCAAAGCTGCCCGATTGTCGCTACATATATAAATAGGCTTATTGGCGAAACCTCTTTTGAGGTTTTCGCTTGCACACAGAGGGTGGTCCTTGAATTCATCCCCCCAATGTCAGGGTCAAATTTTAATAAGTGTAGAAACTATGATTTAAGGCTAGGTCGATAAAATGTGAGAATTTACGTGGGTAAATATAGCAAGCGGGAATTTTTTTTATCCTTGGAAATATATATATAAAGTATATGGAGAAGAAATAAGATAAATGACACAGGCAACTTTTCTATGTGAAACGTGTTTTTCCAGTATTAACAGTTTTCGAGAAAAACGTATTTGAAAATACGCAACTCCCTCGCGGACGAAACGACGCAGAGAATGGAGTAGAGTAGTCTGTTCGCCTATTGTCAGAATAAAGTCTACTAAAATTCATTATTATCAGCCTTGTAGTTTAATTATCGTATGTTATATCACTAGTGCTTAAAATTTTATAGGTAAAATTTCTTCGAAAGCTTTGTTGTCTGGTAATATAAAGAACGTAAATTGAAAGTTTATTATCTTGTTAAATCCCGAGCATTTCAGCGCGAGGGATTTAATCTTTGATGATAAACTTTCAATTTACCTAAAAAAAAAATTCGATAGCTTTGTTCCCTGGTAATATAAAGAGTGTAAATTGATAATTTATTATGTTCTCATCTAGTAAAAAACAAAGTGCGATGGCAGTAGAAAGAACGCGAAGAAGACTGGCCAGGGTACAGCGATGTGCAGCACTGAGAGTCTGCAGTGCCTACAGAACGGTCTCCTACGAGGCAGTGCTGATAGTGGCAGGGATCCCTCCCATTGACCTTCTGGCAAAAGAAAGGTGGGAGATATACGAGGGAAGTGGCAGGAAGGAGGCCAATGATAGACTCTATCAGAGGTGGCAGGAAAGATGGAATATCTCGAGTAAGGGAAGATGGACGAGGAGACTCATTCCGGATATTAAAAGATGGGTGGAGAGAGGACACGGGGAGGTTGGGTTCTACCTTACTCAGGCCCTAACAGGACACGGATGTTTTGCAGAGTACGTCTACGACATCGGGAAGATTGAAGACCGAGAATGCATGTACTGCGGGGAGATAGACGACGCGGAGCATACTGTGTTCTGGTGTAGCAGGTGGAGAGAAGAAAGGCTACGAGTCATAAACAGGCTAGGCGGCCCAGTTACACCCGATGACATAGTGCTGAGGATGCTAGAATCAGAGGAAAACTGGCAACTCTTGGAGGACATGATAACATCAGTTATGAAAATCAAGGAAGTAGACGAAAGAAACTTGAACCTTTAATTGTTTCAAGGATGTAGTAATAAGAGGACATCTCTGCAGGGGCAGATTATTTCGAACACCTAACACTAAGATTGACCTGATATTCTGACGGTAAGCGAGAGCGGTTCCAGGATATGAGGAAACACTGAAGACAGGGAGGGGGCTCCGGAGGGGTTTTAGCTGGTTAGAGTCCAGCACTACCCAGCGTGATAGATCCAAGGCGCTGGGTGTCCATGATGGATTTCCCCTTCTCCCCCCCCGCAAAACAAAAAAAAAAAAAAAAAAAAAAAAAAAAAAAAAAAAAAAGTAAAAAACAAAGTAGGTATAAATATTTAACAAACGCAGCTGCAGAAACTTAAAGTACACGGAATTGGTCATATTTTAAATTTAATGACAATCAAGAAAAACAAAATACGTTAAATCATATGTATTGTAATCCATAAACGGGCCCAAAACTGCTGAGAAGTCTTCACTGTAAAGAGTTCTCGGGTACGCTTCGACCAATCACATTACGAGTAAAGACAGAGCGAGAGAGAGAGAGAGAGAGAGAGAGAGAGAGAGAGAGAGAGAGAGAGAGAGAGAGAGAGAGAGAGCGAGAGAGCACTCCTGCATTTAACAATTTCCCATCTTTACGTTCTAAGGTTGTTGAAATCATAAACCTGATGCATTCCAATTAATTTCTCAAGAATTACTATATTTAAGTGTTTATTTTACCTATTTGAGAAGTTTAATATTTACGTTAGGTTAGCTTGTTTAAGTTGAAAGAACTTTAAGCACAACGAATTACAATACATAGGGCAAATGTTTTGATTTTCCGAATAATTGCCCATTCTTGCCTGAAGATGGTAACAAGTTTAAATCGTTGTTAAAACTAAAAGTGTACACAGAACAGAACAGAATTTGCAATTTAAAAAATTTTCTACCACGTAGATTTCGAGTAAATTCCAGTTTTTATTATCAAAGTACGTTTTTTTTTACATTAAAAACCGGGATTTACTCGAAATCTACGCTGTAGAAAATATTTAAATTGAAAATTCTGTTCTGTTCTGTGTAAACTTTTGGTTTTAACAACGATTTAAACTTGTTACCACCTTCAGACAAGAAATGGCAATTAGGCATCAGTTATCGAGGAAGTGAGGTTCATACATTCATTCTTATTTGAAATAATACGTAAATTCACGAACTTTTTCGAAAACTACATAATATTCGAATGTTCATCTGATTATCATCATATTACAAAATGATTACAAATTTTTTACACATATTAGTCATAATATCAACGATATACATACTATTCTACTAGTTTATTTGGCATCTCTTTCAACTAAATTTCAGCAAAGAAGCGTGAGAACAGTTTTCCGTTTAGGTTATCTGTTGTTGGGCATATTTTAGGAATAGATTATAATTTCCGTCCACTCCAATAAGTCAATCAAAACAAATTAATTTACATCCTGACTAACACGCAGGGGCTTGCTCTTACTTCATTGCATTTCAGCATTGTTAACGGTATTCTGGACCAGCAAGTCTTCCTAATTTAACAGGAAATACTTATCTCAACATCATCTAAGTACTTCATACCAACTTACATTTTTGTCTAATAAATTAGATACCGTTTTTTTACATCATTATCCATGCACTTTTATATCTCAGTCATAGAGAGAAATTACTGGATGCATGGTGGTCCCTACCCATTTGCATATTGGACAACTCAAAGGATAAAATGCCATCAAATAAAAGGGATTTACGAAATTAGTTGTAATTGTAAGTGAAGTGCGTGCGAAGCCATATCTCCGTTGTTTGAGAAGACAACGGAGATATAAAAAATTTATTAAAAGGAATTGTGAAAGACATCAAAAAGTCCTTCTTGAAATTGTCTCCTCAATTTTTCAAATTTCACGACGCAAAATTTTACACTGCAATGGAATTACCACTTTATTGTGCATACTGTGGTGCGGTATTTTTAATATTTTAAGAATAATGGCTGATAGGCCCCTAGAGGGGCCGTGGTTGCCTAAACAATGCCTCAGTAGAATCATATCGACCACCTTCAAGTTATCGCCGATTGTTATATCTACTTGAAAGTTTTTATTTCTAGATAGAGGGAGCGAGGAGGAGATTGAGAGAAAACAGGTGATGAAATAGAAATAAAAAATATTTTTTTCATAAATTCACTAAGTTGGTTATGGACCACGAGTTCAAAAATTCTTTTTAGAAGGCAACATATTTATTGGTTTATCTTCTTTTTTGGCAATTTCAACCTTTGTTTTAACTCTGCATATGTGATATGTTTGCAAAAATATTGTATTATCTTCAAAGCACAATATTACCAATAAAACACAATTCGAGAGACTATTAATATACATCTTAATAGACAATGGCCCCCATACTGTGCTTTGAAGCACTCCGTATTCAACTATATGTTCATCACTTTTAATTGAATTTATTTGATAAGACTGCTTCCGAGACTGCTTCCTTTTGCTTAAATGGCTTTTAAATAGGAGTAAGACTTTTATTAAGAACTCATGTATTCTAATGCATTTAATAGTTGCGGATAACTCACAGTATCAAAAGCTTTGTGAGGTTAAGGAAAACCTGCAAGGCTGGCTCGCCGTCATCAAAAGCATTATACAGGGCGTCCGGAAATTCCTGTCTTTAACTTTACTTGTTTGGTGATAGTTTAAAATATGTGAAAAAGTTGTTATAGACATATGTAATCAAATATTTCCTAAGGAAGTTTGAGCCCTTTGAAGACGGTGTCCTAGAATAGGTTTTTTTTTTAATTTTAGGAACCTTTCGTGCTGCAGTGATGAGATACGGTACGTTATTTAGTATCAATAGGGGCTATTAGTACTAACCAAATTTCATCGCTGTAGTTCAAAGGGTTCCTGAAATATTAATCAGAAACCTACTCTAGGTTCTCGCCTTCAAAGGGCCTTAGCTTCCTTAGGAAGCATTTGCTAAAGTTGACAAAAAATTTATATCTGAAATTACTTGTGGGATGTTTATATGAATTTGCTTCTTACTTATTTCTATAGAGTTAGCTCCCCAAGTCGACCGCAATTTAGAAACGCTCTGTATATGCGAAAAGATTTAACGTGGAGTTATATACATATTACTTCCTTCATATTAAAAGAATAAAATCTTATGCAGAAGGTAAGCTTAGTATTATTAAAAATCGATCTTTACGATTATCTTCTCCGTCACATCATAATGTAATTTTAGATATTCACGTATTACATGTAATAAATTGTGTTTAAAAACGATTCGTCCATCAATTATCCAAATGTAAAGAAAGAAATTGAATGTGGAACGTCAACTGTCCCGTATAATACGGGACTTCCGCATTGGAGCAATTCGTCTGATGACCTTGTACGGGAAGCAAAAACTTGATGTTACAGTCGAATTCTCCGAGATCTATGCGATAAAATTTTAGTCATAAAGCTGCTATTTTCGCATTGAAAGTCAGCTAGTTAGGCACTTGAAATACAATTATTAATGCAGTTCTCTATATAGGGTGTCCAGAATTGCATAGGCCAGACTTCCCGAGTGATAAAATTTTACAAAATAAGAAAAAAATCGGTCAGAAGTGCTTAGTTTTCGGGATGCAAATTGTTCAATTAAAACTGAAAATTGATTTTTTTAAAACACTTTAAAAGTCTGAATACAAACAAATGATAATTTACGAAGGTCTTTAATTTTTCACGATTTATAAGGCAAAATGACAACTGTGTATGAAAATTTTTTGCTCAAATAGAAATCCTATTAAATTCGCCCATTTCTAATCACGTGTGCGGAAACAACCAATCAGAACAACATTACACTGATAATTTTTTACTCAATGTATTAACCAATCTAAATTTTGCGTGTCAAAATTCATCCAATCGGTAAAAGATTACAGCGATAATGCGCATACATAATAATATAGTTTTATCAGCCAAGGCACAAATGATATGTTCAAATGTCAGATTAAAATTCAACAAAATAAATGTCAAATTTAAAACCAATTTAGAAAAATGTCAATGTCAAATGGTAATGTTTCAAACGATTCAATTAATCAAATTGTATTAAGAAATACACCCAAAAACACCATTAAAAGTAAAAAAAGTATACGTGGAAAATGTTTTTAAAATTTTGTTCGATCAGAAAATACGAATTGAATAGAGAGTAAAAAAATAATTCTACCGAATACACCTCGAACATTGATAAATACTCAAAATTTTGTCGTAGAGAATGCTTCAAGTGTGTTGCTTAAAGGTGATAGCCATTACCAAGCAACACGCTTTCAGCAGTCTCTATGACAAAATTATCTCGGTATTATCAATGCTCTAGATGTATTAATCTCCCTAGGACAATTATCATTTGTCATCCAGTTTGACAGTTCAATAATTTATTTTACTTCCACGTCCAGTGGAAGTATAGTAACGACAAAAAAATTTTTAAAAATTTTTATTGTCCAAATAGGCTTAAAATGTCATGAAACGTCGAGATTTTAAGTTTGAGCGAAAAAAAATTTCTGTCTGTCGATCTGTCTGTAACTTTTTTTTGTGCGCACGTTTACTCTGGAACCGTTTAAGATATTGACTTGAAATTTGGTACACATATGTACTTTAACGAGATCTAGAACTAGATTATATTTTCATCTTGTTCCGTCGAAGGGTTGGGGGGTAAATTGGGGTAAATGGGTAAATCAAGCAGGTAAGAGTCCAAGAAATTGGCATTTAGTATATACACGAGAAGCTGAGGTCTCAAAAAAAATTTTGGCATTAGCCACCCCATTACCACCCCCACCTCCTTATTAAAGGGGATGAAAAAAAAATGTTATTTAGTGCATGTACAGGAACCAGAAACCTCAAAATATTTTTTTACTTCATCCATCCCCCTATCACCACCCCCACCCCACTACCGATGTGGGGTATCGTTTTATGGGTTTTTGGGGTAGAGGATTTCAAATATTATATTATTAAAGTTCCATAAACAATTATTTTCACATATAAAGTTTTTTCGTTGTGAGTGACTTGGATAGAGTATCTGGATGTGGAAGTAGTGATTCCTTGGGCAGCGGTTTTTTGACAATTAATCCAGGCATTAGAGAATTTTACCTGGAAAAATTCATGGTAGTTCTGAAAATTGGTTTATTTTATGTTTTTTGGATCGCTAAATAAAAATTTTTAACTTCCCCCCAAAAATTCCTTCCGCACCCCCCTCAAATTTAGAGAAAAAAAAAACAAAAATTGGTTTTTGACAAAAAATTTTTTTTTTTTTTTCATTGTTTTGTTTTAGTTTTAGAGAAAAAATGCCCAGATATTCAGAAAGTAAACAAATTTTACAACAAAAAAAGTCTTTTGACATTTTGCTGTACGACGAACGGGAGGGGAGCGAGCCTCAGCGCCACGTGTGCATTTGGGTATCATCCGGAATTTTTTTTTTCAAAAGTCGGGCTCCGAGGATTTTTTGGAATTTCGGTAAGCTTTAATTTAAAAAAAGTTAAGATTTGCGCTCTCTAGCCATTTTTTTGGCCTTTAACTTAATATAATAAAAAAGGAATTTTTTTTTTCAAAATTTGGGCTCCTAGGATTTGTTCAAATTTCGGTAAGCTATAATTTTAAAAAAAATTGTTCGGAGGCGGTAACTCAGTGGGTTAGCGCGTCTAGCTTGTAATCTGAGCGTACCTAGTGAAGTGGGTTCGAGCTATACACAGCGAAGAAATTTTCCATAATGATTTGCCCCAAGAGGGGTTCGGATTCCACTATAAACTGTAGGGCCCCGTCTCCTTTAGTCAGAAAAATCTAGATCTCCTAGACATAAGAGGGTCATTGAGGTGGCATGGAAGGCGGTTAATACACATTTTAAACACATTTCTGACAAGATTTGAGGTCTCTAGCGATTTTTTAACCAACAAACTCGTTTGGGACCACTGTGCGGCGCCGAGGCTAATGTTTCGAGGCGTGCTAGCGCTTCCCAATTCGTTCAACGTTAAAATGTCAACGGACCTTTTTTGTTGTAAATTTTGTCTATTTTCCGAATTTCTAGGTTTTTTTTCATAAAACGAAGAAAAAAAGATTAATAAAACGATTTTTTGGTTTTATTTTCAAATTTTTGAGGAGGTTTCGGGAGAATTGTTGGTGGGAAGTTAAAAATTCGGATTCAGTGCTCAAAAATCGTAAAGTAAGCCTATTTCCGGAACTGCCATGAATTTTTCCAAGGGCTCTATATGGTTTCTAATGCCTGGAATAAATGTCACAATTATGATTTGGCTCTGCAAATAATAACGACTTGATAAATTATGAATTAAATAAAAATAAATAAAATAAATTGCAAATAATTTTCTATGTGAATGCCCCTCGAAAGTTGATAAATAAAAATTATTCAAGGTAAAAGTTCACAAAGAACGGTTTTTTTGCGAATATCGCGCTTTCTATGGCTCGGAGGCCAATTGAGGTTATTATGAAAATGAAAGATAATGAAATTCCGCACAAAAATGATCTCTTCCAATTTTTATGTACAACGAACGGTTTAGACAAAAATGTGCTTCGAAGTTTCCGCGCAAGGCATAATATATATTTTTTTATTTTGATTAAATTTTGGACTTAAGGTTTTTGGACAATTCTGAACAAGTTTCATTAACAAAATTTTCCGATAAAAAAAATGTCTAATATGATTTCTTGATTTTCTCCGCATATTTTGGTATCGCAGGTAGCTTTGCATTTGTAGGAGGCGAATGTCTTTCTGGCCATAAGTAGATCCTGATTTATTCTATACTTTAGTAAAATTTGATTCAAACTAAAAAAAAAAAAATAAAAAAGTTGGTGTTACCATTTCAAGTGAAACACCACACTGTAAATATATAACCAATTAATAATGTGAAGATTTAGCAAATATTACTTAGTTACAATAAATGAGGTAGTAGAAGTTTTTTTTTATATCTTGTATGTATTGTAGACAGTATGTAGAATCCAAGTTTTAGACCTCCAAACCCTTGGCAAATTTTTGTGAGAACGAAAAGACCACGAATGTTTGACACTTTTTTCAGTTTGTGGCCTATAACTTAAAAACAATGCATACAATTGAAAATTCATCTATTATCAAAATTAAAGAGCATTAAATTTCGCTTCGAATGAGTACCTCAAAGTTGAATTTTTTTTTAATTTTTTTTTTTGCTTAATATTGATCTTTTCTTAAAATTCCCTAAAATTGGAAAACCACGTAATCTATGAACTTGAAATTACATGCTCCACAACTTTCATTCCACGGATTTTTTCATTTAGATTAGCCGTTTCAGAGCTGAAGACGTTTAAAAAGTTACCCAGTGTAAATTTTTTACAAGTTGGTAAAAATTGTTATTCGACTGTCAATTACGCTCGTACCTCTTGATGAAATTTCAACTTTAATTTTGATAATAGATGACTTTTCGATTGGATGCATTGTTCTTAAGTTATAGGCCACAAACTGAAAAAAGTGCCAAAAATTCGTGGTTTTTTCGTTCTCACAAAAATTTGCCAAGGGTTTGAAGGGCCAAAACTTGGATTCTACATACTCTCTATAATACATACAAGATAAAAAAAATCTACTACCTCGTTTAATGTAACCTCGAATGTAACTATCACCCCCTTTCGATGATGCCGTTCCTGAACTAACTGTATATGACGGTAAATATATTTCGATAAGCTAATAATATACATAGAATAAGCACGTATTCTATGCATGGACTATATGAAATGTAGCATATTATGCCTTGCGCGGAAACTTCGAAGCACATTTTTACTTAAACTGTTCGTTGTACATAAAAAGTGGAAGAGATCATGTTTGTACGCAATTTCATTATCTTTCATTTTCATAATAACCTCAATTGGCCCTCAAGCCATAGATAGCGCGATATTCGTAAAAACCGTTTTTGTGAACTTTGACCTTGAATAATTTTTTATGCCGTAGTGATCTCGTTGTCGATTTTTAATATTTTCTTTAAAACACCAAAATAAATCGATTTCAAAAAAAAAAAATGAAGGATATATTTTGTTAGATCAGAAAAGTCTAATTTCACTGGATTATTAAGTAATATCACCAAGCAACATGCTTTCGGAAACTGTGATATAGTATATTGTGTATTTAGGTGTGAAAACAATTGATTATTTGTCGGCGTGTATTTATTTACTTCTAAAATATTCATAAAAAACCGTACGGGAATGTTACTTTCCCGGGCTAGGCCGGGAAAGTAACATTCCCGTACAGTTGTTGATCGTAGCTTGGCAACGGATCTTTTCCGGTCTGTTTTCTTAGCAACGGACTAAAATACTGGAATTGTGCATTTTTCGATCTGAAATCGCGCCGAAAATGTAGACATTGCCGATCGATTTCAGAAAAAAATGATTTCGTATTATCAACGTCATGGGACATTATAGCTGAAAATCATTCAGGAGCGTGTAAACCGGGGGAGGGGTTAGGCATAATTTTGTCCTAACTTTTCTGTGTGTCACTTTCCAATTAATTTATGAGCAGAACTTGAATATTTCAAGTTTTTTACACAAAAAATGTCTCTTGCCATTTATCACTCAAATTATCTGTTTTTGAATAAAACTTATTTGAACTATATTAATCAGTAACCATCAGCATTCTTTCTATGCAGGATAGTGCGCCATACTGTTAGTAAAAATAATCTAGCATGCAATGCCAAAATGACATGATGGTTATTTTGTCACTGAGTGAAGGTTGGTCTATGCAATTCGAGAACTTGTATATTAAAAAATATAATAAAAAGTACTTAAAAGAAAAGGCAATAAAATAATATATTTTTTGTTCATAAATACAAATGCTGGGCGAAGTCTTTCACAAGGTTGGTTGAAAGCTATATGAATTACGACTAAAAACATATGACAGCATACTTCGAATACCATACAAATTGTCACATCGCGTCGGTCTGCTTTGGATTAAAAGAGTATATCCTGTGTTTTTTACTCTATTTTTTTTGCTACGTAGCTCACATAACTCATAAGAGTGAGTGTCTGGTTCCCACCTGACAACGTTTATCATTTATTCGGAAAGCTGATTATGGCAATCAATAATTTATACTTTTTACACACACAGAGTCCGTTAATTATCTTTGTTGGTCTTGGGGTTAAATATAAACTCCAAAAACACATTGATAAATAAAATAATGTCGAAAAACATCTCAATCTTTTCCTAAATAAAAATCTTAAACAACTGTTTGTTACTATTCTACAGTCAAATGTATTTTATATAACAAATTGATCAATGTGTTCATGAATTATTATTAAATTAACTAGAAGAATGTTCAATCCTACGGTGGTTTCTGTTTCGATTTTTTATTGCTCGTTAGTAGAAGATAAGTATGCAAGTTAAATACATCATGATTTTGGCGTTGAATTGAGTTCAATGTTCATTGCATGGCTGTCTGGTAGATGTAAGCTTGGTTCTAGGCAAAAGGCAAAAGGTCCCGGTTTCACATCCCGGCTGAGGGATTTTTTTACTTTGTTGCAATTATGTCCCGCCTTACCTAATAAGTTTCTTAATATTTAGATCTTTCCATAATAGTTGTCGGTCTTATTCTTTTAGACGTTGCGTTTTTGAAAATCTAATCCAGTACTATACTGAGTGAGTGTCAAATCTAAGAAATAAAATACTTTAGGGAGAATTAGGAATATTTCCACTCGGGTTTAGACTTGAGCAGAAATTCACGTGAACTATCTTTTAATCGACTTCTCGATTGGAAATCTCAAAGTCGCGTTGCTCTGAAGGAATGTCAGGTTTATTGACTTGAATTTACACGCTTAGTTACAAGGTAAGATGAACTCATATATCTGCTCGACAGTTTTCGAAAAAAAAAAAAATCAAATGAAATCAAAATCATGATTTTACTTAGGGTAAATGAAGATAACACAAACATGTTAAGAACTGGTGAGTGTGAAATTGTAGATAAGATGGTATACCTTGTAGCCCAGGACAACTACGAATAGGAGATTTTTTTGAGAATATAATTGTCAAAATTTGGCGTTAAAGAAATACCACGAAACGCACAGATCAGAATCAGGTTTTTAACGCCCTAGTTTTCTCTCCGATACACGAACCGTTAGAGAGCTGAACATATGGCGTATGATGCTTTCGAGATGTTTACAATTTCATTGAACAGCCCATCTCAACAATAACTTGATTCTTCATTAAATATACCTCCAAAATAACTTTTCAGCATTATATTCTCCCGCATTTATCATTTCTTTGTCAACATCAAGTGGAGAGAGCACCAATTAATGATTCAGGAAAGGTTAGATGGCAGGAGGTAAAGATATGTTGCAACGAACTATGTAATTGTTTCCTAAGCATAATTTATAAATTCAATTTCTTATGCATTTGGAGTTATGGGTAAGAATAAACATTGCTCTGTATGCATTTGCATTTTTAAGACAATACTCATAGCTACTCGGTAAATGTCAACTCTGCGTTGTCAAATGTGAGCAAAAAAAGCCTACTTTATATGTCGATTGTAGATAAAGAACTTTATTCGAGCCTTACACTTAACAGACACCTGCCATGTATGCTAGAATGCTGTTAGACATACCATACAGTAGAGGAAGATTGACTAGAATAATGCATGCATCACAAAACATTTGCCATAAGAAGAAGCGGGACAAACTAGTAATTCCAATAAATTCGCCACTTCTAGATCTCAACAAAAGATATATAAGGCAACATCGGTATCAATTATTCATCTAAGATGATGTATTGAAGTATAATGAAACTATACCTTAGCCGGGAAAGGAGAATAGGAATGAATTGAACTGTCGATAGTGTCAAGCAGCACTGAGCGACATTCATTGTAAAAATTATTTCGAATTCCACTCCCTCCACAATGTGGCAATGCAAATTGGTTCTCTGTTTATTTCGCTCAAATTTTAGTATGATGTTCCTATGACCTTCCTGAATTAAAGTCTCTAGGGGCATAACCTTCTAACTTCTTTGTTTTAAGCTACAGAAGCCTCCGAAGATTAGTCTATACGAAAATAAAAGTAAAAATGGGATAAACCCCAAAAGTGCAAGGGTGGCCAACACGATGATGATAGTCACGCGGTCCCTATCCTCCTCGAACTATCCCTAAACACAAAAAACCACCCCTTTTTTCTATTTTTGGTTGTCAGGCATACGAGGACTTGTTGGATCGGATTTTTTTTGAGAAAACTCATCGGTCATGTAAAATTTTGAAATCAGACATCCTAACGACCCCGGGGGTTGAAACTACCCCCCTCCCTAATACCAAAAACCTGCCTCAATACCGAAACATGCAAAAAACACCCAAACGTGCTGAAAATTGTTTTCTACACGTTTTCAAGGGCGGGGAATATGATTCTGATCTAACTCCCACCTCTAACCACCCCTACATGCATAAAACCACCCCTTCTCCCCTTTTCGTTATCAGACAAGCGAGAACTTGTTGAATCAGGTTTTCTTTGAGGAAACTCAATATGTCCTGTAAACTTTAGCAACCAGACATCCTAGAAACCCCTGGGGGTTGAAACCACCCCCTCCCTCAATCCTGAAGTGTCCCTGAAAGACAAGGTTTTGAAGATATCCCCCCTTTTCGAGGGCATCTCTTTTGGATATTTCGGTATTGAGGGCGGAAGACGGGGCTGTATTTTTTTGCATTTCGAGTTCGAGGGGACCGTGTGACTATCATCATCGTGTTGGCCGCCCTCAAAAACGGGTGGTAGCCATGTTTGGTCGCTATCTTTGCAACTTCCGTATGGACTAATCTTCTGAGACTTCTGCAGCTTAAAGGAAAGGAGATAAAAGATTATTCCCATGGAGACTTTTATTCGGGAAGGTCAAAGGAACATCATACTAAAATTTGAGCGAAATTAACCGAGAACCAATTCCCATTGCCACCTTGCGGGGTCCTTTAAACGCCAATAGGATCTGTTGCACATACTGATCACGTGAATTTATTACTATCCTCCTTTCCCGGCTAAGATATATCCTTTTTTTCTGAATGTGTACTTGTTTAAAATTACATTACTCCAAAGTTGAATATCATTTTAAAAATGCTAGCCGAAAAATATTAGCCAAATCTCAGTCAGCAACACTAGACAAACAATATCAGTCACTGAACCAATTACACTTGCCTATTACAATCAACAGCCAAGAGCTTTCGTGAAAGAGCCTTCAGCTCGCCTTAATCTAAAATGTTTATTCAAAATAAATATATGCATAATTTCAAAGCTTTCCAGTCGTATTGTACTAAATGCTTTGTCAAGATCCTGAATCACCTAAGCACCTGTCTCGTATTCAGTATACTTATAATGTTACCGACCTGAAATGTCATTGCCACTAGAAACAGTTTTATAATTAACTAGTCCAATTACTCATCAAAGCTGCGCTTTCAAACAAAATACTCCAATATGAAGTGGTGCCAGTTTAATAACGACGAATTTCATGTACACACGTACAACTAATTGTGACAGCTAATTTATTATAGTCCTAATGATCATTTGCCCTCGCTGGAAAGAACCGATTCGGTATTTTGAAGAATAATTTTGTTATGAGCGGAAGAATTGAATTATTCCCGTGTTTTTTGTTTCTTTCAAATCATTCCTGTTCGTAAATAGTAAAACACTATAGAAAGTTCGGGCTATTAAGACTTAGCCGTCGTATCTGAAATACGGTATACAATGAGTTGCTAACATGATAGTAAGCTTAATTCTACCTAGATACATCTCCATGGTATCCCATTATGATATTGATTTAGTCGTAACCGAACCATTTTTTATTATAATGATGCGAAATTTTAAAATAAGTGTTCTTTTTAATTTTCACTGACTGACGAACGCGTGTCATTCATGAAAAATTAACAATGCTATAAAGCGCTTAAAGAAAGACTAACAGTGCCTATAATAATAATAATAATAATAATAGTAAAACATGTTTATTCAATGATACCTTGCGGAGTAGAACGAGTCAAAAAAAAAAATACAGTCTTTTATATAGACTAGTTATAAAAACATTTAGTTGTTATATATAAAAACAAACTAACAAAACATAAATTGACAATGTATATAGAACGAGTAAACAAACATAAATTTAAAACACGTTAAAGAAAATAGTAACAAAAATTACACTTGGTTAAAAAGTATCAAAGTAATATTCGTCCAATGAATAGTAAGGTTTTTTTATTAGCAAATCTTTTAATTTTAATTTCATAACCTAACATTTTGTAAACTTTTAATACAGTTGGGTAGATGATTGTAAATTTTTATGAGTTGTACACTTTTCTGCACTAAACTTAAATTTGTCTTTATAGGACGTAATTTTTCTTTATTACGCGTATCGTAATCGTGAGCATGTTCATGTTTTATAAACATAGTGTAGTACTCTTTTACATAACTGACACTTTCCAGGATGTAGATGCAGGTGAAAGTAAGTATCCTCTTTTCACTAAACATGTGTTTGCAGGTGCCGGTTGGTTTCATATTACAGATATTTCTCAGGAATCTTTTGTGCAAAATAAAAATACTACTATGGGCGTCAGTAGAATTTCCCCAGAAAATTATTCCATATCATACAATAGAATGGATGTATGCATAGTATGCAGATAAATTTGTGGATTCATCGACTGACTGAAACAACACTCTTAGTGCGTAACAGAAGCTTCTGATTTTCGGCATTAAATAACTAATATAGGCCTTCCAGTTGAGTTGCTTGCCTATTATGACACCCAAGAACTCTGTGTCTGAGGACGAAGTAAGTTTCTCTCTACCAACCATTATTTCAATGTTATCTTCATTGTGTGCGGAAAATTTAATGATTTTTGTTTTATCCATATTTAATTTTAGTTTATTATGAGAATAATATGTCTTCACTAAAGACACAGTTTTTAATATCTTGCCTCAATTCTACAAATTTTTTTACTTTAACAGATAATGTATTGTCATCCGCAAACATGACCACGTTATATAAAATATTATCTGATAAATTATTTATATATAATAGAAAAATTAAAGGACCCAACGTGCTACTCTGAGGGACTCCTCTTTGTAGGTATTTACACCGAGACATTTTGAACCCTCCACTGCACTCATCTGGAACCCGAATACACTGTCTCCTGTCGGTGAGATATGACTTAGTCTATAACTAAACCCCCTAAAGCCATATCTCCCCACTTTCGAAAGCATTTTTGAATGATCTATGCTGTCGAATACTTTAGAGAGATCCAAAAAATAGCCCAGCAGTATATTCACCAGAATTTAGGGAGTTTGTTATTTCTTCAACGAACTGAAATATAGTTCTTAGAGTACAGTAACTAGAGTATTTAACTTCGGAATAATGTCATATTGAACGGATTTCGTTCATTTTTGGCCGTATATTAGTAAATGCTTCACAGAAAAGTTTCTATATTGTGCGGGGTTTGCGAATTTATAGGGGGTGGCACTTAAAAAATATATATATTTATTGGAGCCGAAATAAAAACAAATTTTAAGAAGAAAAGGTTCTATGCAATTTTTCACATAAATTGATAGTTTTTAAGTTAACACAACTTCAATATTGCGATTTTAGCTTAAAAAAAAGGTATTTCCAAAAGGTTTTCGTCAAGTATCTCGAAAAGTATTACTTTATCGAAAAAATGTTACAGAACAATTACAGAAAGTACAAACTAGGAATTAATTATATTTTTTGTTTATTGATGTATAATTAATAATTTCGGAGATATTTAAGTTTATATTTGGTATCCAAGTGTTTCGAAATTACTTTTAAAGTTTAAAATGCATTTTTTTTCTAAAGCAAGTGATTTAAATGAGCATCTAGGTAATGCTACATCTTAACGAAAAACTGTATTTGAGATAATTTTTTTAAATTACTGGCTAATTAGAATAACAAAATATATATAAAAAATATATTTATAAAAAAATATAAATACGCGTATTATTCCGTCATCTCTTCTTTATTTCTTATGCTAAAAAATAATTTGAAAGCGCAATTAATTGTCTTCAATTTCATTTCTTAGCATGCGTGACGTAGGTGTCATAATTTCTGAGATATTTAACATTTAAACTGCATTTTTCATCTTACAAAGGTTCGGACGCCATTTGTAAACTTTCATACATCCGAAACTATTAAATCTATGTAAATAAATAAACATGCGAAATTCATTATCAGTTTATGAGCTTTATTTTTGGTCTCTATCCATTTTTCAATAAAACTAATATTTATTGAAATATTTGGAAAAGGAAAAAAAATACGTTTTATCGAAAATACCTTTATAGCTTAAACTGTATTTTTTTCCAAAGCAAGTGCTGTATACAAACCAAAAAATTTGAGCATCTACGTCATGCTATATATTAATGAGGAACAGTGTTTGAAATTCCTTTTTTTAATTACTGGCTAATTACAGTAACAAAATGGCGACGTTGTTATTAAAAAAATGTGTAGACGCACATTGCTTCGGTCATAACTTCTTTGTTTTTATTCCACAGAAACAAGTTGAAAGCTTAATTAATAACCTAGTATTCTACCTATTAGCATCCTTGACGTAGGTGTTTCTGAGAGGTGTTTCACTCTAAATAATTATCTTATGAACACTTGGATGCCAAATGTAAACTTAAATATCTCCGAAATTATTAATCCTACATCAATAAACAAAAAATATAATGAATTCCCAGTTTGTACTTTCTGTAATTGGTCTGTAACATTTTTTCGATAAAGTAATACTTTGAGATACTTGACGAAAGCCGTTTGGAAATACCTTTTTTTAAAGCTAAAATCGCAATTTTGAAGTCGTTATAACTTAAAAACTATCAATTTATGTGAAAAATTGCATAGAACCTTTTCTTCTTAAAATTTGATTCTACTTCGGCTCCAATAAATATATATATTTTTTAAGTGCCACCCCCTATAAATTAGCAAGACCCCGCACAATATAGAAACTTTTCTGTGAAGCATTTACTATTATACTGCCAAAAATAAACGAAATCCGTTCAATATGACATTATTCAGAAGTTTTGCATATGTTTTACCTCTAGGTACTGTACTATTATTGTTGACCTACCTTTTGTTAACCCATTTTGTACATTTGTTAATATACTTTCTTGTTCTAAGGCGTGTATAATTCTATAATAAATTATTTTCTCTATTATTTTAGATATGTTAGATATCAGGGCGATAGGTCGATAATTTTCGATTTCGTCTTTATTTCCATTCTGATAAATAGGTATTATGAAAGCATCTTTCAATGCGTTAGGGAAACTACCCGTCGAAAAACATAAATTTATTATAGTAGTCAGTGGTCCTGCTAAAACGGAAGAATACTATTTTAAAACATTGTCGGGGATATCGTCAGGTCCTATTGAATTTGTATTTTTTAAATTCATTATTATTTCAATAACTTTAAGTCAATATGTTGCATGGCAAAGATTTAAAACGGATAAAACAGACAAAAACTATCTAGCGGTTTATGAATTTAAGATGGATGAGGGCGTAAGTGCCGGTGTATATTCCCCAAAATGTAAGCTGTCAAAGGTCATAGATTATGCCCCATAATCATTTAAGTGGAAATTTCCGCCATAGATCTTTGCGCTCGAGAATGCATGAAAAAGGCACATAAGGCCCAGGAATTTATAAACTTTCAGAGAGTCAGGCAGCAAGGATCTGAGTTCATTTACTTTTGAGTCCAATAGTTCCTGGGAATGTCTACAAATAGTAAAGCAACTGGCAATGAACAACATGATTACCTTGAAATGAGTGCCTGGGCATGATGGAATAAAAAGGTCATTCATCGGATCGGAGCTGTTCTAGGGGATAGGAAAATATCACACAACGGAGGTGAAAAGAAAATGGGAGAATGAAAAAATCCTCTTGGAGTCGAAAACAAAGACAAGCGAAAAAGACTCATAAGCTATTCGGAAAAAAGGGCAATAGAACTACTCGATCTCAGCAAACTGGAATTAAAGCATGGATTATTGAAATACTATCTCAAGAAAGTGGACAAAGCTAAGAATGAAGTATGTCGCTTTTGTATGGAAGCACTTGAGATTGCAGAACACATATTTTGTTTATGCAATGTTCTGGTCCGCCAAAGGCTACACACTGAGGTCAAGGACTTTTGATATCTGACGAGGAGGGAAAGATAGCCCCTATGAAAATCGCAGGTTTCTCTAGAATCATCGGATTGGATTCAGATTGGATGTGTAGGTGCATATAAGATTTACTCCTGCGACGGTGGACGTCGACTAGTGACCGTTGGAGGTCCGCCAGGATCATTATGCACTGGCTTCTGGCAGTCAGGGACCGTTGCTTGACTCTGCGAGAAGATCAAAGGGTAGTCACAAAAGTTCTTTTAGGTCGAGGTGAACAGAGGTGCTTCGTGCCCAATCGAGACCCATTCACAATATAATCTGATTTATCTAGTGATTCCATTATCAAACATTGCACATCACTTTTGAATGTGATGTGAGGGCGTACTATGTTTACATGAAAGCTATTTTTCAACTTTATTCGCTTTGATAAGAACAAAAGGAAAATTAATATCATTCATTTTTAAAATATTTTGGCGTTAGATATTGTAAAAATTTCATTTATCTTGTACGTAACCTTTATAAAAATATTACATAATTTAAAAAATACAATCTAGGTATTCACTCGATTTGAAAATTCATTCATCTGATTCAAAAACACTGTCAGTACTAGCTTCAAAAATATTCTACCAGAACTCTACACTAATATGCTTAACATAAAATTTACACTATTGCCTAAGCATAATCAAATTTTCCAGGATAATACATTCACCAGCAAAAAATTCGATCCACCTATAACTTTGATGAAATTTGATGAGCGAAAATTTTTCACCCTTTTCTTCTATTTTAATGAATTTTTGGCAAATTGAAAATGTCTGTTATTTTTAACACTTTACGCTGTATCGCTATAACTCAAAAACTTACAAAAAAAAAAGTTGTAGGAAATTGTCCGTTTGACAAATTTGGTAATACTTGTTTTTGGCCGCAGGACTGACCCGAAATGAGATATTGCCAAAAATTTATGTTCACCTCCATTTTGACAAGGTGGCGATGAGAGCATTAGCAGGGCTTAGGATTTTAATTGGAGCCCCGAACTCTTAAATATTTGTGACTCCATGTGGGTTCAAACTATCAATTGACTGAAGTAATTTGTTGCAAATTTTGAATCATTTGTCACCGACGACCTTATTAAACGTAAGTTCCATGCCACTTTCAGCTCACTAGAATTATTTCTGCCGTTAATTAAATCGAGGCGCAAGCTTTAGCGACCGGAACTGGTATAATACCCACTAATTATTCGGTAGTAATCTAGCGCTTAATTAGATTTCACCATATATGTGAAATTGAAATACAGAATTGATAGCCGGTATAAAATTAGGAAGTAAAACATGGCTACTGTCCACGTCATAAAAGTGTAGAGGATGTAGTGACTCGTGCTACAAAATAAACGTAAAAATACTCCCGTTCATGCATTCGCGAATATACACATCTGCCGTCTGGGATATTTATATTCGGACGCAAATAGGCTGATATACCTCTCGCTGAGACACGCAGACTACCTTTCCTCTTCGAGAGGCTGATTCTGCCCACCGTTCGTTTACATTTGCAATCTCACTGTGCAAGTTCAAAAGCAAGGTTACGTTGGGATAGGTTATGGGTTCATATTAACACTCCGCTCTCGGAAATGGTAATCCTCTAGTATTACCCTTTCATGCGAGCCGTTAACTCTGATAGAATTACCATCAAAGGTATGCAAATGACAACGGAAGATACATTTAATGCGCGCTGGAAACTGCCTTGGAACCACGAACACAGGCGGTGGAAATGTAATGGGGTAATAAGGCACAATGCGGATTGACCTTTAAATCAAGCGGCATTCGTAAGTTATCCAAAAGCGCTCCGATTCGGGGCGTGTTTGAGTTGCATTTGTTTGTATGATTGTAATATCAAGCCGAAAATTCCATAACTAGGTTATACACACTTACAGGGTGATTTGTAATTATAATTAAAAAATTTACCAGTTTAAGGATAAAAAATAGATTTTTTTTCTTATAAATATTGACTAACACAGGGTGTTTCAGATACGCAGTCATTAATTTTTAGAGACATTCCATGTCAAAAAATATTTAAAAATTTCCTATAAACATGGGTCCAGAAATCCTTATGAAGGAAGTTAGGGCCTTCTAAAGTTGAAATTTTACTTCATATCTCAAGAACTCTGAGCTACATTGATCAGTTTTTGCCCGCGGTCTGCCATCGATAAAGGTCAATATTTTATGTTATCTATCAAGAATGAATTCAATCATAGAAGCGCAAAATGGAAAGGGGGATTTCCTTTTTTTCTTTCAAACTTTTTATATGTATATTATATCGGAATTAGATTCCTTGGTCAAAAGTACGAATGAAAGGTTATCTTTTTATAACTCTGCAGGACCAACCGAAGAAACACATGCATCCCAGGCTTCTAAAATATGAAGTGAAGATGTCTCGCTCTAAAGTGTAATTTGGAAAAACTTCTTATTTCAACACTGATCAACCTATAAAGTCTGCTTTTTATTATGTAACTGATCGTAATTTTTTTTTAATTGTTGATATTTGATGTCATTTTTTTTTGTTTACTTCAAAAAGCCTTATACAATAATTCGATCAATTTATCTTTCTATTGATCAAATCTCTATTTAAACTATAAATTTTAAACAAAGAAAGATTGGCGCCCCTACTTCTCTCTAGGTAAATTATTAACAACATCTAGGTCAATTATTACCAACATTTAACACCTCACGTTACGTGACTTGAATAATGTATTCTTACCTATGACTCATTTACCGAGACTTCGAGCTACTGGTGATGAAACTTGTTCCTTCTAAAATAAACAAAAGGTTCATTCTCTAATCTCAACAAAAAAAAAAAAAAAATGTATATATATATATATATATATATATATATTATTCAACGAGGGTAGCATGTTTCAAGAGTTTTGAAATGGATGTGCAGTATGCCTATTATTATTCATTTATAAAATGGAAATTCTTTAAACTGTGATAAATCGGGTACGGCTTATTTTGTAAATAATGAAGGTATAGTTGGAATTGTTGACGATGTTGTCGCCAAGAAATAATTGACACAGTAATTATTAAAGTAACCGCACTGAGAATACGTTATTTTGTTTTTGCTAAAGTCGAGACGAGATAAAATTATTTACGGTACCGATTATTTATCTAGTCCCAGTTCGCTAGACAACTAATGAAAATATAACTCCCTCTCCTGGTAAACATAGTATAGTGGTAATTAAGACAAATGGGAAAAGTTTTATGCAAAGTTACCTTGTCTGTAGTCACACAATGTTTTAAAATTAACACGCGCAATTAGTGCAATTAGTTTTAATTCTGGAAATGGAAAATTATTTTCAATGTGTAACAATTTTAAAAATGCTTTTAAAGGTATTATTCCAACTTCGGTTTTTACCTCCCATATTTCCTAGATTTAACAGTAATTTGGTCATTCTTTTTTCGATAACTAATGAGAACTTTTGGAAATATTATTTGTGTTAAGTATTTCTTTTTTCACTGTTTAAAAGGTACCCACTTTCGTTCTGGACTTTAAAGATTCAAATGAAACATCGACGTATTTCTTTCAATGATAACGTAAAAGGTAAAACTATTTCTAATTTTGCAATGCACTATTTTACTATTGTACCTTATAACTTAGCGAAACAGCGCCAGCGGCACAAATTCACATCAGCTGTACTGATTATGTAAATATCTCCAGATAAAGACTGTTAGTCCACAATTTTTTGTCTAAAACTAAAATAATCAGTATAAGCCACAAAACAAGATCAGTGATGTAGTATATTGAAGTTTATCTTTTTTATTTATTCCACAATGCATTTGACTTTTAAAAAATAAAATATATAGGGTGTTTCAGGTATGCAATCATTAATTTTTAGAGGTGATTCTATGTAAAAAAAAATATTTAAAAATGTATAGCATAAATCAGTGGAATCCTTTGGCAAAAAACAGGATTACGAAAAATATTGTTTGAAGCATTTATAATAAACCATTTTGTTTTCGAAATTACTAGCCATAATATATATTGCAGGTTTTTAAGACAATTTTCGGTATTGTCAAAAATAGATTTTTTTCGAGATCCTAAAAAAAAATCTGTTCTTTTTATTCAATTTTGTCTCAATCTCAGTTACCAGAGGTATTTGCTTTTGTTAGTCAGTCAATGTTAGTAAATTTTTCATTTTACGAGCATATTCGAAGATCTGGCGGAGTCGCTGTAACATCAATTAAAAATTTATAATAATGATAATTTTTCACAAACCACAGGGCATTATTATAACTTCCTATCATGTCATATACCATTTCGCAACGAAAGAGAGCCTTGCATGGAGGCGAATCAGCCGAAGAATGTTTTCTACGACAACAGTATGAACTGAGACTTTTGTTGAAATAATTAAAAATTTTGTTCCCGATTTATAATAATGACGACTTTTCACAAACAACAGGGCATTATTATAATTTCCTATTATATCATATATCATTTCGCAATGAAAGAAAGCCTTGCATGGAGATGAACCAGCCGAAGAATGTTTTCTACGACAACAGTATGAACTGAGACTTTTGTTGAAAAAATTAAACATTTTGTTCTCGATTTATAATAATGACGACTTTTCACAAACAACAGGGCATCATTATAACTTCCTATTATGTCATATACTATTTCGCAATAAAAGAAAGCCTTGCATGGAGGTGAACCAGCCGAAAAATATTTTCTACGACAACAGTATGAACTGAGACTTTTTTTTAAGAAACGCGCCCGTTGAACAATTTGGTTTTACGAACAAATTATACAGCATTCTCTCGCTCATGTCGTTGTTTTCAATGCTGTTAATGATGATGATTTCATTGCATGATGGTTTTTAATTGAGATGCGATAATGCCAGCAAATTTTTTGTAGGTACAAGGTACAATGACGGAAATCGAAAACTAAATTAGTTTTTGATATTATGTAGGTACTGTGAACTAAAAGTACATTATTATAAGTAACTAATGTGAGGTTATGATGTATTGTGTGTTTATCCTTTATCCTTTATCTAGGCAGGAATCTTGAAATATGTTAAGCTACTAAAAAAGTTGAAAAAAGTTTTTTTTTTTAACTGAACTGGCTTAAAAAAATATCTCTAAAAAGTACGAAATAAAATTTTACTCATGTCTACCTATTAGTGAAAAGTAGCAAGTAACTGTACCTAATTTGGTTCAAAACGTATTTTTGATATTAGTAATTTTCTTTTGCTCCGACTTCAAACTGATATTTGGTAATAAGGTACAGTTCCTTGCTACTTACCCTTAATAGGTAGACAGGTATTTGTAAAACTAAGCGAAATTTTATTTCTTGCTCTTTAAAGATATTTTTAGAAGGCGGTTCGATTTTTTTGTAATTCTTTGTTTAAAAACCACTGTTTTTATTCCACTTACGAAGGGGGAATTATTGGTGAAGAGTTTCGTCCAATTTATAAAATATGTACACTTTCTAAAATAATCGAAAAATTAGTTAAAAACGGGATATAAGCTTTCTTAAATTTATATAAAGAAAACTTAATAGTTTTGCGTTTCAAATCAATAAAGGCACCAGCGATGCTATTTTTACTTTTTAGAAGAGATTTATCATAACGGAAATGAGGTTGAAGCTGTACAGCTGTGTTTTGTGCTCTATCGAAAACATTCGACTAAGTAAATCATGAAATATTGCTGCAGAAGCTTCAGTGTCATGTATTCAGAGGTATTTCATTTACCTGGATTCAATCCTACCTCTCGGAACGCATTCAAATGATAAAATATTCGAAAAAATTCATAAAGCTGAGTCGCGCGGAGCCCTACAAGAGTCTATTCTTGGCCCAGTTCTCTCTTTGCCCTAAATAAATGACTTGGAAACTATTACCTATATCGGGAGAATACCTGTAACGAGGAGTTTCCACCTAACGCCGGGAAAATTATGATTATAGACCAAGCAGATGAAAGCCATCCAAATGAGTTAAGGACAGTGGTGTATGATGTGGTAAATAAAATGGAGCCCTTATTGGTAATACCGATAATTACGAATATGAGATTTGACGGAGAACACAGATAGCAAGATCAGCAACTTGCCAGACAGATAGATGGCGTATTGTCGCTTTTGTGATGTGCGTCTAGAGACTTAGAGACACTATTCATTTGGTGAAAATTTCCTAATGACAATGTCCGTCAGCAACACAGGATTTTTTTCACTAATTTCTAGTTTACCAAACTTTAGTCTTCTTGCCATATACCATTTGTTTATTTCTACTGATTTTGTATTAGTTACCAATGATTCAAATATGCATTACAGATACACGTTGTTTTTGATATTTCTATTTATTTTATTTATTTATTTTTATTTACGCATAAATACATTTATATAATATGGTGATACTAATCCTAAAAACTTAACAACAACTAAAATGAACGTGAAGAGAAAAAGCGAAATACAAAGATAAGATTAAAAACTGAATAACAACAATAATAAAAATTACTGCAGTATAGCTCTGACTTTTAAAAACATCAAGAGATTTACTAAATAAGTCAAGTTCATTACAGTATTTGTTAACTGTTGAACTTATTCTATTCACCGGACTGAACATAAAGTAAGTTGTTCGACAATAAGGTAGAGACAGAATGGATATATTTCTAGTATTAAAATATGGTACATTAAAATGCATAGACTCCAAGCAATCAGGAGAACTGATGTAGTTATTGATAACTTTGAAGGCGAAACAAACATCGTAATATTGACGCCGGCTATGTAAGGAAGTAATTCCCAAAACTGATTTTGCTTCCTCACAGGTTAAGTGAGGAAGTACATAGATCGGATAAATCGGACAAATTTGTTTTGTACAGATAAGTCTGTTGATATATATGTAGTAGTACGGTGACCAAACAATGTTGCAATATTCCATAATAGATCTAACTAGAGAAATATATAAAATGCTCGAGGATCTGAAAAATCCATTCTCTTGAGAAATCCAAACATTTTATTTGCCCTTCCCGATCATGTGTTCGAAATGCTCAGAAAAAGAAAGTTTAGAGCCAAATATAACACCTAAATCTCTCACAGTGGTTACGTTATGCAAGCTCATATTATTATTAATACTGTAGTCAGGACGTCAGGAAGGTAACAACTTGCGACTGAATGTCATGGAATAGCATTTATCAACATTAAGAAGCATGTTGTTTGTTGTTTTCGCACCAGGAATAAATTGAAGAAAGATTTTTTTGAATCTGGGCACAGTCATTCAGAAAATAGATATCGCTAAATATTTTCAGGTCGTCCGCAAACAGTAAAAATTAATATTGATTGAATAGTTCCTAAACTCATCGATGTACGAAAATATGGTTCAAATTCTACAATAAATTGTTGCTATCTCTCCTTCATACTTTATGCCATGACGACATACTAAGTTATTTAAAACAGATTTGCCAAATACTTGCCTAAAGCTATTAAAACTACAATTAATTCTCTCCAAATGATGTCAAATTAGCTGGCGAAATAACGAAACAAACAGCGCTGTATTGATTGTCGAAACTCTCAAGATAATACCGTTCTTGCATATTGAGAATAAATAAATAAAATATAGATTTTACTGTAAGTGGTAATATTAATAAATAGGATAGATAACCGTGTGCAACTGTGCAGTTAACAGATGAAATGTCATTTATTACTAACATTTCTTTATATATTCTGCATGTAAAAATAACAGGAAATACACACTTTTCAATATTTATTACCTAGAAATATTTGTGTCAAATACTCGATATATCCTTTACGTTAAAATTAGAATCTAATGTGTAAGTGACAATTCAATGTGAAATATTAATATCAATAACGATTCTTTGTCATCAGAGGTGGAAGGATTATTATAAATATATTTCAAGCATTTATGCATGGAAATTTATGCGTAGATGGTAAATATAAGCAAAACGATTTATCGTTGTAAAGATGAAATTCTACCGTATTTTTGTAGAGCACAGAATGAGAGCGTACATATTTTATAACTGAAAGTTCCAAGCTCGGCACGAAAATTCTCCCTTAATTGGCGGAAAAAAGATATAAAGTGACTGTAACTGCGCTTTTACGACGTAAAATATGCAGTACATTTTATTAATTACATGCACACTGGTTTTCAGTGGAATTTATATATGGAGGACAAAAATTCTTAACTATTTCAGTGGCTTGTTCCGATTATTCCATTTAATTGCTCGACTTCCTTCGCTTAATGAATTCATAAATCTTATTCGGTATTTTATACATCTGGATATACACTGCTCGACTAAAGTTAAAACACTGCAGTAGATTCGAGAGGTATGATGAGGATTGCCATATCTTCTCTCTTATTTCATAAAGTGCTTCAAATACTTTTATTTCCACATCCAGTGGAAGTATAGTAACGACAAATTTTTTTTTTTATTTTTTATCATTCAAATAGGCTTAGAATGTCACGAAACGTCGAGATTTTCTGTCTGTCTGTCGGTCTGTCTGTGTGTAACTTTTTTTTGTACTCACGATTACTCTGAAACCGTTTAAGATAATGACTTGAAATTTGGTACACGTATGTATTTTAACGAGATCTGATTTAACTAGATTATATTTTCATCTTATTACGTAGAAGGGTTGGGGGGGGGGGTAAATTGGGGTAAATGAAGGGTAAATAGATAAATCAAGCAAGTAAGACTCCATAAAATTAGTATTTAGTATATATGAAAGAAGTTAAGGTCTCAAAATTTTTTTTGGCTTAATAAAGGGGGTGAAAAAAATAAAGTTCTAATTTAGCGTGTATACAGGAACCTAAGGAACTTTCTTTTATTTCATTCACCCCCACTATCATCTCTCTACCACCACCCTCCACTACCGATGTAACATATCGTTTTATAGGTTTTTGGTTTCAAGTATTATGTTATTAAAGTTCCATAAACAATAATTTCCACATAGTGAAGTGCAAATATAGTATCAATATTTTTTTCGTTGTGAGAGACTTGAATAGAAAATCTAGGTGTGGAATTTTAAGATTTATAAACACCCTACAGGTTGCATTGTAGTTCGAGTCCTATGAACAAAAGAACATCAGCGTACCTTTCATCAGCGTGCCTTTCTAGATTATTTTAGCAGATTGCTAAATTGACACCAATATTTCAAGGGTAGATGAGGAGATAGCGTCAAAGACGCGTCATCGCGTGTGTATCCAGCTTCTACGATTTTAAATTAGAATACCATGCAATCTGTACGGTATTTATAGATCTTCTATTATTTTCTAGATTATATAATAAGTGGGTTACCTCGAGTAGTATGGATGCGCACTGGGTTTCCTCGAGTACTACTGATGCGCAATAGATTACCTTGAGCAGCATGGATGCGCAATAGGTTTCCTCGATTATTCTAGATGCGCAGTGGCTTTTCTCCAGTACTATGGATGCACAGTAAGTTACCTCAAGTAGTATGGATGCGCAGTGGCTTTCCTCGAGTACTATCGATACGCAGTAAGTTTCCCCGAGTATAATGGATGCGCAGTGAATTTCCTTGGGTACTATCGATGCGCAGTAAGTGTCCCCGAGTATTTTGGATGCGCAGTAGGAAATGGTATGGATTCGCAATGGCTCGTATACCATTGATGCGCTGTAGGTTACCACGAGTGCCAAGTAGTCAAGGAATGCTCATGACAAATATGAACGAGGCACTGGTAAAAGTCTGCGAATGGATGGAGTAGAGATTCTTAGACCTGGCGCCTGCCAATACATAGGCCCTAATGCTAACAGGACGTAGGAAATTGGCCCACATCACCTTTGAAATCCAGAGTGTCCAAGTGATGCCCAAAGACAGTATAAAATACATCGGGGTATGGCTGAATAAGTACCTAAACTTTTCTGTGCACATAACCAAGATGGCCATTAGAGCTGGAGAAACGGTGGCGCAATTAGGCAGGCTCATGCCAAATGTGGGTGGTCCCAGAGCGAGTAAAAGGAAAATTGTCAGCTCAGTGGCACAAAGCATTATGCTTTATGCCGCTCCTGTATGGTAATAGGCCTTGAAGATTGGCAGACCTAGGAACAAACTCGAGGGGATACACAGAAAGGCGGCCATCAGAATAGCTAGCGCTTATAGGACGATATCTGCAGATGCAATCTCTGTGATAGCAGGCGTGCCCCCCATTGGCCACGCAGAGGAAGGAAGTCTTCGAGGGCGTTGATAAGAATCTCGCCCAAAACCAGCTTTTTTATAGATGGCAGAGGAGATGGGAGGAAGAAAGCAAAGGCCGCTGGACGAAGGGACTAATCCCGGTAGTAAGAAGATGGATGAATAGAACGCATGGAGAGGTAGGATATTACCTCAACCAGGCGCTATCCGGTCACGGAAATTCTCGCACATACGTCAGAGGCATTGGTAAGGTAGACGACGATGAGTGGGTCTACTGTGGAGAAAGAGATACCCCAGAACACACCATCTTCTGGTGCCCCAGTTGGGCTGCCCCCAGAACCGTGTGCCAGGACAAGCTAGGCACAATACTTGAAATGGAGAACCTGACTGAAGAAAATTGGAACGATATATCAGTCATGCTGTCAGATATACTAAGAGACAAGGAAGATGAAGAAAGGAATGAGGCTTGGTGATCCTAGTGAAGAAAATGATCAGTATCCCCTTCCCTCTGAAGTAATGCGCGAGCGGTTCCAGAGAGAGGGTGTGTTGAAGATTGGAGAAGTTTTAGCCAGGTAGGAGTCCGGCACTCCCGGTAGCATAAGACCAAAGCTCCGGGCGATTTCCCCTCTACCAAAAAAAAAAAAGAGTTACCACGAGTAGCATGATTGCGCAGTGGCTTTTCTCGAGTACCATATAGATACGTAGTAGGTTACTTCAAGTAGTATGGATGCGCAGTGGGTTTCCTTGAGAATCATGGATGCGCAGAAGGTTACCTCGAGTAGTATGGATGCGTAGTAGGTTTCCTCGAAAGAAATGCGTCAAGTAGAAGCTTTATTTCTGCCCTGTAGTCCACGGCACAGAATGACTTTTTACATCTTTGTCATGCCATTTTCTGCGTATTACTTCCATATCCAGTGGAAGTATACTAACGCAAAAAATTTTTTTCACTTCATTCACCCCCATCATTACCACCATCCCACCCCCACTACCGATGTGGCATATCATCTTATGGGTTTTTGGGGTACACGATTTCAAATATTATATTATAAAAGTTCCATAAGTAATTATTTCCATATAGCGGAATGCAAATATAGTATTTTCCTTGTAAGAGACTTGGGTAGGAATTCTGGATGTGGAAGTAGTGATTCCTTAGGCAGCGGTTTTTTGCTATAACAAAATGATACCTCTCTAAGAAAATGCATTTATTATTTTAGGGTCAGAAGGCAGGATTAGTAATTATGTAAGAACTTTAAAATATTCTTATTCACACCGTCTTTGCAGCTTGCATTATTCTAGTCGGCCTCTCTTTGCTGCATGAAATGTCTAACAGCATCACGCCATTTTTCAGAGTTGCCTGTTAAGCGTACCCCAACAAATCACTTCCCCCTCGGTTCTTGGTAACATCAGTTTCGGAACGAATATTCTTCGAACTTTATCTGTCTCCGGTTAAAGTGAGAAAAAAATTTAAAATTCGGGAGGCGTACTTCTTGGAAAATAGAGTTGTTGGTGTGATGGGCTGTCTAGGAAATCTAAAATCTGTTTTATCCAATAAATTATGCAATTATAATGTGAGAGAAATTGCCCATAAATTATCCGTCACATCTGACTAGTCGATATCACACAGTATGATGGAATTATTTAGTTCCAACGTTAATAACCCAAGGTGTACCACAAGGCTCAGTGTTGGAGTCGGTATGGTATAGAATATATATCAACGATTTACTCTTTAACGTTAAGTTATGTGGCTTATTTAAATGCACATGATACAGTGTTCATCTCAAAAGGGAAAAAATAAAATTTTTAATAACCTAATCACTAAATGTACTGCATAAAGTAGATACGTAGCTCACCAGAAACTCACTGGCATTAAACAGAGAAAAATGCAGGATATAATTTTGTCTACGAATAGGGAAATGGAAAAAGAAAATTCTTAGACTAAACATTAGACAGCGAGTCATATTGATGAGCTCTGCAATTGCTTAAGCTATTTACATCATTAGAGTACTGAGGTCCTGCAACCTGTTTTGCATTAACGTGGAACTAGTTTCAAACATATCAATGACACTGGTTCAATCAAATTTGTTACTGGTAGTACTTGCTGATCTTGCATATTCCAGCCACTCTGAATGGCTAGGAATGGGCTTGGTACATTAACAGTACTCAAATAAAATGCTTGATAGTTCACTTTTACGATTCAAATTTCTTGAATCTTTGAAAATACTTTTTTGTTGGATTACTAATGTGTGGGTTGTCAGATTGGCATATAATATATATATTCCAATTGATCTCAAATTTTCCCACATACCTAAGGGAAGTATTGTAATCGTGAACAAATTATTTTCTGAGACTTCTTCTGATTTTCACGTTTCAAACTATGTTGATTCCGAAAATTAAAGTCTTTCAATTCCGTCTGTCTGTCTCTCGGTCTGGTGTCTATCTGTGGAATTTTGTTTTGAAGTTTTAATTGCTTTTAGTTTCCTCGCTTACTTAAGGGAAGTATTGCAATAATGGAAAAGATACTCTCCGAAATTTCTTAGTATTTTCACGTTTCAAACTATGTAGAAAATTCTGTCTGTCGATCTGATGTTTATCTATTGGAACTATATGTATCTACAAAACTAATAATTGACGGAGAAGAAAATTATTTGGTAGGTAATTGATGCTAGTGCCAAAAGAAAACTAGGTTATACTTTTAGTGGAAAATATACAGGGTGGCCACCATAAAAAATTATTAAATAGGAAATTAGCATGGAAGTAATATTTGAAATGTAGTTGACACAGAGAAAACAAAGAAGAAAACTTGATGAACTTTTAATGAAAAATCCCTAGATATTCATTTGGACACATTTGCAGATCCATAAACAGCTATTACTTTTACCATTATTTCATCGTATTGCATTTTTAATTCTATAACAGATAAAGTCTATTCGCTGATAGAATCCCGGTCGGATAGTGTAAGGAATATCGTCGGGAGCTCTATCCTTCCTTGTCTTTATTGAAATATTGTTTGTAACCTAATCTGTAACGTAAGTTTTAATCTTTGTGGTCAAGTTATGACTAACTAACGTGCAGTATTTGATTGTTCGACAGCAAACCAATTTGCATAACGCGTGTCGTCATCGAATGTGGCTGGCGATTCCAGAGGCGGGCCGATTTTCTCGGAAGTCGGGTATAGCACTTATTTCAATTAGTACCTAAGAGGGAAATTTTAGTCTTGTTCTATTGTTAAAATAGCAAATATGCAACCTGGTGAATTTTTAAATCCACAATCACAGCAGTTTTTCAAAAGGAAAATGAAAATGGTGGACTCTTTATTGTCAATAAAAGTTGTTCAAAGGTGAATGAGTGAGGCTTTAAAAATCGATGAAAAGACTGTAAGAAAAATAGCTAAAAACGACAAAGAAAATGTGGAACCTCAAGCTTCGGTTAAACGGAATCGTAAAAAGTCCAAAACAGAGTTATATTGTAAAATATGAAATAAAAAATGTTATTTACGACATGGTGTCTGATCATAAACATATTTTCTTGGCTATCCTTTTAGAAGAGCTAAAATCTAGAGCAATAGTTGATATTGGCCGTACCAGTTTATATAAAGTGATTAAAAAATTAGGCTTTTCCTTTAAAAAAGATGACAATAGAAAAGTACTGTGTGAAAGCCTACAACTTTATCTAAAGCGGCTAGAGTTTTTACGCCAATACGTAAAAAATTTTAAAAGATAGTAGTGTTCTTAGACGAAACTTGAATCTTTAGCAGAGGAGGATTAAAACATTCTTAGCAAGATGATTCCAGTAAATAGAAAAGACGTCGTACAGTTGCAGAAAGTAAAAGATTTATAGTTGTACATGCAGGATCTATTCATGGCTTTGCTGAAGATGCGAGTTTAGTTTTCTCCACCAAGAATAAGTCAGCAGATTAGCATGACAACATGAACTCTGAAAATTTTGAAAAGCGGCTGACAGAGAGACTTTTGCCGGGGTTACAAATCCAAGCATGTATTGCTAAGTCCCATTCTCGGATTGAAGAAAAACAACCAACCCGATTTTGGACGAAAGAAGAAATATTATCATGGTTAAAGACCAAAAACATAGATTTCAGTGATACCGTATTTAAAGCCGAATTGCTCCAAATAGCTGGATCTAACGGAACAGAGCAACACAATTTAATTAGAGAGCATGGACATGAGGTACTGCGGTTTCCACCATATCATTGTCAGTTCAACCCAATAGAACCTGTTTGGGGAATTTGTACGACAAACACATCGGGAAAGATGGTTTTAGTGACGAAGCCGTTCTTGCTATGTGGAATGAGGCTTTATTTCAAGTGTCGAGATCAATTTGATCCAAGTGTGTAACACAAATAAATTGATTTTAGAGACGTATGATCGAGAGGTTCATACTGAAGAAGTTATGCCACTCATTATAAGTGTTAATGAAAGCCACGATGAGGAAGAATTAGACATTGACGAAGAAAACTGAATTTATTTATTTATCTTATACTAGGTATTTGTATTTTACTGCCATATTTGTTTTATATAGGGTTCGGCATAGTTAGTATTAAGTATATATTTTTATTTTAAGATTACATATAGTTATTTGTTAAAATTCTATTAATGAATAAACAAGATTTAGCTGCAACTACTTAATTGTACCTATTTATTTTGTATATTTGCTCTATCATATTTTTTCCTTGAAACGAAAACAAATCAATATTATGATTTATTTATTTAACTTAAATTATTATAAATTTACAATAAATGTATTACATATGCTTATAATTCAATTTCCTTTAAATAAATCTAATTAAATACATCAAGTAAAATATAAAACAAAGCGACGCCACTATGCATTCGAAGACACAAACGAGCCTACGGTCTGAACTAAGGTTCAGACGTTCGTGACGTCACACCGAGATTCTATCAGCGAACAGACTTTATATCACATATTCCTACAATGATCGATATATAATTATAAGTATTATTAATGTAAATTTAATAATGTTTCATGGTCTTCTGCAGATTTAAATATTTCGTCATGTAGGAGGTTTAATCGGTAGGCTGTAATCGTCTCCAGATGATGCTAATATGGTTGGCGAAACGCGCATTGAGTAGTAGTAGTATTTGAGAGGCTGTGTTAAATATTTAGGTTTTTACATCAACGTTTCTATACAGTGTGTCCCAGGATAGATGTAACAAGAGGTGTAATGAACCAAAAATTTTGGAATTTTGGAATGGTATTTGGGGATTGAGTCTTGCTTATTGTAAAACTAGTATACCAAAAATGACTTGATTTGGTGTTCTACAGGGTGTTTTATAAGCAAAGTTGTAAAAATCACCACTAATAAAGTACCTTTATTTTTCAAAATATGAAAAAATTCCACTAAGAAAAGTTATTTAGAATGCAATTTTATACCTCTATACCAAAGTTTAGGAATATAAAATTATTTTTTTGAAACTTCCCATTTTTTTCAATAAATTAGTATTTTATTTTGAACCATTCAATTAACACTGCATAGAAATTATTTTTTGTGAATTAATATTTAAAGTTATGTAGAAGCTAAAAGTAGGGAATGAGAACAGCAGTAGATACACATTTATCATTTATTATTGACATATCTGTCAAACGTAGTCTTCTTCTTCTTCTTCTTCTTCTTCTTCTTCTTCTTCTTTTAGCGGGGCGACGAAGGGTCGCCGCACTCAGGCCTTGTGGCCCATTGTGCTACCGCTACGTATTTACTGGATGCCCCCAGGCCGGATTCTAACCAAAGGCCAAAATCCTTCCTATAGGGGCGTTCCTTATTTCCTCCAGCACCGGAAATCCAATGCCGAAGTGTTTGTGCCTCAAGTTCATGAGACTAGGGCAGGAAGTGAGGACGTGGATGGAAGTTTCCTCCTCGTCCCCCGCAGAACCTGCAGTCGGGGTTGTCGATCACCCCTATGGTATGCAGGTGTTTTCTGAAAGAGCCGTGTCCAGTCAAAAGACCTACCACGATTCTGACCTGTTTCGTGCTTAGTCGCAGGATTTGTTCTGCTCGCTTCGGCAAGGGCCCTGTGAGCAGGAGCTTCGCTTGCCGGAGTCCTGGGTAAGAGGCCCAGAAGTCAAGGAACTGGGACTGTGTCCGGTTCTCTATTAACTTCCTGGCATTTGATCTAGGGTAGCCGAGAGCCGGCTCCGGCTCCGGCTCCGGCTCCGGCTCCGGCTCCGGCTCCGGCTCCGGCTCCGGCTCCGGCTCCGGTAGCCGAGAACCCTCTCTGGCCAGAGCGTCTGCCCGCTCGTTGCCCTCGATGTTGCTGTGTCCAGGCACCCAGAGAAGTTTGACCCAGTTCGATGAGCCAAGTTCGCAGAGAGCCTATTTACAGTTTTGAACCAGGATTGACTTGGTCCGGACTGATGCAAGGGCCTTGAGGGCCGCTTGGTCAAACGTAGTCAATATTATCCTTAATTTCTGTTTCAAATTAACGAACCAAGCATAACAAATTAAGTGAAAATGATACTCACAGTGCGTGAAAAAATTTATATTGTGCAATGCTACGGAATTGGCGGTGAAAACACGCTCAGAGAAGTCAATTTAATTTGAAATTTCCTGCTTTGTCACGTACTCAGGCTATGAGAATAATTTAAAAGTTTCTGGCTACTGGTAGTGTTCTTAACATGAAAAGAAAAATAAATGCATATGATGAAGACAATGTTGGGGCTATTATAGCTCATGCCTCTGTTATAGAAAATGCTAGGATGCCACTGAGAGAGAGATCAGCTCTTATTAATATTAGCAAGTCTGAACTCCAAAGAATTTACAAGGCAAAGAAAATTAGGGCATATAAACCAAATTATAAACATACGCTTGAAGAGGGAGATGACGGCCGTAGGTTGGATTATTGTTTGACCATTGGAGAAAAAATCATGGAAGAGAGATTTTTTCATCATTTCATAATTTTCTCAGATGAATCCACATTCACAACCAATGGTGTTGTTTCATCTCAGAATTGTCGGTTTTGGTCTTCTGAAAATCCAAATTTTAAAATTCATTGTAGAAGACAATATTATAAAAAAGTGAATGTGTGGTGTGCCGTTTCTTATCACGTTGGAGTTATTGGACCTTATTTCATTGAGGGAAGGTTAAACCAGCACACTCATTTACAGCTTCTTGAAAGATTTTCTGAAGAACACTTAAATATTTTAAGAGATATGCCTTTAGTTCATTTTCAACATGATGGTTGCCATGGCCACTCCACAGAAATGGTTAATCGGTGGTTGAATTTAAATTTTGGAGAAAGGACCGATCAAGTGGCCGGTGAGATCCCCAGACCTATCAATATTGAATTTCTTTTTATGGGGTCGCCTCAAGCAGTTGGTTTACGCTGAACCACTTCCTAACGATGTAGCAGTACTGAAGCAGAGAATTACAAATCCCGCAAACTCCATACCGTTAGATCATATTCGAAACAGTTTTAATTACTTCAGGCGAAGCATCGAAATGTGTGTGAATGTGGGTGGTAGCTACGTCGAATATTAAAAAAATTGTAAACATTGTTTTGTATTGGTCAATAATTAATTTGTTTGTGAATCTATTATGTTTTTGACATTTATTACTTGTAATAATTTTTAAACCTCATTAATCTTCTGTTGGTAATTGTTTCTTGTTTTACTATTAGTTCGATTAACTTTATACCTTCTTACATCTCGTATATTCAATTTTTTATTTACCAATAGCCTACTTTTTGAGATGATTAACATTTGCTCCTACACAACTTTAAATATGAATTCAATTCTTAATTCGCAAAAAATGGAAAGTTTCAAAAAAAATAATTTTATATTCCTGAAATTTGGTATAAAGGTATAAAATTGCATTCTAAATAACTTTTCTTAGTGGAATTTTTTCATATTTTGAAAAATAGAGGTACTTTATTAGTGGTGATTTTTACAACTTTGCTTATAAAACACCCTGTAGAACACCAAATCAGGTCATTTTTGGTATACTTTAGTTTTACAACAAGCAGGACTCAATCCCCAAATACCATTCCAAAATTTCAAAATTTTTGGCCCATTACACCTCTTGTTCATCTATCCTGGGACACACTGTGTATCCCTGATATATAAATCCATTAAGAGTATTCACGTTTTTTTTGTAAATTTACATAAACCAAAGCTTTCACATGAAAATTTCGGGAAAATCTTTGTATAAATAGTTTTAGGGATTTCTAATGTCCACGTTCAAATGATGAAACATATGTTTATCGATCTCATAAAAGTCATCAAGTCAGCCGTACAGTGTTTTGAAAGTAGGTCGAAGTTCCTGTTATATTTTTTCGTAAATCATAAGTTGCGAAAGTTTTTGTTCCGTTATTAATTCTCACGGCTAGCACAAAGGCAAGAAATCCGTTCGCTACTCATATCAGATATTTATTAAACCAATTTTCCCACTTCAGAAAACAAAACCGACAATCATAGGATCCTCCTCTCAGTATTTCGACATTAATTATCTTTTGTTGAGTTAAAATGCTCGAAAGGCGTTATAGCTTGGTATTGTTCGACCCATCTCTGTCCAATTCTGGACATGAAAGTGAAAACTACCATTACGCCGGGTATGATGGATTATAGCCATTCCCAAAGGAAAGAATGTATTATATGGCCCTCTATAATGTTGGTAATAGAGTCATCATCATTGACTACTATAATTTTTAAGAAGTGGGCTGGAGAACAATAGAACTTTTCTGATTTAACTTTGATAGGTGGACTTTGATGAAGTCAGACAACATTTCATAGAGGGGATTTATGGATATAATTCTTGAAAATTGCTTCAAATATTCACAATTAAAAATAAAACTACATGAATTAAAGTATGTCTTTACCAATAAAATGCAATCACTATACTTTTTTTTCCAATTTTGTAAGAAACTTTTAAAGAGGCAATCAATGGAAGTGATTATTTTGAAAGTATTTTTCATATACGGGGTGTTTCATGACAAACTACATATTTCTAAGAGCCTATTCACGAATGGCTATAGAAATTTGTCTGTAGAGATTAATTACTGAGATGTAGGGTGATAAATTAGTTATGACTAACTTTTCTTTAGGCTAGAACTTCTTTACTATTTATCAGAATTTCTTTAAATTTTATATAATTTGTGTGTTGTCAGGATTGATATACTATCAGTATTATGCGCTTCGCAAAAGCGAAAACGAAGAGTATATTGCATTTGATCGGCACATTTCTAGATCCATAAATAACGCTCGTAGACAAAAATGTCCATATCATTGTGTGAATTCTGAACAACTTTGAAAATATCTGTTTGTCTGTCCGACCGTGATGTGTCTTGTAAGCACGATAACTTAAGAAAAAAAAGTCCGATTGTATTGAAATTTAGACAGTAAGTTGTGTTAGCCAGAGGGAGAATCCTATCAAAGGGCATAGCCGGGTAAGCATGGTGTAACTGCCCCCAAGCGTCTGGCGCTTATATTTGTGCAGTAGGAAGCAATCTTGGAAAGAAGCAACTTCACAAAATATTAGCCCGAAAAAGGGACCGGTTTGGGGTGAGTAAGGGAGGGTTGATTTTAGCAAAACTATTTTTTTTCTAAGAAACGGCGCATTCAATCGTTTTGTAAAAAATATATGCTAAAGACATACTGAGAAAGTACTAAATAAAAAATCACGCTCAAATTCCGAAAACAGATACAGTAAAAAAAACATATATATTATTTTCAATCTTTTTTTAGGGTAACTTATCCCTGGGGTACCAGCCTGAATTTTTTTCTGTAGCATGTTTAGGGACTCACTTATGTTATATTTTTTTCTCAGTCTTGTCCGAAGATTACGCCATACTTAAAAAATGCCGAAGTGTGCAGTGCCGTATGCATATTTTGTGGACAATTAACCCCTTGCAAGTAAAAAAGGCCAAACTGCAAAGTAAATATGGATACCTAAGTAGTGTATACATATTAGTGATTAGTGATTATGGAGATGGTGAACGTTGAAAGAGAAACCAATATAAAGCTGCAACGCTGACAGTTAATTAGGTGATCAATAGAGTCGAACTCTCTTGCGCCGCAAAAATCAGTTTATAGCCGTAATGTTAAATATCATTAAGGGTAAAAACTAAAGTCAGCGGTACTATGGAGTACCTTGTCAAAACCTGTCATTATGCACATATTACCGTCGGCGGGGATACGAGCTTGGTTTTAACAGTCACGTATTGTTAACAATTTGCAGCACTAAATAGTAGCATTACTAACCTGAGAAGGATATAGATGTTAATATTCCTCACTGTCATCTGCAATCACTGCACTCATGCTATCCTTCTGGAACAATAGGGAGAGTATTTCTGCCGGTTTAGGTATGCTTGCTAGATATCGTCCGTACGAAAGGTAATACACGACAGCAGCTACATGGGAACAACATCCAACAGTTAGTTCTATACCCATTGGCACATTCACAGAAATGTCTTCTAACGCCGGAACATCCAACACTGTGGGGAATATAGTCGATGAAACATCGGTAAACCTTCGTTTTGATGTGACGTGAACAAACTTGTATTTTGAGTACATTGGACTGGTCCTTAACGTACTGAAGATTAAGTCTTCCATTTATGACTTCGAGGTACGAAATCGTTTGTTTATATTGATACGATCCGGTAAAAAACAATTTTAAATCCGTCATTTCTGAAAAGTCCAGTACATCTTTGCTGGAAATATCTACAAAGGGCAGTTTTGCAATTTCTTTGAATGTGCCAATGGGAATCGAACTATTGGATGTTGTTCCCATGTAGCTGCTGTCGTCAGTGGCGCATCCAGAAAATTCATCGGGGGGGGGGAGGGCAATAGAACCGGCCTCCCCAGAGGACGAAGAAAATTTTTCAGAAAATGGTTGAAAACGGATGTGTATGTAGATTCCTCTATTAGATAATATTGGCATTAATTACAAAATATTTATTTCAAGGGATAATTTAGATACTGCTTTGTACTGCTTCTTTATTTTTTGGCTCATGGAAGACGGCTTGGGGGGGGGGGGGGCATGGCTCCCCCCCTGGTTGCGCCCATGGCTGTCGTGCATTATCTTTCGCAAGGACGATATCTATCAAGCATACCTAAACCGGCAGAAGTTCTTTCTCTATTGTTTCAGAAGGATAGCATGAGTACAGTGATTGCAGATGACAGTGAGGAAGATTAACATCCATATCCATCACAGGTTAGTAATGCTACGATTTAGTGCTGCAAATTGTTAACAATACATGACTGTTAAGACCAAGCTCTTATCCCCGCCGACGGTAATATCGATAGTACCGCTGACTTTAGTTTTTACCCTTAATGATATTTAACATTCCGGCTATAAACTGATTTTTGCGGCGCAAGAGAGTTAAACTTTATTGATCACCTAATTAACTGTCAGCGTTGCAGCTTTATGTTGGTTTCTCTTACAACGTTCACCATCTCCATAGTCACTAATCTCTAGTATGTATGCACTACTCAGGTATACATATTTATTTTGCATTTTGACCTTTACTTGCAAGGGGTTAATTGTCCACAAAATATGCATACGACACTGCACACTTCGGCATTTTTTTTAAGTATGGCGTAATCTTCGGACAAGACTGGGAAAAAAATATAACATAAGTGAGTTCCCAGACATGCTACAGAAAAAAATTCAGGCTGGTACCCCAGGGATAAGTTACCGTAAAAAAAATTTGAAAACAATATATATGTTTTTTTACTGTATCTGCTTTCGGAAATTGAGCGTGATTTTTTATTTAGTACTTTCTCAGTAGGTCTTTAACATATATTTTTTACAAAACGATTGAATGCGCCGTTTCTTAGAAAAAAAATAGTTTTGCTAAAACCAACCCTCCCTTACTCACCCCAAACCGGTCCCTTTTTCGGGCTAATATTTTGTGAAATTGCTACTTTCCGAGAGTGCTTCCTACTGCACAAATGTAAGCGCCAGACGCTTGGGGGCAGTTACACCATGCTTACCCGGCTATGCTCTTTCCCGGGGGGGCATCTAAGTCGGGGAGAAATGCTAAAGAAACGCGGTGGGGTATGTTAAAGGTGGGTTCCAAGGATAAAGCGCCAATTTGCGCCATGGGAACTCTTTTGCTTCTGAGAACTAGCCACAACAAAACATTATGATTTGTTTCTCCTATTTTTCCTAATATCAATTATTATTACTGATATATGCATTCTTATAATTTACCACTGAAAATATGGTGATATTTTTTACAGAAGCATGAAAAATGAAATAAAAAAGTTGGGGTCTGGAATTTTTCAAAATTAATAATAGTAAAATATCAACTTTGATAAGTAGACAAATTGTATATAATGTCAACAAATTTTAATAAATAAAGGAAGTTCTGGCCAAAGGAAATGTTGGTTATAAGTAGTTTATCACCCTGTATCTCAGTAATGAACCGGTGCTGACAAATTTCTATAGCCTTACGTAAATTTATCACCCTCAAAAGCATGTCTGTTCGTCATGAAAAACACTGTCTGAATATTCTATTTAATTCTTGATTATTTTGTATAATTGAACTACACCATTTTGCTCATTCAGTGTTACTTACTACCGACGATTACAACTTGGTTGTTGAAAGTCGAATCGCAATAGTGTACTAGAAATCAAAGATTATGCTTTTGTAAAAAAAAGAAAGATTATTCCTTGGAGTTTGTTATGAACATTTTCGGTGGGAATTATATCTACTAAGGCTTTACAAACGGTAAGCTATGTTTTACAAAACAGGCAGGAAATAGCGAACGGGTACTTAGTTGCAATGGAAGATAATGTCAGAAAAAAATCAAAGATTAGTTAAAAGAAAGTAGAGCCGGAAATAATACTGGTATGCGGAAATCTGTATCGGAAAGATATAGAAGTAAGCCGAAAAGTATACTTGCCACCGTGACATGTGACAGTTGACGTACGCATAAAATATCAGTTTCATCAGTTAAGAGGAGACATGAAGTAATTTATTTCGGTCCCTGCCAGCTTCCTAATCTAAATTTAACATTGAACACTGAATCCGAACTCAAGAAAATAGTTGACCTTCAAATCCCGTAACGAATGACCTTCTGACGTTTCGCTGTGTTTAAAAAATCCCGGACATATGAGTACTAATCACACTGTACAGGATATTTTGGGGTCTTTTTTCATGGTTTTAATTCTCAAAAATGAAATATGAAGTTTAAGATGGCTGTGCTCATTCACATTATGCTAATCAGCTGTGAATCTGACATATAATCATAGAAGCTCTGAATCATACTATTATTATCATTGTTGAGTTTTATTAATTATGAATTGAGAATATCCACATAATATTAAAATATTTTTATTTTTGAGCAGACAATTGTTTTGTTTCCCTCCATTACTACTCCACACTGTTCTGCATTTCATTATTAAAAAAATATAATCTTTGGCATGTCAAAGCCTTGATTTAGGTAAATCTTATATTTACGATCAATTTGTAAATAATGTGTAATTTCTTTCTTTTGAGTACATATTTAGTGAATAAAAAAAATGCTTCTGGATATTGGATTAGGTTAGCTTACGCTCACGTGCACTCCAGGCTTTACGAGTGAGCCTATTGTGCTACCACCCTAGGTGGCAGCATACCCACTAATACCCTTTTTCCACATGTCTCTTTATCAAGAAGCAAATGTACCCGGATCTTTCAGAGAGGAGAGTTCCATCAAAAAACGTTTTTAAATATAAGCACATAAGCTGATGACCAATAAATAGTCCTGATCTAACTCAGTTAGTTACATTTTTTGGAGGTATATTTAAAAGATTTTGTTCACAAGAAAAGAAACAAAAATATTCGTGACATTGAGGAGAAAATTATTTCCGAAATAAATAACTGAAATGGTTTCAATCATATTTCGAATCAAAGCAAAAAGATATATTTAAAAAATCAAAAATATACAGTTTCCATTTAAAAATTGACAGTTTGGTTCAGATTATTTTAAATTGATATTCAATTGGTTTTTTTCTCTACTTGAAATGATTATAAAAATATGCTCTATTTATTTACATGACTCATAACTCAACAGGACAAAATTCCCAATTACAGAATATGAATACTTATTGTAAATGCTTCTACAATAAAAAAATCATTACATTTTACAACAAAAGATATCAATGTTATCCTGTAGTTGATTATAATTGTGATATATGACATTAATAGATTATAATAATAAATTGTGTGAATTATTCGCTGTCGAGTCAAGTTGATTTAGAAGGTACATGCAGAGTAATGAATTTTAATAGGTTTAGTGTATTGTTTAACATTTTATTTAAAATCAGTATTTCGCGATAACTCAAATGAGTTTGAAGTGAATTAAGTGTTAATTCACTTAATAGAATATCATAATTCGAACAGGTAGATAAAAATTGTTTTCCATGTTGCTTAAGTATTTTTTACAAATTTTAAGGACGATATAGAAGGATATTAAGGACGTAATGTACGTTTCAAACTACATCGGTATATTTCAATGTACTTCTAACAAGATAATTAAATATAAGCTTTAATGTTTCAACATTCGTAAAACTTTTAGAGTTGGTTATTATGAATCCTAAAGATTTAAACGCAAAGGATGCACGTGCATGTTGTTTGTGATCAGTAAAAATTATGTTACTATCAAAAGCGATCACCCGATTCTTAAAAATCTCAACTCTTCAAAGTTGATGCTACTCGGAATTTTTTTTTAAACATTCTTGGTTGTATATAGAACCAATTTCCATGATATTTAAAATCATTTATAGTTGAATTTTTTTTTACAAGTCCGACATAATCAAATCAAATTTTTTATTGCATTATTGTTCACAAATAATAATAATTACACATACCATATATATTGTATAATCTCTTTAAAAATTAAAACGATATAAATTTGTAGCTATCTCATGAATATGTCATTATTCCTCTCTTTAGGGTACACCTAGATATATATCTAGCCTGTGTGTGTACCAATGATGATGTTGTTTGATATTATTAATATATGTATGTATGCATATATACATATGCACGAATACACAAATACACATGTACAAACATATTCATTATCTACAAGTATAATAGCGTGTGAATAAGACGCGAAAGAAAAAGTTTTATATTTTGTAAGAGAGTTTATTTTTTTCTTTAACTTTAACTTTAACCACCTGCCAATAATCTCACAAAGCCAAATTTATTGTTTTTTAAATGTTCAGATACTTTACGAGAGAATAAATTTATATTGTTATATAATTTAAAGTGGGTTGGTAAAAGATTATAAAATTTAGGGCCGTAGTAAGTTACAAACCTTTGAGTTGTTGTATACCTGATTTGAGGTATTATCACACTTAAATTATGTTTTTGCCTTGTATTGTGACCATGTTGTATGATGTTTAATAAATGTTTGTGCTTATGGGTAAATATAAGGACAGACTTAGTATATAAGAGTTGTAGATTAAATACATTGAATTGTTTAAATACCAGTTCAGAAGAGTATTGTTTATTTTTTCCTAAAATGATTTTTATTATATATTTTTGTGATATATTTAAGGGTTCTAAGTTTGTTGAATATGCACTTCCCCATATTATTATTCCATATCTAAGAATTGATTCGACTAAGGCATGATACAGTGTCTTTAAGGTATTGAAAGGCAGTGTATTTTTTAGGTGGTAGAATTTCCAAACTAGCTTATGCATTTTCTTATTTAATTGTTGGATATGATCTGTCCATTTTAAGTTTTGATCTATTACCACTCCAAGATATTTGGTAGTTTTTGTTTGCGATAACTTCATATTACATTTACAGTTATATTTTTGTTTATTTAAGCAAGTGTATGTATGTAACTGCAGTATATTAATATTTGGTACATTTTTGTCATAGATGCTAAAGCACATAAATTTAGTTTTATCTAAGTTAACTGTTAAAAGGTGTTCAGCTAGCCATTGTTGTAGTTTAGAAAATTCTACCACCGCTTTGTTGTTTACATTTTCCCAGGAGTCATCTTCAACCAAGTATTTTACTTCTTTTGATTAATGACACAGCCACGCAAAAAAGTGGACTAGATCAGTGTATCCTTATGTATTTGGACCCGCTGAAATCGAATCCGAAGTCAGAATTGTCAGATTGGCTCGTTTTTTACCCCTAACTCCAATCCCCCACCCCCAAAAAAATGGTCTGTCCGGTGGACCATACCAGTGTATCCTCATGTATTTGGTAAAGATACACTAGTCTGAAAAACTGAAAAACGAGCCAATCTGACAATTCTGACTTCGGATTCGGTTTCAGCAGGTCCAAATCCATAAGGATACACTATTCTGGTCTGCAGGTCAGATCACTTTTTTGTTTGTTTTGGGAATATTCTGTTTCAGAGGGTCCAAATATAAAAGGGCACACTGATATGGTCCGTCGGACAGATCATTTTTTTTAGGGGGAGGGTTCGGAAAAAAAAGGTAAGGAGTGAAAATGAGCCAATCTGAGAATTCTGACTTCGGATTCGGTTTCAGAGGGTGCAAATAAATAAGAATACATTAGTTTTTTTGTGTGGCTGTGTCATAAAATAAAAAAGTAAAATACTCTTAAAACTTTGATTTAAATTTGGTTGTAGCACACCGTTGACACTCTTATTTATTTTAAATTCATTAATGAAAATATTACGTCGACGTAATAATTAAATTTTTAAAACTTATAGGTAATCCGTTTTTACAACACTAATTATAAATATTTTCCATTTGACTAAGCTGTTCCATATTACCAATGTATTTAATAATTGTATACCCAAATGGTAGATGTATGTAGGTTCCACAAGGTACTGTTTTGGGATCTTGTTTGAGTTATTTGCAAATAAACGCTACTAGTTTTTAAAGCTAAAATAAAGAACACCTTAATATACGTAAAAATTATTTGAAATAATCATATTTCAAAAGCCATTTGAAATAAAAATATAGTGCATGATATTAAACTGTGGGGAATTGCATGCTTTATTCATCCATGTAAAAAATTATAGGTATTCCATTTAAAAAAATTGAGAAAAATAATAATTAAATATCAAGAAATGTAAACAAATATTTTGGACACCTGGTGTAATAATAATTTATTTCAAAAATGTTTTTCAGTAAACACATCATTGCCAAATAACATCCCGCATTTTTAGAAAAAACAATTAATAAATCGCGGAAATACGGCAGTCAAAAAATGTTTGTAAATTGCCAAAAAAAAAGGAAAAAAATCATATCTTGGCGACGCTACATCCGATTGGCAAAATATTTTAAGATGTAATACTTGGAAGCTTAATTGGCGCAAAAATACAGGGCGTTCCATTTAAAAAAAATATAGAACAGAATAGAGTAGAATTTTATTCATACTATGCATATATATAATGTTTGCATAAGTCAGAGATAAAAACTAACTACTTAATTTAAAAACAATTATAAAAAACAGAGTCACGATAAAAGAATATAAAATAAGTAGTAGTCATAAAAACTAGTTAGAGGGAAAAACGTAAAATATAAAATTGTTAGAAACACAAAAAAAACAGTTAATGCAAAAATGCTAAAATATAGCGTTAAATATAATGATCTAATTAGACAGACGATAAATTAGGCAAGGAGCCAAAATAGTCAAAGTATTCGTCATATGAGTAGAAGGCATTCTGTAAAAGGATATTTTTTATTTTTAGCGTAAACGTGTTTACACTCATATCAAGATTTTGTAGAGCTTTAGATAACACATTAAAAAATTGTATTGATAAATATAGGTAGGAATCTTAACATTTACTTAGTCTATATTTGGGTAATCTTAAATTTGTTTTTGTCCTAGTGTCATGGTTATGTATGTCCTCCTGGTAATTTTGTTACTTTTTAATTTTTTAATATGACACAAGCATTCATATATATAACATGACAGCAGTGTTAATACATGGAGACTTTTAAAAAGTGGTCATTATATTTAGCTTGAGTCATTATTTTTATAACTTTTTTTGTAATTTAAAGATTTTGCTCGAATGACATGATGACCTCCATACTATCACTCCGTACACCATTATGCTGTGAAAAATGGAAAAATAGGCTACTCTTAAGCAATCTGCTGTAATTTTGTTGCTGAGTTGTCTTATTATATAAATACAAGTCGACAACCGTTTTGATAAGCTATGAATTTGGAACTGAAAGTTTAGTGAACTATCCAAATGCATACCGAGGAGTTCAATAGATTCGTTATTTATTTATCTTTTTTTTTTTACTTCAAAATTTAGAGTTTTTATTTTACCATTATATATGGTAAGATAATTACTCCTTATTCAGTTTTTTATTAAATTGTCAGCTTCTTCTTTCTTAGTGCTCAGGTTTGAAAACAGCTCGTTGCTTAGCAAAAATGTCATATCATCAGCATACATTATTGGAGACATTTCAGTAGCACAACTGAATACATCATTAATGTATATTATAAACAGCACATGACCCAGAACTGACCCATGTGGTACTCCATAATCAGCACTAGAAAGTTTTGATACTCTATCATTTAACACACTGTTGACGGTCCGCAAGATAAAAGATAAATAGATTTAAGGCATTTCCTCTGATCCCATAAAATTCCAATTTTTTATTAGAACACCATGGTTAACTGTATCAAATGCTTTAGACATGTCGTAAATTTTTGCGGTGCATAGTTCACATTTCTCAAAAGCTTCTATAATGTTTCCGTACACTTCACAGATTGCATCAATTGTGGATCTCTTCTGTCTATAGCCGAATTGGGCATCAGTTAGTAAATTGTTGTTTTTTTTTTAAGTATTCTAGCAGTCTATTTTTAAGAACGATCTCAAATATTTTTGAGATAATATGTATAATAAAGTTTTTTTGTATACAGGTGTCACTTGTGATGTTTTGAATATATCAGGATAAATTCCACGTTCAATGTATACCGGGTGATTCAGTTTGGTATTCGCGCCCCTGTATCTTTTTTATTTCAACAGAAATCTACAATAAACCATATATATATATTTGTAAATCGTTTGTCAAGCTCTATCGAATCATGTCCTTAAATCATTTCTTTGATTACATATGCCAAAATAACGATAGTCAACTTTTTTTTTCAAATGGTATGCTATACATTTTTTTGCCGATTGTTGTAGAGCTTCTCTTTCTGCATTTAACCATGTGGAAAAAGTATACACTTCCATAAGGAAAATTTCGAGAAAATTAATAAAATACGAAAAAACTTCATTTAAAGGTTTTATTTCTGAATCAACATAGTTAGCCATGGAAACAATTGAATTTTGACATTGTTAGTAATGTCATATTGAAAATACTGTTATTTGTGACTGTGTTATTCGTTTGTTTTATGTTATACTTCTAAATAGATTTACACAATGGTATCTTACACTAATGAAGAAAAATTGGACATGATATTAATTTGGAGAGTGCGGAAAAAACAGTAAAGCAGCCAAACATTTATATCAAGATCGCTTTCGAAATAGGCCGGTACCATCAGACAAAATGTTTGCAAAATTGGCAAGAAATATGAGCAAAAGTGGAAGTTTTGAGAAACAAAGAAACGTTTTTAAACCAAGAACCGCACGAGATGAGGAACATACAGTTGCAGTTTTAGCCCGTGTTTTCGTACATTTCTATTCGTCAGTTAGCGACAGAAACTGATATTTCATATTCTTTAATTCAAAGAATTCTGAGAGACAATAAACTGCGACCATATAAAATACATTTACATCAGGGCTTGCTTCTTGGAGATTACGAGAAACGTCTAAATTTTGTAGCGTGGCTGGCAGTTGCTCAAGAAATGACTATATTAGATCGCATCATGTGGTCAGATGAATCCCGTTTCCATAATAATGGAATAGTCAATAGACATAACTGCCATTATTGGTCGCAGGATAATCCTCACTGGCTTCGGGAAACTAATTTCCAAAATATCTGGAGAATTAATGTATGGTGTGGAATTCTCAACGGACAAATTATAGGACCAAAGTTTTACGAAGGCACGCTTACTGGAGGAAGATATTTACTGTTTTTAAGAGAAGAGTTATTAAGTTTCATAGAAGACGTTCCATTACATATTAGACATAACAAGAATATTACAAGATGGGGCACCGCCACATAATGCTATAATTGTAACGAAGTACTTAAACGCAGCTTATCCAGGTAGATGGATCGGAAATCGTAGTGAGGGAGTTAAGTGGCCTACCAGATCACCGGATCTCACACCGTTAGATTTTTCCTTTGGCCATATCTGAAAGAAAGAGTGTACTTTACAGCTCCAAATGATGTCGAAGATCTTAAAAATAGAATATGAATTGAATGCCGCACATTAAATGTTGAAATTTTCCAACATGTATGTATCCAAGGCGTGATAAACAGAGGACAATTATGTTTTGAAGCGAATGGAACATATGAAGCAATAAATAATGTTTTTATTTTCTTAATTGTTAGTTAGTTTTCAAGTATTGGTAGTTTTTTATTGGTAATTGTTATTTATTATTAGTTGTTATTTTAATATTATTGTTGAGTGTTATTATCATAAATAGCTAAAGATACGACATTAAATGCTTGTTTATATAAAAATGAATTACGTAATTATTTAAAAACAGAACTTTGTTTGGTCAAAACATTAAACTTCGTTTCGAAATTTTTACGCCTCATCAGTGCCGTACACATCCTCGATAAAATCTCTCTCTTTCGAATCTGATTTGCCTAGTTGGTACTAGTTACATTACTTACAATGTCAAAATTCAATTGCTTCCTTGGCTAACTATGCTGATTCAGAAAAAAACCTTCGAATGACGTTTTATCATATTTTATTAATTTTCTCGAAATTTTCCTTATGTTAAAGAATGAATTTCAACATTTAATCTGCGGCATTCAATTCGTATTCTAGTTTTAAAATCTTCGACGTCATTTAGAGGTGTAAAGTAAACTTTTTCTTTTAGATAGAACCAAAGAAAGAAATCTAACGGTGTTTAAAAACGTTTCTTTTTTTCTCAAAACTTCCACTTTCGGTCATATTTCTTGCCAATTTTGCAAACATTTTGTCTGATGATACCGGCCTATTTCGAAAGCGATCTTGATATAAACGTTTGACTGCTTTACTGTTTTTTCCGCACTCTCCGTAAATTAATATCATGTCCAATTTTTCTTCATTAGTGTAAGATACCATTGTGTAAATCTATTTAGAAGTATAACATAAAACAAAAACGAATAAAACAGTCACAAATAACAGTATTTTCAATTTGACATTACTAACAATGTCAAAATTCAGTTGTTTCCGTGGCTAACTATGTTGAATCAGAAACTTTGGTACACATATGTACTTTGACGAGATCTGGAACTAGATTATATTTAAATCTTGTTCCGTCGAAGGGTTGAGGGGTAAATTGTGGTAAATTTGGGGTAAATAGGTAAATCAAGCAGGTAAGAGTCCATAAAATTGGTATTTAGTATATACAAGAGAAGCTAAGGTTTTAAAAAAATTTTTGGCACTAGCCGCCCTCATTACCACTTTAAATGATGTTTTTTCGTATTTTATTAATTTTCTCGAAATTTTGCTTATGGAAGTGTATACTATTTTCACATGGTTGAATGCAGAAAGAGAAGCTCTACAACAATCGGCAAAAAAAATGTATAGCATACCATTTGAAAAAAAAAAGTTGACTATCGTTATTTTGGCATATGTGATCAAAGAGATGATTTAAGGACGTCATTCGATAGAGCTTGACAAACGATTTACAAATATATAGGTTTATTGCAGTTTTCTGTTGAAATAAAAAAGATACAGGGACGCGAATACCAAACTGAATCACCCGGTATATGTATTTATTGAATGTGCAATAGGCTTTGCAATAGCATCACCAGCTAATTTTAAAATTTCACTGTTAATATTATATATCTATCCTTAGATTTACTATTTTTTAATTGTCATATAAGAGTTAAAATTTCCAGATCACCAACTAGAAATAGAAAGCCAAAACTACTGCCGACTTTTCTCACCTTTACAAACCTCCGGAGTTTCCAGCTTTTTCGAGGGTCACTGGTCTTTTCAAGTTGAATCTTGAATAGGGCACAGCCTCTGTAGGACGTTGATGGTGTGTAAGTTTCTAGTTCTATTTTAGAGAATCACACAATTTCCTGTTGGATTTTATGTTTTTTCTTGTTTTTCTCGTGTCCTTTAAACTTGGGGGGTGGTTGTTCTCACCTCTATAGGGGCAGTTTATGAAGATTACGATGGACCTGATGCTGTTTCTTGTCACTTTAACAAAACTTAGAGATTTTGAGCTCTTTCAGCAGTCATTGCTGTTTTGGATCGATTTTTTTATATATTTCGCCCCTCCCTGGGGGTGTGTTTCATATCTATTGTATGTACGTTGCTGTTTAACCTTAATTTGTATAATTCGATTGATTAAGATGTAACAACTATTCTCGTAGCTTAATCTTCTTTTTACCCCATTCCAGGGGTGTTTTTTAGCTCTAGCTAAAGATTTTGGGGGTGTACGATTTTTTTTTCACCTCGGATTCGGATACAGCGATCGAAAATACATAGAGATACATGGGTCTGGATCGCTGCCCTGAATATTTTTTTTGTGGGGTTGTGTTATTTGTCAAAAGACGCTCTCTAACTGACGCAACATTCACAGGCCCTGAGGTTATTTTCCAGTAAAATATTGGATTGGATTGTATTATTTTGTAGATTTCACGGACATTGTTTATGAAGAAAATACATGTGGCATAGGATCCCAACAAGAAACACAGAAAAATCAATATCTCTTATTTAAAAGATATTTAGTACACTGAAAATAAAATATGGATTCAAAACCTTAGAAGAGTTGTCAATAAAATCGTCTCGTCACTTTATAGGGGTTTGTTTATACATGACTTTTACAATTTTAGTCTGCAGGAATGCTTATATGAAATATTTTCGACTTAAGGAATAGATTTCCCTATAATTTGTACGAATAAATAATAAAATAAATGCTAAGATTTAAAATACATACACGATTAAGTGAGATTCTCTAATTTTCAATTTTTCATAATCGCTGTCAACAAAGCTATAAATATTTCATTATTAAATTATCCTACATAGTTTGTACGTACCTTGAATTAATATATTTGTCATGTCCCAATTAGTCTTTTTTATTCCATTAATCAACCGTGACAAACCACATGCATGAACGAAAAATGCGGTCGAAAATAAACCTAGTGTGTAAGTATAATATATAATCTATTTCTTAAACCAACATCCATCAACCACGGTCTATTATTGTCTTATAATGCCTCATTTCCGTCTAGAGCACTGAAAGAAAGCACAGGGCTTAATAATACGTTTTTTATTCACATCATTTTGTCTTGAGATGTAACTGAAGGGTTTCGTGTACTAATGGCACGAAAGTAGAACGTCGGTCTCGGGACCGTTTCTAAAATATTAACGTTAAATATAAAATCGAGTCGTTTCTGCTTTGTTTTACCAAGTAAAGGATTATTTTACGAGATGATCAGTCATTTGTAACAAATCAACTTCGTATTCTGTTATCAAATTATCTCAACCCTAGAAATGTTGGACAAGTTTTGTTTTAAAAAATTGTGACTAAGCTGAAAAATTACACAGCCACACAAATAATAAAATTAAATTACAAATATTTAAAAAAAAAACCGACACAAAAATATCGACTAAATAATGACTAATATAAAAAAATAAATTAACAGAACTTTAAAAATTATGAAATAATTTTGATTCCATATACGAACTCTTATGATTTATTTAAATCCAGCTTACATTTTCTTTATGTCCTCGAGATTTGCTTTCTTATACGCATGAATATATCAGGAGCTGCTATTTTGAATATAACTATTTAGTAGTTCGTCTTTACAGCAGCCCCCGACATATTCATGCATATATATAAGAAAGCAAATCTCGAGGACATAAAGAAAATGTAAGCTGGATTTAAATAAATCATAAGAGTTCGTATACGGAATCAAAATTATTTCATAATTTTAAAAGTTCTGTTAATTTATTTTTTTTATATTAGTCATTATTTAGTCGATATTTTTGTGTCGGGGTTTTTTAAAATTTGTAATTTAATTTTATTTTATACTTTTTAAACTAAACATATACATACAACATAGCGTATTATTATATCACGAGTCCAACACGGTACTTTTTAACCTTTAAACCGACGCGGTCCAATTTTGTATTCTACTAGTCGCACACGGTCTACAAGACCGGTTCTATTATAAATATATTTATGTGTTATATTTAATTTCAATGAAAACTGCATCAAAATCGGATCTCCCGTTGAAGAGATATAAAGCCACAGATAGACAGACAGACAAACATACAAACATACGAGTCAAACTTACAACACATCTCTTTTTTGGGTCGGGGGTTAAAAAATTGAAAATTTTTAAAAAAACCCCGATCAATGTATCTAATCGTACCAGATTCATACGATCGAATCAAAATGAGGCCGAAATCATATTCGGCTACCATAATTGTCTGCACATTTTCAATTTTACTTCGGACCATTTCTAGAGAAGTTCAACATGGCGAATTCAAGATGGTGACCAATCATCAAAATTTAATACGACCTAAATAAAAAAAAGTGCATCAAAATCGGATCACCCGTTGAAGGGATATAAAGTCACAGACAGACAGACAGACAGACAGACAAACATAGAAACATGCGCGTCAAAATTATAACTTTTTAGGCCGGGGGTTAAAAATTAACTAATTTCAAACTTTTGGTTATTTTTTGGTGGTGCGTTAATTTCTTGGAGAAGTGTATATTCATTGCGTCGTTTCTATCCGATATAAAACTTATAGTTTAAACCGAATCCTTCTCCATTTCTTAGAATGCAACGTATGAGCGAATACACTATGCGATCAAATTATAGTGTTAAAACTAAAAAATTTTGTCCGCCATATTGGAGCGTCCGCTATATTGAATTTAGTGTGACGTCATTTTAAATATAAACACACCACAGATAGTAGACGTCATTTTATTTTCATATTCTCCGTATTCTTCGTTTTCTTCTCAGCAAACCCTTTCATTTGATACCCATATCATGGGGGTGCATAAAAAATAACTGGTCCGCCATATTGGATTTGGAATGACGTCACTTAACTAACCATGCATTTTCATCCAAACTAAACGTGTATGCAAAATTTCAGCTCAATCGGTTGGGGATAACTGTTTTAAAATTTAGTTGCGTCCGCCATATTGAATTTAGTGTGACATCATTTTATTTTCGTATTCTTCTCAGCAAACCCTTTCATTTGATACCCATATCATGGGGTTGCATAAGTAATAACTGGTGCACCATCTTTGGGAGTCCGCCATATTGGATTTGGAATGACGTCACTTAGCTAACCATGCATTTTCATCCAAACTAAATGTGTATGCAAAATTTCAGCTCAATCGGTTGGGGATTACTATTTTAAAATTCAGTTGCAAGATTTGACTCACAAGAACAAGGCAAGTTAATAAAAGCTTGTAATCAAGATGGCGATCAAATATCAAAATCCAATATAGCAAGAACCTTCTCGACAAAATACTCTTTCAAATAAAAAAAAGTGCATCAAAATCGGATCACCCGTTGAAGAGATATGAAGCCACAGACAGACAGACATACAAACATACGCGTCAAACTTTTTGGGTCGGGGGTTAAAAAGTATTTTGTACCAGAAAATAGACCATCATACCCCACATATTTTGGCGCGTTGAATCCTAATCTGAGGTTTAAATTAACTTTTGTCTTGCATTTTTTTTGTGAATCACAAAAACGTGTTTTTTGCAGTTTATCGGCAACTTATCTGGAGTGCAATATCAAACGCTTAAAACTTTTTCAATCTAAAAAAATAACCTTTTAAGATAAATTTAGGTTTTCTAAGTCTGATATAGCCATAATTTATTAAAGAAAAAAACTACTGAATACAGGGCGTCTCAGCCTCACATCGTGCAAATGTCTTGGCTCTCTTATAAAAGATTTGACTTTCTTGTAAAACATATCGAAAATTTTTAAAAACAGAGTAGTTGAAGACACATTGGTGTACCGTTTTAAAATATTTTTATACAGGATAATCCATTTAAGCGGGACGTCATAATCTAATGTTTTTTTTAATAGAACATTCAGTATATTTGTATTACATATTTGACTTCTCCTTTAAAGATTATTCAAACGATATGCATTTGAAGAGTCTGCGATGGATGGATACCATGATATGGGTGAATTTGAACAAAAAAAATATTAACTTTGTGAACTTACTGTTACGTAATGAAACAACATTTTGCAATCTAATTTGTGCAAAAAATGATTAAAAAACCTTAAGCTTACGAATCTGTTATCACTTCCGTAATTTTATACCGAGTGATTTAGGAAGCACCAAATCTACTTTGTCTTACTTTTTTAAATGAAACGCTCTGCATATTAGCCCAGACGACAGAGAACATTTTATAGTGAAACCCGCAAAAACTTGCAAACTGAATATATTTTTTTTAATGAGTTCGTGAAAGTGTATAGAATAATATCCTGAAATGTTTACATTACGCTCGGATGCAGAACATAAAAAAAGTGAAAAAAATTTTTTTTTCATCCATTTTTCAAAAAATGAAAAAAAAATACTGGTGGATAGACCACGTATTTCTGAACAAGAAATGTCCTAATAAAATGTATCGCTAAAGCCACGGTTTTCCCGAAAAAAAAATAGTGACTTGTCATTCTGCGCGGCCAAGCGCAGTTAAATGCACACTACGGAACCTCTAAAAATTCTTAGCAGTTCTAACGAGTAAAATAAAGCTTTTTTTCTCTTTCTGATTACGCATTTGCACATTGTTCTTAGTGAATAGGAGGATAAATAGTGAGTCTGGAGGGAAACTATATAATTATGAACGCATACACAGACACCACAGCCGCTGAATCGCTCGCATGAATTTTTACGTGCCTTTACTGTATTGTATTTATTACAGGTCCACCTATCCACATTTCAGCTATATCCAATGGATTCCTCATACATTTGTTATTGTATTGGAAAAGTTCCAGAACTTATATTCAAAACAATCAAAGATATTTTCATAGTTATAAGGATAAGATCGTGAAAATCGCAATTTCTTATCATGATCTGATTAATCATATTTTCGAAAAAGTGTATACAAGTAAACGAATTTTGTGTTTGAACATTCGAAGAGTATACATTTTTTCCGAAATAGTGATATTTTATTTTTTTCAATGGGTCAATTTCTCGGCAACTTACAGCCTCAATATATACATTCATCAAGAAAATCATCAAGCAAGGAAATTAAAATGATTTGAGATGTACCTTTTTTTTGAATCCACGTTACAACTTAATAAACCATAATAATCATAAAGTGTACATACTTTTCAACAGGTCTCAATGAAGAAAGAACTTTTTTGAAGGGCTTTTACTTTTTTCTGTATTTTTTATTGCGACGATTGGGTTCGGGCGTGATAATATATATAAGTATATTTTTCTTTCCTTTGCTTGTATTGTTTAAAACAAAAAAAGCATCAGAAAGCTACAATCTTTTAAATGAACCAACACTCATATAGATTGAACAAATTCTGATTTAGTGACATGTAATTCAGTGCGTCGGTGTCACAGTCATGCGTATTCAAGCGCGCGCACGCATGTATCTCGCTCGGAGTTATAACCACTGATCTCTATATAAACTGGATAGACAAAGCAATAGTTTAATTTCTGCAACAAATTGAAACTACGCAGGCTCTCTACGCACATGCGCATTACCGACAAACTAATAAATAAATAAAATAATCATTTATTTTACGAAAAATAAAATCAGTAAAATATCAGTGGAAATAAATCAAAAGAATTATTATTAGATTTATGTGAGCTACATGCATATACAAGAAAGAAAACTAGTAACCAACTTACACCACTTGATTGAACCCAGAATGATCATGCAGTTATCAGTACGCTTATGCTATAAACTAATATTCTATATTAAATTTGACAATTTGGCTCGGTTTGAGCATGCGCAATTGCTATTTCATGAGCTCCTATGTGTCTTATTTTTTCCACGCGCAGCCCGTTAGTATTGGCAGTTCAGTTTATATAGAGCTCAATGGTTATAACGTTAGGGTAAAAACACAAAGAAAGCAGGTTGCCTGCTTACTGGTAGTAAGCGCCTATAAGCACCAATAATTAAGTACGCTTTTAAAAGGGTAAGAACACAAGGAAAGCAGGTTGTCTGCTTACTGGTAGCCGGCTTCGTCTATGTACGGGAATGTTTAAAAGCGTACTTAATTATTGGCGCTTATAGGCGCTGACTACCAGTAAGCAGGCAACCTGCTTTCTTTGTGTTTTTACCCTTACGCCACGAACACAGTGGCGGCAGGTTTTCTGCTTTCCGAAATTCGGAACCGATCGGCGCTTATTGCCTGCTTTTGAAGCGAACACAGTAAATGCAGGTAGAAGCAGGCGAATTTGTCAGTTCATTCAACTCATCACTAATTTCCCTCCAATATTTATCCAACACATTTCTATTAAACAAGGTTCGGACTTTTACGGGAAATCTGAAGAACCTGGAAAATTCAGGGAATTTTAAAAATCCTAAAAAAATCATGGAAATGTCAGGGAAATTTAAATATTTCGTTAAAATCATGGAATTTTGAGTCACGTAATGGAAAACAATAAATTAGTTAGGGGCGCCCACTGTTATTTTAAATTATTTTTAAACTGCAACCTTCGTTCGTCCACTTAATGTCGATTTTATACCGCAAATTATTATTTTTTATCAAATTGAAAATTAAAGTAAAAATTATTTGATTACCTAAAATTACGTTTAACATAATGATAATAATTATTTGCCACCGAAGAATATTTTTTTTGTCATGGAAAACCTGGAAAATTCAGGGAATTTTTTTAGCTATGTAAAGTCTGAACCCTGTTAAAGAGAAATCTATGTGTTTCATCCCATATAGGATCTCTTACAAATACGGCAGCAATTAATCTTTTAATATCCATTATCAATAGAAAACCAGCGCGTGTAGCCGGTAAGAAAGAACTAAATAATCATTCCGGTAAAATGGTCGGTACCGACTACCAGCGCCGACTAATCGGAACCTGCGTCTACTGTGCTATTGCCAATTTAAATGCATACAATCATTCTCGAAGCTTGTAAGCGCAGGTCGGCGCCGACTACCTGCAAACAGGTAACCGGCGTTCACTGTGTTCGTGGCGTTACGCCACGAACACAGTGAACGCCGGTTACCTGTTTTCAGGTAGTCGGCGCCGACCCGCGCTTATAAGCTTCGAGAATGATTGCATGCATTTAAATTGGCAATAGCACAGTAGATGCAGGTTCCGATTAGTCGGCGCTGGTAGTCGGTACCGACCATTTTACCGGAATGATTATTTAGTTCTTTCTTACCGGCTGCACGCGCTGGTTTTCTATTGATAATGGATATTGGAAGATTAATTGCTGCCGTATTTGTAAGAGATCTTATATGGGATAAAACACATAGATTTCACTTTAACAGAGTTCAGACTTTACATAGCTAAAAAATTCCCAGAATTTTACATGACAAAAAAAATGTTCTTCGGTGGCAAATAATTATTATCATTATTTTAAACATAATTTTAGGTAATCAAATAATTTTTACTTTAATTTTCAGTTAGATAAAAAATAATAATTTGCGGTATAAAATCCACATTAAGTGGACGAAAGAAGGTTGCACTTTAAAAATAATTTAAAATAACAGTGGGAGCTCCTAAGTAGTTTATTGTTTTCTATATAGTGACTCAAAATTCCATGATTTTAGCGAAATATTTAAATTTCCCTGAGATTTCCATGATTTTTTTAGGGTTTTTAAAATTCCCTGAATTTTCCAGGTTCTTCAGATTTTCCATAAGAGTCCGAACCCTGTTTAATAGAAATGTGTTGGATAAATATTGAAGGGAAATTAGTGATGAGTTGAATGAACTGACAAATTCGCCTGCTTCTACCTGCATTTACTGTGTTCACTTCAAAAGCAGGCAATAAGCGCCGATCGGTTCCGAATTTCGGAAAGCAGAAAACCTGCCGCCACTGTGTAGACGGCGTTACACTTGACAATTTTTTTTCAGGAAAACCGTGGCTTTAGCGATAAATTTTGTTAGGACATTTTTTGTTCATAAATAGGTGATCTGTATTTTTTATTTTTTCCTAGCTTGACTTAATTTAAAAATTTTGAAAAAAATGGATGAAAAATGGAAAAAAATATTTTCACTTTTTTATATTCTGTATTCGAGCGAAATGTAAACTTTTCAGGATATTATTCTATACACTTTCACGAACTTATTAAAAAAAAATTATTCAGTTTGCAAATTTTTGTGGGTAAATACCTTCATCGTCGGGGCTATATTACGATACGGAATTTTGGCTCTAAACTAAAGTAATACATCATTTCATATCAAAGTTATGTCCAAGGATGAATATTATACGCATTTCAGAAGTACCTAAAATTAAGTACTTTTCTATACAAATCTATGTTTTTCTCTTTTCGAAATGTTCTCACCGAAAACCGCCAAATTTCACAAAAAATCTAGTGGATTGGAAGTATAGTAGTCGTAAAAAAATATATATATTTTTTGTACAGATAGGCTTAGAATATCATGAAACGTCGCGATTTTAAGTTTAAGCAAAAGAAATTTGTCTGTCTATCTGTCGTTCTGTCTGTAACTTTTTTGTGCGCACGATTACTCTGGAACGGTCTATGATATTGACTTGAGGTTTAGTACACCTATTTATATTATAATGAGATCTGGAACTATATTATATTTTGATTTTATTCTCTTGAAGGGTTGACTAAAGTAAGTAAAGTAAAGCAACCAAGTAATAGTTTATAAAATTGGAATTTAATGTATGTACGAGAAGTCAAGGTTTCAAAAATTTGTTTGGCATCAGCCGAACAAACCAATCACCCCCATTACCACCCCCTCCCATTATTAAATTGGATAAAGGAGTAAAATTGAAATTTAGTGTGTGTCCAAGAAAGGCCTCAAAATTTTTCTTAGTATCAGCTATCCCTATCACCTACTACTATTCCCACGATCGATCTGGCATATCGTTTTATGGGTTTTTGGGGTAGACTGTTTCAAGTATCATATTATTAAAGTTCCGTAAAGAATTATTTTTACATAGCGGAGTGCAAATATAGTATCAAAAAGTTTTCGTTATAAAAGACTTGGATGGGAAATTTGTATCTGAAAGTAATGAGTCTCGAATTGTGCCAGCTTTTCATCAAATATCTTAACATATAGATCCACAGTATCTAATATCAATAGAAAGCTCTATCACAGGGCTTTCCCTTGGGAATGCCATATAGTGTATGGCACCATTTTTTGAGTAATATTTTTCATTTTCAAAAAACTATAACTAAAATCAATTAATTGCAGAATTAATCAACTAAAAATAGCTTTTATCAGTGAACCTAAGCGCTGTGGCGCTGAACGAGAATGAAGCACATACCCACCCAGCGGACTGTGCAATGGCATATATTAAGTTTTATTCATATACACCGTATTTCACTTTTCTTGGAGACAACCTAATCTCTCGCTTATCTAATATTCAAATATTTTGAAATTTAAGTGGTATACTTTATTCATAGAAATATACCTTTTACAGTGTGTCCACCAGATGAGTTACCGCACATTTGTAGACTTTTATAAAGTTGATTTGGCGACAGTCATGTTTTCTTTTTAGTGAATAAAATGTTATTATTTATTGAAGATATTTTTCTTATTTCACAATGGAACCCGTATTAAGTTTTTCGTTAGCTTTGAAAAAATGTAGTTGAATAAAATTTTCCAAAAAAAAAAAAATTATTATTATTATTTGCTTAAGGTTGGCGGGGTCGGCGGTGATTGAGATTAGCCGCCATCTTTGCGAAAAGTTAAAGGGAAATATCAGCGAACCATTGATGCTACAACATAAATGCTAAGCACCTTTTTTTTGTTCAGCACTAAATTCTGTATAAATTCCTTCACAGGCTTGTTTTCGTAGAACTCAACATTTACCAGTTACAGGGCGTCAAAGCTTTCGTAAACTATTGATCGCTTATTAATATATCAAATGAAAATCTTAAAGAGCACTAAGTTCTGTACAATTTCTGTCGGATACATTAAAGCTTGTGAGAAGTTTAAAAAAAGATAGTTTGTTCAAAATATTTCGTTAACTATTGGTCGGGTATAAAAGTAGAACATTAAGTTCTATACAATGTTTATTAAAAACTTTGCAAAAATATTTCTTCTAACACATCTCGTATTTTTGGAATACATAATAATAATACTGGTATTATTTACATAAAAAAATTATATTCTTATGCATTTTTCTTCGAATTCGTTAATGACATTCATTCATATACTTCCATTGCATACAGAGAGCTGCAAATGAATACTCAACGCCAGCGATAATCTAAGTCTATCTAAGTATTAGAGGTTGGGACTTTTCTCAGTAGCCATTATTAATGAAAATTGATTTTTTGATATTTCAGAAAATTTCAAATAAAAAATATTCTGCAAATTTCTTCTTCCATTTCGAATAATATTGCGCCTGCTTTCTTTATTTTGCTGGTTATGTAAAAATACTTTAATTTATTTATAATAAATGTGTATTGGACCCACATGGATATGCCTCGGTTTGCCGCTTTTTACCAAAAGCTTTGTGATTAGCGACTGTGCTGCTGTGTTTGTAACTCCACTGTATACCATTTTTAACTTGATCCTTACTACGCCCAAGTTTCCTATATCTGGAAAATTACTAAAATATGTCCCATACTTAAAACTGGTAATCCACAATTAATTACAGAGCCATCGCCATTGTGTGCAATTTCGCCAAAGTTAGAGAAATAATTTTGTATACCAATATTTACAGTGCAGTCATATGGCTTGGTCAGTATGGCATCATGACGCAAAGACCAACAGTAGCTAATCTTGCCTGTACTACCCAATTCATATCCGAAAACTTGGACGCGGGGGGACAAGTAGATGTTATATACACAGCCATTCAAAAAGCATTTGATCAGATAGATCATTATTTATTATCCAAGGCTTTTAGCCTTCGGATTCTCAGATACCTTGATCTTGCTTTTTATGTCCTACTTGTTTTCTGGGGAACAACTTGTAGAACACGGTGGTCATAGGTCTCGAAATTACTTAGCTACGTCATGTGTTCCACAGGGCTGTGCGACCTTTGATGTTTTTAATTTTTATAAATGATATAACGTCATGTGTTCCACAGGGCGTGCGACCTTTGATGTTTTTAATTTTTATAAATGATATAACGTGAACAATCAATTGCCACCAGCTACTTTTTGTAGATGATCCCAAAATCTATGCAAGTGTAAACAATTATAAAGACTGTGCTAATTTACAAACTGAAATCAATAACGTTTCTGTGTGGTGTTCCAATAATTTCCTTAAGCCAAATATTGCTAAATACAGGATAATGACATTTACTCGTAGGCAAAACTCCATAAAATTTGATTATCATATTAACAATTTTCACCTCGAACGTTATTCCGAATTTAAGGATCTCGGTGTTGTATTTGACTGTCAGCTAAGTTCCTCTAACCATATTAATCAAATGACCAAATCAGCTTCCAAGTTACTCGGGTTCTTTGTTAAAAATTGGAGCTATTTCTCAAATGTTGAAACTTAAAATTATTATATTTTACATATATTCGATCGAAACTGGAATATGCGGCCCTCATATGGTTTCCTGTATACCAAAACTCCATGTTATTAATTGAATATATGCAAAGGAAATTTCTTAAGTTTGTGTTTTTTAAATTAAATGTTTTTTATCCTCCGCGAGGCACTGACAATGTACTTTTATTAGATATGTTTCATATAAGCTCACTAAGCAAAAGAAGGAACTGCATTAGTCTTTCTTTTGTGTACAATATTGCAAATAATATTATTGACTGCCCTTCCCTTGTTAATAAGCTTTGTTTTCTGGTTCCTCGCATGAACTCACGTGAAAATTACTATTTTTATTGTCTTTTTGGTCGAACTAACCTCATGCGCAAATCACCAACTTTAAATGCCTGTAATATATTTAATTGTATATCTGGCGTCTGTGACATTAATTATGATAGATAGCTTAGATACGATAATACACTTATATCTTACAAGAAATCCGTAAAAATGGATCATATAATAATAATAATAATAATAATAATAGAATAATATATTCCATCATAATGTTTTTTTTCTTCAAGCGTATTAAAATGTTTAAATTATGTCACCAAAAACAGAAGTAGAAATAGGACAATGTTTTACTAGTAACAAAATGTTAGTACCGAACGCCACCGTAGTGGACATTGTTTTACTAGTAACATAATGTTAGTTCCGAAAGCGCCGCCGTAGTGGGTATTGTTTTACTAGTAACATAATGTTAATACCGAAAGCCACCGGTAGCGCGCTATCCACTAGCCACTTGTCATATTGTGTCAACATGTAAGACTGTAGTTTGAATATTTGTACATTTATGATAAATAAATGAATTTTTGCATTTTAATACGCTTGAAGAAAAAATAGTATATATTACACGGAGTAGAACGCCTTTTTTGTGTTTCGCCCAGTTTGTAAATCCTGGGCTCAACACAAAAAAAGAGTGCGTTCTACTCCTAGTAATATAATATACTATTTTACACTTTTGTATTTCTTTTGTTTTTATATTTGTATTGTAGTTTTGAAATTCATATTATTGTTTCTTTTTTAATTGATGTGTACTATGTTTCCTGTAATTGGGTATTTATACCTGGTGGAAATAAATGTGAATTTATTTAAATGTATAAATGGATGGTGGTTAGTTTTATAATGAGCATACGTTTGAAATTCATAGCATTTATCACCTGAAACAACGCGTAGTCATTCGTTTAAAAAAGTTAGTTGACCAAATATCTAGGAAAGGATGGTTACTTTTAAGCCCGTTTCTCACATATAATTTAATCTTTGTCTTTTTGAGAAATCGGACTTGGGCGCGAAATATTCATCACGTTGTACATATGATTATTTTAATAAAAATGAACTTGCATGCCACTTGAGCGGTCTAACCGGTAGTAAAATACCAAATAGTTTAATTCAATTAATGATGCAAGCAGTTATAACCATTATAAATTCCTAAATGTATATTATTATTACAGGAAATCATGTTTTAAATACAGTTATTATACTACACCATGATTAAAATATTTGTGCCCATATAAGCAGAAAGATAACCATAACTATACGTAAACAGGGAAGAGATTTTTTGTGGCATCCACAATCCCTCAGCACCGTTAAGAGTGACTGGTTGGGGGTGCTGGAGAAAATGAAAGTACTCTAGGTTTTGCGTGCAGGGTCGGCTTAGCTTTGGAATTGCTATCCTACCCATTTGGCCCTTTCATAGTGCTGTTGCATTCAGCTGAAAAAAATATTTGACTTGTAGTATCAAAACCTTCTGGTAAAGTCCCTTGAGGTAAACCGGAAAAAGGCAAAAAGCTCAAAAGTTCTGCGACTGAACCGCAAGACATTCCCCCCCCCCGTTTTCGAGGGCGGGGAACACGATGGTGACAATATTTTCCAACCACTACCCCTAAACCGGAAAAACCACCCCTTTTCCGATTTTCCGGTGCTAGGCATTTTTTTATCGGAAAATTTTATTAACGAAAGTTGTTTAGAATTGTACAAAAACCCCAAATATAAAATTTAATCAAAATTAAAAAATATTTAATTTTTAAAAAAAATAAAGTCCGAAAATATCATTTAAATGGGTTTTTTTGTTTAACAAATTCATGACAACTTTGTTTGAAATTAAACCCAAGCTTGTTACACTCACACTTAGTCTAACGAAAATTATTAATATTTATATCTTAGTTTGATATAAATAAAAGTAATTCACGCCAAAGTAAGTGCAGCGGCTCGCGGCTAGCAGATCTGGTGCAGGGCGGGGAACCGTGGGTTCTATTTTAGCTGAACCAGAAGAAGACTCAACAATTTCGCAGAACTTGACCAAAACAGATTATTTCACTATACAAAGAAAGTTAATAAAAAGATGTTAATTGTGGCGCCATCCACAGCGTAAGTGATATTACCTAACTTTCTCTGTTATAGTGAAACCAGCTGCTGTGGAATAGCCTGAACAGCACAAACAAATATAATAATAAATTGAAGTTAAGATAAAAATCTACTTTTTATTACATCTTTTGATGAAAATGAAAATTTAACGTAAAAGTTCAATGCAATTATCAATAAATGACATAAAAGTATGACGAAATTATCTTAATGATACAGCACAAAAGTTTATAACCATGTTATGGTCTAATATTCGGAGCACTATAAAAATTACTAGAAAAATATACACTTTCTCACCACCTGATGATGGGTGTTGTAGAGACGAACCCTAGGTGAGGTCTCGTAGTCTCTGCTAGGATACCACACTCCGCACTCTTTGCTGCGACCCGATGGTAAGATGTCTCGATACTGCTACGCCTAAATATTTGCCTGAAGTTCTATTATATTTTCCACGAAGGTAAGTTGAAATATGACAAGATTCTTCTATTATCAGCTACTGATATAATGACGGTTGATTATGAGATGACAAGTCTCCACAGTTAAACTTGAGTAGTTATTACGTAATGACGTAATTATGTAGTATTATAATGGTTGATTTAGAGATGACCAGTCTCCTACTGCTTGAGTAATAATTAATAGTTGTGGTTGATTACGAGATTACCAATCTCTTACTGTATGATGCGTGATTGATCATAAACTTTAAGTAACTTATTTAAGGAACTTTAAATAGGAATACTTTTTAAGAATTCCTTTTTGAGAATACTTTTTGAATTTTTAGGAACTTATTGAGAATGCTTTTTGAGAATTTCTTTTTAAGAATTTATGTAAGAATACTTCTTTTGAGAACGGTAGAACTTCTGGTAAAATTAAAAAAAAGAGAAACAATTCGTTAGCACGTGGTAGTAAAAAATAAGGTTATGATTATAAAAAAATTAAATAAATTCAACAAATTGAAAAATATAGCTGAAGGCTGCAATATATTGTGAATTAAAATTATTTAAGAAAATAAATTACCTTTAAAATGTATGGATTACACTAGATGAATAATGATAGTTTTAAAATTAACACTTGGCATCTGCCAATTTGATTATCAAACGAAGTTAACTGTTATCTACCGTTGCAGAACAATCAATGATTGATTAAGTGAATGGACTCTGAAATGAAAACTATTATCCCCTCTAAGAGATCTACGTGGTAGTCGAAAAGTTTACAAATTGACATTGGCAACCTAACATTCTACAATGAGTATAATATGTTGGAAACCTTATTTAACACTACTTGAATTTATTCATTAATTCGAATGCGTTTAGATATAATTAACGTCGAGAGTTTCGAGTGTGGTATGGTAGCAAGAGGCTATAACATAAAATAAATACATATTTAACAGATAAATATAATGACACAATGCTTAGAATTAACCTGTAATAAAGCATTAGATGAATACAATCATAGTCCGGGTGATTAATCTATAAAGATGGTAAAATATTGTACAGTAAGCTTAAGAAATTGAAAGGATTTAGTTGTTTTAATTAAAAGTGCATATTATCTCAAATGGTATCCTAGAAGCTGCCAGATAATTGTTAAGTAATTAGTAGTCTTTTTTATAATTTTTAAATTTATCAATTTTTTTAATTTTTCAATTTTTTTATTTTGATGAAATATTGGGCTTAAGGTTTTTGGACAATTCTGAACAACTTTTATTAATAAAATTTTCCGATCAAAAAATGTCTAGTACCGGAAAATCGAAAATAAAGGTTTTTTTCGGTGGTTTTTTCGGGGGTAGTGATTGAAAGTTAGGTCAGAAAATATTGTCAACATCGTGTTCCCCGCCCTAGAAAACGGCTTTACCTCAAGGGATTATAATGCATAAACAGATTGCTTAGACACCTGAGTAAAAACAAATTTTTAGGGCTTTGGTTTTTGTACACACACTAAATCACAATTTTTTTTTCACCCCCTTCAATAATGGGTGGGGCGGCAATGGGGGTGGCTAATGCCAAACAGTTTTTTGGAACCTTATATACCGGGTGTAACAGGATCATAGACACACACACACACACACCCTTTTCTCCTTTAGTTTTGAAGATAATTAATTGAAATTTGGGATATACTATATACATAATAAGCGGTGCTTGGTAGTGGCGGTGATTTTTTTTCCGGCGAAACCGGAAATGACTTTCGATTTTTAAATGAAACACCCTGTATATTATTGCATTTTTGATTTCTACATAATTTTCTGAATCCAACGATGTCAAATAAGTGACACTTCAAACGTCAATATTTTTTATAATATAATTTTTAGTTTCCCATTCAAGGTTGTCATGATGGTTCCGATTTATACTAAATGACCCGTGTAATGCTAGAAAAATCGAATTCTCATCAAAAATACTAAATTACGTGATTTATGAGCAAATAAATTTAATCAAAATGGTTTTTGGGGCAAAACTCAATTTTTTCAAATGGAACCATATTGGTACCGTCGTACCATTTATTAGTACTATTAATAAGGAATTTATTCACATGTCGTATTAAAATGTGCGATAAATACAAACAAAAGAAAATACAATTTTGTTCTAATTATCTTGTTATACATAAGGTGGCTTTGGAATATAAAAAATGAATACAAAACATTACAATTGTCCATTAACGTCAATGCACTTCTGAACTCGAATAGCTGTTTCTCGAAGAACGTTCGCCAATTGCTGGGCCGTTATGCTATTAATTGCTCGTCTTACTCGTAGCTTTAGATCTTCACGGGTTGTAACGGCGGTTGCGTAGACAATATTTTTTAAATGACCCCCAAAGAAATCAAAGGGTGTTAAATCAGGTGACCTAGGAGGACACATCACGGCATTTTTTCTACATTCCTCATAAATAATTAACATATCCACTTTTTCATCTCTTCTATAAATTTGCATTTTACATTAACAATTAACAAGCATTTTAAACAATTTTTAAAGACACAATAAAAACACCGGTAAACCAACAAATGTTTGACAAGCTAAATATTTCATTGTTAGCCACCTTAGTTAGTTACTTCTTAACATTTAATTAGAACAAAATTGTATTTCCTTATTTTCTTTTAGCTGTAATTGAATAAATTCATTATTAATAGTACTAATAAATGGTACCGCGGTACCAATATGGTCCCATTTGAAAAAATTGAGTTTTGCTCCAAAAACTATTTTGATGAAATTTATTGGCTCATAAATCACGTAATTTAGTATTTTTGACGGGATTTCGATTTTTCTATCATTACAGGGCCATTTATAATAAATTGGAATCGTCATGGCACACTTAAATGGAAAATTAAAATTAAATTATAAAAAATATTGACGTTTGAAATGTCACTTATTTAGTATCATTGTATTCAGAAAATTATGCAGAATGTAATAATATATAGGGTATTCCATTTAAAAATCGAAAGTTAGTATCACTTCCGGCGAACCCGGAAGAGAAAAAAAATAACTTGTATGTCAAAAAGTGCCGCTTAATATGTACATAGGACATTCGAAATTTCAATCAATTATCTTCAAAACTAAAGTATAACTACTATATAAACTATACTAAATATCAATTTTATGGACTCTTACTTGTTCGACTTACCTATTTACCCCATTATTATACTAAAATTATTTTTACTTTCTACTATTTTTACACTGGAACATATATTTTACGCATTTTATACGTTCTGATGTTGATTGGACTTGGATAGTTAATGAACGATGTATTTCATACCAAATATTAAAACTTGTAGTAAAATTTAGGTTAATGATATTACCAAAATAAAACTAAAATAAATATGTTATGAAAGGGATTTCTGTATAATTTTTTTCCACGATAATTAAAATTTTAAATTTTTTAAAGTATTTCTGTACATTATCCCAAAACTAAATTGTTTATTTTGAGTCTTTTACCTTAGACAGGAGTTTTAACTTTTCTTCTCAATTGTTGGTTTAGCCGAACCAGAACTGCTAAATTCATCGCAGCGCTGCGCGCCGTGTTTGTTTGGTTGGTTCTGGGCCAGGTTCCGGAAAGGTGCATGTAGCTATGAATTAAAAATAAAATTCTTCCTCTTATTCTTCTTCTTATTTCGACAATTATACTGAAGCAACGTTGAGCGCGGTTAGTACTTGGATGGGTGAATCTGGGGAAACACTGCGATCTCGTTCCACATTCTAGCGGCTTGGATATCACTGCATACCTAGAATCTACGTAATTTCAGGTGAGAATTACGTAGTGGCTGTACCATGCTTCGGAGGAGACGTAAAGCAGTCGATCCCTTGTCTATTAAATGTTAGGCAAGTAAATAATCCCTACTTTTCGACAGAGAAGAAGCTCAGCAAAGTTTCCTGGTTGGTGGTAGCTCGTTTTGTGGCGTCGCACAGTGGGGCAAATAGCTCATTTTTTGGGCAAGCGATAATTCCCAAGCCTAGAATTAATGAAATTAAAATTTTTTTTTCTAAACTCTTCGTTGTAAAATTGCCTTTAATTCTATCGAGCCCGAATTTTGAAATTTCAAAATTAAAGGACTTAAATTTTGAAAGTAAATTAAAATTTTATCAAAAAATTGTTTAAAATTATAAAAAATTGTTACTTGGGGTTTTTTTTGGTTTCTAATCTCATTTCTGATCCCAGAATTTTGCGATTCAAAAAACCAAGATAGCGGATCCAATATGGCGGCCATAATATTTTTTTAAATGAAATGTACATGCGCAAACTGTTAAAAATTGTTACTTAGGACTTTTAAGGGTTTCTGATCGAGAATCTGAAATCTAAATTACGTAATATCGTAAACCAAAATGGCGAATCCAATATGGCGGCCATAATATTTTTTTAATTGACATGTAAATGCGCAAATTGTTAAAAATTGTTACTCGGGGGTTTTAGAGATTGCTGATCATGAATCTGAAGTCCAAATTACGTAATATCGAAATCCAAGATGGCGGATCCAATATGGTGCCGTAAGTTAAAAAAGAATGACAAATCAAGAAGGAAACTGTTAAAATTTGTTTTTCGTTTTGAAGTTACACTGAGAGTAACTTTACAAATGTGAGCAATGTGATATATTTTTAGTGCATATCCAGATTTAAATATCGCATAAGAAAAGAGGAAATATTAATTATTTCATTTTAGCACATACTGGAAATGCAATTCAAAATTACGAAATTTTAACTGCGGAATCAGAAACCTCTAGGAACTAATTTTTAATGATTTTTGCATGCACGTCTTATTTTTTAAAAAATTTATAACAGCTATATTGAATCCGATATTGTGGTTTCCAAAGTGACGAAACTAAAATATCCGAAACAAGATTAGCAACTTAAGCCCCTGAGTAACAAATTTTAGCAATTTCTTTCTTGATTTATCATTCTATTTTAACTTACGGACACCATATTGGATCGGCCATCTTGAATTTCGATACTACGTAATTTAGACTTCAGAGTCATGTTCAGCAGACCCTAAAACTCCTAAATAACAATTTTTAATAATTTGCGTATGTACATTTCATTTAAAAAATATTATGGCCGCCATATTGGATCCGCCATATTGAATCCGCCATCTTGGATTACGATATTACATAATTTAGACTTCATATTCATGGTCAGAAACCCTTAAAAAGTCTAAGTAACAATTTTTATCAATTTGCGCATGTACATCTCATTTTAAAAAATATTATGGCCGCCATATTGGATCCGACATCTTGGATCTCGATATTACGTAATTTGGACTTCAGATTCATGATCAGCAATCTCTAAAACCCCTGAGTAACAATTTTTAACAATTTGCGCATTTACATGTCAATTAAAAAAATATTATGGCCTCCATATTGGATTCGCCATTTTGGATTACGATATTACGTAATTTAGATTTCAGATTCTCGATCAGAAACTCTTAAAAGTCCTAATTAACAATTTTTAACAGTTTGTGCATTTTCATTTCATTTAAAAAAATATTATGGCCGCCATGTTGGATCCGCTATCTTGGTTTTTTGAATCGCAAAATTCTGGGATCAGAAATGAGATTAGAAACCAAAAAAAACCCCAAGTAACAATTTTTTACAATTTTAAACAATCTTTTGATAAAATTTTAATTTACTTTCAAAATTTAAGTCCTTTAATTTTGAAATTTCAAAATTCGGGCTAAATAGAATTAAAGGCAATTTTATAACGAAGAGTTTAAAAAAAAAAATTTTAATTTCATTAATTCCAGGCTTGGGAATTATCGCTTGTTCAAAAAATAAGCTATTTGCCCCACTGTGCGTCGGTGATAGGTCTTGGTAGCGGAAATAGGCCAGCATTAAATAAATAATTAAAAAATATATATCCGGTTACAAAATATCTATTTGATTTAATCAAATGACTCTAATGATCTAATGATCGGTTCGTCAAGATGAATTGGGAGGCAAAGTTCAGTGAACCGACCTCTCAGAATACCAGATCTTAATCCACTAGATTTCTTTATTTAAAGCCACCCTAAAGCAGTAGAGATACGGATAACAGTTGATTTCTGAAAATATGACTTGAAAATTGACGGCGACAGCGTATTGATGCTTTCGAAATGTAGGTCTGGAGACTTTTGTTATGAATTTCCTGGGCAGCCCATCGCACTAATACCTCGATTCTCTAAGAAATACGTCCCTAAAACCGACTCTCCAGCACCGTATTCTCTCGAATCCTCTCTTTTTCGGTCACATCAACCGGAGAGAGGACAATATAGAACGGTTGATAGTTCAGGGAAACCCAGATGGCAAAACGCGAAGGGGACGCTCTGCAAAGCGTTGGGCTGATGTCACCAAAGAGCTGATGGGAAAAAGCTTCAATTAGCCTGTGCGCCTAACAAGCAACAGCGATAGATGGCGTGATGCCACCATGCGTGCTATACAGCAAGTGGAGGCCGACTGGAATAATTTTCTTGAATCACAAAACGTCTGGCAAGACGTTGTGAATAAGGAGAAGAAGACTTGAAAATATCTTTTGACGCGAGCGAGCATTAGTATTAGATTTTAATATTTTCTTAGCACAAATATAATTATTTACCTAGCGAATATATCTAAGATCCAAAGAATAAGTATGTTCAATAAGTTTAAAAAATAATACTCATATATCTTGCTTAGTCTGGGCTAAAACAACATGATATCTTAATACCCAAGTCTCAAGTTAAATGATAAATGGTCGTTTTAAGCATATCAAACTAATTTGTCAGATCTTAAAAAAGTTTCGTACTGAAACACTCTCAAATTTATCGCTCAATTTGCAAAGGGAAATTTTCTTGACAAAAGTCTTAAGGGTGAATTTATAAAATATAATTTAATATTTTATTGAAAGACGTTTTTATGATATCTTGATTTCGTAATATAAGTAATTATTAGCAATAAACGTATTTAATCGCATAAAGCTTATGTTAATAAAATAAACAACAAAAACAACTTTTTGAAAAATAAAAATAAGTTTGAAAATAAAAAAACAGAACTATAAAAGTTTTCTTTTTAAATAGCCTCTTAAAAGCGTACATTTTTTTATGTACGATTGGACTACTCCGTGCGTTCTAAACAGCGGACGTAAAGTAGTACTTTACCACCCTAGAGCACTAATAAAAGTTTATTGCTCTAAGGCTTTTTGTTTACAAAATTAAATGAAACTAAATAAAAAACATATAACAAGAATCTAGTTTTTAACCTTACATTTACATTACCAACACCATTATTGCAATTTATTATAGGGATTTCCAGTTTTCCATTTCTTGCTCTCGTTCCGTTTCTTTATTTTTCATCAATATTTCTTCACTTTGTTGCATATGAAACTAATTCAATTGTATTTTTCGGTTTACCATATCAGCAATTTTCGTTTTATTTTCTTCAGATTTCTCTACATACAATTCTGTCACAGAAATGGAATTCTACCCACCATGACGTTTTATGTTTAGAAGCTCGGCCCCTGCCTTTACAAGCAAGGTGGCTGATGGAAGCTGTGTCCAGTGCATAATCCAGTTTTAGAAAACAAGCTATTTTGAATATTAATTTGCCAAACGTATTCTAACATTTCCTTCATTCTTGTACGTTTTCCACCCTTGAGTTTGCAGTAAAAATATTGATTTGATCTCTGATAAATATTTATAACATTTTCCAGTGAACAACATCGAGTGCACATCGTGCGCATGCAAATGACAACATGCACTCCATGAATTTCAGAAATGACACTAGTGACATAGTGCAGCTGACTCACTGAAAAGTAGGTTACGTACCACATTATCGACAAAATTTTAAATTTTTGGTACACAATTTTTTTTCTTTCATTGTGCTTCTCCTCACTACTATTCGAGAAATTCTTCAAAAATTTATCGGTCTTAATAAATTCTCTTATTCCCTCTAGATTAATTATACGCGCCATATGGCACTCCACGACAGCACGAGCTACCACAATATGGGTCAAAAATCTACACTCAGTGCACACTGCACGAAAATAATTTTGCCAGTGAAACATGAGAAACTGCTAAAGCGCGAATTCAGTGTCATAGAGTGCCGTCAATGGAAACCGCTATTAGACTTTTTAGGTCTATATCCACTTTTCAGTATTTTCAAAACACAATTATCGTTGGCAATTTGCTAATATCCGATTCATCATGATGTATAGAAAGTGTGAATTTTAAAATCGAGTAATATGACCACAATGAAGATGGTTTTCTTGCCTTTGACATTTACAGTATAGCTTTTTACCTTCTTCGTGTCACACCATTTTACTTTGAAGTAGTTTTTTTAGTAAACTGCTTTAGATTAAGCGGTAAAACATGTTGCATCACATAATTTGCAACCTCTATAATAACGTTTTCCAATGACAGTACTTGAAATTGAATTCACACTGATAGTTTGTTATGTTCCACTGGCAAAATTATTTTCATGCAGTGTACACCGAGTACAGCTTTTTGACACGATCTCTGGCAGCTCCTGAAATCGTGCAATATGGGGGGGGGCGTATCGTAATCTGGAAAGATTAAAAGAAATTGCAATAATAATGAATGATGAATTATTAAAGAGTTCCTCAAATAGTATTGAGGACGAGATTATAGTAACCAGCACAATGAAAGAAGTATACCAAAAATTTGGAATTTTATCGGTAATATAATATATAACCTACGCTTTAATGAGTCAGTGGCACTGTCATCTGCCACTACTGCGCTGTTCATTGGAAAACTTTATAACATCCAGTGGAATATAAAACATTTCAATATCACTACTATCACTCGTTTTCCAGTGGACAGCACTGAGTGCACATTGTATGCATGTAAATGACGATATGCACTCCACAAATTTTACAATAGTGACACTAGCACCATTGTCAGTACATTTGTACTGAAATCAGTACTTTTAGAGCACACTCAGTACGTCAGTGCTATTTTCATTGTGTCCGTAAATTATTTGTATGAAGTTTTACTGGCTTACTTTGTAACTTTAGACTCCTAATTTAAACAATTTACTTGTGAAACGAAATACTGCAGGATCAACAGAAAAAGAACACCATGTTTGTTGTTCGCAAGTTGGTGAAGTTTCTGCTTCAATTTGGTGTTTTCCTTGTAGTTACCAAATAAATAATAAGAACATGTTTTTTTATACAAAAACAAATAAAATATTATTAAAAAAAAACGATTATTTACCGTCTGCATGCAGTACAAAATGATGATTCTGGTCCATGAAAACGGGTAGGGGAATGGTGCAGACGTTTACAATATGCACATCACCATATCATGTGCATGTCAACTTGTTATTTTTTTTTTACAACTTTGAACAATTGTTTACCGTTTAATTATAGTTTTATTAGAAAATTTAGGTTGCAAAACTAGTGTAAAAAATATTTGCAAACTAATCCAATGTGCACGGTTGTTCATTGAATTCTATAAACTTGTAAAAAAAAATGGGGGTAACTTTTACCAATTATTTACTGTTTACTGTCTGCAACTTGCTATAAAGAAAGGTTATTGGTTGAAATACGCAATTATTTAATTTGCAGACAATGCGCTCGTGCACGAGAGCCACAACGGAGTGTCATAATTTTACGAAATCGTTTAATATCTCTCTGTCCGTGATATGTACCAAAAACAACTATCTACCGTCTACAACTTGGTACAAAGAAAGACTACTGGTTTAAATAAGCAGTTATTGAATTTGCAGACAACGCTCACAGGCACGAGAGCTACAATAGTGTCAAAATTCGACGAATACCATTTGATATCTCTTTGTGTGCGATATGCACCAAAAACAACTCTTTACCATCTGCAACACGAAATTGTGTAAGCTAACTTATGCAAGTATGCTTTCTTCGCATGGGCAGACAACATGCACATGCACACGGCCCAGAATTAGTACTGGTATTCGAAAAGTTGGTCGGTAATTCGCATCGTAGTTAAATTCAATTGAAAAAATACTATTTTGTTAAAGTTGTAACAAAAATCTCGATTTATTATAATAATTATTAGTATTTAAAAAAAAAATTGTTCGTCGTCGATTTCTTCTTCAACATCATCACCCTCAACTAGGGTTGTCAGGCGTCCGGCTTTAGCCTGACAAGTTTGGCTTTTTACAGTTTCATCGGGCTAAAAATGAACATGTCCGGCCTGCCCGGCTTTTGTCTAAGGCTCTAAAACGTTTTTTTCGTTTTTTTTTTTTTTCGTTTTTAGTCGCTTTTCTATAAAAACATTTTATTGTTTTGCGAAGACTTTCTGTTCCTATGTAACAAATGTTTATTTTTAAATCAATCAAGTTTAATAATAATATTAAAAGACTGATTTTGTGTTTTAGTTATTTTTTTTTATGGCGAACGAATGCTGTTCGGCTTTTTGTACCAAATGTCCGGCCAAATTTATAAGTAAAGTTTCGAATTTTAGGCCTGGCAACCCTACCGTTAACCACTGACTCCTGGAACGCTTTCCGATAATCCTCAATGAAATCATAAGTTTCTTCCTCGCGATATGCTCTAAAAACCTGTTTTCTTCATCTGAATCATCATAGGCTGTTGTCGGTGAGCATTATTTGTTTGCTATCCTCATCGACCACACTGTTAATCATAATTGCGACTGTAATTTTAAAAATTAATTAACATTTGAAATTTATTGGAATTAACAAGAAAACTATAGTATTTTCGGACCGTTGTCGTTATCAGCTACAGATTTTTTTTTTGACAAACCTCTAACTGATCTTTCAACTTGTCAAAACTAGCCGAGAGTTGCACGTTGCACCTACAGAGAACTCCACGTTGTGTCTGCTACAGCCCCCGTTAGTGGCCTATTATTGTTAGTGGCCTATAGTTTGAGATGAGATATATGGCTCGTGCATGTGCGCACTGTCTGCAAATTAAATAATTGCGTATTTAAACCAGTAATCTTTCTTTGTGCCAAGTTGCAGACGGGAGATAGTTGTTTTTGGTACATATAGTGATCGGAGAGATATCAATCACATTTCACCAAATTTTGACACATTATTGTGACTCTCGTGCATGTGCGCATTGTATGCAAATTAAATAATTGCATATTTTAACCAATAATCTTTCTTTGTGTCAGGTTGCAGATAGTAAATAATTGGTAAAAGTTACTTCCATTTTTTTGCACAAATACGTTCGATGACAAGTGCTTTGTACACGTTTAATCTATCTGTTATCTGTAATCCGTTATCTCTATTTTTAAATCATGTTTTCTTCTTAGCTGCAGACGGCAAACAGTTCTTCAAAGTTATAAAAAAAAATAACAAGTTGATATGCGCACGATGTGGTGATGTGCATATCGTAAACGTTTGCATCTTTCCCCCACCCATTTTCATGAACCAAAATCATCAGACGGTAAATAATCATTTTTTTTTAAACTAAAATTTGATACATTTTCGGGTATCCTGTATAGGTGGTGCATGACAAAACTGTCTGAAATTGCGCTTCCTACATATTTTTTATTCCTTTAATTTCGAATTATGAATTTTGCAGACGGTAATTTATTAGTTGAAACCATTGTTTTTTTATACAAACCGGAAATCATTTCCTACATCCCGTGTATGCGTGCAAACCTTGAAAATCGAGCTTTATTATATACATAATATTGACTAAGTTACTTGCAGACGGTAGGCTATCAGTTCTGACTTTCTGTCACCATCTACTAGTCTATAAATAGTAACTATCAATTTCATAGACTCTTACTTGCTTGATTTACCTATTTACCCCCATTTATAGGAAAAAACAAAAAGATGGACAATACTACTATCGATGGTTAATAACATCTGAATGTCCCGTTAAAGAAACTCCAGATTATACTAATTTGCACCCAGAACACTTATTTTATATGTGCTGATGACAGAATTAGATGAAACAAATTAAAAGTTTTTGCGACAATCAAATAATGCTTTACTTTTGTTCTTTGTATATAACTGACAATTTGTACAACCGAGAAATGCTTGAAATCCCTGGATACATCCACAAGATATTTTGTTCTGAACTCTGCCAGCTTATAGGGAAAGAAAAAAATGAAACTACAGTACATTTTTTTTTGCAGAATTAGGTTTAAGCCAGGCGTAATGGTTGCAGCCCGAACTAGTCCGACCCTTACGCCTCAAAGATTTCTTATAGTGGTTTGGTCACGCAGTGGGGTATCCTAACAGTATCAGCGGAATAATGAACTTGGCTTAGCTAAAGCAGGTCGGTCTCTATTGTAGTCTAGGGTGTGTCCATAAAGTCACCAAGCAGAGGTCAGAACTATTTTTGTTAAAAGCGATATGTTATTTTTACAGCTTTAAATTGTTGGTAATGGGTATTTATTGATACAACGAGATAACGATAGCGTTATCGAAGGGACGGAAACCCAACGCTAAAAGCTTCCTGCAATAAGATTAGATTACGGAATGGGAAGCTACAAGTTGAATTTTTATGTGCCGTTTTAAAATATTTAGACCCTAGGGTGTGATCGAGAAATAGATTTTGAAAAAATAAAAAAAATTTACAGTGACTATTAATTTAGAATTACTTATTTAAAAGAGATATTGCGTGCTCTTTTGATATAAAAAATAAAGCAACTTGGCTACGATTATAATAGTAATAACTACATGCATATTTTCATGAAAGATTTTCCAAGTTTCTTAAAAGTCTACCCTAAAAAATATGAGCCAATTTTATTTTATTTTATTTTACTTTACAGTACATACTTAAACCAATTACAGAATGCGAACATATAACAATTATATATACTATACACAAATGTAAAACAAACAATTTATATTTAAGTCATATTACAAAAGAATAATAGTGTATTATGCAACCCCCATTTAATAGCCATTACATGTGAGTTGCATACACCATTTTTTCTACGACCAGTCATAAAATAAAACATTAACACTTTATTTCTGAAAATTATAAATTATAGATTACAATTTAGGAAATATTATGAAAACTGAACTTAGGAAATATTATTTCAATTTCACTTTCACTATCACACGTGTTCACTGATTTTAATTGCAAGAAGCACATAGTTTGAAAATTTGCTAGGTAAACAGTAAGTATAACTTGCCAAAATTGATAAATTTTAGATCTGTCAGATGTTCAAAACAGTTGCTATTGACAGAATATTGCTGTGTGTTGCGTTTCTATTAGTTATAAACTTGTATCTTAATGGAAAATGTGTATCTTAATGAATCTCATTAAAGTACAGGTAGGGAATGTCTATTAAACTAATGTATGGAAATAGAAAAAATACATTATACAGGGCGTTTTAAAGTTAAAGGTACATAGGTTACTTGTGGATGGAGGACACTTTGGCGGTTTAAAATTACCCGGCGTTAATGCATCAATTCCTTCCTTACTGAGATACAGGATGTTTAATTGATTTTGGCCAAATCTTTCTTTGGTCATAACTATTGAACCACGCTGTATAATCGGTTCCTAGAATATATGTTTCACTTATTTTACTTGATAGAACTTCATAATAAACCAAAATAGAAATCTAGGTCCGGCTTAATAAAAAACTGACAATACGTTGTATGTCAAAATCAACACACCCTGTATGGCAAAATTTTGTAGATCTGTTTCGATATTCGAAAAGAGCGGAAAAAATTGAATGGAGTAGCTCACTTAATTTGTTTGCGCATTTCATTCATCAACATTGATTACTTGCCGTAAATCCAATTTCATTAAAATGGTCGAGACAGTTGGAACCTGAAAATTTATTTTAGGGTTTAATTAACAAAGAAATTTAACTTGCAGCAGTGACAATTCTTACACTTCTACATACATAGACTAGGTAAGTGAACTATTGTAAAATAATTTTAAAAACAAGGTAGAGTTACACACTATATCAAAATACTGCTTACTTTTGTTAGTCTACATTTAAAAATAATATTATTTTTAATATATGTATGTACAATAATAATAAATAAGTGAAAATAATAAATACATAACTACAATAACTGTTCAGAGTGGCCTCCATTTCATCGAATACATTTCCTTGCTCTAGTAGTAATATTTCTAATTGCACGTCTAATCATATCTGGATTATTTCTAACTTCTACGCAAGTGTTATTAATGCGTTCTAAAAGTTGCTCTCTGCTATTAATGGCTACGTCATATATATTTGCTTTTAAATGTCCCCAAAGATAATAATCAACAGGATTGAAATCCGGTGATCTTGGAGGCCAATGATGAGGTGTATTTCGACCTATCCACATATTTGGAAATTTCTCATTTAAGAAATTTCTCACAATATTCCTAAAATGGGGTGGAGCGCCATCATGATGGAAATACATTCCCGCAATATTTTCATTTTCTATTAACACTGGCAAAAAATTTTGCAAAAAGTCTAAATAAAGTTCACCTGATAATCTATCAGGGAGGATATGTGGCCCAACCAAATGATTGTTGAAAAGACCGCACCAAATATTAACAGCAAATCGATGTTGGGCTTTATTCTGTCTTCATGTAGATTCCCTTCTGCCCAAACATGTGAATTTCTTAAATTAAAAACACCATCTCTTATAAATTGTGCCTCATCTGTAAACAGACACCTATTAAGAATTCTTCGATTCCGAATAATCTAGTTATTAAAATTTTTTTAGTGTTCTCCAAACACTGACATGTGGAACACCTAAAGCATGACCTGTGCTAATTTTTAAATTATTTGCAAAAATATTTAGTATATTCTCTTCTACAGCTAAAGGTTGCCTTACCTGATGCTCATTTAAGGTGGCCGTTGGATACTGACCATGATTTTTAGAATAATTGACAACTCTAGCAAAAGTTTTATGATCAGGAATTCGGCGTCCAGGAAATCTTCTTTCATATTCTCTCACAGCAGCCCGTCCATTGCCATCACAAAATCCATACACATAGATTATAACCGCATATTCAAGATTTGGAAACTGACAAGGCATAATTATGTATTTTGTAATGTGGGTAATAATATTAATACAAATAACAAATATTTATATACTAAAACGCAAGTATGTCGAACCAGTAAATTTGAACTGTCAAATATTAAAATTTTCAACATTGCCCACTTGACGAAAAAGCAGCTATGTTATAAAATCATCTCTTAAGTTTTAGTAAATGGATTATTTGGAATCGAAAAATTCTTAACAGATGTCTTTTTACAGATGAGGTACAATTTACAAGAGATGGTGTTTATAATATAAGAAATTCAAATGTTTGGGGAGAAGAGAATCTATAAGCTATAAGATAGAATAAATCCCAACATCGATTTGCTGTTTTCAACAATCATTTGATTGGGCCACATATCCTCTCTGATAGATTATCAGGTAAACCAGGGGCGGCTTAAGGGCCGGGCAACCCGGGGCGCCGGCTCAGAGGGGCGCCGGCTCAGAGGGGCGCCTAACTGAAGGCAAAAATTACTTAATTTTTTTTGTTCCCTTTTTATTAGTTTTCTTTGGAAGATAATATCAAATAATATCACCATCTATGTCAGTTAAAATGGTAATAATGCAGAACAGTCGAATAGCATTAAAACCGCCTAAATAATTAAAAAATGTAACACAAACATTTTTGTTTAGCTATGAGATAACTCACTACTCATACCTCAAGCTTCCCACCCTATTGTTGACTGACACGGAGTTGATCATTAAAGTTTTTGCATAAACAAAGGTCATCCATATTTTTTTTCTGCTATGTCAGTTTCCCTATACCCCCCCCCCCCCCCCCAATTCGTTTTTATATAAAATTGATTTTAGCACGTCAAAATACTTCAGAAAAATTAGGTCAGAACCTTTGGTACAAGGCCTTTTTTTTGCTATTTTTTCAGGAAATAAAAGGGGTGGTAGAAGGAAACTGGCATGATAGAAAAAATGATTTTGTCCAAAAGTGCCTTCAGCGTTTCAAAACACTTTAGGAAAGTTAGATCAGAAACTCATGACAAGACCTTTTTCGTCCTCCTTTTTAGGGGATAAAAGAGATGGTAGGGAAAAAACTGATATGAAAGAAATTTTTTCTTCTTCAAAATTGGCTTCAGTGAGTCAAGATACTTCAGAAATATGTAAAAAATAAAAAAGTTAAGGATAAAATACCGACAGCCACCCCCTAAAACTACACCTTAAGCAGAAGAGGGGGGTTGCCTGATACTATGTAAACTGATGTCCAGATGGGCTATATCTAATTTAAAATACGAATTTTATATTTTAAGGCGGCCGAAAGATACGGCAGAAGAACTGACATTTATTGTTCCCCTTTAAAAGGGTATAATTACCTTATTATTCATTGAAGGTACCTTTATTTTTGGATGCACTATCAACCACATAAATATCGAGACAATTTTGTGTTAACTTAAAAAGTAGTGTCGGGGAGTTCGAAGGGATATCCTTGAACTTTAGTACGTAGTACATCTGTGAAACTTCCGTGATTATCTCAGGGAGAGGCGCCAAAAAGTGCTCCCGCCCGGGTGGAAAATTTACCTTGAGCCGCCCCTGAGGTGAACCACTTTGTTTTTAAAATTATTTTACAATAGTACCTTGTCTATGTATGTAGAAGTGTAAGAATTGTCATTGCTGCAAGTTATATTTTTTTGTTAATTAAACCCTAAAATAAATTTTCAAGTTCCAACTGTCTCGACCATTTTAACGAAATTGGATTTACGGCAAGTAATCAAGGTTGATAAATGAAATGCGCAAACAAATTAAGTGAGCTACTCTATTCAATTTTTTCCGCTCTTTTCGAATATCGAAACAGATACAGGGTGTTGATTTTGACATACAACATATTGTCAGTTTTTTATTTAGCGACACCAGGATTTCTAATTTGGTTTATTATGAAGTTCTATCAAGTAAAATATGTATGAACCGATTACAAAGGGTGGTTCAATAGTTATGAGCAAAGAAAGATTTGGCCAAAATCAATAAAACATCCTGTATCTCAGTAAGGAAGGGCGATGGATGCATTAATGCTACCGGGTAATTTGGAACAGCCAAAGTGCCCTCTATCCACAAGTAACGTATGTACCTTTAACTTTGAAACACCCTGTATAATTAGTTACGTTATTCACCTTTTTTTCTAAAGAACTATAATTACAGCTGAATACGTCTACTCTGTCGTGCAGATGTAGATGGTGCAGAAAGTAGATGGGAGAAATTTGTTATAAGTTTGTCCTCTTCGCAGTCAAATATAAGGCAGTACAGTGACAAGTTCCAACTCTTAGAATGTGAATATTAAGTTTCTCTAAAAGTTGGGGGCAATCAAGTTCATTATTTATTAATTCATTTCGAGAAATCAAAGATTGCGGTCTTCTACTATCATATGGACCTAATACAGTAAATCAATTCAATAAATGTTATTGAGTTAGTGCAATTCATTGAATATTCTCCGAGTTTTCAGCATGGCCATTGCAACCCTATCGTAGAGCTGCATAGTGAAGCTTAGACTTTACAAATGTTTTAAAAAATAACATTAATGCATGTGTATATGGGTGACGTTGGTCTGAGAATGATATAACATTGTGCTTTAATTTAATTTGTTTCGATTATTTTGCAACTTTAAGCTATCTGATGTATGTCGTCAGCGTATAATAGGTAATGTACATCAAGACCTCTAACATTGTCATTAATAAACAGTATAAAGAGAAGTGTACCAAGGATTAGCTCTTGAGGCACTCCTGAGAATACAAAATCCTTCAAAATGAATCAGTCAGTGGCAATCAGCACATCGTGCCCTTACAGATAAATATGACTGAAGTAAATCGAACAGATTAATGATACGGCATTTTTTCATGCTTCTAGAGTTGAAATAGAATATAAGGTTCAATAATTGTGAACTGAATTTCAAATAAATGATTTGAGTATTTTCAATAAATTTTTTTGTCTTAAAAAGCTAGGAATCCTATCATGTAATTCAATACTTCGTCAGTATTAGCTAGAAGAGTAGTTGTTTTGAATGGTTCTCCAATAATAAGTGTTTTAAAGTGTTTTCCTAAGTAGTATATTAGCATGACTAAATTAAGGTACTTACCAATATACAGAAAGTAGATAATTCATATTAAATAAAAAAAGTGTGAATGACTGAATTTAAATAAATAATTTAAGTATTTTCAACATAATTCTTTCTTTAAAATACTAGGAATCATATCATGTAATTCAATATTTCGTCAGTATTAGCTAGAAGAGTAGTTGTATTCATTGGTTCTCCAATAATGAGTGTTTTAAAGTGTTTACCTTAAAATGTTTAAAAAATGTTTTCTTCACCGCTTCTCAAGTCACCGAAGTAACTCCTTGAAAATCCAGAATGATTTTGTGTTAGGTAAAGAGAAACGAGTCCCTACAGCTTATAGTGGAGTCCGAACCACTTCTTGGGATAATTTTATAATTAAAATTATTTCGCGAAGCAGGTTCACCTGCTTCGCTAGGTATGCCAGTATGCAAGCGCTAACCCACTGAGCTACAGTCCCCTCTAGTATATTAGCGTGCCCAGATTAGGGCAACAATATACAGAAAGTAGGTAATTTCGTAATAAATAAAAAAGTGTCTAAGTTGTGATTTGCTTATTATAGACTTAATCTATAGAGTAATCTGTATAAATTACACCAACCTGGACATTCAGCTCTAGATCCAGTACAATAAATACTAATACGGTATTAAAAATATATCAAATTTGAGATGCAACTTTATAATTTCATATATGAACTTAAATTGTAAATATGCAAAAGTTCTCATGAAAACCTACCTTTTATGCAAAAAGGATCCTAATAAAAACAATACGACATGCTTAAAAACACAGTTTTCATGTATTTAAAAATAACATATGCATGTATTTGAAAAACTTCCGGTATAAAACCGAATATTGTGAATTTTCTTTGAAATAATAAATAATTCTGAGAACAAAGGGACACATTCATCTCTCTAAGACAAAAATTATTTTATTAAACATTGCCAGCACTCTTATATAGCAATCCTTTATGGTGGTATGTGGTGCATTAAAAAGCGTGGATTTAAAATTTATTGATCAGATGGTACGTGCTACAATAGACTTCCAATATAATTTTTCTTTTAAGGATGATTTATTGTATTTTGTGGCTTATATATGGCAATCTTTTACGATTCTATTATCGTAAATTTAAAAAGGTTTTACGTCTGTACAACCCTCGGATATCAAATTAAACGGGATGAAATGTTGTCTACAGTTCTAGCAGAGGTGCCGACAAAGTACTTAATATATGCTTAATAAGTCATATGCTTAATATCCGTGTTAACGTATTCAATGAGCTAAGATTCTGAATAGATGAGTTACATGCTTTTCTCTATTTTGAATCCGAGTTATAAACAGCTATACATTATGCAGGTATATCATAAAAATAGCATTTAACTCGTAGATTTTTATAACTGGAAAAACTGTAACAATAATAGTAATAATAATATATAATTAGCTACAGTTAATAATTATATGAGTGTCTCAGACGCACAAGAGTCCATGTCCATTTACAGTGTAATAGGGCCAAAAACACTACTGTGTTCCCAACATAACAGTGTCTCCAAATCCACTATGCCAAAAAATAACCACACTCTCACGTCCCTGATGCACCGACATATCTCAATGTGTTAAAAAAGAAAGAAATATATTCTTGAAACAGAAAAGAACGAACTGTGTTGTTCCAAATAGTTCTATATCAGCACAATATAATTATTAAAATGTCGAATAATGTGGCATAAAGGTAAATTATTGGACAAATCTGTGGCTGCAGAAACAAATAGACCGGGCGATGCGTCGGCTGTATAAAAGTGTTACCCCGTCGATTTGAAGAAAAGAGTGACCCAAAAAACCCCTATTTTTCGCCCCTTTTGGGGACCTCATGAATTTTATTTAAAAGTGGCCTAAATGATAGTTTATGGTGATACTTTAAAGTAGGCGAAATTTCAAGTTGAGCATAGTTTTTGTTTTAGAGATATGACGGGTTGAACCTGTTATTGACCTCTTCATGGCAAGATGAACCCAACATTCTTGGCAATCTCGTTCATTATGTTCAAGATTCTCACTCTCATTCTCAACTTTATTAAATTTTATTTATTAAGATTCACTTTAGAAATTAATTTATTTGTGAATTTAAAATAAATGAAAAAAGGTTAAAAAAACATAAAAAGTCAAAAAAATATTGAAAAAAAAAAGAACAAAACAAGGAAAAAATTTAAAAAAGATAACCTCTTCCTGGATTAGTACCGTGACGTGGTGAATAGGCTTATATATTATTGAAATACATTTCAGTAATATAACCAAACCTAGAAATATACATTTACTTTTTAATTCAGAGGTCATCGCATACAAGGTTTGGAGTATCTATTGAGATTTGCTAATACTACGGAAGCCCACCTTAAGTGCCCGCGCATGCCCCCCCCGAAAAAAATTGGCTGCACTTTCAAAATGGCGTCCGTTTAAAAAAAAATTTGCAAATATGGTTTTTGTCATTTAACACAAAAACTAAAAAAGATTGAGAAAAACTTTCTACACGAAAAACAAAGTGCATAAAATTTTCTACAATTTTGTTCCTGTACAATATTTGCATAGGAGTTACCATTTTCCAGATAAATGATTCATCTCTTAAAATAAAATATAAAATTCAATATAAAACGTAACACTACGGAAGCCCACCCTAACTGTCCGTGCACCCTCCCGATCCTTGGGGACAATGTTTTTCATAAAGATCAAAGCCTAAGGAACAATTTAAGATATGTCCTAAAAAAAAAAAATGGCTGCACTTTCAAAAATGCAAATATTGTTTTTGTCATTTAACACAAAAACTAAAAAAGATGGAGAAAAACTTTCTGCACAAAAAACAAAGTGCATAAAATTTTCTACAATTTTGTTCCTATACAATATTTGGATAGGAGTTACCGTTTTCCAGATACCACTGTTACCGTTTTCGAGATAAATGTCTGCAAATTATAATATTATTATTATTATTAATTTTTTTCAGTTTATTTTAATTTACTTTTATGTTAATAATATAAAGTTATATTATACGACTTACAATAATTGTCACAGTTATTTGATTAAGTGATTTGCCGATATATGAATTTCCATGTTTTCTTAATTTTGGACTCATTTGTCTGGAAAATGGTAACTCCTATCAAAATATTGTATAGGTACAAAATTGTAGAAAATTTTATACACGTTGTTTTTTGTGAAAAAAGTTTTTGTTCATCTTTTTTAGTTTTTGTGTTAAATGACAAAAACAACATTGGCAACAGTTTTTTTTAACATATGGCCGCCATTTTGAAAGTACAGCCAGTTTTTTTTTAGGACATGTCTTAAATTGTTCCTTAGGCATTAATCTTTATGAAAAACATTGTCCCCAGGGATCGGGCGGGGGGTGCACGTACAGCTAGGGAGGGCTCCCCGACTTTAAAAGCCTCCAGTATAAAAATATCCTGATTTTTTCCTGTAAAATCGGTTATACCTCATTTGAACAACGTTTTTGATAAAATATAATGATAGATTCGAAAAGAACGGAAGATTTTACATAGAAAATGTTACACTTTGCGTATCTGAGAATCTTGAACATAATGAACGAGATTGCCAAGAATGTTGGGTTCATCTTGCCATGAAGAGGTCAATAACAGGTTCAACCCGTCATATCTCTAAAACAAAAACTATGCTCATCTTGAAATTTTGCCTACTTTAAAGTATTACCATAAGCTATGATTTAGACCATTTTTTAATCGAATTCATGAGGTCCCCAAAAGGGGCGAAATTTTGGGTAACTCTTAGTAATAGTTTACTATTAGTAGATACGAGAAAGCTGGTGGGATTTGTGTAAGAGGTTGATTCCGTCCTTCTCTGAGACTGCACTAAATACTCACGTAATTAAGGAATAGATTTATGTTCATCTAATTGTTCTTAAGTAGTGTAACGAAGTAAAAATGGTCGGCTGCGTGATATTTTGGAGGGTAGCGTGGGCCAACCGAAAAGGGTGATAATTTCTAAGGGGTACTTTTTACCCATCGATTTAAAGGATGTAATTTACGCCAAAATAAAGGTAAAACCTTTAACTTATTTTTATCATTGGTCGTCTAGGTCATAATTTGGAGATTTTTTCTAGCCGGCCAAAGGACCCCGGAACATAACCGATGAAAATGGTGTTTCGGTGAAATCGACTGAAACTTTGCTGTTTTGTAGTTCAAGTCATGCTGATCAAAATTTATCATCACATCAGGCCGATCCTATGGATAGATAGTTCTTGAGATACAGCTTGTCAAAGTTAGGTAATTTTCGTCATTTTAGACATTCAAGAATTTTTTACTCTTAAGGCTAGGATTTTGCAGAGTGAGAGGGAAATGCGTTTATTTTCGATTTATTGTAAATATTTAAAAAACTACACATAGCATAATCTTTAAACTGCTTTAGATACTTGCTATTGATCTAACGAATACAACTATATATATATATATATATATATATATATATATATATATATATATATATATATATATATATATATATATATATATATATATATATATATATATATATATATATATATATATATATATATATATATATATATATATATATATATATATATATATATATATATATATATATATATATATATATATATATATATATGTGATTCCACGCAGGTAGCTATAGTTGCCTCCGTGGTGTGTTAGTTGTCGCTCCGGAAACCCGGGGTCTTCTAACTCTTGCCACAAATGTGCGACTGGCTGCCTGTCAGTGGTCACCGTTTGTGTCAATTCCTAAGTTGTGCCTATCCTTTCAACTTAGCTACACCGTGCTGATGAGGACCAACGAGTCCGAAACACGTGTCCACGGTTGCTCTTTTTCTTTGCGGTCTTACCCACGATTTTTTCCTGTTTGCCATAAAGCTTTGGTCCGCACTAACATCTCCTATTTTTTATTCTTCCTTGGGTCCAGTGATTCCACGCAGGTAGCTATAGTTGCCTCCGTGGTGTGTTAGTTGTCGCTCCGGAAACCCGGGGTCTTCTAACTCTTGCCACAAATGTGCGACTGGCTGCCTGTCAGTGGTCACCGTTTGTGTCAATTCCTAAGTTGTGCCTATCCTTTCAACTTAGCTACACCGTGCTGATGAGGACCAACGAGTCCGAAACACGTGTCCACGGTTGCTCTTTTTCTTTGCGGTCTTACCCACGATTTTTTCCTGTTTGCCATAAAGCTTTGGTCCGCACTAACATCTCCTATTTTTTATTCTTCCTTGGGTCCAGTGATTCCACGCAGGTAGCTATAGTTGCCTCCGTGGTGTGTTAGTTGTCGCTCCGGAAACCCGGGGTCTTCTAACTCTTGCCACAAATGTGCGACTGGCTGCCTGTCAGTGGTCACCGTTTGTGTCAATTCCTAAGTTGTGCCTATCCTTTCAACTTAGCTACACCGTGCTGATGAGGACCAACGAGTCCGAAACACGTGTCCACGGTTGCTCTTTTTCTTTGCGGTCTTACCCACGATTTTTTCCTGTTTGCCATAAAGCTTTGGTCCGCACTAACATCTCCTATTTTTTATTCTTCCTTGGGTCCAGTGATTCCACGCAGGTAGCTATAGTTGCCTCCGTGGTGTGTTAGTTGTCGCTCCGGAAACCCGGGGTCTTCTAACTCTTGCCACAAATGTGCGACTGGCTGCCTGTCAGTGGTCACCGTTTGTGTCAATTCCTAAGTTGTGCCTATCCTTTCAACTTAGCTACACCGTGCTGATGAGGACCAACGAGTCCGAAACACGTGTCCACGGTTGCTCTTTTTCTTTGCGGTCTTACCCACGATTTTTTCCTGTTTGCCATAAAGCTTTGGTCCGCACTAACATCTCCTATTTTTTATTCTTCCTTGGGTCCAGTGATTCCACGCAGGTAGCTATAGTTGCCTCCGTGGTGTGTTAGTTGTCGCTCCGGAAACCCGGGGTCTTCTAACTCTTGCCACAAATGTGCGACTGGCTGCCTGTCAGTGGTCACCGTTTGTGTCAATTCCTAAGTTGTGCCTATCCTTTCAACTTAGCTACACCGTGCTGATGAGGACCAACGAGTCCGAAACACGTGTCCACGGTTGCTCTTTTTCTTTGCGGTCTTACCCACGATTTTTTCCTGTTTGCCATAAAGCTTTGGTCCGCACTAACATCTCCTATTTTATATATATATATATATATATATATTTTTATGACAAATTTTTGTTATATTTAAATATCGTAGTTTGTCAATGAAAATAGTACCTAATTTCATTATTAAAGTATGGCATTTGCCTATATACAAAATTCATGATAAAAACTATATATGGTTGTATTCGTTAGAGCAATGGGAAGTATCTGAAATTATTTTAAAGATTATACAATTTATAATTTTTTATATATTTATAATAAACCGAAAATAAACGCATATTTCCCTCTCACTCTGCAAAATCCTAGCCTTAACTATTAACTTTAGCAAAAAATTGAAAGGATCAAAATATTTTTGTTCAAGTCCAATAAAAGCTCATGAATTTTTTTTTCATATTTTTTTTTATCAACTTTTAGGTTAAGTAAAATCGATATATATGTCATATTTCGACATGCTTCGGAGGAACTGGCTGAAACTTTGCTATTTTGTAATTAAAACCGTGCTAATTAAAAATTCCTATTGCACTTAGTGGTTTTCGCTCCAGGAGTACTTGAAGGTCCTAACAACGAGGTAATGAATAATCTGCGTACGTGTTTATGAATGGCTTCCAGCCTGTTTGCGTACAGGACTTTTCGACAAAAACAAACAAATGCTTTTAACTTAGTAACAAGAACTTAAAAAACTAACAAACAAAAAATTACTCATTTTTCGGCCAATCACAATCAACTTAGAGCTGGCAACTCTGTAGAAAGCGTTACCAACCTCAGGTTATTCAAGGGTTTCCTAACCCACACATAAAATATAGTGGATAAGCGGATGCGAGTTTAACACTCATTTTATCCCGAAGTTAAAGTTAGCACTGGGCTAGCTAACACGCAAATTTAACCCTACATTGATAAACGGGACCTAAGACAAGCAGAACTTGAGTGCGATACCCCATCCGGGGACACACTGTATTGTGAATTTGTAACGTTTTACTTTTTTGATTTTTCTAATCATTAAAGTAGTAATTACTACTTAAGAAAAAATAAAATGTAGAATAGCCTTCGTGAATTTCTGAAAATTTTCCACTCTTGGCATACCCACTTTTAAGTCAAGAAATAATTGTAATAAAAAAACAAAGATACTACAGTATACATAACACAATGTGAGAGCAATAAATGCAACAGTATTTACATAGGTCAGCATTACTGTTTAACAGTTATCCTGCATATATTCTTTGACTTCATACATATCGTTTTATTTGCATTTATCAGTAACTTATTTTTATTGCACCAGTTTGAAAATTGACTAGATATTATATCAAGGTTTTATTGGAACTCTTAATGAGTAGGGGTAGAAACAGTTATTGACGTGTCATCAGTAAAAAAAACCACAGTCAGTAATTTAAAATGGTTAAGTCGCTAATGTATAATAAAAATGTCAGCGGGCCCAAGAGTGGTCCCTGTGGAACTCTGATATCGATATCATATTATCTCGATAAATTATTCTTGAAACTGACATACATTTTTCGATAGTTTAGGTAAGACATTAGTCGTCAATTAGGACATTACATCTGAGACTAAAGCGTTCCAGTTTTTCCTTCACTAGACTTAAACCTCCCATTCACAGATGAACATGCTCGTCAGCATGCTTGCCAATATAGGTTGCGGTAGCAAGTTCCCATCCCATCAAACCCACAATCCCACAAAAACACTATCCTTCCACACACGGGGGTTTATCAACATCCCGTCCACCCCCTTGACCTTTTTTTAATTTCTATGCCATACAAAACTGCCCTGTGTGCAGAATGTTTCATCCACTCGACAGCAGAAACAGAGTTTTTTCCAGTATAATCACTTATATGATAAATTACAACTAACTAAAACACAGAGCAAGTTTAAGGGAAATCCTAGATATAATAATAAATTAAAATACGATTGAGCTACCCACAAGATCGTTTTAAAAATAAAGCAACATAGTCTGAAAATCACCATGCCGAAACATCTGGCCGCTGCGTTGCCTTGCGTGCATAGTCGCAATTTTATGTAACATAGAGTAACATAACGAGTGTAAAATGAAATATAAATGACATACCCCCGACATGTTAACAATAGCTAAACAAAATAAATATGTATGAATTAATTTGGTAATTTGGTAGTAAGTTCCCCTGTGTATGGTTAAGTTCGTCAACATGCACTCAAGTTGCCGTCTCGTGGGAAAAGTCTGGCAGCCTGAACAACGAGCAGAGCAAATTCATGTGTGAATATTTTGTGTCTATTCATTATTTTAATATAAAACAGTAATAATTTATAATGTCTTTTAATCATAGAAAAGATTTTTTTGACTGAATTTATTGAATTATGTGCTTATGGTAAACTCATTGCCATCGCAAATAGCTTAGTCGATGAAGGTATTTACCCACAAAATTTTGCAAACTGAATTAAAAAAAAAAATTATTCAGTTTGCAAATTTTTCTGGGTTTCACTATAAAATGTTCTCTGTCGTCTGGACTAAAAGACTGATTTTGAGAACTACTCATTGCAGTATTCAACTACAAAATGAGGCTCGATAGAGTGTGTGGCAAATAGTAAATTTGTTGACCCACATGAGCATGTTGACGAGCATGTTCACCTGTGAATGGAGGCTTAAAGCTTAAAGTCTAAACAATCGCAGGCTTTAAATAAATCGAAAAATACAGCACCTCGTTAATAACTTTGCGTGCAGCTCTTAATCTAGGTAACTTTTCTAAATCTGCTGATGTACATTCAACCTCATAGTAGTCTTTCAGTTAACTACTCAAACAAAACAAAAATCACCTCGATATCTGAAAAACTCACGAACTTATTTAATTCCTCATTTGAATACTTCGCGCTAGACTGTGACGTCACATTATTTTAGGCATAATTACTTCTTCAACCAATTAAAACGTTAAACAAGCCCAACTAGAAAATTATCTTACGCTGTGTCCGGTAAGAATAATACTGAATGAACTAAACTTCTGGTGCCCGCGCCCGCTCGCTGTTGACGGAATCATGTACTGTGACGCCATCGAGTCCCAACTTTTTTAATTATAGAGATAATTAAAAAAAAATACAGATATTTTTTAGATTTTTACGACTATTTATTACGAGAAAATGAGAAAAATGGAAACTTCCTAATTGTCTATTGCTTCATTATTCTTAGTTTTTAATATTTTTTAATTTACCAGAAAATATATTTATTATAAGGGCTTATATTTTCTCAATTTTATTGTTACCCTTAGAGATTCAAATTTTGAGTTAGTAATAAGAAAAAAAATCAAATCATTATCTTTAATTGTTTTGAAGCTACAGCGATGTATATTTAAGAAACGGCAAAATTTTAAATACTTGGAACCTATAAGATTTAAGGCCTCATTTGTGTGAAACATCTAAATCGCATAAAAACCAAATTACCCTGACGAAACAATATTAGTACATAAAACTTAATTCTTTTTTTTTAATAAAAATTTATTACCTAAGTATATAAACAGGGAAATAAACAAGTTTAACAACATGAATAAAGACTTTGTAGCCAATAGCGTCCGTTTGAAATTTGCCTTTAAACATAGGTACTTTTATTCTCGACACACTGTTCATTGTTCATAAAATAAATTAGTGTAAAGTCCGGTTGCATTTAAACAAACAAATAGAGCTTTGACGCGCCAGTTCCCAATGAATCTCTTTGTTTAAATATCTCGCTCATTTAAACAAATGAAATGGGGCAATATTAATAATGTCTAGCCTTTTACAGTACTATGGCAAGTATTTAAGACAAACAAAAATGAAAATATTTAAAAACATATAATACTTGCAATTTATTATTAAACAAAGTGGTGTCATTTGAAATAAATCGTCTAAATTGATAAAATAAAATTTAGGGCGGCTTTTTCTAATTTCTGGAATGAAAAATGACGTTTTTTTGAAAACGTCAAAAGGTGGTTTGAGAAATATGTGAAGCATTCTAGTTCTTTCGTCTTTTTCATATCTTAGTTCAAAAGATAAAAGCTGTAGAACGATAAATGAAACAGTTAAAATCATTAAAATCGAAAAAAGTGCAGTTAAAACCCATCTTGTACCATTGTTGCGTTGGCGCAACATAAAATATATAATTTTTTTTTTGAAAAGGTGGATAGATATTTTATAAATGTTATACCATAGGATACTTATACAAACAGTCAACTAAAATAAAATAGTTTTTTAAGTTTCTACATCCCTTTTTTTATACCTAAAATAATTAAGTCTTCTATGCGTTTTTTAAAGTAAATTGCGACGTAAAATATAAAAATTCTAAATTCATCGAAATCATTGACGAATGTGATTGTAGTTCAAGGTCTAGACAAAAAACATTCTAATGAAAGATATTTTCTATGGTAGATTTCAACAAAGTGAAGTAATCAAAGTTTTCTTGGGGGCGTAACATTATTGTTGCGCAAGCGCAACATTGGTAATATATGGTTTCAGAATGGTGCAGGCTGCATTTGTCTGAAAAGAGCCAACTTGATTCAACCGATTAATTTGCTAAATTGAGGCCAATTTTGACCTAATAAATACAACATTTAAGCAATTTAGCATATTTACACATCATTTGTCTATTGATGAACAGATGGTGCCATATTTTGACAAACACTCGGCCAAAATGTTCATGAAGGGAAACGGGTGCTATTCGGTTTCAAATTATGGTGTCGGGCTTCTAGTCACGGATATCTATACCATGTAGTGGCAAATCACATAAGAAGAGAGAATTTGGTCTTGGTGGTGGTTACGAGTTTTTTGCATGAACTTGGAAATCCAAACAACCACAAAGTGTATTTTGATAACTTTCTCACGAGTTATGCACTTATAGCTCATCTTCAGAAGCAGGGTTTTTTTGCGACTGGAACAGTTAGAGACCGAAGGATTCAAAAGTGTCCTCTGGAAGCAAATAAACTAATGTCTAAAAAAATGCGCGGAACCTATGATGCAAGGTACGATTACGAAATTGACGTAAGTTTAGTTCGCTCAAACGATAATTCGGTTGTAACTGTTATGCGCACGTGCAACGTTATAACTGCAAGGGAAAAAAGAAGTCCAAGTTCCTCAACCTCATATGATACAAAAATATAAGGCGTACATGGGCGCAGTTGATCTGCATGATAACGGTGTGGAAAATTACCGAATAAAAATTAGGGGCAAGAAATGTTGGTGGCCGCTCCTTATAAATTTAGTAGACAGTGCTGTGATAAATGCTTGGAAACTACACAGGTACATACATGCTGATAAGAAAATTTCACAAACTAACTTTCGGTCTGACTTAGCAAGATGCTTACTGCAAAAATCTAAATCTGGTGCCATCAACCGTCGACGATCCAGTTATAATGTTATGGATGAAATCCGATTTGACAATATCGAACATGTATCTGAAAGTGATAAGAAACGTCGGAATCGATGTGCAGTTTCCAATAGTAACATCATTTATTTTTGCCGTAAATGCAAAAAACAACTGCATGTAAATTGTTTTAATTTATATCACACTCGTAGCTAACGTTTTTATCGTTGTTGCGTTTACGCAACACTATTTTTTTTACATTCCTAATAATTTTTTTTATGCAATTTAAAATTTTTGGTAATGTAATAATCATAATAAACATATGTTAATACAAAAAAAAGTATTTTTTTTTGTCAATTCCATTGGTGGTAATAGATGGGTTAACCATGATTTGAACGGATAACTTTGCTATCTATCAAGTTGGGGTCGATTTTGGACGATCATTTTAAATCTGGTGTCAAAATGTTGATATTTGGAAACAAATATAATTTAGGGTGTCCATTTTAAATGAGAATTATGAAAACTATGGTCACTGTGGTCCTTAAATTCAGATATTCGTTCTGTTTGTCTGATACTCTAAGGTATTAAGATATTATTAATGTATAATATTTTATAGTACAACACTAATGAAAATAGTATACTAGTGATAACCGAAAATTAATATTGTTACGAAACGGAGCCGATTTTGCACTACATTAACATCTGTTTACTACATAAAGAATTGCTGGGTGCGACTTGCGCATTAATACACTGACAGACATAAAAAGTGGTGCACTTGAAATTTTACTCAAGTTTAATTTGTCATAATTTCTAAACTACTTGATTGATTTTCACGAACCTTTCTTTATTTTGAAGAATGATTCCTTAAGATCATCATACAGGCCCAAACGTTTTTGTTGATTAAACTTTTATAATTGATACAGGGAAAAATAAAAGTGACTGTTTTATTCAGGAATTTTAAAACACTCTGTAGATTTAGTCGGCACTTGGAATAAGCTCAAAATACCTTCGGTGTTTTAAGCGGAATTCAGATTGAATTTGGTTTTTTATTCACCTCTTTATCATGCTTTGTTTAGAAAATACACATGTTTAAGCAAAGTAATGTCAAATGCGCATTAACAAAATTGATATTTTGTTTTGTTTAAGAAGGCCATGAACAGATTAAACATTTTTCTCCACATCGCGTCGGATCGAAAGTCGTGTTTGTGATTTTTAAGTAATGCCTCAGCAAATAACATCGGAGTAAGTAGCCCGAATTATGGCTTTATGAGACGGAAGAAGTAAAAGATATGCTTCCCAGGTCGTTGGTGTTCCCGAATCGACTGCACGTTGGGCAATTGCATTCGTAGTATGTGCCTGTGCATAGGACTTTCCATCTTTTGATGCTTATCCTGGTCTGAGATTTTTCGAAGAAAATAATATGCTCTGAGGCTAGCATTTGTTTATATGGGTACGGTTTGTGTGGGCACGGGCAATTGCAAGATACGAAGAGACGGGCCATTGTCGTAGAAGAGCTAGATCAGGTCGTCATTGATGATCGGTTTATTCGGCTTCAAACTTTACGAAATCGCTTTCATAAAGCAGTTCAAACAAATATTAATTTAAGGCAAGTAAGAGGAAGAGTTGTAAGTGATCGTACAGCAATTCAGAGATTGAAGGAAGTTAATTTAAAGTCTAAAAGACTAGCAACTGCATCTAGATTACTTGCAAGACATCGAAGAGCACGCCGCAACTTCGCTAGAAACACTCAGATTGGAATGAACAAAACTGGTCCCGAATTCTGTTCGCTGATGAATCTCGATTCTGTTTGTTTTCATCCGATGACCATCAAAGGGTATGGAGAAGAGTTGGCGAAAGATATGAGCAGAGCCTATTCAGCACAAAAAAAAGCTTTGGCGGAGGTTCGGTTATGGTCTGAGGAGGAATTTCATTAGAAGCTCGAACAAAACTTTACGTGCTCCAAAGGAATTCCCGCACTGCCAACAGGTATATCGAAAACATTTTACAAGACTATGTAATTCCATTTGCACCCTTTATAGGGAAAGATTTTATACTGGTTTATGACAATCCGCGCCCTCACACTGCTTACATCGTAAATGAATATCTCGATGAAGTTGGCATAGACCGTAAGATTTGGTCGGCAAAAGTCCAGATATGAACCCCATAGAACACCTTTGGGATGAAATGGGGCGAAGAATTAGGTCTCGCCACTCTAGATACTTTAGGAGAAGCGCTTAAAGAGGAGTGGAATAATATTCCACAGATATTCCAAATTTAATCAGAAGCATGCCAAGAAGAATAGAGTCTTTAGTCAGGTCACGAGGAGGTAACACACGCTACTGATCTTGTTTCTCTGTTGAGAAAGTTTCAGTTTTATTTTAGTAAGTTCGATTTCGTGTTGGTAATTGTAAAATGTTATATTCTAATAAAATGTTTCTAATTGTACCTGTTTCACCTACAATCGTGTATTTTCTAAACAACGCAAGATAAATAGGTGAATCAAAGAACAAAATTTAATATGAATTCCGCTTAAAACGCCGAAGGTCTTTTGAGCTTATTCCAAGTGCCGAATAAATCTATAGGGTCTTTTAAAGTTCCTGAATAAAACAGTCACTTTTACCTTTCCCTGTATCAATTATAAAAGTTTAATCAATAAAAAGGTTTGGGACTGTATGATGATCTTAAAGAATCATTCTTCAAAATAAAAAAAGGTTCGTGACAATCAATCAAGTAGTTTAGAAATTATGACACATTAAACTTGAGTAAAATTTCGAGTGCGCCACTTTTTATGTCTGTCAGTGTATTTAATATTTCATGCGTTAGAAATATTACAACGAATTTTCGGCGTATTTCACTCTGTGGAGATAAAGTACAATGTAATTTTTATTTTTGAAACAATAATATTTTTCAGGGAAATTCAGGTGCCAATACACTTTTCATATTTTAAATTTCATATGCTTGTGACTTACTCAGACAAGGGCGTAGATGTGGGGGGTAGAGGTGGTAAGAACACATAAAAAGTCAGGCGAGAGTTAGGGTGTCTTATCCTCAGATATAAAATTGTAGTACGCTTACGCTTTATTTTGGTTTGTAGCGTGGTTTCTCAAGTTAAATTTATTTCCACTTGACGCTTCATAAAAAAGAGAACGTCAATCCCTTATTGTAACTCTATCCTGACACCCACGTGATAAGGTACTCAGGTCAAATATTTTGCATAATGGTTTTAAAGTTAATATGTTTATCATAAACCCTCGCCACGATTGACAGATTTTGTAAACACCACTCTTATTTTATAATTTTTCATATCCCCTCCCCCCATACAAAAAATCTATTTACATTCTTGTACTCAGAGCGAGACGTGGAGTGTCGGCCTTCTTTGCAATTTTTTCACCCGACTATTAAATGTGACTTCCTGTTATAGAGAAAATAATATTCACTAATTTATTGTCGACACGATCAACTGCGTAAATCCTCAGAAAATTTATAGGATTAATTTATTAACATTTTCACATAAAGATAAGGCTTCATTGCTCGCGAATTAATTTAATAAAACAGAATACATTACCATCTAGTTCACAGTTTGTTATGCCATCAAACAGACTACGATTACCTGTAATCTACTGCAACATATTAGTACGGTGTCGCACTATACTGACATTTATTAAAATTATAACCACGAAGAATGTTATTAATATGCATCCTGTAAACTAAACTTACTTTTGATCTTGATTGATTGCTTTAATGAACGTCGCAACCACTCTTAGCTCCTTAAATATCACAATGATAAATTATTAGCATTATTATATTTCCAAACTTAGTGTTGGTGTCGTTAGTTCAAAAGCGCCCACACATTTTTTTAAGTTCAATTATTTTTTGTATATTGTACTCCTCGAAAGTGTCACTTTATAAGTAATATAATCGGTAAGTAAAAGTACGTGCATTTGTTACAATTATTTGCTTAAAATTCTCATATTTTTGCTGTTTCTTATTTTTAATTTATCTAGACTAACATATTTTATTATTTCTGTTGATGCATCCTGCCTCTTGAATTAAATGTTTTTGGTGGGATAATTACTATGGTTTATTAATTTATTGGAAGTAGCAGTATAAGACAAGTGATACCAAAATAGTACAAATATAATTGTAAATATGCTTTATTGGTGCTCATTATATAAAATAGTATTTACACAGGTCAAAAGGGGAAAATATAAAATGGTAGATACAATATAGTAAACACAGCTGGGTCGGATACAGTTAAATGTATTCGAATGCCGGATACGGATACATCAAATGTATTCGAATACCAGAGACAAGATACGGATACTTTTTGCTTTAAAAAGTATCCGAATACCTTGAATTCGAATACTTTTTTCGGACACGGATACCGGATACTTTTTTTTCGCTTGTGAAAAAAAGTTGTCCAAGACGCAATTTGTTTCTTTTAAATAAATATATGTAATGCCTTTGGGTATTTTATTTGTTTTTTTTTTTTTGGAGCAAAACAAAGTCCACCAACAACAAAAAACTAATTTTTTCCGAAATCGATCAAGAATGTACTTTAATGTATACTTTCTCGGCGCAATTTTAGATTCTAAAATACGCCACTCTAGTATTTTAGTCCGTTGCTAAGCAACTATCAGAAACCAGTCCGGGAAAGTTATTTTTTCCCGGCCTAAGCTGAGAAAGTTACTTTTTCTGAAATCGATCGGCAATGTCTGCATTTTCGGAGCGATTTCAGATCGAAAAATGCACAATTCCAGTATTTTAGTCCGTTTCTAAGAAGCTATCAGAAAACAGACCGGAAAAGATCCATTGCCAAGTAACGATCAACAAAATCGTACGGGAATGTTACTTTCCCGGCCTAGTCCGTATATTTTAGAGAGTAAAAAAATACACGCAGACAAACCAATTCACATTAAAATTGCATTTATTAGTAAGCAGTTAGACTGAAATGTTATGCATTAATACAAATTCCTTAAGTTATAATAATATTGACTGTGATTTCAGAAAAAATAGTATGTGTACTTCGGTGTGAAAGCACATTCCCGGACTTCGATGCTTATTGGCCTCGGCTAGCGCCTCGGCCAATTTGCATCGTCGTCCGGGAATGTATTGCTTTCACACCTAATAGTATATTGTGTATCTAGGTGTGAAAGCGATACATTCCCGGACGACGATGCAATTGTTGGCCGAGGCGCTAGCCGAGGCCAACAAGCATCGAAGTCTGGGAATGTGCTTTCACACCGAAGTACACATACTATTTTTTCTGAAATCACAATAAATACTATTTTAAACGTATAAAAATCAAAAATATAAACATAAAAAAAAAAATTCTGAAATCACAATCAATACTATTTTAAACATATAAAAATCAAAAATATTAACATATTAAAATATATATAAAAAACCGTACGGGAATGTTACTTCCCGGCCTAGGCCGGGAAGTAACATTCCCGTACGGCTTTGTTGATCGTTGCTTGGCAACGCATCTTTTCCGATCTGTTTTCTGATAGTTTCCTAGCAACGGACTAAAATACTGGAATTGTGCATTTTTCGCTCTAAAATCGCGCCGAAAATGTAGACATTCCCGATCGATTTCAGAAAAATACTATTCCCGGCCTAGGCCGGGTAAGTTACTTTCCCAGACTGTTTTTTTATACATATATTTTAAACAGTAAATAATAAGCACTGAATTTCTGACTTTTTTCAAAACAATAAAAATTCCTTAATTTATAATAATATTGATTGCGATTTCAGAAAAAATAGTATGTGTACTTCGTAGTAAAAGCACATTCCTGGACTTCAATGCTTGTTGGCCTCGGCTTAAAGCTTCGGCCAAAAATTTATATCGTCGTCCAGGAATGTATTGGTTTTACTATTAAATACACAATGTAATATTAAGTGCAAAAAATCGTCTAGAAAAAAAATTATTCAACATTTTAACAAAAATTAAACATATGATATAATGAGTCATTCTTTATAAAAAGTTTTGCTTATACTGAAAAATACTTAACTACTTTAACTATAACTGGAATGTTGATATAACGTACAAGGTGATTAAAAAATAAGAATACTTGAAATTTTTGCGAGAATGAAATACCAGTTGTTGAAATTGAAGCAAAAGTTTAAAATCTTATAGGAAAAATTGTTCCTAATGTCGATAGAAGGTTAGACATGACATTTGATTTAAATTATCTAGTTTTCTTGGCACCAAGATTAAATTAATTTTGCAAAAGTAACTAAAGAAAGTGCATGATTTATTAATTTGTTTAATAAAATAATCACAAAATAGTCACTTTTAAACTGTTCATGTTATCAAATAAATTAGCCACTTTGCTACTTTGATTAACTTTGCAAAATTACTTTAATCTTAAAGACGCCAAAAAAAAAATTGAGAAAAGCTTTCAAATTTCATATCTGAACTTCCATCTCAACATTAGGAACAATTTTTTCTATAATATTTTCAACTTTTACTTGAAGAACTGGTACTTTACTCTTGTAAAACAATTTCAACTGTTCGTATTTTTTAACCATTCTGTACGTTATATCAACATTCCACCCATAGCTAAAAGGACTTTTCAGAATATATGTAAACCTTTTTATAAAGAATGACTAGAAAATAATATTTAATATGTATATATATTTTTTGTGGTATTCGGATATTTTCAGTATCCGAATACTTTTATTGTATTCGGATACTTTTGTTGTATTCGGATACTTTTAGTGTATTCGGATACTTTCGGTGTATTCGGATACTTTTATTTGTGTTCGAATACTTTTATCAGTATTTGAGTACTCGCCTAATGTATTCGAATAACGGATACTTTATTAATTTGTGTCGGATACGGATAACGGATACAATTTTAAGAAAGTATTCGAATACAGCTTTCGGATACAGAAAAAGTATCCGAATTCTGTATTCGAATACAGATGTATTGGAATACTACCCAGCTCTGATAGTAAAACATATTAAAATGGATAAAAATATAAAATTATAATTTTGAATAAAAGTATGTGCATACGGACGCACAGCTTTCGTAATTATATTGTAACTAATTCGCTGTTTAAAAATTTTTCTGTGTTTTAGAAAGCATTTTTTTTAATACTGCTTTATTCTACTTTTAAAAGACGTTAGCGACAGGAGTTTTATTTCAAGTGGTAAGGCATTGTAGAGATGAATGCACCAAAATGTCGTACCAACTCTGGTTTTTGATAATCTTAAATAGGTATTATCCCGATCATTCCTGTTACGTGTGTAGTAAGTATGGATTTCGTTACGTTTCGTGTATGATTCCAGATTCATTTTGATATGCAGCAGACATTGGTAAACGTAAGTGCAAGGAACTGTTAATATTTTTAATTCAATAAATTTGGATTTACAGTGATCTCTGAATTTGACACCCGCAATAATTCTTATTGCTCGTCTTTGTAAGCAGAACACACTGAGCTAGCATGTCCCCACACAAGTATAAAATACGATATTACAGAATGAACTAGACTGTGATATGCAGTGATAAGGGTTTTTCTAGATACCTGATGAGTTAAACTGCGAAGTAGGTATGTTTTTCTTGAAGTTTTCCTACATACATGATCTGTATGACCATCCCATAGTAATTTTCTGTCCAAATAAACACCAAGAAACTTAACTGAATCTGGGTTATCAATTTGATCCAATATATACTTAAAACTGGAGATCCACCAGACTTTTCCAATTATCGTCATATTTTCATTATCTCGTTTCTAGCAAAAGTATTTGAAATGTATTAAAAATCATAATATGCAGTTTAAGAAGAAAAATATAATTTCTGACCCTGGTTCTATGGAAAGAAAACACAGCCCCACAAAAAAAAAAGGTCGTGATCTGGATGACTGACCATGATATTCCCATGTATTTTTCGACACTGAATCCGAATCCGAGGTCAAAAAAATTCGTATACCCCTTAAATTTATGTGCAGAGCCAAAAGTATCTCTTAAATGGGGGTAAAGTTATAAATATCAGAATCATTATGGAAAGGAGTATGAATGGGAAATCCTCGTCCCCTCATTTATTATTGCCAAGGGCGTAACACCCCCCCCCCTGAAAGGGTTGGTACGCCTTCTACACCCCATAGGACATAGATCTGCATCATGAAAGCTTCTAGCTTACAAGTTCTTGAGAATGCAAGGGAGACATAGTGGAGGGTGAACACAGCCAAAGAACCAACCTCCTAAAGGGGTGAAAACTACCCTTTGCTGGACGGGGGTGGAGGAAGATGTGGAGAGCAAATTTTTCTTCTTTTTACTGCGCAATGATCGTAGTCCACTGTGCAGAGTAGCTTCAAGTGCTTTGCCCTTACCCGTCTAAGGGTACAGGGAGTGTGAGGCCGGACAATGGAGACTGAGAGACAGCGTCGGCGAATGCAAGAGTATGCGGCGAAGACAAGAAGGCAGAGAAAATAAGTGAGGAAAATTTTGAAGGAGTGTGTTAGAAAAAGTGTGTGTTCAATTAAAGTATAGAACTTAGAGGTCGGGTGAAGGGTTAAGCCAGACAAGGCGGAGAAGGCGCACCTACCCCTTGGGGGGGGGGTGTTATGCTCTAGGCAATAATAAATGAGATCACGAGGGTTGCAAAGTACCCATTCATACTGCTTTCTGTAATGATGCTGATATTTATAACTTTACCCCTATTTATTTTTGGCTCTGCACATAAAGGAGTATACGAATTTTTTTGACCTCGGATTCGGATTCAGCATCGAAAAATACATAGGAATACCATGGTCAGGAAGACTCTCGCCAAAAAGAGAAAATGTCTAAGAGTCATTTACGATTTTCAAAAAGGTTTTGACGCTGTTAGCCACGGAAAACTTATCACCTGAGAAAATCACTGCTTCTGAAATAATGCTTATGAGAGATAAGAGCTTATGTTAATAACACCTACAGAATTTGGGGTGCCTCAAGGGTCGATTTTACGGCCAATTCTATTTATATTGTGTATTAATTCTATTTTTGATATTTACACAAGTGGTCAAATTTGTTCTTAAGCCGACGATATAGCAGTTTTTTACAAGGATAAATAAAGTTGATGACGATCTTATACTATTTAAAAACTAGTTTGATAGAAAGTTGTTATGCATAAATATTAAAAATACAAGGTACTTGCCATTTTCGTTATACGTAAATGGATTATCAGACTTTAATTCTCTAAAAATTGAAAACGCGCAACATATCCAGATGACTAATGGTATAAAATACCTAGGTGTAACCTTAGAACCCTTAGGTGGGACGAGCATATCAAATCTGTCACACAATCATAGATGCATATTATTTAGATTTAAGCAACTTAAAATACTTTCAATTCGGATCATAGCAATGTTCTAAACTTGAGACAAAGTATTCTTTATAAATGTGTTTTGGACTTGTATCTGAAAGACTCTCCACAGAGGCAACTTCATTATATAAAACTAGGTAAATTATTAAAGTGTACATGTGCCAAAATTAAACTATAGGAAAGCATAGTGTGTGCTCTGTTTTCACCTCCCTCAGTTGATTTATGCGTACGCAAACACTTTACAGGTCACGATCCTTAAGGTACCGATTTGAATTTTTTTTATCGCTTCGTCTACTATCAGAATAGAAGTCTATAGAATTTCATAATCACTGGTCTAGTACTTTAATTATTATAAGTAATTATTTACACCATGACAAGATTTTGCAAACCATTTCTCTCGTCCTCGGCGTCTATTGTATAAATAAAACAACTATTTTTTTGTTTAACTCATTTTAATTCAAAGATGGAACAATTAATTAATTGGTGTTTTACAGTGTTAATTAGAGTGCAAATTATTATGCTTTATTACCTATACATTATCATGTCATTCATGTTTCATATACAACTGTATCTATTATATCTGACTTACTATGTGTACAGTGTATATTATGTATTTCATATATATATATATATATATATATATATATATATATATATATATATATATATATACATATATATATATATCGCATTCAATATTCAAACCATAGCAAACTCTTTTAAAGAAGGATCCTCAATTTTCCCTAACAAAATTCAGTCGAAACATCAAATATTGCCAAGGGACTTTGTTCCACGTATGAAAAATTTGTGAACAATTTAAACAGTAACGATATTTTGGACATTACCTTTTACACCGACGAGACATGGTTTCATATCAGTAGTTATGTGAATAGTCAGAATATAAGAATATAGTCGGCAGAAAGCTCTAAAACTTCTACAACCTCTCAAAATGGATCTCTGGGTGGCAATATTGTGGAAATGAATTTACTTCACTTTCTTTGATTAAAACGTGAATACAAATTTTTATATTCAATTAACTTTAAGTCCCTTTATTCAGTAATTATACGATTATGAGCGCGATCGAGAGTATTTTCAGCTATAACACACACCACATAACCCAACATCAATTTTTTACAATTTGGCGACGACAGAAAAGTTAATCGAAATGTATGACCATCACTTGCTCTCATGCAACCTCTCACCCCTTTTCCTAAAAAAAAAAATTATCTTTATTATTTACTAAAAAATAATGATCTTAACTCAAGTAATCAATGAATGCCAATTTTTTGATATCATTATGGCCAGCCCCCCCATATGGGGAGGTTAATTACGTACTGAGATTAGGGGCCCGGGCTTCCGAGGGGCCCGGGCTTCCGAGGGGCCCGTACCGGGGGCCCGCTAGAGATTTTGACAAAAACATTTTTTCCCGCTCATCAATTACACAGGCACACAAAAAAAATGTCGAGTGCTAGAAGGCAGACCTATGTATTCCCATGCATTTCGACCCGCTGAACACGGATCCGATGCCCGTTTTGCCGGAGTGGCTCTTGCATTTTTTCTAAACCCAAAAAACACCCTAGAGACTGCCCGAAAAATCTCAATAAGTAAATAAAAAGCTTAAATGAGCTGACTACCATTTCCATACGTATTTTGTGGCGCTGAGACCGAATCTGAGGTCAGAATTGGCCGATAGGAATTTTGACATAACCTCAAAAAACACCTAAAAAATGCCCGAAAAATCCCAAACAAGTAAATAAAAACCTTACATGAACTGATTACTATATCTATACGTAATCTGGAGCACTGAAACCCAATCCAAGATCAGAATTTATGCGCGACGATCGAATATCTTATAAAATTCATATTTAGGATGAAAACGTACCCAAAAATGACTGAATCATAGCCCGAAATATATGAACATATAATTTCCGACGTATTTTCACGAGCTGAACACATTTAAATTAGAAGATGATCTAGGAAAAATTCTGAAGTGGTCCCAAAACAATGGACTCTCAGTTAATCCAAATAAATCACAGTTAATGCTAATTGGTTCACCATACAAAGTAAACTTAATAAGAAATCTCAACCCTACAGTACGCCTAGGATCTTCCACATTAGAGATAGTGGAATCTGCACAAAACTTGGGGATCATCTTCGACCCGCACTTAACCTTTACAGATCATGTATCTAAACTATGTCAAAGCTCATTTCTCAGACTTAAGCATTTATACCAGTTCAGAGACCTATTTCCTATTAAAACTAAACTACTTCTTGTAGAAGCTTTAGTATTATCATTATTCACTTACGGAGACTCAATCTATGGTCCCAACCTCACAGGGGAAGACAAGTATCGCCTCCAGAAAATTCAAAATTGTTGTGTAAGATATATATGCAAGACACCTAGACACACTCATATTTCACCATACTTGAGAGAGTTAAATATGCTAAAACTTGATGAGAGGAGATTTGTACATTATGCTTGCCTTATACGGAAAATTATCGGTACTCAGACACCACAGTATCTCTATAATAAAAAACCGCTGCCCAAGGAATCACGACTTCCACATCCAGATTCTCTATCCAAGTCACTCACAACAAAAAACTTTGTATGTCAAAATAATTGTTTATGGAACTTTGATAATATAATATTTGAAATCCTCTACCCCAAAAACCCATAAAACGATACCCCACATCGCTAGTGGGGTGGGGGTGGTGATAGGGGGGTGGTAGTGGGGGTTGGATGAAGTAAAAAAATATTTTGAGGTTTCTGGTTCCTGTACATACACTAAATCACAATTTTTTTTCATCCCCTTTAATAGGGGGTGGGAGTAGTAATGGGGGTGGCTAATGCCAAAATTTTTTTTGAGACCTTGTATATACTAAATACCAATTAGGTGGACTCTTACCTGCTTGATTTATCCATTTACCCCAAATTTACCCCAATTTACACCCCACCCTTCCACGGAACAAGATGAAAATATAATCTAGTTCTAGATCTCGTTAAAGTACATATGTGTACTAAATTTCAAGTCAATATCTTAAACGGTTCCAGAGTAAACGTGCGCACAAAAAAAAGTTACAGACCGACCGACAGACAGACAGACCGACAGACCGACAGACCGACAGACAGACAGACAGAAATTTTTTTTTTCGCTCAAACTTAAAATCTCGACGTTTCATGACATTTTAAGCCCATTTGGACAATAAAAATTTTTAAAAATTTTTTTGTCGTTACTATACTTCCACTGGACGTGGAAGTAATTGAATTTAGGAACAATAACCACAACAGAGATCTAAGGAACAACAATGAAGTTACCATACCAGCGCATAGTTCCACTGCCATGGAAGCATCCTTTACTTACATAGTATCATATATATTCAACCGCCTAACTCCTGATATGTTTCAGTTAAACGAGTCTTGCTTTAAACAAAAATTAAAAAATTGTCTTCTTACAGGTTGTTTGTAAAATATTAATGTACAAAAATTTTAATGCAACTGCTATTTTATTCTCACAGAAAATGTTGTATAAATATTAGTATATTCATTAATGATGTAGAACATATTTAGTTCTTCCACGTTGTAGTGTTATTAGTCAGTAAGTAATTATTTTTAACCTGAATTATTTTAAAATGTGTTAGGGTAGAGTGAGAATCACTGTTTGTGTCTTTTATCCTTTTGTATTGTTCGTTTTATACAATAAATGGTATTATTATTATTATTATTATTATTATTATTATTATTATTATTATTATTATTAATACCGTAGTCAGAATTAAAGCGCAATCTGCAAACTTTATAGAGAAATATCTTTTCAACATATTCTTATCAACCCTAGTAAGCGGAGATGGGTAACTTTTAAATTTTCAAGTGTAAAGGAAAATATTACTGAACAGTGACATTTTTAGGAAAAAATTTTCGGACAAAGTTTGCTCTGTCGAGAGACGAATATCATTCGGTTTTAACATTTACCTACACCCTCCCTTGATGATTTTTTACTTTTTTTTTTCTTAGAGCTGTTTAGAATCGTATAAGTTTTCTTTATTCTGTTTGATTGTCATATGCCATTTGTTTCTTTTTCTATTTTTGCGACTAGAACACCACCACATGGTGACGGCGGGCAACGATTTATTTCGGCTAAGTTCCTAGGTAATTAAAATCCCGTCATGGCAAAAGTAGAGAAATAGTTTACGATCCAGGGGAGGAAAATCCCAGTATCGGCGGCCGGTCAGGTTGGGAAAGAGCACCCGCGGGCATCGTGCATCATGCAACCGCAGCTCTAGTGAAGTGGGAAACTTGGCTTCCTATGAGTACAAGAAATTTGCACAACTGTGTAAATAATGCGAATTCCTCTTGTTTTGTTTGTAGTAAATTCGAGGTTCCGAAAAATCAAAAAAAAAATCAGCGATAAAATTAAAAATATTTATCTAAAATCTATATGTGATAGGTTTAAGTATATTCACCAACCCTTCTTCATTACGACAATATAAGAGCGAGTGTTCTTTTCCTTGTGTAAAATATGTTCTAAAGTCTTTTTCTCTTATTTAGTATGAGCTAGAACGAACATCACTTGATACTAAATTTTCTTTTTCCTTAATCGCCGCTAAATATTCTTCCCTACCACTAGAAAGACCAAGATTTCTAATAACATTATTAAGTTTATCATTTCACTAAATATTGGGAGTTTTAGTTCTTATCGAACACTCACGTTCACTATCTTCATATTAACTGTCATCTTCTTGACTTTCGGAACAATCAGTTTCCATTAACCCTTTTTTAGCATTAATTCCGGAAACATTTGTATTACTAAAAAATAACACTCTTCACGGATTTCAGGCTCCTTCCATATTGTTGGATTTTTATATTTTACTTTTTAACGTTCTTTCCATTTGTCCAACATCTTATAACATATGATGCAAGATACCATGGAAAACCTTTATCCACTATTTCCATACTATAACATTTTAGATAAATATTTTTTTATTTTATCGTTGATTTTTGTTTCGATATTTCGGAACATCGAATTTACTAAAAACAAGGCAAGAATTTTACACAAATTACTTTAATACAAGAACTCTAAATGTAACAAAACTTAAGGCAAGAACTTTGCACCAAGAACTCTAAACCTTAGTAGTTCTTGCTTTAGGAACTTAACAGTCTTGCCTTAATTTATAATAGGTTTAAGTTTTTGGTTTAAAGTTCTTGTCTCAGGTTATGTTGTTAAGAATTCTTAGTTTAAAATTCTTGGTTTAAAGCTCTTGCCTTAGGTTACGTTAGGTTTAGAGTTCTTGGTTCAAAATTCTTGGTATAATGCTCTTGCCTTAGGTTATGTTAGTTTTGAAGTTTTTGGTTTAAGCTTTTAATTTATTTGTTTTGGATTTTTGTGCATTTTTAAGTGTTTTTTGAGGTTATGTCAAAATTCCTATCTGATCGGCTAATTCTGACCTCATATTTAGTTTCAGCGCCCCAAATTACGTATAGATATAGTGATCAGCTCATTTAAACTTTTTATTTATTTATTTGGGATTTTTCGGGCATTTTTAAGGTGTTTTTTGAAGTTAGCAAAAATGCAAGAGCCATTCCGGAAACACGGACATCGGATTCGTGTTCAGCGGTTCGAAATGCATGGGAATACAAAGCTCTGCCTTCTAGCACTCGACATTTATTTTTTTTGTGTGCCTGTGTTATTAGTCGCGGAAGCTCGCCAGTGAATTTGGTACCGAGGCCCATGACTTGATGTGGGTGGCATGATCATTGCACTAATCAAGTCATTATAAGCAGTAACATTGCTAGATCGGCTTTTGCATGGGCATTAGGGTGGCCCATCTTTTTCGAAATCGAAATTTTTTATTTCTCACCCCTGCAAATGGTTCCATTTGAAGAAAAAACAGTCCCCTCAAAATATTATTGAGGCAAATTGAAGGCAAGGGGTGCCGCAGAATGCATTATTATGCAATAATAAAAGTAAATGGAATTATTTACATTCTTTGGTTGATGCATTGTTTTTTTTTAATCAGCAACATTTATCTTTAAAATGACTAATCAAGTCATACAAATATCAAAGACATTATCTGTTGTGACTATGACATGTGTCATACTACTGTAAATTCGTAGTCTAAGAAAACTAGACTAGAAGTTTTTGAAATAAAACTCTCGTTTTATCTTGGTGTGTTTTATTATGAAACGTTTTTTTCATACATAGTACCAAATATTATCCTAAATCTACAAGACATATAGTAATAAAAACAATATTTTTTGCACTAGGCCAAAGCATGCGACAGGGTTTCTTTTTTTACATTTGGAAACTGATTTATAATCATTTACAACTTGTGTTAAAAATTGTTTTTGGTCTTCATTTTTTGTTAAAATGTCATTATAGTCAGTAATAAGTTTGATTCCTTTCTCAGCGGCATCATTTACAACTTTAATTTTGTTTACAATATTGAAACATCGGGTACAACTTTCATTTTTCCTCAATGTTGTTGGATCATTTTCCAAAAATTCCATAGACAAACCTAATTTTTGAAAAAACTGTTTAGTGTTCTCGCATATGAAGTCCTGAATTTCCTTGTTTTCAACGTCAGTAATGTTACTAATCATAAGTCGTTTAATACCCTCTTGATTTGGTGCTTTCCTATTCAAAGCTTTAACCATTTCTCTTTTAGTGGTAACTGAAATATCGTCATCAAAGAAAGATAAGCCAACATTTACTGAATTAAGGTACCACAAATGGTTCACTATTTTCCTACTTGCGGCTTGAGATATTTCTTTGTCAATATTTTGATAATTAATGAGTTCTTTACAAAAGTCTAAGTCATGAAGCGGTGCTTTACTAGCAAATGACGCTGTAAACCAGGCCTTTACATAAACCTTTACAATAAAGAGACATATATCTTCAATACCTATTTTTTCTTTTTTAGTTAGTTGGAACTGATCTTGGAAAAAAAATATTTTTAGACAGTAAATGGCTTTGGCCATCCAACGTGCATGATGAAATGCCCCTGGTTGATAGAATGTCGTGTGAGTGGGCTCTTCTTCAACAAAAAGTTTAGAAAGCATTAAAAATTCTTTATAATCATCACGAGGCTGTTGCAAAGTTAAAGCTGCATTTAGAAACTTTACAATTTCCGCTTTAACTGGTTGTAAAATGTGTTTAATTTTTGATACCTGAAATCCAGTTTTTAGTTTATTTTGATCTATTTTAGGCCAAAATTCCATAAAACGTTTAAATAGTGGCACATTTGAACCAGATGAGGAAGGCATTTTTGTGTCAAACACACTTCTCAAAACCACTTCAAAAATATGATGTCTACAAGGAAAATATAGAATATCTCTTTCTAATTTTTGTTGCAATAGTGTGGCTACCCCATTTACATAACCCATATTTGATGCTGTTGTATCACAACACAAAGCTATTACCTTTTCGTCCAAATTCCATTCACAAAGCACATCATAAACTGCTTCAGTCTGTTCTCTTCCAGTTGAATTGGGCAAAGCTGGTACTCCAAGTAGTTGTTCAATATCTCCACTAGTAACTAAGATAGCAAGTCTATCGATATTTCCCATTCCAGTGAGAGAAGGTAAAAATTTTCCATCCCAATGGATGACTGGGGCCGGAAAGTCAGAATTACCGAAGGCAGTTTTTAATATTTCAGCTCTTTCTTCGCGGATGCGTTGTCTAGAGCGCTGAAGTGTGGTTCTGCTGATGGACAAAGATGTGGTGTCATGTCCTAGTGCTTCTGCTACTGCCGTCAAAATATGGACTCCATACCTGTCGCTTATTTTGCAAGCATCAAATGCAGCGGCTATTTTTGGTGTGATGATGTTACATGTTCCATACAATCTCCTCTTTTTTGGTTGTGACGGGCCAGGCTGGTCTTGTAACAACTCTTCTTGTGCTTCCATTATTTCATCTTCATTTTCGTTGGAGTCGGCTGAATTACTACTTGATGATGGACAGGTGACTGTTTCCTCTAATCTAGCTTTTTCTTGTTGACTTCGTTGCATTCATTCGGATAATTTCTGTAATTTCTCCTCAGCTGATTTTTCTTGAGAAGCAAGTTGGTAATCAATACCATGCATAAATCCAGGACGTCCCTTTTTTCTTTGGTTAATTAAAAACTGCTTATCTTCATCTATTTTCATCAACTCCAATGCATTTGCATGAGAAATGTCAAAAAGATCGTCAAATTTTTCAACGAAATTTTTTTCTTTACTCCCGCACTGGTCCTTTTAGCCGATTTTTGTAAGTTCCTCCACTCTGCATAAAGTTTATCTAGTTGTTTAACACAATGAAAATCCTGACGTGTCGGAATGCGAGCTTTATCCCAAAAAACTGACACCTCTTTTATTGTTAATTTAGCACTTTCATGTACACTTAGCTTCACTTCACGAATGTGAGGTGCATTATATTTCCAAACTTCCAAAACAAATAATTTCTAGGAAATAATTACACCAATAAAACATTATGAGAAAAGAGGTAGATATTTGTATTTTAAGTAAAATTTAAGTGTATTACCGTAATAAAATCTTATCTACAAATTTCTACCTGAATGCGGCACGGGTTACCGTAATAAAATCTTATCTACAAATTTCTACCTGAAAGCGGCACGGGTTACCGTTCACCGAATTATCTGAAACTTTGACATAAATTATTCCTAGTATAATAGTATATTTTCGTGGGGTGAAACTTAAAAAATACGCAAAAAAAATTCACCCCCTATAGAGATGGGCCACCCTAATGGGCATGCAGTTTCATTGTTTAGAACTCTATATGCACTTTTATCACTGTAAAACGCTTTGCAGCCATTGATATGTTATAGTCATCGGGGACACTACTTGGAGACCTTGGATTTTACATTTATGGTCATTTGAATGGCAACCCAGTTTTTTTTTAAATTGGAATCTCAATTTTTGACCCGGATTTTGAAAGAGCGAAATATCTTGCATTAGAGTTGTATGGGGTCAAATTGACCCTAGGGTCTGGTGATCGAAGGCAGGCAATGGAGATTGTGGTGACCCTACACAAAATGATCTTAAGTGTCAAATCCAAGGTCACCAAGTAGTGCCCTCGATGACCTCAACTTTTAGAGAAGTCATTTTCTTCATAGCTCGCTATCCTTACGAGATACCAGCCTGAAAATTTCGAGACATTTGACTTTTAGGCCTTACAATACTAATACAAAATTTTCCGCTCTTTCAGAATTCGGGATAAAAAATAGAGGTCACCAAGTGGTGCTCTCGATGACCTCAACAATTTTTATTGAGGTCATTGTCTTCATAGCTCGCTATCCTGACGAGATACCAGCCCGAAAATTTCGAGAGACATTTGACCTTTCAATTTGACCCCTTACAACTCTAATACAAAATGTTTAGCTCTTTCAGAATCCGGGGTAAAAAATGGGGGTTTATATTTAAAAAACGAAAGTTGACTTTCAAATGACCTTGACCTTGACCCGTCTTTTCATAACCTTCAAGGTCACCAAGTGGGGCCCCCGAAGACGTCAACAACTTTTATAGAGGTCATTTTCCTCATATCTCGCTATCATGATGAGTTATTCTCTGTACCTATATACTGTCTGGGCTGAAAATCGTATTTTTTTTAAATAATTAATTTAAACAAAACCGTTGGAATAGAGCAAAGGCTTTTTTGGTCCTTTTGGGTCAATATATTATCATGCAAAATATTTGCACGTATACAGCAGACATCCTGTATAATAGGCAACTACGCTCTCGAAAAAATTGGATCGATAAAATTCTAAGCGCTGGTGATATTACATTTGATAAAAGATGCACAAATAAACTTTATTAACATCACTTAAATTATTTTTTTTACTCCATACACATTGATTTTGATTATATTCATACATTTTTCATCTACTGTACAAAGTTATGCTTTGAATAAGTATAAAGTTACTATCAACATGACGCCGAGGGTTTTGAAAACAAACGAGCAAGTTTAACCAACGACTGTCCAAAGTTCCCTTTGAAGATACTAAAACCTTTTCTATCCTGTGTATCTCTAATTTAACATACATCTCATAAAATTTATGTCCCACAAACTCCAAAACAGATGTCCTTTACCCTTTAAATACTGAATATACCTTATTTCACTTCGTCAAGAAATTATTGAGCTACTCCATATAAAAACAAGTTTGGAATCTACCAAAAAAACGAGTCTCAATTTTGTTATACTAATAATAGTTTCAATATTATTAGAAAAATAAGAGCGAGAGGACAAGCAAGAAGATGACTAAAATTATTACAAAACGTAATTAAAAATGACAAAAAGTATTACATTACATAAAGGAATTTAGAATATAATAATTATATAAAGCGTAGATGATATTGTCGCCTCAAAGTTACGATACATTAATTTATTTTCTTATGCATATTGCACAACACTCGATTAAGGATTATTTAAATTCTTTAATAGTTTTTCCTTTAATCGTATTAACGGTTGGGTGCTAAAAAAAAATTATATGTCTATGTTTTAAATACCACTGAAATTGAAACTGTTGAAATTTTAATTAAATTCTTATAATTTTTATAGCAGAGGGCAACACTAATCAGAAAAAACATATCTATAGCGTTCGATTTTTATTCAATAGGGAACTTACGTAAAAAATAAATTTGGAAAGCAATACTTACAAAAGTACCTAAACTAATATCATTAAAGGACCCGTAGTTCACAAACAAAAACATTTTTCAATTCCTTATATTAAATATAAGCTATTAAAGTTTATATAATTTAAACTATTCTTGCTACGCGCTGCCATTGATTGTGACGTGAAACAGTACGCTGACATAATAATATGGCGCCACAGTCGCAGACCCACTCAGACTACGAAAACGTATTCAATATTCGTGTGTTCATACGTTCCCCGTTCGACACACGGTATGACGTCACAGCCATTCTTGCGCCTATTACCTCGTTTGACATCAATGTCTAGTGATTACAACTTCAATTATTTATCACAAATTATTGTAAGATTTAAGGGCTAATATTTGTCATAGTCTATTTCGGTTCCTGAAAAAGTAACTAAAAACAAGCTAAAAACGTACTGTTCGCCAATTTACTGAGCTTTTTATATAATTGTTATACATTCTATAGGATACTCGTCGCAGCTTTCTTGTAAATAATGTTAGTTTTTGGACATCCTAAATTTTGTTATTCCAACTTTGTTGTGAAAAAAAATATAAGAAAAAAAATTGAAAAAAGAACAACCCACCTGTCTTCGTTTCGAACACACGATGCCAAATTTCGCCAAATTACTAGCTTTTTATTTTATTTAACTATGGTTCACATGTTAACGGTACATCATTTATTTTCATTGTAAAATTTATAGATATATCTAAGTTACAATGATCGCGAACTGTGCATGCAGAGTAACGCAGAGGCCGATGTTGTGGTAGGTGATATTCAGACTTTGTGATTTTAATTTTTGGAACGGTCTTCTTGGAGCTCAACCAAGTTTGTATTATTTATGTTGTTACTTCAAATAAAATCGCTCGTTTTGTATTGGTTATGAATTATATAAGAGTGAAATGTGTAGGGAAAAGAATATAAAAAAACCCTACTTAATTTGTCATCTCTACACAAAGTACAGATTTTAAGATTGCGAGGCAAAACTTTAGCCACTGGGCCATCACACATTACTAAAAAAATTGAATGTCTGTAATATATATCTTTCGAGAGTCATATTTCAACGCATTAGATATATTACCATAACATATATATTAGTAAAATGTATAAACAAAAAAAATATATAATAATAATAATAATACTTTATTAATCCAATTGATCAGACAATGTTGATATAGGACAGGTCAAAAAGAAAATACATTAATAAATAATCATTTACACATAATAATTTTTTTTTTTTGTGTAATTTAAAAAGCTAAATATTCATCTACGCTATAAAAGGCATTAGTGAGCAACATGTTTCGAACAGTGGATATAAATTTCTTTAAAGTACAACATTTTATGCTTATATCTAATTTATTATATAGAACCGTACCGACATAGTAAGGATTAGATTTTTAAAGTTCTAATCTGTGAAGTGAGTGCTGCAAATTTTCTCCATGTCGTGTATTATATTCATGTGATATATTCTGAAACGTGAATGTGTTCAAATTTTTTTTGACAAAAGTTAAAATTTCAAGGATATACAAACACGGTAAAGTTAAAATTTTTTGAGAAATAAAGGTCTGTTTACAAGATTCACGATACTGCAATCCATACATAGAACGTAAGGCTCTTTTCTGCAGCACAAATACACGACTAGCTGTACTAGCATTACCCCAGCAAATCACTCCGTACCTAATTGTTGACTCAAAATTTGAATAATAAAATATTTTCACTACATTTTTGCTTGTAATTTGTGATAATCTTTTTAAGGCAAAACAAATACTTGAACACTTCTTGCATACATAATCTATATGAGATTTCCAGTTTAGTGACATATCTACATAAATACCTAGAAGCTTAAAATCTTTTACTTGTTCAATTGTTTTATGCTGAAGTTTAATTAGTGGACTAGATATATAATTGGCGCCAACAGGATGAAACTGCATTGAAAACGTTTTTTCCTGATTCATTGCCAGGTTGTTTGAACTAAGATAATTGAAGAGGGAAATCAAATTATCCTACAGAAGTTCAGACATTATATATACATCTTGATTGCATGATAGAAGAGTCATATCATCAGCAAAAGCACAGTGAAAAGTGGAAATAAAGTCTTCTATATCATTAATATATAAGAGAAATAGGAGTGGGCCCAAAACACTGCCTTGGGGAACTCCAATATTAACATTCATATCCTGTGATCGCTTGCCACAATATTCAACAAATTGCTTTCTGTTCGTCAGATAGGATCGTAATATCTTATTGCACTGACCACGCAATCCATAACACTCCACTTTTTTGAGTAGAGTATCATGGTCTACGCAATCAAATGCCTTCGACAAATCAACAAATAAGGCCATGACTTTGTTACCCTCGTCAAGATTTTTGTAAATATGATTTAAAAAACTTAGTACAGCAGATATTGTAGAGCGGTTTCCTCTAAATCCATGCTCATTTGGTGATAATAAATTATTAGATTCTAAAATTAATGTTATTCTGTTTGCAAGTAGTTTTTCGATTATTTTAGAAAAAACTGATAACAGAGAAATGGGACGGTAATTACAAATTTGTTTGGAATCTCCTTTCTTAAAAAGACATATTACTTTCGATATTTTAAGCAAGTCTGGAAAATAACCTTCAGCAAAGCAATGATTTATAACATTACATAAGGGTTTTGCAAGAAATTTGGCACATTGTTTAATAATTTTTATAGAAAAATTGTCATGTCCAGTTGAGTTTGAATTTTTCAGATTATTTATTACATTAATAATTTCAGACTCAGTAACATCATGCAGGACAATTGATTCATCAACAATACTTAGCATATTATGATTATTAACGTTTTGTTGATTAGAATTTATAATAGATTTAGGGAGGTTTATAAAATATGAATTAAATTCATTGGCAATGAGAATGTTATCGTCTGTTTCTACATTATTTATGATCATGGTGGATGTGTCCTTTTTATTTGCTTAATTGATCCTTTAATAGATGTATTAATAATATTCCAGACAGTTTTTGTTTTATTTTCAGAATTCAGTACGATATTATCAAAATACATTTTCTTTGCATGCCTTATGACACGGTTATAAACGGTTTTGTGATTTAAGTAGTAGTTTTTTTCAATTATACCTAATTTTTGCAATTTAAATAAATCCTTTAAATGTTTAGATGAAATTTTTATTCCTGTTGTCAACCAATTTTTATTGTCGGGTGAATGATTAAAATTTTTTGTTACTATTTTAAAGCTCACATCATAATAGTATAATAGTGTTTCATAAAAAAGTTTGAATTTGTTTTCTATATTATTTTCAATAAGAACATTATACCATGTTTCAGTTTTGAGATAGTCAATAAACTGGAAAATATTTTTTTTAGAGAAGGATCTGTATCTGTAAGGCTCAGAATTTTTGCTAGTAATGCAGTTAAAAGTTATCTGTTGAGCAGAGTGATCTGAAAGGCCAGTCTGAATTACACTTTTTCCAACTAGATCATCATTGAAATTTGTAAAAATATAGTCAATGGCAGTACTACTTTTATTACTGAATCGGGTAGGTTCATCAAAAACAGGTTTAATATAAAAAGAACTAACAAGATCAATAAGTTCAGCAGTTTTGTTGTTCTTATTTAGGTAATTTATATTGATATCGCCACATATTATTATTTTAAAACACTGATTTTTGCTAAATAATAAATTTAAACATTTTTCAAATTGCAAAAGAAAAGTAGCAATATCAGAATTTGGAGCTCTGTATAAACATAATATGTAGTAAATTACCTTATTTACATTTAATTTTATAGCTGCGCATTCAAACGTTTTATCAAGACTTAAACTAACTACATTAGATATTTCCATTGCATTGAATGTATTTTTAACTATTATAAGTACACCACCATGTATAAATGATTTTCTACAGTAATAACTTTTTACACTATATCCCGGAAAATTGATGAAATTTATTTCATTTTCTTGAATCCAACTTTCTGATACACACAGTATATCAATGTTCTCAGTAAACAGAAAAACTTCAATGTTTTCGATTTTATTTTTTAAGCATTGGACATTATGATGCACGATATTTATCACATCTTTTTGATTACAGCTTGGTTTTTCGACTTCCCAAAGTAGTTGCTATTCACTTGTGACACATTCTAAAGTTCGTTGTTTTACTGCGTTAAGTTTGTTTACATAACTTGGGCACTTGTCTTTAGCTGAATGATTTATGTCATGATTTGTTTTAAAGTTTTTGTTGGATCTTATACAATTTGCACATTTTTTAACAGTAGAAGTGCACATTTTAGGTTCATGGGCTTCAGCACATAAATAGCAAACGGGAAATTTACTGGTGCAATTGACTGAAAGATGTCCAAAACTGCTACAAGTGTTACATCGCTTAACATGGTATGAATCTGCAGTAGTGCATCTTTTCCAATTTACATGCAGACGTCCCATATTTAATATTGCATTTCGCGTTTTTATATCTACAGCTACAATTAAATTGACAAGACCGTCATGATTGATTTTTCTGACAATTTTAAACAGGAAATTATCTGCATCAGATGAAATATTATTTGCTAAAATTATATCTTTAGCTAATGTCAGGTCATCTATTGGCTCATCAGGTTCTTCTGTACCATAAATAATTAGCTTGGGTGTTGTTTTTTTGATAATATTTATATCACAGTTTTCCTGCAAATGGGGTGTTAGTGTATCTTTGAGTTTATTCACAGATTCGGCATTGTCACAGTGTATTAATACTCCATTATTGGTAGACTTTATTTTATTGACAGCAACTGACAGTTTAGCTGGGTTTACTGTGGATTTTATAATTTTACATAAATCTTCTGGTTTGTCATCTGCATTTCGTGCTTTAATAAACAGAGAATTATTTTGTTGCACTTTCTTAGTTTTAGCGACTGTACTATAACTATATCTAGGTTTTTGGTGATTATCTTTGGAAAAAACAGATGTGTTTTGTTGGCTTATCGTATCGGCAGCATTTTTACTGGATGTTGGTTTTTGCGTCAAGTCGATTGTTTTTGCTATTGCAGATGCATCTTTTAATAATGTTGCAAACAAAATTTCCTTTTCCTTTTCAAATTTAGCATACAGTTCAATGAATTTATTATTTAGCGTATTTTCAATAGCACGTTGAATAGGTGTAGTTATAATGTGACTAGATTCTTTACATACCTCGCACAACCATTTTAGAGAATCATAAGTTTTGACTACTTTAACTACACTTTTTCTTAAAACACTACACTCAATGTGAAATAGTCCATTGCACAATCCATCACACGCAATATAATTATCATCAGTTATCAATTCACTACACTTTTTACACGGGAGCTCAGACTCGTCGTCTTCACTCTCCGCCATCATGAACTCTCTATATATTATAGAGATAATATTTCGCAAGATTTCTATTTAAGTACGAGCGACAAAAATTAAGGAAATAATTTTTTTAAATCAAATGATTAATAACTTTCTTACTTATTGATTGATTTTCTTCAAAAACAATAAGGTTCTTCCTCCAGCTAACACTAACTTACTTTCCAAATTTCAATACAATCGAACTTTTCTTTCTTAAGTTATCTTGCTTACAAGAAACGTGACGGACGGACAGACGGACATTTTGAAAGTTTTTCAGAATTCGTTCACTAACACAATGATCTAAACATTTTTCTTTGCAAGCAATATTTCCGGTTTTAGAAATGTGGCGATCAAATGCAATATACTCTTCGTTTTTGCGAAGAGTATAATAAGTAGATATCTATGCAAAGATTCTTTTTTCCTCTAATTTTTCCCTTTAAATTACAAATTTTACGCAATTTTTACTGACCTTTCGCAGGATAATAATCAAACGTTTTATTTTCAGCATTGAAATTCCTGAAAAGTCACCGAGGAATAGGGAACGTCAGGCGAAATGCATCATCGAAGACCGGTCTATGGCCATCAGTCTTTAATTTGGCAACTAAGGCGATGATATCAGTGAACGCTACTTGCGGAGAACGCGGCCGAGAGGAATTCTGTAGAATGGCGGATAATGGGAAAGGTCGGTGTGGCATTTGTGATAATTTTAGTCCTGACCCTGGAAAAAAGCACTCCATCAATTTTGCTATCGACGGCACAAATAGGTGGTGGCAGAGCCCCGCGTTGTACTACGGCCCGGAATATGAATTTGTTACTGTAACGATCGATCTTAAACAGGTAAGTTTTATGTTTTGTTGGCGTTACCGACGCATTTTTCTTGATAATTCTTTCACACCACCATAAAATCTATGTATGTTTATTATTTGTGAGTTGAACAAGTAAACATTGATTCGGAATAAAACTTATCTATTTTATGACCTTCACAAATTATTATTAAATATTCATGACAATTGTTGGCAGTAGTGTCATCCGATGTGAATATAAGACCTTCATAATGCTGCACAGGTGTATAAATTAGGTTCAAAAAGTTATAAATCCAATTTTGAATAAATTAATTTCAAATAACCATTTCTGCACAGTATAACAATCAATGAAGCCCTAAAAAATGGCAAAACCTCTATTCTTTAATTACAAAGCACTCATTGTCTCCCACATAACTTTGTTAACTATGCTATAGGGATAAGAAAATATTTAAAAAGCAATTTTAAGACCTTTAATGTTTATTTTCAACGTCATACTATTGTTTTTGAGATATTTGGGATTTCAACGTTCGAGCACCATCTTCAAATTGCCATATTTTTAGGACTAGCTATTCATCGTATAGAAAATATAAACGAAAATCAAAATATTTTACAATCTTGTTTTTGTGCTATACTACTCTCTCATTATATATAATACTTTTTTAGTCTTGTCTAGATGCTAAAATTGCAATCTTCAAATCGTTAAAACTTGGAAAATATCAATTTTGATGAAAATTTTTATACCCACTTTTTGTCTTAAAATTTGATTCTATAACAGATCCAGTTTTTACTTTTTTTTATCCATGCCTCAGAAGGGGTGGGAGCCACTATCAAATAAAAAGTAGACATTGGAAGTTATTTAACATTAATGTACATATTCTTAAAAAGACATTACAGGAGGAATCATGAAATTCCATGCACTAGGCGAGACTTTGTTTTCCATATATCGAAATTCTCATTAGACGATCATTTTCTTCTAAACACGACCAAGTTTTACATACATGTACATTTCTGGTTAAATTATTACTACTGTGATTTTACTGCTCTCTCAGGTTGAAAGTAGGCCCAGAGAACGATATATTATTTCTATGTCATTCTACTAAATTAAACAAGAGATAAGAATAAATTACAATAGATCTTATTTTAATTTTCAATCTTCAACACCAAAACCATTAGCTTGTCTAAATGTGCATCAATTTATTTAAAGACAAAGCTCTACCAAAATCCGGATCAGACTAATTTATACACAAGATAAGTGAGAGAGTAGAAATCTGATTCAGTTTCGTTAATTCATCAGACTTTTGCTCCTATTCTCTTACACCTGTAATTTATACAAATGCCAAGATAAGCTTGTCACAAAGATATAGACCGAATTTGACTTCACACTGGTTTTGGGCGTTACTATACTATGTTTAAAAACAGTTCTATAATTCACTGGCAATCATTTAGTGAATATAAGCCTTGTTTTATTAATGAACTGACTTTAAATAATACTATAATTCAGTTGCTCTTAGTGATAATGGCATATTTCTTAATATTTTTTAACTATCTATAGTTTTACAAGTAATTTGTTTGCAAAAATTCGTTCTAAAGTCGATATTTTAAAAATTAATTACCTGTAATCTGTTAATATATCTTAAATCTTGCTGGAATAACAGAATACAATGAGTTAAAACTGATGGATTTTCATCACGTACATTAATGTTACAATATGATGTCCCGCAAGATTAGCCACTTGTGATCTAATTTATTTTTATTACTAGCACTGGCACTGGCAAGATTTCCATTTAGATCTTTAGCAGTAATTCAATACATACAGGGTGTCCCAGATTTAAACGGACATAGTCGAGTGGAAGGTAGAGCACACTTAGCCGAGTTCAAAAACCTCCACACTTACCCTCTAATGATAACCGTTTTCGATTCTTGACCAAAACTTTAATTCGCCATATTTCTGGAATAGCCGTACATATTTGGCTAAAATTTGCTGAGAACATAATATTCCATTAGTTATATTAGAAGCATAAATTATTTGGAAATATTGTATACAGTGCCCGTTAACATCACCCTATATTTTTTGGGAAATGTTAATAAGCGTTTGGAAGTCAATAGACGAGCGTGTAAATAATGCCATAATATTTGAAGGCACGTTTACGGTTATTTCACTTCCACATTCAGTGGAAGTATAGTAAGTCAAAAAAATTTATTTTTAATTTTACTTCCACATCCAGTGGAAGTATTGTAACGACAAAAAAATTTTTTAAAATTTTTATTGTTCAAATAGGCTTTGAATGTCATGAAACGTCGAGATTTTAAGTTTGAGGCAAAAAAAAAATGTCTGTCTGTCGGTCTGTCGGTCTGTCTGTCGGTCTGTAACTTTTTTTGTGCGCACGTTTACTCTGGAACCGTTTGAGATATTGACTTGAAATTTGGTACACCTATGTACTTTAACGAGATCTAGAAGTAGATTGTATTTTCATCTTGTTCCGTCGAAGGGTTGGGGGGTGAATTGGGGTAAATTTGGGGTAAATAGGTAAATCAAGCACGTAAGAGTTCATAAAATTGGTATTTAATATAGACAAGAGAATCTAAGGTCTCAAAAAAAATTTTGGCATTAATCACCCCCATTACCACCCCCACCCCATTATTATAGGGGATGAAAAAAAATTGTGATTTAGTGTGTGTACAAGAACCAGAAACTTCAAAATATATTTTAACTGATCCACCCCCCCACTCCCACCTTCTATCACCACCCCCACCCCACTACCGATGTGGGGTATCGTTTTATGGGTTTTTGGGGTAGAGGATTTCAAATATTATGTTATTAAAGTTCCATAAACAATTATTTCCACATACAAAATGTTTTTGTTGTGTGACTTGAATAGAAAATCCGGATGTGGAAGTAGTGATTCCTTGGGCAGCGGTTTTTATTATTCAAATAGGCTTAGAAAGTAATGAAACGTCGAGATTTTAAAATTTTTCTGTCTGTGGGTCTATCTGTCTGTCGGTCTGCCTGTAACTTTTTTTTGCGCACGATTACTCTGGAAACGTTTAAGATATTGACTTGAAATTTGGTACACGCATGTATTTTAACGAGGTCTGGAACTAGATTATATTTTGATCTAATTGGTTTTTTAGTTTTACTTCCACATCCAGTGGAAGTATAGTAACGACAAAAAAATTTTTAAAAATTTTTATTGTTCAAATAGGCTTAGAATGTCATGAACGTCGAGATGTTAAGTTTGAGCGAAAAAAAACATTTTTGTCTGTCTGTCTGTCTCGCTCTGTCTGTCTGTCTAACTTTTTTTGTGCGCACGTTTACTCTGGAACCGTTTGAGATATTGACTTGAAATTTGGTACACATATATACTTTAACGAGATCTAGAACTAAATTATATTTTCATCGTGTTCCGTCAAAGGGTTGGGGGGTAAATTTGGGGTAAATAGGTAATTCAAGCAGTTTGCATAAAATTGGCATTTAGTATATACAAGAGAAGCTAAGGTCTCAAAAAAATTTTGGCATTAGCCACCCCCATTACCACCCCCACCCCATTATTAAAGGGGATGAAAAAAAATGTGGTTTAGTGTGTGTACAAGAACCAGAAACCTCAAAATATTTTTTACTTCATCCACCCCCACTTCCACCCCGTACCACCACCCCCACTCCACTACCGATATGGGGTATCGTTTTTTGAGTTTTTGGGGTAGAGGATTTCAAATATTATATTATTAAAGTTCCATAAACAATGATTTTCACATACAAAATTTTTGGACAGAAAATCTGGATGTGGAAGTAGTGATTCCTTGGGCAGCGGTTTTTCTCAATATAATTCAAATACTAAGAAGAATTCAAAAAAATTTCAAGAGTACTTTTTTGTAGAAAATTAAATTTCCATCGAAGTAGCTTTTTCAATCCGGAAAAAACATTTTTTATACTAAATGTAAGCATAAATAAATCTGCAAGAAATGCGAAAAATCGCGAAATTCTTTTTTCTTACATTTTTGCTTATAACTTTTTCTGAGCAGAGATTGGTACAGGAATTAGAGAAAAGAAATTAGAGATTCCCACCGTTATAATGAGCTGTAAAAAAAAGTTCTACCATGAAAATTGTCTGAGATATTGCCGTTCAAAGTTGGCTATTTGTTGTCGTTTTTTACCGCTTTTGCTTATATACCCTTTTCCTTACAATAGTTATCAATGAAAAACTATTTTTATTGGGTATAACACAATTTTAAAGTTATTTTAAAGTTATTGAATGGTATTTTAATTTGTAAAATTTAATTATTGTTACAAATAGAAAATAGGAATAATACATGAATTTTTTCAGTTTTTTGTATATAAAAGTCAAGCTGAAGTCTCTTCAACAACATTGCAACTGTCGATTTGAAAATCAATTTCTTCATCGAGGTCTGCATCGACGTCCTCTTCAGATATGTTTAGCACATTTGCGTTTTCGCAGTTGACTGAAATCTGCATTCTTTCAAAAAAATGGAGCGTTTAATACCCAACTTCCTGAAACCACAGTTTCCACGGCAGCCTTTCAAACATCCACAAACTATCCACTCGAGCAAGGTATGTGGTGCAGGAGGCTGTGTTGTGGGGATCGGCATCAATTCATTTTCTTTCTCAATAACTGAAAAAAAAAAAATGGTCGAAAGTATATTTATTGTTATCCTATAAATTTAAAATTGCATTGTACTCAATAAATATAAAAAATTTTCACTGATAATTGTAAAGAAAAGGGTAAGTATATAAGCAAAAGCAGTAAAAGATAACAAAAAACAGCCAAGTTTGAATGGCAATAGCTCAGTCAATTTTCGTCAAAGAAAATTTTTTTTTACAGCTCATTTCAACGGTTGGAATCTCTACTTTATCTCTGAAGCAATTCATACTCCTACATCTAGTCAGAAAAAAGTCATAAGTATTCTTGAAATCTTTTAAATTTCGCTTAGTTTTGAGTTACATTGAGAAAACCAAAATATCACCACTCTCTCCCCGTTATCAAAAATGCACCTCTAAATTTAATAGCATTTTGTGATTTGATCATATTTAGTTGACCAACAAACGCATGAAACAATAAAAACCCTTTAACGCAATTGTTCCTTCCTCTTTTTTTTGTACATAGCCAATAGCCTATGTCTATGTTTAAGGGGAATATAAATCTAAATATAGGAAAGTAAATATGTAATATCAAATTATATGTTTCACTTTTTTGTAATTCTTAAAATAACTAAAACGCGGAGGTAATTCTTAGTCAACCTAACACAAATTATAAATACCAGCAAAATTTTTCTGTGTTTATTATTTGGGATGCTCTGCAACTTGTATTTTCTGGTAAACAATGTCCGTGAACTTTACTGGTTAATTGTATTATTTTGTAAATTAAGAAAACGCCACAATCGACATTTAGACAGTTACTAGCAACATTTATACCATTAAAAAGTATATTGCAACATTAAAAAGATAATCAATTTATCTGATATCTAGAAAGTATTCAGATTCTGAAAAATAAGAAAAAGAGCATTTTCCCACACTCAATTTATATCAACTGATACACACTGTAATTTGCTATTATATAAATATTAATTCTTAAAAGGTAAGATAATGAAGGGTTAAGACTCTTAAGAGTCCCATATAAGACTCTTAACTTCAATTATGTAACGACTTGGGTTCTGAAGTTCTATGTTCAGTAAACGACTAATGAATGGTGCCGCTGTTTAGAACTAATTATATTTGTATCGTGAAATTTATGTACGGTAGCCAGATTCCAAAGTTAATATAACCACATCTCGGTAGATCTTATCGAATCCTATCAGGAACCCATTAATTGTTATCGAATAATAAAGATATGATACGGTATTAGGAAATTCAGTGTGTTACCCGCACCATCTGTGGGACCTGAAACTTCTCAGAGTAATGTACAGGTTGGAGCATTTTCAGTGGATCGAAAGTCGTCAATAAAATAAGAACCAAATATAATTCGCCAAGACACATTACACAGCCCCACAAAAAAAAAGTTCAATGCAGCGAACCAAGCCCTATGAATTTTCGGTCGCTGAATCCGAATCCGGGGTCAAAAAAATCGTACACCCCCAAAATCGTTAGCTAGAGCCAAAAAACCTGAAATGGGATAAAAAGAAGATTAAGCTACGAGAATATTTGTTGCTTCTTAATCAATCGAATTATGCAACTTAAGGTTAAACAGAAGCGTACGTACAATAAATATGAAACACACCCCCAGGGAGGGGGCTCTATCCAACTTCAAATTGCTGAACTTGACGTAACAAGATTTGTGCCATGCACCATGGTTTTGGACCAGTTCATCCGCACTCATGTCGCTTCCAAAATTTAGTTTCACTGGCAATGACTCTAAGCTTCCAAACTCATTGATATTGTTCAAGAAAGACCGATAAGGTGTTGTCTTGCCTTCGATTCCCTGTGGATTGAGTGAAGATTTTAGATTTTCTGAAGTTGTTTTCTGACAGATCATGCACTCGTTTCAATCCATCTTGTATTACAATTAAATCTGTAGCGAAATAAAAAAAACATTATTAGAAAGTGTGGACACACCGGAGAAAACAGTTCGTCGGTGAATAGTTTGTAATTGGTACATATATTAGTGAATACTCGTTCCAATCCATCTTGTATTACAATTAAATCTGAAACGAAATAAAAAAAACATTATTAGAAAGTATGGACACACAGGACAAAACAGTTCATCGGTGAATAGTTTGTAATTGGTACATATATTAGTGAATAAATATGTAGTGTGATACATTTAAAAATTGTGTAGTTGTATTCCCTGGCCCCAAATATGTATACTTAGATACCAAGTTTGTGGTCCTAAGTGACTTAGAAGCCGAGATAATGATAATATAATATAATTTCAAAATGGCCGCTATAAAATCCAAGATGGCCGACAGAGGAGTTGGTTCCTATCAAAAATTGAAAGCTACGTACCTAACTAGTACCTGGAAAAAATTTGGTGGTTTTGTCCGGTGTGTTCACAATTTTCATGATAAGCTGCCCTACTAAACAGGCAACCGCAATACATGGCGTGATACAGTCAGAAATGCTATACAACAAGCAGAGGCCAACTAGAATAATTTTCATGAATCACAAAACAGCTGACAAGACGTTGTAAATAAGAAGAGCCCCTCTGGACACCCTTGGCTTTTGGATATGTGGTGTGTTTTTATTTTATTAAAAGAAAAATGTCAAGTTGGAGTACATTCATATTTTATTATCTAAAGTTATCTACATATCATACATTTTTATCGATTTTATTTTCAAACCACTCTATGATATTTATCTTTTTAGTTTTTAACTTCCCACTTTTATCATTCACTGTTAAATGGAGCACTATAAATATGGTGGAGAGACTTTCTTTATAATAAAATATATACCTTTTAATAGTTTTCTCAAAAACTGACTTTTTTTATTTATTCCCTTTTTTTTGACATTTACAATCTATATTTTTATTGACAAAATTAATCGTACATTTCTAACATCCTCCCACCTTTGCAATTTTAAACGATAAAAATTGCAAAACAAACATTTAATAATTGATTGAAGGATATTCAAAATGTTTACACTATAAGCCTAAACGATTTGGTATTTTAACTAAACGTGCACTTCGTGTGGTAATCTTGCACTTATCTTCATCTTCAAGAATATTCCTGACTTGAAATATTTCATTACTAGTTTCACCAGGTAATACATCGCCTTTACTCTTTGTGAGTTGCTCGAATGTTTCACTGTCATCGCCGGACACTTCTAAGGGGTACAAACGCTGAAATGGACGAACCAACTCTCCACCAGCTACTTTAATACGCGCCACTCTGGGAGTATTATCCTTACCAGGGTATATTTCAATAACCTTAGCTAATGGCCAATTTACTCGTTTAGAATTATTATTTTCTAGAAGAACGACATCACCCACTGCAATGTTTGATACTCTTCTTTTGCCACTATGAACCAGGTTTGCTAAGTATTCTTTTCGAAATCGCTCGCGTAAATTGTCTCTAAGTTTTTGAAGGTATTTTTGTCTTTTTAAAAAATGAGTTCTGTCAATAGCATCAAAATCAGGTAGTTCATGACAAGCAGTAATACTATACAGAAACATCGAAGGAGTTAAAGGAATTAACTCATCTGCTTCATTTGAAACATAGGTCAATGGACGTGAATTTATTATGGCTTCACAATCACAGAGTACTGTCATCAGCTCTTCATAATAAATCGAAGATTTTCCTAAATTACGTCGTAAAAGTTCTTTCACCATTCTAACAATGCGCTCCCACCATCCTCCCCACCAAGCAGCTGTAGGAGGATTAAAATTCCATTTAATTCTTCTTACTGACGAATATTTTAGAATGTCATCCCAGTTCAACTTTTTTAAGTTATTATTGGCACCCACAAAGTTTGTACCATTATCGGAGTATATAACTGATATTCTTCCTCTCCTTGCTACAAATCTTCGTAAGGCCAAAATGAAATCATCTGTTGAAAGTGAAGTAATCAGTTCAAAATGTACAGCTCTATATATCGCACATGTAAATAGGACAACCCAAGCTTTTTCTTTTCCTTTTAGGTACAATGGACCAGCCAGATCCACCCCAGTAACCTCAAAAGCCGCCGCATCCTTTATGCGATTCTTTGGCAAAGGTGCAAAAGGTGTTTCTACAGGCTTTGTAGTGAGTTTTTTACAAATTATACATTTTGAAACCACTTGCTTTACAGTCTTTCTGCCTTTCAATAGCCAGTATTTTTCTCGCAAAATTCCTAGTAATGTTTGTACTCCAGCATGTCCTGAAAGCCTGTGTTGTTCTTCAATAAGTTTAAAAATTAAATTATGATTTGATGGCAATAATATGGGATATTTAAAGGCACTTGCATCATCACCTAATATTAATTTGGTTTTTACTCTGAAAAGACCATTTTCGTCTTCAAAAATCTGTATATTTCTAATTGATTTAAATTTTGTTTCAACAAAGCTCTCTATTTGTATTAATTTTAAAAGTTTAACTTCAGCTTCATCTACTTCATCACAAGATAATTCACCTTGGACTTTATCTTCTTTATTACACAAATTTTTATAGAAACGTAAAATCCAACCAATCATTCTTATAATTTTATGGTACTGAGAAAAGTAGTTAAATTTGTCAGTTATTTTGTCTTTTTGGTCGTAAATTAACGTTGATATAATAGTTTTCCTTTTTTCAGCATTAATTTTCCCTTCTGAACAAATTATTTCAGAATTGGGCCAAAACTCGGGTTTTTCCTTGAGCCACACTGGCCCTTCCCACCATTTTGACTCAAACAACGTTTTACCATTACACCCACGAGATGGTAAATCGGCAGCATTCAATTTTCCTGGAACATGACGCCAATCTGTAATTTCTGAACATGAATGTATTTCCTTCACTCGATTACCCACAAAAGTATTCCAAGCCCCTTTTGTTTTTATCCACGCCAAAACTACCATAGAGTCACTCCAATAATATGTTTTTAAACAACTAAATTCTTTCACTTCTTTTACAGATTTACATAGTCTGTATCCTATAACAGCTGCTAGCAATTCTAATCTCGGGAGAGTAATTTCTTTCATAGGAGCTATCCTTGATTTAGATTGTAATAACTGCACTGAAACTACTTCTACTTCTGCTACTTCAGCTCTAAGAAAAATACAAGTGGAATAAGCTAGTTTACTAGCATCACAAAACACGTGAATGGTAAAATCTACAGAATTGTCGAATGCAAATTTCGTTATGGTTCTAGGCAACATACAAAGCTGTACAAAAGAAATATGTTTTAGCCATGTTGCAAATCGTTTTACTATATCTTCCGGCAAAATTTTATCCCAACTACATTTTAGTTTCCATGTTTCCTGTAATAGAAGTTTTGGTAAGAGTGATACTGGTGTGGTAAACCCTATTGGGTCAAATATTCTTTGAGCAGCTGACAACAATATTCTTTTATTCACTTTAGTGCCTGAATATCACAGAACAGTGTATCTTGCGTAAAATTCCATCGTGAACCCAACACAGAAATAACATCTTCGGAAGAATTACATTGTTGTTTAAACTTCTCACCTTCTTCCTTTGGTTCGTTGTACTGCCAACCTCTGAGATCGAACTGTGCAGTTGACATCAAATATTTTGATTCATCTATAAATTTCTGTAACTCTGTAGTATTTTTAACACTAGTTACGCAATTGTCGATATAAAATGATTTCCTCAACTTTTCAGCTGTATTTTTTAAATAATCTGGTGCTTTTTCTAAATGATGATTTATAGTTGCTGCTAACAAAAATGGACTTGGTGAAACACCAAATACGACTCTACAATGTCTATAAGTTTTAATTTTTTTGCATTGTTGATCCTCCCACCAAAGAAACCTCAAAAAATCTCTATCCTTTGGCGTGATACTAATTTGCAAGAAAGCCTTCTTAATGTCAGCTGTTATTCCAATTGGATGTAATCTAAACTTCAATAAAAGAGGGGGAATCAGTTCAATTAGATTTGGTCCTTTTTCTAACCCATTGTTTAAAGAGTTTCCTCTTTTATCTTTTGCAGAAGCATCAAATACTGGCCTAATTTTTGTAGTGGTACTGGATTCTTTTATCACAGCATGATGGAGTAAATAATGTGCAATAGTTTGTTTCTCTGTCTCTGAAACTTCTTCAATAATTCCTAATTTCTGCCATTCATCGTAATCTGAAAATTTATTCAAATCTACTAGCTTCTTAGTAGTACTATATAACCTACTCTCGGACGCCTCCATATTGCTTAAAAGCTTCGGATAACCTTCAATCCATGGAAGACACACTTCGTATCTATTTTCTTCATTCATTTTAACTGTTTCCTTAAAATGTTTTAACACATCGGCTTCTAAGTCAACTTTTGTTTTAACATCCGCAGGATCCTTAATTCCTAAGACATCTAGATTCCACAAATTCGATAAGGACATATTATTCAAACAAGAAAGATGTACTAAATTCGTTGTCCCATGATACTGCCCCATCACAGTCCAACCTAAACGCGTTTCCGTGGCAACCAAACTGTCATCAATTTTTTCTATATTTCCAGTAAACAATTGTCCAATGATATCCGCCCCTAATAATAATGAAATTTCAGGAACATTAGAGCCAACATCTGTAATAATTATATTTTTAGTTCTTAAATTCTCAAGACATGCTGAATTCTTTAGTCTTGGTATATAATTGCAAATATTTGATTGATCTAATAATGTCCAGTTGAATTTAAAAGAATTTTCCAAGTTTTCAATTAAAACGTCATATAAATTATGTATATTTACAGCAGATTGTATTCCTCCGAAAACTCCTTGAATAATACTTTCTTGGCCAATTTTTTTAAAATTCATATCGATGGCACATTTCGATAAAATATATGATCTCTGTGATCCTGAATCTAGCAAAGCTCTCTCAACTTTTCTTTTTATTATCACTTACAAGTCGAACAATTATTGTTTGTAATAAGGTCTCTGTATGATTGTTACTTGTAAGTACATTTTCAACCCTTTTATTTTCAGTATATGCTTTTTCTGTATTTCTTGTTTCAGATTGTTTTGTTACATTAAGATCAGGACACATAATAGCATAATGCCTTTTTTCACAAATAAGACACTTGATAAATGTTTTACATGTCTTTATATTAATTTGATTTTAAACACGCAAAACAACATCTTTTATTCTTAATGACATTCCGTCTTTCATCTAATGTCAAATTTCGTGCTTTAAAACAATATTGACTTGAATGTGAAATTTTTTCGCAAAAAATACAACTAAAGTTGGGTTTCTCGCCTCCCTTTTTACCTGCTGAAAATATCGTAGCTGCTGTAGATATTTCTTTTACCTCCTCTACCTTTCGCTGACGGGTGGATTTTTTATCTTGTCCTTTCTCAAATCCAAAACTTGTGCGTGCTAAATGAATTCTTTCTTCACTTTCTACTTCTCCTCTTATAAAAGCTAATAACATTTTTAAACGATTAGCTGAATCAACTGTGTTTTTAGCATCTTTATAAGTACTGCGATGCCTCTCCCATGCAATTAAAACACTTTCAGGTAAAGAGGATTCGACTAATGGGTAAAGCATAGCAGCATATTTATCGCTGGTTACACCTAATGACTCTAAAGCTCTTAACTGTGTTTCCAACTTATCAAATAAACTTGTCAAACTGAGACTTGTTCTATTTTTTGTTGCTTGCTGAAGAACTATATTTAACAACATATACCTCTATGAGTAATTCAATGAGGAATTCATCTCTAGCAAACCTGGTTCGCAATTGATCGATGGCCTTTTCATAATTCTGACCTGATGGGGGAAAACTTTCAACCAACTCTCTGGCTGCAGAACTTTGCTCGGTAGCTTGTATCAAGTATTGGAATTTGTCCTCAAGATCGATATCTACATCTTCATGAATCTTCTTAAACTGGCCCCAAAATCCAATCCAATTACGTACATCACCATTAAATTTTTTAAATTCTAATTTGGGTAATCGGAATTTTCTTCTTTTCTCTGTAGTTTCCACAACTTTCACCTGCCCATTCTCTTCAATTTCCACAACTTTCACCTGTCCAGCTACGTCAATCTTTAAAAAACATTCAAGTTTTGTTCGATACGCAATACATTCTTCTCTATAAGATTCAATCGTGTCTATTTCTTGTTCCATTTCATCATCTTCAACTTCAGATGAAAATAATAACTCTTTTACCTTATCATCAATAATAAATAACCTGGCACTTTTATCTTCTAATTGCTTAGAAATAGTTATAACCTCTTCCTTGTCGATCTGCTCATTTTTAAAGATATTATCGATGTCTTCGTAAACATACGCCTCAACTGTGTCCTCTCCTTCTTTAATTTATTCATATTTTCCATTACTAGTCCTGTCACGGTCGCCAAATGTTAAATGGAGCACTATAAATATGGTGGAGAGACTTTCTTTATAATAAAATATATACCTTTTAATAGTTTTCTCAAAAACTGACTTTTTTTATTTATTCCCTTTTTTTTTGACATTTACAATCTATATTTTTATTGACAAAATTAATCGTACATTTCTAACAATTCACATTAACATAATTTTTCAACAGAGAGAAGTAACCAACAAAGTGTTTATGCGGATGTTTAATGTTGTTTTTATTAATGGGTATATTTTACATTTGACTTTAAATCCCCAGAGAGTATTATTAAGTTAGAACTAGGTCTAGATATAAATCTGCTAGTTTCTTTGTCAAGCACGTTTAAATTCCTTGCATTCTAAGCTCTACATATGAGATATATAAGTAGGTGTTTTTTTGTTGTGCAAACGTATTAACCAAACCTCTTACGTCTATGTGGATTAAAAACAATTTATAAGTTTGTTGTCTTACATTCTATTAAATAATTTTAATTTTCTATTTGGCTTACGTCTAAATATTTAACATTCTGTAACAACTCTGAAAGTCTTTGTGCAGTATAAATTTCATAAGCTGTGGCTACGCTCCTTATTTTGTTGCCATACCATACGATGTTTTGCTGTGCGAATGGTGGACGACGATGACAAAGCTATAATCCTATCATTTTATGAAAGCTTCGGTAAAGTTTCCTGCCATCCGCATCCTTATTATTTTAGTATGGAAATAAATTACCGAGTTACAGAAGTAGAGAGTAAAATAATGGCTGGACTCGACACCTTATCATGTTCTCACGCTAATAAACAGCCCATTCATTAAGTGCATTACCCAAAGTGCACTCTCAGTGTGGAACCTATAATAATAAATAATATACATTATAATATCCTTTTATTGGGATGCTTAATTTTAGGTAAGACTGTAATTATTAACGGTTAATTTTTTTTCTGTAAGAAAAAACACCGGTAAAATCTGTTCCAATGACAGTGAATAAATTCTGAACGTGTATCTGGCCACATGGTTCTAAATTAAAAGCCGTGAGATATATTTATAGAACGTTTTATTAGCCATCATTGGCATCTCGAAAACCAAGACAGATATCATTTTATTTACATTAACATCAGGAAAATGATCACTTTCGCTCTAACAATTTTTACAAATCTATCTCAAATACCAAGTAAATGATGGGGACATAATTGTTAAAAAATTACCAATATGTTCTGAACATAGGCTTGATTTTCTTAGTACCCTGCTGTTACTAGAATTTCAGAGTAACTGCTATCATGTCGTTTTTGTCGTTGGATCGCAAAGTTAACATTTTATGTCGGTGTTGAGATGTGAATATAGGGTGCTGTAGAAACGTGTGAAGTAAAAATATAGAGGAATGGTAGATAAATATATGCACCATGCAGAGTTTTGTCATATTCCTTTTGGCTTCCTAATTCTATGATTGGTATGCGTTTTGAATGATATTTTAATTACTAGTGAAATATTTTTGTCGAACTCCTCTATAGTCCAGTCAATGACCTTTTTCCCGTATAATTTTGCCAAAAAGCACCGATTTTCTTAAAAATTTGGATTTCGATTCTACTTATCCTCTACTCCAAAGTTGACCCTGTACCGGGGGTTGCTTTTACCCTGGGGGTGGATACCACCCCTTCTCGGGGGTGAAGAATGTTTCATTAAAAAGAAGTACGGGAATGGATAGATTGACTAATTCTAAGCAACTTTTGTTCTATAAAGTTTTTTCTGAAAGTCAATACTTTTCGACTTATTCGTGACTGAAAGTGTCAATTTTTCAACCAAGAAACCCACGTTTTCAGACGGTTTTTCGCGAATAACTCAAAAAGTAAGTATTTTATCGAAAAAAATCATTCTTAGTAAAAATATAGCTTATAAAAAAACAAAAAGAGTGGTGTCTGTAGTCCCAATATAAACGGAGTAATAGCTTGTTGAAGGTTGGTTCTTATTCGTTAAACGCCAAATTTGAAAGTTTCAACGTGAAGTTGCCAAAAAACAATGCATTTTTCGGGGAAACCCATGGAACCTTTTTTGGAGTGCTTGAAAAAACCTTTATTTCTATTTTTTATAAAAGTCCCTAGCATCAAAACTAAGCGAATTATGACGAAAATAATGTTGATCCCTATTTTTTTCGGCGTCAAAAAAATGTGAAAATCACCCCCTAATTACCACCTCAATTGAAAATAATCGTTACCACTTTACAATTTACTTTATTTATGTACTTGTAACATGCTATAGAAGTTTGACCGGTTTAAAGTGCTTAGTTTTGAAACAATTTGAGCTTGAAGTGAAAAGAGCATTTTTGTAATTTTGCAAAAAAATGCCTTTTTTTTCAAAATAACTCAAAAACTATTAATGATACGCAAAATTTTGTAGAGTACAAAATTGTAGGTTTTGCTTTTCTGAAATTTTTCGGTTTTTTTTTGGATAAAACTTGAGTAAGATATGACCGTTTAAAGTTTGCACATGTTCGTAAATAGTAACTTGTTCAAGCCCTTTCAGCTCAAATTCTTTCAAAAATAAGGGCTGAGCTTATTACAGCTCTTGAAAAAACCTACAAAATGGTTTTTTGAAGGACTTGATTAAAAACTAAGCAATATTTTTGCAATTGGTGCTTTAAATGAACACATAAAAAGGTTTACTTGCAAACCCAGTTATGGCTGGAAAATAAAAATATTAATCCACTTGATTGGGGTTGGGTTAATATTGAAGGAGTATTAAATCCAATCAAAACTCCGAATCAACCTGCACCTGAAGAGCTGCTGAAAATGATTTTTTGTAGCTGTAAAAAAGGCGCGGTTCAGCGTGCGGTTGCCGAAGGCTAGGACTTTTCTGCAGTTCCACATGTATAACATGCAGAGGAGACGATTGTCAAAATAGCGCTCCAATTATGGACCAAGAGGAGGACGAGGAGGAAGACGAGGACGAGTCGGCCGTGGAAAGGAATGAGGACGAAGAGGAAAAGGAAGATGATTTTTGATTATTTATATGTTTTTTGTAATAAAAAGAAAATGTAATAAAAATAAAAAAAATTAAAATTCATATAAAAATAAAATTTTTATTTTCATGCAAATCGGTGATATTTCATCATTCTAAGTTGCTAAAGAACATTTTGAAGATATTTTTTTTAATTATAACTATTCTAGGGGGTGGCTCTTAGGGACGAAACTGTTTAATAAATCATAAATTATGTCCCTTAATGTAATTTGACGTTTATTCAGCTTATTTAAAGATGATTTCAATCGATTACACGCTCGAATCTACAATTATAAAATTATTTTCGAATAGGGGTCCCCTAAAAAATAAAAAGCAACCCCCGGCATAGGGTCAACTTTGAAGTAGAGAGTAAGTAGAACCTAAATCCAAATTTTTGTGCAAATCGGTGCTGTTTGGCAAAATTATACAGTATCGCCGTATTTTACCTTCAATGACTGGACTACTATGCGTTTCCTTAAATACAAACTGGTGCTCAATTAAAGTGGATATTGTCAAAATATGGGCCATATTTTGACTGCTATATTTTTAGAACGAGATGGTTAATCTTGATGTGGTTTCTTGTAACCGTTAGCAAAATTCATTGACTATCGACCATCGTAAACAGATTTCTAAATTACGATTGTTTCTTTTACCTACAGGGTGATTAGCCAGACCCTTACATTGTTGCTAAAAGTCACCGTTCTCCCAAATTCCTAAAAAATTTTGTAGAATTTTTTTAACATGTTAATTGTAATCTATGAACATACGTCCGAAATGGTTTTGGATTTTTTTAATTATCTCTCTTATTAAATGAGATGCATTTTTTTTTTAAATAAAACCATATAATTTGTCTTAAAAATCTAAGGCAGTGTGATGTGATATATCGGCATGAGCATGAATAATACAATACTGGTCACTCTTTTTTAGACCATTGGCGTACCGCAAATATTTTCTAAAGAGTTGTTTTTTTTTTCGGCGACACCTGTGGAACTCGTGGAAGTTGCCTTTAATTTGTACATGCTCTAAAATATTTTTAGCTCCCTTCGACTTATAGGCGTAGTGAGAAAAGATATAAAACACAAATTTTGCAATATGTAATGATTTAACGAATTAACAACAAACGAAAAGGACAAAAGTAAAACATGATACAAACGATAAATCTAAAAATCTAAACATCTTCGCCAGTCTGCGATATTCCAATATTCATGCTCTTGAGCTTATTGCAGGTGACAGATTTTATGACGGGGAAGATGACTGAGACAATGGCGCACGCCATCTTATTCTAAAAATATTAATTGGTATTTTCAGCGAAGGCTGAATTTGCTGAATTTGCTGAAACTGCAACCAACAGCTATTCTCCGGACTAATGCCCCGCCGAGCACTGAATTATGAATGGCCTGGCCGCGTTAAGTACAATAACTATGTATTGCCACAAAACGCTAAAGTTTCGATTGTAACGGACACCAGCCGAAAGACTTATTCCCACTCAAAGGAGCTCTCGTGCCAGCCACTTGCAGACTGTAGTTTCGAGCTATTGGCTCTCGTCAGTGCAAGGTAGGTCTGAGATGGCTAGAACGAGGCACTTGTTTATTCTTGGTACATGACGAGATTTACAAAACCACGACATCCAACAAAAATAGCAGGCGACAAATCTAGCGGCTGATCTCCTTTACAATCGAAAGAGCAGCAGCCCTGACATGACCACAGTTAGTAGGTATGCTTTTAGAGGGCAGAATATTTACTAGTGAAATATTTTTATCGAACTCCTCTATACGTTTCCTTAAATATATAAAGAATAAAAAAACCAAACTGCAACCAACAGCTATTCTCTCGACTAATGCCCTGCCGAGCGCTGAATTACGAATTACAAGCCTGGCCGCGTTAAGTACAATAACTATGTATTGTCACAAAACGCTAAAGTTTCGATTGTAACGGACACCAGCCGAAAAACTTATTCCTACTCAAAGGAGCTCTCGTCCCAGCTACTCCACACCACTTGCAGACTGCAGTTTCGAGCTATTAGCTCTCGTCAGTGCAAGGTAAATCTGAGATGGCTGGAACGAGGTACTTGTTCATTCCTGGTAAATGACGAGATTTATAAAACCACGACATGCAACGAAAATAATTTTAATTTTCAATGACTAGAAACGAGGTTAATTCTTGGTAACAAATGCTGGTGAAGGGAACTATGTTTGAATTAAAGGAGTCCCGTCATTTTGGCAGGTGTCCATAGTCATTCGCGGACCTGTTTCGATATTTTTGACTCTCGTCAACGCGAAGAAGGCTCCTGACACCTTTGACGCTGCAGGCACTTTTCGCTCTTAATACAGTTGAGGAATATAAAATCAGTGATTTGTAAAAAGTGTGAATGGTTTCCTCCAACGGCAACTGTTGCAAGCTCTTTATAGAAACCTCGACTAGCCAATCTATAATCAAAAATAATTCCCAAGTTTTTAACTTCTTTTTTGTAAGCACAATAATATCACGATCGATTTAGATGGATTAAAATAAGATTATGACTTACGCTATAAGTATAAACCGACATGAGATCCGCATTAAGATATCTAATTGCATGTTTATAATTGTCTGGAAAGCAGATGCGTGTCGTCAGCATAAGTTCGCATATTTCAGATAGTACAGTTAATCTGTCATTTGACCCACGAATAATTCCTTCAAGAGATTTTTATACTATACTGCTTGCCCTAATCATTAATTGATGTTTTCCACAAAAACATCGTGTCATATATGGCCGCCAAGTTGAAAAAATGACGGTCAAAATAAATTTTTCTCAATTATTTTCTCTCTAAAATTCGGTATTACCAATATTGTAAAAAATGAAAAAAGCAAAAACCTTTGCTGAAACTATTTTCCTCTATTATTAACATTTTACAATTTACAGCCGTCAGAATGGCGAAAATTTGTACTTCGCCGCACATTCTTGCAATTATCTCTGTCCTCGTTGCTTCTATGCAGTAATTGGTTGTTACCAATATTGTGTATGATAAAATTTTACAAATCTTTTGTTTAAACAATTTTCTTCCATGGTCATTTTTTTTTAAATTACAGCAGCTCGAGGTTTAAAAACGATTCTTGAATTTCGGAAAAATGTCTGCTCCGTTGCTTCGATGTTATTCATAATCATTATTAATTTTCTATAATCAATAAAACTGACTTACAATAGTGTTATTTCTTTAATAGAATGCATTTTATTCGAATTTTTCGAGTTTTTACTAGTCTGTCAATACAACAGTTTTATTTATTGCTAATACTTTTCGATTTAGACTTACCTAAAAATGTGAAAATGTATGCTTCACTGTAGATTATTTCAATTATCTCTGTCCACATTGCTCCTACATAGTAATTAGTTATTATCAATATTGTAGATTATAACATTTTCTAAATTTTTTGTTAAAAAGATTTTATTGAACCATCATTGTTTACAAGTTACAGTAGCTCGTAGGTTTCATATTTTTTTAAATTTTGAGCTGCTGTAATTTTAAAACAGTTCACCGTGGAAAAAAGTATTTAAACAAAAGTTTTGTAAAATTTTATAATCTACAATATTTATAATAACTAATTACTATTTAGGAGCAATGGGAACAGGTATAATTGGAAAACTCTTCAGCGAAGCATAAATTTTCACCACTCTAAAGGCTATAAATCGTAAAATATTAATAATAGAGACAAATAGTTTCGTTTTGTAGCTTTTTTTATTTTCTACAATATTGGTAATACCTTTTAAGGCAGAACTAAAATAAGATAATTGAGAGAAACCTATTTTGACTGTCATTTTTTCAACATGGCGGTCGTAGCGGATACGATATTTTTGTGAAAAACGTCAATTAATGATTGAGGTAAGCCCCTCTATAATATAAAAGAAAATCTCTTGTAGGAATTATTCGTGGGTACCCTCCGTTTTTTGCTACATAGACTGTATTAAGGGTTCAATATGGAAATAAATGTCATATATGTAAATTGCAAATAAGAGTTTTGCCCTTGAGGTACCCCAGATTTCACCAACTTAGACTGAGATTGACCGTACACACTATTTGGTATCTATAATACAGATATGACTTGAAAAATGATACTGCATTTTCGTTGAAACTACAATAACTTAATATTGCACACGTTAATGCATGATTTACACAGTCAGATGCTTCCGAGAAATCTAATAAAATGAGGGCGCTTACCAGATTTATACCTACTAGAACAGTACAACTGTGTCCTGTTTTAAAATCCTACATCCGATTGATTTTTGCAAAAAGTTTATTTGAGGAAAAATATTTTTGAACTTAAGATCCACTGCTTTTTCAAGAATTTTACAAAAGATGTATGTATGATGGGTCGTAAATGATTGTACTCGGCAGGATTATTTACTTTCGTTATCGGAGAAATAACTGCAGTCTTCCAATTAACGGAAAAAATATTTAAATCTAAACAATAATTTAGTATATGAGTAACGTATAGAGATGCTGCCATTAAACATAGTTTAAGCATTTGTGATCAGCGGCGGCTGGTGAAATTTCAATATTTTTTTTATCGTCTATGGCGTATGGGACCCATACGAAATATGTGAAATAACATCTAGAGAAGTATTTTTTTTTGTCATATACATTTGACTTTTCATAAAAATACAACAATAGGTTTTGGAGTTTATGAAAATATTTTGAGTATTAACTGAAGAGCTAAGTGGATAAAGGTGTTATGTCACAAAAACACGTTATTGAGTAATTTAACTCGAAAGTTTTTAGGCGAGAACTTTTTTGTTATAACGACTATATAGCTTGCATTTTGCGATGATATTGACATTTGATGTACTTTTCGGAGACAAATAACTAAAGTTGTCAGTTGTCATTATTTTCGAAAATTTTAAAAAATTAATGTACATAACACCTTTATCCGTTCATAAGTTTCTCTGAAAAGAATAAGGAATTAGTGAATAAAAGTGTTAAGAAATTAAACATATTTTATTATTATTAAAACATTGTACAATTTTTAGGTAGTCGGACAGTTCTACGGTTTTGAGCCACAGTTTGGTCATTTCCAAGTATGTTGTGATAATACGGCCTTACCATTCATTTATGGATGGTAATTGTTCTTTAAGATTGGCCAGTTTTCCTACACTTAGGCTGCCCTTGTTTTCATTAAACACCGTTAGAGCAATACCGTCCGAATTTATCTTATGCATATTCATTTTCTTTAAAATATTGACCTTGTAAAATGGAGTCATTTCATCTAGTGATGTAATAGTAGCACCCATAGGTGCCATTTTATACCGTCGCGAAAATAAACCTTTTCATTGTTCAAGTTTTTCTTCCTGTTGTACAAATTGAGTTTTGAGGCAATTCCATCAATATCCTTGAAATGATTCTCCATATCTATGACAACGGCGTCTTTGGGAGTTTTTAAAATTTCTCGATACTGGTCCGGAACGTAGATGTTTTGATGTTTCCTTAAAATTTTCTCGACTCTGCCAAAGTTTCCGTCTGAATCTAAATAAGAATGTCCCACCTCCGAAAATTTATGGTCGATAACTTTAAATTCTCTCTTTAAAATCAACAACTGGTAAAGTGTAATGATATTGAAGTTTTTATTTTGTCCACCACAGGAGTCGGGCCATTTTATAATGTGATCGATCTTTTCTTGGAAATATTCATTGTAAATTTGTGAAAAGGTATGTAAGCAACTCCTTCAGAGAATTGTGATATTTGTAATGTTAAAGGTGACCTGGATCATATTTTCTTCCAGTGTTCTAAATATAAAGCAGCAAGTGACAGACTACATAACAATCTTATTAATTATAATATTCAGGCTCCTTTTAATATACTTTCTCTCCTCAGCCTCCATAATAAGCAAATTTTTGATTGTATCATCGGTTTTTTGGAAGAAACGAATATTTTATTATGAATCTTGTGAGTGAATGTTTAAGTAGGTTAGCTTCGTATCCTCTGTTGTTTTTCCTCTGTTGCATCCTTAATTTGTAGTGGTCCTCTAATTTTGTTTGTGTTTAAAAAAAAAAAGTCCTGATAGACCCCAGGACGAGAAGCGTGTGTCCCTGTTTTTTCTCCTTTATTGATCTTCAATATTTATTTTCTCATTGTCGACATAGGTTAATTGGAATAAATGGTTTTTTTTAGGGTAGCGGTTGGCTGTATGGCTAGTGGCCAGATGCCATAAAAAAAAAAAAAAAAAAAAAAAAAAGTATGTAAGCAACTAGCAACTTCTAGGCTTTCACGGCTGGCCATATCTTCAGTCCATGTGAAAAAGAACGTTTTTTTTTTTCAGTATTCCTCAATGTATGTATGCCAAGGTTGTAAAACCACATTTGACGAAGGTAAAATGCTTTCGATGTACTTAATTTTGGCAGCGGCATGGTTTGCTGAAGATCTAAAGTAAGAAAGCAAATCGTTCTATCTACTGTAACTTTTGCTCCGTCACGCTTTTGTTGTTCGAAAGCTAGTTTGTAATTTTCTCCGTATTCTTTAGTATTATTTCCAGCATCACATTTGGGAAAAAATGTGAGTCATTTCATGATCTCAATTAAACAATTTTGAATACCATGGACGTAATTTCAGCATTTTTATTGGGTAGGCAGGGATTTTTCACAGATAACCCAATAGATGTAAGCATAGCGAACCCTGTAATTCTTAAACGATAACCTTACAAACCCAAATGACCTTTGACTTGATTGGCGTAATTATCATACTTATTATTTTTTCCGCAAGAATTTCGGAATTCGCCAGATTTGCCTTAAACAATTTAATGCTCTTTCAAAATATTGGGTGGGCCATACCAGATATCAGTTTTGCTCTTGTCATAAAAATGTCTACCAGCCCTCTTCTACTTGTCAGCATAAAAATGTTTGTACAAAAATCAACACCGCAAAGCGTCACTTTCCAGTATTTCTGATTTACAGACTAATTTGCTAGAATACTTTGGTAAATTCGTATTTTATTATTGCATTTTATATTGATAATGTTTTGTTTTTAAAACATTATTAAAACTTGCCTGGGAAGAAATTGCCACTATGTGACTGATCTCTGCTGAATTGCCAAAAGGTATAAATGTGTTTACAGCAATTAGATACTCAAGTACCATCTCGACTCTTGTACCATCTCATACCATTTCGAAATTGAACGAAATGAATATATGGATTAAAACACTATAAGCACTATTTCCAAATATCAGCCAATTTATAAACATCTTACATGATTCATGAAATCGTTTATTCATTGCCATTTGTAATATCAGTTTACTACGACTGGCCATTTTCACTATAATAGTAAGAAACACTTAACACAACTTGTCACATTAATGTCATTATAACATAACTTTAAAAGCAAAGTGTTTTGGATTAAAACAATTTAATATCGCACAGTAATGGATAAAGGTGGTATGTGATCATGACACCTTTATCCATTAAATTATATAAAAACCATATGTACATAACACCTTTATCAAACATTAAAACGCATTTAGGAAAGGTTTATTATCCCAAAAACTTATTGAAATGATAGATAATAAGTTAAAATAGTTGTCTGTGTAGAAATCTCAAAATTTTCAAAAATGTCACATAACACCTTTATCCACTTAGCTCTTCAACTGAGACAACAAATTGAAATGTAATTTGTTAAATTATAAATTACAAAATTTCAGTTCATTGTATTTCAGTTAATAATGAAAATATTTTCATAAACTCCAAAACCTATTGTTGTATTTTTATGAAAAGTCAAATGTATATGACAAAAAAAAATTAATTAAACAGGAGTCCCGAATTTTAAAAACTTTTCTCACAAACTGCTTTTTCAAAATTTTTGAAGTGCTTGGAGAAGTGCTTCTCTAGATGTTTATTTCGTATGGGTCCCATGCGCCACAGACGAGAAAAAAAAATATTGAAATTTCGCCAGCTACTTTGTGATGAGATTCCATCAAATCCGTAAGAATTGGATTTGAGATCACTAGATCACTTACAACTCTTAGTAGATTCAACTCAATGAAATTTGAAATATAAATTGCTATTGAACGTATTGTTATTATAATATTCTATAGTATCTTCGTTTACAGTATTATTGTTAAAAGCGGATAGGAAATGGTCATTAACTTTATTGAAATTTAATGGTTTATCAAGTAGTTCGACATTTTGTTCGGCTTTAATATCCATTTTTTTAAAACTTTTTCAAAAACCGCTGCCCAAGGAATCACTACTTCCACATCCAGATTCTCTATCCAAGTCACTCACACCGAAAAAACTTTGTATGTGAAAATAATTGTTTATGGAACTTTAATAACATAATATTTGAAATCCTCTACCCCAAAAACCCATAAAACGATACCCCACAGTAGTGGGGTGGGGGTGGTGGTAGGGGGTTGGTAGTGGGGGGTGGATGAAGTAAAAAAATATTTTGAGGTTTCTGGTTCCTGTAGATATACTAAATCACAATTTTTTTCATCCCCTTTAATAAGGAGGTGGGGGTGGTAATGGGGGTGGCTAATGCCAAAATTTTTTTTGAGACCTTAGCTGCTCTTGTATATACTAAATATCAATTTCATGAACTCTTACCTGCTTGATTTACCCATTTACCCCAAATTTACCATAATTTACCCCCCAACCCTTCGACGGAACAAGATGAAAATATAATCTAGTTCTAGATCTCGTTAAAGTACATATGTGTACCAAATTTCAAGTCAATATCTTAAACGGTTCCAGAGTAAACGTGCGCACAAAAAAAAGTTACAGACAGACCGACAGACAGACAGAAAATTTTTTTTTCGCTGAAACTTAAAATCTCGACGTTTCATGACATTTTAAGCCTATTTGGACAATAAAAATTTTTAAAAATTTTTTTGTCGTTACTATACTTCCATTGGACGTGGAAGTAATTACCAAAATCGTTTTTATCAATATGACTTAGGTAAGCTGCTTTTTCTGACGAATTGGTGCTAGGTGAAAATTACATAATACTTTATACTTATGTCAATTTTGATCTATTTCATTATTTTTGAATTTAACGTTCGCCTTAGGAATTTCAATAATTTTAAATCATCAAGGGTTTATTCATTCATTCCGTTCAGATTGGAGGCATGTGCATCAAAAATAGAAATTATATTCTTAGTAAAGATAACTTTGTTATCTATATCATTGATGATATATTATGCCAAGGAATTTCAAATAAACCTGCATTAAACGATTTTTGATTAAAGTTTGGGATATTTTTATAAGTGTGAAACTTTTGTTTGACTGTTGTCATGTTTCATGTTGTACTTAATATTAGACATCAAGAAGTGATCACTAATGTTACATATATTAAATATTGAATACAAATATATGTATGTGTGTGGATCGGATTTTGTAAATATGATAACTTTCACAAGACATCGAAACTATAGTATACAGTGTGCTTCTTTAGTTTAGATGAACTTTACGTAGATTAGGTTATATATCAATTTTACTTTAAAATATTATAATAGTATTTTTGATAAGACTATTACGAAACAGGTGAAAGTTGCAGTCGGCGTTGACGATTGCGAACACCTATTTGTACAATGAAAATAAAAAATATATTGGTTTGTACTTAATCTAAATGGCACCACGTATAAGTGAACTGTGTCGTATTCGAGTAAAATGTTATTCAAATATGTACGCGGTAGTTTGCCACATCCCCAATCACGCTCATTATTCTGTTATCAAATTTATTTATTTCTACTTGATAAAAATAAAGTGAAGTCTTTCTAAAACCACGTATAATGGGTATATAAGCGTTTTATTCCACACTTTATTGTAGAAAGGAGTATGCAAATAATTGCAGTTTACTTGCCAAGTCTACTTACGGACCAAATTAATAAAACACAGCTCAGGTGTAAGGGAGAACACAAATGTGCAACACAATAAAAAGACCGTAACATGGAGCACTAAATTTCCCCGTCAGCAACAGTTTAGCAGCCACGCAATAAACTATAATGTGCTTTTAAGGGAACAATACAAATTATAAACAATGTCTAGGTTCTCATAGATACGTACGTGTTAAACATAACATAACATAACATAAATGTGTAGCTATCTGCGTGATAATAATAATGGGTTGTTACCCGTGTCTCAAATGATAAGAGTTAAATGATAAGCCGAAGGAGCATGAGACCCGGAAGATGGATTATCTTGAGCAGTAAGTTAGTCACAACTATCCACTACATATGTGTTGTATCTTTTAAAAATATACGTGGTGAAATCAAAGAGCATGAAAAAATGAGTTTAAGACACGCGTGGTTACAAACAACAGAAAACGGCAGACAGAAGATTTCATCATGACGATTTCCAGTAATGCCCAGAATTATTTTTGGTGTACTTTCTTTAGATTTTAAACAGTGAATATAATATTGAAGAAAAAGAGGTATTTCAAAATGGTTTTCGTCAAATAACTCGAAAAGTTTTGGTTTGGAAAAAATGTTAGGATCAAACTGAGGACGATTTTCGTTTTTCTTAAGTTCTGTAGAATTAATAGTTTTGGAGATCTAGAAGTATAAAGATGACGTCCGAAAGTTTATAAGAAGCATTTAGTTAATTGGTGAAATCTCAGAAACTGTAGCACTTACGACAAAAATTATGGAAGTAAAAGATTATTAATTAAGCTAAATTATGATTTTTCGATTGTTTTTATAGCATAAAAAACAAAGTTATGATAGAAACAATATGCTTGTGTACATTTTTTTGGTAAAAACGTCGCCATTTTGTTACTGCACGTAGTCAGTAACTAAAAAATGTATAATTCTTAAATACGTTTCTCTTAACATATAGCATAACCTAGAGCTCAATTTTTGTCGTTTACAGCACGCTCCTTTAAACAAAATTGCATTTTAAACTATAAAGAGATTTTTGAAATTACGTAAAATGTTTGTTACATTGGAAATATACCAATATTAATTTAAGCGAAAAAATGGTGGAGATAAAAAATATATGAGAATGAATTCAATTTCTTTTATATTTATTTAGGATTAATAGTTCCAGAGATATTTAAGTTTAAAGATGAAGTCCGAATATTTACAGGATTAAGTATTTAGTTTAAATGTTGAATATCTTAAAAACTATGACATTTGCATTAAATATGCAAACGACCAGAAGTAAAGATAATTAGTCATACTTTAAGACGATTTTTGTTTATTTTATATTTTATTAAAAGACAAACAAATAAGAAGCAAACTCACTTGTGGTAATTCAAGTAGGACATTACTTATTATGAACAAAATAATACGAGCAACATTTTAAATGAATAATAAAATAACTAGTTTGCACAATAATTTCAAACTACGAAGCAAGATAGTAGAATTGCGGATCTCGAATAAACTTAAACTTTTGATATACATTAGTTTTCCAGGTTTTCCCTGTTTTCCAGAAAGTATACACCTTGAACACCTCTCAGGCCTTTGTTATACATGTTTATTACAGTTGGTTGATCTACGGACACTTCCAGTTTTGGCTAAAGTTTATATGAAATCATATGGCTATTATCGTGCCAATGAGTCAGGGTAATATAGGTCTCACCATTGTAAAATTGTGGTGTGATCCTTTTTTAGGTTTTTAGATGAGCTTTTTCAGTTTGATCAGACCTTGTAGTCCCACAACAAACAATTGTTCCCAGTTTCTAGTAAAGTTAGGGAAATGGAAATAATTTTCACAAAGACAATGCTGTTATCCGGAAGAAAGTCAAGACATATATTCACAGTAACACTGCCTCACAGGAGTTTTCCTTTCATTTTGTCGTCGATACCTTATAAGGTTCAAACTTTATGAAGGCCATCAAATATACCATGAACTTGATTTACCACGAATACATTGCAGCAGCCTTATCTTATATGCTTTGCCCTGAAATCCTTCAAAATGAGCAGATCTTTTGTTTCTTTGCAAATACTTATGTGTTAAACAACTTTTTTATTTAATCAGCTGTAGTTATTTTTTTACTTCTCCACCCGGGTTTCAAATGTCCTCCTTCTAAAAGAGGAGTTTTCTCTTCCTCTTTGTTTTCAGTTAAAATTTTCAAATTCTAAGCCAAAACCACATTCACCTATCAGTAGAACAGTTGGAAAAATCTCGTCAAGTGCAGTCCTCCTGATCATTTGGAGGCAAAAGCAAGTTTAAATGCTCAACATTTCGAATAAAATGATAATCTCAGTGCCTAGATAATTTAAGAGTATCTCAGCATCCAAAATTTGAAAGGTTATACAGCTTTTTGAATTTGAAAATAGAAATAAGTCTATTTTGCACCATATATCTTTAATTTCCCAGCATATGATAAATTGAACAATAACAAAGAACTCCCTAATACGAGAAAAAAATATATTTCCAGAAATCGAACCTACTCCTCATGTTCGTTTGCCCAAAAAATGGCTATAATTTGTCGTCCGCTATACCAAGCTAAAGTTAGAGTACTCATTTTACGATTATCTACAATTAAACAAATGTAAAAGAATTCATTTTGTTCGATTACATATATACGAGATGCCACCTGTTTGCATACACATAACCTCAAATAAAACACTGGACATTAACAGATTAAGAAATCTTCAAGACAGTTGATGGAAGTGTATGGTTTGTAGCTTAAATATTGTTGCAGACCTGTAACGACTCATATTACGTTGCTGTTTGTAGATTTTTTCCCCTTAAGGAAATATCTTAGACCACCGATGGAAGGCAGTTGCATGACTCCTGAGAAGAGAGAAAACAAAGCCAAGGAGGCTCAATTCTCTTTCTATCAGGACATAATGAGAGGCTTACGGTTCACTTTGGCATGTAAAATAAAAGTTTTATTTTGGACTTACTTCCCCTTGCTGCTTCACTCACATTTGTGTGCACGGAGTGTATACAGAATTTACAGTGTATACTTATCACCACTTCTGTTTTTTTTTAATAATAATAGGCTGCGGTCAGACACTGCTGACTACCTACAACCACCAACTAAATTTCCAACGTAAAACAAACTGTATGTTAGGTAACACTGCAACACTCAGTTACCATCAATCGCAATCACTTGGTTGGAACTGGTTTATAATTCTCAGCTGTTGATGGTTACTAACAGCATATAATTCAAATGAAAAAAATTGAGGCCATTGGGCCTTTCCCACGTTTTTTTTTATTGAATATTTGAAAAGTTCTCTTTAAAAAAACACCCGTATTTTTTCTTTTTTACGAAATTTGCTTCTTTTCTACAGAAAAAATAATTATGTTATATGAATTTAAAATTGGCGGCAATATTTCTGCACTGATGACGAAATGGGGGGAATGACCAATCAGTATACTCTAGCACCCTTGGTAGATGCTACATATGAGCAGATTGTACGTATAAGTGTTTGTCTCTTTCTATCTTTACCGAATTGACAGACATGTCATCAAGCTTTGTTAGTTCTAGTCTAGTGACGTGTGAAACTACAGAAACTTTTCTTTGATGTATTTACTATTATATCAAGTTGCCAAAAATGAATGAAATCTAAATCATATGACATTATTCCAAAGTTAAAACCTCTAGTTACTGTACTAATATATAATAATACATTTATAGTTACAGGTATTTCATACCTGCTGAATTTATAAAACTAAATAGGTATGTACAAAAACTGAATAAAAACGTTAAAATATGATTCATTTTACTTTTGTAGTATACAAATTACAGTTAATAAATATAAACAACTAGGTTTAAGTGTCTTATTTTCTTTTACATTTATTGAATAATTTTTTGAAATCATTATTAAATCTAAAGATTTATCAGTAACAGTTATTTTATTTAAGTAAACAGGAATTGGGTTGTTGCACTAAGTTAAAATTTGAGGAAAATCTATGTTAAACAATAACAATTATTCATAAAAAATCTTTAGAAACATGTAGAAGTTGAAAAGAAAGTCTTATAATATTATAATAATAATTACAAAAATACATGCATTTAAAACGGAGATGACATAATAACGGCAGTCTGTAGAGAAGTTAGTTATAAAACGACGAGAAGCAGGTACTAATTTAGAAACTCGCTGATAACGACAGAGAAAAAAGACAATCACGACAGTTTAATCTGACATTATATTTAACGTCAAATTCAACTGACGTTCATAGGTTACAATTCGGTATTAGGCAATCCAACGACCTGTCAAAATTATTTTTCAATATGGCGCTGAGGGCAAACATGGGGTTTATTTTAATTAACTCGCGGAAACGTAGCCAAGGCAACCGAAAAAAAACTCATTTAACGAATGAAAATAAAGGATTGCCGGATGTTTGCCCTCAGCGCCATGTTGGAAGTCACGTGGTTTGGATTGCCTAATAGTTTAACAGCATCTAGTTATGGATAAATATAAGTACAGATAGTCTTTTCTGCCGTACTGTGTAAATAATACCACCAATTCACCAGAAAAACTGTTATGTTCCAATAATAAACGCTGAACGTACGTAATGAATGATTCAAAACCACCAGAGAAGGACCAAGTTTTCTTATTGTGGAGACCATTTCAATGTCAAGTAAAGTAACAAATTACAATGTATTCTAAGCGTTTTATTTGTGGTAAGTTGTATCTTAATGTAGGAATTTGATTTTTAATATGGGTTTATGTTGTAGGAAAAACGGCCGCATTACAAGACTTGTGTGACGTTCAAGCTGTTACAAATTTAAATTACCCGCCAAACTGGTGGATGAAACAGGGTGTATTACTGTATTCTTAACGGCTGTAGATTAGAATGTTATTATTGCTTTGACTTCCTAAAAGGAGGGAAATGGCTTTAATCTGCTTTTATATATTTTATCTAGTTTATGTTGGAATAAAGTGCAGTTGTTTTTGTTAGCCATTGATTATTTGTGAAGCTCCCTAGACTAGGATGATCAATAAATTAAGAAAGGAAATTTAAAAACTCGCCGTTGAAAAATTATATGAAACAAACTGAAAGTCGTCTAAAGTCGGTGAACGCAGTCAGTCGGAAATGGCTACGAATGTGTTGAATTGTAGTTATAAATGCCCTTTGAATTATGTGTGTTATAAATACATATCATTGTTTATTGCTTAGATAGATACTAGCATAAAGTATACTTACCTATTTATTATTTTTTGTTATAATACAGACCTTTCTTGATATCTTCGTAAGTCTCATTCTGACTCTTCTTAGAAGTGAGTATCAATGGATAATAAATAATTTTGTTGTTTTCAGTTAGATACCCATGTATATAGTTAATAGGAAATAAAACAATGAAAAGGAAATATTTAATAAAATACAAAGTATAGTTAACAAATTCATCTAAATTAAATAATAAAATACATATTAGACATATTATGTAATATTAATAAGATAAGATAGAGGAAGTTCTTGCAGAAATCACAATAGTTTGTACTGTCTATAGCAGCTGTAACGTAAGTACCTTGCAGCTTTTGCACTTCCAACCATTGCAATGTCAAAACGATCGTCTCTTTTTAAAAATTCGCTGACCATAAATATATCTACCGCAAGTAGAATGTCAGAATTAGCTTTTACAGATATACTGCCTTAGTCGTTTTGTAAAAAAATATTAACAATAACTGCAAACATCAATCACTGCTAGCTAAACGTCAAATTTGCTTTTGACATATGAGGTTATTTTCTTTCTTGTCAGCAATGTCAACTTATTCGTCTTCATCTGTTCTGCTTATAAGTTCACATCTAACTGCCGTTATGATGTCACTACCGTTTTCGCGGCACATTCAAATAGTCGAAGTTTAACATTTTTTTAAAATATGTTGCGCTAAAAATTTTTCTTCCAAATTAAATATATAACTAAATTAAGTCCTCCACTACCATATTTCACCATTTTTGAAAATTCGTCAACAACCCAATTGTCATTCACCATTTCACTGTCAATAATAGGGAGATTATCATTTGCTGCCTTCTCAAAATCTGTCTCAATTCTTTTTATGTCTACACACATACCTTTAAATAATTAAGAAACACAGTTATTAAGTCAAAATACTAAATCCGTGCGATCACAATGTAAATCGCAAATAAGAGAACATAACCTATCTATTTATTTTATTTCCATCATTGTTGTCAAGTGTCAGTTATGTGTTGGAGCCAACAGTCGAAAGTGTGTTTCTTCTGTTAATTCGTATCATTTTTATTATAGGAAGTGGTATTATTCAATGGAAATTCATTATTTTCAAAAGCAGAGATAAAAAGTAGACATTCTTTAGTGAAATAATTAAAGCATTTCCTCTAACGTTAAACATTCATATACATTAGGCAACATGGAAATAGTCTCATCGGCAGGTTTCCAGACGAGATGTAAAATTGAGAAACATCAAGAGGTTCGGTTAATTTTCGTATACGGCATCTGCATCATAACCTTAAATTTTAAGTTTTTCAAGTTTATTCTCATTTTAAATGTTTGTATACGCATTTTTAGCTTGAAGCCGTACTGGCTGCAAGCAAATATTTAAAAATTCACGTAAATAATTTTTCAATATTGTTGATTAATAAAAATAGACTGCTAATTACATGTTAGACTTCCCTACAAAAAGAGTCCTATTTTATTAGGACAAGGTATTTAGAACTTAAAATAAAAACATAACATAAACATAAACATAACATAAACATTATATATATTATATTTATATTTATATATTTATATATATATTTATATATTTATATATATATTTATATTTATATTTATATTTATATTTATATTTATATTTATATTTATATTTATATTTATATTCATATTCATATTCATATTCATATTCATATTCATATTCATATTCATATTCATATTCATATTCATATTCATATTCATATTCATATTCATATTCATATTCATATTCATATTCATATTCATATTCATATTCATATTCATATTCATATTCATATTCATATTCATATTCATATTCATATTCATATTCATATTCATATTCATATTCATATTCATATTCATATTCATATTCATATTCATATTCATATTCATATTCATATTCATATTCATATTCATATTCATATTCATATTCATATTCATATTCATATTCATATTCATATTCATATTCATATTCATATTCATATTCATATTCATATTCATATTCATATTCATATTCATATTCATATTCATATTCATATTCATATTCATATTCATATTCATATTCATATTCATATTCATATTCATATTCATATTCATATTCATATTCATATTCATATTCATATTCATATTCATATTCATATTCATATTCATATTCATATTCATATTCATATTCATATTCATATTCATATTCATATTCATATTCATATTCATATTCATATTCATATTCATATTCATATTCATATTCATATTTATATTTATATTTATATTTATATTATAAACATAAACATTACACTGAACTAGACTTTAGTTGAAAATACGGGAACCAAGCAGAAATTTTAATAATAGCTGGGTAATACTCTTAAATCTTAAGAAACACATATTTTTGAGGTTAGCTGTGACGTCACGTGCAAATGCCCAATGAATCCAGAAATTGTTTAATTTTGATTGGAGTTCCCCCTATGACGTAATTTGAGCGCGTTTATTTGTTCGAAATATGGAGTGAATTAGACAATATTTTTATTTTTAAAATATCCATTTAAAATTAAAAAATTATACGATATGACGTGTATATACAATATTTATTAGGTGTTAATCAATGATTTATGACAAAATAATCATCAAGTTCCATTACATGGGAAAGGCCCATTCAAAAAGTTCTAAATTGTAAAATAATTTTAGGGAGTGAAAATGATTCAAAAACATTAATTAGGTCTCGTAACTAGATTCACATAATTCTTTCTTAAAACCCATAATTGTGACAGTAGTGATTTTTTCAAATATGCATCTACAGATCGCATTATTTCAACAAGAAAATTGATTGCATCCAAATGGTTGGGAGATAGTCAATAATAAGAGAGGAGTGAATGGAGTCTAGAAAGGGGCTTCAAAAAATGTACTGATATACATAGCGTTCCATTTAAGAAAAAGATATTTGATCCTGTAGAATCGTCTTGGCTCACCTTGTATATTCGAAAATAATTTCCGGTTATAAACTTTTTTATCTAGTTTACCCGTATTTTTTTTAATTTCTAGCTATCATAAAACTCGAACTATCGAAGTTCGACGCATTATTGCCTCATCCTGTATATTGTATAATATGCATAATGCAAGAGATATTAAGGAAATTGTTTGGATTAGGAACAGTAATTATATATTTAATACATAATTTACGATTATTGATTTTGTATTAAGAAAACGAACGATCGACTACGTCGGTTTTTAATAACAGAAAGAAACTATCAATTACCAACTATTTATATGTAATAAAATTTTCATTCGGACGCCCACATAATCTCTCAACCTCTCCAACATAAACAGTTCTTTCATTTGCAGGATATTGAATTTTTACTGTTCCTATTGAAACTTTAGTAGAAGATTCCAAAGCTTCCAAGTACCAATAAAATCGACGTTTTCTCTAATTCAGTGTCAAATAAAATACACTTCGAAAGGGAAATAGTTGTTGCTGGTGACGTTAAAAGGCGATATAAGGCCTTCTATCTACATGTGTGGTCCATCGTGTCCATCGGACCTGTATCTGCGGTCGTATCCATTACTCTCCAATGGGATGTCCATTACATCCATCAAGTAGACCTCGGGTGAGGGAGTTGTTCGATCACTTTCTTGTCAACGCCGCGCCGTCTCCAGGTAGTTACTCATTTTTAAATCGAAAAGATAGAAATTGTGAGAATAATGGCACATAATTTTAACACTTTAATGTGAACTAACATGGGACCGCAGTTGGGCGCAAATTTATATTTCTTACACCACGTATTGTACACGGAGAGATGTTAATATTAATATTAAACTACTAGTTGACCCAGCAAACGTTGTTTTGCCATATAAATTATACATTTTTGTCCAAAAAATAAAAAGAAAATTTCTGGATAGGGCCACCCTTATCACCTAGAGGTATAAAATAGCCTACGACCTATTCTCAGACCTACCAAATATGCACAAAAAATTTCATAAAAATCGGTCAAGCCGTTTCGGAGGAGTTCGATAACAAACACTGTGACACGAGATTTTTATATATTAGATAGAGCAAACATTATAGCCTTCGGCCTATTTGCTGATTGTTGCATATTTTCTAGGATACTTTTTGCAGTTTTTTTTGTAAATAATGTTAGAATGTTAGTATGTCAACTTGTTGATGAAATACTCTTTAGTATAAAATAAAGTAAAAAAAAACATCATATTTGTGCTTAGAGCCCATGATCCTTTAATTTCGAGTCAGAAGTGTAACCGCTACCTACTTCTTTTAAAACTATAAATTTCTACAGTATAATGTGCCTTGATGAAAATCGTACCTGACAGTTAGTTATATTATTTTGAAATGTACATTAGTAAAACATATAAATAATGATAAGAAATAACATTTTACAAGATTTCTGTTCAATTACAAAACATAAAAAGAAAGGAGGGAGACTAGGTTATACGTGGAAAACAACAACCGAGAGGATTATGAACAAACTGGGAAAGGACCAAACATACTGACAAAGAAAAGCGAGGGGGAAAAATGAACTCCACAAAGCAATTGCAGCGATATATACTCTATCAAAACCATAAACCGAGGAATCAGAAAACCCAGAAGGAGAAGAAGAAAATCTGTAGAAGCAGAAACACAAAAAAAGGAGCATAAATATTGAATAACGAACACAATGCGACAACGCATTAGACTTGTCATCTTGCTGTCGAGGCGATCAGACGTGCCTTATAGTGTTCTGTCATCAATGGATACCCATAAAAGTTTATAAAAGTTAAAGTGACAACGTGTAGAAGATATAAGTGGATGTGTTTGTAAAATAATATAAAATAATATATATCTCGGAACATTTTCAGTAATTGATAAGAAATATTAGTTAGTGTTTAATTAGGTATACAAACCAAAACTTTACACAGTGCTTCCCCTCTAACGCAGTAAATCATAGTATATACAGTGCAGTGAAATCGTGTCAGGCAGCAAAGAGGAGAAAGAAATCAGTAATAACCGAAGACAGGACTGTCTGTATGGAGCACTAAGCCATCAGTTACAAGAAGAAATCCTAACAACTCCGGCACACATCAACGCTATGAAAAATCAAGAAAAATGTCCATTATACTATTAGGAGACTTCAATGCATATATAGGAAAAGATGATCAGACGGAGGAGGACAAAAGCATCATAGGAAAAACTTTACTTCACACATGGCCTAACGAAAATGGAAACGCGCTGAAAAACCTAGCACACATGTTTGACTTAACAATAAGAAATACATAGAGCAAAAGTCAAATCTGCATTGACATCTGGAGTAATGGAAGCTCAATCTCACAAATAGACCAGATCCTGTTAAGCAGAGAGATAAGGGAAAGAGTCAAGAAGGTTTCATAAAGAAAAAAGGATAGCAGAAATCCTACTGAAGAAAGCGCGAACACTGAACAGCAGCAAACTAAAAATAGGGAGACCATGTTACACATGGAAAACAACAATCGAGAGAATCATGAACAAACTGGGAAAAAAAAGCGAGGGGAAAAATGAAATCCACAAAAAAAATAGCAGTGATATATATTCCACCAGAATTAAAACGGAGTAATCAGAAGACTCAGAAAAGAAGGAAATTTGTAGAAGCAGAAATACAAAAAGAAGCAGAAACACACCTACACTGCCCATCCCCACTCCTGTACCATGCGTCATGTGGCTCTCGCTGCTGACAACAAGCATGACCCAAATCCAACCCAGCATCGGAAACCGAGGAATCAGAAGACTCGAAAAAAAAAGATTCGAAGAAGCAAAAACACAAAAAGAGGAGCATAAACACTACATCAAGACACAACACATATTCCACATGAAAATTCAGAAGAGGCAGATGCCCAGAACCAAAAACACAAAAAAGGGAGCGTTTATCCCTCACGACACAATGCGGTAACGCATCACAAATACCTACCCCTCCAATCCCATATTCCTTATCCATGCGCCATGTGGATCTCGCAGCTGGAAACAAGCATGATCTTAGTCTAACCCAGCGTGGATGTAGCAGGCCCCTGGGAGTGGCAGCAATGCCTAGCGCATGCTGGTAAAGCAATTGATCAATTACAAAACATAAAAATTAAGAAACCAATTTTTAAATTTAAATAATGAATAATAACTTTTATATTTACTAGTCGGCTTTGTTCAAAAGCAATAGAGTTCTTCCTCTAACCGACCCTAACTTACTGATCCTTCAATAAATTCAGACATTTTTTTCATAAATTATCGTGCTTACAAGGAACATGACGGACGGACGGACAGACGGACATTTGAAAAGTTGTTCAGAATTCGTTCACTAATCCAGTGATATGAAGACTTTTTGTCCGCTAGCTATTTTATTATTTTTTTAACCCAACAATTTTAGAACACCCTATACACCACGATCGCAGTATCAGAAACTCGCAGAGAAATATTTATGGCTTGGCCTTATCGAATTAAGACGCGCTTTATTACCTCCTTCTCATCGTCGCAGAGACAATAAAGTTTTAATACAAAAAAATTAGATAATAAAACAATGCAAACACAGGACTCGAACCGGTGTGGGAGGCAGTAAAGACAAGGATCCCGTCCTCCTTAACCGTAAATACTTTCGGCATTAATTAAATTTACATCGCTTATCGATCTTCAAATATCTAACGAGCACAGAGACCAAAAAGAACAAACGTGCCATCGCATGGGAATTTTAATATTTGGTGTACGTAGGTACATAATAGCATGAGAAAATTATATAATTAATGTATACCTTTTACCTTGTGGGTATTAGTCAATTGTTATTAATGCCTTATTTATTATCATTAAATTAATCAAACTGGTATAAAAAGTTTTAAAAGGTTTCGTATTCATTAACAATAATTAGAACGGTATCTACCCATCACCTACACCCTTACAAAGTTGATAATTGAAAAAAAAAACGTCTTTTTCATATTATAATGTAGTATATAAATGAATAAACAAAATACTTAAAGAATCGCAGAGAAAAAGAGATGAAATAAAACAGGAATTGTGTAATATAAAATATTTAAACATGGCATTTAAATATAAGCAATCTCTTGCTCCATTTGAAAAGAAAAAATTACGAAAACAATGTACTTAAATAAAATCTGAAAAAAATATAATAAAACCATGAATGACAGGAGTCAAAACTTGAGGTAAATCGAAACAAAAATAATGAGAAACTTTTAGAAAGATATAAAAAGTATAGAAACCAAACAAATAACTTAATAAAAAAGTTAACGAATATTGTTTCAATAAAATAATAGAAAACAAAACTGAATAAATTTTGAGACACAATAAAGATTAGAGAATATTATTTAGGTATTATGCAAATCACAACTTACACACTTTCGTCAGAATTAGCTAGAAGAGTAGTTGTTTTGATTGATTCTCCAATAATGAGTGTTTTAAAGTATTTACCTAACTAGTATATTAGCGTGCCCAGATTAGGGCAACAATATACAGAAAGTGGGTATTTTCCTAATAGAGAATAAAGTATGGAAGTTGTGATTTGCATAATACCTAAATAATATTATCTAATCTTGATAAAAGCAAATAAATAAAAAATAATTAATTGTAAAAATAAATCAAGAATAGGCTTGTAAATAATGAATGAATGTTTCTATACTCTACTGATGAGAATTAACAAGTTCGAAAAAACTTGTACAACTTTTCTAGAGTTGAAATAGAATGTACGATTCAATAATTGTTGTGAATGGCTGAATTTCAATAAATAATTTAAGTATTTTCAATATATTTTTTTGCCATAAAATGCCAGGAATCCTATCATGTAATTCAATACTTCGTCAGTATTAGCTAGAAGAGTAGTTGTTTTGATTGGTTTTCCAATAATGAGTGTTTTAAAGTGTTTTTCTAAGTAGTATATTAGCGTGACCCGATTACGGTACCAATATACAGAAAGTAGATAATTTCATATTAAATTTGAATAAATGATTTAAGTATTTTCAATATATTTTTTTCTTTAAAATGCTAGGGATCCTATCATGTAATTCAATACTTCGTCACTATTAACTAGAAGAGTAGTTGTTTTGATTTATTCTCCAATAATGAGTGTTTTAAAGTATTTACCTAACTAGTATATTAGCGTGCCCAGATTAGGGCAACAATATACAGAAAGTGGGTATTTTCCTAATAGAGAATAAAGTGTGTAAGTTGTGATTTGCATAATACCTAAATAATATTCTCTAATCATGATAAAAGCAAATAAATAAAAAATAATTAATTGTAAAAACAATAAAGATGTAGTAGTACTGCCTCTAACTTATATTTTTGAATTTATGCATAAAGGAAGACATTTCCAGATGCACTCAAACCATTTGCGGTAATACCTATCTTTAGAAAGAGTGCATTCTAATGTGAAATTCAAACCAGGAGACCTGGTTGGTCATCTAACTTTTAATCGAACTTCAGTTTAAATCACTGACCAATCCCACAGACTCCCCCACGCCGCGCCGGTTAGGTTTGACTTCGAGAGAACCTTTAAAGTGGTAATTTCTGACCAACAGTTATGGAACTCTGGAGGAAATAGGGTCGAATATCTCGTATACATATTTTTAGATTAGATTAAATTTGAAAAAGGAGCTGGCATATTGGCCTTGACCACCGCGACCCCTGTGGATCTATTGTGACACTCCTTGTCTAATTTTACTGATATCTCCTTATCCAGCTTTGTCTTTTGTATCAGACTCCATAGCCTTGGTATAGCTATCTGCTCTTGGTGTCTCTTCGCTAAGTAGTTGAACCTCAGTCTGGCTAGGCCTTTGCAATGGCACAGCACATGTACTGAGGTTTCCTCTTCCTCTTGACAGAATCTGCATGTTGCATCTTCTGCCAGGCCCATTAGACTCATATGTCTATTAAGCCTACAATGTCCAGTTAGAAGACTTACCATTATCCTAATAGCCTTTCTATTTTGGCGTAGTAGGTTTTCGGTGAATTTGGTCGATCGTTCTTTAATGAACTTTTTGGCCTATCTCTGTCATGGGAAATTCTTCCACCACTAGAAATTTATTCTGTATCCATTCATTAATGGATGTTCGTATGCGTGGCTCAGCCACACCGCAAAAGGGTTCGGGTTCTACTTGGGCCTTAGATGCGCCTTCCCGGGCCAGTTCATCAGCTTTCTCATTTCCCCTGTGTCTCTCATGTCCTGGCACCCATGCCACAGTCACTTTGTTCTGGCTTCCCAGGTCCATAAGGGCATTTATACAATTGAATACTAGTCCTGAATCGATCTGCATGGAATCGAGTCCCTTTAGCGCTGCTTGGCTGTCGGAAAAAATGGCAATTGACTGGTTTACAGTTCTTTGTCTCATTACTTCCTTTGCACGCCACTGTATAGCAGCCACGTCAACCTGAAATATTATGGCGTGTATTCCTAGACTTATCGGGATTTTCGTTTTCGACCTTGTCCCGTAAATCCCAGTTCCGACTTCCTGTTCTGTCTTGGAGCCGTCCGTATACCAGATCGTTTGCGCCGATATTGGAAGACCGTTTTTCCAGTCCTCTCTGTCTGGTATTTTGATTTGAGAATTTTTATAGAAGTTATACTCTAGGACCATAGTGTCCTTGGGCATTCCCAAAATGGGATCTGCCTTCAGCTCTGAGTATGACTTTTGGTGCTCTATTCCGTGTTATTGCCTTATGGGCGTTGTGCCTTGCATTAGCCTGTGTACCACTGAACGAGCTTCCCCTTGGATAAATATGTGTAGTGGTGTCAGGTGTCGTATACATATTACATATATATCTAAGGTGGACGAGGGAGTAGGTGCCGCTGTATATGCACCAAAGTGTAGGCTGTCAGAGGCTTCCATCATCTCCAGGCAGAAATTTACGCCATACATCTTTGCGCTCGAGAATTAACAAAAGGTGCAAGAACTTATATAATTCACTTAAGGCTCTAAGTTCATTCACTTTTGAGTCCAAAATTGTCTGGACGCAAACAGTAAAACTGCTGGCAAGGAACAAAAAAGTTCTCTTTTTGTGGGTGCCAGAGCATGAAGGAATGAAAGGGAATGAGATTGTAGATGACTTTGCAAGACAAAACGGTGAATAGTCATTCAGCCGTTCTGTGGGAAAGCAAAATGTCACATAATGGAGGAGGTAAGAAAATGAAAAGGAAAAGAAATCATTCTACTGGATTCTAACTCATAAGATTTGTCTTTTGAAATATCATCTCAAGAAATAGAGAAATCTGAGGATGAAATCTCCGCTTTTATATGGCAGTAACTGTCTGATACTTTGCCTGTGCAAGGTCCTGGTCAGGATGAGGCTGCAACACTTAGGACAGGTAGTTTTGACACCAACCGATGTGGGAAAGATGGCGTCCAGGAAAGTCTTAAGATTCTTTAGAACCCTGGGATTGTATGGGTATACATAAAGTTTGCTTCTGTGCCGGTAGGCGGCGGCTACTGGTCATTGGAGGTCTGCGTGCGATTATCCTGCGCTGGCGGTAGGGGGCTGTTGCTTGGTGCTGCGGGAATGGAACTATAGATCAAAGGGCATTCACTAAAGGCCCTTTTAGGTCGGGGTGAAGAGAGGCATTTCATGCTTAAATGACCCATTCACAATCTAATCTATCTTTAGAAAAGTGGAAACATGTACAATCAGCATGTTTAAAGTCACTTAATTTAAGATTAATGGATCATTTAAATCATAAAGAAATATTGTGTAATTATCACTTTTGATTTAGAGAAATTACGAGTACCGGCGATGTAATGTCACAGAAAGATTACACAGTTTTACAAAAAAAAATGTCTTACCAATGGGATTATTGTCTCAGAAATACTTGCAAATGAATCAATGCATTAACAGTTCAGATATGTTCTGCATGAATGCACGGGAATTACTTGCCTTAGAATAAAAGGCATTCTTTCTCTGATCTTAACATATCTACATTTACAAAATGTTTTAATATGTCTTCCGATTTTTTGAAGCACTATTGGGTTCCAAAAACAATATGTATTACTTGCATGGTGAGAGACAAGGGTATTCACCAAAACAAAGCACCCCGATGGTGAGAGGCAAGATCTTGAATTTGATAATTCTCAAATTCCGACTTCATATTCGTGATCAGCGACCTCAAAAAACCCCGAGTAACAATTTTTGGGCCATAATCTGGATTTTAGCATCCGCCATCTTGAATTTGAATAATGGATAAATTTGAATATTAGCGTCGTAATCAGCGACCCCAAAAACCTATGAGTAATAATTTTTGGTCCACAATCTTCAAACTGTGATGAATTTCTGGATTTTAGCATCCGCCATCTTAGATTTAGAAATTATCAAATTCTGACTTCAGATTCGTGATCAGCGACCCCAAAAACCTCCGAGTAACAAAATTCAGGCCAAAATATTGAGTGACTTAATTTGTGCATGAACGAATTTTTAGCACTTTTAGGTTAAGTTTTCTCAAAATCCTGACGTGATGGCGCAAAACGGACTACAGCATCGTGTTCAGCACGCCAAAAACCTTCAGTAGTGGAATCCCATTGGTCGGATATATATGTTTTTTTTTGTAAACCTGTGTTAACCTAATAATGTTTAAAACCCCAAAAAAGAGATGGCGGTATTTCATGATTTAGCCAAGGTATTTGATACACTATGTTACAATACGCTTATTAACAAGATAATTGATTATGGTATACGAAGGATAGCTAATAACCAATTTCATAGTTTTGTTTATACTTACAAAACAGAAAACAAAGTATGAAAATTGGCGGCCAACTCATTACGTTTAAATAGCAACTAGAATATGGTATACCTCAAGAAACCATTTTAGGGCTGACAGTATTTTTAATTTACATAAGTGAAGTTTTACTTCTAGATATCAACTACAGAAAGATATCTTATGCCGATAGTACTGTTTCCCTAATGAAAGGTAACAGTTCGGATGAAGTAAAAAAGTTAACCATCATTGAAAACTATTCAAATGTACAAAAACCTTTTTGACAATTTATTTGTAAAATGCAAAATTTATTTGTTTTAGCTTCAATGATTGGTGTTGTTTGAATGACTACACAGTCACAGTCATGTATTGCTAGTATAGACAGGATAGTATCTATGATAAATATTTTCGAAAAATAAACAAAATCCATTTAATTAAGTGCACCGTCACGGTAACATAGTGTGCTAAAGTATGTTGGTGGCGAGAGCACCCTTGGTAACGCCATCTATCGTGTACTGGATTCAATTCCCAGCTCCGACACTGGCTATGTTTGTAGGTAATAGCGTAAGCCTCTTACGGACAGCCTAGGCTTTGGATTTGGGGTTTGTCTACAATATGTGATGTGTTTATGTTTATTCTTGATTTACTTCAGGATCATTGCTCATGCACACAAGAGATAATATCTGTAACCAGCATAAAATATCTTGAACCAACTATAGATTAGAACATAGAATGGATCGAGCATATTACAATTTAAAATATTTAACTAGAATATCTGTCCTAGACTTCCCACCTATTAAATTATATTATTTCTTTGATTCTAATTAGCTGAATAACCCGAGGTTGTCCGAATCCGGAAAGAAATATCGTTCATCACCACTTCTAGTTAAAATTTTTCATATTTTGTAATGGAAAATTTATTTCTATTTTTTACTCATGTTAATACGTGACTTTTACTTGATATTGTTTTAAATATCTCAAACATCCGCTAGACAGATTTTGCTCAAAATATAATCAGATCCAAGTTGAATGTTGACAAATAGAGCAAACAAAAACCGCATGACCGTAAGTTTTCCCGATTTTACGATATCGAAGGAGAAAAATTTGACCACACATATACATAGACACGCAGATATTATCTGAAAATAGGCCCAAACGATTTTTAGGTGTCAAAACGTGAGGTTTTATTAACGTTTAGAAAATTTGAAATTTTATCAAGTAAGATATATTATCAAATTACATATTAAAAACAATGTACTCTGCCTTGGGGGAATCAATACTACAAATACCAATACACAAACACGAAGGCTTATAATTTATTTTGCACCTAAATGTTACAATCATTTACCGTATCAAATAAAACAAACATAAATTTATTAAAAACAAATTATAAATTCATTCAATAAAATGTTTCTCATTTTTTTTATAAAATAAATACACTATTTTACTCTTAAATTTCTATTATTTAATATTTTCATATATTTAACTTAATATGAAATTATGCGATAATTAAATTTGGTCAATATATTTTTATTTGGCTTGATTTGGTTTCAGTGTTAAAATATAATTATAGTTAATTTTACAAATATCACAATATCCAAACTGCTTTGTTCGAAACCAATTTTTACGCAATAATCGAGCGTTGTGTGAAGCATTTACGACTTTCTTAACTTCGGTTGATTGCAGGCAATTAAATACATAACAGTAGTAGTCAAGCAGGAGTGTTAAATAGAAAACTATGACCAAAGCCATAAACAACGATACTTACTATGAAAAGGCATGTTTATTTTCAGTGTTAATAAACGAGGAAAATATTTTCACTGGTTGATGTACTGCCTTGCATTTACGCCGACTATTTGCGTAATAATCGACTATAAATCAAAATGTCTACATGTTTTCTGAAAATATTGTTATATATGCAAAATCATATTAATTACTGTTAATGATAATAATAACATACCATAAGTAATACCATAACTTATCATTGAGGACCTGGCCTGGGGTCTTTGTGGGGGTGGAGGTTACATATTTTGAGACAAGGGACGCACGCCCAGTATCCGAGTATATCACGATTAATTTCTTTTTCCGAAAATATCCCAGTGCCACGACCAGGAATCGAACTCGGGACTCCAGAGTGAGAACCAAGCGAACTTGACCACGCAGTCATACGTGCTAATAACAGATATTATAAACAAAGAAGTACTGATATTTTAAATCAATTTTTAATTACTTTTTTGTAAATATAGCATTCACAATCACAAAAAACGTTGCAAGGACATTTTGACTTTTCCTTTTTAAGTTATCCTGCTTACAAGAAATGTGGTAAACGAACAGACAGACTGACGGGTAGGTGGACAGTTTTAAAGTTATTCAGAATTTGATTAAATGAATTTCTTTAGTGAGCGATATTTACGGTTTTGGAAGAGCTCCTGGCAAATACAACGTATATAGAAAGACTATAGAAAAGATGACAAAATATTTGGCAGTTTGAATAAACTTAATCTCGAAAGTTTTCTACAAAGCTTCATGGTATTGCACAAACAAATATATATTATAGACAATAAAAATTTCAAACACGTGTTACAGACAATTCGATCCTCCACACTTTTCTAATAGCTATTTTCCATGTAGGGTGTACTAAAAAGGAAATACTGCCAATAAATCGATTTTCGAACTCATTTTACGAAACTTAGTATATCATTCAGGAGACCAAAATTGACAAATTTAAAAAATAACCGACCTTTTGCTAGACCAGACTTCTTTTCGGCGACTATTGTCTGAAGTCAATATTTCTTTTAACAATATTCAGCTACCGATTTATGGAAGACCTTTGTTTTTTTATGTAACTACCACTACCAAAAAAAGAGGAATAAAACACGTATTTGCAAGAGTATCATTAATAAGTATAAACTCTCACAAAGGTTTAATAATAAATCAAGTGGTAATTGCATCGCGGTGAGAGATATAATTTACTTTTAAGAGCCGTACTAACGACTTCAGGAACTGAAAACTCTGAAATCTCAACCTAGATGCACTTCATAACTTTTAATGTACGTAAAAATAATTTATTCCACCACGGCGACTATCTACCATTAGTTCAGCTCCAGTTTATGAACCTTCACGTTGAATCAAAACATTCATTTTACGACAAAAGAATTTAAAAAAATTTTTATTGTTCAAATAGGCTTAGAATGTCATGAAACGTAGAGATTTTAAGTTTGAGCGAAAAAAAGTATCTGTCTGTCGGTCTGTAACTTTTCTTGTGCGCACGTTTACTCTGGAACCGTTTAAGATATTGACTTGAAATTTGGTACACATATGTACTTTAACGAGATCTGAAACTAAATTATATTTTCATCTTGTTCCGTCAAAGGGTTGGGGGGTGAATTGGGGTAAATTTGGGGTAAATAGCTAAATCAAGCAGGTAAGAGTCCAGAAAATTGGTATTTAGTATATACAAGAGAAGCTAAGGTCTCAAAAACATTTTTGGCATTAGCCACCTCCATTACCACCCCCACCCCGTGACTAAATGGGATGAAAAAAAATTGTGATTTAGTGTGTGTACAAGAACCAGAAACCTCAAAATATTTTTTTCCTTCATCCATCCCCACTACCACCCCCTTATCACCACCCTCACCCCACTACCGATGTGGGGTATCGTTTTATAGGTTTTTGGGGTAGAGGATTTCAAATTTTATATTATTAAAGTTCCATAAGCAATTATTTCCACAAAATTTTTTCGTTGTGAGTGAGTTGGATCGAAAATCTGGATGTGGAAGTAGTGATTCCTTGGGCAGCGGTTTTTAAAAAACACTGATTTCTAACTGAAACATTTCAAATGCATAATAGCACGAGAACTATGGTTTGAGGTAGAATAAATTTAATATCAGCTGAATTTTTACACACGGCTTCAAATAGATGATATTTTAATCAAACCCCGAAACTTCCCCAAATCTACGGTAAATATTTTGAGTTACAACTCTAAAACCACCCTCTGAAATTAAATTTCTCTTATATTGGAGAAAAATGCATCATTATCAACATGCAATGCACCTTTTAAGAGAGAAGATTCTAGGTATGACTTATATTGACAGGAGCAACAAAAAAGAATTAGATACCCAAACCTAAGCCTCGGAGAGCGTGCTACATCTTACTCAAAGTAAACCGGGCATATGATTTTTTTTATAATTTAGAATGAACAATGTTGCATGTGTAGAAATTGCAAAAAATATAAAGGTAATTTCTAGTCCCTGTTTGTTTATAAATTAATTGGTAAATACAGTACATCGATAAATAGATGTATTAAAGGTTATACAGGTACATTTTTTACATATTAACTTGAAATCTTATTATTGGTGTAATAAAATAAAACTACCCATAAAAAAACAAAATTGAAGACACAAGTGGATGAAGGGTCTATGTAACAACAAAATGATGATACCTAATTGATCTCAACATTTTTAACAACCTACCAACTTCAACAGTACCTAATTCCTTTATCAATTTATAAATCAGATATTTTAGTATTATAATCAAATTTAATGGCGATAGGCGATATTTTCTCTTCCTGCGGTCCAAACAGGCAAGTAAGGATCTGAGACGAGTTTGTATCTTAATACAAGAAAAGAGGAAAACGAACGGAAGAACATGGTCCCGGAATAGTATATTCTGTAACAAGGTTAGAATGAAAATTCGATGCGAGTGGAAGGAATTTTCATTCTAACTAGGGATTGCAATACCGGTCAACCGGTTAACCGGTTATTAGGACAAAAAACACATGACGATAATTACCGGTTATTTTAATTTTTTAGCGGTTATTTCGGTTAATTCTGAACTTACGATATGTCACGTATTCAACGTTTCTATTTATGTCAGTGACTAGTATTTACTAAATACAGAGTGACTGTCCCAACACTGAGCACTTTTAACAATAAATAAATAATATTATAAAAAGTAAAACCCAGACACCGAGCCCTAAGAAATACAAGTAAGAGAGACATTGACAATATCGTGCGATAGGAAATTGAATATTTCACTGCCGCAAATATCCGTGGAATACATTTAGAAGTATGTTATTACCAATTCTTATTAACTTACCAATATCGATTGAGGAAGGACATCTTCAGCTGGTGGTATTCTATGCACAAATATCAGACGACTAACAGATATAGCTTTGAAAAACTAACCCTTTTAACAGGCCGTTTTTGAAAAATATTGTATTTTTAGATTAGGTATCCAGTAAATGCCCTATTTGAGTTTTTCCTTTTGATAAAAAAACCTTTGGTTTGTTCATTATATTAAATATACGTATATAATAGTACATTATTCAACGAACATATAATGATGGCTATTATTCACGAGAGTGAAGTTTAAGACACGAGTCGTAGGTGAATGTCGTAAATCACCAGAGTAGCCATTATATGCTAGTAGAATACTATACTTTGACCACAACTATTAGATATTTTTGTTAAATTGTTTACTGAAGAAATTAATTAATGAATTATTTATATTATTCTTTTTGAGTAATATGTAAAATTATTGTAAATAACGTTGACGTTTAAATTTAATTTGGCAAGCCGTTCTTTGACACATAACTGCCTACTCAATCTTTAAGAACGAAATTGTATGATAAAAGAGGGTCTGTTTCTGAAACGCTAAATAGTTATCTATTCATAAATTTGATAATAACAGTAAAATTGTTCACACAATTGCAGCTATGACAGTTAACGAATGATTATATTTAAGGTTTCAGAAACTAGATATAAATTCTACTAAAAAGTTGCGAGATTGCACTCGAATTGAAAAAATACCTGCCCGTGACTTCTTACAAACAACTAACTGTCCTTATTATTCACTAGTGAATACTGAAATCATTATTCAGTGCAGGGAATAATGGATAATATTATCCTTAGGAAACACATACATAATGAGTACATTATTTAATAGTCGTGGACAAAAATTTTTTTTGTCAAATTTAGATAATTTTGTACATGGAAAAAGATAATTGCCATTTTCGCCACCCTAATCATTCATTCTAAAAATTACCGGTAAATACCGGTTAACCGGTTATTTACAATTTTATTTACCGATTTACCGGTTATTAAAACTTCCGGTAAATTGCAATCCCTAATTCTAACCGAGTAACTGTATTTTCTCCACGGCCATAGTAAAAAAGAACAATTAAATCTGAACAAAACAAGTTATTTATTGAAACAATTATATTACATTGTAATAATATTTATATTTATAGTATTTGTACAATTACTGAATTGACACGGACAGTTTTGACATCCACGGTAATCTATGTATTTCGTTGAGCATAATAATTATGAACTATTCATTCTGGCACTTGTTACAGAATGACAATGCATGCAAAACACATGAGAAGAAAGTGTTTCAGAATAAATATTCTATCTCAAGAGTGAGAATTTTTACTTTCTATTATTAAAAATGATTTCGGAATTATTACATTCTATAATGGTTGTGGAGAAAGAAATATTAAATAAACTGTGACCTTAATTGGATTTTTAATTAAATGTATAATTTAAAAATTAGTGAAGCTGCTATTATAGCATGTCATCCAGATTTTTTTTTTTTTTTTAGGAGAGTAGTTTTGGTGTGTATGTCATAAAACTTTAGATGATATTTAGTTTTTTTTCATAGTTACTTTCAAATGCCATCACAGTTGGCTGCCATGAGTGGACTTCTCCATCAATATCATATACCCGACACAATTTATTACTTTTTGGGTCAAGAAAATGAATTTAGATTAGAAACAGACGTATAAGTACTTGTATTGGTTTCCGACGTTATGTGTCGCCTTATTTAAAAATTTGTATTTATAAGACTTATAACAGGATATAAGAATAATTATATAGTTTATTAAGAAATCAACACTAACATAACAGTAATAATACGAAAACAGTACATAAAAATTGAAAAATTACATTAATAAACGAAACACCAAATCCATTTTTCACTGTTGCTAACATCACTATCTAGTTATGCTCTTTTAGATTATAACAATCACTGCACTTCCAAAGAGCTGTAGAGATAGAGGGTTTTTAAAACATGATATACTTTCACTTTTTAATAAGCAATTACGCTGAGAGATGCTGGCGGCTCGATGTATTTTATTGAGACATTTGGCCGTCGGACTTGGTAACCTTCCTTAATAATTGCAATGCTCTTTGTAACCTTCCTTAATAATTGCAATGCTGTTTGATCTTAGGTGAGGTTTCAGAGCTCCTACAGTTGGTGGTAGTTTATCCTCTTCAACCTATTTTGCTCTGAATAAATGCCATTTAGCTTCAAGAACTATAACAAATGGGGAACTGTTTACATTTACATATACAAAAACAATCAACTTTTTAAATGCAAATATGTTTGACAATGAATCTCTTTCATTAGACGTCGAATAGCAGCTATAACTTAACTCTCAATCGAAATATTAAGATACACGGTAATTCATTTTTTCTTGAAAATACTAAAAAACTTTCCACTCCAATCTATTCAAGTAAAAACATGTAGCCCGACAACGCCTTGTGTGGGAATACCAATCACAGAAAACTGTTCATTAAGGTTTATTGTTCTCCGCTTGCTTCCTTTTACTGTTAATTTCATAATAAATTATACAATTTTGCACACCTCCTGTTATAAGTCTTGTAAGTGGAAATTATTAATTTTTAGATAAAGCGACGTACTTTTTACATTGGCATACAGTAAGAGTGTTTATTGTATGTATGTCCACTTTGAATCTAAATTCGCGTTTCTTGATCTAACAAACCTTTAAATTGACATATTGGTCAATGATATTGGCAGAAAATAGAAGAAGTCTATTCATGGCGACCATGTTCAATGCCATTGACACCTAAGTTTTATGATTATACACACCAACAGCTATACTTTCCTAAAAAAAAAAACTTGGCACTTCAATCTTCAATCCAGGTAGAGCTACTATTTGCTACATTAGAAATATTATGTCTAGCGATAGAATGTACATTTAAAATCATCATAACAGTAAAATAAGGACTATAATTTGTCATTATACAATTAACCTTTTCGCAGTTTTAATGTATACAATATCTAAATTAAATAATAATAAAAAAAAACATTCATCTGTGCGATTTGAGAGCTAGATGCAGCAAGTCTCCGGTAGACATATAGGGAATCGATCGATTCTATCGCACCTATCAAAATAAGTCGTAGAAACATTTTTGTTCAAATTTTTATTATGAACATGTTTGCTGTGATAGATTTTATCTCCCACATGAGCCATTATTCCAGAATGATAGAAAATTATTTTAATAGGTGTTTAAGTGTAAGGCGACCCCAGGTATTGTTTATAATATATGTCTGAAACTGATCTATCGATTGATTAACTGATTTACCAGCGTGTGCGGTAGGCATTGCTGCCACTCCCAAGATATACGGTTGGGCTGCGTCCACGCTGGGTTGGATTAGGGTCATGCTTGTTGCCAACACCGAGAGACACATGACGCCTGGTAGAGGAATGTTTGATGGGAAGTATAGGTATTTGACGCGTTGCCGCTTTGTGTCGTGAAGGAGCGTTTAAGCTCCTATTTTGTGTTTTTGCTTCTAGATTTCTACCTCTTGTGAGTCTACTGTTTCTTTCGTTTCTGATTCCGATTCTTACGATTTCTTTATGGTACACCCTTTTACACTCCTTCGTCACTAAGCCTACTAGGATGTGATCTTTTGTTCCTAGATTCAGTATTCGGTCCATTATTCTTGTGTGTAAATACGATTTCCTTGGGAAGAACCATATGAACGTTTCCAACCTTGCTCCGGTGATGAGTTCTAACGGTTGCTCCTTTGTCCTTTTCGCTGCATAGTGCATTAATTCATTGGTTATTTTGTCTGTTCCAGACGCAGTACTTCTTGGTCTACAGTGATTTCTACTAGTTATCCCTTGGATGGCGGTTTATTGAAGGGCCTTCTTGTATTAATTTGATTCGTTCATTTTCTGCTTTCTCTTCTTCCTCCAGTTTATCTTCAATGTTACCGTGGTATGCTTCTTCTCGTGTACGTATTATCATTTGTTCTGTATTGTACCCCCCTCCCCCCGCTCTAATGTCCCTGACCTGTTCCCCCGTTTCTGTGCCTACCAGGATGTGATCTTTCGTTCCTACATTCTGTATTCGATCCATCGTTTTTGTGTGTAGATACCATTTCCTGGAAAAACCTGTGCATTTCCATTAAACTTCAAGAAACGCAGCCCTCGGCGCATTATACCAATATTACGCCACTGATCAGGTTGTTAATTTATTACCCAAGTCACAGCTTATTTATCTAAGAAACCCCGTTTTTCTTAATGTCTGTCAAAGTTCATTTATCTAAGAAATTCTGTTAGGGTGTCTACTGTCTAGCTGTAATAGTAAAATAAAGTGTATATAGCAAAAATTAAAAGGAAATTATTGCCCCCCCCCTCCGCTTAGTTGGAAAAACATATTTTTAATTATTATGAAAAAATAATTTACTTGAAGATTTACATAAGAAATTTATGTTATGGCCATATTAAGAATAATGTATTGTTGATTATTTTTAATTTATCTCATATTAAATTCGAATATTTTTAATAACTATAAAAAAATATAGTTTTGCAGCTTTACATAGGAATATCATGGCCATATTTTAATAATTTATTGCTCTACCGGTCGACATTTTCAAGTGTTTGGATGTATAAACATTTCTCAGATTATTTTCTAAGAAAGTTGTGTGAGTTAAATTTTCAACATTATATTATAACATTAATAGCGCTAAAAAATATGTAACACCACAAAACATACTCTTATTAATACAGACACAAATAAAAAGTTAAAGATTAACAACACTTATCTGTGATACGTGATTTACTTCTTTTCCCTTCTATTTCTTTCCCATTTTGATTTGTTTTATTGCATTACACCAAAAACATTATGTAGTTCTGGATTATGTACGAAATTAATCACTACTCACAAAATCGCTAATCGCACGTCCCGAGATATGCATTATTTTTCAAACACCTATCACTCACTTGACAACTTAAAATTATATCTTTTACACTTTGTGTTTAGCTTAAGTGATGGCACATAAAAAGGGGCTGGTAAAAGACTTCTGGTCTCGGTTACGTCTGACTTGAGACTCCTATAATCTATGTCTGAAACTGAATACGAAAATTCATCTTCTATCATATTTATTCTACCTTTTACGGAAAAATAAATAAATTCCAAAACAAATTTATTGTGATATAAATTAAACAATTTACATATACGCGTCTGCATCGACTGTGTATGTGCCTGAACCATCAGTGACTTTAGCCCCAAATCTTCCCAGTAAAGTCTGATGGTTAGACTTTGTAGGTTAGCAGTCGCCAATGAAGATTCGAAATTTGGGATGTCTTCTAGAGAAATGTCATGTTTATTTGTGTGCGTATGTGTCTATGTTTGTCTACGTGTATGTAGCTCCCAGAAGCTTTGCTTCTTTCCTCGATCTATCCGACATAGCCATCAGTTTATCACTCAAGTCCCTAACCTCGTGCGGGTTAAAGATCCGTTGAGGGGCAAGACTCCATCTAAGTTTGACAACATCAAATTTTTGTGACTCTTCGCATTGTGATGTGTTTGTAAACACACAGTATCGTGGATCCGGAAATTATAACACCAGGGTAACACTGAACATTAATTTATTAACTTACTAATTACAACCAATAATTACTTCACTAATCTTATACTAAATACTATAATAATTCACTACTTTAGTCACTTAATCACTTTGCTTACTTCTGCTTGTATCTTACTGACTTGCTATCTAAACTGAACTTGTCACTTTTAGTTTCTGCATGATATACCCAAAGATGAGAAATCTAGAATATTCTGTCATGATGTCATCGCTTTCTAGATGTTTCCAGAAGGCTCTTTACTCACTCAGATGTTTCTAGTAGATTCTTCTGCAAATCTCTAAATTCAACATCCGAACTAACTAATTGAATTCTACATGAGGGTATAAACATCTAACTAACAGTATAAAAAAATCGGCGTATTTTAGTTAAACTGTGACTTCAAAGAGTAAAAATGATGTATTATAAATAGTTAAAATAAATATACCGCTTCAAAACTGTAAACCAATGTTTGCTTTATTTAATGAAAATTAACCAGAACATTTACAATTACCGCAAAGTTGTGCAAATACATTTATGTAATTTGGAAACTAGACTGGGGAGATAAAACGAGACTATAAGAAAATGTGTATTTAATAATTTAAACAGATTTTTATTTCAAAAGGCGTATTTTGCTTATATTTTTTTGGAAATATCACTTATCGTCATATGACTGTAGGATACATTTTCTATTCAATTTTTTATATAATCATTTTCAGACTGACTGCTTATAGAAGCCCGCGTTGCCTGCGGAAAGGTATATTGTTCAAATCAAAATTATTTAAACATTTAAAGGACTTACATTTTCTACATCAACCATTTTTTTTCATAGTTTCAAACTTTCAGAAATGTATAATTTATAAATTGAATTTTTCAAGTTTTTTAAGAGAAGACAATATAACATTCGTGGCGGGATTACTTATTATTCAATGTTTGCTCATATTTGAAATTTTCATTATTTTTTTTGTATCACAGACATAATTTTTGTAAAAACTTGAATAAAAGTGTTCTGCATATCTTTATCAAAAAACGGAAAAATATTGTTGGAATTGTACTCTAAATAGCCAACGATTTGAACTCGCGAACGTTTTCCAGAAGAAGGTCTAAGTGCTTCAAACTTCCTTAATTCCCATCTGACTAGTACATAAGCAAAACATATTTTGTGCAAGGTGTTTTTGAAATAGATCCACATATTTTAATCACATCATATTGTAATTATATTAATTGTATTTAATCAAATGATCAAATAAACTTACCAAGTAAAATTCGATCTTGATTATATGTAGCACCTTAGATTAGATAAGATTTGAATGGAGGAGCTGGCCGCTTGACCTTGACCACCGCGACCTCTACAGATTTATTTTGGCGTTCCTAATCTAATTTACTTAGAGTTCCTTATCCAGCTTTATCCTTTGTACCAGACTCTATAGCCTTGATAGGGGCTCCTTAGTATAGCTATCTGCAGATGGTTGAAATGTCAGTCTCGCGGTGGCACAGCACATGTACTGAGGTTTCCTCTTCATCTTGACAGAATCTGCATGTTGCATCTTCTGCCAGGCCCATTAGACTCATATGCATATTGAGCCTACAGTGTCCAGTTAGAAGACCCACTATTATCTTAATGGCCTTTCTATTTTGGCATAGTAGATCTTCCGTGAATTTGGTCGATCGTTCATTAATTAACTCTTCAGTCTGTCTCTATCACGGTAAACTCCTCCACCATTCTAGAGATTTGCTCTGAACCCATTTGTTAATGGATGATCGTTTACATGGCTTAGCCACACCACAAAAGAGTTCGCGTCCTATTAGGGCTTTAGACGCGCCTTCCCGAGCCAGTTCATCAGCCTTAGGCAAATATGTCGCTCTAATTGGGGAGGACAGGACCTTTCCTCGCCTCGGATATAGGCAGAGCATATAATCCAGCTCTTCATCCCCTCCTCCGTAGACGCTGTGAAGGTAGCTGTAACAAAATCGTCGGTGCAAAGCACCGGAATTAGTGTACAACTTACTCTGCTACTATATACGATACATGTTCTAGGTGTGCTTGAGGATGTATTGTACAGTACTTATCTTGCAATGGTTTTAGGCCTGCGGGCCTTCCTTTGTCAAGCCAGGGTTCCTGTAGTAGGCCTTCTGCCTCGAATTTCCTACATAAAGCACCTTGCATGAAGATCAATATGTAGTATCATCCGTTCAGTGTCAGAACGTAACACAATTTAAAGCTAATCTACTAATAACAAAATTTGGATCACTATTACTATATACATCTTGGTCGGTCCTAGAACGTAATTTGCTGCATACTGCAATACTATTGGGAGTGGTGGGACTAATCTTCACGCAAAGCTCTACATGTAATCAAGATTGAACTTCACTTGGTAAGTTCATTTGATCATATGATTATATATGCACCTCAGATCAATATGTAGATGTTTAGAGGTAGCGGCAATTAATGTTAATAATAAAAAGATATGCTCAATTGTTTAATATAGGAATTAGTACTTTAATGGAGTATACAAACATGATTTCACATGGTCATTTAGACTTATTCTATAAAAAAATATAATCCAAACACATGAAATAGCTCACCTAAGGCACATAATAAAAAGCCTAAAATTAAATTCAAAGACTAATTGAAAACAACTTTAGCAAAATCAGTTTTTTGACAGAGGTCAGTTATAGAAGGTAACAAAGCAACTTGATCTATTGGACCAACCAGCCGTGTATTTAATAACGTCCCAACTAATTCCCATACGAGCAGCAGTTGAGGTTGAGGCATGTCGTATACTGTGTCCTTTAAATAACTCCCACTTCCTTTCAAGGTGGTTTGAATTTCATGAGATTCCGATATTCTGATTTCAAAACCATTAGCTCTCCTATTTATATTATTCTCCTATTTATATTATTAATGTCAATAAGAGTAAGAGTCTGTACCTTGTGACCAGTCACCAATGCAATTAGCATTGCGAGTTTCTTAGTTAAAAGATCTATAGAGAGATCTCCTCATTGGGAAATCAGAAACCTAAATAACTAATAACTATTGACGGATCCCATGTGGTTGAATACCTTGGAGTAGGGGTCTTCAGGTTGTATAAGGCCTTGAAAACTCTTTTCAAACGAAAGTCTTCTCCTAAACCTGGCGAAATTAGTGCCAATGAGGATCGTGCAGATTTCAGAAACTCGTAATCCGTCCCCTGACTAAACAGAGATATTAAGGAGGATAGTGTTTTCGAAACCGAGATCATTAAAGTACGTTTATAATCGCCATCGCAGAAGACTCACCATTTCCTAAGACATTCGTACTGTTTCCAAGTCGAGTTTGAAATAAAGACTAGGAGCACAGTAATTGTAGCGTCAGGTACATTTCGTTTTTTCATAACCTTGCTGACAATCTCCCTGATACCAGGGAAAGGTTACGTCATAATGGTTCCTGTCTACAAGCAAATACTATACTACCACTTACGACAATCATACGAGGTAGATCAGATAGCAGTGCTACTTTATGACCCCGAATATATTGAGGTCACTCATTCAAGGATCTTGAAGCAAAACTATTAGAATCATAAAGCTACTAGTCTTACGATGCTAGTATCTATAGACACCATGTCCACAGCAGCTAGGGAGTTAATTCAATGACGCTGTCTTGTGTGGTTTTAATATATCTTACTTACACTCTATATCCACACATTATTTCCAGAGTTAGCCTTACAGCAATTAACCTCAATCAATGTATTTTATTTCCTTTCAAAATATATAAAATGTATATTTGGGTGGATAAAAAAATGTTTATTTAAGAAATTATCCTCTAAGGCAATGCCATAATTTTGCATTAAATATTCAAATTTTAAGCTGATTTGTGGTTTTCAAATTGTTCATTAAACAATCCGGTAAAGTTTAAGAAACCTATTTAAAACAAAAATGTATTAAACTTTCATATTCCCAAGTTTGCTGCCTCACACCTAAGCTATTTTCCATTTCAATCAATATTTCTCCTTCTGGTTGTGGGCTGTATCTATTCAACTTGGGAGGGGTATGCAACGAATTTATAATCTTATTTTCGATTACAACCGAATTAAGGCAACTGAAGTGCCACTCATTAATGGCTAATTTGATATTAAAAATTCAGTTTCGCGAACGTAAACAACATTAAATATGTATTCTATTTCCGCGAAAAAAGTCAGGAGTGGAAAATGAGACCATTAATGCGTTACGTAGATAATCTTGAAGGGAACGGGAGTTTATAATCAACTTTTATTCGATCATCGTTGGGGCGAATTGCTCAGGAGATTTCTGACGGCGAAAATATTGGATTTAGTATTTCACAGTGCAGAAGCTTGATGAAAGCATACGTAGAAGAGAGAGTTAATTTAAAATAATTAATAACAGTCATCCATGAAAAACCACCTCAGTTATAGTTTTCTCCATCTTTCTTTACGCCTGGGACATGGACTGTTGGGAACGCAGACAGACGACATATAGATGCTTTCGAAATGTGAGTCTGGAGACGTTTGTATATGTGGATAAGGAGAATATTGCTACGAATTCCTTGGGCAGCTCATCTAACTAACACCACCCAAAGTAACTCAGCAGCATTAGATTTTCTAGAATTTTCTCTTTCACACTCTTTCACATACACAGCAGTAAAGCACAATTCGGAATGTAACAATTTTTGTTTACCAAATTCCATGAGTCATGAGTCCCAATTATTATATACACAGTTAAAGCTGTCCTCAGTACTATATATAAAGTCTGTTCGTTGATAAAGTCACGGTGTGACGTCACGAACGTCTAAACTAAGATTCCGTAGGCTCGTTGGTGTTTTCGAATGCACAGTGGCGTCGCACAGGGGGGGATTTTGCTATAGTTTTTTTCAAAATTCTGTAAGTTGCTCAATTTTGAACGGATTTTGATGCGGTTTGGCTTAAAATGCTTGAAAAGTTTCACTTTTTGACGTGCAAGTGCCACTTTCTCATAAACTATCACGTACAACTATTAGAAAATGTAATATAAACCCCCAAAATAGGGAAAATTTCAAAAATAAAAATTCAAAATCATTTTAAAAGTTAATGCATTTAAGAAAAAGGTCCCTGGGTATTTTCTGGAAGTAAAATAATCATATATATATATATATATATATATATATATGCAAATTAATTATATACACCATTTTTGGGGGGTGTATTTAGGTGGTGAATTTTAGATGTAATGGAAAAAATGAATATTGGGGACTCAACATGGTCCTTATAAGGTATTTTGGTCTCCTTTTTCCATTTCTGAAGTCCATTTTTTTCCTAAAAAATACAATATAATATAAATTTTAAACAAAATCTCAATTTTTTTAAAATGTTACTATATGTAAGAAAAATAAATAGCACTGGGCTTTTAAAATGTCAGATAGGTCTTCCCTGAAGGTAAAATAATGACACATTTGCAAATTAATTATACACACCCATTTTGGTCTCCTCTTTCTATTTCTGGAGTCCGTTTTACGTACACTCCTAAAAAACAAAAATCAACTCCTAAATTGAGGTAAATTTTAAAGATTTTCTTACTGCAGTACATTTTTAAAAAATTAAGTATATTTAAAAATTCAATTTAAAATTTACGATATTTCAAGGGTTTATATTACATTTTTTACGTAAAGACGGGCTTCAAAAATGGAAAGAGAAAACCACAATACTATATAGGAGTTATTTGGATCCCCAATAATTATTGTTTTCATTACTCCCAAAAATTACCCATCACCCGAATACAAAAGTTATATACACCCTGTGTTACAATAAATTCAATAAAATGTAAACAAAATATGTTTGTGAGGTTTTTATTAACTTTGTATCATATAATGATACATAAACAAACTAAAAAAATTATAGCGTAAAAGTTTTTTAAACATTTAGTAACAGATTTCCAAGTGTATGTGGTAAAAAAGGTAGAAAATATCAATTTATTTAATGAAAACCCCATTTAGACAATTAGTTTCCAAAAAAATGCTTTCTCCATTACTTGGGTGGTATTCTGAAGAAGCTCAAGAATTAAATAATAAATTTTTTCGGAAAGCTAGAGCCAGTAATAGTAGGATGAGTGATCGAAATTTGAGCAATGCGGATGTAATTCACCACTTACTCATTTCATCCGATCCTTTTATAGCAAATTAAAGAATTAAGAAAAAGAGAAAGAAAAAAGAATTATCTGATGAAGCCAAAAATTTATTAAAAAAATAATAATTTGAAAATACTTTATCTAATGAAAAAATTTGAGGACTTCAAAAAATATGGAATTCCTAAAATATTTTCCTAGAAAAATAAGTAAATATAAAGATATGTGTTACCAAATTTTTCTTATTGTTGTTGATTTTATTTTGGGAGTTAAAATTTATAAAAAAGCTTGGGCTGGATAAATTATATCAATGGTCAATGTAAATAGTACAAAATTTAAGCAATTTTTTTTAAATACTTTTTATTTTAATGGTATCATAAGAAGTAATAACATTGCAATGAATAAATTGTATAGCTTTTATCTTAGCTCCAACACCTCGTATAAAAATAAATAAGCAATGAAGAAGGCAATTTTTTGGAAACTAATTGTTTAAATGGGATATTTATCAAATAAATTTATATTTTCTACCTTTTTTACCACATACACTTGGAAATCTGTCACTAAAATGTTTAAAAAACTTTTATGCTATAATTTTTTTAATTTGTTTATGTATCATTATGATACAAAGTTAATAAAAACCTGAAAAACATATTTTGTTTACATTTTATTGAATTTATTGTAAAATAATCATACATGTATATGCAAATTAGTTATATACACACTCTTTTGTATTCAAGAGGTGATGGGTAATTTTTGGGAGTAATAGAAAAAATGATTATTGGGGGCTCCAAATGACTTCTATATAGTATTTTGGTTTTCTCTTTCCATTTCTGAAGCTCTAGAAAATAAAATATAAACCCTTGAATAGCGTAAATTTTAAATTAAATTTTTAAATATACTTAATTTTTTTAAATGTACTGCAGTAAGAAAATCTTTAAAATTTACCTCAATTTAAGAGTCGATATTTTATTTTTTACGTAAAAACGGACTCCAGAAATGGAAAAAGGAGACCAAAATGGGTATGAATAATTAATTTGCAAATGTGTCATTATTTTACCTTTTACCTATCTGACATTTTAAAAGCCCAGTGCTATTTTTCTTACCTGCAGTAACATTTAAAAACAAATGAGATTTTATTTAAAATTTACCCTATTATAGGAGTTGATATTATATTTTTTAGGTACGTAAAAACGGACTTCAGAAATGGAAAAACCGCTGCCCAAGGAATCACTACTTCCACATCCAGCTTCTCTATCCAAGTCACTCAACGAAAAAACTTTGTATGTGAAAATAATTGTTTATGGAACTTTAATAATATAATATTTGAAATCCTCTACCCCAAAAACCCATAAAACGATACCCCACATCGGTAGTGGGGTGGGGGTGGTGATAGGGGGGTAGTAGTGGGGGGTGGATGAAGTAAAAAAATATTTTGAGGTTTCTGGTTCCTGTACATACACTAAATCACAATTTTTTTTCATCCCCTTTAATAAGGAGGTGGGGGTGGTAATGGGGGTGGCTAATGCCAAAAATTTTTTTGAGACCTTAGCTTCTCTTGTATATACTAAATACCAATTTTATGGACTCTCACCTGCTTGATTTACCCATTTACCCCAAATTTACCCCGATTTACCCCCCAACCCTTCGACGGAACAAGATGAAAATATAATCTAGTTCTAGATCTCGTTAAAGCACATATGTGTACCAAATTTCAAGTCAATATCTTAAACGGTTCCAGAGTAAACGTGCGCACAAAAAAAAGTTACAGACAGACAGATCGACAGACAGACAGAAATTTTTTTTTCGCTCAAACTTAAAATCTCGACGTTTCATGACATTTTAAGACTATTTGGACAATAAAAATTTTTAAAAATTTTTTTGTCGTTACTATACTTCCACTGGACGTGGAAGTAAAAGGAGACCAAAATACCTTATAATGGCCATTTTTAGCCCCCAATATTCATTTTTTCCATTACACCATTACACCCAAAATTCACCACTTAAATACACCCCCACAAAAATGGTGTGTATAATTAATTTGCATATATATATGATTATTTTACTTTCAGGAAATGCCCAGTAACCTTTTTCTTAAATGTATTAACTTTTAAAATGATTATGAATTTTTATTTTTAAAATTTTCCCTCTTAGAGGTTTATATTACATTTTCTAAGGGTTGTACGTGATAGTTTACGAGAAAGTGGCACTTGCACGTCAAAGACTGAAACTTTTCAAGCATTTTAAGCCCAACCACATCAAAATCCGTTCAAAATTGAGCGACTTACAGAATTTTGAAAAAAGTATAGCAAAATTCCCCACTGTGCGTCGCTCTGTTCTATATTTTACTTGATGTATTTAATTAGATTTATTTAAAGGAAATTGAATTATAAGCGTATATAATACATGTATTGTAAATTTATAGTAATTTAAGTTAAATAAATAAATTAGTATTGAATTGTTTTGGTTACAAGTAAAAAATATGATAGAGCAAATATACAAAATAAATACACTAAAATAGTTGCAGCTAAATCTTTTATATTCATTAACAGAATTAATAGAATTTTGCCAAATAAGTATATGTAATCTTAAAATAAAAATACATACTTAATAGAGGTGGGTCGTTATCTGTGTAACGCTATTTTGTCGCGGTATTTTTAGGTAGCGTACTGTCGCGCTACTAAATGCTAAAATAACCGGTTACTCGGAGCGAACGGTTGGTGCCTGACTGCGTGTGCACATAACGCTGTCTGTCAACGTTACCAGCGACCAACGCTTGTAAATTTTAACCAGCGACAAGCTGGAAAGATGCATTGCCGTACCAGGTAACGAGCTTAATGTTAAGCTTTTTACTGTGGCCCAACTAAACTAAGATAGGTTTATATATAGTGTTGCCAAGCGTTGTATAGTTATTCGACTTTTGCATTTTTTGACCCCACTGTGTATAATTTTCTAACCCTAATAAAAATCCGTAAAATTTGGTAGGTATGTTTTCAGTTTGTCAGAATGAAATTTTTATTTAAAATCTGTAAAAATTTAGAGAACAAATTTTAGGGCCACAGAAATGTGGTATCACTTTTCGAATTTCAAATCGTCGATATACCGGTTGCATATATAGTGTTTACCATAGATAAAATACCAGTGTTTACTTTTACTGTTTAGAAAGAAAATGTAAAAACCTAATAAACCTATATAACTATAAATTAACAAGCGTTTCCTGTGCATTAGCGAAGCGCGAATTGTGCAACTGCATAGGATAGATTACGTTACGTTACATATCCTACCCTCCGTTTCTGAGTTTGGAAAATACCACACGTTACACGACAAACCAGTGGCGGCTGGTGAAATTTCAATATTTTTTTTCTCGTCTGTGGCGCATGGGACCCATACGAAACTTGGGAAATAACATCTAGAGAAGCACTTCTCTAATGACCCCTAAAAAATTTTGAAAAAGCAGTTTGCGAAAAAATTTTTGAAAATTCGCTAGCCTCCCCTGGGTCTAGGGACCCCTGTTTACTTTTATTTTTTTTTGTCATATGCATTTGACTTTTCATAAAAATGCATCGACAGATTTTGGAGTTTGTGAAAATATTTTCATTACTAACTGAGATACAACGAATTGAAATATTGTAATTTGTTAAATTGTAAATTACAAAATTTCAGTTCATTGTATTTCAGTTAGTAATGAAAATATTATCACAAACTCTAAAATCTGTCGATGCATTTTTATGAAAAGTCAAATGCATATGACAAAAAAAAATAAAAGTAAACAGGGGTCCCTAGACCCAGGGGAAGCTAGCAAATTTTCAAAAATTTTTTCGCAAACTGCTTTTTCAAAATTTTTTAGGGGTCATTAGAGAAGTGCTTCTCTAGATGTTATTTCCCAAATTTCGTATGGTTCCCATGCGCCACAGACGAGAAAAAAAATATTGAAATTTCACCAGCCGCCGCTGCGACAAACGCAATCTCTTCTACTCAGTAGACGCGTTTGATAGAGCGAGCCGGATCATTTTATTTCTGTCGCGTCGTTCCAAAGTAGCGGTATTTTGTCGCGGTATTTCTCTGGAGCGATCGCGATTGTAACGCTACATGAGTGGAACCGCTTTTCCCATCTCTAATACTTAATACTATATATGCCTATATAAAACAAATATGGCAGTAAAATACAAATACCTGGTATAAGATAAATAAATAAATTTAGTTTACTTCGTCAATATCTAATTCATCCGAGTCCTCATCGTGGCTTTCATTATAATGGGTGGCAGTGGCGCAGCCAGAAAATTCATCTGGAGGGGGCCAATAGAACCGGCCTCTCCAAAGGATGAGGAAAACTTTTCAGAAAGTTGTAGTAACCGGATGTGTATAGATTCCTCTACTAGATAATATTGGCATTAATTACAAAATATTTATTTCAAGGGATAGTTTCAATACTGCTTTGTGCTGATAGAGATTATGCGTCTTTATTTTTGGTTCATGGAGGACGGCTTGGGGGGGGCCGGGCCCCATGGCTCCCCCCCTGGCTGCGCCCCTGATGAGTGGCATAACTTCTTCAGTATGAACCTCTCGATCATACGTCTCTAAAATCAATTTATTTGTGTTACACACTTGGATCAAATTGATCTCGACACTTGAAATAAAGCCTCATTCCACATAGCAAGAACGGTTTCGTCACTAAAACCATCTTTTCCGATGTGTTCGTCGTAATACTCCTTACAAATTCCCCAAACAAGTTCTATTGGGTTGAACTGACAGTGATATGGTGGAAGCCGCAGTACTTCATGTTCATGTTCTCTAATTAAATTGTCGACAACATAGTGTTGCTCTGTTCTGTTAGCTCCAGCTATTTGGAGAAATTCGGCTTTAAATGCGGAATCACTGAAATCTATGTTTTTGGTCTTTAACCGGGTTTGTATTTTTTCTTTCGTCCAAGATCGAGTTGGTAGATTTTCTTCAACCCGAAAGTGGTACTTAGCATTATCTAAAACAATAGTGCTTGGATTTTGTAACCCCGGTAAAAGACTCTCTGTCAGCCAGTTTTCAAAATTTTCAGAGTTCATGTGGTCATGGTAATCTGCTAACTTATTCTTGGTGGAAAAAAGTAAAATCGCATCTTCAGATAGAGTAGATCCTACATGTACAACTATAAATCTTATACGCGTCTGAAATTAAGATTGGCAGCGCCTGTGCGGTTGACAACGGAACTAATTCCTGTGTGATAGGTGTCTTGTTTAAATTCAAATCTTTGTAATTTCGGTGATTTAAAAGGTATTTTATAAATAAATTTCAATGAAAATATATGTATAGCAATTGATTTTATTAAAGCGATATAAATAATAAAAAAATCTTGCATAATTCAGCTGAAATACCAAAAAGAAGAGCTAGTGTAACATAAGACAAATTACATTTTAATTTAGTATATAGTAAGACAATTCTCTCTTTTACTGTTAATCTACGAGCTCTTTTGTCTCTAAAAACAGACTGCACATCCTCCACTATTGTATCCAGGAGTTTAAAACTGTCAAGTCCAGTAAAACAGTTCAGCTTACTATCTGTTGTTAACAGAGTACACAACGTAAATACTTCCGGAGTATTTACTTGAACTTGGAAGTTTTTGGTCCAACATAATCAGGTTGTACCTGTAGTACTTGCAATAAACTCTCATCTTCTTGGGTATTTCCATTTTCTTCACAATCACACTGATCGTCGAATGGTCGTTTCGGGGACCGTTTCTGCCAGCACAAGCCTTCTTTGAAATTGTTCAGACCATTGGATGGTCCTGGAATGGCATCATTATCACTTACAGTAAATTTCTTGATGGGACTGCTGTTTTTTTCAAGATTTTATTTTTTTTACTGTGTTCTAAAAATAAGACAATGTCTATTTAACCTTAACCTCAACATACAATAAATACCTCCTTGATAAAAATAATCATCTTCTGTGAAATGAAGTGAACAAACCTTCATGTACTTTGTCACTGGCTTTCCAATTTTTAATTTTATTATCCAGGCTTTTAGCCTGTCCACAAAATCCTTCCCCCAAAACTGTTATACATCTTCACGCAGTGTTTGCCGGCTTCGGGAAACAAATGTTGGGTTTTTTTTTTACCCAAGACGAACACTGAGGAACTGAACAATATTGATTCATATTGTTTTCAATTTTAATTGAATCCAATCGACAATAAAAACAACGCAAAGCAATTATGGCACAAGCAAAAAATGAAAGTTTTCACTTGTCAACTCACATAAAGTAGTTCGTAATCAGCACCGTAGGTGGCGTATCGCTTATTTTGAATCGCATATAGCTGTACGACGCCTTTTCGATTTGCTGGAATCATCTTGCCAAGAACGTTTTAATCTGCTAAAGATCCAAGTTTCGTTTAAGAACACTACATCTTTTTTGGGGTCATTACACTAATTGAAATAAGTGCACTATACCTGCTATACTCGACTTCCGAGAAAATCGACCCGCCTCTGAAATCGCCAGCCGCATTCGACGACACGCGTTACGCAAATTGGTTTGCTGCCGAACAATAGAAATGCAGCACGTCGGTCATAACCTGACCACAAAGATTAAAACTTACGTTACAGATTTAGGTTACAAACAATATTTTAATAATGACAAGGAATGATAGAGCTCCGAACGATATTCCTTACACTATACGACCGGGATTCTATCAGTGAACAGACTTTAAACGAAAACATCAGGCTATAATTACGCTATGGTGCTACAGTAATTTAAGCTGTGGTTTAGTTATGACAAGTGAAAGCCACAATGGGGTTACGGCGTTAACCAGGGTCGGGTGATACTAGTATACGATGAATGGAGCGGTATGGTGGTTTACCGGAGCAGGCGGTAAATAAGTTAATTTACCGGCAGCGTGCGCATACCAGGAATGAGCAAGGACATAACAGATATTTACATAGCAAGATACTAAATCCAGGTTTCACACTTGGCTAATACATGGTACCCTTAAGCTGAAAAGAGGTATTAAGCTAGGCATATTAGGAAAAAAAATGGGGGTTCAGAGGAAAGTTTTGCTATAGTTTTGATTTTCTCACCCTCTATGTTTTTTGGCTCGCTGAACACGAATTTGAAGTTTACGGGCAAAAATTTTGCCCGGAACTTTGTTTTTTGGGCACTTTTTGCCCATATTTTGGCACTTTTTTCAGTTTTTGGCCTAAATCTCAGAAGGAAAGCGTTTTTTCGACAAGAGCATTCTATACAAAATTAAAGTACACAAAATTTCCTGCATTTTTTATATACCACTTTTTTTGTATGACTAACCATTCCACCGCTAGAGCGCGCCAAAAGTGGACCATATTCCCATATCTATTGAACAGCTAAAAACACGTGGTCCTACCGCTAAGCTGTGGGTCCAGTATATAGAAATGGTCAACCTTGTTAAACTATTCATTCTGGCTGAGAGGACTGGTAACAATCTGGAGGATGCTGCCGTATTTTCATGCCTCAGGACACTTCCATTACTCAAAATGCGCTCACTTGTATCTCTAGAATATGATAAACTTGAAGGAAACAATGCCTCCCGATGAGTATACAAGTTTGCCTCTGAAGGTTTTTTTTACGGTACGACGGACAGCTGCCAAATTTTGGTCAGGGACGTGGACCCATATGGTCATTGAACAGTTTCTAATGAGAAGCCTGAAGGTGCAAGGAGGCCTGACTCATGGGCGTGGGATACAAGAAGGTATTCAAACCAGATGGACCATGTCATTCACAGCTGGGCAGCATGTTTGTGAGCAAATAGAAAACTACTGTGGTGTTTCATTTTAGACCTCCCATCAACAGCATGGCCTTTCAAGTGAAAGATCTATTCGGGATGATAAGGATTGTGCCAAGATGTATGCGTGGTTGCAGGAACACTTTCCATTCCCGGAAAGCCCTAATTTATTTTCTCTGAGCACAGGCGTTGTTGCTGATGAGAGGGTCGATTGTCATGAGGCGTACGAGAAGGGCATGAGGGGCATCGAAAGATGTATTAAAAACTTCAACTTTGGTGATGTCAAATTTCAAAGGAGTGACCGAGTCCAACCTCTTGCCATAATGAACAATGCGATCAAAGTAGGCGACGACATTCTCCCTGTTAATCCGACCACACTGTTCCAACGCATCAGTGTGGCAAAGAATTGTGACGAACAACTGGAATTCTTCTTGTCTTACGATCTGGGTTCGTACTCCTTCTCCTTATTTGAAAATGGTTTAAGAAAAGGAACCAAATCTGCTCTATACAAAGCATTTGTACCCACACAAAACAAGTTCAACGGAAAAGTGCAATATGTTATCGACGCGCGACGGTGGGTTCTTATTACACAAAGTTGTCTGGCCCGAGAATCAATCCTTTTCTGCAATATGCAAGAGGTATGTTGACTACGTTATTAATATCGATGGGTCACTAGTTGTCTTCGACGGATATCGACGGATATCCTGAAGGTACGAGAGGTGGAACAAAAAGTGCTGAATGGTTGAAGAGGTCTATGAAAACGATTTCCGCTGACATTCTCTTCGATGAGAACATGATTCCGACCATAAAGAAAGAAAAATTCCTGGCCAATACGAACAACAAGAGAAGATTGATTTGCATGATCATAGCCAAGTTACACTCTCAAAGAATGACATGGAGACAGGCCACAGAAGATGCCGACACCATCATTGTGAACAAAGCCCTGTATTTGGCTGAACGTAATGAGACTGTGGTGGTGGTTGGAGAGGACATTGACCTGTTGGTCATCCTCACGGGTCTTTGCCAACGAGAAAACGTATTCTTTCTGAAACCAGGAAAGGGAAAAGTTCCTCCAACCACCTACTCTCCTGTGCACGCTCTGCAAAACAAAACCATTAAAGAACACATCATGTTTCTTCACGCAATGAGTGGGTGTGATACGACTTCAGCACCTTACAACCAAGGGAAATTTAAGTTTGTGAAAACTCTCACCAAAAACCCTCACCTTGCCGATGTTGTAAGTGTGTTCGAAAACCCTGAGGCAACTCCAGAAAGCATTGCAGCAGCAGGGGAGAGATTCCTGGTCAACGTGTACGGCTACACAGGAAGGACTGAACCGTCGATAAACCATCTGAGGTACATTAATTACAAGAAGGCAGCTTTCAAGACCTCATAAAAAATAGCTGCACTACCACCATCAGCTGCTGCAGCCACACAGCACAGCTTTAGGGTGTATCACCAGGTGCAGCAATGGCTGGGGGTTGAGAAAAATGCCGAAGATTGGGGTTGGAAACGAGCAACAAATTGCCTGGTACCGATCACCTCTCTACAAGCCCCTGCTCCTCCCGAACTGCTGCATTTGGTGTCATGTAGATGCGTCAAGACCTGCGCAAAAAAAATGTAGCTGCAAAAAGCAGGTCTCGATTGCACCAATCTGTGCATCAACTGTGAGGGGTCCTGCAACAACATGACAATCGAGACAGATTTCACAAATACCCTTGAGGACGGACCATTGGACGTCGAAATACAGGACGAAGTAGGCTTCACCTTCTCCCCGGTTGTTGAGAGCATCGAAGAAAGTGTGGACAAGGAAGACGAAGGTATGTACATATCCTTCCCTATAAACGACAATCACACACTTGGAGCATAAATGTACCTGTCTGAAGTAGTTAATATGAATGTACAAGCTGACCCATATCTTCTGTTCATTACAGACCCCCCACCACCTGAAAAAATAAGGAGAATAGATGAACGAACTGAAGACGATGTGACAGTTCCTTGAAAAACGAAGGTATGTACAACAGTATCTTCAACAGTAAACATGTACAGATTACTACTCACCTAGTCTATCAATATGTTTTTTTAGCGCGCTCTAGCGGTGGAATTGTTAGTCTCATAAAAAAAAGTGATATATGAAAAATGCAGGAAATTTTATGTACTTTAATTTTTTATAGAATGGGCTTGTCGAAAAAACCCTTTCTTTCTGAGATTTAGGCCAAAAACTGAAAAAAGTGCCAAAATTTGGGCAAAAAGTGCCCAAAAAACAAAGTTCCGGGCAAAATTTTTGTCCGCAAACTTCAAATTCGTGTTCAGCGACCCAAAAAACGTAGAGGGTGAGAAAATCAAAACTATAGCAAAACTTTCCTCTGAGAATCCTAATATGCCTAGCCTATATGGTTAGTTAAATACTTTCTGCAACTCCTGGCCTGAAACAAGGTATGGTTAATACGGCACGCCTTGATTTCTCTAGTGGAACATTATCACCAGAGATCCCAGGAACGCTAACTTTATGTCCCAGCGAACCCGGCGGAACACCTTCGGCGCATACGCCAAGAACACAACATTTTCCAGGAGGACAATAAAGCTGAAAATGGTAAAAATGATTACTACAAGTCCCTCGTATCAGCCAAGTCGTGATCTATTATAATTATTATCCATACTTTTCACTTTCTTCCCGGTATGGCTGCCTCAGGAGGGAGGTCAGTGCAGACTGACTCTCTCCTGTTGTATGCTTGGATGGACCTGGCTGCTTCTCGGTGCGTCTTACTAGATGTAGTGGTCGGTCCAGATGGCAAGGGGCGAAGAAGACGCCCTCCAAAACGATGGGCTGATGTCACCAAGAAACTGATGGGAAATAGCTTTGGTATGACTGTGCGCTTAGCAGGCAAATCGATGATGGTGTTTTGGACGTGTTATACAACAAATGGAGGCAGGATACAGGGATGTCAGCCAAGGTGTTGTAAATAAGAAGACAAATTCTGGAGGGGGCTGAACCTTCGGAGTGAGCTGCCGCTGAAGAACTTTTGATTAACAAGTTTTAATTTATTTTAATTGTCTCCAGGTGATGCCAACGTGGTAGGCGAAATGCGGGTCGAGTAATAGTATTCAAGTATTTTGGTGCTTTGGCGGAAACTACTTCAGAGGCAAGAAGAAGAATATTAAAATCGAATCTTTTCGCTCACTACCCTAGACGATATTCAAGTCAATTTTATAATAATTATTGTTAATGATTAATTAGTCGGGGAGCCCTCCCTAGCTGTATGTGCCTAATGTGGACCCCTTCCCCGATCCTTGGGGACAAAGGAACAATTTAAGACATGTCCTAAAAAAAAACTGACTGTACTTTCAAAATGGTGGCCATATGCTAAAAGAAACTGTTGCCAATGTTGTTTTTGTCATTTAACACAAAAACTAAAAACGATGGACAAAAACTTTTTTCACAAAAAACAACGTGCATAAAATTTTCTACAATTTTGTTCCTATACAATATTTTGATAGGAGTTACCATTTTCTAGATGAGTCCGAAATTAAGAAAACATGGAAATTCATATCTCGGTAAATCACTTAGAGGAAATAACTGTGACAATTATTGTAAGGCGTATAATATAACTTTATATTATTAACACAACAAAAAATAAAATAAATTGAAAAATATTAATAATAATAATATTATAATTTGGAGATTTTATCTCGAAAACGGTAACAATGGTATCTGGAAAATGGTAACTCCTATCCATATATTGTATAGGAATAAAGTTGTAGAAAATTTTATGCACTTTACTTTTTGTGCAGAAAGTTTTTCTCCATCTTTTTTAGTTTTTGTGTTAAATGACAAAAACAATATTTGCAATTTTTTTTAGTACAGCCAGTTTTTTCTGAGATATATCTTAAATTGTTCCTTAGAGTTTAATTTTTATGAAAAACATTGTCTCCAAGGGTCGGGGAGGGGGGAGGGGGGAGGGTGCATGGACAGTTAGAGTAGGCTCCTGTAATATTACGTTTTATATTGAATTTTATATTTTATTTTAAGAGCTGAATCATTTATCTGGAAAATGGTAACTCCTATCCAAATATTGTAAATTGTAGAAAATTGTATGCACTTTGTTTTTTGTGCAGAAAGTTTTTCCCCATCTTTTTTAGTTTTTGTGTTAAATGACAAAAACAATATTTGCAAATTTTTCCTTTTTTAAGGACGCCATTTTGAAAGTGCAGCCAATTTTTTTTTTGGGGGACATGTCTAAAATTGTTCCTTAGGCTAAAGCCTAAAGATTAAAAACTTTATGAAAAACATTGTCCCCAAGGATCGGAGGGGGTGCACGGACACTTAGGGTGGGCTCCCGTAGTAAATCTATTTCTCCTAGATGTCCTTATCTGACCGTATTTCAGATAATATTTATTGTAACGTTCATGCTACAATTTGGGTGAATTAAACGCAATGTCCAGGAAGATTTCTAGGCTATTTAAAAACAAGTGTAAGATAAAAAATAGCACTAACAGCATTTTAATTTCCTTTCTAAGAGTAATTGGCAAAGTGTAGGACCATCCTAACTATTAACGTTTGCAGAGTTTCAAATCCCCAGCGTAGCGACTGAGAATTTCCGCTATGATGTTATTCATTGCGAGTACTAATCCAAAGCAATAAATATTTTCATTGCTCAATATAAAAGTTCGTCGATATTTTCGATGCGGAATAATTGTATTTCTAGCAAAAAGCAACTAGCAGGTTAATTAAAAACTTTTAATTTAATTAGAATTTGTTAACAGTTTGCGTTAGTTTTCCTTTTGTTCCTTACATCTATTCATACCTCCCAAGTAAGCCAGAAGTTCTCCCTAGCTGACGTAGACTTTAGATATCTCGTTGTCCGAGTTCCCATTCTCTAAATATATGCAGATTGTTTGGCAGTGTTGAAATGCTAGGGTTGGGTATTGTGCACATTCACAAACTTCAAATATTATGTATGCTTAAGTTTCATATTTAATATTAGCAATTATTTCACTCATTAACGTGATAGCCAATGAAAGCCCGTTTTTTGACAACATTGCACCAATCAAATGTCATTATTAGTGGTAAACTAACCTAGATCGGCTTTTGGCAGTACCAACACGAAAAATGTTTCGCTCTAATTTTTTGTATCAACGCGTCGACATATATCGCGATAATACTTTGATTCGTGAAATGTTCTCGCAAATAGAACCATTCGTGCTTTTAAATTTTATCCATAAATTTCTTCTCTAGCTTATTACTAATTGTTAACGTAACTTGTAAATCGTAGTCTTGTATTATATACGTAGAAATATAATGATATTAAACATAATATAAACATACCACATATGTTCAAAGTCTCTGAAATATACAGGACACAGGAGATATGTAACACCCCGTAGCATGTTTATTTAAAAAGACATTATTTTGAAATTTGGTAGACTTATATAATACGTGATTGTCCTTTTTTTAGTATAAACAAAAAATTTTTGCCACTTCCGGTTTCACCGGAAGTGACATCTACTTCGTTATTTTAAATGGCACCCTGAATATATTTTTTTCCTATCTAATTCTACTTAAATTTCTCTTTTCAACTGTCTATAGCAAGATGACATTCGTTTTTAAAATGGCTGCTGAAAACCATTTTATTGCACTAAGTCAAGTAGGCTATGATATGAAATGTAGCGGTAATTAATGCTTAATGTGCTGCGATATCAAAATATATTTTGAGAATTTTTGAAAAAATGAATTTTTTTGGCTTTAGAATTAAATAACTTAGCAGGAAAGCATCTTAGCTGAATGTTACTTGTGACAAAAAATTATGACAATAAACTAAGGAAACCGATGCTTTTTCATTTTTTTGATAAAGATAATAGCTTGGGAGGTAGAAGTTGTTTTTTTTTTAAATTGACGCATTTAAGATGAATATAGAAAAAGTGACAACCTCTGTAGTGTTTTGATCTACTTGACCTTAAATATCAAAATGCTTTTTTTGGATAATATAATTTTTAACGTTAATTGCGAATGAGATATGACCGAAATAAGGAGCGCGCCTCGTTTTAGCAAATTACGATATTTGTCAATTGGCGGTAAAATATTTTCAATTATAAAGGAATAATCATAAGTTTTATACTTTTTGATATTCATGCATATTTCTTAAGTCGCTGGACATCGCATGCATGTATGTATTTTTGTAAATATGTATAAAAATGAAAATCGCTCAAAATTGATAAAGATGTCATATACATGGACTGGTGTTTTTTGATAATTACTGGTTAATGCTGTCATTTCTAAATCAGATATTAGAGCGGCGGCCGAGTCCTCGAAAGTCGTCGTTTTAAAGGCGAACCCAATATTGCGGTATAATTTTATGAGACCTTTACAGATTTGTTTATTAGGTCAGTTTATACACAGAATTAACTGGACGACTGTGACTGGTGGTCGTGTCCTATTTTATTGGCCGAAAACTTAAAAAAACGGAAAATATGAATTTTAAAGTTTAACTCTATACAACTCTGAAAGCAAGGAAGATAAGGAAATGTTTTTTTTTCAGTTTAAAAGGCAGAACATTGGCCTTTAAATTTATGTATAATTTGCTGCAAACATATAAAAAGTAACCTTCAAAAATAAATGTTATTTTAGGAATTGCGCAAATATTTAATGTTTTTGTTATATTAAACCTGCTATAAGTCGGTTATAAACAGAGGAAATTAAATTTTATTCTGTTCAAAAACTGGCAAATTTTATGGGCTTTAATTTGTCTCTATTAATAATGGATCTATGTTTAAAAATAAAGGAGATACAGAGCTCTATTCACGACGAAACGTGGGGCGGCGGCAGAGCCGCAAGACTCCCTCTTGCCCGCTCAACTCGCGACGAGCTACATACAGTACAGTATTTGTTTACGATTTGTGTCATTTAGTTTATGTGTAAGCGTGTTTTATAATTTGCTGTGTGGTGTTTTATGCGATTTTGAAGAGAAATAAGTTTTACTTTTGTGTATGTTGACAGTCTTATACAAAATGTTACAAAAGATCCGTGTTGCAGCACTAGCACATACTAGTACATATTCCTATTTACCCTTTCAGATGTTATTACCAAGTACGCCTCTGAATAATGAGTCATGTTGGCATAGTGGAAAAGCCAGATCCTAAGAACTATGGCTGGGTCTGCGAAAATGATATGTTAATCCCCAAATTGGCTACTAGTCCAGTCAATGAAAGAGTTGTAGAGAACATTTAGGAGGGGATAATTTTTCTCTTCAGGGATGTGTTGGGGGTAGTTAGGAGGTAAACATGCTAAAAGTCCCCGCCGTTTCAGGGAGAGAAGGGGGTAGAAACGTTCCTTTTTTCGATTCTTCGCTTATAACTCGGAAACGATGCGTCGAATGGAAAAAAGGTAATCTATGCAAAATTAAACGTAATTAAATTTCCCACCAGAATGTTTATATTCATTTTCTTCCTATGTGTTATAGTTTACGAGATACTCGCCAGCGAAAATCGATGATTAATAGAAAAAAATCATTTATGTACCTTGAATATTTCTACCAAAGCGGTTTACCGTGGTCTGCTAATAAATCACAGTCACAAAACAATCTTTATTTTACAACACTCGACGTATTTACTAACGTAATAATTTGTCGAAATCTATACATTTCCTTAAATATACAGTGTGACTCACTTAAAATGAAGATACCCTTATAACTTTTTCATTTTGTTTCCGATTTGAATCAAATTTTACCCAACTATAGAATAAATTAAGATCTACTTATAACCAGAAAATCATTCACCTGCTATAAAGGCAAAGCCACCTGCGGTACAAAAATATGATAAAGAATAAAAATCACATTGATTCACGTAGCCATCACAAATTGCGGAAACAGAGGATCCCCTTTGCCAGATGAGCTTATGTATAAGAAATTCCCCATCAATAACCAAATCAAATTTTGGTGTATCTACGTTTGTGGCGCCGATCGGATGCATTTTTTAGAATTTCTAACATTCAAAATGTTTTACTTTTTTCAGCATATTTTGGCACCACAGGTGGCTTTGCCTTTGTAGCAGTCGAATGTTTTTCTGGTCATGAGTAGATTCTAATTTGTTCTATACTTGAGTAAAATTTGATTCAAATCGGAAACAAAATAAAAAAGTTATAAGGGTATCTTCATTTTAAGTGAGTCACACTGTATATTTAAGGAAATGTATAGATTTCGGCAAAATATTACGTTAGTAAATACGTTGAGTGTTGTAAAATAAAGATTGTTTTGTGACTGTGATTTATTAGCAGACCACGGTAAACCGCTTTGATAGAAATATTCGAGGTACATAATTGATTTTTTTTATTAATAATCGATTTTCGTTGGCGAGTATCTCGTAAACTATAACACATAGGAAGAAAATGAATATAAACATTCTTGTGGAAAATTTAATTACGTTTAATTTTGCATAGATTACCTTTTTCCATACGACGCATCGTTTCCGAGTTATAAGCGAAGAATCGAAAAAAGGAACCTTTAAACCCCTACCCCACCCCCCCTGAAGCGGCGGGGCTAGGGGCGGGGACTTTTAGTATGCTTACCTCCTAACTACCTCCAACACATCCCTGAAGAGGAAAATTCTCCCCTCCTAAATGTTCTCTACAATCGCCTTTTGGGCATTCATTGATTGGACTATACCAAGGCCTCAATTCCACAGGAAATTAGAAAAAATATTAGTCTTTTTTTTAATGAAAACAATTGCAACAGTAATAAATGTGCCTGTAAAAATGAGGGAATGCTTTGTTCAATCGAATGAAAATATAATATGAATTGTAACAATATTACCAACTTTTCAGAAGAACAGGAAGAAGATAATATACCAGAATAAGCTTTATTAAATAATTAAATCATTTTAAACATTCATAAAGCTCCTTTTTTAGAACGCCAATCAACCCTCCTTTATTATTATAAATAGGTAGGTACTAAACGAAAATTACAAAAGTATGTTGAAATTACGTCTATGATTGCATTCTAAAATAAGCTTATTGTTTTATTTATAATAAATTATCATTCAATCCCAATCTAAAGTTAAAAATCTATTATATTTAGGACGACATTCTCACTGCGAACGCGTCTAGTTTGATGAGTTGTGCGATCGGACTGTGGGGGGAAGCCTCGTGGCTCTGCCGCGTACCGTGCCTCGCTGTGTTTGAACCGCCGTATCTTCTTTATTTTTAAAAATAGGCCCAATATTAATCGAGACAAAATAAAGCCTATAAAATTTGTCAGTTTTTGAACAAAAAATCATTTAGGTACCTCTTTTTATAAGCGAATTACGGTAGGTTAAAGATAATAAAATATTTAAACATTTATGCAATTCCTAAAATAACGTTAATTTTTAAAGGTAAACTTTTTTATCTGTGCAAAACATTATATATAAAATTAAATAGAAATGTTTTTTCTATAAACCTGTAAAAATTCAGGTTTCTGTCTCAAATATTTTTGAAGCTGTATGACGTTAAATGTTAAAATTAAACTTTCCAATTTTTTCACGTTTTCTGGCTATGACATAGGTGTCGACCAACGGAGAGAGTCGTCCATTATGATTCTTATGTAAAACATGCTCAATCGAATGGTAAAGGTCCCAAGAAATTATACCTCGATATTGGGTTTTTGAACGCAAATGCCAGGCGACCGCCGCACTATATTACATAATACATTTTAACAAATATTTTTGAAAAGGTTACGCAGTGTTTACCAACTCTAATATGATTTTGCTTCAAGTGCCACGGTGACACAAATTTCATTTTGTTATCGAGAAAATTGTTAAGTGACATGGCGAACATGTTCAGCGGTGATTTATGAAATTTTCTGCGAGGAATTTCAATATATTTTTTACACCTTTGTAAGAAAACTCAACAACCCATAACATGATTGTGCAAAATATGAATAATATACCTAGCGAATAATCAGTAGTAAAACTCGATAAGACAATAAAAGGTTTAGTCATCGTAGGCCTGGCGGCAGTTTGGCTCACCTAGTTAGTCTGGCCCTCGTAGACTGATGAGAGATGAAATGGAGTAAAATAGTACAATAAGTAGAGAAGAAGTATAATTGATATGTAATTAAAGTGAAACCCTATTAGGTCAATAACATTTATTTTAATAAAAATATACTCTATACTTCCTCAACGTCACTATCATTGATATCTAATACAAAAAAGTCTCAAATTTATCGTACACTGATTAACATTTTAAGAATTGTGTATTGAAAATCAACAAGAGCACTTATACATTGATTAAACAAAACATATAATATATGAGAAAAACAAAATATATAAAAAAAATAAAAAAATATTACAAAAATAAATCAAAGAAAACATACGAAACAAAAAGTCCCAAATTCTCATTATTCAGGGTGTTTTAAAAAGCATCCACCATAATCAATAGTGTAACGAAAAGTTTTTACTAACATGATGTTATTTTTTTTACCTCAGTTAAAACGGATTAAATTCTATTTATATTTATTTTAGAAATTTTATTTACTTTATTACAACTTAAGAAAACGCTAACTAATCTGATACTACGTAGATTAAATACTTACTTTACTTATTTATTTACCTGGTTAGCTCCCAAGTTAAAAATTACCATTATAGCATAGTTTTGAAATAAAACCCAACATTAAAAATATAACAATTATATTATATAAAATTGGTAGAGCAAAGAGAAATACAGGGTGCAGGAAAATAAAATATGCTGACGATAATAATATTCTACAAACAATTCATACAAAATGGATGGTACACACAAAGACCGACATACGTAAAAAAAGGTAATAATATGCGGTAATCTACAAAAATAAGGCAATGATGCTTGGTAAAAAGTCACAATTCATCAAAACTACAAGGTATACTTACTCAACATCAAAAAATAATTAGTTGGCCAACGTAATATTACTCTGAGAAAACATTACACAAACTAGTACTAATAAACATGTTTTGATACTTAAATCAATGAACAAATCTCTAAATATAAGTAAAGGTAAAAAATGAAATGATGTGAATAATAGCTTGTTCAACTTAAATTTACGTTTACAAAATGCTGTGCTTGTGCACTTTATAATACTGTACATCTAATAAACAAAGAAATATCTTCATAAGTTTTTTTTAAATGGAAAATGCGACGCACTCGCGAAGGCATTTTTGTTTCTGTTCAAACACGAGATAGATGCGAGAGTTACAATAATTCCACAACGAATTAAACGAAAAGCACAACGCATGGTGAATGATGCCAAGTGTAGCATCCACAGCTACAATTTTCAGGGGAAAACGAGCCCTTCAATACGGCAAATCGCTTATAAACACAACGGAGAAATGTAAATGTTTTTGTACTTGCAGAAACTAAAAGCTGCCGGATAGACCAGTTACAGAAACAAACTATAGGTTATTATCAGGTGTAACTCAATCAAATTGTGCATCTTTACCATTGTTAGGCAAACTAAACTCTGTCACTATTCTTAAACTGTAATTACAGCAGCCGTAACTACACTAACAAATTTTACATGTAGTTCCACACAACTTTACTAGACAAACTCTGGTGCTAAACTTCTCTCAATTGATTGATAAAATTCACCATAATAATTAATTAGATAGCACCCAAGTTGACGACTTCTAAGGCCGAAGCCTATCGAAAAGTAAAACGAGTGCATTGATTCGTCATTTTATATATCCCAGAGTGAGCGTAGGATTACAATTCCCTCACAATTCATTATGTCATGTTTGTGCTTTCATATTGGAGAAAGATGTCTAGCCTTGCCTAGTAAACAAAATACCTTGAAGACAGTGACGGCGTTAGGTATTTTTTTCGACAAAAGTATAAAATAATATAATTTCGCAAATTTTAATAGAAATTTATTAATGGCTAAAAAGTGAACCATTACACAGTTGTTTTAAATGATTCAGAAATGGTTTAAAGTAATTATTTCCAAAATTCTTGAAATTTCCTAAGGATCTAGTAACAAAGGTATATTTTGACCAAGACAGATATGAATTCCATTAGTGACGTGCGCATGGACCACGAGTTTTAAGTTTTTTTTGAAAAAGGAAAATATACGCCACTGATTTTTACTTTTTTATATCGCAGTTATGAGTCTAAATAAAATTTGCCACTTGGCACTTTTTCAGTTTGGGCTTCTCCGATCGGACGTCTTGTTGTTGGCCACCGCTTACTATATAGCATGTCTGACGTCATCTCGCCATCTGCAGCGGTTGCCTGTTAGGCGCACAGTTTCATTAAAGCTCTTTCCCATTGCCTCTTCGGTGACATCAGCCCAATCAGCCCAATGTCCTCCTCACCTCTTGCATCTGGTGCTCTCTGAATTATCAGGCGTTTTATTGTATAGTTATAAAATTAGGGCATTAGTAAGTCTGATCTTTGGTTCGTCTCGTGTTATTTATGTCACGCCAAATGTTACTCAACTGGCAAGTTGGTCGGAGATAAATGCATTTTCTTAAGTATACAAAATAAAAATATCCAAATCAAAAACGTAACCGAAGGAATAATTATAGAATGCACATAGCAATGAATTAAGCTAAATATGACAATCTGGTATGCAATATTAGTGTCAATGAAGTTTAAGAGTTTTCAACAGCTTATTTTGAATTTATTTTCTTTAGTAATAGCTTTGATTCGTTGTTTTTCCTTTTTTGAATGTAATATGACTTTTATTAATTACATTCTTCGAGGGAATTGACCGTTATGCTATTAGTTTATAGTAAAGCCAATCAAATTTCAAGAATTTCTGATAGACTGTATCATCAAATAGTTTAAGATAAAAGTAAAAGGATGTTGTTCAACATTTAAGATAAACCAGATTCCTGAATCCCCTTAAATATGAAGTCTGGGCACAGGAATATCCTCGTATTGCAGAAGCAATCTTAAATATAATCGAAAATAATCCTGGTATAAGTACGAGAATTGTTGCAAATGAGGTAGAAAATGTCTCGATGTGCTAAGAACCCGACTGGAGGAATGGTCAAAACCATACCATTTTGCACAAGTCCAAGAGATCTACGGATTTCGGTCCCAGGCAAGAATTTTGTCAATGTTTTTTACGGAATTTCGCTCGACGTGTACTTTTTATCGATGATTACTCGCGGAGATTTTCATAATTTATATACGAGAGCTGATGAGAATCCCCATCTGTTGCGAATAGCAAATTCAAAATCAGTTTTCCATTAATATTTAGGCTGATATGATTAACATCCATATTGTTAGCCCTATTGTTTTACCCAACAGACCGAATCACGAATCCTGTCTACATTTCCTGAGACACCATTTGCTAACATTGATACTTCTGCTTGTAAGAAAAAGAGTGTGATTCCATATGATGGGGTACTCCAGCATTTTGGGCAGAAGTCTGAACTTACTTAAATGGAACTTATCATCATCGTTGAATTTGTAGCGGTGAGCCCGGTGCTTAGCCAGATATTGATTCTTCAGATTTCTACTTCTCGGGCCACTTGAAGGAAATTTAAAAGGCTAGTTAATACAAGGGAAAGGCTACTACATCTACTAGGATGGAGGCCACTTTTTTATTTTAAACTTTTGTTTTTGAGGATTACCAGTTTTCCAGAAAATCACGTGTGAAAATGCTGAATACCCTCGTGGATGAAACGACGCAGAATACGGTGTAATTATATAACATTGACTACAAACTTATACTGGCTTCGACGTTATAAACAGTATATAGGCAGCAACACTGTAATCGTACAATGATTTATTGCAAAAGTAGATTATTAACGTTAAAAGAGTGACCCCAAAATAGGCCAAGAATCCCCCATTTTCTCGCCCTCAAATTTTCTTTTAAACTAATTGCTAAATTATTGTTAATAATGAGAACATCCTGAATACAAAATTTCAAGATGAGCATACGTTTGGTTTTTGAGAGGTTGTGATATGCGTGATGCAATATAAGAGCATATCAAAAAATACACAGCCTCACAAAAAATGAATACTCATCGGCTATGGCAAAATCCGTATATCAATTGATTAATTCAGAAGAGTCAAAAACATCCCCTATATAAGGATGAAAATAGGAAAAAATGATGCTATTGAGTTATAGAGCTTCCATGAACAGAAATATAATATATGTCTATTGGCTGAATACATGAACGAAAGAGTTGACTAGGGCTCACACAAAGAAATCGAGACATGCCCTTAAGAGGGTGAAAACTACCCCAGTACAATATCAAACTGTACAAAAGCTGGTAAAACAGCTTGAACCCTCTAAGCTTTATTAATAGGAATGAACCTAAATTTGTTACGACCTAGTATACGAAAACAATCCATTACAGGTTAAAAAACTGCCCCTTATCTTGAATTATGAACTCGAGTCAAGGCAAAAATAGTGAATGTACCAGATACCGCATTTTGATTGCAGTAGGTATGAATGTGGGACGATAACTAGAATTTTTGTAACTATTTTATGACACACCTACGCTGGGGTAAGAGAACGGTGCGTGAAATATCTGGGGGTGAACTTAGGCAGAAGACTGACGTTTAACATCCAGGTTAACGAGACTGTACGAAAGGTCTACTCCATGTCCAGGAGTCTCTATCCGCCCCTGGCGCGGGGTAGCGGACTAAACAGGACAAATAAAAAATTGTTGTATACGATGGTGATCAGGCCGGCCATCACATACGCGGCGCCGGTGTGGTGCAGCATCCCGGCCACGACAATGCGGAAACATAAATTTATGCGCCTCATTTCAGATTCCGGTAGGTACACCTCCCTCAGAGACCTCTACGCACGTTGCCACGACATAACCCCACTAGCGGACTTCGTTCGGGAAACATCCCAAAAATTCTACCAATTCAAATTTGGCGACAGTCCGCTAACTCGAGACATAACACGAATCAGACAGCATAATGCCATACTTTTCGATATAAGACACCCATTACCATACCAGACGTTGCCTATCTTTCGGCAACCTCCCTAGCCAAATCTTTCCTATACCAAAATTTCCATTTCACCACCTTTTGCCTTTCACCACCTCTTACTCTCAAACCCCTTCTCTATTCTCTCTATTAGTCTTATTTTTGTTCGTTTGTTTCTTTTTGGTCTTTTGTTTCTTTTTGTTCTTTTTAAAATCCCCTCTCGACCAATAAGTTCTTACAAATCAAAACCTTTTAAATCATAACTTCCCCTTCACCCTACCTTTCCGAAGGCAGGTAGATCATCGGATGAAGGTTGTCATTTGTTCGAACGGGTTTTTTCATTGCGTTTTTCCCGTACTAGTAACCCGACCTCTTAAAACAGTGCGCGTGTGCGCGCTTAAACAAAAATTCGCCATTTTCTCTTTATTTCTAAGTAGTTCTAAGTATTTTAAAATCGTTCATGATTATTTTTCAATAAATTGTTAGGTTTAAGTTTTATTTCTTATTAAAACAGGAGCCCTAACCTCCACCCATTTTACTTACCGTTCTAGCCGAGGCTGGACCTACCCCACCCGGCCACCCATCTACTACGGCGTTGCACGCCGTGGTGGTGTGGCCGGTTCTGAACCGGGTTCCAACTCAGGCGCATTTTTTGTAACTAAAATATTGATAAATCTTTTTGAATTGAATTGAATTGGACGAAAACTTGACCTCCGTCGGGATCATTTGGGGGGATGAAATGGAATCAAGAGGCTCGTTTAGCACTTAAGTCTAAAATTGTGACGTTTCTTATACAAATGTTTGTCTTTGAGAATAAAGAATTTTGAATTTTGACAAGAGAAAAGCATTCTTGGAAACCACTACATCAGTATTTTTTTAATTTATAATGCAGCGACTATGAGATTGCTCCTATATTCATCCCTTCGCACCCTTACCCCCTCATTAAATCCACTTGAGGGTTAAAAACAGACCAGTATACTATGGCGTTCGGAAAAGGGATAGGTACTTACCTTTATGTTAGAATTTTTTTCGATACAACATAATGATTGGAGTTTATATGTAGTTGAGTATTGTAAACGGTAAGTTTTCAACTAGTTTTCTCTTTTCACAGGTGTGTAAAAAAAACTATTGTGGGAATATTGGTTATCGTTCCAGATCCAGGCACTGCAATCAGAATGCAATATCTGGTACATTCACTATGTGTTCTCTGACTCAAGTTCATAATTCAAGATGAGGTAGTTTTGCACCCTATCATGGGTTGTTTTCGTGAACTAAGTCATCACAAATTTATGGTTCATTCCTATTAATAAAGCTTTTTTGCCAGGTATTTGAGCTTTTGTGAAGTTTGGCATAGTACTGGGGTAGTTTTCACCTCCTTAAGGGTGTATCTCAATTGCTTTGTGTAAGCTCTAGTCAACACCTTCGTTCATGCATTCAGCCAATAGACTTATATATTTCTGTTCATGGAAGCTCTATAACTCAATAGTATCATTTTTCCCTATTTTCTTCCTTATATAGGGGATGTTTTTGGCTCTTCTGAATTAATCAATGGATATACAGATTCATCAACTATAGATATGAATTCTACGTCGAAAAATACTAAGAATATCTTGATTGCTATGCCATAACTGATAAATATTCACTTTTTGTATGGCTTCGTATTTTTTTATATGCTCCTATATTACATTACGCTTATCACAACTTGAATCCCTCATGTCTCAAAAACCAAAGATATTAAAATTTTTTATTCAAGATGTTCTCATCATTAACAATAATTTAGCACTTAGTTTGAAACAATATTTGAGGGCGAAAAAATGGACGATTGTTGGGGTCACTCTTTGTTTTACTTAATAATTTATTTGTTACATGATATATCATTAATTTATTTAATGACTTTCATCAAGTTTTTTTAACATATCTAATTTTCTAATAACTTCAATCTTCAATAGTACCACTGCTTTACTGACGATAAATTGCTTATAACAAAAACTTAACCACAAGTGTAAAAATAATAAAACTTGACCAATGAACTAATGTCATACGAAGAGCACTTATCGAATAAAACAACTTGCACTTTTGGTTTTACAAACGATTAGTGACCCATTTCGCTTAAAAGTCTTCTGCGATAAACATGAAAGAATTTATGCGAGATTAATTTGCCACATTTTATCCTACCTCTACATATTTACGTTCAAAGAATATGCAAATGTTTCAATTTTCATTTGAGTTAGTTTTAACAATGATATGCGACAGTCTGCAAGCGTAAAATGAGAGAATCAAACACCAAGGAAGATGCACCCGAGCAAAAGGGAACCGGTGGAGTGTAACAATTCACATTCCTTGTGGTTGAACTTTGAATTATCTTACATCGTCTGCTGAGTTTTTCTTATTTCGACGATTAACTGAAAATGGCAAAGGAGATCCTGTACGTTTCAAGCAAACATGTGAACTGATCGTCAACCAATTTAAAGTATACCTAACTTAATCGAACGTCCGCCTTATCTCTTTCATCGAATGATATATAGGAAGACAGTTTCAATTTCAGCTCTTTTCTTTTTTATGATTAAATGTACAAAGATATTGGAAACTTAATAACACCGCACGGATTCCGAAAGTGGTGGGCAAAGGGAAAAGAATATGTTACTCTATATTATTTGAGGAACAAATAATCGTCATATGGTGTATTCTCGCCCATCCGGAAACTTGAACAAATTGATAACACTACTTATTTGCACAAAGCTATATATCAGTATTTTATTACGTGTTATGTTGAGATGTTTAGTTTCTCAATGGACTGATTATGCCATAAAATTAGTTAGAATAGTGTATATATTGAACAATGTCTCTAGTTTTTGCGGAAGCAGTCGTTAAAGAGATTTTATTATTTATACCTATACAGGGTGTTTTTGAAATACATCCATATATTTTAATCTATTAATCCTCATCTAATGTGGAGTCGAATGACACTTTTTAAATTTAAAAATTCAACAAAAAATTTAAACTAACTATATCTGTGCAAGCTTGATGTTAAGTTATTCACTTTTTATTAGAGCTAATTCTGCACAAAATAAGTTTTGCAGGACTTGAATTATCTATCCCCCTTATCCCCCTTTTGGTGTATGACACATTTTATATCAATGGATTGTAAATTTTATAAGCTAATTTTATAAGCTAAAAAAATGGCACGAAATTTTTTTTTTACAAGTTACGCATTAAAAGAAGAAAGAAGAAAACTGTCTCTACTGGGACCATTTGTCACAGAGCAGTACTGTGTGCTCCGCTGTGTCTGTGTCATCACAATGCATCATCTTGCGTTATACCTATTCTTTTGGTATAAAATCTAAAGTAACCATGGCCCGACAGGAACTGGGTCACGAAGAAATCTAGCCTCACCCAGGGGTCTCAGATGAGTAGCTTCGTCCAGGCTGCCGTGCGCGTGTGATTGTTCCATATTTCGTGCCATTTGTTTAAGGTTATATATCGCTCCCTTTTTTTAACCGTTGGTAGATGGGCACCTTCAGTGTGGTACAGTCGGTGTCTGTCTTCAACGAGCAGATTAATCGGTGGAATTCCCGCGACAACCTGTATCATACTAGTGGATGTTGTACGATATCCACTGGCTATTCTTAATAAGGCCTTTTTTTGAATGCTCAAGAGCATGTTCTTGTATTTTTCTATCCGGATGACCTGTTGCCACACCGGCGCGCCATATAGGATGGTTGATTGGATAACTCCACTTTGGTCCGCTAAGTCCCCGTATGTGCCAAATCATCGGCATAGTTGCTCCCTTCGTAAGGGACAACGCTAGTACCTGGTCATACAGGATATTCCAGAGGAGTGGGCCCAGCACTGATCCCTGGGAGGCACGTGCCAACATCTCAATCGATTTCGTCTTTGATACTTTGATCTTTCTGTTTTCGAAATAGCTTTCCACGACGTTTACGAGGTACTGAGATACCTCCCTGTTGTAAAGTTCCTCTACTATCTTTCTCCAAGTGGCTGAATTAAATGCATTTTGCACGTCCACAGCTATTACCGCAAACCATCTGCTGTTTGCGTTTTCTGCAGAGTTCACTACCACGTTTATTGCTTGTATAGCAGAGCAACCCTTTCTAAAACCGAACTGCCTCTTGGAAAGTCCGCCTTTCTGTTCTACTTCCAGCTCTATCCTGTATTTTATAAGTCTTTCATAAAACGCCCCTGTGCTGTATTAAAGTCAGCCCTAGATAGGCAAATAGTTCTAAAAGTAGTATATACAGAGTAGGTATATTATCACTTTGACATATCCGCTTGGACGCGTAAGCCCGCGTAAACGAGCGTCTTTCTCCCACTAACAGGAGGGGATATTTAAACTATTGTAATGAACTTCTTGACGAAGAAATTGGGCGAGATTCCGAAAAGACCACGGCCACTATGCCGCTTCGGCGGTATAAGGCTTTTAGTTTATTAGAATTTGAATCAAACATAGATAACATATCTTTGTCCAAAAGTCGTCTACAAACGCAGACAAAGTTGAAGAGAATTTATCAGCCTACAGCATGTAAATATTAATAATTTAATTGTATATATGTTCCTGTATTTTGTGTGGTTAGAACTTTTAAAATAAAGCGACTGCTACGTAGTAACCTGTCTACGAAGACAGTCTGTAAGTACTTTTTTTTATGAAGATTTGCTGTGTTCCTGTGTCCATACCAGGAGGTAATTACTTGGCCTCGTCTGCATACGTTTTAAGAACGTTTCGTGTTTAGTGCGTGATCGCAGTTTTGTCGTTTTATGTACGTTGTTTTTAGCTTATTGTAATGCACTTTTATAGTTTCTTGATTTATGTACATTTTGCTAACAGCCCATGCTGTTATTTTTTATGTAAAGTAAATTGTTGTAATTACTTTTAAGATTTGGTATTTTTGCATTACTTTAAGTAGAGACTTGTCGTTTTAAAGTCCTAGTCATACGTAAAATTCGGGTGGCCACCACTTTATTTATTTCAAGTTATTAAAAATAACATTTTAACTTTGAGTCTTTCGGTGTTTAGTATATTTTTTAGAGTATATTGCTTATGCATTTTTCTGTCTTTATGTACATATTATTATTAAACGAATTGCAGCCTTGTTGCCTACGTACCCTGATGTCTCCTTGCTCCATTTTGTTGTGTAACATTTGATTTTTTGGTAATATATTTGTTTATTTAGATATTCGCGTTTTAGTAACCTTTTCTCTCTTCCCTTTCAGTTACATAATTAAATAATGTTAAGCCAATGTTAAGCTTGGAACGTGGGTAAAAAAGTTTATATTTTCTTGTAGCTCCATAGCTGGGGCATTCTTTGAGCTTTTGTCTTTAGTTTTATCCTTGGAAAAAGTCGAACGTTATAGTAGCTTCTAGCTAGGGGTTGAAGGTAATTTTGACTTAGATTTATCGAGGTAAAAGAGCCTCTCATTATCCTGTCGGAAAATTGTATTATCAGCCTTTGTACCTGTGACAATTCAACTAGTACGTCTGTTTTGTAAGCATTCAAGTTACCCAGAATGAAGACTAACAGTAACCTACTACATCATTTCCTAGCCCAAATCATCACACTTTGCGTAAGGTCTGACATCCAACAGCAAATTTCAAACGTTACCGTTGTCCATATCATTTTCACATTCGCTCATCCATCATGAACCTACAAACAAAAAACCAACTTATTACTTAATACCATTTGATGTTATATCTTTGTCTACAATTCACTCTGTCATTACACCATCCCGACCTGACGGCTCGCGGCGTGATGATTTGAAGTAAGCGTTAGATTAAAAATCGGTTGATAGGAATGGAAGAAGGAATAAAGACCGGTTAATAGTTCGCAGAAAGGCACCTGAAGAGCGGCAAATAGGACACCCGAAATATTGGACCTGTTAGGTAATGGGTTATATGGCGTCTGGACTCACGTTCTTGCTCAAGTCGATCTTTCTAAGAACACCTTAACAAACATCTTTATACTGTTCCTCTTATTACGGCCTACACGATTGACAATATCCCTGAAGAGTGAACAATGCGCCGAATGAAGAAAGATTTTTGTTAAAAAGAAAATTTTAGCTAAGAACATTTTCGGAAAGCCTGTAGTATCGATTTAGATTCAAGAAAATATTTTTTCAGTTTAATAATATCAACCAAATTGTCAAAACAGATCATAAGTAATAATAATGTTAGTACAATGCTCTTTTAGTAGATGGAACCACCCTCCATAGAAATTCAATCGGGCTAGCTTTATCGGTAAACACAGAATTTGGTAAAATCTGTAGGCATTCTAATAAGTGCCTTTCTATCGCCTTCGGCATGAGGCACGTCGCTCGCCGATGTGATCAATTATTTTGATCTTTCAGACATATATTGCTATTGTAAAGAAGGCAAGAATGAACAAATTAGACATACAGCTGTCTCTTTCCGCATAAGTGAAATTTTTAAGGCTTAAGGCAAAATCTTAAAAGAAGTCCGATTTTCATCATAGAGATGAGATAGATCTTACCTCATTCAAAGTTGCCTAACTGACTAAAATGGGCGTTTCGTGAATAATAGATATTTCTGCTGATGACAAACTGATATGCTCATTTTCAATAAAAAGGTGCTGAAAACAGTACTTATTAATAAATTTGTAAAGGTATTTATAGAAAACTTCCCTCTCTATTGGACACCTTTTATTTATGAATTATTTTCTGTTGGATAACTGCTTTGTACATTTTGCTTCCGCATCGTGGAAGTATGGTAACACAAAAAAAATATTACTTTTTGCTCAAATAGGCTTAGAGTTTCATTAAGTTTGAGCAAAAATAAATTTCTCTCTGTCGGTCTGTCGTTCTGTAACTTTTTTTTTGTACAATTACTCTGAAATGGTTTATGATATTGACTTGAAATTTGGTACACTTATGTATTACAACGAGATCTGGAACTAGATTATATTTTGATCTATTTTTGTTGAAGGGTTGGAGGGTAAATGAGGGATAAATAGGTAAAGCAAGCAAGTAAGAGTCCATAGAATAGAGATATGTTGTATGTACGAGAAGCAAAGATCTTCAAATGACATGGCATCAGCCACCTCCACATCATCCTTATTACCACCCCCACCCCGTTATTAAAAGGAAGTGAAAAAAATAAAATTGTGATTTAGTGTGTGTGTAAGAATCAGAGGCCTCACAACCTTGTTTTGACATCAGCCACTCCCATTACCACCCCGTCCCATTATTGCGGTTAAAAAATTTAATTTAGTGTGTGTATAAAACCAAAGGTCTCAAAATTTTTTTTGGCATTGGTCACCCCACTATCACCCCCACTCCATTATTAAAGGAGGTATACAAATGAGATTGTGATTTAGTGTGTGTACAAGAAGCATCAGCCACCCCCACGACTACCCATACCAGAAATTTGGATGTTGAAGTGGTGATTCCTTAGGCAGCGTTTTTAAAAAAAAAACTGTATCAAGTTTTCTTCCTGGAAATAGTGACAACATATTTCAAATATTATTCTCTTCCATCGTTCCTTAACTATTTTTTTAGTGGCCACTTTGCATACTTTTCACTTAAAATATTTCAGGTTTCCTGCTCTGAACATCAACTATATCCCGAACATTATTTTCCACTAAACGTATAGCGTTTCCTCCTTGACAGTTGTGTTAACTATATACATGCCAAATATTTTCGCTCTCCATCATATTTTCTTTAATATTTTTTTAGTGTCCACCCTGTGTATTCTTTACTAAAAGTAAATCCCATTTCTTCGTTGGCAATACCTACCAAATATTACTTTTCCCCGTCAATTAGTTTTCTAGATATAGCGTCAACAGGTAGCCAGACACCAGACTGATAGACAGATGGACGGAGTTCGTAATTTAACGTTGACTATTATGCAGTCTGAGAAGTGAAAATCCGATGAAATCTCGAAAAGGGATTTTTACAATACTTCCATACGGTAAGCGAAGTAAAGAAGTAGAAATGTACCAAAAAGGTCAGAACACTTCAAGATTTAATCCTTTCTTAGTTATAATGAAACAAAACATCTCTGAAAATCTCGACAAAAGTTCTTGGTGTTGCGTTTTTTATTCAAGCCAGTATGAAACAAATATTACGAAAACATTACTACCGAAAATCCTATAACCACCAGTCTAAAAAGGTCTAGTTATGCGGATTTAAAAATAATTATCAACATAAAACGCGATTAAAATCGTTGATGACAACAAGCAAACAGTGAAGGATTTATTAGACGAACGCACAAGGACTATCCGCAGACCGCCTTCGGACTTATTTGCCATCACAAAAAGAAGCAAATGAATGTACATTTTTTTAGAAACTTGTGAACCTCTTTTACTGATATCATTGCGGGTCAAATTAAAATTTTCAACTTATATCATACCTACCGCAGAATCGTCTCCTAAAATTAAACCAATTACCTTTTTATTGCGATTCCTCCCAAACCCAAACAGGTTTTCATTTGTATTCTTTATAATTCATTATTTGAAGGCAAATTGTTTTCATTAAGTCATTATAAACGATTAATCCAAATTATCCTGTATAAAAATTGCATGGCTTTCAGGCTGGTAATATCGGGTTCGAATTTTAGATAATTTATATAATGGGCATTTTACACTTAAGAAATTTCATGAAACACATTAAACTTTTAAATTGCTCTATTCAGGTTCGCTTTATAATGTATTCATGCTAGAAACTGATTTATTAACGGCAATAAAGAAGCCACGTCATAATATTTAGTCTGGGTTGACTTATGAGCTGTACTCAACGAATAACCCTCTTGACCACTCATCTTCAGCATAAAACAGTTCTCACGAATATTCCTGCAACACAGACCCTTCTATTCAACTGATAAAAAGCATAGATTAATACACTTACTCGGTTAATGCTTGTGTCTAGTTTTATGCTTCATCTGAAGTTGCAAATTTGGATCTGCTATATATAATGCATTTTATTAAATACTCTTCACAAATATAGTAGGGTATCATTACAATCTTCACCGCAAAATTAACATACGATTGAAAAAATTAAGTTTATTCCTGATTCATACAAATTTGATACATATAATCAATAGTAATACAAAAAATAATTAAAAACATATTAAAATCATACAAAATTTATAATGAACAACAATATTTAAAAGCCGTGTCATTCAATATTACCATTTAAAATGCATTGTACCGAATAGAACATCCTATTTATTGGGAACTAATTGTGTATTTAAACGTATTTCCTCCAAGAGATCTCATACTTATAGGCAATTTATTAAAAAAAAATCGGCAGCTACTGGAAGCGGCTGGAACCTCCCCACCCGGTGAATCTTTGAAGCCGAAAAGAGCACTAAACAATACGAACGATCTCATTTAATTATATTTATTAAGTTGAAATATTTTTTTCGTATTAAATCAGAAAAAAAGTCTTGCGTTCGGTGGGATTTGGACCTCAGAACTTGAGTGTTAAATTTATAGTCTGCACAACATTAATATTTTATTCAATATTTTTAATACAAATATATGCTTCATCGGATCCTAGCCCGGGGCCAGCCAGACAACCACGGTGAACACCGCCGTGGCGAGTGTGAGGCTGGACGGGGTAGGTCCGGTTTGGCTTGGAGAAAAATAGAAAAGTAGCTCCTGTCTTCTGTAGGCATTCTTAAAGACTAGGTTAAAATTATAATATGTCCACATGGATCTAAAATTAATATAAAAATAAACACAATTCTATAAAAACGTTCGTAGGCAAGAGCACTTAATAATTTTGATTATTGATACGGAAAACAATTAAACGAAAAAACCTGTTCGTTGGTAATAGGATGGATGGCAGGGATGGCCATCTTTGGAAAAAACCATATAACTCTTGGTGGACAGTTTCCCTGCCAGATGTAGTCAGGGTAGTGTTCATGGTGGATCGTTTAAGTTTGAGTTGGTATATTTTGTTTTATCTTTTGGCCTCGACCAATTTTTCACGGGGGAGTGAGAGCTGTCAAATTTTTGGTTCCAATGTTTCTCTGGGCAATTTGGTTTTTGTTTTTGTTTAGGTTGGTACAAATGTCTTAAATTGTTTTTAGGTTATGTAGTACTATTTTTAGGTTATGTTGCCGGAAGAATTTCCGGCGGGATGCCGGAAGTAGCGGAAATAGTTTTTAAAATATAATGTCACTGTCACTTTCAAAGTTTTATTGGAAAAAACTCACCGAAAGCGTTCCGGTGGGGTTGCTTACACTTGTAGGGCTTGTAAGCGGTTCAGGATGGCCTCTCACACCATCCGTGGGCTTTATAAACGTCGAAAAAACTTGTAATCTCTCGATGCACCTGACACGTCAAAAATACTCAGCATACAGTCTGCACGCTTTAACACACTAGCAGAGAACTTATACCACAAATGGACCCGTAGTATTTTTTGGGAATTTTCCTTTGAGTCCATTTAATAAAATTTGACATTTTTCTGAAAATTTGACATTTTTCTGAAAAGTGATATTTTTCCGAAAATTTGGCATTTTTTGAAGTGACATTTCTCCAAAACTTTGACATTTTTTCGAAAATTTGACATTTTTCTGAAGTGACATTACTCCGAAAATTTGACAATTTTCAAACATTTGACATTTTTCTGAAAGGTGACATTTTTCTGAAAGGTGACATTTCTTCGAAAATTTGACGTTTTTTTCGAAAATTTGACATTTTCCTGAATTTTTGACATTTTTCTAAAAAGTGACATTTCTCTGAAAATTTGACATTTTTCTGAAGTGACATTACTCCGAAAATTTGACAATTTCCAAACATTTGGCATTTTTCTGAAAGGTGACATTTCTTCGAAAATTTGACGTTTTTTCAAAAATTTGACATTTTTCTGAAAAGTGACATTTTTCTGAAAATTTGACATTTCTGAAGTGACATTTCCCAGAAAATTTAACATTTTTTCGAAAATTTGACATTTTTCTGAAAAGTGACATTTCTCCGAAAATTTGACGTTTTCCTGAAAATTTGACATTTTTTAAAAATCTGACATTTTTCCTCGCATTTTTCTGAAAAGTGACATTTCTCCGAAAATTTGATATTTCTTGGAAATTAAAAAAAAAATTTCGTGACTCGTCTTGTAGAAATATTTTTTTGATATCATCATCAGTTCGCCTGTTATAAGAATTTTATGCTTTTACGACGTCATCAGAACGTAGGTGTATTTTTAGTTCACTCGTATTTCACCCATCTACAATATTTCCATCTACGTTTCAAACTTTAATTGGATGTTTCCAATAGTTAAGTCGATATCTGCACCAGTTTCTAAGAATTTTTCTTATTTGTGACGTCATGTGACGTAGGTGTATTATTAATTCACTCGTAATCCGTCCGTCTACAATATTTATACCTACGTTTCAAATTTCAGTTCGATATCTTCAACCGTTCCCGAGTTATCAGCCGAAATCATTGAACACCTCTGTCATGATTAGAACATCACCCTGTACATTGCACTGCTTTGAGGACAAAACAAGTGAAATTTTTGTTTTTTAATTTTTTTCACGGAAACCAAATCGAAAAAGTGCAAGTGTGATATATCGTTGAAATCGGAATTTTTACTGCTTTTCAATGGTTCAATTACAAATTGTAAGTAATCATAAAATAAACAACTTGTTGTGCCAAAACGGCACTAAACGTAATCCGATCTCAACCAAAACCTTTTCAGATCTTCTGGAGCACTAAAGAAACCCTCATGCAAAGTTTCATCCAAATCCGTTTAGTAGCTTCGCCGCTATCGTGCTAACATACATACACACACACACACACACACACACACACACACACACACACACACACACACACACACACACACACACACACACACACACACACACACATACACACACACAGACATTTTTCAAAAACAACTTTTTTGGGTTCCTGGGACCTCAAAACGTAAAGATTTGATGTTATCTCAATTTTCGATTTTGGACTAATTGTAGTAACCTCCCACAATTTTATTGTGGGGAGGTTAAAAGGAAAAGAATACAATTGTATTCCAGGATTTCCATAGAAATTAAATTCTAAGATCGTTATTGTGATGTGCGTTGTGGTTACGTATGTTTTTCTCCTTATAGTTTTTTTATGTATCATATATACTCAAAAATATATTCGCACATAATCTGTGTGTGAATTCTATGTCATTATAGATCTCTATATATATTTGTCGCATCTGCTTGGTAGTCGAGTTTTACTAACGGCCTGTGCAGTGCAAAAATCCAGGTGTCAGTACCTCCATACTAGGATAACGCAGCCTTCGTACAGAAAAGATGACGGCATAAAAAAACTTAAGCAAACTGTTTGGATTGCCGTGCCTGTTAAATTTTTCGATGAAAAAAGTGTTTCTGGAAATTTTATATCATATAAGTACCATACCAATACCATATATTTTTATTAAAATGTACCTTTAATTTTTTCAAGCCTTGATAAATAATGACATTTTTTTTTCGCGTGCGCGATGCTGGACAGTTCTTCCGTGTCTCCGACATTCTCACGGGAGAAGCGCCAGCGAATTATCCACAGCCACTCCCCGCATCCCGCAGGGTTAGTGACTGTAGATGCCAGATTCGTGTGCCCTAAGAAGACGAAGGAACCCCAGGATAACTGCCTTCTGCATTTGGCCTGCCAACCACTCGGCTGACTTTTGGCAGGCTGGTATGGCCTTTAATTCCGAGAGCAGCGTAGGCCTCATTCCACCAAGTACACCGATTATCAGGACGACCATCTTGACCGAGTAGTCTGGGTATAGCACTCGGAGCTCATACCGGAGATCTCGGTATTTAGCCCGTTTTTTCCCCTCCTTCAAGATGATGTTTGTCTCGGCAGGTGCCGAGAATTCCATGACATACATCACCTTGGTTTGATGGTCGAGGAGGACTATGTCAGGCTTGTTTGCTTGTATCTGCCTGACCGTCGGAAACGAGTAGTTCCAATATATTCGGCACTTCTCGTTCTCGACAACGGACTCGATCTCTCCGGGGACGTAAGGCAGCACTGGTGTTTGGTCTACTTCGTACGAGTGCCGAAGATGGTAGTACAGCACTCGTAGAGCCGCGTTATGCCTATGAATGTAGGCCGAAGTCGCATATACCGGACATGCAGATAGTAAGTGCATGAGCGACTCCGGCGCCTGACGGCAGGTCATACAGGTAATGTCAGGGACCTCCACACCCATAACGCGACTGCGGTAGACCAAGGTGTTAATAACACCATCTTGGCAGGTCACAATGAATCCCTCAGTCTCCGACTTTAGCCCTGCTGACCGTAAGAAGGCGAAGGTCAGCTTTGTCGATAAACCCAGTGTCTCTATGTTGTTGTAGAATACACCGTGCATGGGCTTATCGACGTGCTGCCTGAACAGATTTCTCTGCTCGGCAGCTTTAATTTGGGCTGTCAGGCGATTTGGCGCAAGTTCAGTTAGATTCTAGCTCAGCACCTCGCCGGCCTCCTCGCCTGAAGTCGAATATGAGACCAAGATCATCTGCGGCCTTACGTGCTACCTTGAATAAAAATGCAGTTTCATGATCTCTTACAAACCGCAGGAGTGGGTCCGAGCTCCTAAGGACGTTGCATGCCACACCCAGTGCTAGTCTACCATGCGCACACTACAGACTCAAGAGTCCTCGCCCCCCCCCCCGTTGGCGTGGGAGGTACACTCGAGGAACGGACGACCTAGGATGGATGCTTTTGTGAACATGCATCATCTTGCGGGTATCCCTATCCAATTGGCGCAGCTCATCTAGTGTCCACTTAACTACTCCGAAGGAGTAGAGCAGAATCGGAACGGCAAGCATATTAGTTGCAGACACTTTGTTCTTCCCCGAAAGTTCGGAAGACCAAATCTTTCGGAGCCGGTGTCTGTACTTGCCGAGGAGAGTATCCTTAATTTGTTTCACGTCCTGGATGTGATGTTGTTCCACACCCAGGTACGTGTAGGTCTCTCCGGTATCCAGATGTCGTAGGATGCTTCCGTCTGCGAGCTGCGCGTCTTCAAGGAATATCCCGCTTCGTCCTCTCTTGAGGTGGACAACTGCACACTTGTCCAGCCCGAATTCCATGCCAATGGCCCGTGTATACTCTTGGACCACCCTTAGAGAGTTTTGGAGTTCGCACTCTCCGGAGACATAAAGTTTTAGGTCATCCATATAAAATAGATGGGTGACCTTATGCCTCCGATTGCTGGGTGGGCCACATTGGTATCCGCGGGTTTGGCGGAGCCTGACAGATAACGGCAGCAGTGAGATGCAAAATAGGAGAGGACTCGGGAAGTCACCCTGGAAAACTCCTCTCCTAAAAGTTACCAACTCTGTTGATATACCTGCTGAGCACCAGATGTTATGGTGAAGCGGGTTCTCCAGAGTGGCATCAGTTGTTCGATGCATCTCACTAGTGGGGCAGGTACCACAAGGCATTGCAGCTTATTATTATTATTATTGTTATTATATAAAGTCAACAAGACGATTACATTTTCGAGTTTGACTAAAAAAAAGTAACATTTTACAGATTCTGGTTTGATTGTTTTGTATTTTTCCATTTTGACATAAGCAAAAGACGATTTTTTTCAGTTTTAGTCACATTTATACCCAATTGATTTGTTAAGAAGCAATCCATCATACTGTAGATGGTGACAAGAGTTCAAGAGACATGAATTCATGCATGCGTTTAACTGATCGAGTAAATTGTAGCCTATACTAATCTTTGAGATCTAGAGAGAGAGATTAGGGAAAAATCTAATTTTCTATTTTCTTTTTTCGGCTTTTCACCTCAGGGGCTGTTTGGACAGCGATCGCCAGACGAATTTAGTGCATGTATATACAAACCATGTACTATGTAATAACATAATCAGTAGGTATATGAGTGATCCAAGAAAGTCAACATAGATCTTATTTTAAACTCTACTAAAAATGATGTAATTGAACCGCTTAGCTATTTACGGCTAAAAGAGGATGTTAATAAGTGGCTAATTTTGGCCTAAGCTGGGCAACACAAAATTAACAAGGTTTTTGATAGCATTCTTCCCGTAGAATGCGACGATGTATTCGGTTTTACGGAAAAATGGCGGGAAAATGTGGAAAGGTTAAGAAAATGCTTCAGAATTGAGAAAAATGTCAGAAAAATGCGGAAAAATTAAGAGAATGCTCAGAAATTTACATATTTGAGACTGTAATATTCAATTTTTAAGCATTTTACTGACATTTTTCGACAGTGCGAAGTAGAAAAATACTAAAAGAAACCACACCATAATCTAGAACAAAATATTATAGATCTTAAAAGTTTAACTTGTGAATATTCAGACAGGACTTTGTAAATTCTCAAGCATTTTCTTAACTATTCCACATTTTCCCGCCATTTTTTCCGTAAAACCGAATACCTACATCATCGCATTCTACGGGAAAAATGCTATAAAAAACCGTGTTCATTTTTCGCTGCCTAGCTTAGGCCAAAATTAGCCAGTTTTTAACATCTTTAGGACAGAATATGTGGTTTGTGCATCGCTTCATATTCCTGTCCTAGACCGTAACTATTTAAATCTGTACTTTCCACAACATTGGATTGAACGTGAGAAGGAATTTCCTTGACCATCTTGTAGTCCAGATTTTAGTCCATTGGATTTCTACTTTTGGAGTTACATGAAGTCTTTAGTTACTTTTAGTGTCACGTCGACTTAAGGGTCAAAGTATTATGAACCTAATATTACTAAAAATAATTTTACTTTATGTTTTAGTAAACATTTAAGAGACTAGATTAAGATAAATGGCGGTCATTTTGAACACTTACCGAAGTAATTTGTATTATTAGAACTTTTTAGTTTGCTGTTGACTTCCCTCGCTTACCATAAAGAAGTATTGTAATCGTGAAAATATCACTTTCCGAGGTTTTCCGGATTTTCACATTTCAAACTATGTAGATTACAAAAACTAATGTCTTTTATTCCCGTGAGTATGTCTGTCAGTCGCAGTCGGTTTGGTGTCTGTCTGTTGTGCGCTAAATCTACAAAAATATTTGACAGAAAATTAATATTTGGTAGATAGTTGACGCTACTTTCAACGAAGAAATTGGATATACTTTTAGTGAAAAACGTGCAGGGTGGACATCCCTAAAAAAATAATTAACGAAACAAATGTGATGAGGACAACAATATTTGGCATGTTGTTAACATGACTGTTAAAGAAGAAACCTGCTATACTTTTCGTGAAAAATATATAGAATGGTCATGCTAAATAATAATTATTAACAAATGATGGTGGGAAATAATATTTGGAATGTAGTTGACGCTACCAGAGTAACTGGATCAATCAATAAAACAAATGAAGCTGTGTGGAAAAGAGGGTGGGGTTATCACGAAGGTGTAAACTTAAGTCAATAAACATTTTAACTATAGTTCTTATTACAGAAACAAAATGTGACAATTCAGAAGAAATATTAACGAAGATAACGCACTAATTTTCTAAAAAGATGGATGCTAAGTTTTAAAATGATGCATTAAAGGCTATAGTCGGTTAAGATGAGTGAATTTGCCCCCGCACGATGGTGGTCATTTTTTTTTCTTGGATTGTTGTTAATATCATTTACAATTTTGCTAAATTTCAGCACATAATTAAACCGTTTTCGAGTAAAAAAAAAACGAAAATTTTCGAAAATAATTTTTGTCTATTGAACGGCATAACCGATTCAAATAAAATCTTAACCAGTTATAGATACTATCAGAACATACACGTGGAAAATATTGAAGTAAAATCTAACAATGGGAACATTGAGAAATAATCCATGAATTTTTCGGGATTTGTTTTAACCCCTATGAAGTTTCGGCAGAACTGTACTTGTACTTGAAAAAAATAAAATGTTATTTTTTTTTTAAATTATGATACGCTGATATTAAAATTGTCATCTTTTTTTGTAGCATCTTGGGATAGTATTTTATAATCACTAATTTTTTGAAATCTGTATTATCAGTAGAAGGTCCCGATACGCTGATGCTAATATTAAAATATTTTGTTTGTAGTATCTTGGGATAGTATTTTATAATACCTAGTTTTTTGAATTCAATATCATTTATTTGGAGTCCCCCAAAAAAAAAATCTTTACCCGTGCTATCTATGGGCATGCCTAGCTTCTAGTTGGCGTCCTGTCGCAAACATTCGCAACGTTGTCAAAGATCAGAAACAAAAGCCGTTTAAAGCGGGAAATTTTGAAGTGGTCAAACTCAATAACGTAACTATGCACTTTTAACTTGGAGTATTGGAAAATAACGCACTGAGAAAACAGTTTCAGTCAAAGGACAATACTGAATTTCAAAAAATACATCTCTACTAGAAGAAAAGGATTTTTCTATTGCACTAAAATGCTAGTTTTACTGATGCACTTAAACTACATCAGACGATACTATAATAATGTTACAACTATAGTAGGAAAATTCATTTTCACGCGTATACATACACATGCTGTCTTATACAGGGTGTCCCGAAACTCCCGCCTTCCCCTTTAGGTGCTAATTCCCCATGCAAAAATAGTAAGAAAAGTTCCTACAAACATGTGTCCGGAAATGCTTCCTAAGGGAGCTACGGCCCTCTAAGGATGGCGCAAAAATAGGTGTTTTTACTAATTATCTCGGAAATGATTTGGGACAACTGTATGAAACTTGGTTAACTTTTTTCGATTATTAAAGGTTATTGTTTTACAGTATTAGCCAAAATTAATTTCATCCAGGGGCGGAGAAACGAGGGGTCGGTGTTCTTTGTTGCTACATATTAATTTTTCCATTTGACATTTTTAGTATTTTAATCCCCGATTATGATTCCCTGGTTAATTCTGCATAAAAAATAGGCGTAAAACAATAACCTTTATTAATCGAAAAAAATTAACCATAAAGTTGTCCCAACTCATTTCCGAGATAATTAGTAAAAACACCTATTTTTGCGCCATCCTTAGAGGGCCGTAACTCCCTTAGGAAGCATTTCCGGACACCTGTTTATAGGAACTTTTCTTACTATTTTTACATGGAGAATTAGCACCTAAAGGGGAAGGCGGGAGTTTCGGGACACCCTGTATATTTGTGAAATTCTAAAGTAGTATTAAATGGTAACATATGTATCGGAGTATTTGAGGTTAGAAATTTTATTTCTCTAACTCAAAATTTTTTATTAAAAAAAAATAAGGGCTTCTACTTGATGACTTTTGTCATTTCAGATTTTTTTTTTAAATTGATGAATTTTGGTGAATAATAATTTCTTCTAATGTTGCTGATTTCAAAGAATTTAGGATCATAGAACACTATCCCAAGATGCTACAAAAAATATGATAATTTCAATGCAGCGTATCACAATTTAAAAAAATAAAAAGTACATTTTACTTTAAGGAAATTCTACCGATAATACTGATTTTAAAAAATTAGGAATTACAGGATACTATCTCAAGAAGCTACAAAAAAAATGATAATTTTAGCATCAGCAAATCATAATTTAAAAAAATAGAAAAGGACATTTAATTTCTTTAAGAACCTTCTACTGATAATACCAATTTCAAAAAATTAGGAATTATAGAATACTATCCCAAGAACCCAAGATGCTACATAAAAAATATTATTTATCATAAGCGTTGTCATAATTTAAAAAATAGAAAAGAACATTGTATTTTTTTCAAGTACCAAATACCCATTTGATCGCTTTAGAAAAATTATGTTAGATTCTACAAAAAAAAAATTAGTAATTGTAGCAAAACTATATAAGGGTAAAAAAATCCAGAGAAATTCATCAATTTTTTTCTCAATGTTCCCGTTGTCAGATTCTATTTTAATTTATTCCACGTTTATGGTCTGGTAGTATCTATAATTTGTTAAAATTTTATTTGAATCGGTTATGCCGTTCATTAGATAAAAATTATTTTCGAAAATGATCGATTTTTTAACCTCCCCACAATAAAATTGTGGGAGGTTACTACAATTAGTCCAAAATCGAAAATTGAGATAACATCAAATCTTTACGTTTTGAGGTCCCAGGAACCCAAAAAAATTGTTTTTGAAAAATGTCTGTGTGTGTATGTGTGTGTGTGTGTGTGTGTGTGTGTATGTATGTTAGCACGATAGCGGCGAAGCTACTAAACGGATTTGGATGAAACTTTGCATGAGGGTTTCTTTAGTGCTCCAGAAGATCTGAAAAGGTTTTGGTTGAGATCGGATTACGTTTAGTGCCGTTTTGGCACAACAAGTTGTTTATTTTATGATTACTTACAATTTGTAATTGAACCATTGAAAAGCAGTAAAAATTCCGATTTCAACGATATATCACACTTGCACTTTTTCGATTTGGTTTGCGTGAAAAAAATTAAAAAACAAAAATTTCACTTGTTTTGTCCTCAAAGCAGTGCAATGTACAGGGTGATATTCTAATAATGACAGAGGTGTTCAGTGATTTCGGCTGATAACTCGGGAACGGTTGAAGATATCGAACTGAAATTTGAAACGTAGGTATAAATATTGTAGACGGACGGATTACGAGTGAATTAATAATACACCTACGTCACATGACGTCACAAATAAGAAAAATTCTTAGAAACTGGTGCAGATATCGACTTAACTGGAAACATCCAATTAAAGTTTGAAACGTAGGTGGAAATATTGTAGATGGGTGGAATACGAGTGAATTAAAAATACACCTACGTTCTGATGACGTCGTAAAAGCATAAAATTCTTATAACAGGCGAACTGATGATGATATCAAAAAAATATTTCTACAAGACGAGTCACGAATTTATTTTTTTTTAATTTCCAAGAAATATAAAATTTTCGGAGAAATGTCATTTTTCAGAAAAATGTCACTTCTCAGAAAAATGTCAGATTTTTAAGAAAATGTCAAATTTTCAGGAAAACGTCAAATTTTCGGAGAAATGTCACTTTTCAGAAAAATGTCAAATTTTCGAAAAAATGTTAAATTTTCAGGGAAATGTCACTTTTCAGAAATATGTCAAATTTTCAGAAAAATGTCACTTTTCAGAAAAATGTCATTTTTGAAAAAACGTCAAATTTTCGAAGAAATGTCACCTTTCAGAAAAATGCCAAATGTTTGAAAATTGTCAAATTTTCGGAGTAATGTCACTTTAGAAAAATGTCAAATTTTCGAAAAAATGTCAAATTTTCAGAGAAATGTCACTTTTCAGAAAAATGTCAAAAATTCAGGAAAATGTCAAATTTTCGAAAAAACGTCAAATTTTCAAAGAAATGTCACCTTTCAGAAAAATGTCGCCTTTCAGAAAAACGTCAAATTTTCGAGAAATGTCACTTTTCAGAAAAATGTCAAAAATTCAGGAAAATGTCAAATTTTCGGGAAAATGTCAAATTTTCGGAAAAATGTCACTTTTCAGAAAAATGTCAAATTTTCGAAAAAACGTCAAATTTTCGAAGAAATGTCACCTTTCAGAAAAATGTCACCTTTCAGAAAAATGTCAAATGTTTGAAAATTGTCAAATTTTCGGAGTAATGTCACTTCAGAAAAATGTCAAATTTTCGAAAAAATGTCACTTCAGAAAAATGTCAAATTTTCGGAAAAATATAACTTTTCAGAAAAATGTCAAATTTTCAGAAAAATGTCAAATTTTATTAAATGGACTCAAAGGAAAATTCCCAAAAAATACTACGGGTCCATTTGTGGTATAAGTTCTCTGCTAGTGTGTTAAAGCGTGCAGACTGTATGCTGAGTATTTTTGACGTGTCAAGTGCATCGAGAGATTACAAGTTTTTTCGACGTTTATAAAGCCCACGGATGGTGTGAGAGGCCATCCTGAACCGCTTACAAGCCCTACAAGTGTAAGCAACCCCACCGGAACGCTTTCGGTGAGTTTTTTCCAATAAAACTTTAAAAGTGACAGTGACATTATAAAAACTATTTCCGCTACTTCCGGCATCCCGCCGGAAATTCTTCCGGTAACATAACCTAAAAATAGTATTACATAACCTAAAAACAATTTAAGACATTGGTACCAACCTAAACATTTTTCAAAAACCAAATTCCCCAGAGAAACATTGGAACTAAAAATTTGACAGCTATCACTTCCCCGACCGATTTAGTGAAAAATTGGTCGAGGCCAAAAGATAAAACAAAATATACCAACTCAAACTTAAACGAGCCACCATGAACACTACCCTGGCTACATCTGGCAGGGAAACTGTCCACCAAGAGTTATATGGTTTTTTTCCAAAGATGGCCATCCCTGCCATCCATCCCATTACCAACGAACAGGTTTTTTCGTTTAGTTGTTTCCCGTATCAATAATCAAAATTATTAAGTGCTCTTGCCTACGAACGTTTTTATAGAATTGTGTTTATTTTTATATTAATTTTAGGTCCATGTGGACACATTATAATTTTAACCTAGTCTTTAAGCCTGCCTACAGAAGACAGGAGCTATTTTTCTATTTTTCTCCAAGCCAAACCGGACCTACCCCGTCCAGCCTCACACTCGCCACGGCGGTGTTCACCGTGGTTGTCTGGCTGGCCCCGGGCTACGATCCGATGAAGCATATATTTGTATTAAAAACATTGAATAAAATATTAATGTTGTGCAGACTATAAATTTAACACTCAAGTTCTTAGGTCAAAATCCCACCGAACGCAAGACTTTTTTTCTGATTTAATACGAAAAAAATATTTCAACTTAATAAATATAATTAAATGAGATCGTTCATATTGTTTAGTGCTCTTTTCGGCTTCAAAGATTCACCGGGTGGGGAGGTTCCAGCCGCTTCCAGTAGCTGCCGATTTTTTTTACTCAAAAACGGTTTAATATTAAGAGCTGAAATTTGGCAAATTTGTAAATGATATTGATAACAAAAAAAAAATAGCACCATCCGTGCGGGGGCAAATTCACCCATCTTAATCGACTATAGCCTTTGTAAAATCTTTGAATAAGAAACTATCAGTCCTCTTGGGGCAAAATGGTGTCAACCATAATATTTTCGAATAAATAAAATAATTAAAATTTGAATGTTGAGCGCTTTTGCGCATTTTATTCAGTTCATTCGTCTTCTCCAATATGTACGGGTGGTTCCCTCTCCTCTGACATCTTTGCGAAACGAGTACGACCGATATTCGTAATAAGCACATTTTTCTGAAAATTTTGACATCTTGCACGATATTTTGCCACAAAATCCCACATGGATTACACATTCAACACAGACTAATACTAACGTGAAAGCTCCTTTATTTTGTAAATAAGCAATGGTTTGAATTGCACTTATTATTTTAAATTTGTCTCATAATTTCTAAAGAATTTCGCGTGACTGATTAAAAACATAGAAGCTTTTGCCCTCCAAAAATGCCCCGAATACCGTATTAGTTTTACAACTCGCTTCGAATGAAGTGGGTTCTTAGAAATCTATAAAAATTTTAAACAAATATATAAATGTCTACAATTTGGTTGACACATAAGCAAACTAAATATTGAAATAAGACTTTACAAATAAGTAAAAAGTTAAGTTAATGGCAATAAAAGACATAAAATTGTTTGATAATAGTGGCAGTAAAAAAAGGCGTGTCTTATTATTTACTTGTCGATTAGGCTCCCTTGAACATCAAGAGCGGGTAAATAGCCATTGTTACCTAGTTTTAGCTCTTGAACTGGGATTCTCGTCCACTTGTATTAATATTTTACCAAAAGAAGGTGATAATTGTTCTCACTATAATAGTTGATATACACAAATGTTAAATAAAAAACAAGAAAATCCTCAAATATGACAAGTTAAATAAATTATATAAATGTTGTACCTAAACAAATTAATAGTCATATTTTTCACTATCACTATTCATTCACGTTACGGTAAAACCATATAGAAATTTAACATTTAATTATATAACTATAGAAATTTATTTTTTGTGCTCAATTTTCATTATTTATAAATATAAAATTCTATACAAAAAAGCAGGACGCTAAACAAATAGGATTTAAATGTGCAAAATAGCAAGATCTGGAGTGCTACAGAGATCTGTTTTAGGGCTTTCACTATTCATAATTTTCATTAAGCATCTGGGTAATAGTTTTGCAGTAAAATTGCTTTTATTATACCTGTGATGTTGGTTTTTGTAGAAATAAATAATTTACGGGATTATACTTTTACAAAGAACTCAATTTTTTCAGATATGTGGTGCAGAACCAATAATCTGGAACTTAATATCAAAATGCGGACCGTTTCGTTTTATAAAAAAGTTAATATATCGAATACATGTTAAAACGCTTAACACTGAAATAGCCATCACAAACACCAAAACACTTAAGAATACACTCCAGGTATATTTCCCCAAAAATCATGGCATCATAAGGGACAATTAAAACTAAACTCAAATTAATATTTAGTTGTTGTTGTGTTCCTTTGTGTGAATATATACATGGTCTTTTCTAGGTACGTGTAAGTAGGTGATTCCTTGAGTTATTCCAAGAAACGGTACTGTGTACATACTTTGCGGGTCGTTAGAAAAACTTTTTTCTGAAATTAATCAAGAATGTCTACTTTCTCGGCGCAATTTCAGATCCCAAAATACGCTATTCTAGTATTTGAGCCCGTTGTTAGGCTACTATCAGAAAATAGTCCGAGAAAGTTACTTTTTCTGAAATCGATCGGCAATGTCTACATTTTCGGAGCGATTTCAGATTACTACTAGAGAACTGCCAAAAATAGTGTCAGATTTCAAATTTTTATTTCAAATTTGACATACTATTTTTAGTTAGGGTTCATTTTATATAGTTTCATTAATTTCTTATTTGATCATTGGCGTAGATATACCTCATTCGTGCCAAATTAGCTCGAGAAGAAATTGATATATAAAATTTAAAACAAGTGGGATTTGTGGAAAATATTTTACGAAATAAAACATGACATGTCAATGGCCGCAACGCTTTTTACAGCAATAAAACTCCGTGTCCGTGTTTTCTAAAGCCGATCTAGCTATTTTACTATTAATAATAACATTTAATTGGTGCAGTTATCTCAAAAAATGGTTTTTCATGGCTACTATGTTAATAACTGAAATAAATCATCATATTTCAGCTGCCCATTTGCCTAAAAGCGTGCCAATCTTTAATCCGGCCCTGGCATGAATTGAAAAATTTTTAATTTTTATATTCAATTGTTTAGCGTGATTTATTTGGATTCGAAAGTTGACAAATGGCGTGTATAGACACATTGTAAGACGCTCCCGAAATAAGTGCTAAAAGTCTGTTAAAACCACGGTAAACTGAATCAAATTTTAAGCCACCGGTGAGCCAAGAAATTTTGCTTAACGTGGCATGTCATAATAGGAAAAAAAGTTCATATACAATTAATAAATTGAAAATTACTATTAGTGTTTTTTAAATAGTACCAAAAAATAAACTGTAAATCTGTGCCTTAGTTGACGGTCGACCTAAATAGACCTATCTATATAGGTACCTAAAAGACCCTTTCAAGTGCTTTATTGCGTAAAGAAAGCAATAAATATTCAGTGTCAAAAGTGAACAACACGTGTTTATAAAGCAAAGCAAGACAGACATATTAAACGTAAAAGTGTAAATAAATAAATAATAAATTTGTGTGTGCAGTGGAAAGTTTTTTAAGTGTACTAGGCCCAAAAAGAAGAGGGGATAAAAACTAACAATCACCACGCCAGAAGCCACAGAAAGCTAAGCTATAAACTAATTTATTTTATTTTATTAAACTTTATCAATTTAATCTCTATTAACCTAATTTATTAAAGTATACCTATCTTTCAGGTGAGGTTCTCATAATTGCTAAAAATATTCAAACTGGATCAGACCAGAAATAATCAATGGGGCACTGTCGGTGTGTTGCGTCCAAACTGAATCCTTATGGCACCTCAATGTAGGCATGCGTGATACAGGTTTCTCTCAGGAAAATGGTTTCCAAGAAAATACACACAGAAAAGAGTAATCTTGATACCTAGAGCAGCGGAAACTAAACTCAATAAATAGATCATATCGTGGGAGGCAGGGAGATGACTTATAGTGTTCTGTCACCATGGATACCCATAAAAGCTTGTAAAAGTTGAATACAAAGTGACAACGTATAGAAATTATATTTAAGTTTGTATAAGTGAAAGTGTTTGTAAAATAATTTATACCTCGGAATATTGTCAGCTTGATAAGAGATATTAATTGGTTGGTGTTTGGTTAGGTACACAAACCAAAACTTTCCGCAGTGCTTCCCTCTAACGCAGTAAATCATAGTTTATATACATATATACATAGTGCAGTGAAATCGTATATGGCCTAACGAAAATGAAAACGCGCTGAAAACCTAGCACACATATTGGACTTAGCAATAATAAATACATGGAGCAAAAGTCAAACACGCATTGACACCTAGAGTATGGAAGCTCAATCACACAAATAGACCATATCCTGGTAAGCAAAGAGACAAGGGAAAGGATCAAGAAGGTTAAAGCAACAAGGACAGCAGAAAACATACTGAAGAAAACGCTAACACTGAATAGCAGCAAACTAATAATAGAGAGACCATGTTACAGGTGGAAAACAACAATCGAGAGAATGATAAACAAACTGGGAAAGAAAAGCGAAGGGAAAAATTAAAAAAAAAAAACAAAAAACCATGCGTCATATGGCTCTCGCTGCTGGCAACAAGCATGACCCAAACCCAACCTAGCATCGGAAATCGAGGAATCAGAAAACTCAGAAAAAGAAGATTCGAAGAAGCAGAAACACACAAAGAGGAGCATAAACAGTAATAAACACCTAATATCAAAGACACAACACATTTCACACGAAGATTCAGAAGAGGCAGATACCCAGAACCAAAAACACAAAAAAGGGAGCCTAAACGCTCCCTCACGAAACAATACGGTAACGCATATCACAAATACCTACACCTCCCATCCCATATTCCTTTACCATGTGCCATGTGGCACTCGCTGCTGGCAACAAGCATGACCTTAGTCCAACCCAGCGTGGACGTAGCAGGTCCAGCTGTATAACTCTTGGAGTGGCAGCAATGCCTACCGCACGCTGGGAAATCAATCAATCAATTGTTTAGCGTGATTTATTTGAGATACTTTTTTCCTCAACCTCCCTTTTCAGCTGAATTCTAGATATCCTACTGAAGGGCGCATGTTCGTATTTGCACGACCGCGCTCAAAAGGCTTGGCGCGGCCCTGATTCCCTCTTTCCTGTATATTCTATATACTAATATCAGCATCGAGGGAATTCAAGTGACTGCCACACCCGAACGGGTATGCTATCCTGGAATCTTTTTGTAGAAAATGCTCTACAAAAAGTGTCATGTGCGATTTTTCTCCGTCTGGTTTCCTTTTACCTAAGAATCGAGTTAAAGATCAGAAAACATCTTTTCTTTTACCATTCTTCTCCATTTTAACGATTAATAATTCAGAACGTCGCAAAATGGGAATGCACAAATCGAGCCTAACAATATATATTACATAACTTATTAAATTCTGTAGTTTCATCCTTCCTACAATACCCGGATATGAAAACCCTAAGGTGCCTTGTCTATATTGGGTATTGTCTGGCGTGCATGTATTATTCAGTTTATAAAGCCATTTGCATTTCGAATAGAGGTAGTATAGAATTATTGTCTAAACGTTGGTTGTGGCATTTTCTTAATTTTTCTCTATTCTTATTGGGATGCTCTGCCACATGTATTCTTCTAAACAATGTCTGAAATCTACAAAATAATACAATTAACCAGTATTTTACTGGAAAATAACCTCTACGCCTGTGACTTTTACGTCAAAGGATCAGTTAGAGGGTGGTTTTGACAAATAATGAATAAGAACAAAAATATAAAAATGACGTATTTTGCTGACGTTTCGGAAAACGAATCTGTTTCCTTTCTCAAAGCGTATTATAATGTTTGTGGGCTGTGTATATTAAATACACAGCTTTAAGAATATATTTGTTATATTCAGTATCCATAGATACTTACTGCTTACACAGAACTGTTGATATATAATTGATAGTTTTATTTTAAACAATGTTGAGTTTGTTAAGTTCTTCTTTTAACATCGGCAGCCAGGTTGTGCAAACATCTACAGAACAATTCGACACGCATTTATCCTCATTCAATAGTATTATAGCCGCTTCTTTAATTTTTCTTTTCTTGCTATCTGTCTCTTTTGTTAAAATTTTTGCCGAGTCCCAGTTTATTCTATGTCCGTTCTCCCAAGCGTGTTCGCAAATCTTCGATTTCTGAATCTCATTTTTCCTAATGTAACCCTTGTGCTCACCCAATCTAACACTGAATGGTCTGGATGACTCACCCACATAATGTTTATTACACTCACACGGAATACTATAAATGCAGTTTTTTGAATTTTGCTCATGATTTAGCGGTTTTGTTTTTGTTAAAATAGATCTCAATGTATTGCCCGTTTGAAATATCGTCCTAATATCAAATCTATTGCCTATACGGCGTAGCTTTTCAGATAATCCGTGTACATAAGGAATTAACGTCGTGTACCGTTGTTCAGGTTTTTGTCGTACATGATTATTATTTTCTATATATGTGAAAGTTCTATCAACAAAAGCTTCAGGGTATTGATTGTTTATAAGAACCTCTTTTATAAAGCGCTTCTCATTGTCTAATATTTCATCATTAGAAGAAATTATTTTGGCCCTATCATATAAACATTTTATGACACCCTTTTTAACATGCATCGACTGATTTGAGTTAAAATTCAAATACCTGTTGGTGTGTGTTGGTTTTCTATAAACGCTTGTTTCAACCATATTATTTACTCTTTTAATTAAAACATCTAAAAAGGGTATGGGCCTAATATCAATTACTATTTTAGATTTTTAGAGAATTTTTACAAGAAACTGGCAAGATCAGAAAATAATATTACTTTTTTGTGTAAATGTCGGAACCATGGAATTATACCAAAATTTTTACGATTAAAAGTGCCCTTTCAAAATAAAAAGACCAGAAGAATTTTGAATAAAGCTAGCAAATCCATGGTTAGGGAAAGAATACAGTTCCATAGATACCAAAAGGCAGAAATAATTAAGAAAATCATAAATACAGAAAACGAATTATACAACAACGTTGTAGAACAAGATTTTCAATACATATGCCGGAATATCAGGTTTAGTTATGACAAGCATTTTAGTTCACAAAAAGGCACGCATATAAACAAATTTAGGAACCTAATACGAGAGAAGCAGACCAGGCAATTGCATAATATAAACAATAACCCTCTAATTGACAAGACTGTCATTAATATGTCAAATAGAGTTTTAACAATTTCAGATAAACTTGTCTTGTCAAAAGGTTTAAATTTTGCAATAAACCCAAAATCTGTCCCAAAATTTGATATAATAGCAGCTGTAGAGAAAACTGCTCAAAACATGCCAACAGATGATGCAAATGAATATCGCGTACGGGCAAAAATTGCTTTAGAAAGGCAATGTAAAATTAGAGACAATTTAAGTACAGAAGAGAAACAATCCATATCTTCCTTAAGAAGAGATGAACATATTAAAATTTTACCAGCAGACAAAGGTAATGCCACGGTTGTTATAGATAAAAATGTATATGATACAAAAGTCATGACATTAATCAATGAAGGACCTTACTCAAAATTAAACAAGGATCCCACAAAATCAATTGAGAGCAAAATATATAGAACTCTATTCAAGTATAAAAATAAATTTAATGACTTTGAACGAAGTAAGCTCACACCGCATCATAGCAAGCCACCTCATTTTTATGGTTTGCCAAAAATACATAAGCAAAATATTCCTTTAAGACCCATTGTTAGTTCCATGAATTCGCCATGCCATAATTTGGCAAAATTCTTACTTAATATTCTAAATCCATTATCTGGAAACACCGATTCATATATTAAAAATAGTAGACACTTCATAGAAAGGATTTATGAAAACGATATTCATGATACCCATCTGATGGTTAGTTTTGATGTAGTTAGCCTCTTTACCAATGTCCCAGTAGATAAAACTTTAGAAATAGTCAAGTGTAAATTGTTGAACGATAATAATTTGGAAGCTAGAACTAAATTAACTGTTAATAGCATAATGGAACTTCTAACATTATGTATAAAAAAGACTTACTTTCAGTTTGAAGGTGATTTCTATCAGCAAAACTTTGGTATGGCAATGGGGTCTCCATTGTCACCAGTTTTAAGTAATATATTTATGGAGGACTTTGAAACGAAACATATCCAAAATTGTATATATAAACCGGTTAGCTGGTGGAGATATGTTGACGATATATTTGCAATTTGGCCCCACGGAGTCGATTTGCTAGATAATTTTTTAGAAAATATAAATAATAAAGAACCATCTATTAAATTTACATTAGAAGTAGAAAATAGAAATGAACTACCCTTTTTAGATGTTTTAATTAAAAGAGTAAATAATATGGTTGAAACAAGCGTTTATAGAAAACCAACACACACCAACAGGTATTTGAATTTTAACTCAAATCAGTCGATGCATGTTAAAAAGGGTGTCATAAAATGTTTATATGATAGGGCCAAAATAATTTCTTCTAATGATGAAATATTAGACAATGAGAAGCGCTTTATAAAAGAGGTTCTTATAAACAATCAATACCCTGAAGCTTTTGTTGATAGAACTTTCACATATATAGAAAATAATAATCATGTACGACAAAAACCTGAACAACGGTACACGACGTTAATTCCTTATGTACACGGATTATCTGAAAAGCTACGCCGTATAGGCAATAGATTTGATATTAGGACGATATTTCAAACGGGCAATACATTGAGATCTATTTTAACAAAAACAAAACCGCTAAATCATGAGCAAAATTCAAAAAACTGCATTTATAGTATTCCGTGTGAGTGTAATAAACATTATGTGGGTGAGTCATCCAGACCATTCAGTGTTAGATTGGGTGAGCACAAGGGTTACATTAGGAAAAATGAGATTCAGAAATCGAAGATTTGCGAACACGCTTGGGAGAACGGACATAGAATAAACTGGGACTCGGCAAAAATTTTAACAAAAGAGACAGATAGCAAGAAAAGAAAAATTAAAGAAGCGGCTATAATACTATTGAATGAGGATAAATGCGTGTCGAATTGTTCTGTAGATGTTTGCACAACCTGGCTGCCGATGTTAAAAGAAGAACTTAACAAACTCAACATTGTTTAAAATAAAACTATCAATTATATATCAACAGTTCTGTGTAAGCAGTAAGTATCTATGGATACTGAATATAACAAATATATTCTTAAAGCTGTGTATTTAATATACACAGCCCACAAACATTATAATACGCTTTGAGAAAGGAAACAGATTCGTTTTCCGAAACGTCAGCAAAATACGTCATTTTTATATTTTTGTTCTTATTCATTATTTGTCAAAACCACCCTCTAACTGATCCTTTGACGTAAAAGTCACAGGCGTAGAGGTTATTTTCCAGTAAAATACTGGTTAATTGTATTATTTTGTAGATTTCAGACATTGTTTAGAAGAATACATGTGGCAGAGCATCCCAATAAGAATAGAGAAAAAGTAGTATAGAACTAAAATTATAGACAGATTTAAGCAATTATTATATTTAAAAATAATTATCTTTTATTTCAGTTTACACTATTAAGAAATATTATTTTGAGTATTCATCAAATAATTTTCAAAGAAACCATTCGTTTTTTCCATATGCTGTTGATCCAAGTCTGATCAAGAAGTAATCTCCTCTAAACTAAAAACAAGAAAATAACCATTCTTTCTATATAATGTTGATCTAGGTCTGATCATGGTAGTATAATATAAGAAGACTCTCTTACGAGACATTAAATATTTCTAGCGCTATGTTGCAGCTCACTTGCCCCGATTAAGATTCTTATAAGTTTCCATTAGGGATTGCAATCTACCGGAAGTTTTAATAACCGGTAAATTGGTAAATAAAAATGTAAATAACCGGTTAACTGGTATTTACCGGTAATTTTTAGAATGAATGATTAGGGTGGCGAAAGCTATATCTGTTAATCGTCTGATATTTGTGCATAGAATACCACCAGCTGAAGATGCCCTTCCTCAATCGATATTGGTGGGTCGATAAGTTAATAAGAATTGGTAATAACATACTTCTAAATGTATTCGACGGATATTTGCGGCAGTGAAATATTCAATTTCCTGTCGCAAGATATTGTCAATGTCTCTCTTGTATTTCTTAGGGCTTGGTGTTTGGATTTTACTTTTTATAATATTATTTATTTATTGTTAAAATTGCTCAGTGTTGGGAGAGTCACTCTGTATTTAGTGAATAGTAGTCACTGACATAAATAGAAACGTTGAATACGTGACATATCGTAAGTTCAGAATTTACCGAAATAACAGGTAAAAAATTTAAATAACCGGTAATTATCGTCATGTTTTTTTTGTCCTGATAACCGGTTAACCGGTATTGCAATCCCTAGTTTCCATGATAGAGTAACCAAGGAAAGGAAAGAAACAAAAACATATATAATAATAACATAATTATCATGTACCTATACCGGGTGTCCAAAAAGTCTGGAAACGGTCAAATATCTCGAGAAATACACATTGTATCCAAAAAGGAAAAAACACGTCCTTAATAATTTTAAAAGCGCTATACCTTGGGTCGCGTTTGGGTTTGGCGGGGGCAACTTTAAAATCTTAAATGTGTACCCTATTTTTTATTGCAGAATAGGATTCTACGACAAAAATTACGTCAAGTTTGGTTATTAAATTTAACACCACTGAATGGCTTTTTCAAGAAAATGAACTCGTACTTTATTATTTTTCATTCTTCCGTAGAATTTTTTAGAAATTACGAAAAGAAATATTTTTGCGATTACAGCGCCATCTGTCACGAATCGAAAAAAAACATTTCAGACAAACTTGACGTAATTTTTACCGTAGAATCCGATTCTGCAATAAAAAAAATAGAGGGTCTTAGCTCTTAGCTCTTAGTAAGTTTTAGGTAAGTCTCTTCCATAATTTGATTAATAGCTCTTGGCTTACCATATGGGAGCCTCCAACAACACTTAACATTGATCGATAAAAATCTGATGGTTTGAGGTCTACCATTTGCGAATCTGACAGCAAATCGTCGAGACGCTTCTCGTCACTAGAAGTAAGCCTCGCGATTAATGTATTTTTTAAATTAGTATATAAATCATTCGCAGGGGGATTTGCAATTATATCATAAACGTTAGTTATTATTTCTAACGGTAAGCAAGCTACTACCTGATCGTACTTTCTCCTATCACTGACAACCCTTGATACCGCAAACTGCGATTCGACCTGAGTAAACCAAATTTCTGGTTTTGAAACCCAAAATGGGGCAGTTTGCAGTTTGACAGATGTGATATACTGATTATAAGGTATCACAATTGGATTATCGATTGAAACATCATTTGTTGGTTGTGACATAATTGAATAATTATTCTCTCTATCAACAAAGGAAATACAGAAAAACAACTCACTTACCGTGTAAATAAAAGATTCCAATGACAGATTCCGGGAAAGAGTTGAGTAGAAAGGTAGTCTATGGTGAATATCTTGTAGGTCTTTTTATTAGTTTTGCAGATTGTTGAGTTGAACTTGAGAACCGATTCTGACTTGGATTCAGCGGGTCAAAATATATAAGGATACACTGGTCTGATTCGCCGGACAGACCACATTTTTGTATTGGGGATGTTTTTTGGGATTAGGGATGAAAAACGAGCTAATCTGAAACTTCTGGCTTCTGTTTTGAATTCAGCAGGTCAAAATAGATTGTTCTGATCCGCCGGGCAGAACACTTTTTTTGTCTTGGGGGCGTTTTTTGGGATTGGGGATAAAAATTCAATCTGAAAATTCTGACATCTGATTCGGATTCAGCGGGTCAATACACAAGGATATATTGGTCTGGTCCTCTGGATAGACCAATTTTTTTTGTGGGGCATTTTTCAAAGATCATCCGTTCTTTCCATATACTGTTGATCCAAGACTGGTTACGCTAATATGTCAACAAAAAATAATTACAGGGTGCTCTGCTGGGAGTAATATTTTCATTCCTAGAATACCATTAATTTCCTCGCAGTAACATTTCCAATTTAAATTTCCTATAAAAAATATATTTTGCTATCATAAGAAATAAAGTTCAAGGGAATTAACTAAGAGAGCCATACTTCTCTCTCATGGCCAATTTTATACAGCTTGCTTAGGATAAGTAAGAACAACATTTTTATTTTAACTCCAGAAAATAACTCAAAAAATATTGTGTATAAAAAAAGCTTTGATTTAATCTACTAACAACCTATTTATGTAATGCTAAGTATACCTGTTTGTTTATAAAAAAAAATAATATCCCTTATGATATTTTTGCTAGTTATCCAATAAACCTAAGAAATAAATAAAATACTTTAAAAAACGCCCTGTATATTTTATATAATATTAAAATGCAGATAACAGTATCTTTAATTTTTATTGCAATTTCGTTCCTAAATAAATTACTTTGTTGAACCCACAGTCATACGTTTTGCATCTTAACATTTAGCATCCAGCGATATCAAAGCGTGCATCGGCAAGAGATCGTGATGTCACGTGCTTCAGTTGTATGGGCTCGCACCGTTGATCCACATTATGGATGCAACACGAGTCCTCTGACAATTTTAAATTGTAACGATACAATTTATTTATGCCATTATACCAATCATACTGTGGGAATCGACTTGTAATTAAACACAAATTATTCATTTATGGCTATAATTACTTCGTTATCATATGTTATATACACTTTTAATATCCAGCGAGTTAGTTGAAAACCCTCGTCATGCGGTTATAAATGCCCCGGCAAGTGTAATTACTATTTATGTTACTTAATTTTTGTGGCGAGGATAATTACTATCTTTTTTATTTTTCATCACTTGAAGAGAGGTAATAATGTAATCTCCCAAAATAGAAATCTTGAAAGTTGAGGCCATTTTGAAATCGATGCAAATCTGCTTATTAATTTATTCAGAAGAATACCATAGGAGACATAACAGAGTACGGTTAACAATAAAAAATTTAGTATAGTCTCCTTCAGGTTTCATCAGTACTTCTTCTTCTCATTCGTCACTTCTTGTGACACTTTATTCTAGTTGATTTCCGTTTTCCATGTAGCACCATCCTACAATTTCACGTCATCTATCGTGATTTTCTGCCTGTATCAAAACCTGTTCTTATCAGTCATCCATAGGTCGCTAGTACAGATCTGGCTTGAAGGACCAAAAATGGTTGTTATGAAATGCTCATTATAGCTGAGTAGACAATATGTACCTTATTCTGTGAGGTTGAGATGAACAGAGAGGATGTAGAATGAATATATATGCCAGTTAAGCAAGCTTACCGCGTGTGTCTCTATAATCTCCTGCGCTGGTCGCTGTTCGAAGGTCTCTGCTCGGATGGTTCCAATCGTGGTTCCGATCGTCTCCTTTCTTCCTTTATGTTGAAATGTTACGTATAATCACACGAACGCACACAATTTACGAATTAAAATACTACGATTTACAGTTTAAAAATATTTCTTTCTAAATTCTTTCGTCTATGAATAATACGGTCTCGCCTATCTTCTGTACTAAGCATTTCACAGAGTAAAAAACTCATTCAATATATTTATTTTGCAAAAATTGCAAAATTTGTCTTTTTTGCAAGTTGCAAGTTAAGGATTGCAATTTACCGGAAGTTGTAATAACCGGTAAATCGGTAAATAAAAATGTAAATAACCGGTTAACCGGTATGTACCGGTCATTTTTAGAATGAATGATTAGGGTGGCGAAAATGGCAATTGTTTTTTCCATGTATAAAATTATCTAAATTCAACAAAAAAATACGTATAACTAATATAATGAACAAACAAAAGGTTTTTTTATCAAAAGAAAAAAATATAAATGAAATAAATTTACATAAACTCAAATAGGGCATTTACTGAATACCTAATCTAAAGATACAATATTTTTTAAAAACAGCCCGTTAAAAGGGTTTGGTTTTCAAATCTGTATCTGTTAGTCGTCTGATAGTTGTGCATAGAATACCACCAGCTGAAGATGCCCTTCCTCAATCGATATTGGTAGGTCGATAAGAATTGGTAATAACATACTTCTAAATGTTTTCCACGGATATTTGCGGCAGTGAAATATTTAATTTCCTGTCGCAAGAAATTGTCAATGTCTCTCTTACTTGTATTTCTTAGGGCTTGCTGTTTGGGTTTTACTTTTTATAATATCATTTATTTATTGTTAAAAGTGCTCGGTGTTGGGACAGTCACTCTGTATTTAGTGAATACTAGTCACTGACATAAATAGAAACGTTGAATACGTGACATATCGTAAGTTCAGAATTTACCGAAATAACCGGTAAAGAATTAAAATAACCGGTAATTATCGCCATGTGTCTTGTTGTCTTGTTAAACGATTAACCGGTTAACTGGCTAACCGGTATTGCATTCCCTATTGCAAGTTTCACCTTAAAATGGTCTGCAATTTTTTTCAGAAACCTACGACAATGAACGTCTCGCAGCTGTTTTTATGTCTTTTGGAATAGACACAAATATTTTATCGGGTGCCGAATAAGCAGTACTTTTACACGCTTGTACAAAACATCACTCTCTTGTAGGCATTTTAATAAGTGGGCAATACAGAATAACGCATCTGCTCTATTGCATAATATACAAACCCCCGACGATGGTATTGAAACTAAGCGCTCGCCTAGGTCGTTCACCAAAGGCGCACACTGACGTCACTGCTACTAGCCTTGTTGCCAGGTGTATTTTCTAGCCTCGCTCTAAAATGCTAACTTGGGGAAAACATTTTCATTTTCACATTTTTACGAGAACCACTCGGTTTCCACATTATGAATAGTAACAACGATTTTTGTTAACAGTGAAAATCATGAAATCTCCCTATTATATAAAAACTTCAGTAAACTGACAATGAGTATGTTTACATCCAGTTTAAATTCATTATTGACATGACAGAGCCCATTGCACAACATTAGTCGATAAATAGATAAATATAGGAGACAAGAACAAGTTGCTCCTATTACAGAGGACCACGGACCGGTACTAGTTCTAAATTATGCCTGACAGTAGTATTATGCTTGATATCTATCTCTGTCAAATGTTACATTTGAGTTAGAATTGTACGTAATAATGAAACACATCGAGGAGTGACACATCAGAAATAAGTTTAGTTGTGTATTCGTTTTATTTTTCATAGAAAAAATAGGTTATTTGACTCATTGTGTAGGGCTTATTAGTGATCATCAGTTAAGGATAGCATTTTGCAGAGTTAGAGAGAAATATGGGTTTATTTTCGATTAATTACAAATGTTTAAAAAACCAAACATTGGATAATTTTTAAAACTGTTTTAGATACTTGCTATTCTAACGAATACAACTATATAAATTTTTTATTGTAAATTTCTGTTGTACTGAATATTGATATGATAGCTTCCTAATTGCTTTACGCTGATAGTCTAAGAGCTAGTGAATATTTTTCTTTCATTACTCGAAGTAGGCTAAAAATTTGCCAAACTGTTGCCATGGGGGTAATGAGTTGCCATCTCGAACGTTTCGACTTGGCGATGGGCAGCAGGGGGTGTAAGAACACCCAGTCGTAAAATAGTAGTCGAAGTTTTCATTATTGCAAGTTGGTTGAAACTTCGTATTTTGCTTGAATAAGATGTATGAATAACCATACAAATTGGTAGATAAAAATTTCAGGCAGCAGGGGGTGTAAGAACACTCCAAAGTCATAAAATAGTCGAAATTTTCATTATTGCAAGTTGGTTGAAATTTCCTATTTTGCTTGAATTAAGGTATATGAATAACCATACAAATTGTCAGACAATTTTTGTTATTTAAGTTGATATTTTTGATATTTACATAATAATTATTGATTTAAATTTATTTCATTTATATTTTGTCCTTTTGATAAAAAAACCTTTTGTTTGTTCATTATATTAGTTATACGTATTTAAACATTTTTTTTGTCAAATTTCGATAATTTTATACATGGAAAAAGACAATTGCCATTTTCGCCACCCTAATCATTCATTCTAAAAATTAGCGGTACATACCGGTTAACCGGTTATTTACATTTTTATTTACCGAATTGCCGGTTATTAAAACTTCCGGTAAATTACAAGCCTTAACTTGCAACTTGCAAAAAAGACAAATTTTGCAATTTCTGCAAAATAAATATATTGAATGAGTTTTTTACTCTGTGAAATGCTTAGTACAGAAGATAGGCTATTATTCATAGATGAAAGAATTTAGAAAGAAGTATTTTTAAACTGTAAATCGTAGTATTTTAATTCGTAAATTGTGTGTGCGTGTGTGTGATTATGCGTAACATTTCAACATAAAGGAAGAAAGGAGACGATCGGAACCACCATTGGAACCATCCGAGCAGAGACCTCCGAAGGACGACCAGCGCAGGAGATTATAGACACACGTGGTAAGCTTGCTTAACTGGCATATATATTCATTCTACATCCTCTCTGTTCATCTCAACCTCACTGAATAAGGTACATATTGTCTACTCAACTGTAATGAACATTTTATAACAACCATTTTTGGTCCTTCGAGCCAGATCTGTACCAGCGACCTATGGATGACTAATAAGAACAGGTTTTGATACAGGCAGAAAATCGCGATAGATGACGTGAAGTTGTAGGATGGTGCTACATGGAAAACGGAGGTCAACTAGAATAAAGTGTCACAAGAAGTGACGAATGAGAAGAAGAAGTACTGATGAAACCTGAAGGAGACTATACTAAATTTGCGAATCAACTTTTTTTCTTTTTATTGTTAACCCTACTCTGTTATGTCTCCTATGTCCTAAGGTATTCTTCTGAATAAATTAATAAGCAGATTTGCATCGATTTCAAAATGGCCTCAACTTTCAAGATTTCTATTTTGGGAGATTGCATTATTACCACTCTTCAAGTGATGAACTCGCTGGATATTAAAATGTATATAACATAACGAAGTAATTATAGCCATAAATGAATAATTTGTGTTTAATTACAAGTCGATTCCCACAGTATGATTGGTATAATGGCATAAATAAATTGTATCGTTACAATTTAAAATTGTCAGAGGACTTGTGTTGCATCCATAATGATATGATAGCTTCCTAATTGCTTTGCGCTGATAGTCTAAGAGCTAGTGAACATTTTTCTTTCATAACTCGAAGTAGGCTAAAAATTTGCCCAAATGTTGCCATGGGGGTAATGAGTTGCCATCTCGAACGTTTCGACTTGGCGATGGGCAGCAGGGGGATGTAAGAACACACCAAAGTCGTAAAATAGTAGTCGAAGGTTTCATTATTGCAAGTTGGTTGAAGCTTCGTATTTTGCTTGAATTAAGGTATATGAATAACCATACAAATTGTCAGACAAAAATTTCAGGCAGCAGGGGGTGTAAGAACACCCCAAGTCGTAAAGTAGTAGTCGAAATTTTCATTAATGCAAGTTGGTTGAAACTTCGTATTTTGCTTGAATTAGGGTATATGAATAACCATACAAATTGTCAGACAAAAATTTCAGGCAGCAGGCGGTGTCAGAACACCTTAAAGTCGTAAAATGGTAGTCGAAATTTTCATTTTGCAAGTTGGTTGAAACTTCGTATTTTTCTTGAATCAAGGCATATGAATAACCATACAAATTGTCAAACAAAAATTTCAGGCAGCAGGGAGTGTAGAAACACCTCAAACATGTATTTTTTACGTGAAATTTTTACGAGAATTTTTATTATTTGCTCCTGTTTGACAATTGAATATGTTATTCTAGAGACCTTTCTGACCGTGTAATTTAATTGTCAGATAAAAATTCGGGGCAGCACACCCTGTAAATACGTTGCAAACTTTCCTCTCGGCCGGCCGCCAGTGACCTCAAGCGCGCCAGATATTTCAAAAAGAGAGTTTGATTTCTATGGCGCAATGATTGTGTTTTTTTTTATATTTTGGAAGTGATTTTAAACGAAAAAAAAAAAAAGATAAAGAATATTAATATAACCATTAGTAGAGAAGCATTATATAGTTCCGTGGCGAAGTTAGTGAAGGGAGGATGCAGGGGTGATATTTCAATCAAAAACTACCTTTTGATAAGTAATTTTCATGGTGTCACTCTGGGGTGTATGGCGGGTAGCATTTATGACGTCATCAAGATGTTGCAGATTTGTACGCGCCATTAGACACATTAAATGCTTTTTCATTGTTACCTTTTCATGCATTATCATCTGGATCAGATTGCACAGGTACATTATTAGGCAAGGGTAAACTTTCATATTGGAAAGCATGTAGTGCAGCTACAGAAGATACGCTTTTTCTTCAATAAGAACCGAAAACACAATTTCAGATCAAGTTATGACAATACTATAAACATTCATATGCCAAATTTACCAGTCTAAATCGAACATAACGAAACTTTAAGAGTTAGATTGGTCCATATTTTCTGAGAAACAGACAAGCTGAGAAAATTTGCCACCAACAAGAAGTTGACCTGCAATGAAGAGAGTTAACTACCAAGTAATGAGTTGAAACCAAGATTGTAATTCTCAGCCAATAATTCCATTCCGTATTGAACATGGATGGACTATAGAAAATAGACAGGTTCTCTGCGAAATGCCGTGTGCTCTGGACTTCATTCTCATGTTGATCAGATGCTTCTGCATAAAAAGTAAATGTAATCAGTCATGTAAATGTTCTGCAAGCAGCCTATCGTGCACCGAGATGTGTGAATGTGGAGGCACAGACGAACTGTGTGACAACCATTCACATATTGTACCAGAAGAGTCAGATAACAATGATGATTGATAACAAATGATATCACCAATCATATCATTTAGATAGATAGAAACTACTGGCATTTTCTAATTATTTAGATTTGTAATATCATTTTACCATTAAACATAATAAAATTATTTTTTTTAGAGAATATTTATTGAAAAAATTACACCATGTAAAATTGCATTTATTCAGTCTTCAAAGTTTCTGAAGTAAAGATCACTGAAGATGTACTTTAATAAGTGAAACGTGGAAACGCAGTTCTAACATTACTGCTGTCATGATTCACGAACCATGGTTTTAGCAATATTTATTGGTTGTATCTCCTAATAGCATATATTTTTGGTAACCGTTTTGGTAGTAGAAAAAATATTGTGTGTAGATCGTGTGTAATACGCCTTTTTTCTTACTCGAGGGATTGTCACACGAGCCGTAGATGAAAATTCCCATTCGTGAAAAAAGTATCACTTTACACACTTGTTCCATATTTAAAAACAATATTCGAAAAAATATTGTAAAAAATAGGTTAATTTCAAATTCGCATTTATCAGGGTAATAAGAGTATAACTACAAGCAGCCTACCGTGAACCGAGATGTGTGAATGTGGGTTTGAAAAAAAATCCTTACAGGCTTGTACAGCTGAAATATTCTAGTATGTAGTATATTGTATGTTTTCAAATTTTGACTTTTCTTGCAAGTTTCGCTTACAATCAAATACCTATTTCTAAATCTGTAGATAAGAAAAATGAACTCCTTAGGCCGACATTTGATTTGATTTGATCATGGTTTATTAAAATTTAGTGCACAATGAAGATTTTGAACATTTCATTTTTTGAAGCATGACTGTTTTTGCCAAATCATGGAAGAAGCAAAAAGTATTTTATTTTTTGTCAAAAATAGTTTTTTTTTTAATGCATACACCACGAAATTCACAATAAGCGAAAAGGCAATAAAAAAAGGTCCTATTTTTTTGTTTAAGTTGCATTTTTATGAATATGCACTTTTTGGGTACTACTGATCATATCTTGCTTAATTTCTATTAATACAGTAAGTGAAGCTTTTAAATCCCAGCCCGAAAACGATGTAATGAATTTCCAAAAGTATGTCCATAAGAATCTATATTGTCATTTTTCATGCTTTTTGATTAGGGGTTCCCACCTCCTTAGAGGATGTCGCAAACAAAAACAAAAATATGCATAATCTGATGGAAAATCAAATTATAAGAAAGAAAGGTCTCATACACTTTTTTTGCTAAAATGCATATTTTTCGAGATATTGGGAACTGAAAATTGCAATTTTCACCCTCTAAAATCAGTATTCCTATAGACGTTTTTTTTAAATTACTCGAAAAATGTGGACTTTAATAAAAAAATGCGAGGGTACAAAATTAAAGCTTTTACGAAAACAAATCGAATGGTTTTTTTCTTTTTTTTTTCTCCGATATTTAGTTTTGGAAATATGTCATTTTCAAAATGAGGCCGAAATATTCAGAAAAAATATACGACGTTAAAATCTAAAATTACTCAGAATCTACAACTATGAGAAAAAATTTTATTCGTGTAAAAATTAAAGGTATTAAAATTTTCTTTGGATTGAGACTTACTACGACCTTTTATAATGAAAACTAAAAAAGTTATAAACAAAAAAGTAGCGCATTTAAAAATTTAGGCGACATTTTTTTTTTAGTCTTATTGCTCTAATTTCTTATTAATTCAGAATTTTGAAAAATCCTTCTAGATATTGTTAATGCATATTATTACTAACATGTTTAATTTTTTTAGAATTTCTAAAATGATTATTTTTCATTATCTACCCATTTTCAATAATGAAAATTTTCATAATTTTTTTTTAAAAATCGGATTTTTGGAAATTACTCCGAACATATTTTTTTATAAAAAATGGTAAGAGTACAGAAATGAAGCTTAAAAAAACCGAATAGTTTGCTTTTTTTTTTTATTTTCCTACGACAAACTGTTCCAGAGATATAAAGGTTTAAATATGCCGCTTGTATTTAAAATTGAATATCTCAAAAACGATAAATTGATAAAAACATGATATAAGAATGAAATTAAGCTTATAAAAAACGAAGAGTTTGGGTTTTTATTTTTTTTTCCTACGACAAACTCTTCCAGAGATATAACAGTTTGAAATAATGTCGAAACTTTGCCAGTTTGCACGCGCATTTTAAATGTCTATAGTAGGTAGAGAAACGAGCAATAGTCTATTTTTCGAATAATACGCAGAAAAAGCGGGTTGCATTGCACTTTAGCATGTTTAGAGTGCAGATTAAAAATGTTATTTAATTACTTTACTTAATTGTATTAATATGATTTATTTATAACAATCTGTATTTTTAATAAAATTATACATATTACTATCCTCTTTTGAGACCATTTTTAATCCACCATTTTTTTTATAAATTTAGATCCCATAGTCATATTCAGCGGCCTAAAAAACAAGTATATGGATTTTCATGAATTTATTTGTAATAATAATAATAATAATAATAATAATAATAATAATTCGGGGCGAATTCGGACCGACAGCCTTCACGCGGTGCTCCCCGGGCAACAGGTAGAGGTGACTCTGCCTGGCAGATGTCGGACGTGGGTCCCCAGGGCTAACCACTCTGAGGACTCAAATCTCTGGTTCACGACGACGACAGAGAACGGGCCTCTCACAATAGACCCCAGTCGGATGGGGGTCGTAGACACGTGGGAGGGGCCATACCGGACGGTCTTAATGATGACAACATTGCAATTGTACACGGATGCTTTAGGTGGACGAGGGGACTTCGGGATGACCTGCTTATCTGCTATGAGAGCAGCGAACCAGGACGCAGGGGGTACATGGCGCGGTTACACCGGTTGTGGTGCGATATGCACCCGGAGTTCCGCGCCTTCTCTCAACAACATATAAGAGATCAGGTATCTTTCCTGCGTCGAACAGGCTACCAAAGGGCACCCCGTCAGCAGGAAGAAGGGCCAGCCGCATCACCACCGCGGCAACTTCCTGCTGACCAAGAACATCACCTAGAGTACACCGACGACACTCTCAGGACGAGGGTTAAGCCTTAACACCAGAGTTAACCCAAAGCCACAAGACCTGGCAAGAATGGATTCGTTACTCGATAATGAACTTCCAGAAGATGCCGACATATGGCAGATCAACAGTGCCGTGTACGCAGCCGCTAGACAACTCGTTCCCCAGCAAGGGGTAAGGTCGAGAAGACTAAGCGGCGCGTACAAAAAATCGAGGCAAAAATTAAATCGGCGAGACAACACGCGTCTCGAATCCAGAGTGTGGTGGAGTATATAACGGCAGCTAAGTCATTCACGCCGAAAATTCGGCGTATAGTTGCCGGTATAAGACGACAACACCACACTCTAAATCGGACAGTGCTGCAAACCATCAAACAGCACTGTCTAGATAGGATTCGAGCACTCATGGCCATTAAAAAATCTTTGGTCAGACGAGCACGGGCCATGGAACAAAACCATCTGTTCCAAACAAGTCCCTCTCGTCTGTTCCAAGAGCCATCGCGTGTTGTTGAAAATCCGCCGTCTGTTGAAACTGTCGAAGCCTTCTGGAAGGGAATATATGAGACTACGAGTCCATTCGACAGCGACACTCCAGCGATAGCACGCTTCGGGGAGCTCTGCAACACACTGTTGGGAGAGCAAGACGAAGTGTGCCCGGCGATCAGTACCGAGGAAGTTCAACAAGCACTTGTTGGCACTAAGAACTTCGCTGCCCCGGGTCCGGATGGCATAAACAACTGGTGGTGGAAGAAATTTCCTTCCACCCACCGCCATCTGGCTCGAGTTTTCAACTCATGGTTGAACGAGGGGCAGCCGATTCCGGGCTGGTTTGCCGAGGGGCGTACTGTACTAATTCCCAAAAAGGGAGATCTGTCCGACCCAAAGAATTATAGACCGATCACCTGCCTCAATTCCTGTTACAAGATATTTACACGTATCTTGTATGCCAGGACATTGAGGTCAGTTGAGCCGGTTTACAGACAGATAAACGAGCAGCGTGGTGGCAAGAAAGGTGTGGCAGGCTGCAAAGAGAACCTATTGATAGACCGCTGTATTACACAGGATTCTGTGCAATACAAGCGTAATCTATCAATGGCGTGGATTGATTACCGCAAGGCATTTGACACAACATCTCATGCATTATTGTTACACTTGCTTCAATGCCTTGTGGTACCTGCCCCACTAGTGAGATGCATCGAACAGCTGATACCACTCTGGAGAACCCGCTTCACCATAACATCTGGTGCTCAGCGGGTATCGACAGAGTTGGTAACATTTAGGAGAGGAGTTTTCCAGGGTGACTCCCTGAGCCCTCTCCTATTTTGCATCTCACTGCTGCCGTTGTCTGTCGGACTCCGCCAAACCCGCGGATACCAATGTGGTCCACCCAGCAATCGGAGACATAAGGTCACCCATCTATTTTATATGGATGACCTAAAACTGTATGCCTCCGGAGAGTGCGAACTCCAAAACTCTCTTAGGGTGGTCCAAGAGTATACGCGGGCCATTGGCATGGAATTCGGGTTGGACAAGTGTGCAGTCGTCCACCTCAAGAGAGGACGAAGCGGGATATTCCTTGAAGACGCGCAGCTCGCAGACGGAAGCATCCTACGACATCTGGATGCCGGAGAGACCTACACGTACCTGGGTGTGGAACAACATCACATCCAGGACGTGAAACAGATTAAGGATACTCTCCGCGGCAAGTACAGGCACCGGCTCCGAAAGATTTGGTCTTCCGATCTTTCGGGGAAGAACAAGGTGTCTGCAACTAATATGCTTGCCGTTCCGATTCTGCTGTACTCCTTTGGAGTAGTTAAGTGGACACAAGATGAGTTGCGCCAATTGGATAGGGATACCCGCAAGATGATGCATGTTCATAGGAGCATTCATCCTAGGTCGTCCGTTCCTCGAGTGTACCTACCACGCCAACGGGGGGGCCGAGGACTCTTGAGTCTGGAGTGCACGCATGGCAGAGTAGCGCTGGGTGTGGCATGCAACATCCTCAGGAGCTCGGACCCACTCCTGCGGTTCGTGAGAGATCATGAAACTGTAGGAGTTGGCGCATTTTTATTTAAGGCAGCACGTAAGGCCGCAGATGATCTCGGTCTCGTATTCGACTTCAGGCGAGGAGGCCGGCGAGGTGCTGATCCAGAATCAGTAACTGAGCTTGCGCCAAATCGCCTGACAGCCCAAATCAAAGCTGCCGAGCAGAGAAATCTGTTCAGGCAGCACGTCGATAAGCCCATGCACGGTGTTTTCTATAACAACATAGAGACGCTGGGTTTATCGGCAAAGCTAACCTTTGCTTTTCTACGGTCAGCAGGGCTAAAGTCGGAGACCGAAGGATTCATTGTGGCCTGCCAAGATGGTGTTATTAACACGTTGGTCTACCGCAGTCGCATTATGGGTGTGGAGGTCCCTGATATTAATTGTAGGACCTGCCGTCAGGCGCCGGAGTCGCTCATGCATTTACTATCTGCATGTCCGATTTATGCGACTTCGGCCTACATCCATAGACATAACGCGGCCCTACGAGTGCTGTACTACTACCTACGGCACTCGTACCAAGTAGACCAAACACCAGTGCTGCCTTACGTCCCCGGAGAGATCGAGTCCGTTGTCGAGAACGAGAAGTGCCGTATATACTGGAACTACTCGTTTCCGACGGTCAGGCAGATTCAAGCAAACAAGCCTGACATAGTCCTCCTCGACCACCAAACCAAGATGATGTATGTCATCGAGTTCTCGGCACCTGCCGAGACAAACATCATCTTGAAGGAGGGAGAAAGACGGACTAAATACCGAGATCTCCGGTATGAGCTCCGAGTGCTATACCCAGACTACTCGGTCAAGATGGTCGTCCTGATAATCGGTGTACTTGGTGGAATGAGGCCTACGCTGCTCTCGGAATTAAAGGCCATACCAGCCTGCCAAAAGTCAGCCGAGTGGTTGGCAGGCCAAATGCAGAAGGCAGTTATCCTGGGGTCCCTTCGTCTTCTTAGGGCACACGAATCTGGCATCTACAGTCACTAACCCTGCGGGATGCGGGGAGTGGCTGTGGATAATTCGCTGGCGCTTCTCCCGTGAGAATGTCGGAGACACGGAAGAACTGTCCAGCATCGCGCACGCGAAAAAAAAAAAAAAAAAAAAAAAAAAAAAATAATAATAATAATAAACGTCTTTATTATTTCCAATTAAGACAGAAAAAGAATACAACTATATATTATACACATATATTATTGGAAGTAAACAGCGAAGTTCAACTTGTTAGTGAAAAATAGAAACGCTAACTTGTTGCTCTTCCACTTAACCCGAAAAATTATCCCTACTATCTAAATTACCTAATGGAATACACACTAATATATCAAATGTAACAAAATGAATTATTATAATAAAAATGAAACAAAATAATATGAAATAATATAAAATAAATATAAATATAAAAGGGCATTTATAATACTATTCATTTATGATATTTAAGAAGTTGACTTATTTATTGTTGTTTGTTGAGAAGGAAATTTTTAAGTTTTGTTTTGAATTTGTGAATGTTTTTATTGGTTTTTAATATCTGTGGGATGAAATTATAAATTTTGCATGTCTGGTAGGTGAAGGATCTCTTAAAAAATTCTGTTCTAAATTTTGGTGGAGTTAATACAGCTTTAAATCTAATATTAATATTGTGGATGTCAGTACGAAATTTTATTTTTCTGTGTAGATAGGACGGCTTTTTGTTAATAATAATTTTATGATAAAGTGTAGCAGCATGCATAATTCTACGATTTTCCATGTTTAACCAGCCAACATTTTTTAACTTATGTTATATTCTTTGTCGTCTTCTTATTCCAAATATAAGTCGCAAACATGAATTTTGAACGGTTTGAATTTTACGTTTGTATTGACTGGTTAAATTTGGACCATAAACAGTATCTGCATAATTAAATTTTGACAATACCAAGGTTTCACAAAGCATTGTTTTTATTTTCGGTGTCAAATAATGTCTGTTGCCGTAAATCAATTTTAAAGAAAAGTATGAGCGGTGTATGAGATTATTAATATATTTTTCAAATCTTAATTCACTATCCACTAACAACCCTAATTTTTTTGCGTGATCTACTATTTCAAGTTTAGAATTATCAATTTTAATATTAATGGTATTATTTACAGATTTATTTTAGTTCCAAAGGTTAATACATTAGATTTATTAGGATTTATAATTAAGCAGTGGTCTGTGGCTGTTTTAACAAATGACTCAAGATCACTATTGATTGACAAACATGAATTTAGCAGCATCTGAGGGGGGAAGCTTTGGGTATCGTCTGAGTAAAAGTGAGACTTACAGTGCTGTAAACTGTTTATTAAATTAAACGTGTAAATTGAAAAAAGCAAGGGACCTAAAATTGATCCTTGCGGCACCCCGGAGTTAAGAGTTAAATAAGAAGAGCTTACCCCTTCTATACAGACTTTTTGTTTTCTATTTTTTAAATAATTTTCTATTAGAGTCATTGAATTTTCTGAGAGACCCATATACTGAAGAATAGTAAGTAACAAATTATAATTAATTGTGTCAAAAGCCCGGCTGAAATCTAGCAAAACTAAAACTGTACAATCACCCCGATCAGTAGCCCTAATAATGTCATCTATAACGTGTAATAATGCCGTTGTACAACTATATTCCTTCCTGAAACCCGACTGTACTGGCGGTAACAAATAAAAATTTTCCAGGTGAGTTCTCAACTGAACTTCCATTGCTCGTTCTATTACCTTGGAAAGTGTTGGCAATACGCTGATAGCCCTAATTATATTCAGATGGATTTGATTTTTTAGGTAGAACTCTAACGATTGCATTTTTCCTTGCTGTAGGATAAACATTTTCTTGAAAGCAAAAATTCACTATATGCGTAATATATTGTACAATAAATGGGCAACACAATTTAATAAGTTTTATATTTAATTCATCACATCCCATAGCATTGCTTTTTATACTGCATATAGTTTCATAAACAAACAAATCACTTACTTCAATAAAACTAAATTCATCATTTACAATGCAATTATTCCTATAAAAGTTTAAAAGCTGTTCTGGTGGTTGCATAACAGTAATTGAGAAAATTATTAATTTCATTCACATTTTTTATGTTGTCAGGTATATCTTTTGACTTTTCAGGTAACATACAGTTATTTTTCAGAATGTTCCATGTCTCATTTGGTTTACAGTTGTTAAATTGATAAGTGAAAAATGCCCGTTTTTCTCGTTGAATAGCTTTGTTTGTATAATTTCTCATTTCTTTATAAAACTGAAAATGCGCATCTGATTTCGTATTTTTATATCTTCGAAGGGCCTTATCTCGCAAAGACATCATTTCTTTAATAGTATTTGTATTGTATTGAAAACATCTAATGCAACTTCTAAACAATTTTCATTATAATTTTCCTTCTTACTATTTGTTCATGCTTTTCTAATTTATAAGTCAAACTTTTGATAGTTTCTTCTTGCTTTTCTATTTTTGTCTTAATGTTCATATTTTCTTCTTTGAGCGAATCAATTTCTTTATTGAACTTTTCGCTAATAGTACTTGTTATTGTAGTAGTTAATTGCGTTATAAACTCTTCAGATGTACAGAGCTTCGTGACTAATGATTTAATTGTTGTGTACAGTTCATCACCTTTTCTAGTATTGCGAGCACTCATACTGTGAAAAAATAAAGTTGACTTACGGCTATTTGGAATTCACTTAGGACTTGCAGTTTGAAAAATTGAGTTGGTGTGGCACAAATACTTCACTTATAAAACTTTCAAAATTTTCTTTCACTTTTTTCCCACTGTTTTTACATATAATAGCAGCAACGACCAGCACGATGTCTACTCCATTGGACTAGATAACTTGTAATTATTAATTTTTTAGCCCTTAAGGGTGGTTTCAAACCTTAATATTTTCGTGTTTCCTATGTTTTGACCTCATAATCATATTCAGCGACCTCAAAAACACAAGAATGTGGATTTTCGTGTTTTTATTCGTAAATTTAGAAGACATTAATTTTTCAATATTTAAGGGTGATTTTAACCCTTAATATTTTCGGCTCATAAGTTTTGACCTCATAGTCATATTCAGCGACCTCAAAACATAAGTATATAGATTTTCGTCAATTTATTCGTAAAATTAGAAGAGTTATCAATTTTTCAGATTTTAGGGATGGTTTTCACCCTTAAAAGAAAAGCAGGTATTGCGACAATATAGATTTTGATGTACGTATTTTATAAAGCATATTGCAAAAAAAAATTAAGAAAATTATGTTCATCGTTTTCGGGCCGGGAATTTTGCCATTTTTACTGCTTCGCTTACTGTACCACATAGCAAACGAATGTAACAAGTCTCAAATTAAAGATAATTGAATTAGCTTTTAAGATTTTTGATGAAGAATGAATTGTTTTTGAGTAAATTCGGAAAATGGAGCGTAATGATTTCTTCAAAGAGGAGAAAAGAGGCCATAATTTCAATACGCTGTTTCTCAATCAATTTTTATTGAAAATGATGTGATAAATCTCAAATCAACTAAAATTTCATGATCTTTAAAAAAATATATCTTGACATTTTTCGCTAAAAGAGCATATTTTACAAGAGAAGAAAATACTGTTTTTTTCGTGAGATGAGAATTTGTCTACGAGCGAAGTGAGTTGGACAATTTTACGAACGAAAAAAATGTATTTCATCTCGAGTAGGAAATGCTATTTTTTCTACTCATACATATATAAATATCAATTTTTGCACTGTCTACTCTATATGAATATGACATTTTTTTACTCTAGAGATGAAAATATTTTCATTTCTAGGAGCGAAAATGAAAATGTCAAATTTATTATATCAAATTATGTCATATTTAACATTTTCATTTTCACTTCTAAAGATGAAAATATTTTCATATCTAGAGTAAAAAAATGTCATTTTCATATAGAGTAGACAGTGGAAAAATTATTATTTTCAAATATATGAGAAGAAAAACTTATTTAATATATTTGCAATGTTCTCACCGCATTAAAAAAAATATCTCGATCCTGAGGTAGACTTATCGGTTTCTAAATGAGTCAGTAAAAATGAGCATCTACGCAAAGATTCAACGATTCCATAATTTTCTTCTTATATTTCCTTTTTATTGTATACAACGGAAAATCTTGCTCTAAATTAAAACTACACCCAAGACTACGTAGCAAGTGCAGAAGCAAAGGTCTTATTGTTGAAAAATGTACAATGTGTTTATGTCAGAGATATGAGAAATAGACAGATTACGTATAAAGCTGTCATCCAGACGATTTCAGGGGTGTATCTATTAACGGTGCTTGTCAAAACCGTGGAGCTTGTACATTTACTTTAAAATGTACTGGGGTGGCAAAATAACTAATTTTACCAACGTTTAGAAATCGTGTTCCGCTCCTAATAAGAGAGCTTAGGGTTCAAATTTCATCTGTCATCGGTTACCGGAATAGATCCATTTAAGAGTGAAGTCTAAGAAAATGTGTCCCTTCAATCAACCGGAGACGAAACACAAGCACCGCTTCTTACCTAATATATTATTATCTTATGCGTTTTATATAACCGTAAAATATAATCTGTAACAAGACATATTTTGTTATGTGATGATTGTTGTGAAATTAATTATGCCATATTTTTACAATTAATTATTTTTTATTTATTTGATTTTATCATGATCAGAGAATATTATTTAGGTATTATGCAAATCACAACTTACACACTATTTTATTTATTATGAAAATACCTACTTTCTGTATATTGTTGCCCTAATCTGGGCACACTAATATACTAGTTAGGTAAATACTTTGAAACACTCATTATTGGAGAACCAATCAAAACAACCACTCTTCTAGCTAATATTGACGAAGTATTGAATTCTTAGCATTTTAAAGAAAAAATATATTGAAAATACTTAAATCATTTATTTACATTTAGTCATTCATTTTTTTTTATTTAATATGAAATTATCTACTTTCTGTATAGGAGAGTTGTTGTTTTGATTGGTTTTCCAATAATGAGTGTTTTAAAGTGTTTTCCTAAGTAGTATATTAGCATGACCCAATTAAGGTACCAATATACAGAAAGTAGATAGTTTCATATTAAATAAAAAAAAGTGTGAATGACTAAATGTAAATAAATGATTTAAGTATTTTCAATATATTTTTTTCTTTAAAATGCTGAGAATCCTATCATGTAATTCAATACTTCGTCAGTATTAGCTAGAAGAGTAGTTGTTTTGATTGATTCTCCAATAATGAGTGTTTTAAAGTATTTATCTAACTAGTATATTAGCGTGCCCAGATTAGGGCAACAATATACAGAAAGTAGGTATTTTCATAATAAATAAAATAGTGTGTAAGTTGTGGTTTGCATAATACCTAAATTATATTCTCTAATTATGCCATATTTGTAAACAAGTAATATTTTTTTCATTTCGTATGTGTAAGTCAAGAGGTGTAGTAAATTTGTCGTTATAAAAATAAATTTTGTGATACTGATTTTCGTACGACTGTACGTATTTTATTACTTATCGCTATTGTTGATAGGCCTATTAAATTGAATTTCTCACATAGAACCTAATTGATTTATTTCAGTTAGCAAATTTGATAAAAAGTGTCATGGCGAAAACTAAATTGGTATCACTAAAAATCACTACACACATTGACCAACTCCCAAACATTGTAAAAATGAGATACAGTAATCATCATATTGTTCTCATTATATAACCCAGTATTATTATAATGTATGATGTACAGTGGGTCCCAGGATAGATGTAACAAGAGGTGTAATGGACCAAAAATTTTGGAATTTTGGAATGGTATTTGGGGATTGAGTCCTGCTTGCTGTAAAACTAAAGTATACCAAAAATGACTTGATTTGGTGTTGTACAGGGAGTTTTATAAGCAAAGTTGTAAAAATCAAAACTAATAAAGTACCTTTATTTTTCAAAATATGAAAAAATTCCACTAAGAAAAGTTATTTAGAATGCAATTTTATACCTCCATACCAAATTTCAGGAATATAAAATTATTTTTTTTAAACTTCCCATTTTTTGCGAATTAAGAGTTGAATTCATATTTAAAGTTGTGTAGGAGCAAATGTTAATCATTTCAAAAAGCCAAACATAACTTTAAATATTAATTCACAAAAAATAATTTACATGCAGTTTTAATTGAATGGTTCAAAATAAAATACTAATTTATTGAAAAAATGGGAAGTTTCAAAAAAATTATTTTATATTTCTAAAATTTGGTATAAAATTGCATTCTAAATAACTTTTCTTAGTGGAATTTTTTCATATTTTGAAAAATAAAGGTACTTTATTAGTGGTGATTTTTACAACTTTGCTTATAAAACACCCTGTAGAACACCAAATCAAGTCATTTTTGGTATACTTTAGTTTTACAACAAGCAGGACTCAATCCCCAAATACCATTTCAAAATTCCAAAATTTTTGGTCCATTACACCTCTTGTTACATCTATCCTGGGACACACTGTATAAGAAATAACAAATAGTATTGTAATACAGCTTACGAGTCAGCTGAAAATACCGATGCCGTAACAGTATGTCCCAATCGCTCTTGTGGAGAACGGAGTAGACCACACTATATAAGCACATAAGCAGTTTTTCCTCCTGAAAAGTTCAATAAATTGTTAAGCATAAAGTCCCATTGTAGTTGAAAGAACGTGAGCGTCCCATGTAAGGTAATCTTTTGCGACACGTTAATGCGGCTTTCTGCTTAAAACACATTCTATTGTTTAACTCTAAATTATTTTAAATTGGTGCGCAAATTAGCCTCGACAAAGGCTTGGCTACTTCTCAGCCATACCCATTATGGCAACGATCACCAATTAACGGTATGTACAAATGCCCAATCATTCTCATTATCCATTTAAGATTTACTTTTAGTGGCATTGCGGCACCGTAGATACATAAAGCTAGGACGCCGACAAGATTAATATCTTTACAAGATTTCTGCTTAATGGTATTGTTTCTAATATATCATTTAAAATTATAGTTCAACTTTTATTGACGTCGTTTATCCATTGTATCACTATTAAACAGATTATATTTTCAGTACTAGTCGAGCAAGCTAGTTAAAATTCAGCTGATCTTGATAAATTGTTGCTCTCGTTTCTGTTCACGACGTCTTGACAGACGTTTTCTGATTCATGGCATTATTCTAGTTGGCCTCCCTTGTTGTACGACACAACTGACAGCAATCTGTCGCAGTTGTCTGTGCACCCAAAACTATAGGCGTCTGAATTTAAGATGCCAGCGCCAAAGTGGGGAACTCGTGAACTAATTATAGGCTTTTTGTTTGTTTATATGGCGAATACTTATATTGATTTTGTTCTGTTTATTGTTGTTTTTGGCGTTAAAAATAATAACATTAATAATATATGACCTAAATAGTCCAGTCAATGAAAGAGTTCTAGAGAACATTTTGGAGGGGAGAATTTTTCTCTTCAGGAATGTGTTGGGGGTAGTCAGGAGGTAAACATACTAAAAGTCCCCGCCCCTAGCCCCGCCGCTTCAGTAGGAGAGGGGAGTGGAAAGGTTCCTTTTTTCGATTCTTCGCTTATAACTCGGAAACGATGCGTCGTACGAAAAAAGGTAATCTATGCAAAATTAAACGTAATTAAATTTCCCACAAGAATGTTTATATTCATTTTCTTCCTATGTGTTATATTTTACGAGATATTCGCCAGCGAAAATTGATAATTAATAAAAAAAAATCAATTGTGTACCTTGAATATTTTTATCAAAGCGGTTTACCGTGATCTGCTAATAAATCACAGTCACAAAACAACCTTTATTTTACAACACTCAACGTATTTACTAACGTAATATTTGGTCGAAGTCTAGACATTTCCTTAAATATACAGTGTGACTCATTTAAAATGAAGATACCCTTATAACTTTTTCATTTTGTTTCCGATTTGAATCAAATTTTACTCAAGTATAGAACAAATTTGGATCTACTTATGATCAGAAAATCATTCACCTGCTATAAAGGCAAAGCTACCTGCGGTACCAAAATATGAGGAAAAAGATTAAAAATCATATTGATTTTTAATCTTACGAACGATGAATTTTACGTTGCCACCACAAATTGCGGGAGCTGAGGACCCCCTTTGCCAGATGAGCTTATGTATGAAATATCCCCCACCAATAATCAAATCAAATTTTGGTGTATGTACGTTTGTGGCGCCGATTGGATGCATTTTTTAGAATTTCTAACATTCAAAATGTTTTATTTTTTTCAGCATATTTTGGTACCGCAGGTGGCTTTGCCTTTATAGCAGGTGAATGATTTTCTGGACATAAGTAGATCCTAATTTGTTCTATATTTAAGTAAAATTTGATTCAAATCGGAAGCAAAATGAAAAAGTTATAAGTGTATCTTCATTTTAAGTGAGTCACACTGTATATTTAAGGAAATGTCTAGACTTCGACAAAATATTACGTTAGTAAATATGTCGAGTGTTGTAAAATAAAGATTGTTTTGTGACTGTGATTTATTAGCAGACCACGGTAAACCGCTTTGATAGAAATATTCAAGGTACACAATTGATTTTTTTTTATTAGTTATCGATTTTCGCTGGCGAATATCTCGTAAAACATAACACATAGGAAGAAAATGAATATTAACATTCTTGTGGGAAATTTAATTACGTTTAATTTTGCACAGATTACCTTTTCCCATACGACGCATCGTTTCCGAGTTATAAGCGAAGAATCGAAAAAAGGAACCTTTCCACCCCCCTCCCCCCTGAAGCGGCGGGGCTAGGGGCGGGGACTTTTAGTATGTTTACCTCCTGACTACCCCCAACACATCCCTGAAGAGAAAAATTCTCCCGTCAAAAATGTTCTCTACAATCCCTTTTTGGGCATTCATTGATTGGACTAAAAGGTTTGCAAGATTTTGTTGTAAGTGATTTGCAAGATGTTAATGGCATTATTCAGCAAAATTCATATTTTTTAGGTTATCTAGTTTTTCCCTTGAAAAGTACAGTTTCTTAGACATAAATGGTGTCTGGCCAGTTAAATATTAATAAACTTAAATATTTCTCTAAATTTATATACAGTTGTAGTTTAAATCACTTTTTTTTTTCAGGAAACATGAGTGACATTTAGGTTAAGCATACTGCAATGTATGGAACATTTGTGAAGCACTAAAAATGTAAAAATTCTAAGTGTGTGTATGAAGGGGAATATGTTTTAAATGCAGGACATATTATTTTGTGTGGTACAACCCATATTCAACACAAAACTTACGTGTAAAAAATGTGTATGCTCTATGTTTACAAACAAGTGTCTCAGATTAAAATACCCATGAAATTAGTGGTACATTGAATATAAGTGAAAAGATATTTATTAATTCTTTAAGTAAAATAAATGAAACAGTATTTTGTAAAATATGAAACAGAAATATTCAGGGGTAAGACATAATAGTGCATGGTGCAATAGTATATATTACTTTTAAATATATTGGAATTACATATATTTACTTATTTCAAAAATTTCACTTACAATGTGTGATTGTCTAGGACATTATTATTGCTACTCGGGCCACGGTTATTTGCACCAGCTTTTCCCCTCTCAATGCCTGGTTAAAGGTGTCTACATTAAAGAGGGTATGCTTTGAACATTGCAGTGCAACTCAACTTTCACGAGTCATCCCTGCAATCTACAAAGGATACCGACTAGGTTGGTTTCAGCCAATCGTAGCCCCTTTAAATGCTATCATATTTTTAATAACTTAGCATCTCAGTTTATCATTTACTTATTGTTGATATCATCGTACACTAAAGAGACAATGACAGAAAAGCCCATAATTAGTTTAACTATAGACCACCAGGTGGCATACTCCTTATTTTCAGACGCCTATAGTTAAAAAAAATAAATATTACTTTTAGAATTCAGATTATCTAATTTGTTTTTGTGTTCTTGATTCTGTGTTTTAATCTATTATGTACCTACCGGTGTATTAAATAGGTGATGTGACAAGAACTCGCACAGTGGCTTTATAACTGCTTACTTTGTACATAATGTAATAGATGGCAGGAGCAATAGGATCTGTCATTACTTACGCACAGAAAGACAATTTTACAGATTCTGAGCACACGTGCCTACAATGTTGCATACATTCCTGGTCTTTCGTGTATGTTTAGTGAAACAATAGTGCAGTGACATCTGACATTAAGTAACTAGAAAAAATACGTTCAATACGCTGGCGCTAAATTTAAAAAAATCATCTATTTTTATACAACACTACATGCAGCATGGTGCAAATTCATCTATCTATACACAGGTGATTGCAGGACCCTAAAGCTTGCGCCATCTACTAAAGTAAATAGAAACTATGCACTTATAAAGCCATTATTATCATAGGAAAGTGCCATATGTCGGATCACCTATTTAATACACCGTGGTATCTACCTACTTACAATAATATAATTTATTTTTCTAGCGAACTAATAAATACATACTGAATATCAACGAAATCATTAGATAGATAGAGATTACATAGTTTCCTGAGTTTTCAAGGTATAAGACTCAAATTTGGCAGGAGAAAGACTAATTTTTCATTATTTGATATTTTTCTATCACTATCGGTTTTTCCGGAAATAACCCCATCCCAACTTTGGAATTTTAAACGGAACACCCGGTATAATTTTATATTTTTCGATTTCAGCTGCGATTTTAAGTACGATTGCATAGCTTTAAAAATATTTTTAAGACTACTTGATTTTTATCACATGTGGTTTATTATGTGTGCTATATTCTATATGTTCTTATCTCCGTTTATTTCTCCCACCGCTAGAATTCTTATCGTTCTAATGTTCTTCTGTCGATCGCAAATGAAAGACGTAGCTCTGGTGTGTCGACTTGCCTGCAGTACCAACATAGATCATCTAGAGCCAAACCAAACGTCTTGAGGTATACCTTAAAGAATCCACGTCCACTTAACAGTTGGAAAAGGTAGTAATTCATCTCCCTGTGTTTTCCCTTATGCTACTGTCTGAGGTTTGGTATCAATCGTTTCGTCAAATCTGCATTCCTGGTGTTCTGCAGCCATCTTCTTTCCCATGCTTGTAGGAGATTTTCTCTTACCTCTGCTTGCACAGTTCTCCTTCCTCATATATGCGTGCCCGCTTTTCCACTATTAAGTCTAGTGGAGAAGTTTCAGTTAGCACCCATAGAGTTTCCATGGAAATAGTGCGGTAGCCGCTGCATATTCCTAACATAATTTTCCTTTGCACCTTTTCTAATGTCACTAAGTATCTTTTAGATGCCACAGCCTCCTTCCAGATTGGGGCTGCATATATTAGAATAGAGTGAACTGCCGCACTCGTCACCTACTTTTCGCTTGCTCTTGGTCCTTCTATACTGACCCAAAAAGGATAAGATAGAGTGGAAGGCTCGCGTACACATGCCATCTGTCGAGTTTTAGGCAGCAACAACATATTTACAGGCATCGGCATCAATGAAAGAGATTGTCATCTATACTATTGACCATCAACAGGTGCGTTATTTTGCTACAATTCTGACACCGGAATATCAAATCTTGTCGTTTTTTGCTCGCCATTCTGATTCCATACACATGAATGTCGATGCCATTATTCGTTATTTAAGAATCCTAAGAAATTTGTCGCCTCCCACCTAGGAATTTCAGTTTTGTCGTTTTATTGGTAAATATCATTCTGGTAATTCTAACTCTACCGGTCGTGGACAAAAAAACGCACCTAACCTTACAATCATGCAATGGTAATGGTGATCATAATAAAATGTCACATGTAGAAAAAGCAAATGAGTATTATATGTGTAAAAAAAATTATAGTTTTGATTATAGTTATAAAGTATATATAATGGTTGTGGCCTGCAATTTTCCAAACTGTCGTAGAAGAAACGATAAAGATAAAGGGCATGGGTTTTTTATGGTCCCTAAGGAACCCGAAATGTGAGTAAGATCCCAGATGCCAGTTTGATTTGAAATTGTTATGAAAATATGCTACCAGCTTGGTACCCTCCGCCTTACGAAGTTCTTTATCATGTACTTAGCATACAAATCTTGCAAATTGCTAGCACTTAGGGCGAGTTGTACCAACTAAGTTCAAACTAAGTTCAGCTTGAGATGTTATTTCCCATATTTCGTATGAGTCCCACGCGCCACAGACGAGAAAAAAAAATTGAAATATCACCAGCCGCCACTGCATGATCAGACCTTGATCATCAGTATATAGAAAGAATATAATTTTCTTGTTTTTGATATTGATATTGTTAGATGAAAGCAGTTGATAAGATGTCTCGTAAGTAATTTTTTGTTGATATACTGGTATGATCAGACTTGGATCGATAGTATATGGAAAGAATGAATGGTTTCATTGAAAGTTATCTGCTGAATTAGTACACAAAATAATATTTTTCGATAATTTGTAATGGTTGTATTTTGAGCTACCACCAATTAGTGATTTTTGTTTTACCCATTAATTTATTTTTAGTATACGATATACGATTTTTTTTTTATTGGAGCTGACATGTTTATATTTGTTATTTTTTCTGTCAGTTTTGTGTCCGTTTTATTTATTAATTTTGTATGATTAATTTTTTTCAATTGCACACGTTGAATTCATTACGGCTAGAATTTTTATTTTCTGTTCAATACAACACTAGCATAACTATTGATCAGTGTTATACAAATTTCTAGTTATAAGTTATTATACAGTGTCATTTGTAGAATATTTTATAAATTATTTATACTATTTACATTCACTTATTACTAGTAATATTTGTTTTGTTAAGGGTGCAGTGGCTATTTCTTAAAATAAAGTAATTTTTTTTCACGTTTATCGCTTCTTTTTTCCTTAATTTTTAAGAAATCCAATGGCACGAGTGCGGTGCCTCGAGAGTTTAAATTTCCCGGTAATGGCGGTAGTGGGCAGTGAGGGATTTAGTTACGCATCTGACCTGCAGAGGGCGCCGGCTCAGTACTTCCGAATTTAAATTTCCCGCTAAAAATTGAAGGCTGAAAGTTCCTTTACGAGCCCGACCCGCGCAGGGTGCATGGATTGAGGACCTTGAGTTTCAGTTTCCCGCTATGTGTGGTAGTGGGGGGATTTCATGCTGCCTAGGACTCGCCCAGGTGGCGCAGGAAAACCTTGTACGGAAAAATACATTGTGGCCATATGGAACCTTCCACTCTATCTTATCCTTTTTGTACTGACCATTAGTCGAGTGAGAGACATGTCTGTCTTGTAGCCTTTCGTAGCAGTCCGATTTACATGTGCGCCCATGTACAAGTTTCTTCCGAAATACATGCCAAGATACTTAATCGTATCCTGCGACGTGATTTGTACGTCGGATATCTCTCTCTGTCGATTTCTCTGAGCTTTCGTCGGCCTACAAGAATTACAGTTTCCGCTTATGCGCCAAGATACTTAATCGTAACGTGAGTTATATGTCGGATATCTTTCTGTCGATTTCTCTGAGCTTTCGTCGGCGTTGATCTACAAGAATTACCACGGTGTGCTACAAGCAAAGTTAAATCAAAATTGCTGATACTCGGAATTTTTTTGCACATTCTTGGATTGTATATAGAACCAATTTCCACGATATTTAAAATCATTCATCGCAGACATTTTTTGTTGTTCAATGACACAGCCACACACAAAAAAAGTGGTCTGGCCTGCGGACCAGACCAGTGTATCCTTATGTATTTGGACCCGCTGAAACCTAATCCGAAGTCAGAATTGTCAGACTGGCTCGTTTTTCACCCCCAACCCCAAAAAAACACCCTCCCAAAAAATAGTCCTTCCGGTGGACCATACCAGTGTATCCTTATGAATTTGGACCCTCTGAAACAGAATCCGAAGTCATCCAAAATACATCCGCAGGCCAGACCACTTTTTTGTTTGTTTTGGGGGTGTTTTTTTGGGATTAGGGGTGAAAACCAAGCGAATCTGACAATTTCGACTTCAGATTCTGTTTCACAGGGTCCAAGTACGGATACACTGGTATGGTCCGCCGGACAGACCATTTGTGGTGGTGGGGGGGGGGGGTTAGGGGTGAAAAACGAGCCAATCTGACAATTCTGACTCGGACTTTCGGCGGGTCCAAATACATAAGGATACATTGGTCTGGTCCGCAGGTCAGACCACTTTTTTTAAGTAAAATAGTTGTAAAAGAAAATTTCTGTGATGAATGATTTTAAATATCATGGAAGTTGGTTCTATATACATCCAAGAATGTGCAAGATTTAAATTTGGTTGTAGCACATCGTGTTACAGTTTTTGCTTATGCGGAGCAAATTTAAGTTCCTTGTTTGCCATTCGGTAAGGTAGCTCAGTCGGTTAAGGTGTATTGTGTGACGAATATGCTGGCCGACTGTCTATCGCGTTCTAGGTTCGAGCCCCAGCACCGGTACTGACAATACCGGTGGGATGGATGTATGTCCGCATTTTTTTCTGGACAACCATGGCTTTGGACAATTAGGGTTATCTACTATATGTGGTGTGTTTATGTTATGTTATTTATTGATTAATCCTCTCCAGGCATTCATATATTCCTGATTTTCTCCGCTTTTAACCTTGGCTACAATCGCCAGATCGTTAGCAAATCTAACCAGGGTAATTCCTTCTGGTATTGGCATCTCAAGTCCAGTACTTATCTTGAAAGACACCGTACGTTATCTCATACATGTGTACTTGGTATAGCGCGAGGTACCAATCTTTTAGGTAATTCTTCATTATGTTAGTCAGGTACGCAGGAAAGTTTTTTTGAACTTCGTCTACTATGCTTTGTTATGACGCTGTATTAAAAGCATTTTGTACATCTAGTCCTACCAAAATGCAATAGTCTCTTTTCCGGTAAGGGCCCGTATTTGTTTCTAGAGAGCAGTGGATGCATTTAAATTAATCTATTGGACCAAGACCACAAGAGAAAAACATAAACGTGAGATTTTTCATTTTTTCTACCTACGACTAACCAAAATATCCTAAATCACTTATTTGTAATTAAGTCAACTTTTTCAAATATTACCACCTTTTAGACACCCAAATCGAAAATCGATTTGATATTAACCCAAATACATATGTTCTTTGGCGAATAACAATTAAAGAATCGAGAAAATACCAAGTCGTAGAAACTGAAGAAGACTAAATTCAAAACATTAAATTTATCGAGAAAACAACACTGAAAATAACAAGAGTGTTCTGTCCGAAATTATTTATTTTAACAATAAAAAACCAATTAAAAGATTAGTCAAAAGGTAGTAAATGTTTAAAGTGCACCCCTTCACAATTTCTGGCTTGGTTAATGGTGTCTCCCATAACATTTCGCAACATTGCAGGGAATTGTTCTTACAAAGACTTCGATGATACGATAATGTAAAATTTTAAGTACTTGAGGGGGAGTATAAAAAAATTCATTCTTTCATATGACCCCACACAAAAAAACTTAAATTCTTAGATTTGGTGAACAGGCAGGCCAAGGTGTAGGACCAGTTGTTGCAATTACTCGTCTATTAAACCGGTCCACTAAATGGACTATAACTCAATCGGCATTTTAAGTCCCATCTTGTTCAAAATATATTTGTTCTGGCAGTCCAAGTGGTAACTCCATCAACATTTCTTCAATATCGTTCTGAAGAAATTCTAAATTTCTCTCCCTTATCAAAGATCCTTGAAAGAAAATAGCTCCAATAATTCCTGTTGCAATCTAAATGTTGATTTTCTTGAGCTATTGTTTTGTTTATTCCATTTATTGACGAATCTCGACTCGTCAGAAAACAATACGAATAAAACAAAATTCGGCTTAGCGGTATTTTTCTGAGGTAACTAGTCACAATAAGCTAATTTTCGGTTACAACATAATCTTCGCATAAATACTGGTGCAACTGATATTCAAGCGAGCGGTAACCATGTTCTTTGAAAATATTTCTTACTGACTCATGACAAATTTGCACCTCGTAGCCAATTTCTCCAGGAGACGCAGTAGGATTCACTTATACAAAAGCCAAAACATTGATTTCTGTAGCTCAATCGACTATAAAATTGTCACGATTGTTATCAGTTCTGTCTCTGGTTAGTTTCTTCACAAATGGAAAATATTGAAAACATGGATGATGTCTGTTTGGATACCTTTGGGCTTACAATTCTGTGACATTTCTAGAATTTTCGTAGCATTTTCCAAAAATCAATAACATGTCTACTGTTTCACCTCTTGCATATATTTTAAACAATAACAACAATTTATTAAAAAACAACATACAATTTAACGGTAAAGCGCAAACTGTAAGTACCTATAAGTTAACAATACACACGAGTCTTATTATTTATCAAACTTCTTTTTGTTTCCACAGCACACTTTTTATTTGCAGTGTTGTTTTGTTGACAAACTGAATGTCTTGAATTTTCTCGGCATACGATAAGGGTATTATTTCATTTTTTTAAATTATTATTCACCAAAGAATTTGTGTATTTGGGTTATTATGAAACCGATTTTCGATTTGAAGTTATCAGTGGATTTGACGTGAAAATTAGTATTTAACTACTGGGTGTCCAAAAGATTGTGTCCATTTGAAAAATTATTAGTGATTTCGAAAATATTGGTTGATCGTAGATGCTAAACCAATTCGAAAAATCTCTCGTTTAAATGTTATACATCAAATAATAAAAAATTGGCCATTTTTTTTTTATATATTACGCCTATTAAGTTTGAGTCTTATACCTTGAAAACTCTTTAAACTATAGCTTAATAATAATATAATAATAATAATTTAATTTTCATGATGGCAACATTACATTGAATAGAAATAGTCAAGTTTACAAATATATACATTACAAACTAGGTAAGAAAATCACATGCGGAATAAAAACAGTTTGACAGTAAAAACAATTTTAACTTAGGTTTAAAATTTAGTCTAGCTATTTTACATTCTGTGGGTAGGTAATTAAATAATTTTGGACCCATGTTATTTGGAGAATCATATGTTATATAAGTCTTACATATGCACAGTAGGCTAGAACCACCTTTAAATAAAATATGCATGCACTCTCTCAATTCCTACGGGAAATGGTAGCGTTATCTGTCCCGAAACAATTCCCGTAAAATTTGAAATCATTCCCTTGGCCGTTTTCTAGAAAATTCACTTTTAATTTTTTTTTTTTGAAAACTGATTTTTTGCATTGATAAAAACAAGAATCTACTACATTTTTGAAGTCTCTGAATACCCGGACATATTTAAAACAACCTATCAGTAGGGTATCTTCTTCAATCCGTGATTCTTACGTTTATACAATAGACAAAGACAATATCTATTTTCATCGTGCGTTTTTGCATGATTGCTTTGATTTTAATCATGGTCACAAAAAATTTTCACTCTTGGAGTCTTGGATTGTTTGCCTAGTGAATTCTAAAGAGTAACTGACCGAGCGACGCCAATATTCTTTGGCAATGATGACGGTCTCATATCTAAGGTCGAGCAGGACTACTGCTCTTTACCCTAGTACAGGAAAGTTGCAGAAGTTGCAACGCCTTGCCTGCTTAGGGATTACAGGAGCAATGTGCTCCTGTCCCACAGCAGCTATGGAGGCAATGCTAGACCTGCTTCTTCTACATTTGTATGTAAGGAAGGAGGCAGCACTTAGTGCTTTAAGGCTGCAGCAGATACTTTATTTCAAACCAGGAGACCTGGTTGGTCACCTAAGGATTCTAGAAATAATTAAACTGGAATCCGTGACCAAACCCACTGACTCTATGCCAATTAAGCGGCACTTTGACTGCCAGTTTGATATGCTAATCGAGAGCCGCCAAATGAGCAAAGTCGAAGTCCTGCAACTGGTACACAGATGAATCGAAGATGGCTGACTTATGGCAGCAAACAGGCCTTTTAACAGGCCATTGCCCCTTAAGATACCATCTTAAGAATATGGGCAAGGCAGATAATGATATGTGCAGATACTGTGATTCTGCAGTAGAAACTATGGAACATATTCTTTGAGAATGCAAGATGCTAGTCCGCACTAGGCTAAAGTACCTAGAAAAGGTGGAACTAACGCCTGAAGATATAGGGAAATTAGCCCTCAGGAAAATCACAAGCTTTATAAAAAGCTTGGGAGCCCTGGGCAACAACTAATTGTAGGGTAAATCACAAAAGGTCTTTTCAGGTAGAGGTGAAGTAGGGCTGAAGGAGCCGAGCGACCCCTTGAACAATCTGCAATCTACAATTTACCCTAGTACATCGCTGTAGACCTGGACCGGCCTCGTGTGGGGTGGGCGAGCTTACTTTACATTAACCCCACTCACAAATATGAGCGGTGTGGATGATTTCGGCCCACCTCCCCGGGTTCTGGCTTGTTGGACCTTGCTGGCTAAGGCCTTTATCTTCTGGCGCTCTTCTGTCTTGATGATCTTTCTTCCCCAGCTTGTCACCCTCCGGGTCATCTGTCTGTTCGGAAACTTTGGGGTATTTTTGGCTGAGATTGACTGCCGGTACGCAGAATGTCAATTGACATCCTGCCATCCGGATCATCGGTTAGGTAGGGATGAGCTATGTAGCTCGAGGAAGTGCAGACCTAAGTGCTTTGGTAGCACTTTCGGTCTGCATGGAGCTAGGTGACTACGGGTACTAGACGGCGTTTCGTCCGGTACCTGCAGGGTAGCGGGTGGGTGGTTGGGTTATAGTCATGTCTCTTCTGTAGGTTGTCTTCATCGGCGGTGGTATGGTTCTCATATTCACCCGTTATCTCATTGAGTGAATGGAAAGTTTACTCAGATGGCCAGTAGAGGCGCTCGGATTTCCCTAGCAAATCCACTTACGCAAATAGTAATGTTATTCATTGGTTACGGATATACTGATAGACAAAAATTGCTGTCATTCAAAATAATATAGGAAGAGATCTAATAATTTTGTGTAAATTGACTACTTGGAAAGTTTATATAACCCGATTATTATCACAAGTCTGGAGTCGAGCATGAAGGTTTCTTGTATGTTATTTCCCCAAACTTGCCTTAAATTTAAATTTGTATTGGAATGTTTAATTTTACTTTCTTTATTGACATATTAACAAGCTTATTAATGCAAAAAATCAGTTTTCAAAAAAAAAAAAAATTAAAAGTCAATTTTTTAGAAAACGGCCAAGGGAATGATTTCAGATTTTACGGGAATTATTTCAGGACAGATAAAGCTACCATTTCCCGTAGGAATTGAGAGAGTGCATGCATATTTCATTTAAAGGTGGTTCTAGCCTACTGTGTATAGTATTTGAAAATATTTCTTGCTACGCGTATTTACGTTATGAATATTTTTATTTATATAAATACATTCTTATTTCGATAAACATAAACACACATTTTAAGAGTGTATAAACATGGCAAGGTTAAAATATTACGCTCTCTAAACACCTCTCTAGGAGATAATAGTGTCATGTTTAGTTGTTCAAATAGGTTAAGTATTTGCGGTTTGTAAATTCCGTTTAGACTGCACTATTATGGGCTAAGCGCAATTACCTTTCTTTTAGGGAGAACCTAAATAGGTTCCGTTAATGAAAAATGTGTTTTATTCTAAGTTAAAATTAATGGTTTATCACACTTTAAATGAAGCAGATTTTCTATCTATTATGAAACTAAGTTAACTTAGTTTTTCTGCATTGAAATACAACTGTTATTGATTGAAAAATGTGGATACTTTTATAATCCAGTCAGTAGGAACAAATAATTGCAATTGCCTTACAAAAGGTGGAGAAGTAATGATTTTGATATATATGTTATTTGAGTCGATGTCCTGATGAAATATACAAATTTTCGACCTTGTGGGAGGGAGGCGCGAGCCGCCATCTTGATTTAAAGGTGCAAAAATTGTTTTCAAAATAATCGACAACGCTCAATCCTACGAGAAAATGTTTGAGACAAAGTTGAAGAGGACAAAATTCCCTACATGTTTTGTATATACATTTTGATTGTAAGTCTAATATGTAACGAGATACAGCGGTGGGAAAATGAAGTCAAACTTCATTTTTGTTTGTAAATTATCTATGAACAAATTACATTTTATTATTTTTAATGATTTTCCACATCATAATGAGATTATATAGGGAAACTACTACAAATTTCAGTTATTTCTTTTGTTATACATTTTCTGAAGTAAATTTCAAGTTTCATTATTTGTTTTTTGTAGTAGGTATTTCCTAGAGCAGGCATAGACCGTCCCTCTCTTTAGAGCTCAGTAGCATTCGCCGCCTCACGAGTAGGATCTTGCTTTAATACGTCCAGGCTTAGTGAGCAGTGTATTCGATTTGCTAGTAATTTCTTACATTTTCTGAGCAATTGTGTAAGGATTAAATGTGCGTAAGTATTTTGTAAGGAATCTAAAATGTTGTAGCCAATAGTCGGAACATAAAATTTTATAATTTGAAATTTTTATTTACCAATAAGATCGTTAAAATATGTTGGATTATATTTAAATATTAAATTAAACATTAATGCATAATAAAAAGAGTATGAGAGCAAGTACCGACCCTTGAGGTATTCCATGTCTTATAGCCAATTCTTCTGAATAACTGTCTATAAATTTTATAATTCATTTCCTATTTTCGAGGTATGATGTACACCACTGTAATGCTATCTCGTCTTTCAGTATGAGAGAATTTAGTGACGCACTAGAAACAACCAATAATTCATCTTCTGGACCAGATCAAATTATGTATGAATTTATCAAACAGATGCCAGAAAACCAGAAAAGTGCTATCTTGGACTTATATAATAAAATATGGCAAGAGAATACCTTTCCTAGTAAATGGAGAGAAGCTATAATTATAGCTTTGCCGAAGCTGGGTAAAGATATAACACTTCCATCGAGTTATCGCCCAATATCATTAAAAAACTGTCTGAGTAAACTATTGGAAAAATGGTAAGCAATCGCCTAATATGGTACTTAGAAACACTTTTACAACCTTTTAAGTGACTCACAAATGGGATTTCGTAAATGGAGATCCACTACAGACCAACTTGTATATTTAGAGCACTATATTCAAAATAGTTTCGTGAACAGACAAAATACAGTGGCGGCATTCCTTGATCTAGAAATTGCGTATGATACTACACTCGATTATGAAAACACTTGGGGCCATTTCCTTGTCAGGAAAATGCACGAAAGATATTCAGAACATTCTTCAAAGAAATATTAATAACATTGTAGAAGCTGCAGGAAAAGGGGCTTTCGCTTCTCGACAAGCAAAACAACAGCCGTACATTTTTGTCGACTACGAAGAATACATGAAGATCCCATTCTGAAAATAAAGAAAACAACAGTAAAAGTACAACAAACAACAAAATTCTTAGAACTAATCTTTGACCTCGAAGCTGATATGAAATGGACACATACAAAACCTAGTGACGAAATGTAAAGCGGCTATTAACATCATGCGCTGTATGGCAAGTATCACCTGGGGTTCTCATAGAGATATACTCTAAGGTGTAAAAATTGTTTTCAAATTAATCGACAACGCTCGATTCTACAAGAAAAATGTTTGAGATAAAGTTGAAGAGGACAAAATTTCCTACATGTTTTGTATATACATTTTTATTGTAAGTCTAATATGTAACGAGATACAGCGGTGGGAAAATGAAGTCAACAAACTCCATTTTTGTTTGTAAATTATCTATGAGCAAATTACATTTTATTATTTTTAATGATTTTCCACATCACAATGAGATTATATAGGGAAACTACTACAAATTTCAGTTATTTATTTTGTTATACATTTTCTTACAGCCACAGAGTAAATTTCAAGTTTCATTATTTGTTTTTTGTAGTAGGTATTTCCTAGAGCAGGCATATACCGTTAAACAACAGTAAAGGTACAACAAACAACAAAATTGTTAGGACAAATCTTTGACCTCGAAGCTGATATGAAATGGACATATAAAACCTAGTGACGAAATGTAAAGCGGCTATTAACATCATGCGCTGTATGGCGAGTATCACCTGGGGTTCTCATAGAGATATACTGATCATTATATACAATAGCATTAAACTTAGTAAAATAATCTATGGATCCGCTAGAAAATCCCATCTAAAAGGATTGGACTCTATTCAAAGAACTACACTTAACCTTGCATTAGGTACATTTCGGACAAGCCCTTATTCTTTTAATTCAAGATGGCGACTCGCGCCTCCCCGCTCCAAGGTCTAAAACATGTATTTTTCATCAGGGCCTAGACTTAAAAAACATATATCAAAATCATTACCACTCCGCATTTTACAGGAAAAAATCCCCCACTGATTAAACTATCACATCATTACATTTACTTTCTAACATATGCATACAATCTGAAATAATCATAGAAAGTTCATCATTAATATATAATATAAATAACACAAGATCCAGTATTGAACCCTGTGGAACTCCCAAATTTAAATACGACCGTTTCAAATTAGCTCTGTATACGTTATTTTCACTGACACTGACAAAAAATGAACTAACCCAATTTTGTGGTTTTCCTCTAATCTCATTGCTATATAATATATTTGATACTTTTGTATAATTGACGTAGTCAAATACTCTGCTGAAATAAAAAATAATATTCCAAGAATACCCTTTCTCTTACATACCTCAATATATTGAATTATATAGTTGTAAAATGTTGTTATAGCCGTTATAGTAGACTTTCCACAACGAAACCTATGTTGTTTTTCCAACAAAATTTTAAATTCAGTTTAAAAAAATTAACAAAGGCCTAGGTAACATATTCAAGTAATTTAGAAAAATTGAATGGTATTGTTTCAGGCTTAAAAAGATGATGATCATTTTTCTTAAAAATGGGTACTACTTTACCCATTTTTAAAGTTTCTGGAAATGTCTAATGATTCCGGTGACACCTGGACACTCTTTTAATGTTCAATATTAAACAATTTAAAACAGATATGTACTTGACCTATACCGCCTGACTAGGAGGATCTCTGACTACATACAGAGCGCCATATTTTAGACTCGCTCACAAAAAGATCTTAATCCGCCCCTGTAGAATCCTAGAATTTACTTGAAAATCCCACTTCCATTTTCATATAACCATTACCATTTATTAACTTTATTTATGGAAAATTAACAAGTAATTACATACTGATTTGAATAAAAGTGCAGTAAAAGACGAGCTTCATCTAACTTGTGTTGTATGTCTCTATTAAATCTTATTACATTATTGATTAAAAAATAAAATAAAAGCGCATGAATTAGTTATAAATTTCAGGGAAAAGTTTCAGCTTAAGGTGCCGCTAGTTATGATATTTAGCCGTTTGTGATGTAAGTGTCCGATAAAATGGTGAAGTATCAATAAAAATTAATATAGCAATAAAGTAGTTTGTAGACCTTAAAACTTTTCTTATAACGCTTTATCTACACTTAGATACACTTATATTAAAGTAGTAAATTTTAATTAAAATCCCGCCGTCATATAAAAAATCGGCTCATAAAAGAGATAATTGGCCTTTATGTTTCTCTCGAATTAAGATAAACTAATTAATGTATATGGTATAAAGCTTATCTTCTCTAATTACATTTAGAACATTTATAATTAGTTATTTATTTAAATAATAAGTATTCATTCATCAATAAAGAATAGTGTGGTATATATAAAATGGAATATAGTTTCATGTAAAGAGAAAATACACGTAAAAGTGTGCACGAAACCAAGCGATGATTTTGTTTGGTCGTTGTTTTTGTTCTGTACATTTCTATCTGTCGTGCTTTTACAGACGAACAGTAAGACATTTATAAGAACTATTAATAGGGGGGTTCATATCGGACTAACCACCGTAACACAGTTAGTTGTACAACTCCAAAATGTCTTTAGGCAGATGAGTCCAAATATCAAAGATAAAGATAAATGAATACCGGCACGGTAGCCCAGTCGGCTAAGGCATATTGTGTGGCGAATATCTCTGTCTGTCGTGTACTAGGTTGAAACTCCAGCCCCGGCACTGACAATGCCGATGGGTACGAATTCATATGCTTTCTTCCAAATGTGTAATCCCCTTCCACTCAGCGTTGGCTTTGGATTTAAAGGTTATCTACTATATGTGGTGTGTGTATTTTATTATTGTAGAACTTCTTTAATATGTCGAGGAACAAGTAATTCCAGATTGTCCCAATTAATAATCTATCACAGGCAAAATTTCCACTTTCCACTTTCAAATTGAGGTTGTATGGGAAGGTCAAAAGACACCCCCAAGTATATTTCTCACATTACTGCAATAAAAAGTTTTTACCAAATAAACATTTAAACTGGTACAGTACGTGCAGCAATTATTTTTGCGTGTGCTCGACCTCACCTGTACGAAATGAAAAAAAAGCAATTCAAACTTTAAGAACTCTAATGAACCCATTCACGGTCTGAAATTTAATATAAACTTGCCATACATTAATTTGCAAAACCAGAGATTATAATACTATAGAGGAGGGGAAGTTCAACAAAAGAAAAAGATCTTGATTATATTGGATATACTTTCGATACAGTTCGTTAGCACCTTTGAGTTAAAAAAGTGGATTTGACAACAATAAATAAATAATCACAATGATCTCTCTAACAATATATTATGGCCAATCGAGCGTCACGATTTTTTAAATTATCACAAATCGAGTATGAATATCAGCAAAAAATTCACCGCAATGCAACGCTAATTTACAATAACTTCCATACAGCATGTCCCAAGGATTAGTCAGTAATTCAGGAGAGTGTAAATGGAGTCAAGAGAGTATCAGTACATCACATAACTTTTTCCTACGGCCTTCTGATTGGTACTGAGTAATGGACCGTTAAATTCACACTAAAAATGTTTTTTTTAAATAATTTAAACAATATAGGAAGATATCGAGCAGAACTAAAAATTAAATGTAAGCAAAGTAAATTATATTTAGTAAATTAAATCTACTCTGGTTCAAAAATAAGAATAAGGGACACATCACAATCCGATATACGGGTTTGGTAAAGTGATGGAGTCCCTGAACAGGGAGATACAGGGGGTCATTTGGCATCTATATGACTAAACATACCTATATGAAGAATGCTATAGTCTAGGAGATAGCTACATATAGAGTGTAATCGGTACCATGTCATTAAAAAAAAACTGGTGGTGGGGAACGACTAAACGAACAAAAAAACCTTATATAACATGGGGTCTAAAACCCATAGTTTTAGAAAAAAAAATAAACAAAAGTTTTGAAAATTTTCAATAATATTGTTTGAGAACTGCTGGAATGTTGGGATAGGCTTTTATCTTCGCGTATGTCGGCGCCTCTAACCATCAAATACGCTAATACGGCTCTTTCAAAGTGTCGCGCTCCTTTGTTAGAGACTGCGCGTCGGCGAGGATACAAGTTGATAATCACACTTTTTTATGGCTTTTTAAAAGTAGGTAAGGTAAGGTCTTTAGCGGTGCGGTAAAGATGAAAGACGTCGGCGTTTTCTGAGTGCTTAGTAGATCTGAAGAAAACTATACTCTCCCTTGTGCAATATTTTAGTTTCTGTGGACACTTCGTTAAGTACACACGTCGAACCAGTTCGTTGTTTTTGTATGTTGCTTTTGTTCTTTTTGAATTTTGGGCCACGTATTTAGAGTTATTATTTATTTTACTGACTTACCGTTCAAGTCGTTAAGTTCTTGATTACGTACAAACACTACTTGTTCGTTCTTTTTGTGTTGCTTTTTGGATTTTGGACCAAGTTAGTTGATAGTTTAGTGTGGTATTTTAATGTGCATAGAAACCATAAAAAATTATCCTAATTTACCAAATGTGTTGAACGGAGTGCGTATGTCCTTAGTTCGACGTGCCGAAAAGTGTATTGATGCAGACGGAAGCCATTTCGAACAATTTATGTAAATTAACAAATTTATTGGTAAGTTCTAGATTTATCGAATATTTTAGTTTTCGATACCTGATCGGCAATTCATTAAATAAATCAGATTTTTTTCCTAATTTAAAATACACATAATTGTTTTCTGTTGTCGTATCTCAGACGTCTAACTCTTTATTTCCTACCCAAGCAGCAATTTTAGTAGTTTCTACGTAATAGTTGCCATTAGGGGAACTTTAAAGGTTTCCGCAACTAAGGACTGTTACGTAATGGGAACCATCCTTCTACCAAGTATTCACCAAAATGGGGAATAATAATTACGTAGCAACTTACTATTCCGGTACTTCTACCATTACCGTGTTGAAAACTAGGTTATTACGTAAACAGGATGTAACCAAGTAGTAGAAATGACTAATTTTTGGAACAGCTCAGCTGACAGGAATGAGAGCGCAAACTATATATTTGGCTCTCTGTTATTCGAATAGCAAATTAATGACTTATTAAATTTGAGCACATAATATGTCCAAGGTCCAAGTTAAGGTGATTATATAATATAGCATGCATAAGCATATATTATAAACCATGAGGTTTTGCATTTACCCGTGGTGTGGATATTAAAACCACCACTTGTTTTCTGTAACATGTGATCATGATACTTCGATAAAAAAGACGCCTCTAGAAAATTGATTTTTCGGAAAAAAAAATTTTGCAAAAATTATGTGTAGAAGAAAACTGCAAAATTTTTATGGAAAACGTTTTTTTTTTAATTTTATATAAGTAATAATCTTTTTATAAAACATATTTGCAAATGACCATCATCAAATTTTTTTTTTAATGAATTATATTTTTATCTGTGTCAATATGGCGATTTTAATTGCAATCACTTTGTAGTGGTATATACGTCAACAAGGTATTTGTTACATATTAGAGGACGCAAAAACCAAAATTATTTCCCTACAAGTTGCATTTACTGTAAAGTAGCAGATGCCACCAACGTTATAGTTGTTGCTACTTTAAAAGTGGTGACGGGAACTACAACAATTTCACTGTGTAGTTATCTTTACCTAGATGTAGCAAATGGGACCAATGACGCTATAAGATCTTAGTAACTATTGCTACCAACTTATTTTCATGTTGGTATAATTGGCAGAATCGATATAGGTAATTTTTGTTTTTGAATTGGCAACGCGGTAATAACTGTTAAAGTGTCACTCTGTGTGATGTGGATTAAAAATAAAAATAACAATTATTATACTTTTACAAGTACTTTTTATTATATGATATTATTTGGAAAGAGCACATATCGAACAATATTTGTCGGATGCCCCTGACGATGAGCATCTTATGTCAAAGGTAGGTGTTTATTGTGATGTTCTTGTTTTCATGTATTTAATCGTTTGGATTTTTTAGGTTGCATTGATATTGGGAGTTTGCGGTGCCTGCCAATGCGGTGAAGATATAAAAGATAAAGAACAATATCTGTATATATTATATCCATACCAGATACCAAGACAAATAAATCAAGAAGTTTCACAGTTTTAAATGAAGGATTTTCGGTAAACTCACTTGATTTGATTAGGAAATATGTCTTTAAGACCGCAAAATGTGTCTCATAAAAGATTTTTCGAAAATTTTCAAAGGGGAAAGTGCACTGTCCAATGGTTGGTTTAAATAAGCTCTCAAATATTCCAAGAATTGTAGCTGATTATTTGCAATTGCCAGATGCAGATTTGTATACTGGCCATAGCATGCGCCTTTCCTCAGCAACTCTTTTGGCCAATGCTGGGGGTGACATTACCACCCTTAAACTTCACGGGCGGAGGGTTATTTGGAAGATTCAGTCAAGATTGTTATTGCTGAAAAAATACAGGGAGAGCAGCGTAACGAGTCAGGCGATAGAGACGTCGTTACTAGTATAGAGAAAAATTGTGTACAGAAGAGTAGTTTGCTTTGTGGAAAATCGAATATGATGACAATATAAATGTTAGCATAAATATAAATAAATAAGTGTTAGTGCATGGGTTCTTTGTTTTATTAATTTTCCCCATAATAAAGACAATAAGTAAATTCCTTGGATTTTTTTTTATATTAAAATTACTCTTTAGTGACTAAATCACTTTAGCTTACTATTTTAACTTACTAGTGACTTATGGGCCACTTTATACCTTCAAAATCTCATCAATAAAGATCACTTTATATGAAAGTGTTGGATACATATATTTATTAACGTAAGGTATATAATAATGGAAAAAATACATAAGAGTTTTCATATTTTAGTGATCAGTTTATATTTAATTTCATTCAATTCAATTTATTGTACACAAACAATGTCTTATGCCGTTATACCGATATTGTCATTCCCCATCGACACAATATTTATTAAATTTGGAGTTTTTAATCGGAAAATTCATTTAATATGCTCAGTGGGTCACTAACTGGACTATAGGTCAATCTGTGCGTTAAAGACAAGTTGTAACTTTCGAGCAGTACACAGCACCATTAATATCACTACAACTGTTATAGTTTTCGATTACTTTTCTCCTTGTGTTGATGGGAACACTTGCACTTGTTATCAAAGATGATGGTTTTGCTGTGGTGAAACAATCTTTCATGTTTGCATCATATTCTGAAGAATCACTATTTCTACTACTGTTTGACTCTGTTTCTTCAGTTTTCTATAAAACGTGGATGAGTGCATGCCGATAAACTTTATTTCGCTTTTACTGTATAATTATATAAATTGTCTTAAAAGTTAATATTACTTTATAGTAGATTTTCAAGGTATATGTAACTTTTAAGTCATTTTCAATTAGTGGGAAGTAGTAAAAATAACTTCAAAGCCCCTGTGTTCGTAGAAATAACCCCATTTTTACTCCAGATGTCACTAATAAGTTAGACAACTTTGAAGTTCCAGAAAATTTCCCAACAACGTATCAGGAACTTAAAATTGAACACTCGAAGTTGTCGTTACTTTGAAGTGGTCCTTTGGTAACGCTGTGCAGTCGGCATTGCTAAAAATTTTCACTTTGCAGTTGAGGATGCTTCAAAGTAATGCAGAGTAGTATCTGCGACGTTGCAGATTCTCCAGCAGTTACTTGAAAGTGTTATAACTATACAATGCCTAAATTCAGTAGAATTTACATAATTGTTACTACAAAGGCATACCACAAAGTGAATATTACCTTAAAGCCGCAAATTTAGTAACAGTTATGTCATTCCTACTGTATTAAAGTTCCGATGCCTCAGATGCCAGTTCCCATAATTTTGATAATGGGTAATGTCAAGCAATAATTTTTCATTTTTTAAGCTTTTAATCCAGAACACTTATTTAAGTTACAAAATAAATGTTAATAAATCACATTTAAATCTGAAAAATTATAAACAACAATAAAAGCTCCAATATTTTGTTCTAAATTAAAACCACACACATGTGAAGAAATGCTGTGTTTAAACCTCTCACTTCTGCAAAAAGAGATAACGAACCATTTACATTTTTATAATTGCAGGGGGAGGTCATCAAAAGTGACGCCCTGCTTTGCTTTGAAACCGCGAGCCGCCGCGTGCCGGCGAGACGAGTCGGTCGGTAATCTTTGCACTTTTTTATGACAATTTAAAGGGAACTACACGTCCATTGACCCAGAAAAGCAGTGGTTCTCAAATGTTTCTTACTCTAATATTCAAATTGTTGACCAGTTTTTTTCAAAGTGGCCCTAGAGGAAAAAGTCATAAAGATTTTTTGTTTGTCTAGTCGGTCCTCATTACCAGTTTTGTGTAATGACATGAAACTAATTACACCCTGTATATGGGGCCTGGGATATAACATGTTGGCATTGCTGTTAGGTGTTAGCAAATATTTTTCTGAGTATTTTATGAGTTACACCTCCCCCTTGCCCGTTCTGGCACTAGCCGCCCCAGAAAATATTCAATTGTGAAACACAGTATAACACTTTGGGGCTTGGTGCTAGTTGAAGAGGGTATCTTGGCGATCAACATTCGACATATGCCAACATTTTTTCTCCGTACAATTGGCAGCACTTTCGACATTGATTATGACCAAAATTGGAACGTAGTATAACACTTTCTGACCAAGCGAAAAATTTTCGCTGTCAATGCTCATTACCAAAAATTGGACTTTTGGCCAAAAACGGGCCAAAACTGGTGCTTTTCAAAAAAAAATGCTGGTATCTTCTCAAACTTGTAGTTTTTGTACCAAAGAATAGTCTCATTAGCGTATCCCCTCCCCCCTCAAACATCACCCCATTCACGAATTTTTCATAATTTTGCGAAAAACAGCATTGTAGCTTAGACAATGAATGTGATAATTAATTAATTCTTTTTTAATGCAGTTGAAAGAACTGTACACAAATCCCCCCCCCCCAAATAAAGAAAACCTTTATCATAGAGAAAACATATGTCAAAACCCAAGCAGCATTCAAAGTTATGGGAACTGGCATCTGAGGCATCGGGACTTTAATATAGTAAGCATGACATAACTGTTACTAAATTTGCGACCTTAGAGTAAAATTCACTTTGTGGTATTTCTTTGTAGTAACAATAATGTAGATTCTGCTAAATTCAGGCATTGTATAGTTATCACACTTTCAAGTAACTGTTGTAAAATATACAACGTCGCGAATACTACTCTGCATTACTTTGAAGCATCCTTAACTGTAAAGTGAAAGTTGGTAGTAATGCTGACCGCATAGCATTACCAAAGGGCCACTTCAAAGTAATGATAACTGCAAGTGTTCAATTTGAAGTCCCTGGTACGTTGTTGGTAAATTTCTTGGAACTTCAAAGTTGTGTAACTTAAAAATGAGGTTATTTATACGAACAAAGGTGCTTTAAAGTGATTTTTACTACAAAGTGACTCCAATTAAAATAGCCATTTTTCTATTATTGAATGAAGATGGCCATACTGACAGAGTTAAAAATACAATTCTATAAAAAAATAAAATTATTATGGTCATTTGCAAACATGTTTTATTAATAGATTATTATTACTTCATAGTATATAAAGTAAAAAAAAAACGTTTTCCATAACAAATTTTGCAGTTTCACTTGTACTTTTTACGAAAAAACAATTTTCTGGAAGGCGCGTATTTTTTTATCAAAGTATCATGTGGTAGTTTTATTATCCACACCCAGGGTAAACGCAAAACATCATGATTTATAATGTATATATACTTATGTTGTACATAATCACCTTAACTTGAACCTTGAACATATTATGTGCTCAAAATCAATAAGTCAAAAGTCATTAATTTGCTATTCGAACAACAAATATATAGTTTGCACTTTCATTCCTGTCAGCTGATCTGATGTTCCAAAAGTTAGTAATTTCTACTACATCCCGTTTACGTAATAACTTAGTAATCAACACGGTAACGATAGAAGTACCAGAATAGTAATTTGCTACGTAATTGCTATTCCCCATTTTGGTGAATGCTTGATAGAAGGATGGTTCCCATTACGTAACGGTCCTTAGTTGCGGAAACTTTTAAAGTTCCACTAATGGTAACTGCGTAGAAACTACTAAAATTGCTGCTTGGGGATAGATTTTCTATGTGTACAGTTATTTCAACGACTTTAAAAAAAAATTATAAGAATTTCCATTACAATTTTTTTTTTATAAATATATTTTTTATATTTTTCTAACCAACAGAAACTTTTAAATTATTTTATAAGTTTATTTGTTTCGAAGAAAGAAAAAAATATTTCAGAATAGAAAAGTTAAACTTAATTTTAATTTTATCTTAAATACCCAACAGATTATATTTGATATAATTTGGTATCGCCCTTACAGTTGAAAAACCGATAATCATCTGTGACATCAAATATTTAAGTTACGTAAAATTTTACAAATGTCAGACACAAACATTTTCCAACTACAAAATACGTCGCTGAGTTATTGAACTGTTGATGTGGTAAGAATCGAGTTTCTGAGGTGCAATAATGATCCCGTCCTGATATCCTCTACTCACGCAATATGTGTGCATGTAGTTAAGAGTACCTCACATAACCGTGGTCATGGCAAACAACACTAGTGCGATAAATGCTGATGTCATGCAAAATTACGTTTAGGCTGTCGGTAAGCACGCGGTGAAGATATATTGCATTTCTTATCATTATCATTTAATTGGTACAATTAAAGGTAATTAATAAAATTAGTAATAAAATGGGCGATGAGCAAAGATATATACAGAGCGTTTGATTTGTTGATTCATAGTCCAAAGCTTTTGTACCAACTGAAATTATCACGGAAATCGTATGTATGGCTTTCACTACGCTGTGGTACATAATTGTCGATATACGTAGGTAAGGGCAGTGTATTATTTTGTTGCGTTTACTGATAGCGGTTGTTGATTGACGTAAACGGTAGTATATGCAAAGTTCAATTGCTTCAGACATATTTATTTCTGTATAGCAAGTGAAGTGAGAATACAGCAGAACTCAATTTGATACTTCAATATTGCATTTCTGAAAAAAAAATGAATATAATTAAATCCTCTAAACATATATTTTCACTTATGGTACTAAAATGAGAAGAAGTTGCAGTCGGGCGTGACCGACTGCGAATACCTATTTGATTCAAGTTTTACACGAACACAACACTTTTAACACTAAAATTAAGTACCTATACAGTTATATATTTTTAAATTTTATTGTATGAATTAAAGCAAATTACACCTTTTAAAGTGAAATTCATCACCTGCGCAAAGCTTGTTCAAACTTGAGGGCCACACTTTATATTACAGTTTTTGTGCTTAATTAAAAACCTTAGTAACATTTTACTCTAAAATACTAATAAAACATAGTTTACATACAGCAAGACAGTTTACACGCCTCTGGCGATCATCCAGTGTGACTGATATGGCTCAATTTCAAGTTTACTATGCTATTCTACATATAAAATTATTATGTCAGGAGTCATCGTGTTTAATAAGCATTCAGCAACGCTCGATTGCAAATTAAATTCGTATTGTAACAGTCTTATTAAAATTACCTTAGTAATATATTTAGAAAGAATTGAACCTGAAAGACGCACTGTATATTGCAGTTTAGATATCTACATTTGTAACTTTATGTTCCTAATCAAAAACCTTCAGATCATTTTGCTCTAAAATTATAATAAAGCATATTATACACATGTAAAACATAGTTTAAAATTTAAACTAGGAAGTATTCTACCATCCTATTTAAAAATGTACAAAATATTAAATACAAATAAATTCAACAGAAGTTATCGTGTTTAATAGATATTTGCAGTCAACTTCACTTTTTATTCGATTCATAATAATCTTAGAAAAATATAAAAAATGTATGTCAGAGGTTTATTAGCTATTCGACAACGCCCAACTGCAAATTTCTTTCGTTTCGTAATAGTCTTATTAAAAATACCCCAGTAACATTTTAAGGTAAAATTCTCATCTCATCTAACCTACCTACATCTAACCTACGTAAAGTTCGCTCAAACCTGAAAGACGTACTGTATATTGCAGTTTAGATATCTCGGAATTTTTTTTATGTTCTTAATCAAAAACCATTTTTACAACTTTACTCTAAAATCGTAGTAAACTATAGAATATATAATACATGATAGTTTACACGCCTCTGACTATCTCCCTGTATGACTAATATAATCCAATTTCAATAGGAATTACTCTGCTAGGCTATTTATTGTAAGTTCCTTGGGAATAAAAATTTAGATCTAACAAAAATTATCGTATTTAATAGATATTCGCAATCGGCAACGCCCTAATGCAACTTTCAATCATTTCATAATAGTCTTAATAAAAATAGTTTAATGATATTTTAAAGTAAAATTGATATATAACACAGCCCCACAAAAAAAAAGTTCAAACCAGCGAACCAGGCCCACGTGTTCCTATGTATTTTCGGTCGCTGAATCCGAATTCGGGGTCAAAAAAAAATCGTACACCCCCAAAATCATTAGCTAGAGCCAAAAAACCCCTGAAATGGGGTAAAAAGAATATTAAGCTACGAGAATAATTGTTACATCTTAATCAATCGAATTATACAAATTAAGGTTAAACAGCAGCATACATACAATAGATATGAAACACATCCCCAGGGAGGGGTGACAACTAGTCCCCATATATAAAAAAATCGATCCAAAACAGCAATGACTGCTGAAAAAGTTCAAAATGTCTAAGTTTTGTTAAAGTGATAAGAAACTGCATCAGGTCCACCTAATCTTCATAAACTGCCCCTATAGAGTTGAGAACAACCACCGCCAAGTTTAAAGGACACGAGAAAAACAAGAAAAAACGTAAAATGCAACAGGATTTCTATTTTCATGGATGCTATGATTGGCTGAAATTGCGTAGTACTCTAAAATAGAACTAGAAACTTACGTACCATCAACATTCTACAGTGTCAATCCTCAGAGGGTGTGAAACTACCCCTCATGTAAGGTTTGACTATGAAAAGTTACAGTGACTTCTATAAAAATTCGACACACCTGCGTTGTGTGGAAGAGAGAAGAAACTAGACTATGTTCGACGCTGTGCTTGAAAACCACCCCCACGGGGTTGACGCCACTCCTATAAAAAAAAACTATGGAAATGAAATGAATAAGCAACAGAATAGCTTTTTCGTAACATCTTGAATTACGGTAGTTTACATCCTTTCTGGGGGTGTTACTTAATAACATTTATAGGACATGAGTTTCAAACACGATTTTTGCCAATCATAGCATCCATAAAAATGTAAATCCGGTTAGTTTCTCTCTGTTTTTCCAGCATCCTACAGATATAGGGGTAGTGTCGCAACCCCGTGGGGGTGGTTTTCAAGCACATCGTCGAACATAGTCTAGTTTCTTCTATCTTCCACACAACGCAGGTGTTTCGAATTTTTATAGAAGTCACTGTAACTTTTTATAGTTAAATCTTACATAGGGGGTAGTTTTCACACCCTCTGAGTGTTGACAGTGTAGGATGTTGATGGTGCGTAAGTTTCTGGTTCTATTTTAGAGTACTAGAGTAATTTCAGCCTATCATAGCATCCATAAAAATAGAAATCCTGTTGGATTTTACGTTTTTTCTTGTTTTTCTCGTGTCCTTTGAACTTGAGAGTAGTTGTTCTCAACTCTATAGGGGCAGTTTATGAAGATTACGTTGGACCTGATGTAGTTTCTTAACACTTTAACAAAACTTAGACATTTCGATCTTTTTCAGCAGCCATTGCTGTTTTGGATCGATTTTTTTATATATGGGGGCTAGTTTTCGCCCCTTCCTGGGGGTGTGTTTCATATCTATTGTATGTACGCTGCTGTTTAACCTCAATTTGTATAATTCGATTGATTAAGAAGTAACAACTATTCTCGTAGCTTAATCTTCTTTTTATCCCATTTCATTTGGCTCTAGCTAAGATTTTGATTTTTTTTTTTTGACCCCCAGATTCGCATTCAACGACCGAAAATACATAGGGATACATGGGTCTGATTCGCTGCTTTGAACTATTTTTTTGTGGGGTTGTGTAATCTACCCTACATAAATGGTTCGAACTTATGAGAGAGAGAGAGACCCTGTATATTACGGTTTAGATATCTTGTACCTACATACATATTCATGTTTTTGTGTGCTTAATTAAAAACCTTAGTAACACTTTGCTCTAAAAATTGATCTAAAATATTTATCATTTCAATTTAAATAATCATTGAGCATTTCAAGCCTACTTTTTGGCAACTACATCCCCCAATAGACGAATTATCAGCGCAATTGACAAAATGATTCTAAAGCTGGATCAAGCACTGTTTTTCAAAAAAAAAAAATCTGAAACTTACTGGAAGCGACTGGAACCTCCCCACACGGTGGACATTTATAAGCTGTGTTTGGATATTACATCGGAAATCAGAGCACTAAGAAAACAGATAAATTACACGTAACTTTGGAGCCATTTATTTCCATGAACAAATATGAACGAACTGAAGTGGACTACAAGCAATCTGTTAAAACATAACCTCTCATGTTTGTTTATATTGCATGTTAATCAATTGCCAGATATTATAAGGGTATTAACAAATAACGTTTCGAAGATTTTGTAGAACATTGGATAGTGAAAAAAGATAACAACACAGAATTTAGCCAAATGACACTCTAACCTCAACAAGTCAATAACATTATGGACAATTAGGCAATCCAAACCATGTGACTTCCAATATGGCGCGGAGGGCAAACATTCTTTTTCATTCGTTAAATGTTTGTGTTTTTCTGTTGCCTTAGCTACGTTTCCGAAATTTAATAAAAATAAACCCGTGTTTGCCCTCCACGCCATATTGAAAAAAAAACTTTTGACAGGTCGTTGGATCGCTTAATTCAAGCAGACTACACATGCGTCAAATTAAAATCTTCCTGCTCGAACAAAACGGTCCGAGCAAGTCGAGCTTTATAGGAGGCCTTTATTTTGTAATATTCGAACGTTTCAGATTTAGCTCAGTCAATTCGATTTGCATTAAACGAATGATTATTGTGACGCATCCCATCAATCAGACGTAATATCCGAACACGGCTATAAATAATTATTACCTTTGAAAAAACCAACTAAAGTAAATTTTGACATTTGTGATTTTTATGTTATGAAATATATTTTGGGACATAACCTGTAAATCAACATCCACAGATGTTACCAACCCAAATAGTTTTGACAGATGACAAAATACATTTTTCCCTAACAATATTACCAATAATATTTTTTGGATGCTGTCATGTATGCACATATAACGAATTCGGATATGAAGTTCAAGAGTAAAGTGCCGAAGGTCATATCCGAACGTAAAATTTTCCGCTCGCTTCATTTCCGGGGTTAAAAGTAGATGGTTCCATTAAAAAAAATCGACTTGGCCTTCAAATGACCTTGAAGGTCATGGTCAAGATGAAATCCAGGGTCACCATCAGATAGTCAGGGAAATTTTCTACATTTGCATTTAAAGTCTTTTTTCTAGAATTCGTATTCTTCAAGTTATCCTGCTGTTACCTACTTTTATGCTACCCTATAGTTATTCCAATGCATTTTTTTCTTTTGTCTGAAAAATCTGTAATTTTCCATAAAATATGGACAACTACCATAGAATGACGATTTTACTCCATTAACCTTCTAAGCAGGTACTCTTTCACTCGGGACAGTTTCTCGAAGGGTAGGTAAGTGTTCTTAGACAAGTCTGCAAGTTATCATTAACATTGCAATTAAGGCTGGTAAGAGTAGATGGGGTATAGACCAGAAAGGTGTTAAGAAAACAGTTTTTCTTAAATAGTCGTCGTCACAATTGATTGACATCCTCAGGACTCATACGATCATCGAATATGTTATAAAAAGGTAATTTTATCTATCAATTGTTTATAGTCATAAAACGTTTTTTCTCCGATTTTTCTTCAATTTTTATTAGTGTTTGATGGTTTGTGCTTTAATGCTGGTAAGGGTTGACAGGTATAGACCAGAAAGGTATTAGGAAAACAACTTTTTTAAATAGCCGACGTTTCGTCACAATTTATTGACTCATACGATTATCGAATAAAAATTGAAGAAAAACTGGGGAAAAAACGTTTTATGACTCCAAACAATTGATAGATAAAATGACACAACATATTCTATCATCGTATGCGTCCCGAGGATGTCAATAAAATATGACGAAACATCGGCTATTTAATAAAAGCTGTTTTTCTAACACCTTTCTGGTCGATACCCGTCAAGCTTTACCAGCATTAAAGCACATACCATCAACAACTAATAAAAATTGCAACTAAGTCAGTTTTCAAATTTAATTCCAGTGTACTAGACCAGAAGATTATAACAGAAATTCCAGGTATACGTATACGTACGCCAAAAACTCGTAGAGAAAAATTTTACTTGCTGAAGAAAGAAATTATGCACCACTTTCTTATAATGTAATTGTATTTTTATTACTATTTTTTATGTAATTACTTAGGAACAATTTGAATACCAGATAACTCAATCTTGTATTCATCGTTTAATGACGATGCCATGTGGGAAACCAATCATTTAAAAAATTTAAATAAACGATTATTTAAATTAACATTTTTATTTTAACATTTGTACGTAGCCAGTGCCCTCGAGACTATTCCAAATATGCAGAATGTCTCAGAATATCTTTTACTTAATACTTCTTGGTATTTACATTTACAAGTGCATTCCATGTGGTGATGAGAGGCATAACATATTGCCTAGTTGAAAAATATATAAAATAACAACTTTACTTTTAAAAGAATTTATATTGTGTTTAAAATATGCACATGTAAACTTGACGATGTTTTAGAATTTTTATTTTTCAATTATACAAAAATGACAAATAATGCATTTAGCATTATTATGGAAGTTATATACCTCAATAAGTACTGACGCACCATTCTAATAATATTCTGTACAGAATAATGAGTAAAATTAAATGGAAATTATAACGCAGATCTGTTAGCGCAGATCTTTTTCGGGTAAGCGCATATATTCTCATCCTGGATTCGATCACGCAAAACTGGGATTGTTTTTTTTTTAAATTGGTCCCAATATACTCATATAACTTGTGCGTATTCGTTTTAATCCAAAATGCACCTCAACTGGACAAGATATCCTAGAGTGCAAGTCAAATTCAGTAGTACACAGATGATATAGTTTTTTGTAGCGGTTGTCTGTATGGCCAGTGGACAAATACTGGCCGTACAGACAACCGCTACTCCAACTAACATATGTCGACAAAAGAAAAACAAATAATGAACATAAGCAAAAGAAAAAAAAAGCGATTCACGTTTCTCGTCCTGGAGTCTCTCGGGTCATTTATATTTAGCAACAAACAAAACTAGACGACCACTATAGTTTATAGGATGCAATGGGGGATACTTAAACTTTCACTCACAAGATACATAATAAAATTTCCGTTTTTCAAAAACCGATTATACAATCAAGGATTTGTTTATTATGTTCGCTAAGAAGACAGAGAGTACAGAGAGTAAGAGAAAGTACAGAGTAAAAGATATTGACTGTTACTACTAATAAGACTGTTATATAATTCGTCACTTGCCGTCTGTTTTTACATTTGAAGAAAATATGATTCAGGTCATCTGTAATATTACAAAAGTATCATAATTCTCTGAAGGCAGAACTTTTATTTTATGAAAATATGCTGTAAAACAGGTACGCCCAGGTTTGAAGCGTACTATTGTTGTGGTATATTTTCTTGGTTATACATAATTTTCGTGCCAAAACTTAGATGGTAGATTAGGATGATCTTGTAGGATTGGAACTGCAGAACTCCCACCACAACTGCAACTTTATTTATTTCATAATAGTCTTACTAAAAATACCGTATACATAGTTTAGGGTAAAAATAATATATCATCCAATCTAGATAAAGTTGATTCAAACCTGAGAGACATCCTGTATATTGCGGTTTAGAAATTTTGGACACTTTCATATTTTTGTGTGTTTAATCCAAAACCTTAGTAACATTTTGATCTAAAATTAGAATAGCTGTTTCACATGAAAATGAGAGTTTGCAGTCCTCTGATGATCACCCTGTATGAGGAATAGAGCTCAATTTCAATAGAGATTATTCTACTATTAGTACAGTAAAATTAAAAGTTGACCCGGAACAAATTTGTAACAAGTTGATTTCTTCAGGATTGTATTTATTCTATGGCTATTCAGGAGCCTCCGACTGAAAATCCCAAAAAATCCGCAATGCAGAAATAAAGAAAAATCCGTTGCCCAAGGAATCACTACTTCCACATCCAGATTTTCTATCCAAGTCACTCACAACGCAAAAATTTTGTATGTGGAAATAATTGTTTATGGAACTTTAATAATATAATATTTGAAATCCTCTACCCCAAAAACCCATAAAACGATATCCCACATCGGTAGTGGGGTGGTGGTGGTGATGGGGGTGGTGGTGATGGGGGTGGTAGTGGAGGTGGATAAAGTAAAAAATTATTTTGAGGTTTTTGGTTCTTGTACACACACTAAATCACATTTTTCTTCATCCCCTTTAATAATGGGATGGGGTAGTAATGGGGGGTGCTAATGCCAAAAATTTTTTTGAGACCTTAGCCTCTCTTGTATATACTAAATACCAATTTTATGAACTCTTACCTTCTTGATTTACCTATTTACTCCAAATTTACCCCCCAACCCTTCGACGGAATAAGATGAAAATATAATCTAGTTCTAGATCTCATTAAGGTACATACGTGTACCAAATTTCAATACCTCAAATAGTTCCAGAGTAAACGTGCGCACAAAAAAAGTTACAGACCGACAAACAAACAGACAGACAGAAATCCTTTTTTTCGCTCAAACTTAAAATGTCGACGTTTCATGACATTCTAAGCCTGTTTGAACAATAAAAATTTTTAAAAATTTTTAAAATTTTTTTTGTCGTTACTATACTTCCACTGGATGTGGAAGTAAAATGCGCCGCCATGTTGAAATTAGGAACTTTTTTCCTTTAATCGGTAGTAGCCCACACGGATGACACTTTAGGAAAAAAGAGGCAAAATTCTGAGAGAAAGGTTTAATTTAATTTAAAGGTTTAAGGTTTAATGTGATATTATAAAGTTTTTTGCAATCGGTTAACTATTAACAAAGTTACGGTTGTCAAAATGACGGATTTGTATGAAAAAAGAATACTTCTTGTATTTTAATACCATAAAATGCAACAAAAGGCAACAACAATTATTACTGGTAATACTAATTAATTAAAGTAATACATTCGTAAAATAAAATCCATTCTAAAAACAAAAGAACGTAACAACAGAACTCATAAATAGTGAAAAAATAAACTATAAACTCTTTAAAAAACATGAATAAATTAAATAAGCATAAAAAAACTCTCAAATACGAGCTTTAACTAAAAACTAACCTCATTCTCAGAAAGTAACACCTCTGACGCATTGTCACAGTCCTGTCCAATGCAATTTACACAGCTGGTACTGCACTTAAGGTTATATTTTTTACATTTTCAAGACTGTTTGCAATTTTTCTTGCAACCACAGAATAAAAAATTTAAAATGATATCAGGGGCACACTTTTGTACTGTTTTTATTGGTTCTAGATAAGTGTTGTTTTTCCAACCCCAGTTCTTTGAATTAAGATTGTTGCCAATTCACTCTCAGTATGATATTTAGTGGCATCGGATGTTGGCAGAAGAACTGTTAGATCGAAGTGCTGGAAAATATTTTGACTAGCAAAAATCTGATCATTCCTAACGAACCGAAATAGAATAATTAGACTGGTTTTACTTCCACATCCAGTGGAAGTATAGTAACGACAAAAAAATTTTTAAAAATTTTTATTGTTCAAATAGGCTTAGAATGTCATGAAACGTCGAGATTTTAATTTTGAGCGAGAAAAAAATTTCTGTCTGTCGGTCTGTAACTTTTTTTTGTGCGCACGTTTACTCTGAAACCGTTTAAGATATTGACTTGAAATTTGATACACTTATGTATTTTAACGTGATCTGGAACTAGATTATATTTTTATCTTGTTCCATCGAAGGGTTGGGGGTAAATTGGGGTAAATTTGGGGTAAATAGGTAAATTAAGAAGGTAAAAGTCCAGAAAATTGGTATTTAGTATATTAAAGAGAAGCTAAGGTCTCAAAAAAATTTTTGACATTAGCCACCCCCATTACCACCCCCACCCCATTATTAAAGGGGATGAAAAAAAAATTGTGATTTAGTGTGTGTACAAGAACCAGAAACCTCAAAATATTTTTTTACTTCATCCACCCCCACTACTACCCCCTATCACCACCCCCACCCCACTACCGATGTGGGGTATCGTTTTATAGGTTTTTAGGGTAGAGGATTTCAAATATTATATTATTAATGTTCCATAAGCAATTATTTCCACATACAAATTCTTTTCGTTGTGAGTGACTTGGATAGAAAATTTGGATGTGGAAGTAGTGATTCCTTGGGCAGCAGTTTTTAATTTAAAACCAATAGATAGCTGCAAAAGTGTATTTAAGAAAAATAAAATATTAACTGTAGCATGTATTTTCATTTTGAAATGTGTATGTTACACACACAAAAATTTTACAAATTTTAGTAAACTAGGGGATACTCACTTATATAATACCCGAAATAATAATAGATTCACAATACCGATTCATTCTACCACTCTTTATAAACATTCACCTAATTACAATGTCATCAATCTATTTAATAAACTCCCTGAAAACCTAAAAAGCATAATAGGCTACAATAAATTTAAAATAGCCACAAAAAACTACTTAACAGAAATGGCCTTTTATAGTGTATTAGAGTATTTGACTTAATAATTTTGCGTTTTTACATGTTTTGTACCCTATACTTACATTCTAATTGTTCGTGTTGTACCTTTTTATTTACAATTTATATGACCTATATTTTATATTTATAATATGTTATGTTTATTATTTGTTATGCTTTACTACTTTTAGTTTTGACTTACCATATATACATGTATATGTATCAGATAATGGTTAATAAAGAATTTATTTATTTAATTTATTTAATTATTTAAGTTATTAGTTTTTTTACTGCCATACCATCTTAAAATAAATTCTTCCCCAATTACTGCAAGCTGATTTGCTTCAGCAAAACTTTTGAAAATTAATAGTTAGTTCAGTATTATTTTCTAAAACTGAAAATGCTATTTTTTGCCATTTTTATAGAATGCAGAGGTGGTATCGCCTTCGAATATGGCATGTGCAAATAGAGTATTTATTACTACATTTTCTCTTAGTTCTGAACGTAACTTGCAGATATTCGTTATTTTATCAGATTTACCTCAATCACCGTGTCTCATCATGTATACATTTTTTGTTTTGCAATGCTCAAAAAGTAACGTTATTAAGTCTGTATCTTGACCAACAACTATAACAGGGTTACACATATCAGCTGAGCAATCAATAGCAGCTTTTACAATTAAATAATCAGCATCTGCATCCGCACATTTCACCTGAAATGCATTTTTAGCTCTTCTTTTATATTCTGTAAATTTAACGGAAGTGTTTTCATTAGAATAGCCATCGAAAATAATAATACAATTTAAACCATAGTGATAACGATCACATGATACACACTGATGAACAATATCTTTACACTGAGCCGGGCGTGGCCACACAACTTTTCTAAGGAGAAACCCCCCCCGTCTATTGTTTAGCACACTTTCAGGCAAAGTTGGACTTGGTGTAAGTTTTTTATCAAAATAAGAAAAAAGAGATGATTTTGTTGTTTTTCGAAACGAAATATCGTCAAATAAACTAACCGGTATATGTTTTATTTCATATTTAAATAAACCATGTTTAATTAGTATTACCAACATAAGTTTTTGTTGACTATTGTTACATTCTTACGGCGTTAAAATACAAAAAATACACTTTTTTGAAAAGAATCTGTCATTTTGACAATCATAATTTTGTTAATATTTAACCGATTTATACCATATTGAAGCTTAGCTCTTTCTCTGAAAATGTTGCCACTACTTTTTTTCTTAAAGTGCCGTCCCTGTGGGCTATTACCGATTAAAGGAAAAAATGCCTAATTTCAACATGGCGGAGCATTTTTTCTTTATTTTTGCACGGCTGGATAGCCATAGAATACAATCTTGAAACAATTAGCTTGTTACAAATTTGTTCCGGCTTTGGTCCAAATTTAATTTTATTTTACTGAAGTATATGCTGTTTTATATATATTCCAAATATGAATTAAAAATTTTAAGTCTATCAGAAGTTATTATGCTTACAAGAAACGGTCTACATACACACAGACAGAAAGACGGACATTTTATATTTGATATTTGAATTCAGTCTGTTATGAAATGGATTTCTATACAAAAAATCTACGATGATGTTTAAAAATGTATAATATAGGTATAATAAGTAAGAATCCAAATCGCCATTTATTATTTTACATCCTTGTCAATGTGAGTGGCGAATTTTAATATTGATATTGAAGAAGCAGCTGAAAAAACTGTAATTGAACTGTTGCCTAATCCGTAAAAGATTAAAAAAAAATTAATCTCGTAGGGATTAAGCAACAGAATTAAAAGTAACACTTTAGTGCTCAAAAATTGAGAATATAGCTGCACACGAAATGCAAAAGGAAAATTTTACCGATCTTAAAAAAGATCTCTTGACATTTTTTGATTTAGTGCGTATTTTTTAAGTAAAAGACGAAAACACGTAATTTCGTCTACAATGGCCCTTTTTACTGTTGCTAACGACTCATCGGATTCTTCCGAGATAAGTATTTTTATAGACATTTCCCAAAAAAATGGAAATAACATTACTATTCCTTATTGAAATGAAATTTACCTCCACTAGAATTTAAAATCGATATTTACATACACATATTCGGGAGCTTTAAATAAATAATACATTTAATTGAGATAATATACGGCCACTTTTGATGTCATAATTGGCGATAATCAGTTTAGCCACCGTGAAAATTAACGTAGTAATAAAACATGATATTGTCGCTGTGAAGTGTCCAGTGCATGTTACATTAAAAAGGCGTGGTACATCGAGGAGTCCGCGTACTACTCGCACAAATGTCCTGGTATTACCATACAAAGTGCGCTCCTAAAACAATAACATTCCCGACTGGTCACTTATGCTATAAATCTACAGACAACGCGGACATCCAACAAAAACATGACCAAGGAACTCAATTTCTTTGATACCACTGATTGCCCGGTACCGGCATGTTGGGAAACTTTTACCATTACACAAATTTTCAATTTATTTGCATCCAAAAGTTTCTTAAATAAACCTTTTAGGCAACAGTAACACGAACGGGCTTATCTTTTTATTGCTTTGTTCCGACTTTAAACGGTTCTACTGTTGCCGATGCACAAGATTCTTTACGAAACATAAATATTTACTTTGTTTATACATACAGGGTGTCCCACTTAAAACTCCCGGAACCATTTTCTAGATAACTAAAGGTGAGAACTCACAGACGCGTCTTGAGTTTTTTTTTGTTGCGATCATTCGATTAGTTAATTTAAATCAAATTTCGGAAGGTGGGAATTGTTTAACTTTATTTTCGCCTCATTGTTTTAGCGGGAAATGTTTAAAAATTTCAACATTTTGCGGCGAAAATCTTTTTTTCTTCAAGCGTATTAAAATGTTTAAATTATGTCACCAAAAACAGAAGTAGAAGTAGGACATTGTTTTACTAGTAACAAAATGTTAGTACCGAACGCCACCGTAGTGGACATTGTTTTACTAGTAACATAATGTTAGTTCCGAAAGCGCCGCCGTAGTGGGTATTGTTTTACTAGTAACATAATTTTAATACCGAAAGCCACCGGTGGCGCGCTATTCACTAGCCACTTGTCATATTGTGTCAACATGTAAGACTGTAGTTTGAATATTTGTACATTTATGATAAATAAATGAATTTTTGCATTTTAATACGCTTGAAGAAAAAATAGTATATATTACACGGAGTAGAACGCCTTTTTTTGTGTTTCGCCCAGTTTGCGGCTTCGGCTTCGCCTCAGCCGCAAATCCTGGGCTCAACACAAAAAAAGAGTGCGTTCTACTCCTAGTAATATAATATACTATTATCTCTATCAATAAAATATTGTTACTCTCTTCTTCGAAAATGTCATTTATAATAAATGAATGAGCATATGATTTGCGGTTATAATACTTATAAACAATAATGTATGAATATGAATGATATATTGTTAATTATAATCAATAATCGTTATCTGTGCCGAAGACGAACATTATTGGCATTACTATATTTAAAACGTAAAGGATGAGTGTCCACAACATAAGAAAAATTCTTCTGAACGTGCCAATACTTTGTTACTGATATACAGAACCGGAAAGTGTTGGTTTTGGTATAGCAATAAGAGCAAGCGAGAGCGGAGCAAGCAATGATGTACATAATTCTCTTTATGGGGCGTGTCACTCTTTGCCTCTGCTAAAGTACTGGTAGACGCCTTTATTGTGGGCGGTCGGTTAAGTCGTTGAAACTATGCAAAACCAAAACCAACACTTTCAGAATCTGTATGTTAAGTGTTATTAAGAGATTAATAAAATATGTAAATATAAAAGTGTAACAACGTTGCGCTCATGGTTAAAACAGGATGTGAATAACGAAAAATAAGGAAAAATCGACGTCATGTTTTATCTATGAGCCCAACGTTGATACACTTTTATATTTATAGATTTTATTAATCTCTTAATAACACAGAACATACAAAGCGATTCAAAAGAAAGTACATTAAATTCAACTGTAGATTGGAGTTCCCCAGAGGGAATTTTTTTTAAATCGAATAATTATCGATATCTGTCATCATAGGTAGTTAGTATATGTACTTCATATAAATTGAAATTGAAAAAAAAATTTCCAAACCAAATTTCGGTCGGTTTTTGAGCAATTTACCATCAACGTGGTAAAAGAATTACTGAATGAATATGAATACGTGTTCAGTTCTTGTGTACATACTTGGCGAATAAAGAAGAGTTTGTTAAGATTGATATATGGGGTGATATTTTCTCTCTTGCCCTGGACCCTTCGATTTTTTTTCTTAATACACCATTCACTCAAATCTTGTATTAAATTTTTTAAAATAAATATATGAATATATTTCTGCTTACATCATTGCTACAAAATATTATTTTAGCATATTTTATTATATACATATTTTTATTTATTATGAAATTACCTACTGGTTTCTTTATTAACCCCCGACCCAAAAAGAGGGGTGTTATAAGTTTGACGCGTATGTTTTTATGTTTATATGTCTGTCTGTCCGTCCGTCCGTCTGTCTGTCTGTCTGTGGCTTCATATCTCTTCAACGGGTGATCCGATTTTGATGCAATTTTTTTATTTAAAAGAGTATTTGGTCGAGAAGGTTTTTGCCATATTAGATTTTGATGTTTGGTCGCCATCTTGATTACAAGCTTTTATTTAACCTGCCTTGTTCTTGTGGGTCAAATCTTGCAACTGAATTTTATCCCCAACCAATTGCGCTAAAATTTTGCAAACACGTTTAGTTTGGATGACAATGCATGGTTAGCTAAGTGACGTCATTCCAAATCCAATATGGCGGACTCCCAAAGATGGCGGACCAGTTATTTTTTATGCACTCCCAAGATGGGTATCAAATGAAAGGCTTTGCTGAGAAGAATACGAAAATAAAATGACGTCACACTAAATTCAATATGGCGAACGCAACTGAATTTTAAAACAGTTATCCCTAACCGATTGAGCTGAAATTTGGGATACACGTTTAGTTTGGATGACAATGCATGGTTGGCTAAGTGACGTATAGCGTTATCGCTATAAATAAAATTAAAATGGAAGTTAATATACGTATATTTGTTATTAATACATGTTCATATTTTATATGATTTTGGTATTTTTTAAGTAGATTGATATTATATTTTTATATCGAATGTTTTTATTTTTCCTAGCGACTCCATGGAAACTTCTCCATTATGGATCGAGTTTTCCTTTTTGTTTCTTAGCGACTCCATGGAAACTTCTCGCTTTTGGAACTTCTTGATTTCCAGTGAGTGAGTCGCTATAGTCGCTATATACACCCCCTCGTTAAAAAAGAAAATAGTCAATCAATCAACGTGTCGATTGCAAAACGTACTTTTTTAATCGGGGTAGGCAAAGTGTCACATCTGTCAACTAATACAAAAGCCGGTTTAACCCTATCAATATTGACAGTTATGACTTTGTCTCCTTTCTTAAAGGTAAATAACTTATCTGAACGAGATAAAACTTTAAACGGCCCTTCATATAAAGGAGTAAATGAACGTTTTAAACGTTCAATGCGAACGAAAATAAAATCGCAAGAGGCAAGATCTGAACTAACAAAAGTTTTGTAATTGCCATGCGAAGTTGGAGGAACAAATTTTAAATTATTAAAATAAATGCGTAATTTGTCAATGAAATAAGGAATATCTGGGGAATTATACGATTCAACGAAAAATTCGCCAGGTAAATGAAGGGTTTGACCATATATGAGTTCAGCAGGTGAACATTGCAGATCTTCCTTGGGAGTTGTCCTAAATGCTAATAAAATGATGGGTAATTCATCTGTCCAATGTGATGTATTGGCTCTAGCTAACAAGGAAGTTTTAAGTGAGCGATGAAACCTTTCAATTAAAGAGTTGCCTTCTGGGTGATATGGAGTTGTACGTATTCTATGAAAACCTAAAAACTTTGCAAATTCATTAAATAATCTTGACTCGAATTGTACTCCTTGATCAGTCGTTACTGACAAGGGAACACCGAATCGACAAACAAAGTTTTGAAATAAAGTACGCGCAACTGTTTCTGCTGTGATGTCGCGAAGAGGGTACGCTTCCGGCCACCTAGTGAATCGTTCAATCACCGTAAGAATGTAAGAGTTACCTTTGGATGGAGGTAATGGTCCTACCAAATCTATGTGGATGTGGTCGAATCTGATTTTCGGAATGGTGAAGTTCCCGAGAGCACTTCGCGTATGTCGACTGACTTTGACAGCTTGACAGTTAATGCACGATTTTGACCATAAATTGCAATCTGTGTTCATTTTCGGCCAAAAATAGTTATTTGAAATCAACAGTCTAGTGGCTTTAATACCAGGATGAGATAAGTTGTGAAAAATATCGAATATCGTTCGTCTGTAAACAAGTGGAACAAAAGGTCTGACTTTTGCACGAGAAACATCACACCATATAAAATCATTTGAATCTGGAATTTGTATCTTTTTTAAAATGAAATTGGTTTTAGTTAGTGATGATTTATCTGACAATAAATAGTTGAGATTTGAATCTTTCTCCTGAGCTTCACTAAGCAACTTTAGGTCAAAGTTAACATTAAGGAAGGGAGAATTTTTAAGTTGAAGTGGTAAAATATCTTGTTTTAAGGAAGCAGTGTCGTAAATACGTGACAAGCTGTCAGCTATTACATTATGTTTTCCTTTAACATGTTGTATTTTACAAGAAAATTGAGCTATGTATTCTAAATGACGTATTTGACGAGGAGATCTTTCTGCTTTTGTGAATAAAGCGTTGATTAAAGGTTTGTGATCTGTAAAACAATTAAACTTTCGACCTTCAAGTATAAACTTAAAATGTTTAATTGCAGTATATAATGCTAAAAGTTCTTTGTCAAAAATCGAATAATTGGTTTGTGCTGTGGTTAATTTACGGGAAAAGAATGCTAAAGGAGCAAGAAATCCCTTATTATCTTTTTGCTCTAAAACTGCACCCATGGCAAGGTTAGAACAATCGACTGAGAGAGATAAGATAGTATCGTCATTATTGCAAGGATGAGCTAAAACTACTGCATTACTTATTGCGTCTTTGGCTTTCGAAAATCCGTCTAAACATTGATCAGGCCAACTATTTATCTTTGTAATTTTATCATGAGATAAACTGTTACAAAGAGAATATAGGGGATGTAATATTTCAGCAAAATGAGGTATGAAACGATGATAAAAATTCACCATACCTATGAAACGTTGTAGTTGTTTGAGAGTTGTCGGTAAAGGGAAATTATTAATGACTTCGACTCTCTCAGTTGATGGTAAAATACCTGATGAAGAGATGTGATGACCTAAAAAGGTTAAATTGCCAACTCCTAAGATACATTTAGATGGTTTAATGTTAATTCCGTATGTGTCTAATCTCTTGAAAACCTTTTCCAAATGTTCCAAATGTTGTACATCTGATTGACTTGCGATTAATATGTCATCCAAATAGACGAAAACGAAAGGTAAATTGACAAGTACTTCATTCATAAAACGTTGGAAAGTTTGACCGGCATTGCGTAGACCAAAAGGCATGCGGGAAAATTCAAACAGTCCGAATGGAGTTGTTATAGCTGTCTTATAAACGTCATTTTCAGCGACAGGTATCTGATGGTACGCTCGCACTAAATCAATCTTGGAGAAAATAGTGCAGCCGTGCAACTGAGAGCTAAAGTCGTGGATATGAGGTAATGGATATCTGTCTGGAATGGTAATCGTATTTAGTTGTCGATAATCTCCACAAGGTCTCCAGTCATTCTCTTTTTTCGCCACTAGATGGAGTGGAGAGGAAACTTGAGAAGATGATGGTTTGCAGATACCTAATTCTACCATGTTATTAAATTCTGTTTGAGCTATTTTAAATTTGAGATTGTCTAATCTACGAGGTCGTGAAAAAGGTAAATGACCTTCAGTAACTATATGATGTACAATAGAATGTTTAATAGGTAAATTGTAATCTGGGGAACTAATTAAATTAGGAAATTGTAAAAGTAATTTGTTATATTTATCTGTCAAAGGAAATAATTTAAGTGAATCTAATCTACAATTGTCTAAAGGACTATTTTTAATAAAACAATTAACTGACAAATTAGTCTTGTTATCAATTATTCGAGCTCCTTTAAGATCGACAACTAAACCAAAATGAGACAAGAAATCTGCTCCGACTATCGGTATGTCAACGTCTGCTATATTGAAAACGAAAGGAAATAATCTACGTAAGTTTAGATTGACCTTTAACAATTTCTTACCGTATGTAAAAATGGTTGAACCGTTAGCCGCGGTTAATATCGTATCGAAATTCTTTTTTAAATCTGTGAAAGCATTGCGTGGCACCACAGATAAATCGGCACCAGTGTCAATTAGGAAGTTCAGGTTGTTAGATCTATCGTAAATAAAAAGTCGACGACGTTTGCTGTTAGAAATGTCAAAATCAGACGTCATTAAATTATCAAACTTCAGTCATCTTTGAGAATTATCAGATTTTTTACAATTCTTACTGAATTTGCACCATTCACCTCCACAACGATAGGCATTGGTACCATAAAGTTGATGGTAGTAACAAATAGTATTGTCTGTACGATCAAATTTATTGGAAACATTATTACGGCTGGGTGAACGATTGCGATTAGTGGTACGAGTTTGTGAATTGCTTCTACTTTTGCAATTGTTGCAGCATGAAGTAGAAGGTTGAGGCTCGAAGGATTGATTGGAAAGTCTGGATTCTAAAGAGTTTAATCGAGAATTAAAAATTTCTTGTTTTTGTAATACTTGATTAATTGAATCATGGAAAGTGATTGAAAAATTTTTGATAGTGGTAGTTAAATCTGATAACGGGGTGGACTCAGAGTCAAGAGGATTTTTGGAGTACGATGCAACCATTGAATTTTGACAGGACTCCCAGATCTGATCTGCAATATCTAGAATCTCTTTTGTGTCTGTTTTCCCTGAAGCTGTAATGGCAATATATACTGTTTGAGGTAAACGTCTTTTCCATAGCTTTATCAATAAATCTTGACTAACCATGCTGAATCCTCCAACCATATTCAGCATGGATCTATAGAAATCTGAAGGTTTCAGATCGCCCATTTGAGAACCTGATAACAGATCATTCAGACGTTTTTCCTCACTCGATGATAAACGTGAAATTAAAACTTTCTTTAAATTTATATAGAGATCCGTTTCCGGGGGATCAGATATTATATCGTATATATTATCTATCACATCTAATGGCAAATTAGCTATAACCTGATTATACTTTTTCTTGTCATTGACAATTTTTGCAACAGAAAACTGTGATTCGATCTGGGTAAACCAAATTTCTGGTTTTGATTTCCAGAATGGGGGTAGTTTGACAGAGGTGACATAATGAGTTTGAGGAAAATCCTCGTCTGGAGGTTGTCTTTGCATAACTAATCGATTGTGATTGTTTGATTGATTGACTACTCTCTCAGATAAAAAAGGAATGTACTTTAACTCACTCACCAACAGATGACAGTACTTGTAATATACAACTTCAGTTGATTGAATTAGGAAATTACCATAAATTATAGGAACATCTATTCAACTTTGGAACCTCTATTCAAAATTCATCGGGAAAATTCTTCTCTTCATAAAATGGTCAATTTATAACGGTAGTTGATATATCGAATCTCTTCTTGTATATATTTATCACGTTGGACATAAAATGATCACGTCGGGCATATATTTATGACGTTGGACATAAAATTTTCACGTCTGGCATATATTTATCACGTTGGACATAAAATGATCACGTCGGGGTCACCAAATTTATAGCGTTATCGCTATAAATAAAATTAAAATGGAAGTTAATATACGTATATTTGTTATTAATACATGTTCATATTTTATATGATTTTGGTATTTTTTAAGTAGATTGATATTATATTTTTATATCGAATGTTTTTATTTTTCCTAGCGACTCCATGGAAACTTCTCCATTATGGATCGAGTTTTCCTTTTTGTTTCTTAGCGACTCCATGGAAACTTCTCGCTTTTGGAACTTCTTGATTTCCAGTGAGTGAGTCGCTATAGTCGCTATATGACGTCATTCCAAATCCAATATGGCGGACTCCCAAGGATGGCGGACCAGTTATTTTTTATGATATGGGTATCAAATGAAAGGGTTTGCTGAGAAGAATACGAAAATAAAACGTCACATTAAATTCAATATGGTGGACGCCCCAAGATGGCGGACAAAATTTTTTAGTTTTAACACTATAATTTGATCGTACAGTATATTCGCTCATACGTTGCATTCTAAGAAATGGTGCAGGATTCGGTTTAAACTATAAGTTTTATATCGGATAGGAATGACGCAATGAATATACACTTCTCCAAGAAATTAACGCACCACCAAAAAATAACCAAACGTCTGAAGTTAATTAATTTTTAATCCCCGACTCAAAGTTCGACGCGTATGTTTGTATGTTTGTCTGTCTGTCTGTGGCTTCATATCTCTTCAACGGGTGATCCGATTTTGATGCACTTTTTTTTTTATTTGAAAAAGTATTTTGTGGAGAAGGTTTTAGACCATATTAGATTTTGATGTTTGGTCGCCACCTTTAATTCGCCATGTTGAACTTCTCTAGAAATTGTCCGATTGAAGCAAAATTGAAAATGTGCAGACATTTATGGTAGCCGAATATGATTTCGGACTCATTTTGATTCGGTCATATGAAACTGGTACGATTAGATACATTGATCGGGAGTTTTTAAAAATTTTCAATTTTTTAACCCCCGACCTAAAAAGAGGAGTGTTATAAGTTTGACTTGTATGTTTGTTTGCTTGTTTGTCTGTCTGCCTGTCTGTCTGTCTGTCTGTGGCTTTATATCTCTTCAACGGAAGATCCGATTTTGATGCAGTTTTTATTAAAATTAAATATAACACATACATATATTTATAATAGAACTGGTCTTGTAGACCGTGTGCGACTAGTAGAATACAATATAAATAATTAACACAACTTTAAAAATTATGAAATAATTTTGATTCCATATACGAACTCTTATAATTTATTTAAATCCAGCTTACATTTTCTTTATGTCCTCGAGATTTGCTTTCTTATACGCATGAATATGTCAGGGGCTGCTGTAACGACGAACTACTAAATAGTTATATTCAAAACAGCAGCTCCCGATATATTCATGCGTATAAGAAAGTAAATCTCGAGGATAAAAAGAAAATGTAAGCTGGATTTAAATAAATCATCAGAGTTCGTATATTATGGAATCAAAATTATTTCATAATTTTTAAAGTTGTGTTAATTATTTTTTTTTTATATTAGTTATTTAGTCGATATTTTTGTGTCGGGTTTTTTTTTAAATTTGTAATTTAATTTTATAAGTTATCTGCTGAATACCCAAAATAATATTTTTTAACATTACTGAAGGCAGAAATACAAGATATTTATTTTTAAAAACTAGGCGAGCTATGGGGCTCTAAAAGAGTGGTGCTTTTCTGTCAGTTTTATATATGAAAATATTTTCGTATTATTACTTCCACGTCCAATGGAAGTATAGTAACGCAAAAAAAAATTGAAAATTTTTATTTTTCAAATAGGCTTAGACTGTCATGAAACGTCGAGATTTAAAGTTTGAGCAAAAAGAATTGTCTGTCTCTTGTTCCGTCTGTTCTTTAAATATTTTGTTTCGAATTGAATTGATATAATATATATCTCTCCTGATGAGTTCTACAGATAATGAAAAAAGTTGTACAATTTTTAGAGGGATTTAATCAGTCGAAAGTAGAAGGAAATATTTTATTTATTGTCATGCTTGCGGTGAGTGAAATTTTATACCTATTTTCTTTGTGCTTTTTAGTAGTTCTTTGAAATGTAAAAAATGTTTCATTATAATGGAGTATCCTCTAAGTAGGCTAGAGATTCTAGAAAGTATGCTTCGTAAGGGAGGCTTTTTATAATATATTGGCATGACTTAGATCATCAGTATATAGAGAGAATGATTATTTTCTTGTTTTTCGTACTGAATGTTACATATGGTAAGTGGATGAAAGAGTTGACAAGTCGGTTCGTATTTTTTTTTGCCTTAAAATGCTAGGAATCCTATCGTGTAATTCAATACTTCGTCAGTATTAGCTAGAAGAGTAGTTGGTTTTACTGGTTCTCCAATAATGTGTGGGGTATAAAGGTATAAGTTGTGATATATTAGCATGATAAGATTTAGATCAATGACCTGTATTAAAGGAACGAATGGTTTCTTTGAAAGTTATCTGCTGAATACCCAAAATAATATTTCTTGTATAGATATTTGAAAAAGGAATGATATAAAAAAATATTATTTTGATTTACATCGTTTCACAAGGACAACCTCTGGTTATGGTCTTATCACCTATTATTCTTTAGATAACTTGAAATTTATGAGATATTGAACAAGTAGTAAAATTTCAACATGACAAAAGATAAATCATTTTTATAATCAACCTATATCAAAATATTAATAAGCTAAACTTTCTGTAGCCTTTTGTGGAGCCTGTAGAAATGAAACTATTAAATTGGATAATTTAGAAATTAAATTTACGATTCCGGTGCATGGAATTTTTATTATATTTGAACAACAGAATGCGGTCGATGAAGATTACTTTAAATGGGGCATTATTCTTTTGAAACATCTGCGGATTGTTTCATTATTTCAAAGAGCTCAATGGCACAAAGCTAGTGGAAGAAATTAGTTAACTCTTCAAAATTGTTATGAAAAGACGGGAACTTCAAGACAGATTTGTTTTATTTCTTTCTCCTCCCTATAGCGACTTTGATCTCGATGTTTTGTTTATGTTCAGGACGCATTCGGATGAATTAAACTAAAAACAAACTTGTCTAATTATTTTCTTTACTGGCACATAAACATCAGAGATCTCTGTTAAAAAATATTCTAATTAACCGAAGTAAATTTATACGCGTACCTGTTTCAGATACAAATAAATTTAATCGAGCCTGACGATCTGTTACTGAAATTCCCTGAACGATAAAATAAATAATGTCGAAGAGGATGCCAGCAATGAGGTTTTAAGATTCCTTTAATATATTAATTATCAGAGGAAACTCGATAAATATAATGATATGCTAATCACCTACTATTTAGTTATAAGAAAGATAGTTGTGGTATTGTAGTAATTTATTATATCCCACAAAGTGATTTACAATTATTGTTAAATTTATAAACACACAGGGTGTGGCGGTGTACAAGCTTAGTCATTTATTATAGTACTTCCTTAATTAGCATTTTTAACTCCAAGAAATTAAAAAGGGCGATGTTATATCCTATTCGAGAGCTAGAAAATTTAATCACTATATACAGAGAGAAATCATTTTGGCAAAAAATAATTATAATTAGTACTGAACAACTGTTTAAAATGTTTGCACAAATTGTGTAACAAAAAAATTACGATTTTATAAACACTTGCTAACAAAAGACTCCGCTGTTTTCTTATAACCCAGTCACTTTATTCGAAAAGAAGGCCAAACCTCTAAAAAAATCCAACCGAAGATTTTCCAGCGGGCTACAAAAGTTAGAGAAGGTCAAAGGTCACGAAAATCAGTTTTTCTCAAATATCTCGTAAATTATCATTTTTAAGTTATTTTTGGTTATTATAAAATTTGTTCGAGAGATCGATCTACATAAAAAAGGTTCTATACAAAATTTACATAGAACCTCCGATTAAAGAACTTATATCTAGATACATAACAGGCTATCTTTTCACTATATACCTTGTTTGCTCCTAACATAGTCACATTATATGTCCATTAAAATGGATAGATGAACATCACATCCCATAGGCAACAGTGGCGTTGTGTGTGTAGAAAATGTGTAGAATGGTAAATATTTTCATTAAAATGAATTATTGCAATTCCTGCATTACCGGCTCTTTATATAACGTGATGTAGGCATACGATATTACAGTAAGATAAAACAGTAAGATAAATATCTATTGAAAGGATATTAAAATTGAATTGCTATTTACTTTATAACTGTAAACTGAACTTCATCATGTTACGACTATGGAACGATCGATTTTCTTCTTTTCTAAACTGCTTTCTGCAAACGGCACAGCACTTCACTATTTATCTGCACAAAATATATTGTCACTAAACTGTGTAAATATGAATAGAGAATATTATTTAGGTATTAAGCAAATCACAACTTAAAATAAAATTACTTTTTCACCAGTTTTTGGTCGGAGAACACGAAAAACATTTATTGACATTAATGGCCGAACTGTCAAACTGATATTATGATAATCGAACTGAAGCCGATCGTGTACGAGCGGCCGCGAATACGCCGATGGGCCAATCAGCAACTTATGGGAAGAAGTGCCTTAGAATGGGAGTCTTTCGGGATCATAAAATTCATGCCATTATGTATCTAGATATAAGTTCTTTAATCGGAGCATAGAACCGATAGTTTTCGAGATATTGGGCTGAGAAACTTCGGAGCAAAGTGCATGCGCCACTATTCTATACGTATAGTGGTGTATAGAGATAACAAGACCTATGTATACATAGGAACATTGTTTATGCACATATACCCGCGTAATGTCTGTCTGAGATGTTCTTGAAATTCTTAATAATAATAGTAAGCAGCGTTGCCAAATTTTTTCAAAATGCACTAGACTAAGTTTTTTGTTTAAATCTGCTAACAATCTACTAAAACAATTTTTAAGAAGTTGTTATTGATTTTTTTTATGTAATTATATGGCCTGATTTAATTTTAAATAGATAACAAAAACATAAGAAAGTAAGGGAAGACAAAAAACGACACAGGAAGGGAAAGTACATTTTGGGAATTCAGGATAAACTAAGAAAATTGATTTATTTATATCAAAACAACATATATTACAAAACACAATTATTTCCTATGTATGTATCTTAAAACTAGCACACTAATAAACAGAACCGATTCTGGTATTAAAAATTTAATCATTAATAACATTTTTAACAACACATACGTTAATGCTAAGCAAAACTCTTAACCATAATAATATACCAAAAATTTATCAGAAATCTACCAGCGAATTTTACCTACCAAACTTTACATTGTTTATTTTAGCTGTGTACGGAGCTCCAAAAACTTACTTCAATTGGTAACACAGCCACACACAAAAAAAATTTGTTTCTGATCTGGGGGTTTGACTATGTTTACCATATGTTTTTGGGGTCGCTGAATCCGAATCCGAGGTTTATTTAACCCCACCACATCAGGACTTTGCCATAACCTCAAGAAACCCATAATTTAAGCTATTAAACGCATATAACTTTAAGAATGAAGTTGTACTCTGAAAACCCAAGCTCTTAAACCTCATAACTCAATAACCCACTTAATCCCATAACCTCATAATCCACTTCATTTCATAAGAATGAAGTTGTAATCTGAATTTGATTTCACAGCCACACAAAAGTGTGTCTGGCCTGCGGATCAGACCAGTGTATCCTTATGTATTTGGACCCGCTGAGACATAATCCGAAGTCAGAATTTTTCATTTTTCACCCCTAATCCCAAATAGTGGTCTGGCCTGCGGACCATACCAGTTTATGCTTATGTATTTGGATCCTCTGAAACCGAGTCCAAAGTCAGAATTGTCAGATTCGCTCGTTTTTCACCCATAACCCCCCAAAAAAACAACTCCAAAAACAAAACAAAAATGATCTGTCCGACAGTGTATCCTTACGAAATACATATGGAAACACTGGTATGATCCGCCGCGCCGGACATATTATTTCTTAGGGGTTAGGGGTGAAAAACGAGACAATCTGACAATTCTGACTTCGGATTCGGTTTCAGAGGGTCCAAATACATGAGCATAAACTGGTATGGTCCGCAGGCCAGACCACTTTTTGGGCGAGTGTTTTCTTGGGGTAAAGGGTGAAAAACGAACCAATTTGACAATTCTGGCTTCGGATTCGGTTTCAGTGGGTCCAAATACATAAGGATACAATGATCTAGTCCGTAGGTCAGACCACATTTTTTTTTGTTTTAGGGATGTTTTTTGGGGTAGAGGTGAAAAACGAGCGAATCTGACAATTTTGACTTCGGATTCGGTTTCAGAGGGTCCAGATACATAACGATAGACTGGTCTGGTTCGCCGGACAGACCACTTTTTTTCGTTTTGGGGTTGTTTTTTTGGGTTTGGGGGTGAATGAAAAATGAGCCAATCTGAAAATTCTGACTTCGAATTCCGTTTCAGAGAGTCCAAATACATGAGCATAAACTGGTATGGTCCGCAGGCCAGACCACTTTTTGGGCGAGTGTTTTCTTGGGGTAAGGGTTGAAAAACGAACCAATTTGACAATTCTGGCTTCGGATTCGGTTTCAGTGGGTCCAAATACATAAGGGTATACTGGTCTGGTCCGCAGGCCAAATCACTTTTTTTTGTGTGGCTGTGAAATCAATTTCAGATTACAACTTCATTCTCAGGGTTATGGGATTAACTGGATTATGAGGTTATGAGGTTAAGTGGATTATGGGGTTTAAGAGCTTGAGTTTTCAGATTTGGTTGGGTTATATGCATTTAACCCTTTCGCTGAGCAAAGCGGTTTCACGTAATTCTCGTGTGGTGCGCAATAAATTGACCGCTTGCGAGTATACGCGCTTGGAGCACGCAGATCCGATATTACGTTACTATTTAATTTGGTTTATTGTATGCATGGTCTATTATTATATATAAAATTGAAAGAAAAACAAAAACCAAGTGCTCTAGTTTCAATAATAATAATTTATTTTTTGTAAATGGTTAAAAACAGTACAAGTAAACATAAACATAAAAACAAAACAACATTCTTATAAAAAATATTAAGGTACAACAGAAACTTGTGTAAGTATATAAAAATGTATTAATAGAACATATACGCGTGTTAAATCGCTTTGAGCAGTCTGAACCAATGTAAAAACGACAGGCGAGTTAACACGCTTGGAGCACAGTGGGCCCATTTATTTTTCGCTCGTATACACGCTTTGAGCAGTGAAAGGGTTAAGAGCTCAAATTATGGGTTCTTTGAGGTTATGACAAAATCCTGATGTGATGGGGTTAAATAAACCTCGGATTCGGATTCAGCGACCCCAAAAACATATGGTAAACATAGTCCGATCAGAAACAAAATTTTTTTGTGTGTGGCTGTGTAATTGTAGATATTTTAGTTTTTCAAAATGCACTAGACTAAATAAGCCTGTACAATTGTCGTCACTTTCGCCCACAGCAGCAGCTACTCAACAACATCTATTCAGGGTATATTACCAGGTTCAAACTTGGCTGGGAAAAGATTTAGACCCTCAGCAATGGGGTTGGACTTTAAATAATAATTTGTTAGCGCCAACTACTCCGATTCCTCCTGCACCAGATGAACTTCTCAATTCTATTTTCTGTAATTGCACAAAAGGTTGTAGCAACAATTGTGGATGTAGAAAAATAAGATTGCCATGTTCCGTAGTGTGTGGCTCTTGTCGGCAGGGGCGAACTAACCGGGTGCAGGGCCCTGGGCTATTAATGCTTTGGGGCCCTTCTTATCTCATAACATTTTTTTAAAATCAGGTCAGATCACGCATCACCAAGACACATTTCACTTTGTTTTGGCTAAATACTGAAGTAAATAATAATAAAAATAGCGCGTAGCCGCATTGCACTGACAAGAGCAAAAAATGTTACATATACTTTTATATTTATACCGTCAAGAGATCACCATTACACAGCATAGACATAATCAGATCGTATTTGGTTTTTAAGTCTGTTTTCGGCGTTCGGGGGCCCCTTCAGTATCCGGGGCCCTGGGCTTAAGCCCCTAAAGCCCCCCCCCTTTAGTCCGCCCCTGCTTGTCGGGGCTAGTCGTGTCTCAATACGATGTCCGAGGATACAAACATTGAATCTCAGTTCAACGATAATGAAGCTGACCTCATTTTGTTGTTTTCCGCTGAGATGATTGTTGATGAAGATGAAAATATTGAAGAAGTGGAAATAGAAGAGATAGATGGAGACGAAGAAGAAGTCAGCAAAGACGAACAGTAATCAACAAAATTATAATATAACCATGGACACCAAGTAAGAAAAAACGCGCCTTGCATTCTACCTCAAAGGTGGTTTTCTCAGCCCTATATCTCAAAAACAATTGGTTCTACGTAAATTTTGTATAGGACCTTTTTTTATTCAGATTTATCTCACGAACAAATTTTATAACAAACAAAATTATTAACGTAAACCGATAATTTACGAGGTATTTGAGAAAAACTGATTTTCGTGACCTTTGACCTTCTTTTGGAGCCGTCCATATGGCTTTATGGGCTTTTGAGAAACTATTTGTGATGCCAAAATAAAGAGAATCCCGTTGAATTCTTTTAGAAGTTCATGTATAAAGTGACTGGACTATTATGGAAATTGAATTTTATTTCAATTGGCTGAATTTTTAATATGTTGCAGACTTTGAGTTTCTGATCTCATGGGCCCAATTCGATCCTACATCTAGTTTCGAGATACAGCTCAAGAAATGTACAAGAGGTCAATTTAAAACATTTTGGAATTCATGATTTTTTTCATACATTTTATATTGTGATACTTTCTTCTTCTTATTCACAAAGTCTTGCCAGACATTTTGTGTTTCATGAAAATTATTCTAGTTGGCCTGTACTTGCTGTATAGCACGCCTGGTGGCATCACGCCATCTAACGCGGTTGCCTGTTAGGCGCACAGCCTCATTGAAGCCATTTCCCATCAGTGGAAAAAATATTCGGTCAAACTGGCTGAAACTTTATTTCAAAAAGTTTGTATCTTCCTGAAAAAAAAAAACTCTTATTGAATAACTTTTTTTTTCCTTTAACACATCAAAGTATTAAATCCGAGATTAAATCATAAAAATTCTATATACCTACTGTAATCTATAGGCGTATAATTACATAGCATCTTGCTCAATGTTGCGAATCTCTTTGTTTACGGACAAATCGTCTGTAGCGTTTTAATCAGATGTCTTTATAGTACAGTCACTGAAGGTTTTCACCTCCGACTTCGTTGAACCTCCATCGATTTTCATGAAAATTTGTGAGTAGTTAGAGGATACCTCAAGAAACAAAAGTGACATAGTGCCAACTTGCGCTTTTACCCTGGAGGTGGATGCCACCCCTTCTCGGGGGTGGAAATTATTTTATGAAAGATAACCCCAGGAATCGATAGAGGGACCAATTCTAAGCAAAATTTGTTATATAAAGTTATTAAAATAAATCAATACTTTTTGAGTTATTAAAGATCAAAGATTTTGATTTTTCGTGAAAAAAATGCATGTTTTAAAGCGGTTTTTCATAAATAACTCAAAAACTATAAGTTTTTACAAAAAAGTTGTCATAACCAAAATTGAAGCTAATAAAAAAACGAATACATTCCTTCCTTAAAAAACCTTTTAATATTAATTCAAAGTGAGCTATAGGTAATCGAATGTATATTTTTTTTCGGCGAGTACTCAAATCTAAGTATTCAAGCTTAAATAACGGGAAAACGATGCATTTTATAAAATATACTTACTGAACACTTTTCAAAGTACTCAGAAATACCTATCAAATGAGCTGTAGAAGAAGTTGATAGCATCAAAATTAAGCAAGTTATGATGAAAATAAGAGGACCCTTTCGAATTTTTTAGGAAAAAGTGAAAAATAAAACCTACGCCATTTCCACAAAAATTAAAATTTATAGTAATCCCTATAAGACTTTCTTTATTTTAGCATAAGTAATGACTTAGGTTTAGACTGGTTTAGAATACATATTTTTGAAAAAAAATATGATTTAAAAAAATCAGAATTTTTCAAATTTTCGTACATTTCATTTTCTTTTGGTAATAACTCCAAAAATACTCGATATACGTAAAAAATAATAGAGAACGAAATTTGAGTTTTTTTTTAACAAAGATTTTAGTTTTTTTTTTATTTTTGTAGGATAAAAAATCACCGAGACAGAAACGTTTAAAGCCTAAATTTTACTGCGAGAACCATGTAACCGGGGCCCTTTAACCTTTTATCTTTTAAAAAATAATCTTTTAAAAAATAAGGGTTTTAAGATTAAATTTAAGCCCTTGAAATTACCTTTCAAATGGTTTTTGGATGAACCTGATATCATAAAAATTAACGGAGTTATTATAAAAAAACCAATAACATTTTCTTGGAAAAATTTTTTGAGCAGAGATTTTGTATGCATATATAGGAAAAAAGATAGATAGTAAGAAGTAGACGTGTCGTGTCGTGTTAAAAATGATTTTTTGCAACTGCAAAAAAGGGTGCGGCGCTTCTTGCGGGTGTCGAAGAGTAGGGTTATTTTGCAATGCAACCTGCGGATCATGCAGTGGGGACAATTGCCAAAATAGCCCTCCAATTAATGAAGAATGAGAAGCTGGTGAAGAGAGCTCTGATGAAGAGTGAAAAATTAAATTTAATGTACTATTAATATTTGATTAATTTATGAAACATTATTTAAATAAAAAATGAATAAACTTTTCATATATTTTAATATTTATTTTAATACATTTTCCTCTTAATTAATAAATTACATTTTTATAAGTCACATAAGCACTGAAAAAATTGTTTTCAACGTTAAATTATGTTTTTTCATCAATTTGTGCACGAAGGGTAGTTTGGGGAATGTGGAAAGAATAATATTAATAAAGTTTGAAATATATTAATAAAGTTTATCATACGTAATAAAAAAGATTCTAAATAATTAAAGCTATTAAAGCTGATAAAAAAAAATTTCCATTATTTCTATGACAAGCGGTAGTTTTTAAGGGTGGAAAATTTCGCAATAAATAAATAATTACTTTAATACTCAGTAAATGAGATTTCAATTCAGTAATGTATTATTCAAATGATTAAAGTTTCTTGAAACCAATTTTTTCAATGATTCTGCATTAAGGGGGTGGTTTTTAAGGGTTGAAATTTCACAGTCAACCAAAAATTATATCATAAACATTAAACAAACCGTTTGTGTAATGTTAATATGCGATTTCATATTTCAGAAATACAAAAAATGATTTTTTCATGATTTTCGATTTAAGGGGTGGTTGCTAAGAGGGTTGAAAAATTAATTAAAATCATAAATCATGCATATAAGTGTTGAAAAATATTTATTTTATCTAAATAAACGAGATTACTTACGCCAGAATGCTTAAATCTGCATTTTTTTCCCATTTTTAACAAAAGGGGTGGATTTCACCCCTAAAATGCAAAAAGCGCAAGTCGAGCATATGTCACTTTTGAAGTTGAGGGTAAAATATACTCAATCCCAAATTTTCATGCAAATCGATGGAGGTTCACCGAAATCGGAGGTAATAGTTGATTTTTACCTTCATTCGCTATACTGTTAGTTATGCTAACAATTTAGTATTTGTTTAATTTTGCTGTTCTTAGTTTCATATTACTTTATTATCTTCTGGTTAAGTGATAGCATTAGCTAAACTTCGCCAGGACGTTAATATAAATAAGGCAATTAACATAAAAATAAAAAAATATCTATTTTGTGTAGGTCTTTAAGAAATTCTTTTTTATTATTTTGTTTCTGGTTCATTCTTTTTTTCTATTCATTATGAATCGAGTTGAACGTTATGTTTGCAACAACATGCTAATTCGTAGGTTAATGGTGAGAATTTTTGGAGAAAATAATGCTGCTAAATAAGAAATCGCGATTACAAGATGTATTGAAGGTGGTAGACCTGCACTAGCACCAATGTGAAGAGACACGCGCATGCAAAAATTGCAATTTGTCTACTGCAACGCAGTTGCAAACTATAGAAAATAATAATAAACAAGCTAAAAACGTACTCTTCGCCGGTTTACTAAACTTTTTATATAATTGTTACACATTCTATAGGATACTCTTCGCAGTTTTTTGTAAATAATGTTAGTTTTAAACATTTTTAATTTTATAGTACGAACTTAGTTGGTGAAAGACTCAGTGTAAAATAAAGTAAAAATAAAAAAAACTATACCATACCCCACGTGGGTTTCGAACTCTTGGATTCCGACTCAAAAGCGTAAGAATTATCTAACACCTAAAAAAATGTAAAAAATGTAAATTTTTACAAAAACAAAAATCAAAAAAAAAAAATTCTCAAATTTAAATCATTAATAACATTTTTATTTACTGATCGATTTTGTTAAAAAACAAAACACTAACTTAGTGTCCAAATTTCAGTACAATCGCATTTTTCTTTCTTAAGTTATCGTGCTTACAAGAAACGTGACGGACGGACAAACGGACGGACGGACAGACGGACATGTTGAAAGTTGTTCAGAATTCGTTCACTAACACAATGATATGAAATTTTTTTCTCTCCGAGCGATATTTACGATTTCAGAAATGTGCCGATCAAATATAATAAACTCTTCGTTTTCGCGAAGAGTATAATAACACAGCCCCACAAAAAAAAATAGTTCAAAGCAGCGAACCAGACCCATGTATTCCTATGTATTTTCGGTCGCTGAATCCGAATCCGGTTTCAAAAAAAATCATTAGCTAGAGCCAAAAAACACCCCTGAAATGGGGTAAAAAGAATATTAAGCTACGAGAACAGTTGTTACATCTTAGTCAATCGAATTATACAAATCAAGGTTAAACAGCTGCGTACATACAATAGATATGAAACACACCGCAGGTATTTCGAATTTTTATAGAAGTCACTGTAACTTTGTATAGTCAAACCTTACATAGGGGGTAGTTTTCACACCCTCTGAGGGTTGACACTGTAGAATGTTGATGGTACGTAAGTTTCTAATTCTATTTTAGAGTACTATGCAATTTCAGCCAATCATAGTATCCATGAAAATAGAAATCCTGTTGCATTTTACGTTTTTTCTTGTTTTTCTCGTCTCCTTTAAACTTGGAGGTGGTTGTTCTCAACTCTATGGGGGCAGTTTATGAATATTACGTCAGACCTGATGCAGTTTCTTATCACTTTAACAAAACTTAGACATTTTGAGCTTTTTCAGCAGTCATTGCTGTTTTGGATTGATTTTTTTATATATGGGGGCTAGTTTTCACCCCTCCCTGGGGGTGTGTTTCATACCTACTGTATGTACGCTGATGTTTAACCTTAATTTGTATAATTCGATTGATTAAGAAGTAACAACTATTCTGGTAGCTTAATCTTCTTTTTATCCCATTTCAGGGATGTTTTTTGGCTCTAGCTAATGATTTTGGGGGTGTACGATTTTTTTTGGATTCGGATTCAGCGACCGAAAATACATAGAGATACATGGATCTGGTTCGCTGCTTTGAACTTTTATTTTTTTTTTTTGTGGAGCTGTGTAATAAATAATAATAATAATAATTCTTTTTTCTCAATTAATTGTATAAAGAAAAAATAATACAAGTAATTGTAGAGGGCGTCAGGTTAAGAACAATTAATGCATGCACATGCACTCGCTGCTGGCAACAAGCATGACCCTAGTCCAACCCAGCGTGGACGTAGCAGGCCCAGCTGTATAATCCTTGGGAGTGGCAGAAATGCCTATCGCACGCTGGTAAATCAATCAATCAATCAAATACCACATACACAACGACTATTGTATATAACATTATTGGACAATATATATGTGTACAATACACATAAAACAAAACAAATACAGTTAAAGGCAACTTAAGTTTAACATTAATTAAAGAAAAATTCTTCAACGTAACAGTTTCTATCACTAAGTAAGGTTTTTTGAGCCTTTTTTGAAAATAGTAATATTTTTAGAATTTTTTATCTCAGTTGGCAAAGCATTGAATATTTTGCACCCGTTAAAATAAATACTTTTTTGATACCGTGCTGTCGAATGTTGATTAGGTATAAGATTATTTTTAAATCTTGTGGAGTAACTGTGGCCAGTCAGATATTTTTGAAATAGAATAAGAAATTAAATTACCGGAAAATACTAGTAATTATTGTAACTTTTACGAAAATCTTATAGATAAGTATAAACATATATCCTTCTAGTAAGAGAAAGATAATATGCACATTATGTTCAGTACAACTGTAAACAATAATGTTATTTTTAACTTAAACTAGTCCGTTCAATGAAACCAGAAACAAATAAAACAAAAGACTTACCAAAAAATAGCAGTTACAATAAACTTCAAAACATTCATATACACGTGTTTCGGCATCTATGCTTCATCAGTGTGACTTCTGTTAAAGCTTAAAATAAACTGAAAAATATCCTAGCAAGTACCTCTACAATATTTATTAATGATTTGCCTGAACGGAATAGTAAAAATTGGATTAGGAGGATTTCTCATAAAGGGATAATTACAATAATAATTAAATGCAAATAATGCAAATTCCTTTCGCTGTAAAAGTTCTATAAAATAGAATAAGAAATTAAATTACCGGGAAATACTAGTAATTATTGTAGAGCATTAAATTTAATTCAATTTTCTTTGGTAAAAAATAATTTTTGACCCAATACTTACCGAGTTACAGCAGTTCAAAGATGGAACTTTCTCAAAATGTAAAAAAAAACGAATAAAATTCAGGTTTTTGCTTCATAACTTTTATTTTTCAACATATATCTACATATACTATACATACTATGTCTACCCACTGACCCCCCCCTTCTTCCTTCCTATTCATAATTTGGATGACCTGAGGTACCGCACATTTTCTACTGTGGTGGCAAAGCCGAAATTCCAACTAGCCAGGTTGCCACCTACACGTGATGCCGCCAAGTATCATTGCTACAGGACATACTTCCAAGTACAGACATGGCTAGGGAATGAAGGGACTTAACGCAAAGTACCATCTGCCTGGGGCTGAAGCTTGACCAAACAAGGTTAGTATTACACGTCCATAGTTTCTATCGTCCTATAAAATTTTCACAGTACCATTTTCACTGTTGCTCTAAACTACTGTCTTATGGGAAAATTAACGTATTTACTTACCTTCTGGCTGTGCTTAAATTGTATCACAACATTATACAAATAAACTATTATTATAATTTATTTATTTACAGGTGTAATTCCCACAACAACAACAATGGATGCTGCTCCGGATCATCTACTCAAAATAATACGATGCAAGTGCACAACACGATGCAGTACGGGGGCTTGCAGCTGCAAGGAAGCAGAACGCCGATGCTCGGTGATGTGCAAGCACTGCAGCGGCACTGCTTGTGAGCATTCGCCAGAGGCTGACTTCAACGCAGAAGATACAGATACAGAATGTGAGAAGCAGCCTACCCTATTTGATGGAATTAGTGCCCAGGAGGAAGAAAACAATGATGACAGCGATGACAATTTGCCACTTGCATCTAAAAGATCAAGGCGGATGAAGTATTTTTAAGTCACGTTCAATGTACATATTGAGTTAATTGTATAAAATCAAGTTTTCTTAAATATAAATGATTTTGTTCTATAACTACCATTACTTCATCTATCTATCTAGGGTTGGACGTCATTCTTTACGATCACTAATGAATGTCGCCTATTAAAAACACATTTCAGTTGAAGCTTGAAAGATTGGATCATTATTTATTAATACTAGAAAGTTTTATATTTTCCGGAGATATTGATTGTGGCTTTGAGACAATGAGTAAAAGTCATATATAGAGAGAGAAACTGACGAGAAATGTAAATACCTGGAGTTTGAACATTTTTACGTGAGGCTGAGGGGAGGGGGGGTCAGCGGGTCGGAAGGGGCCAGGTCTATACGTAGTATGTATAGTATGCATAGATATATGTTGAAAAATAAAAATTATGACGCAAAAACCTAAATTTTACTCGATTTTTTTACATTTTAAGAAATTTGTTCCATTTTTGAACTGCTGTATCTCGATAAGTATTGGGTCAATAAATATTTTACCAATGAAAATTTAATGCTCTAGAAACTTTTATTTGGACGACTTTCTCGAAGAACGCATGGTTTAGAAGATTATAAGCGATAAACCGAAAAAACTCCGAACATATCGAGGTTTTTTGCCCCCCTCTAAGTTTCCACAGGCTTCTTGAGGTCGAAAACTTAGATTCCACACCCCACACCATCCCCAAATAATATCCCAAAATTTCATTAACTTCGGAATTGTGTCTAGGCAGAAAGTACCTGCCGACTAGACTATTACTAGTGATCGCAACGCATAGCAACAAGTGAGAGCCAGAGTCAAAAGTGACTCCTAAAATTTTACCTGAGTTATGCATGTTGAACAGGTTAGAATTTTAGCCTCCGAAAGTTGTTGCTTGAAAAGTATTGAGGTGGTTTTTTGCTTATATAAATAATCTTATATAAAATTAATCCGCCTTATTTAAGGCTAAATGTTTTAACCCAAAATTCTTCCAATACTTCTTTAATTTATAATGCTGCAAATAATATACATAGGCTTTCAATGAAATGTTTCCGAAATGCAACACGTTATCAATTATAGATAGCACATACCCAAATTGATAGCTTGGAAGCTGATCCAAACCAAATATCTTAGGAAAGTACTGTACATGTAAACAGAAATTTTGTTTGCTTAAACTTAAAATTTCGACGTTTTATGACATTCTAAGCCTATATGTCAACAAAAAAAAAATTGCGTTATTATAAAATAATAAAATTCATCAAAACGGCAGTGACTCCATTCAAGTATTTAAAAAAAACGTAGATAGCTGAAGAGTTGATTCTCAGAGCGATTTTTGACCGTTTTTCCACACTGTGCTTCGTCAAAAATTATATAATTTAATTTTAACATACTGTTTACAATTATCTTGGTATTTACTAGTATGTACAATTGTCTGGTATAAAGATAATCGTCTGATGATCATCACAACCGGAGCTTTCAGAAGTATTTGTAGTGAATAACGGTAGATGGATTATCGACTGGATTTTCAAGTTGCTGCTAGACTGGTGGAGTAAATGGTGGTCTTTTCATCGACATCGGTCAGTTCCGTCATCCCTTGGTCTCATCCTATTCAACATTTACGTTAATGACTTACCACCCCCGACTGACCACAGAACCACCTTCTGTTTGTTTGCAGATGACACCGCCATTTTGACTACGTCAAAAGAGGCGGACATCAAGACAGACCTTCTCGAACTGCAAACAAACAGAACTATCGATTACTATAACAATTGGGGGCTAAAAACCAACACCGAGAAAACCCAACCAATGTTTCACAAATTAATAAATTGTTTAAAACTGACCCCAATTAATGTATTACCGAATAACAGCTTTTTTGAATTAACTACATATTGTGCAAAATGATTTACAAAATGGTCAAAGAAAATTTACAATTTGTTAATTTCACATTCCGAATCTATTTCAACATTTCATACAAATTGTAGAAACTAACTTAATTTGTGCAGACATTTGCTCCACAAGTAAAGTAAAAATACTGTATTTTCATGCAATCGTAATCCAAATTTGCAGAGAATTCAATTTATGTGATTTCTAAGATTGTAGAAACATTTCAAATAATGTTGCTCCTGTCTCTTTTTTAAAATCAATTTATTAGTTTTTTTACAACTGAGGTCAAATATATGGTAGTCGTATCATAACCTAAGTAATACTGATTGAAGTTGTATCATGAGAGTAGTCGTTTATTTCTCAGCATTACTTGTTTAACTCTACTTCTCAATAGGCTTGGTGCAGACTCTTCGGTTTGAATTTCAGCTTGGGAAGAAGCAATGTTGGAAGGAATGTGGTTCCATATTTTCTTTATCCGGATAGCTCTGAATTTGGATTTGTGGGTTCCTTAAATGTGATGAATTTTGTTTTATTTTTCTTATGCACAATAATATCGACATTAGGTAATAAAGTTCAATTAATTGGATGACTGACTTGATATAATTTTATTTCATAAGTTATTTCTTTCTTCGAAGCCTGTATAATGTTTTACAAAAAAATCACCCTTATTAATGATATTTTATTTTACTTTTACATAGTAAATGAAAATATGGCGATATTAGCTAGCATGATGGACTTCTAATCTAATCGTTATTTATCGAAACTTTTCACTGATGTACACACACAGTTAATTAAAATTATGAATTATCAGTTAAACCGCATCAATTCAGGTATAATATTAGTCTAAAACCAAAACGGAAGAAATACACAACGTTTGGCGAAAGAATCATCAATGTCGGTTCAGCCAATTCAGTGTTCTGCGCTGACAAAAATACATACAGAACATACATTATTGAGAACCTCCTTTTTTTGAAGTCTATATGACAAATGGGCCTGCGATGGAGTGTCTTACACTAGCTATTGTAATGCATAGACTGGTCTCAAACTTCTGAGAGTCTTCAGTGTAAACAGTTCTTAGGTATGCTTCGACCAATCACATTACGCATAAAGATAGAGACGGCACCATCAAGGTCCCGCTTTATGTCGTAGTCTATTGATTAAAGAGCAAGGAAATATGGTTCTGGTACCGCCATCTAGTAACAGTAACGCTAAACGCTACATACATATAATGACATTAGATAATGTCATGTGATAAGCCTGGTAGCGGAAATAGGCCGACGTTAAATAGTTAAAAAAAAATTCTTACTTTCAATTCAAGGAGTTTAAAAATTAAGCTACGGTTGTTTAGTGTTAAGTGTTATGAATTATTGAAATGTAGGGTACAGTGCATAGGTTGGATTTTCCGAATTATTAACGTATGGTTACTTTGTGATGAATTACCCTACGTAAGTACATTTGTGTTTAACACGAAATAATTGACTTGCCTGCTCTGTAGGCATTTATATTTAATTTTATAATCCACTGAAATGTGTATATAACTCGTCTCTAGTTTATATATTCCATACAGTTGTCAACTTATGTGGTGCATTTATGTTATGTTTATATTATTATATTACTGCGTATATAGTACAATACTGCAATTTACAAGTTACGTCAATAATTAGCAATAAGCTAGAGAAGAAATTTAGAGATAAAATTTGAAAGCACGAGTAGTCCCATTTACGGAAAACATTTCACGAAGCAAAATGTCAAAATATTACCGCGATATTTGTCGACGAGTCGAAAAACAAAATTAGAGCGATAAATTTTTCGTGTTGGTACTGTCAAAAGCCGATCTAGGTTAGTTTACTACTAACAATGGGGTTTCATTGGCTATCACGTTAATGAGTGAAATAATCGTTGTAATAGATAACAAGCTAAAAACGTACTCTTCGTTGGTTTACTAACCTTTTTATATAATTGTTACACATTCTATGGGATACTCCTCGCAGTATTTTGTAAATAATGTTAGTTTTAGACATTTTAATTTTATAGTACGAACTTAGTTGGTGAAAGACCCAGTGTAAAATATATAAATTAAAAAAACTATACCATACCCCATGTGGGGTTTCGAACCTGGGACCCTTGGATTCCGAGTCAAAAACGTAAGAACTACTTAACATGTAAAAAAATGTAAAAAATGTAAATTTTTACAAAAACAAAAATTAAAAAAAAAATCTCAAATTTAAATCATTAATAACATTTTTATTTACTGATCGATTTTGTTCAAAAACAATAGGGTTCTTCCCTTAGCTAATGTTAACTTACTGTCTAAATTTCAGTACAATCGGTTTGTTTTTTCTCGAGTTATCGTGCTTACAAGAAACGTGACGGACGGACGGACAGACGGACATTTTGAAAGGTGTTCAGAATTCGTTCATTAACAAAATGATATGAAAATTTTTTGTCTGCGAGCGATATTTACGGTTTTAGAAATGTGCCGATGAAATACAATATACTCTTCGTTTTCGTATTTGCGAAGAGTATAATAAGTGACCAAACATGAAAAAAACACATTGAATTAAATTTTTTGAAGTCGATTTATAAAAGTAAATATCGGCTATATATTCTAGATTTATACAATGTATGATCTTAATCATTAATTTATTCAAAAGGCATTGATTTAATCGCCAATTTAACTACCTTCACCATACGTTTATGCATCGAAACTAAATCGAATTTTGAATGGAAGGCAGCAGTTTAAAAATCAGTTAATGTTACAGATTTATCAAAATAATGCTGGAACATTAACGCATTCATTAGTTAAATTAATTTTATTAAGCCTGATAAGTATTCATGCACATGATCTTGACCAAGAATACCTCTAAAATTGAAAATAAACGTGCTCGTTAATTAGCATACCTGATGAAATACGACAAAGTTATATTAATAGCACCCGATATTTTTTAATAAGATTTACAAATCTATCGCACATCCGAGATATTTTCAATTATTTTAGAAACATTGTGGAAAATGTAAGATCAGCCATAGAAATAGCTAGTTGGGCCCTCGTTGCTGAAATTCAGGGTATTTTATGTATTTTTGCCACTTTCTAAAGTAATTAAATAATAAGTTCATATTTGGCACATATAATACACTAGTGGTCCTGAATATGCACGTGTATGACACACACAAAAAATACAGGTACGGACTTGAAAATAAAATGTTTGTTTTTCTTCAAGAGAATAATACCTTGTATATGTAAATCTTCAATATTAAATTCAAATAGTATATCAAAAATTGAACAAAATGAATTCATTAATTTTCATTTAATTTTTTGACACACTTTTGCCGTCTCTGAAATAAATTCCACCCAATATGAGACTTGAAAAAAATATCGAAAAATAATACTCACAAAAAAATGCATCCAAAATTAAATTAGGTATTTACTTTTTGCTCAACAATAATAATTATGTTTTAATTAACAATTTTTATGAGGGGAGTAAAATAAATTTAAAAAAATAAATGTTAGAAGGCAGTGTATCAAAAATCTATTTCATTCCTCTCATTTATTAAAGACTCCTAAAGCAGCAACATAACATACCTATTAACAACAATAACGGTAGCAGCAAAGTTACATATCAATAATGCACATAGTAACAAAATAACAACAAAATATCAACAGAATAATTGTACCAAAAACAAAAAATGCATATATTGTCATAAAACGTGGAATATCAGATTACAGATACTGCCTGTCATTCTGAAAAAAGTATTAACAATAACGCCAAATAATAAACACTGCTAGCTAAACATCCTTTGTTGTCAACAATGCCAACAATGTCAATTTGTTCGTCTTCTTCTCTTCTGCACATCTAACTGCCGTTATGATGCCACTTCCGCTTTTGTGACACATTCAAGTAGTGGAAGTTTAATATATTTTTTAATATGTTGCGCTTAGAATTTTTCTTCCAAATTAAATATATAACTAGATTATGTAACGCCTCCACTTTTATATTTCACCATTTTTTAAAATTCATCAACAACCCAGTTCGATCACTAATACCATAATCTCAATTCTTTTCTCTACGAGCGATATTTAAGGTTTTAGAAATGTGCCGATAGAATGCAATATACTCTTCGTTGTAAAGGATGTTTAGTCCAAATCTTGTGCATGGGTCAAAAAAGGATACCAATTTTGGGCCCAATGCGCCCATCTTAGAAAAGTGTACTATCTTATGTTTTTTGGCATGCTGGTTACAAATATGATCTTCAATTTGCCGAATATTGAGCAGTTTCAGAGATGGGGAGAGAAAACGATTTAGAAACACTTTATGCTCAATACCAAAAATCAATAAGACTAACTGCCGAAGATTTATCGCCAGTACCAGTTTTACAAGAGTATTCTGATGAAGACGTATAGTGGAAAAAGCACTAGAGCATTATTAACTGATATTTAACGTCTTGACACATACAGTGTGTAACCATCTAAGAAAGAGCCCGTGTGGGTTTCCCCGCCTCGCCAAAAAAAAAAAACCATCTAAAAAAAAAGCACTTTTTTGAAACACTTAAAAAATTCATGATAAATAAGGCCAAAATTGAGGTCATATTCAATTTCAGCGAGCCGAAATAAATGGGAATACAATGGTTTAGTTCGCTCTGCGTGACTTTTTTCCATTTGTAGGCCTGTAATTTATGCACTTAAGCGGCTTCGTAAACTAATATCTTAGAAATAGCTCAATTTTGGGGATTGACATTTTTACTTGCAAGACCAAGTACAATAACTTCGTACACTTTACAATCTTGGGCGTACTGAGCCCAAAGTCCCACAAGACTTTGACACCCTTCTTTTGCAAGTCACTTTTGAAGCACTTAACGACATCCAAATCAGCTGAAGTTCTGCATACACGTGTGGTTCTATTGACAATAAAATAATATGGTATCAAAAAATGTGTTTTTTAGTTTTAACACTATATCTTTTAATTATTTTTTTTTTGTATGTATTCATTCAAATAGCCCAGGAGGCAGCGACCTTTTGGAGCTAGTCATTTCATTAGGGCTGGTTTTCATTTATATAATAGTTTATTACGTACATATACATATACACGAAACGGCGGTCAGCAGCTCAAGTAACGGTGGAGGTAGGTGCTGGAGCGCCTCCCACGCGTAAAAAAATTGTTGAAATAAATCAAGTTGAAATTTTGTATATTGTTTAATAATGTTAAATAAAATGATTAATACATCCGCTGCTCATACAAACATGTTGATTAAAAGTTTAAATTTTAGTAATTTCATTAAGGTTCACATTTTGTTAAATAACAATACCTACGTATTTCACGAAAAATTGAGTCAGCTGATTGGAGCTCGTATTTTGTTGAAATGTCAAAAAATGCCAGTTTTGATTCACTTCTGCCGAGCCGAATTTCCGATTTGCCTCGTGCAATTTATGATGCGAACCTACTAGATTTTTTTCTCTTTCCGTCGCGACATCATACGGCCGTCCCGCTGGTGTTATTCGAAAAATATGAACGTGCCCAGATCATATGTTTTTGCAATTTCTTCGGCTCCGAAATGCGAGCTATTTTTCACTATTTTTCGCAGATATTTCCGAAACGGTGAAAGCTAGCTCGGAATAAAAAATAAAGTATTTTCATTATGAATCTTTTGCTGCTATCAGAATTTCGATATTTTTTTTCATTTCGGAGATATTTACTGAAATGTCGGCGATGTACGGCAAAAAATCGCGTGAAAGCTAGCTCGGAATAAAAAATAAAGTATTTTCATTATGAATCTTTTGCTGCTATCAGAATTTCGATATTTTTTTTCATTTCGGAGATATTTACTGAAATGTCGGCGATGTACGGCAAAAAATCGCACATTTTTGTATTTCAAAAGTGCCGGCAACTTCTCAATTTTGGCTCCTAGGCCAAAAGACTACTCTTACGAATTTAAATAGAATTAAATTTGCCTAAAGCCTTTTTTTTTATTTTTTGAATTGCAAAAATAACGAAACTGAAGGGGGCGGAAGTTCGGACTTCTCTTTTTTCGGAAGAATTTCGCCATTTTGTCACCGTAATTAATCGGTATTTAACTGAAATTGATCTCATATGCGAAGTCCACTTAATATCATGTATTACAGTTGAAGCAATCGAAATAGTGATCCACGTACCGCCTATCTGGGTGGTGTTGTAGAGACGCAATGGTTGCAGAACGCAGAGCCGGATTTAACTATATTGTTCGCTCGTTTACTTTTTCAATGTAGGTATTTGTCAGCCGCGGCTTGTGAAATTTAGATTGGTCATATCTTAGTATTGAGTCATGGGACCCAAGCCATATTTTGAGACATGAGTACCAAGATAAAATAAAGCAGTTTTGCGAAAAAAAAATTACATCGAAATTTGTGAAAGATAGTTTTAAAAATGAGTTGAACATTATTAAAAAAAAATTTTTTCAGAAAAGGGAGGAAAACAATATTTAATAGAATTTAAATAAGTCTTTTTACAAAAACCCATTTGTTGTGTGGTGTTCAATTCATCTTTAAAATTTTTCTTTTTGCAAAATTCGATGATTTTTTTTTGCAAAACTACTTCAATGTACAAAAAACGTATTAACTTGAAATAAAAGTAGTGACTACACCTATAGTAGTCACAGTATCTACAGTTTGCTTAATGTAAACTGTTACTACCCAGCAAGAACCACGAGGAGATATGAGCATTTCTCGCCAAGAATGGGTATGGAATATTAATATAGGATAAAGAGATTATTTAAAAAGTAACCAGAAACCGTTAAAAACAAAATAAAAACAAAAAATATACCCTAAAAATAGTAACAGAAACAAATATTTGTCTCAATAAATAAACTAAAAATAAACTGTAATAGTATAAAGTTATTTATATCTTTTTGTATCTTCATCTTGTATTATTCAGTGTTTCATTTGTATATGTAAATGTTCACCTTATGTATTGACCATTTATTATCTTTGTTTATAATTGTAAAAGCTGTATCAATAAAAATTATGTGATACTAAAGCAAATAAAAACAGAAAGATGAGTCATTGCAAAAATAATAAATCGGTCTATTTTCCCTGAGTTGTTTTATCTGTTCTATATATGAATTTCGTCAATCTACTATTCGTCTGCTTTCCATAATCGCCATTCTTTTATTAACAGTTTGATATTTAAATCCAATTTTTTTAATCCAATTTCCTAAAGTTCTTTTGTTATATTTTAGAGTATAATCCATTTCCTTTAGTTTTCTGTCTATCACATCAAGAGTTGGAATTTCATTTTTCTGATACGCGCATAAACTACACATTTTAAAAGTTTTGCTAAAGATAGGTCCAGAGTTTTCGATTTACCGGCGTCAGATCGTTGTTTTCTTGGGAGGGCACCTTCTTTCACCAGTTTGTGTATTGTCGAACGGGGAACTTTTGTCAGATTTTCACCTTTTACATCTAAATTAGGGTCATTAGCTTTTCGTTCCAAAATACTAGCGTAAACATTTAAGCAAATTTGTTTTCCGTCCACGTCCAAATGTACTCGTTTTTTTCTTACTAAAAACACTGATGGATTTTGATTTTCTTTATCACTGCAATCACTATCACTTTCATTTTCACAAACACGATTAGATGTAGACGTAGATGCCTCACACGGTCGAAACCTTTTTATATAAATTATATTTTATATTAAAAAATAAATTGATATAAAATAATAATAATTTGTGTATTGTAATTACACTTACAATATCCTCCAAAGCACTGCTATGAATTGATAACAAAACTTACTAAAATTATTTTCAAAAACACATTACCAAATAAAGAAATATAAAGTGATTATCGAATTATATCTTCACCCTGACAGTAAAATCTTGACTGCGATATCTCTAAGTGCGGTCCTAAATTAAAAATAACAGTCCAACGGTATACGCCTACACGCCTCGTCAGATGCCGACATCGATATCATCTCTCTCATATTAATATAAGTGGATTAAAGACAGGAGATCTACTTGCCCGGCCTATTCAATCCTCTCCTCATCCTCATCCTCCCCTCATAACGTCATATCCCCTCACACTATTAAGACTACTTCAACTATACCTAGATGTTCCATTAATCTCGGTCCTTCAAAACAAATGTTTCTGGAATTTTTTTTTATGATTTACATGCATTTTCTAGGAAAACGTGAAATTTTTTCATTTATTCGAATAGCAGCTTCCCTCACCGCAGGTGCGCCAGCTGACCGCCGTTTCGTGTATGTACACACAATAAACTACTACATATGTGAAAATCAGCCTTAATGGTATAAGTCACAAAAAAGTGTCGCTCTCCCGTTCTAAAACGTGTTCTAAGATATTCTAAGAAATGGCGAAAGCGCTCGGACGCCTGCAGAGAAGGATTAGGTACTATTTTATTAAGTATGAATAGAAAATAAAATAATTAAGATGTAACTAAAAATTTAAAAATAAAATTAAATGTAAAAAAAACTTTTTAAAAACAAGCTTTTATTATTATTTAGGTGTACTAAAACGAAAAAAATAAAAAAAATAGAATTTATTGTCTTAAAAGCTTGATGCGGGAATAGAAAAAAAAACTTTTAAGACAATTAATTTTATTATTTTTTTTTTTTCGTTTTAATACACCTAAATAATAATAAAAACTTGTTTTTAAAAAAATTTTCTTTACATTTAATCTTATATTACTCATAACTCTTAAATGAACTGTACAAAAATCTATCAAATGACAGTGTCTTCGTGAGTAAGCGTTATGAAATACAATACGTCTTAGATAATAACCATCGTGTTGTACATCTAAAGTATCCATAAATAATTGATTTTAATCTTAATCATTTATAGTGACATATTTAAACCTCACGGAAATCACATCATCTCCTTTTATCGATTTGATATCCATCGATTAAAAGTTAATTTATTTCATTACAAACATGATACGGCCATAGAGAATTAGAATCACCTCAAAGTGATCCACTCAGAGTCCGGCCAGATTCCTTGAAAGGATCAAACAACCAATTACACATCGCTTCTGTTAATTATTAAGAGCATCGACCAGGTGTCACAGGTAACCCGAGCCGCCACGGCTATCTCAGATGCCTCTACTTACAGCTTGAGCCAAACTTCGTGGAGTCCTATCCGTTAAGCTAGCATGTTTTGCATATTTTAAACGGATTTTCTACGTGTGGCATTCGGATTAACGAGGAGGATTAATTAGAAATGCTATTTACGTGTTATAATCAGAACTGTGTACACTGAACAAAAATCTGCTTGGTTAAACTGCAATATTACCTAAGTAAAACTAGAAATTTTAATTAAAACGCATATTCCTTAGCAAGTTTATGTCGAGCTTGCGAAACGTGCAGGTACCTCTGAATGAGCCATAGAAAAACTTTAAAGATTTAATAAATATATAATAGTAAAAAAACATTAATAGGTTACCCCCAAGGAGCCATTCAAAGCGAGAAAATAATGACAGCAATAATAATAAAAAGTTAGTACTGTAAAGAATATAATGTTATAGCATGTAAACTGCTCGTAAATTGGAACGCCAATGGGTCTACTTTCTTTTTGCACAGACTGTAAGCTAGGAATGAACCATAAATTCATTTTAATTCCGCAGGAAAGCCTTTCATCCTCAAACCCAAAATGCGGTAAATTAAAGATTTCAGTAATACTGTTAAAACTGATATTATATTATTGATGTTTAGTGTCAATATTGCGAAAAGCTTCTCAATTATTGTGATGCGCCTAAGGATAATTGGCAGTAGGATTACGAAGATAAACACAATACTGAAATCAGAAGCTGAGGTACTCATAAAAACTACAAACTAACAAAGCAGCCAAGGTTGGTAGTATCATGACAGAAACACTTAAATTGGCATTGGTGGAATGAGAATTCGTCACATAATATGCCAAAAATTATGAAACACAAATTTGACCCCATAGCTAGAGACACACCTACAAATTTTAACTTTTATTTTGTATCGTTAACCAAAACCACTTATTTACATTGTTTTGGTCCCACCTACGTCTAACATAGTCATAAAAAAATATTGTTGGCTCTAAAATTGTAATAACTGACCTAACTCACATATTATGGTATAATTTTAATAAAAAAAGCAATTAATTATATCAGGCGAAAAAATATTTGCCATTTTGATATATATTTCAAATACATGTTAATTATTCTTCTTGCGCTTCTTAGCCCGTCTCTTATAAGTTACTTCTGGAGCATCTCTTATACATGTCCTACTGTAGTCTGCCAACATCGCAGAAGTCCATTTGCCCTGATATTTTTTTTCCATATTTTTCCTGGTGGAATCTCTCTCCATGCTCATCACTTACTGCACCACAGTTTTCTTTGAAGTAATCTAGGTGTGAATGTAGATTCCAAGCAGCTTTTTCATTACCTTCTAAAATGTTGTCAAATTCAGTATCTTTGAAAAGGTTCTTGATTTGAGGACCCACAGAAATTCCCTCTTTAATTTTCGCATTACTAAGTCTGGGAAAGTTTTGTTTTAAATAACTGAAAGCACGTCCTTCTTTGTCCATAGCTTTTACCAAGTTTTTCATAAGCCCCAGTTTTATGTGGAGTGGTGGCAGTATTACCTTTTGTGAATCAACTAATGGAATGTTAGCAACATTTTTTTCTCCTGGTTCAGAACCCAGTTTTGGCGGCCAAATTTTACTTCCACATCCAGTGGAAGTATAGTAACGACAAAAAATTGTTTAAAAATTTTTATTGTTCAAATAGACTTAGAATGTCACGAAACTTCGAAATTTTAAGTTTGAGCGAAAAAAAAATTTCTGTCTGTCTGTCGGTCTGTAACTTTTTTTGTGCGCACGTTTATTCTGGAACCGTTTGAGATATTAACTTGAAATTTGGTGCACACATGTACTTTAACGAGATCTAGAACTAGATTATATTCTCATCTTGTTCCGTCGAAGGGTTGGGGGGTAAATTGGGATACATTTGGGGTAAATAGGTAAATCAAGCAGGCAAGAGTCCTTAAAATTGGTATTTAGTATATACAAGGGAAGCTAAGGTCTCAAAAAAAATTTTGGCATTAGCCACCCCCATTACCACTCCACCCCATTATTAAAGGGGATGAAAAAAAAATGTGATTTAGTGTGTGTACAAGAACCAGAAACCTCAAAATATTTTTTTACTTCATCCACGCCCACTACCACCCCCTATCACCACCCCCACCCCACTACCGATGTGGGGTATCGTTTTATGGGTTTTTGGAGTAGAGGATTTCAAATATTATATTATTAAATTTCCATAAACAATTATTTCCACGTACAAAATTTTTTCGTTGTGAGTGACTTGGATAGAAAATCTGGATGTGGAAGTAATGATTCCTTGGGTAGCGGTTTTCTTTCGTAATGTTCTAATCGCGCTCGACTGTCCCAATCACAAAGAAAACAGCAATATTTGGTAAATCCTTGCTGCATACCAAGTAAGATAGCTATTACCTTTAAGTCTGCACAAATCTGCCACTCATACTTGTTATATTCTATAGTTTGTAGCATTCATGTTACTGTATTTTTCCTTCATGTGGATAGCATGGGCGATTGGAATTGATGGCAATTTATTTCCATTGTGGAGTAACACAGCTTTTAGACTAAGTTTCAAGGCGTCAATAAAAAGTCTCCAGTCACTAGGATCATGGGGAATGTGTAAAGCACTCATTAAACCGTCAATGTTCTTGCAGGCAACCAAGTCATTTTCCATTTTGAAAAAAGGTATAAGATCTTTTTGACGACTTCGATACATGGAAACTTTAACATTCTCTTGTAGTAAATTCCATTGATGTAATCGAGATGCCAACAGCTCCGCTCTTGCCTTGGACAGATCAAGGTCTCTTATAAGATCACTTAATTCGCGTTGATTAATTTTGTGTGGTTCACCACCGGACACTTCGGTATAGAAATCGGGATCTTGTGATGTTGATGGCTGGACTAAGTCGTCATTTACATTATCCTCCGATTCTTCGCCAGAATCAAGGCTGTATTCTTGAGGTGGATTAGGAATAGGTAGTTCATCACTTTGGAGAACCGGGCGAATGGCAGATGGTAAATTGAAGTATTGTATTACCATCCTTTTTTTCTTGTTAATACCGTGTCTAATAGGAGGTATCACGCAAAAATAACAATGATCTGTAGGTTCTCGCCAGATCATGGGCACAGCAAAAGCCATTGAACGTCCTCTTTCACTTAGCCAACTGCAAAGATTGTTCGCACAATTGCTGCAACATATATGAGGTGCCCATTTTTTGTCTTCATCTCCAATTGTACAACCAAAATAAAACTGGTACGCCTTCTTAATTTTGGGAGTAAAATTACGTTTTAGATGCGCAAAAGTCACTTCACCACAAATATAACAAAAGTTGTTAGGTGTATTTACACAATCTCGTGGCATATTTTGAAAATAGCTCTATTTACTTTCGAAAATGATCGCTTATCATGCACAAGGTACAAATACGACTACCTAAGAATGAATATTAGTTTTAGTGACAAATAAAGAGGTAGGTAGTTAGTATGTCTATTTTTCGTAGAATTCTAATTCTACCTGTTATTTGTGATAGGACCGCCCATAAACTAGGGTTTATAAGGGGTCTACACACGATCCAGCGGAATGGAGCCAACCTTGTCGGCATGCGTTGAACTCATTCGTAAAAGTGAACTGGTCCGCTGGAATTCCAATTATCTTCAAAGCCTACCGACAATGTCGGGTCCCAGCAGCTGGATCGTCTATAGACCCCTATAGCTGCGTTACACTTTATTACCTGTATTGGGAAAACCAGAGCCAACTTGAACTTTTGCTTTTTATATTGTTATTTAGCATGACGAAGTTACTAAGAATTTGCTATTTTTACTTCCAATACATGTAGGCTGTAGAATAGTGGAACCTCAAACTTCATACCGCACAACTTCGTAAATATGTGGTGACAAACAATAAAAACTACTCAGTGACAAAACATATGTATATTAATAAAATAATTCATAAAAGGCATGAAATCTATCAAAACAGTAACGAAAAACATATTTACATAATAAATATTTAACACATTTTTTAGTGGAAATGGCAATATTTCGTACTTTTTGCTAATTTTACTTTTTCATTTTTAGTAAACAAACGGTGAATATATTTATCATTTTTAATTTTGTTATTCAAAAGAGTGCACTTTAAAGTCAGATTTTTGGGAAAATTCTTTCATAATAGGTCTTGATAGTCGCCCTAACGAAGCTTTCTCTTGCGAAAGCCCCACAGACTTTTTTAAATGCTTTGGTCACAAGTTTGCCACACCTTTCTACAGCCTGGGTGTAACAAGGCAAGCTTTGGAAATCCGGTTGTAGCGGTGTCCCAGACTGTATTAGATTTTTTATGTCCTCACCTGTGATGTTCCTTAATAGTGGAGGAGAAATATTGCAACTAATCCCCCCAATTATGTTGACGTAGTCTGTTGCTTCGAAGTTGAGTTTTGGCGTGGTGGTGGTGGAGTTTCAAATAGTCTTTCCTTTGGAAAGTGATCGAGCTATTAATACTCGGAGCAGCCCCAGTTCTCTGATACGCCTTCTTTCATCCACAACCATGCAAGGATCAAATTTTCAGAGTGAGCAAAGAAAGCGCACAATTACTTGGTTTGAGTTAAGTACCGTAATGTTTTAATGGCTTCAAAAACTATCTCTGGACCATCTGTGAAATTCTTGCTGGCTTTAATGTTAAATCAGAGAAACATGTAACATTTTGAAATAAAATGTATCAACTGCCTAATTTTGATGAAATTAGGTAGGTTTTTTAAGCTCACGTATAGTCTGAGAACTATATTTGCTGTCATCAACAATCTTGAGTATGAAAGCGGACCAGGATCACGATCTGCTAAATCTTCTAAAATTGTACCTGACTATGGCAGCAGAAATATCAGGTAGGTATAATTTAGCCTTAGTCAGCACTTTTCTGTCAACTTGAGAAATGGAAATCTAATACAGACTGGTACAATGCTGCAACTGGATTTCCAAAGCTTTCCTTGTCACATCCAGGCTGTTGAGCGGTGTATCGAACTTGTGACCGAACCACCTAAAAAAGTGTATAGCGCTGTCGCAAGAGATGGCTTCATTATCAAGATTTATTACGCCAGAATTTTCCGAAAATTCTGACTTTAAAACACAGTTTTCAATAACAAAATTAGAAATGATAATTGTTTACTAAAAATGAAAAAGTAAAATTAGTAAATAAATAAATATTTTAAAATTACAGGTTTTAAATTTTTTTCGTGTTCCTCATGCACCAAACGTCACATTAGGACATACAGCGTTTCGATAATAGTGAGTTTAGTAATTATAAAAAATTGACGAAAAACAGCAAAATTGTTCAAAACTTTGAGTTCGGCGCACGACCGGTAGATATTTTTTTATTTGATTTTTTTTTCATTTTGCTTAGCTAGGCGACTTTATCGGGAGAAAAAAAAAGTGTTTTTTTGGCCCACCCTAATGGGTAGTTACAGCAGCTCTGGGTATTCTGGCAATTGTTCCAACTTTGTTAAAATTGTTAAAAATTTGCCAGATGCACGGTGATAACGTCAATTCATCTATATTGCATAACATGTAAAAAATGTAACGTACGCATATTAAGCGAACAAATAATTGCTATATAACTATAGTAAAATATTCACTATATAACTATTCATCTGTTTGATATTTGTAGATACGCCTAACGGTTTGTCTTGTAGACTATTTTCTAACAAAACCACAGCTAATGGATTCTCTGCACGTTCTGCGCATCGAGAAGTACACCGAGAGAAGCGATGCATCTCTCCCAACACATACTTGAACCCTGACCGACATCTCGCGTCATTATACTTGCCACTTGAGACGCAGTCCAGATATGAACAACTTTAAGTTTAGCACTGTTGAATTAAAATATTTTGCATTTTCACGTGACACAGTTGAGCGTATTTAATACCGTAAAATTAACCTTTAACGATACCTTTTCAAAAATCTAGCTGAGAGAAGTTCAAAAGTATAACGATTTGTTGAAATGTTAATTTATCAACTTCAAATAATTGAAAAAAACATGATTTGACATGATTTGTTGATCATAATTATCGATCCCTCATACTCAATGTTTTATTCCTATTTTGTTATGTTAAATATATAGGGGGTTTGTTAAGGCGATGCTTACCCTGAACAGGGGGGTACAGGTGGTCATTTTGCATTCAAACCAAACATATCTCTATGAAAAATGCTACGAATAATGCCGATTTTGTACCTTTTATAAAATCTCCATTTCTCATCATTTATGTAATTATTACCCACCAAGTTTAACTTTTAATATTCTGATCATTTAACAGCATGTGATAACTGCCAGGATATCACTATGGACAGTCTAGCAGTCAAATTTGTAGACTATTCAGCCGTGATTCACCACGAGGAGGCTAGTGTACTTTGCTTCAAACTTATCGACAGACAATTAAATAACACAATGAGACTGATTTCTGGAACCATCAAGTGTATACCTGCATACTGGCTGTCAGTACTATGCAACATGCTCTCTCCCGATCTCCATAGAAATGAGGCTCTCCTACGCGAATTTAGGAAAATGGTTGCCAATCCAGAATTACCAGTCCATGCCGACGTTCGTCAACAAAGGTGTAGTCGACTAAAATCGAGAAAACCACCCATACGACTGCCTGAATAACTCGAAAATAGTAGCTATGACTCACAAGACAAATGGGCGCATAAGTGGAGCTTAAGAACAAATGAACAACTGCAAACCTGGTTTGAGAACTATAACCGTAACATCCCTGGAACAGAATTGAACCGGAACAAATGAACAATTTAAATAGGGTGCGCACCAGACATGGCAAGTGCGCGGATCCCCTCTATAAATGGGGAAAATAGAATCCCCAGAATACGATTGCGGCGCACCAAGGCAGACGATTCAGCATATTTAAAATAAATGCTCTTTACTCTTATACATGGTCTGACTTCCTGGAAGCATCCCCATCGGTTTTATAATGAATCGCAACATTGACGTTGACGTATAAATCATTGTTATATTATAGTCTAATTATGTTTATTTTTGTGTTGTTTGCCAAAACTGTAGTTTATTACTTACAAAATTCAATTATATTTAAATTATGTTTTATACGCATTTATGTTACCTGTACTGCATGTATGCGCTAAATAAAAATATTCTGATTGTTTTTTCTTTATCCGAAATAAATAAACTTCTAAAAGAAAAATAATTTAAAAGTTTCTCTTGTTTAAAAAAAAATAAAAGATACATTTATGGGGAAAAACTGTAATGGTAACTTAAGGTCTAAAATTTCGACGGCTTATAAAACATCTAGTCATCTAGATGTTACAAGTGTTTTGGAAACTTCTCTATTTTATCCTCTTATATTGGTATTATCATACAGTGTGTTTCACTTCTCGTGAATCTGCATCTTTTTTATTTGTGGCCGAATTCATTTCAAATTATTATCAGCCATACAACTCCATAAGACGACTTTATTCAACACATAAATGCCGCCTAGATCTAAAACGCCGGCCTACTGCGATAAAAAGAAAAAAGTAATTTTCGAGAAATCATAGTAGGCTTAGAGATAGACAAAAATTTTGTTAATGAAAGTTGTTCGGAATCACTTCATATGCCCCCCCTGTAAAATTTTGGGAAAATATAAAAAAAAAAATTGTTTCACTTCTCGTGAAGACACCCCTGTATCTTTTTTATTTGTGGCCGAATTCATTTCAAATTTTCATCAGCTACACAACTCCATAAGGCGATTTTATCTAACACTTAAAGAGAACTTTTTTCCAACAAATGAAAGTTGTGAACAAAAATCGGCATTCAATAAAACGCTAAAAAGACAACTTTTTATTATTATACATCAACTTAAATGTAATATCGTTTTCTTTTTTTAAATGGTTTTATGATACTTGGAAATCTGTATGTATGTATTATGTATGTATATATCAAATTTACCCACTTCCCGTTATCCAATCGAGCTGAAATTTTGCATACACGTGTAGTTAAATAATAAATAATTTCAATAATAATTGTGCATGACTTTCATTTGCTCTAAAATGTTCTTTATATGTGTTAGCTAGAATCGTTTGATGGAGTTCTGTAGCTGATAAAAACTTGAAATGAATTCAGCCACAAATAAAAAGACAGGGGTGTCTTCACGAGAAGTGAAACAATTTTTTTTTTTAATATTCCGATTTTCTCAAAATTCTACAGGGGGGCATATCAAGTGATTCCGAACAACTTTCATTAACATAATTTTTGTCTATCTCTAAGCCTATTATGATTTCTCGAAAATTGCGATTTTCTTTTTACCTCAGTAGGCCGGCGTTTTAGATCTAGGCGGCATTTATGTGTTGAATAAAGTCGCCTTATGGAGTTGTATGGCCGATAAAAATTTGAAATGAATTGGGCCACAAATAAAAAAGATTCATGAGAAGTGAAAAACACTGTATATCTGTATATACATACAATCAAGTTTTATCACTTACAAAAAAAATACAAAGTAAATATCAATCAGCGATAATTTTTCAATTCACCGAAAATTAAATAGGTGGAGTTTTTCAATAAATTTTATTTAAATTGTTACAAAACTATTATTAAAGAAAATGATGTTATACGGCTATTTTAAAGGCGAAAAATCACGAAAAATTCTGCTTTTTTGTTATAGGCTTTTTAATGAAGTATTTTTGAATAATGAAATTTAAAAAATCGTACATTGTTGAATCAAACATATTAAGTATATTTTCTAGATTAATTTTATCATTCTTCGGAAAATCTATGTTTGACAATCTAACTTTACATCTTAATTTCAGGTGTATCAGATTGCATATATCATCGTTAAGGCAGCAAATTCACCTAGGCCAGGTACGTGGATACTTGAAAGATCTGTCGACGGCGAAAGTTTCGAACCTTGGCAATACTTTGCCAGAAATGATAAGGAATGTGTCGAACGATTTGGGATTTCTGCGACGAAAGGAAAACCTCACTATTTTACCGACTCAGAAGTCATCTGCACTTCATTTTATTCGAGACTGACGCCCATGGAAAATGGAGAGGTATGTACTATTTTCGATTTTTAACAAAATAAATATTATAGAAAATAAAGCAAATGAAATTAAATCATTAACGACAAAACAAAAACATACAATACAAAACTTATTTCAAACAAATAAATAAAAGTCTCCTCGAGTTTTAATTAAATAAAGTACCTAATACTGTGCTAGTGCCATATGAAAGACGGTGCACTGAAAAGAACATCCACAACCTCAAAATTAAAAGGCGCCTCTAAGCCTTTGTTGAATTGGTAGTTTAAAATATTCCGCGTAAATCGATATGTCATAACAAAAGAACAAAGTTAAAATAGCTAATACAGTTACTTGGTGGCAAAACCCACCAGTGTTGTGCATAAAGAAACGAGCGTAAGAGTGTAAACGAACAAAGACCCCCGGACTCCCATTTCTAAGTACCTACCATTGAAGTGTTTAGGTCCATCAAACCCTTGAAAAGTCGACATCTGTCGACAAATTTATGACAAGGCAGTGAATTGTCGAAATGTGGCCATGATATCCTGGTGTAAACCTTCAAGTAAATTATTTTTTTAATCATTATAAAAATATTCAAATGAATTTGATTTGAATTATACCCGAAGTAATCAATAATGTATTGTTCGTAAAGTATGGTCATATAAATTTCTTATATTAACCTCCAAGTAATTCTTTTTTCATAGTTTTTGAAAATTCTCAAACGAATTTAATATAAACTAAACCTGTAATAATCAAATGCATTACTCTTAAAGTATGGTCATAATACTCATCGTCATAAATTTTCACGTGAGGTTTTTCATAGTTATTAAGAGTATTCAAACGAATTTAATTTAAACCCAAAATAGTCAATGGGGCATGGTTGGTGTATTGCGTCAAAACTGGATTCTCACAGCACTTCAGTGGAGGTATGCGTGGTGGAGGTATGCGTGGTGCAGGTCTCGCTCAGAAAAATGGTATTTTCTAATAAAACACACACATACGCCGATGATCTCGTAATTGCCGCAGAAGAACAACACATACTCAACTGCTTAGAAAACATGGAACCGCAACCCGTCAACAAAAGAGAGTTGGACCAGCGGAGAGGAACACAAAATAGATGAGTACTCCCTAAGAAAAACGAACAAATTGAAGTACCTAGGAACAGATCTGACGAACCAACTGGAACGGAGACAAAAAAACGGTAAAGAAGAGAATCAAAACGGCATACAAAGTCACAACGGCAATCATACCGCTCACTAAGAAAAATAAACTAACATGGGACCTTAATAAATACACGTACATAGCCGTCATATGATCAACGATGACATATGAAGTCAAAAACGTGGCAACAACAAAAGCCAACAGAAGAAGTTTTTTTTTTTTCGTCGAACTACTCGCAAAAACAACAAGACCAAAACAGCGACATAAAACATCAACAATGGTACGTGTCATGATTTCCATTAAAAATAATATTGGCATCAGCAAATATAATGGTCGCATTTCTTAAAGAAAATCTGGAGGCTAACGTGTTAAAAAAGGTCTACAAAAAAAGGTTTTTATCTAACCTTTCTGAAGTATTTTGATGCGTTGAAACCAATTTGGACTAAAAAATGTTTCTATCTTATCAGTTTTCATCTTTCATCTACCATTCTCTAAAAAGGGACTTCCTGCAGTAATTTGACGCGCTGAAGGCAAATTTGGGCAAAAAAATTCTATCGTATCATTTTTCTCTACCACCCTCTTTATCCCCTAAAAAGGACAAAAAAAGTCTTGCCCTAAGGTTCATATCTAACTTTTCTGAAGTACTTTGATGAGCTGAAGCCAATTTTGGACAAAAAAAAATTCTATCGTATCAGTTTCCATCTGCCACCCCTTGGATATTAATTGCAGTTTTCAGGATTTAAGAAATTATTTATTTGCGAAACAGGGAGTTTTGTCCATTTCCTTTATTTTGAAGCACGTTACTATCTACTGGGTGTGAAAGAAAAGTGTATTTTTTCGACCAAACTTTATAACTACCGAGATTCCACAAATATTATTTTAAACTTTTTTGATGCGCATTTTTTAGTCACTGGTTCATGAAGAAAATACATTTTTTATATCTCTCTTATTTTATAAGATGCCGATTTTTTTCTAAAAACTTGTTAAATAGCAGAAAATGTTAGCTTCGCTACATACGTTGTTTAATCTTCATAGAAAAAAATAGACAGGTTTAAACCAAAACTTATTATTACATTTATTTACACATCTAAAACTACAAAATCGCTGCACCAAGACAATTCCATATTCACCTTTTTTATGCCACTATTTTAGGTGATTTAGATTCTTGATTTTACTTCACTATTACTTCATATCCGTCCAGTGGCGCAGCCAGAAAATTCATCTGGGGGGGGGCAATAGAACCGACCTCCCCAGAGGATGAGTAGTAGATTCCTCTACTAGATAATATTGGCATTAATTACAAAATATTTATTTCAAGGGATAATTTGGATACTGCTTTGTACTGATAGAGATTATGCTTCTTTATTTTTTGGCTCATGGAAGACGGCTTGGGGGGGGCATAGCTCCCCCCCTGGCTGCGCCCATGTATCCGTCCCTTCTAAGAGCCCAGTTAAATAAACTGCTGGCCAATTAGAACGGATCAACCGAATTTTTGGGTTGAATATAAATCCACATTTCTTGAGAACGAGAATTGATATCAATGTGCGGTTTTCAGAATTTAAGAGATAATTTACTTTTGAAACAGCATTCTTGTAGTCACTGGTTTATGGGGGAAAAAGTAATTTCTCAATTTTTTTTACATATCTTTTATTTCAGAAGATACCGATTTTTTTCTAAAAGCCTGTCGTTGACATTATAAATAACAATAGTGCTTATAAAAATAAATAAATAAATATTTTTTTTATCTTTTTTTTAGATTCCATTTTATTGCACTAAAAAGATATACTTACAATTTTTCACGTATTTTTGTACTTTTTTTTTGTGAGAAATACATCAAGAAAATTTAAAAAATATATTTTTTGTATCTACCTTCACATGTGTGCACACCGTTCGGGAGATATATAGATAAAGGAATCCAAAGAAGGATCACCAATCTGTGAACATATATCGGGTACTTCACTGGTTACCTCGAACTGAAAGTTAAAAAAATGTACTTATTATTATTATTTTAAAGGAGACATCATAAACAAAACTCAGTAAGGACTAACTTGAAACAAATGGGAAAAATTACAGGTTTTTAGAAAAAAATCGGTATCTTACACAACAAGAGAGATATCAAAAATTTGAGAAATTGCTTTTTTCCCCATAAACCACTGACTAGAAAAAATTCGCATAAAAAAATATAAAATATTTTTTTATGGAATCTCGGAGGTTGTAAAGTTTGATAAAAAAAATCAGCTTTATTTCACACCCTGTAGATAGTAACGTGTTACAAAATAAAAGAATCGGGCAAAACTCGCTGTTTTACAAATAAATTATCTCTTAAATCTTCAAAACCGCACATTGATTTCTATTATCGTTCTCAAAAAATGTAGATTTAAATTCAGTCTAAAAATTCAATTGGGTCGTTTCAATTGGCCAGAGTTTAGAGTGAGAACTATTCCTCTTGTTTAGGGATTACACATGAAGTGTATCGAAAGGTAAAGTCTGTTCGCTGGCAGAATCCCGGTCGTATAGTGTAAGGAATATCGTCCGGTGCTCTATCCATCCTTGTCTTTATTGAAATATTGCTTGTAAGCTAATCTGTAACGTCAGTTTTAATAGGAGGAAATTAATAAGGTCAAAAAAAATAGTGAGAAAAATAACGCCTTATACCCCAAAAAGGAAACACGAAGCAGCTACGGACACATGTTTCGGAATTATTGTTCCTCATCAGCGTAGCGTAGCAACAAAAAGGATCTGGAAAGGACAGATAGGAACAATAATTGAAGGTTGAAAGGACAGTACCCAGTACTCTTATTTGTGCATTCATATCTAAATCGGTCTATTTAAGACCTTCACCGACAGTCGGCACATGGACTACCCTATTTCAACCTGGCGAGTCAAATAAAATAGGAGGCAATTAATAGAGTAAAAAAAAATAGTGAGAAAAATAACGCCTTATACCCCAAGAAGGAAACACGAAGCAGCTACGGACACGTGTTTCGGAATTATTGTTCCTCATCAGCGTAGCGTAGCAACAAAAAGAATCTGGAAAGGACAAATCGGAACAATAATTGAAGGTTGAAAGCACAGTACACAGTACTCTTATTTATGCATTCATATCTAGATCGGTCTATTTAAGACCTTAACGACAGTCGGCACATAGAGCCCTATGTGGACTGCCCTATTTCAACCTAGCGAGTCAAATAAAATAGGAGGGAATTAATAGGATCAAAAAAAAAATAATGAGAAAAATAACGCCTTATACCCCAAAAAGGAAACACGAAGCAGCTACGGACACGTGTTTCGGAATTATTGTTCCTCACCAGCGTAGCGTAGCAACAAAAAGGATCTGGAAAGACAGATAAGAACAATAATTGAAAGTTGAAAGCAGTACACAGTACTTTTATTTGTGCATTTACATCTAGATCGGTCTATTTAAGACCTTCACCGACAGTCGGCACATAGAGCCCTATGTGGACTGCCCTATTTCAACCTGGCGAGTCAAATAAAATAGGAGGGAATTAATAGGGTAAAAAAAAATAGTGAGAAAAATAACGCCTTATACCCCAAAAAGGAAACACGAAGCAGCTACGGACACGTGTTTCGGAATTATTGTTCCTCATCAGCGTAGCGTAGCAACAGAAAGGATCTGGTAAGGACAGATAGGAACAATAATTGAATGTTGAAAACACAATACAAAGTACTCTTATTTGTGCATTCATGTCTAAATCAGTCTATTTAAGACCTTCATCGACAGTCGGCACATAGAGCTCTATGTGGATTGCCCTATTTCAACCTGGCGAGTTAAATAAAATAGGACGGAATTAATGGGGTAAAAAAAAATAGTGAGAAAAATAACGCCTTATACCCCAAAAAGAAAACACGAAGCGGCTACGGACACGTGTTTCGGAATTATTGTTCCTTATCAGCGTAGCGTAGCAACAGTTTTAATCTTTGTGGTCAAGTTATGATCGACGTGCGGCATTTATATTGTTCGACAGCAAACCAATTTGCGTAACGGGTGTCGTCGTCGAATGCGGCTGGCGATTTCAGAGGCGGGTCGATTTTCTCGAAGTCGGGTATAGAAGTGCACTTATTTCAATTAGTGCCTAAGAGGGCAATTTTAGTCTTGTTCTATTGTTAAAATAGTAAACATACATCCTGGTGAATTTTTAAATCCGCAATCACAGCAATTAGTTTTGAATTTGTTGGAATATTTTCAAAAGGAAAATGAAAATGGTGGACCTTTATTGTCAATAAAAGCTGTTCAAAGGCGAATGGGTGAGGCTTTAAAAATCGATGAAAAGACTGTAAGAAAAATTGCTAAAAACGACAAAGCAAATGTGGAACCTCAAGCTTCGGTTAAACGGATTCGTAAAAGGTCCAAAACAGAGTTACACGAGGCTGTAAAATATTAAATAAAAAATGTTATTTACGATATACCAGTTTATATAAAGTGATTACAAAATGTGGCTTTTCCTTTAAAAAAAATGACAATAGAAAAGTACTGTGTGAAAAACTACAAATTTATTTAAGACGGCTAGAGTTTTTACGCAAATACGTAAAAAAAATGAAAAGTAATGACCCCAAAAATGTAGTGTTCTTAGAAGAAACTTGGATCTTTAGCAGAGGAGGATTAAAACGTTCTTGGCAAGATGATTCCAATAAATCGTACAGCTACAGAAGGTAAAAGATTAGTTTTATATGCGGGATCTATTCATGGCTTTGCTGAAGATGCGAGTTTAGTTTTTTCCACCAAGAATAAGTCAGCAGATTACCATGACAACATGAAATCTGAAAATTTTGAAAAGTTGCTGACAGAGAGACTTTTGCCGGAGTTACAAAATGCAAGCATTATTGTTTTAGAAAATGCTAAGAATCACTCTTGAGTTGAAGAAAACCAACCAACCCGATCTTGGACGAAAGAAAAAATACAAACCAGGTTCATGATCAAAAACATAGATTTCAGTTTGGGAAATTTGTAAGAAGTATTACGACAAACATCGGGAAGTGTTTTAGTGACGAAGCTGTTTTTGCTATGCGGAATGAGACTTTATCTCAAGCGTCGAGCTCAATTTGGTCTAAGTGTGTAATTCACACAAATAAATTGATATTAGGGACATATGATCGACAGGTTAATACTGAAGAAGTTATGCCACTTATTATAAGTGTTAATAATGAAAGCGATGATGAGGACTCGGAAGAATTAGACATTGACGAAGAAAACTAAATTTATTTATTTATCTTATACTAGGTATTTGTATTTTACTGCCATATTTCTTTTATACAGGGTTCGGCATAATTATTAGTATTTAGTATATATTTTTATTTTTAGATTACATATACTTATTTGACAAAATTCTATTAATGAATAAAAATGATTTAGCTGCAACTACTTAAGTATATTTATTTTGTATATTTGCTCTATCATATTTTTTACTTGAAACCAAAACAATTCAATATTATAATTTATTTATTTAACTTAAATTACTATAAATTTACAATAGATGTATTATGTATGCTTATAACTCAATGTTCTTTAAATAAATCTAATTAAATGCATCAAGTAAAATATAAAACAAAGCGACGACACAGTGCATTTGAAAACATCAACGAGTCTACGGCATCTTAGTTCAGACGTTCGTGACGTCACACCGGGACTCTATCAGCGAACAGACTTTATCTAAACGTTGCTATATTTTATTACATTGTTAAGTAGATTTTAGTTATTAGATATATACCAGTAGCTTCTGGTCCAAAACAGAAACAGGAAACAGGTCACTTAATGAATTTACTCTTAAACTACTTCATTAATATCGCCTTGCTGTGACTAAACGTTGCGAATTGTTTATTACGTCGACTAACTACAATCGTGGAATATATGAGCTGATGTAGAGGCTCGCAATAAAGGCGACGTAAATAAATCAAAATGCCGCTTAATAACTTTGATCTACGCACTTGCATAAAGCCTCGCAACAACTCGATATTAATCAACGCACATATCGGTCCGACCAGTTTAGTTTCTTCTTTTTTATTAAATTCAGGTTTTTTCTTTATGCAGTGCCTTCTTCCGCATTCTTATTAATCTCTACTTTTAGTCTTTAACAAGATCAATCATGCTGAAAGTCATATTGATGATTTGATTATGAGATAATTGATTCTTCTCGGTGATTTAGATGACTGGCCATTAAGGTAATATTTCACTCTGGTATCTTCTGATTCTCTACGTTAATCCATTTTGTAACCTGTAGGTAACTGCTGAATAATAATATTTGATTGAGCGCTTCCATTACACAATATATATCATCCGAAGTTCAATCAAGATGTTAGATAAATCAGAAAACGTGACAGTAAAGAAAAATCAAGAATCGAATAGAAATATTATATTCAGTGGCGATACAATCTGTACAAACAGAAGGCTGTCTAAGATACTGTGACTATTGAACTGCCTTTACTTTCAAGTGACACTAGGATTGAAATATTGTAATCGTCCAAAAATTCAGCATCGACTTTTTGAGGTATTTTTAGTCCACATCACTCCCAGATACTGACAACGATATTTTGAAAAAATATATGTACAGCGTGGACCAAATTAGATGGTATTTGAGTTTTTTTCTAAAACCATGGCAGATAGACAAAAACCAATATAGGTGTCCTAAGCTCGATTTTTGAGAATCAATGGCGCGAACCGCGATCGTCTATCTTTTTCGACTACCGAGCTACAGAGCGTTTTTGGAAAATTGGCATTTTTGGATGACCTCTATATTTCAATTACCAAGTGTCGAGTCGAAAATCGAGTAACATATTCTTAAGACACTTTCTTGAGTAGAATCCGTTGTTGATAAGAAGAAAATTATGCATGCCTCATTTTTCGTGATATTTATTTTTTTTAAATGGAACATACTTGTAAATTATTTTATTATTCGATCACAACTGAAATTCGCTATCCAACGACATATCATATCGTTGTCTATCTCACGAAGTGTCGTATCTCAAAAAAATCGAAATTTGAGATAGGTCGGCAAATATACTTCATTTGGCATGTTCTTGCATCTCACAAACTCTCATCAGTCAAGAGCGTATACTGTGCGAGAATGGGTACATGTCGACGTTGGAAGTTTTATATGTTTATTAATCATTTTAAAAACTACCAAAACTTAAAACAGCTCTAGCGCTAAATCACGAAAACTGAGATACGACTCTTCGTCAGATAGACGAGGATATGTCATATTTATCTCTAAAAAAAAGTGGTTAATTTTCAAAAAATATAATATATTTGCGAGGAGGCCATGGAAAACTATTAATAACAACACTTTTTATAATATAAAATAATTTTGCCAGAAACGTTCGTTTTTTCTATATACTATTGATCCAAGTCTGAACATGCCAGTATATCAACAATAAATTTCCCTTACCAGACACCTCATTAACTTCTTTCATGCACTTAATATGTAACATTCAATATGAAAAACGAGAAAATAACTATTCTTTATATATACTGATAATCTAAGACTGATCATGCTAGCCTAGTAACAAGAAGCCTCTCTTATGAGACATCTTATCAAGTATCTCTAGCCCCACTTAGAGAATACTCCATCATAAATAAATATTATTACATTTCAAAGCCAAGAGTTATTAAAAGCACAATGAAAAATAGTATAAAATTTCACTCACCTCATGCATGTCTTAATAAATAAAATATTTCCTTCTACTTTCGACTGATTATAACCACCTAGTAATTGATCAACTTTTCTATTCTCTTTTGCATTCTTCAGGGCGAGTGAAATGTTATGCTCTCGAATGGTCCACTGTGGGCCGTAATTTTGGGCATGTGTTTACGGCTTTTCTTACCATTTTGGTATATAAAATCACTCCTAAACTTACGAGCAGGAATTTCTAGACACACCGTAGATTTATTGTACCATTCTCAATAAAGAAAAGTTGCACCAAAACGTTACATTAAGTATTTCATTAACATTCAATCCATCCACTTTCCTGACCTGAAGCGCTCCTAGATTTATCCCATCTCTTCATTTAAAAAAGATCTTATAATCCAACCAATGAATTCTGAAAGGTATCACCGCCTCGATTTTTATTTGTTTTAGATTCATACCTCTTTGATACATGGCCGTCCGGGAGCGAACGAGACGAGTCCGGAATTACTGGAGTTTACGAAAGCTCGATACGTACGTCTTCGGCTAATGGGCTTAAGAGGCACTCAGGAACCACTGCCACGTTGGTTTACACAGGATATCTCCAAGGATAAAAGGCTCTTCTACTCAATCAGAGATATAAGTATTGGGGGCCAGTGCGTATGTAATGGTCACGCTGAAAATTGCCGTCACAACGTCGCATCTGGGGTAAGTAGAATTTTTCACGTCATTTTTAATTACTTGTCAAGGGACTAACAGTGAGAGGTTGCCGTTTCCCTTTACTTCAGTCAATTTATGCAATATTTTACCAAAAATCAGAAAAAAATAATAGGGTGGTAATTTTTGGTACATATATTTCCTGAAGGTTCCGATTTAATATACTAAAAGTACTGAAAAGTCCTCCTTCCGCAACCTCCTTTTTTCACCCCGCAATGTGCACATTTTACATTTTTGCTATTTTCTCGAAAACGATTCATTTTATCATGAAAGTACTTTTTTATATCGGACAAAATTTTCTTTCCTACGATTAGTACACGCAAATTAGATTAAAAAACAGTGAATAGAAGTAATAATATTTTTCTGAAATCGATCGGTAATGTCTACATTTTCGGCGCGATTTCAGATCGAAAAATGCAGTATTTTAGTCCGTTGCTAAAAAACTATGAGAAAACAGATCCGGAAAAGATCCGTATTAATTTTAGTGGAAAAAATAAAATTATGATTTAGTGTGTGTATAAGAATCAAAGGCCTCAATAATTTCTTTACTTCATCCACCCCCACTACCGTTGTAGCATATCGTTTTATGGGTTTTTGAGGTAGACGATTTTAAATATTATATATTAAAGTTCCATAAATAATTATTTCTACAATTAATTATTTTTTATTTATTTGCTTCCATCATGATTAGAGAATATTATTTAGGTATTATTAAGCAAATCACAACTTACACACTTTTTTATTTATTATGAAAATACCTACTTTCTGTATATTGTTGCCCTAATCTGGGCACGCTAATATACTAATTAGGAAAATACTTTAAAACACTAATTTTTGGAGAACCAATCAAAACAACTATTCTTCTAGCTAATACTGACGAAGTATTGAATTACATGATAGGATTCTTATCATTTTAAAAAAAAAAAAATATTGAAAATACTTAAATCATTTATTTAAATTCAGTCATTTACATATTTTTATTTAATATGAAATTATCTACTTTCTGTGTATTGGTACCTTAATCGGGTCACGCTAATATACTACTTAGGAAAACACTTTAAAACACTCATTATTGGAAAACCAACCAAAACAACTACTCTTCTAGCTAATACTGACGAAGTATTGAAGGACATGAAAGGATTCCTGGCATTTTAATGCAAAAAAAATGAAAATACTTAAATCATTTATTGAAATTCAGTAATTCACAACAATTATTGAACCTTACATTCTATTTCAACTCTAGAAAAGTTGTATGTATAAGTTTTTTCGAACTCGTTAGTTCTCATCAGTAGAATATAGAAACATTCATTCATTATTTACAAGCCTATTCTTGATTTATTTTTACAATTAATTATTTTTTATTTATTTGCTTTCCTAAGTAGTACATTAGCGTGACCCGATTAAGGTATCAATATACAGAAAGTAGATAATATTAAATAAAAATGTGTGAATGACTGAATTTAAATAAATGATTTAAGTATTTTCAATATATTTTTCTTTCTTTAAGATGCTAAGAATCTTATCATGTAATTCAATACTTCGTCAGTATTAGCAATAAATGATTTAAGTATTTTCAATATTTTTTTGCCTTAAAATTCCAGGAATACTTTCATGTAATTCAATACTTCGTCAATATTAGCCAGAAGAGTAGTTGTATTGGTTGGTTTTCCAATAATGAGTGTTTTAAAGTGTTTTCCTAAGTAGTATATTAGCGTGACCCGATTAAGGTACCAATATACAGAAAGTAGATAATTTCTTATTAAATAAAAATGTGTGAATGACTGAATTTAAATAAATGATTTAAGTATTTTCAGTATTTTTTCTTTAAAATGCTAAGAATCCTATCATGTAATTCCATACTTCATCAATATTAACTAGAAGAGTAGTTGTTTTGATTGGTTCTCCAATAATGAGTGTTTTAAAGTATTTTCCTAACTAGGATATTAGCGTGCCAAATCAGGGTTGGCATGTTTAAAACAAAATGTTTTAAACCAAGTGTTTAAAACATGTTTAAATCATCGCACTGTGTTTTAAACAAATGTTTAAAACATATTTAATAGACAATGCGATGTTTTAAACAACTGTTTAAAACACAGTGCGATGTTTTAAATAAATGTATTATTTTGGAGTTTGTGGAAAAGCAGGAAAAGTGCTGATGATGGTCTATTCCGTGAAATAATTCCGATATAGTGGTCATGTGTACTAAACTGAGCATTTTACTTTTAGAGTGCTGTAAAATCCGTTTAAGTAGTAAGTAGCAGACATAGTGTGCCTGGCATCATTTAATTTTAGTTGAATATAGTCTTAAACGTTTTGAACCTGTTTTATACATACCATTTAAAACTTAAAAAAAAAACCTGTTTTAAACAAAAAAACTGTTCAAAACAAAAAAAAAAACTGTTTTTTGTTTAAAATGAAAAAAAACTGTTTTTTTTTTCCAACCCTGGCCCAGATTAGGGTAAAAATATACAGAAAGTAGGTATTTTCATAATAAATAAAAAAGTGTGTAAGTTGTGATTTGGTTAATAATACCTAAATAATATTCTCTAATAATCATTTCCACAGACAAAATTTTTTTCGGATAGAAAATTTGGATATGGAAGTAGTGATTCCTTAGGCAGTCGTTTTTAATCATTGTATGTAAAGATTCTAACTGGAGGATTAATAATTTGTATTACCGGTTGAGTGATGGTTTAGGCAACCAGCTATACATAGCGTATTATGAACTCGTCTAACTGCCAGCACGCTTGACTTAATATATATATATATATATATATATATATATATATATATATATATATATATATATATATATATATATATATATATATATATATATATATATATATATATATATATATATATATATATATATATATATATATACATATATTTACAAGACTGTAACATACGATGTTACCAGTTGCAGTCGGACCCACCAGTTCGAGGACGAAAGTAAAAATGACAACACAAGTACTTTTCTAACTTTGTACGACCAATATACACACTGAGATATTGTTAAGGGGAAAAATGCAAAAGAAATGCCCAAAAAAGCGACTCTGTACTTATTAGTTCTTAGAGAATTTATGTCAGAGAAAAAATTAGTGTTCCTCAAATTACATAACGAAAATAAATGAGCAGTCGTAGAAGTCTGAGGTAGGGAATAAAATCACTATTTTTTTTTTACTTTTTCGGTAATTTTCCATTTTTTGCAAAGAAAATCGATAAAATAACGATATTTAATTACTTATTATAAACAACGGACGTTTGAGTTTTGATACAGTCTCGGCAATTCTTGAAACACAATTCTCTACCTATTTGTAACTCATATAGGAAAATATTAAGTGTTAGTATCCAACTATTACCTCGTTGGATGTACATAAAGTGTGAATTTTAATTAAAAGGGGCGGAATTTAATCTGAATCGATTATTATCTTTAAATTGAAATGCGCTTTGAAGAAAACTGCAAGACGTTATTTTACGCTTGGTAGATAAAACCGCACAAACTAAACAGGAAACAACCATTAAAATGGGAAAACTAATAACTAATGGAATTGTTTAAAAATTTTACTCACTAGCAATTTTATTAATTAACACAACTTACTCGCTAACTTTATGCTTATATGAGCGTACAATTATTATATAATCTGTGTAATGTCCATAAAATTTCATTAAACACTTAAATTTTTATTACTATTATTATAAAAATTGACCTACCCTGATTCTCCTAAATGGGATTATTATAACCAAATATTTTCATATATTCTACATCACTAACTTCAAGAATCGATACAATTAATTATATAGCCGGAGAACGAGACCCTTTTGAGAGAGAAATATGCAAAATAAAAAACTGAAGTCATATTCTTATGTAAAATAACCTGCCGAATTCGATTATGGAGGTCACTATTCGATTCGGAATTGCGAAACAGGAAAAAATCTCACTTTTCCACTTTTTTACGAAATTTTTCGGAAATACAGTATTTCCCATCCATAACTTTGTCACTAACCAAAACAATTTTTTTTTCATGATTGAAATATCTTGATAGTGGCTTTATGTCTTTCTACAAAGCTCATAACAAGGGCGAAAAATAAGTTTCAAATACTGAGCGTTTAGAAGTAGTAGAAGGATAGTTTAATTTTTCGAGATGAGTCCTGTTGAATTAAAAAATTTAAGATAGGTTTTTGTCAGGTGCGGGTTGTCAGAGAATTAGAAAGATTAAAAGTTGATATTTTAATTAGATTTTCTCTATTGATAGATAGTTATTTTGTAAATAAATTATTATTAATAAATTATTTTAGAGTTTTTTAATATCTAGCATAGCCAAAAGAATGCAAATATTTAAAATTAATATTTTCTTAGATATATTATTCTCTTTTGATTTTTCATACATTATTCTTTCTGGTGTTTGTAAGATCCTATAAAAAATAGTCATTTTGCAATTTATTTTAAATGATTTCATAATGGAGCACTACTACCAGTTCTCACTGTATTTCGTAATTTTCGACTTTTAGTTTTAAATTCAGATTTTAAACTATCACCCTTTATAGTATGTACCTTCTATCAACAAGTTTCTATCTGCGAGAAAATCAGAGTCACGGAGAACTTTGGTAGAAACTTGTACTTCACCGTGGCTATCGCAAACCCTTCAATTACTACGAAGCAGAGATTTGGTTTCGGTGAGAAATCCTTGGCCTCATTTTGTAAAGTTCTGTCGTAATATGAAATATATATTTTATCTTGGATATTTCTTACTATCTTTTACCTTTTTTATTTGTAAAATAGTACGTTACGTACAAGTCTGGAATGAGTAGTTTTTCAAAGCTCGTAGACAAATTTCCTATAAAGCCTACAAGTCTATACAGGGCATTTCCGGATCAGTTACCTGCAGGTTTTCTTGGGCCATGATTTTTTAGCATATTTTTGGTTATATAATTATTGAAGCACTGTAATAATCAGTCATTAATATGTTAAAACGTCTCAATATATCATTTAGTGTGTTGTGTGCAGCTGATAATCGACAAAATTGAACGATAAAAGCGACTTAGAAATTCCAACCGATATCAGTAAAGCCGCGCATGCAATTTGCTACCCGCCAGATGGCATGAGGGATTGTCGACATGAAAAATATGCACAAGTTACTTTAAACCCTATTTGAAAATGAGGAAGAATAATAAAAGCTCATTACAGATGTAAATCCTCCAAAAACGAGGTCAGGATGCTATAAGAAATTTTAAATATTCCTTTATATCTCATATTACTCCAGTCGCATTAGAATCCGTCTGCTGAAAAAATCCTGAGGTAAAATTTTTCACACACCTTTATTTTGGCATTACAAATAATGTCTCAAAAGTCACCATCGATATCGTGCTTGTGTTTTTAGTTATTCAAGGTCAAAGGTCAGAAATCAGTTTTTCGCAAATATCTTGCTTCTTATGAATCATATGAATTTTTTAGTTATTACAGGAAATGAAGATTAAAAAATTTTCTACAGAAAAGGTTATATATATCTTTTACTAGCCGTTTTCACGTTACATGTTAGAGAAATAATGAGCAGCGGTGCATCCGTTTCCACAGCGTGTGGGTGTAAACTTATGAGTGTGTTGTTTAACCCAGGACCGCAGTCGAGCTTATACTGTCGGGGTGAAGATATAGTTCGATAATTACTTTATTTTCTTTATTTGATAATGTGTTTTTGAAAACAATTTTAGTAAGTTTTGTTACCAGTTTATAGCAGTGCTTTGGGGGATATTGTAAGTGTAATATTATAAATTATTATTATTTTATATCTATTTACAATATAGTTAAATCCGGCTCTGCATTCTGCGTTCCTCTCAACGTCGCTCACAAATTCGATTGCTTCAACTATACATCAGGCGCAGGTGACGATAGTATCTTAATGGGCTCCAAAATGTAATTATTGATCGCCCACCCTCACTGTTCAGGATTTAAATCATCACCAAGCCAATTCTGAATAGTTGACTGCACACTTGTTAGGCGTGTAAAAAATGTCGGTGTCTTTGGTGGAGCGATGCGACGTGTTTGATGGTCAAAACACGCCGACATTTTTTGAGTGCTTCGTAGACCTAAAGACAACTATATCTGATAATACACTCGACTCAGATGTTGGTGAGCGGCTGTGACAGTAGGTGGAAGTGACAATTTTACAGCGTTGTTAAGTCTTGTTGACTTCCTGAATGTCATGTATCGATAGTTGTCAATGGATACTTCTGATTTAAGAGCTCCATACATTGCCAGAAGGATGCGTACTCCATTTTACAAAATGGCCTCTACTGGATAATTTTCCTGCTTAAAAACTTCTGCTGACTGCTGCAAGTCTGGGCGTTTCTCGAACATTTTAAGAACTTTTACTTTTCCTTTGTTAAGAATGCAAATGTACGACACCGCACGCAGTGATGACATGTAGAAACAATAAATGCTTCTTACAATTAGGACACTTATCTATGCTAGAAGAAGAATATATCTTTAATTCTATTTCTCCTATACCTGGTTTGAGGAAGAAAACTTGCTGGTTCGAAGGAGTACGAGATATTTTTTGTCAGATGGGTGGGATGATTTTTTTTGGTTTTCTTTAAATAAGCAGCAATTTTTTCAGTGAAGAACCAAATTTGAGGGTGTTTTTCAAAATTATTGTATTTTGATAGTAATAAAATAAGCACATCTGTGTCGGGAGATTCAACAATGAGTTTGCGCGGCTAAGGAGGCCGATCTTAAAACACCTGTCATGTTTTTTCTATTGCATACTTTGATCTGAAACTTTCCAGAAAGATTCCTAATATATCATATTTTAACGTTTTATAGGTTGTAATGCAAAATTCGAAACTTCGTCGCTCAACTTTTTAACTTTTACGGCCTAACGTTGCAACACTTAAAATCGTCAAAAAAACATTCAGAAATTCTGAATTCAGGCAAAAATTTGTTTTGACACTTCGGGTAAGTTGCGTTCGTTTTTGAAAATAGTTTGAAGTTCATTCATTAATAATTAAACAGAAAAAGAAAACCTTGGATTACAGCAGGTATAGTAAATTCTATTAACAAACGTGATAACTTATATCAGTTGACTTTAAAAAACCCACATGACCAAGATATAAAAACACAGTATTTAACTTATCGAAATAAAATAAATAGTCTGGTAAAGAAAGCTAAAAATAGTTACATTCGAAATCTAATACTTCTGCAAAGATAAAGCCACGAGTAAATGGAGGTTCAGTGGGATCGGTCGGAGTGAACGGATGTGCGTCTGAAACGCTCTCACTTCCAATACGTAAGTACCGGGTAAAACTGCGTTAAATTTGATAAAGCTTAGGTGAATTGTAGCTCAAAAAATTCCGCGTAAATCGTTGTGCCATAACAAAAGAACAAAGTTGAAATATAATTAATATTTGAAAATAACTAATACAGAGTTGTTTAGTGGCAATCAGTGTGGTGCATAAAGAAACGAGCTTAAAGAAACGAGTATATAAACAAACAACCCGGGACCAGGCAATAAATAACAAGGATATATGAGAGCTAAGTACCTATTTACCTTGCCAGTGAAGTTTATTTATTTGTCTCAATGAATTACAAGTAGTATCTGCTGCATAAAACCATTGAAGTGTTTAGGTCCAAACCCTTGAATTGTCGACATATGTCGAAAAATGTATGGCAGAGCGGTAAATATTGATGGCCATAATAATCCTATGTAAACCTCCAAGTAAATTAATTTTTAATCAAAAAAAATATTCAAATGAATTTAATTTAAGTTATACCCGAAATAATCAATAACATATTGTTCATATATTTTATATATTTATATCATATTTTCTTATGTTAACTCTCAAATAATTCTTTTTTCATAACTATTAAGAATACTCAAACGAATTTAATATAAATTACACCCGTAAAAATCAAATACATTACTCTTAAAGTATGATCATAACACTCCCTTAGGTTAATTTTCAAGTGAGGTTTTTCGTAATTATTAAAAGTATTCAAACGAATTTAATTTAAATTAAACCCGAATTCACTGCACTTCAACGGAGGTATGCGTGGTGCAGGCTTCTTTCAAAAAAATGGTATTTTTCTAAGAAAACACACACATACGCCGATGATCTCCTAATTGCCGCTGGACACATGACACATCTGAACTGAAAACAAACTCCAAGAAAAGCCTAATATTGGAGCGAGACTCGTCAACAAAAGAGAGTTGGACCAGCGGAAAGGAACACAAAATAGATGAATAATACTCCCCAAGAACAATGAACAAACTGAAGTACCTAGGAACAGACCTGTCGAACCAACTGGAACGGAGAGAAACGATAAAGGAGAGAATCAAAACTGCACACAGAGTGACAAGTGTAATCATACCGTTCACTGAGAAAAATTAACTGTCATGGGACCTTACCAAATGTATATACATATCAGTCAAACGGCCAACGATGACATATGGAGTCATCGCGGGCAACGCGGCAAAAACAAAAGCCAACAGAAGACAACAACTTCTTCTGTTGACTTTTGTTTTTGCCGAGCGGAAAAGGACATCGTCTAACTACTCGCAAAAACAATAAGACGAAAACAGAAACATAAAACATCAACACTATTGTGAGGAAAACCAATTAAAAAAGGATAGAAATGTACGCAATAAAGTACAGGGGACATACCCAAGAACATACCTGAAGAAAGCGAGGAATCAGAAGACTCAGAAAAAGAAGATTTGAAGAAGCAGAAACACAAGAAGAGGAGCATAAACACTTCATATTACGACACTACGCGGCAACATATTTCACAAGAAGACTCAGAAGAGGCAGAAGTCCAGAACCAAATACATAGAAAAGGGAGCTTAAACGCTCCCTCACGACACAATGCGGTAACGCATCTCACAAATATCTACACCTCCCATCCCACATTCCTTCATATGCGCCATGTGGCTCTCGCTGCTGGCAATAAGCATGGTCTTAGTCCAACCCAGCGTGGACGTAGCAGGCTCAGCTGTATACCTGGGAGAGGCAGCAATGCCTACCGCACGCTGGTAAATCAATCAATCAATCAGTAAAAATTTAAAAAGAAAAGATTAATAACTGCTGAAGATATAGCGAGTTGAAGACGAAAAACTGATAAATTTTTATTTTCATATTTTTTTTTCAATTGCAATTTTTCTCAATGTTGCCATATTTTAGGCAAAAAATAACTTCAGATTCGTATTCAGCGACCTCGAAACCATAAGAACATATTGAAATTAGACACTAGAACGTGGTCGGTGTAGTGTATTTTTTTAGCGATATCCCGCTCGCCTGTGGGTATTTGGTCATTTTTACACCGACCTCAATATTGGGTAATAAGGTCACTTAATCGAGCGAAAGCAAAATTTTATTTCCTAGTGACCTTTCTCTGGCGGTTCAAATACAAAAATCGTCTTTGTTAGTGGCCTATTATTTAACTTCTTAACTTCTTTACCTTTTGACATGAGATTCTGACTTAAAATAATATTTTACCTTAAATTCCTAGAAACTGCACCAAATTTTTCTAGTGCGTTTATTATATTTTCGTCTAATTACTTCTCAATTTCGATGCATATGACAACGTGTGCCATCAATAAATAAATATGCCCAAAATTATGAAATATTTAAACACATTATTACTTCTGGTGTGGTCGAAATGAAAAAGAAAAATATATTTCATGAGTTTAGTTAAATTACTAAATACACACCAATAAATTACCATAATGAATTTTTATTGCTGCAAATAGGTCTGCAATTTGGGCGTAAACCCATAAAGGTGTACACAAAATATACTGATTTATTCTGTTGGTAAAGACCATTATTATCTTTTCTTTTTTATTATTGGCGGCCCCTCTTCATAAAGTTCAGCAATAAAACTGACTTATTTCTATCCGTTAATAAGTACGAACCATAGTAAATTTAATCCATGTTAATTGCAAATCAGCATTTATTTTATAGAGTAGGTACTTCGTCATATCTTTAAATACTTGTTTTTTGTGTTACACCTCATTACTGCTAAAATTGTATTGAACAACTAAAAAGTTTATTATAAAAATTTGAAAATCATGTTCAGTAGAATATACATATATCAATAAACACTTTAATGTAGTAATAATTCTTTCCTGCATCATTCACTGGCGTGCACACTGTCTGGAATATGGTTAGTAGATGGCGCCATTAGAACCAATTTCCATTTCTAATTCTAATAACGGTACCATCAATGCTATACACATTGGTCAATGTTTTGAAAACTCCAAAAGTTTCCAGGAAGTTTTCTTTCTAACTTTCCATTGTATATATTGATGGACGTATCCGAGTTGGGTCCCAAACCATATCCACTTAGCTGCATTTAAAAAGGCGTGGACTGAATTGGGTCCCGAAGAAGATATGTTGAAAATTGAAAAAACTTGGCCTTGTTGCCGCACTTTCAAATTGCTAACAAAATATAGGGGCGTATGTAGGAGTACAAAAAAATTACCTATACAAATTAAAAACTTTATTGAATTTTTTATAACCTATAAAAACAGTACTAACTAAGAGAATAGGGGAGTAGTAAAATCGTTTGTCATTAGTTTGATGTGGTTTTGTATCTTGCTTGCAAGAAGGGCAAGGAACATTTTCTTTCATTTTCCAACAACTGACAACTTTGAGACAATAGCAAGTAAACTAAACCCCTTAATTTATTACCTGAGTACCATAAAATTTAGAAAAAAATGTCTATCCTACAACAATGTTGTAATAAAATTCAGTTTTAACCAATTATTTTAATATTTACGGGGACCCAATTAGGCCCTAGGTCGGACCCAATTGAACCATAAATTAATATACCTGCTAGAATCGGGACCCAACTCGAACTCTCCCATATTGATAGCCTATTTTATAGTGAAATCTGGTTCGTAATGATTCATTTGATTCATTTTGATACCAAATAAGTGTATACTATTATATTATTTACCTACGATCACTACTGTAAATAGTAAAAAATACACTACCTGCCATCTATGTAAGTTGAATTTTACATATTGTAAACAAAACGCACTGTAAACAAAACGCACTGTAAACAAATCGCACGGTAAACAAAACGCACGGGACACGCAATTATAGGTGGCTTATATCGCTAACGCCGGGTTTAAAAAAACAAATGCGCCTACTTAATTTTCAAACGCTGTCAAAACTGACATAATATTTGTTGAATAATATTGTTGACTAGTAAACTAAATCCAGATTTTACTAAATAAATAAATAAATATGATCTTAGGTAAAGTATAGTACATAATTCGAGTTGTAAAGCAATTACGCACTCGTGAAAATACGCATTCGCCGTTACGCGGCGATGTGCTTCTTACAACACTCATTACGTAATATACTATTACATAACTTTTACAGACTTTTTTATTAACTATTTTCCTGATATAGACTGGTCAATTTACTAAACTACCCATTGGCTTTCAAGAACTTAAATTATTGGTTTTAAATACGAACATACACCAAAGAAAATGAAAGAAATTGGCATTTTTCTAAAATTGAAATCCTTACACCAGGACAATAATTAAACTAAACCTTCAAACATACGAAAACAATAAGAAGAAATGATAATAAGCACACAAGACCAAGACCAAGAAATAGGTAAAAAACACAAAGAAAAAGGGAACACAAAAAATATCGAGCATAACATAGGCACACAAAATAAAAAAGTGGTCTTTTTCTGGTACTCCATTGGGTAACCCAAATGTATTTCGACGTGCTGAACACAAATCAGGTGTCCGCTTAGCTCCATTGGCCATCATTTTTTTGTAAATCACGAAAATAACCTTAAAAAAACTCAATATGTAGGTTATTTTCGCGATTTACTAAAAATTGGTGCTAAACAGATTCCTGATTAGTATTCAGCATGTCGAAATATATAGGGGTTGCCCAATCGAGACCCAGAAACAGACCTTTTTTTTTGCGTGTGTCTCTGTGTAATATATGAATATCACCGGATCTTCCGCCACTTTTCTAGAAAATCGCGTATGCAAATATATTACAGACACAAAAAAAAGTGAAAAGTGATCTGTTTCTGAGACTCCATTAGATAACCCCTATTAGTCTGAGAGCTGTTAGACAGTTTTGGGTAGGTATTTGAGGCACGATGAAAACTTGTTCAGTTCAATACTTCTTCTATTATACCTAAGAACAGAACCGCAGACCTGGCTGAAGGGTAGCGGGGCTAAATCAATCCTTATATTTTCAAATAAGAGAATTTTTTTTGCAAAAAATATTCTTGAGGCATTCTGTAATTTTTATACTTTAAAATTTAATATTTAAAGAGAGAAAAAACAAACGAGCCAGATTATTTAGTCGGGTCTAAAAGTTTACAAGGTGCTTGCAAAATTACTTTGCAAAAAATTCAAAAAAAATTATTTGAGGCACGCTGAAATTTTAACAGCATATTATTTATGACTAAAAATAAATATTTTAAAAAAGACAGATCATTTCGGTGGGACATTCTACCTGCCAGGTAATCGAGAAAGTTACGTATGAGTGTGAGTGAGCAGTGCTGTAGGTAGGTTGCAGTGTAAGAGAGAGCGTATATCGGCAGCTGTCTGCGTCCCAGAACGCTGCGGTGCTATTGGCTCGGGTAAGACCACGTGACTTACAATACCCAAGCTGTTGCTAGTCTAATTTTTTCAAATAGGTAAACTATACGATATGGCACTACCTATTTTCAGAAAATTGGTAACAGATTCATAATTATTTGTTTAAAAAACGTCGAGTTCCGCCATGTTTCTTCGGACAGCTTTCGCATGTCAATATTGGATTTGACATAAACATTACGTTTTTTAACCAAATAATGATGAATCTGTTACCAATTTTTTGAAAATAGGTAGTGCCATATCCTATATACCTAGTCAGCTTTATCCACAGAAGGACCGACAAAAAACCTCATTTTCAATTGCATTTTTGACCCTACATTTTCGTAAAAAAACAGAAAATATTTTTACTGCATTATCAATTACTGCACGAAGAATGTTATTAAGCATATTGTAGACTAAACACATTTGCTTTCTTTTAATGCACTTGTATATAAATTGATAAGTTGATAGTTGAATTCTAACCTTGCAACCAGTTCTTTATTCTTGCTTCCAGTCATTTTACGGCCAGGATACTTGAGCCAGCGCCTTAACTGGGCGCAAGTGTGTTCTTCCACAATGTTGTGTACTAATTTTGCACCGTCAATCACACTTTTGTATAAATTAATGTGAAAAAATGATACCGGTCCAGCCATTTTGACAATCAAGTGTCCGAACATTTTATAATTCCCGCAAACAAACATAGCGGCAGCACATGCACGCTTCTATGATGAAAAGGCCTATACCTATCATATGCTGGTCAATCAGTTAATCAAAAATATCAATTTAATGCTTTGATTTAATTTCAATATTTTAATTCCATCTCATTTTTTAAAATTAATTAAAAATTGTATTACGTTCTTCATGAGGAGCTACTTAAATGCCTATAGTAAAAAATAGAGGTGAATATGACATAAAGTGTAAAGGTTACAAGTAGTAGTGCTATAGATAATTCCTATAAAATGAAATAAAAAAATACCCTAAACTTTTTATTTGACTTCGCAAATAGTAGAAAAAATAATGTTTGAAAAATTCATAGATTCTTTTTTTAATTTTTCCTATAAAAATAATTTAGTTAATACCCCCAAACTTGTTTGTTCAAGGACCAGACGAGATGGCACTGGCTGACACATCTAATTTAGCTGTGTATTAACATATAAGAGGTGATAAGGAAGTAAATCGAAGAAACAATGGCGTGTGATTGAAATGCCCCGATTTAGACGCAGAACATTCGATAATTTACCGCGTTCATTGCTTATGCATTCGTTTCTTTCAACTATTTACCATTCGTGGTAACTAACAAGTCTCATAGCCAGAAGTCGTAGTATGATTTCATGTTTATCAAGTATCCAACAACAATTATGGACATCCGAGTACGAAGAAGGCCTTTGGATTGATAGGATTCCCACACGATAACTATCAAATAATACCAAATACAGATTGTAGTTGTGTTCGCCGTCGCAGTCGGTTCTCAGAAAGGCAGTGGCGCTGTGTTGATCTTATATGGTATGTCTGCGACTTTTCGCTTCTTTTACTCTAGAGCCGTGCAGAAATTTTGATCGCGAGCGATTAATTTAACAAGTTGGACGTTTTTCATTGCCCGTCAAAAAATTTTGTCTCTGGACACATTTCATTCCAAATTTGGTACGGTACGTCTGAAACACAGTTACTACTTGTAGGAAGCGAGAAGTACACATACTACTTTTTAAATTCGTGTCAAAAGTTAAAAATAAAATTGAATAGAAAATACATTTTTGAATTGTGTTGATTATAATGATTTAGTTTTAAAATTTGTTTTAATAAAAATAACCAGTTATGATATAATAGATACTATTTCATACAGGAAACATTCAAACCTAATTTATAGTCCGGGAAAAATACAGACAGTCTAACATTCCGATTTTTTTTGTTTCTATCCGATTTAAACCAAAAAAATAGAGATCATTAAATTCTACTTCTGACCACAAAATCATTTACTCTCTTCAAAGGAAGCGCCACATATGATGCAACAATGAATGATAAAAATAAAAATCTTTTAGGCATTTTTTAAAAGAAATTTTGACAAACGTTCGAAATCCGAATCATCCAAAAAGGATGGATCCAAAGTTCGGTTTAATTCAAGAAGATTTAAAATATTGTAATATTCGCAAAAAGCAAACAAAATAACCAGATATTTACTTGACCACTTTTAGATTAACATTGTTTTAGAAGAAATATCATCAGGAATGTATCACTTGGTCCTGGTTATAATCGTATAACCCGGACCAAAAGTGATATTATTCCTTTACCATATCAAAGAAAAGAGTATTCTTAACAATAACTTACGGCAAAAATTCTCAAAAGACCATGAAATAATATAGTATGGGAGCCATCGACCAAAATTTCTCGTCATCGCGACATGGACAAATCCATAAAACCTGTATAGTTTAAGGGAAAATAGGAAACTTTTTCATGTAAAGCAAAATTCTATCGCGTTGTGGATGCGGTAGAAAAACATTTTCCGTTGGTAAACTAAAATTGCATAAGTTTTTAATAGCACCTCGTCTATTTTTAACGAAATCGCATTCAAAATATAAAAACAAACACCAGCCCGTGAAGAACGGAAATTTTTAGCCCTGTAGAAACCTGATAAATGTAGTATTAGTTGTTAAAAAAATGGCTTGACCGAATTACAGCGACATGGCGAAAACCTTGTTTAGATGGTTGACCAGGACCTATACATCCTAAAAAAAGTCTAAACGGACATTTTACGTATTGCACGGTTGTACAAAATGAAATGGAGTTGTCTCTTACTCTGTGTGTTTCGGCCATCGCGCGCTATAAAGGTATGAAGATATCTGACCGTGAGAGAAAGATAAAGAAAGATCCAAACGACATCCGACATCTTCGAGATCCGTAAATTCGTCTTCTTTCTTTCTCACTCCCATGGTCTAGCTGTACGCGTGTCTTCCGTCCTCTTTATCGTCTATGCCTCAGAGATTTCACTGCACTATATATACCATTATTTACTGCGTTAGAGGGGAAGCACTGTGTAAAGTTTTGGTTTGTATACCTAATTAAACACTAACTAATATTTCTTATCAATTACTGAAAATGTTCCGAGATATGTATTATTTTACAAACACATCCACTTATACTTTTTTTAACTATATTTTTTACACGTTGTCACTGTTTAACTTTTATGGGTATCCATTGGTGACAGAGCATTATAAAGCAGGTCTGGTCGCCTCGACAGCAATATGACAAGTCCAATGTGTTGTCGCATTGTGTTCGTTATTTAATGTTTATGCTCCTCTTTTTGTGTTTCTGTTTCTACAAATTTTCTTCTTCTCCTTCTGAGATTTCTGATGCCTCGGTTTCTGGCTCTGGTAGGGTATATCGCTGCGATTTCTTTGTGGAGTTCATTTTTTCCACTCGCTTTCTTTTCCAGTATGTTTGGTCGCTTCTCAGTTTGTTCATGATCCTCTTAGTTGTTGTTTTCCACGTGGAACCCGGTTTCCCCATTTTTTCTTTTTTCGTTTCTTCTGGTTTCTTGAGTCAGTTGCATGAATACCCTTCCTGCTGTCTTGTCTGATTGATCAATGATCAATGATCTTGATCATTTTGTATGATTGCCGCGGCTGTTTTCGTTTATATTTTCCGTCCTTATTTCGATGGAGCTCTCTCGTCTGGTTACCTATGCAACTCCTCTACTAGTCTTTCCATAGTGTTGGCGTGTGCCGGGGTTGTTATGTTTTCTCCTTCTAACTGATGGCTTAGTGCTTGATTTTTGTACTAGTAGCTGATATGTCTTCGTTGTTACGTTTTGTAGTGGATACTAATTTTTGTGTTCTCTGCAGAGTTATTATTTCTTGCTTATTTTTTGCGTATTCTTGCGGACCTAAACGTTTTTAATAAAATTCTTTAACCTTACCAGAGCAGTACCAGATGTGAAGTGTAGACAGTCAGTATGTTCTTATAGCATGCATGAGATTTTTTAAATTTTAATGGCACTGAAGCCAAGCTAATAATGGACAACAGTTTTTATTATTTTTGAATTGATTTAATTTGGCGCGGTGTACTGTTAATCTAATGGTACGCCCCTGGTAGTATTTGCTGGAAGAGAATTGTTTATTAACTTATTTTTAATTTATCTGTTTATGAAATTCTTTAAGTTGTCTAGAGTACTTAAGACATAAATATTTTAAGTGGACTTATCTTGATTGATTTATGGCCTTTCCTTCCTTCGGGTCGGGTACCTACTCGATATTTGTCAACTGTTTTCACTTTTTTACGCTGCACTGAAAGATTTAATCACTCGTATTAATTAAATATTAGCACTTATCACTTAATTGTTACTATTCGGACACTACCACCGCATGCACAATTTTTCACTTCACAACGAATGTACTTTTGACTTATTTGGGCCAGCTTATTACCGGTTTTTCTTCCGATTTAAAAGGAACGTTATCTAATAGGCGTCTATTCACCGTAACGTCTCTAGAGGGACTCCAAAAGACTCAGATGAAGAAGTTTAGATTTAAATTAGATAATGTAAATTAGTTAACGTAGGCACGTGAGTGATATTAATATATACAAATAATATTCGTAATCTACTTTTTGTACTTAACATTTTGAATAATATTTGTAATATGCAGAAAAATAAGCAACTTTTGTTCCTAGACATTTTTCTTCAAAGGCCATCGTTTTTTAAGCTCATTATTAGCAGCGAGGAGTGAAAAAAGTTTGGGGCAAAACATGTTTTTTTCATTATCAAGGAACAACAGTCCAAAACAAAATAGGGGTTCCCATTTGAAAAAGTGGAGGTAACCTTGAGATCCAACATGTGCCTCCACTAAATCGCAAAAAATCATCCCACCCGAATCGCCCTTCCGGACTCTACAACTTTTGTCCGAAACTTTTTTCCCCGCATCCTTTCCCGAAGAAATATCCGGCTGGTTAGTTTTTCAATTGTCACCCTGTATACGAAAAGAGTTCACGGGGGAAAAGGTTGAAGTTTGAACTCGAGGGGTTGTAATGTTCCCTGTGTTAGGTATATTTGCCTCTTTGCTTTTCCTCCCTAACCCTTCCCCTCGTAGAGTTTGGTACGTTTGGCTCTTCAATTTCCTCTCCCCTGCTAGTTAGATTTGCCTCTGTATTTTTCCTCCCTATCTACCCTTCTGCGTGTGAGTGTGATTATGTGTGTGTATATGAGTCTATTCACGCACCCGAGTTACATTTACAAGATTCCGACAAATTACAGAACATGAACTTTCAAATGTATTGGGAAATTTTCCAATTATCTCTTCATTAGCCGCTTGCACAAGGCGGAAAATGTTCGTTCAAATTTTTATAGAGTTCCAGACACCGTATTTCAACACAAAAACCAGTAAGCGGACGTGTCGCGATAACAATTTTAGCTCTTACATGTTCATTATTGTTTTTCGATCGTTTAGCAACATCGAAGACTTCCGCCATAAAGGACTTTTTTCTTTATTTGAGTATAAACTGTCCGAAAAAGTTTGAAATTCTCAGATCGCGATGAAGCTGAAAATCCTGGTCGATGGCTCCCTTACTAATACGGCTATGTTTACACAATCATTTTCATGTTTTTCTATCCACTTTGCGTAATAGAATATATTCGTTAGCGCCCATATTAAAAACTAATTGTGTCACACGTACACGCTCCTCGTAATTAATATTTTACAATCTTAAATGGATGGGAAGAAAGCGAGTAACTGCATTACAGCCAGTCTTCATTAATAATACATGTGTGACGGTGACGCCCTTATTTAATACATATAAGATTGATTTTAATGAACAAACCGTTTTTTCTTTGACAACTGATTGAATCTCTTTATCATTTCGCCATCGATTATGAAATACATCTGTAATCAGTTTTCTTTCTAATACTACATTATCCAATAAGAAAAAAAATATGAGTGCCACAAGGGAATAATCTTAAATAAGATTCAGATCAATCTAATAATGAACTCTACATTGCTAGAGAGGCTCATATCCAGCGGAAGAATGTGTTAGTCAGTGAGTTTAAACATTGATTAATGTATGTAACAAAAACTTTCAGGAAAAAAATAAAATTCAACATTGAACTCGACAAAACTAAATTTTTTTTGAAAGTTCAAATAAATAGGCTTTCTCTTATTGAACGATTTCTTTTATCCCAGTCAAATTTGAACAAATTTCGACGTTTGACGGAGAAAGACGATAAAGTTTTGAAACTTTTCAAAGATGTTCATTAATGTTTACTGTTAAACCTACTAAAGTTTATAAAATCCTCTACAGAAAATGTTATACGCATCTTTTTCGTATCTATTATTATACTCTTTCGAAATACGAAAGAAAAGAGTTAACCCAGTCCAATGAACGTTAATAAGGGGGTCTAGAGGGAAATGCCGAGATCACAATTTTTGACTTGACGGCTGTGTTTGGACTATTTAGGAGGTAAACATACCAAAAGTCCACGAACGTAGGAAGTGGGGGGGATGCAGGGGGGCACGAAGAAGGTCCCGGTTTTTGGTTTTTCGCTCATATCTCGAAAACGGTTAGCCCTAATCAAAAAGTGACTATATGCAAAATTAAAACTGACTAAATTTTCTTCAATAATGCTTCTATTAATTTTTTTCGTATCTGTTATGGTTCAGTAATGAATTGTATATCTTTTGACTGTATTCTAACTTTATTATAAATTTATTATAAATTAAAAATAAATTTTAATAATCATCGTAGAAAAAAATTTCTTGTACAGATATCCGTTTCACGGCAGACTGAACTGAAATATCGAATAAAAAATGTCTTTGCGTCTGTAAGTGTGTATGTGCGTATATATCTATGTATGCGTGTATACCGTTTCTTGTAAAAACGATAACTTCTGTTAGACTTAAAATATTTGATTTCAATTTGGAACACATGTAAAACAGCATATTACCACAATCCCTATTGAAATTGGGCCATATCTGTAATACATGGCGATAACCAGAAGCCTACAAACTCTCATACGTAAAATACGTTTTATTTTAATTTCAGAGCAAAATATTACTAAGCATAGAAAAATAAGAAGATGTATAATATTTCTAAACCGCAATATACTGGGTGTATGTTAGGCAAACCAACTTTATTTAAATTAGATGGATATATCAGTGTTATCCTAAAATATGGAACATGGTATTTTTAATAACATTATTATGAAGTGAGAATTGCAGGCCTCTGGTTATTACCATGTATTACAGATATGGCCCAATTTCAATGGGGATTATCGTAATATGCTGTTTTACATATGTTCCAAATTGTAATCAAATATTTTAAGTCTAACAGAAGTTATCGTGTTTACAAGAAGCGGTATACACGCACACATAGATATACACGCACACACGCACTTACAGACGTAAAGACCTTTTTTATTCGATATTTCAGTTCAGTCTGCTGTGAAGCGGATATCTGTACAAGAAAATTTATAATAAAGTTAGAATACAGTTAAAATTCAATTACTGAACCATAGCAGATACGAAAAAAATTAATAGAAACATTATTGTGGAAAATTTAGTCAGATTTAATTTTGCATATAGCCTTTTTGATTAGGGCTAACCGTTTTGGAGATATGAGCGAATAATCAAAAACTGGGGCCTTCTTCGTGCCCCCCTGCATCGCCCCTACATCCTACGTTTCGGGACTTTTGGTATGTTTACCTCCTAAATAGTCCAAACACAGCCCTCTAGTCAAAAATTGTGATCTCAGCATTTCCTTCTAGAAACCATTCATTGACTGGACTAAGTATATTGCATTTCATCGACACATTTCAAAAATTGTAAACATCCCTCGTAGAGAAAAGAAAATCATATCATTGTGTCAGTCATAGAATTCGCAACAACATTCAAAATGTCCGTCATGGATCCATCTTTCTGTTAGTCCGTTCATTTGCCCGTGTACCTCTCTCTTAATGTCTCTTTTAAGCTAAATAACTTAATAGAGAAAAGTCCAATTTTAATGAAGTTTTGAGTTAGCGATAGCTAACTGAAACAAATCGATTAGTAAACATAAAGGTTATGAAACATTTTATGAAGAAATACAAGATTAATAGTACTGCGTAGCGCAGGCTAAGACATTAAAAACTATGTAAGAATAATTACTTCGATAGCTTCAGCTGTCCAGGAGAAATGTTCGTTAGTTTTTTTTAGCTAAATAAAAAAATATTCCGCTCTAGAATATCGGAACCACAGTCATAGGTAAACCCAATCACAGCAATGCCTGGCAAAGACAGGCTTTATACCGGGTGTCAACGGAATCATTAGACAAACCATAGATTCCAGAGTTTTTAAGATCTAAGTCTTAAATTTGGCAGGAGTAATATATACCAAAATTTTCATAATTTGACAATTTTACATGACTTCCGGTTACTCCGGGAATGACCCCAACTTTGAAATTTTAAATGGAACACTCTGTATATTTTTATATTTTTGGATTCAGGAGATGATTTTAAGTACGACTGCGTAATTTAAAAAAAAAATTGAGACTACTTGATTTCCTTAGGGCTATTTTTATTTTTACATCTAGAGTACAGTGAATGCACTCAAATCAATCAAATGGATCAAAACAATAAGAGAAAAATGTAAACTTGAGATTTTTAGAATTGGTTTAGTAGCTACGACAAACCAAAATTTCCGAAATCACTAATTTGTAATTATGTCAACTTTTTCAAATGGTAAGACACCCAGTAGTTAATTACTGATTTTCACGACAAATCGAAAATCGGTTTGATATTAACCGAAAATTTACAAGTTCTTTGATATAATAATTAAAATATCGAGAAAATACTCTTATCAGGTAAGTATGCCGTGGAAATTAAATAAAACTAGATTCAAAACATTCATTTTGTCAACAAAACAACGCTGCAAATAGAAGAATTGTGCTGTGGAAACAAAAAGAAGTTTGACAGATAATAATACGTGTGTATTGTTAACTCAATGAGTTTGCTCTTCATCTTTAAAGATGTTGTTTGTTAATTATTTTTATTATTGTTTAACATGTATACAAGGGATGAAAAAGTGGACATGTCATTAATTTTTGAAGAATGCCACAAAAATTCCAGAAACGCCGCAGATTTGTATGCCCAAAGGTATCCGAACAGACATCATCATGTTTTCAATATTTTCCAATTGTGGAGACATAAATCAGGAGAGGAATTGATAACAATCCTGTAGCTTTTATCGTTGATGAAGCGACAGAAATTAACGTGTTGGCCTTTGTAGAAGTGAATCCTACTGCTTCTACTAGATAAACTGGCCACGAGGTGCAAATTAGTCATGAATCAGCAAGAAAGATTTTCAAAAAATATGGTTACCGCTCTTTGAATATCGAGTGCACCAGCATTTGTACGAAGATGATGGCAACCGAAGATTAAGATATTAGTCCTTACGAAACTTGCAAAAAAAGTGTAAAACCCCAAAAGTGCAGGGGTAGCGAGGAAACATGACTACCCCCCCACCCCCAGTTTTCGAGGACGGCCAACATGATGGTGATAGTCGCGCGGTCCCTACCCCCTCGCAAAAAACCACCTCTTTTTTCGATTTTTCCTCAGATTTTTCCTCAGATTTTTCGTTGTCAGGCATGCGAGGACTTGTTGGATCGGTTATTTTTGATGAAACTCAATATATCCTGTAAAATTTTGCAACCAGACATCCTAACGACCAATGGGGATTGAAACCACCCCCTCAATACCGGAACATGCAAAAAACATCCAAACATGCTGAAAATTGTTTTCCACACGTTTTCAAGGCCGGGGAATACGATGCTGATATTATTTAGTCTCCCTAGTCTAACCAGCATAGTGCCCATTTTTCTTTATCGGGCATGCGAGGACTTGTTGGATCGGAGTTTTCCAATACCTACGTATGCTAGTCCTTAATCCATATACAGGGTGGCTACTTTTTATATTGAACAGTATTGCTATCTCTTAAACCATAACAATTACAAACTCGGTTAAATGGGAGAAAAACTTCATATTTTGAAGGCCAATAAAATGAGTTGTAGAAATTCAAAATATTTCGATTAGTTCCGGAGATATACGATAAAATCCGAAATAGCTCATTTTCTTTTTTTTTTATCTAGCGCTGTTACTATAAAAAATATTAAAAAATTTTATTGGAATATTTTATTGTAAATTAACTTTGCTATAACTTATCGTAATAAAATTTTTATTATGACGTTTCGTCTGTTCAGGGGCACCATCAGCTTTATTTTTTTAAATACGGACCTGTCTTTTTTATTCAAAATTTTTAAAGCATTTGAAATTGTAATTTCAAAGCTATGTCACACTTGACGATTTTACTGCGTTTCGTCAGAAAAATAATCATCATTAATTTTATTGCCTTCGCCCGTTACAAAACGTTTATTTTTTAAGCTCTTTTTCACTACAGCGCCTTGAAAAACAAAAGTTTCATTAAATGTCATTTGATTTTAGTTTATCGTATTAATGACGTTTGTTTTCGTTAGCTATTGTTGTTCTAATTCAAACTACTATTTAATACTTATTTTTCAGTATGGTTCGTTATTCTGTAGAAGAAAAAAAAGACATGTATGATGTTTACATTAAGAATTACAGAAATGTTGACAGGGCAGTCCAAGAATATGCCAATTTATATCCTGACAGACACCATCCGACAAGAAATACTATTTACACTGTGTGTTTATTCCAAATGGGCAGTGTTTGTAAATTGGAACGGAGGCACCAATTGAGAGAAACGGTAAATGATATTAATGATATCAAGGAATATTGCAAATGAATGCTGAATATCGGCAGCAGCTTTCAAAAAAATATTAGAAAAGTACAAATATCACGACTATTAATTTCAAACAGTACAGAAATTACATCGCAGACTAACCTTCTGTAATTGGTTTAGGAGAAGATTGACTAATAATAGATTTTCTTTGGACTGATGAAACGATCTTTACAAATTCTGGAATGTCTATCAGGAAAAATAAACACCTCTACTCAACCCATCTGACGCATCAAGTAGGGCCTCAGGCACGATTTTCAGTAAATTTGTGGTGTGGCACAATTGACAACATTAGAATTGGGCCCAAATTCATTGAGGGTAATTTAAAAGGTGAAAATTATATTCATTTGTTACTCGAAGTATTCGATGAAATGCCGCTACTGATTTGGAGAAAAATAAAATGGTTTGTGCAAGATGGTTGTGACCCTCACAATGCACAATGCTCACAACGCGGTCAGGATTTTTTAAACAGGCATTTTCAAAAAGAGTGGTTAGGAACCAATGGACCAATAAGGTGGCCACCTCGCTCACCTTGCTTGAATCCCATGGATTATTTTGTTTGGGATTTTTTAAAAAACAAAGTATACTACAACGAGGTCCAAGATGTCAATGAATTACGCAATCGAATTGTTGAAGCCTTGAACCAAATTACCCCAAATATTATTGCGAAAGCCAGTAGTCTAAGACTTTGCATTCGGGAGAACGATGGACATTTTGAACAACTTTTGTAAATTTTCTTGTTTACTCTCTAAATTATTATTTTTTTTTTTTTTTTGTAAATTTTATTCGTAGTTTAAAGAAATACAATTGACAAGTTGAAATACATTTTTTTATTTGGTGCTCACTCTGCAAATAATATTGAATTAACAGCCGAATCGGAGTAACTACGTCAATGCATTGGATTATTGATAAAATAAGCTTTTAAATGATGAGTCACACCTTGTATTACTAAACAAAAAAATGTTTTTTAAAGGGCGAATGCAATAAAATTAATGATGACTATTTTTCTGTCGAAACGTAGTAAAATTGTCAAATGTGACATAGCTTTGAATTGATAGTTTCAAATGCTTTAAAATTTTTAAATAAAAAAGACAAGTCCGCATTTAAAAAAATAAAGCTGATGGTGCCCCTGAACAGACGAACGTCATAATTAAAATTTGATTACGGTAAGTTATAGCAAAGTTAATTTACAATAAAATATTCCAATGAAATTTTTTAATATTTTTTATAGTGACAGCGCTAGGTAAAAAAAAAGAAAATGAGCTATTTCGGATTTTGTCGTATATCTCCGGAATTAATCGAAATATTCTGAATTTCTACAACTCATTTTATTGGCCTTCAAAATATGAAACTTTTCTCCCATTTAACCGAGTTTGTAACTGTTATGGTTTGCAAGATAGCAATACTGTTCAATATAAAAAGTAGCCACTCTGTATATTGCATTTAATTATATTTCTCAAAGGTCCTTAATACTGAGGACGTAACAAATGGAAGGTATATGCCGACGGCTACGGCACATATTTTGTGCGTCGGTTCTCACTGAATCGCTGTATGGAGGCCGCGTAAGAGGAAGACGACTCCCTCTCTCTATGATTTAACTTGTAAACACCGAAGAGTAAATTAAAATTTAATAATAGTAATATATAACGCATGTCTAGAATAAGAATAAAAATCATGTTGTACATAATGTGAAAAAAATCATGTACATAATATATAATAAAAAAATGGAAATGGACTATGCCCGTTCACGATGTCCATACACATGCGCATAGCCCGTTCTATCAAACTCCTTTTAAGCTGCAATAAAAAAATTTCTCTCCCTAGAAAACCTGATGCATTGAGCGCTTGCGATCTCACGATAAGAAAAACCGATGGTTTTGGGCATGCAAGGGTAGTTTTTGAGGACTAAGAGAGAAACTGATGCAACTATCGTATTCTCCACCCTTGAAAACGGGGATACTTTCTTCTCCTTGAGGGACACTTCAGAATTCAAAGAGGGGGTGGTTTCAACCCACCCCTGGGGTCGTTAGAATGTCTGGTGACAAAATTTTACAGGATATATTGAGTTTCTTCAAAAAAAACCCAATCCAACAAGTCCTCGCATAACTGAAAACGAAAAATGGGAAGAAGAGGTGGTTTTATGCATTTAGGGGTAGTTGGTGGGAGGATAAATAATATCACCATCGTGTTCCCCGCCCTAGAAAACGTGTGAAAAACAATTTTCAGCATGTTTGGATGTTTTTTGCATGTTTCGGCATTGAGGGAGGGGGTAGTTTCAACCCCCGTGGGTCGTTAGGATGTCTGGTTGCGAAATTTTACAGGACATATTCAAATTCCTTAATAGAAAACTTTGTTTCTTTGATATTATTTTCTGATGAGTCAAGATTCACCAACAATGAAATGTCCAATAAACAAGACAATAGATACTGGGCGCAGGAAAATCAACATTTAATGAGGTAAGGTAATTTTCAGGAAAGATTTGGGGTAAATGTTTAGAATGGGGTGATTGGAACACGAATTATTGGACCTATTTTCTTTCAAAGACCTTTGACAGAGGAGAGCTACTAGAATTCCTGCAAAATGACACTGAAGAAATGTTGATGGACTTACCACTTGCAGTTTCTGAACAAATGTATTTCCAACAAGATGGGGCTCCGCCACATAATGCTGCTCGAGTTATGGCCCATTTAAAGAATCGATATAATGGGCAAGTAATTGCAACATTATGGACCTGTACGTTGCTCTGCCCACTCACCAGATCTAAGCATTTTAGATTTGTTTGTGTGGGGTTATGTGAAAGAACGAGTTTTGTATACACCTCTGAAACATTTCAAATTTTATAAAATCTTATCGGCGAAGTTTTTGCAAGTATAACTCCTGCATGTTGCGAAATGTTATGCAAAACACCATTTATCGAGCCAGAAAATGTCAAGAAGAAAGGGGGATGCACTTTGAATATTTGCTACCATTTAATTAATCTTTAATGTTTTTTTTTTTTTTTGTTAAAATGAATAATTTCGGACAGCACACTTCTCTTTTTTTGCAGCGTTGTTTTGTTGACAAAATGAATATTTTGAATCTAGTTTTATTCAATTTCCATGGCATATTTACTTGATAAGCGTGTTTTCTCGATATTTTAATTATTATCCACTAAAGAATTTTGTGTATTTGGGTTAATATCAAACCGATTTTCGATTTGAAGGAATCAACGGATTTGAAGTGAAAATGAGTAGTTAACTACTAGGATGTTGCCATTTGAAAAAGTTGATAATTACAAATTAGTGATTTCGGGAAATTTTGGTTTGTCGTAGCTACTAAACCAATTCGAAAAATCTCACGTTTACATTTCCCTCTTATTGTTTTGGTGTATTTGACTGATTTGAGTGCATTCACTGTACTCTAGATGCATAAATACAATAAAATCGTCTCCGGAATCCAAAAATATAAAAATATACAGGGTGTTTCATTTAAAATTTCAAAGTTGGGGGTCATTTCCGGGGAAACCGGAAGTGATGGAAAAGTGTAAAATTACGAAAAATTTGCCGTTTTTGGTATATATTTCCTCTGCCGAGTTTAAGACTTATATCTTGAAAACTCTGGAAACTATGGCTTGTCTAATGATTCCATTGACACCCGGTATGGTAGTTAAATATAAGAGGATTGTTAACATTCCTAAACTAACTCGCCCACAAATTTATAGCAATGAAATCCCGATAATGTATATTTGCAATTTAATTACTGCCTCGAACGTATAATTATTTACTGCAAAGCGAATATTTCATGATGGTTGTGTGTCAATTTCAGCACCCTGAATGCGAATGCGGTCACCATACGTGCGGTCCGAATTGTGACAGGTGTTGTCCGATGTATAACCAACGCCAATGGGGACAGGGATCGTCTAGAGATGCCCGGCAGTGTCTGCCCTGTAACTGTCACGATCATGCTACTAGTTGTCACTATGATGAAAACGTAGATAAATCAGGTCTTAGCATGGACATACATGGGAATTATCAAGGAGGAGGTGTTTGCGATAACTGTACGGTAAGCGTAAAATTCCATTCCTAAATTGTAAACTTATACGTCGTAATGTAAGATAATATTACACATTCAGACAATAAATCAGACGCATTAAATGCTACTTGCACGGTAATGATGTAAAAGTTGTTGGGTAATATCTATACGGTGTGCCTTATAAGAAACGCATCTAACATACAGAGTGAACATGTAGAGTAAACTTGAAGGATGATGGTGAAGCAATAAGCAAGAAGCTCTCGCGGGTTTGTCAGAAAATACCACAACTGTTTAAGGTGAGCCGAAATAACGGGTAAAAATTTACCAACAGTAAAAATGTTGAGAAAATGTTTAGTTTTCTATACACATAAACATTATCTGAAATTGTTTCTTAACCTCCTATTATCATCCCTATTCTTACTAGTATTGTTAATAGTGGTTAATAATTTCAAATTTTATAATTAGCCTGTCAACTTGCGGGTTGAAGTTATAGGCTAGTAGATGGTGACAGAAAATCAAAACTGATAGCCTACCGTCTGCAAGTAATTTAGTCAGTATTATCTATACAATAAAGCTCAATTTTTGGTACTTTCAAGGTTTGCACGCATGCACGGGATATAGGAAACGATTTCCGGTTTGCATAAAAAAACAATGTTTTCAACTGATACACTACCGTCTGCAAAGTTCATAATTCGAAATTAAAGGAATAAAAATATGTCGGAAGCGCTTTTGCAGACAGTTCTGTCATGCACCAAACCTTATACAGGGTAGTCCAAAATGTATCAAATTTTAGTAAAAAAAAATTATAATTTACCCTCTGCAAACAGTACTAAATGATGATTCTGGTTCATGAAGACGAGTAGGGGAAAGGTTCAGACGTTTACGATATGCACGTTACCATATCGTGCGCATGTCAACTTGTTATTTTGTTTTACAACTTTGAACAATTGTTTACCGTCTGCAGCTAAAAAGAAAACATGATTTAAAAATACAGCTTCGATAAAGAATTATTTGCAGATAGATTAAATGTGTACAAAGCACTTTCCGCTTAACGTATTTGTGTAAAAAAATGGGGGTAACTTTTACCAGTTATTACTGTCTGCAACTTGGTAAAAAGAAAGATTATTGATTCAAATATGCAATTATTTAGTTTGCAGACAATGCGCACATACACGAGAGTCACAACAAAGTGTCAAAAGTATTGAGCAACGCATCTTTGCCTAAGTATCAAGCTAAAAAGTTGAGGAGTATGGTTGGTGCAAATCGGAGGACTGAAATGCCACAAACCGTCAAAGAAATTATTGTAGCTGATAACGACAACGGTACGAAAATACCGTAGTTTTCTTGTTAATTCCAATGAATTTCAAATGCTGATTGAAATTACAGTCGCAATTACCAGTAACAGTGTGGTCGAGGAGGATAACGAACAAATAATGCTCACCGACAACAGTGCTGATAATGATTCAGGTGAAGAAAACTTGTTTTTAGAACATATCAGTGACATCGAGGAAGATATGTATCATTTCACTGAGGATTATTGAAAAACGATCCAGGAGTCAGTGGTTGAGAATGATGATATTGAAGAAGAAACAGACGGCGAACAAAATTTCTTATAAACAATAATTATTATTATGATAATATCTATAAGATTTTTGTTACAACTTTAATAAAATAATATTTTTTCAATTTAATTTAACTACGACGCGATTTATCGATCAACTTTATCGAATACCAGCACTAATTCTGGTCCGTGTGCATCTGCATGTTGTCTGCCCATCCAAAAAAAATATACTTGCATAAGTTAACTTCCCCATTTTTGTGTTGCAAAAGGTAAAGAGTTGTTTTTGGTGCATATCGCACACGAAGAGATATCAAACGGAGTTCGCCGAGTTTTGACTCTATTGTGGCTCTCGTGCATGTGGGCATTATCTGCAAATTGAATAGTTGCGTATTTAACCCAGTAACCTTTCTTTGTACCAAGTTACAGACGGTATAGATAGTTGTTTTTGGTACATATCTGTGGTTTTAGTGCATGTGCGCATTGTCTGCAAATTAAATAATTGCGTAATCGAATCAATAACCTTTCTTTGTACCAAGTTGCAGACAGTTAATAATCGGTAAAAGTTACCCCCATTTTCTTACAAGTTTATAGAATTCAATGGACAACTGTACATATTGGGTTCGTCTGAAAACATTGTTTACAATAGTTTTGCAACCTAAATTCTCTAATAAAACTATAATTAAACGTTAAACATTTGTTCAAAGTTATAAAAAAAAAATAACAAGTTGACATGCGCACAATATGGTGATATGCATATCGTAAACGTCTGCACCTTTCTCCTACTCGTCTTCATGAACCAGAATCATTATTTTGTATTGTTTGCAGACGGTAAATTATCATTTTTTTTTTTACTAAAATTTGATACATTTTGGAGTACCCTGTATAAGGTGCATGACAGAACTGTCTGTAAAAGCGCTTCCGACATATTTGTATTCCTTTAATTTCGAATTATGAACTTTGCAGACGGTAGTGTATCAGTTGAAAACATTGTTTTTTATGCAAACCGGAAATCGTTTCCTACATCCCGTGCATGCGGGCAAACCTTGAAAGTACCAAAAATTGAGCTTTATTGTATACATAATACTGACTAAATTACTTGCAGAAGGTAGGCTATCAGTTTTGATTTTCTGTCACCATCTACTAGTCTATTCTGCCCTCCTAAGCCAAAAAGACGTATCTCAAGGTTTCACTGTTTTGAGATATAAGGCATGTTTTGAATTTTCGAAATCGCGTCAATATTTTTTTTTGTAGTTGTACTAATGTAGAGGTTAATAGTGGTGTAGTTATGAATTTATATTAATTAGGTTACTAGTTTTTTTACAATAAGATACGTCTAATTGGCTAAATCGCTTAGGTTTTCTCATATTTTTTTTTTTTAGATACGTCAAACTTTGTTAGCACTTTAAAAATATTTAACGATTGAAATACGTTTATTTCGCTATGGAAATATATAGAAAATAGCTCCAGATATCCTAAGGTATAAAAATATGCATTTCGGCCAAAACTTGAGATACGTCTTTTTGGCTTAGGACGGCAGTATTATAGATATTGAAGTATGTATTTGGTCGTAAATATCATTTGTAATCAGGGCCGGTTTTAAGCAGTTCTTATGGGGGGTGCGAAATTGTTATAATGCCAAATGACTTCTCCTTTGCTCCTTTATTTTTTTTATATATGATTAGTCGCGTCAAGATAGATATTTTCTGAGAATTTTCTGGTACAGGATTAATCGGCCTAATTTTTTTGCAAATTGTTTATTGAAGTCTAAAGAACATTGGTAAAAAGAAAAAACAGGCCGCTGGGACTTTTTTCATTTTGTTATTAATAAACAATAGTATAATATATACCGAGGTGGAAAGTGTTTCGTTGTTGTCGAGAGATGTGATAGTTGACTGAGGCGCGAAGTGGCGAGGTCAACTAATTCTCGAGATAGCAATGAAACTTTCCACCAAGCTTTATATACTATTTTATTCACAATCATCTCCCTTAAAGAACAAAAAGCCAAAAAAATCGTTTACTAGATTTTTAAATATCATTTTGTTTTTATTAAGTAGGCAATGAACAAAAAATTCTTATGTCAGTCGACAAATGACAAAGTAGAATCGCGTCGTTTGTGTTTGTCCCTTGCCTCTATTTATAAAAAGTGCAGGATATAATACCGATAGTGAAATGGGATGTACTCAGCCTGAACTCAGGGAAGTTGCCAAACGAGCAATAGAAAATTTATTGCCAGAAAAAAGTAAAACTAGGTATGAAAAGGCATATAAAATATACAAATACAGGTTGACAAAATACTCACTTTGCAACCCGAAAACTGGTAAGAAAGTGGCTACTTTCCAACCTGAAATGTCACCTTTCAGTTCAATTGTCAAATGAAGTAGAAATGTCATATTTTCCAATTTTTGACATGTAATCAAATAATCAAATTGTCTTTGATTGTTTCTATATGATTGCGAATAAACAATTTTTTATACTCCCTGCATAGAAAATACTATTTTGCTCCCTCATTTCAGGGAGCAAAGTAGTACTTTTCCTCCCTCGGGAGGAAAATACTTTGGCTCCCTCTGGAAGCAAACAAGTAAAAACTTCAAATAGCTGTAATAGTAGTGTTAGTTTTTATTGATACACAAACTTCCTGAAAATGTATAATTATGCTTTTCTTTAAAACAGATTTTTTATTGCTTATTTTTATTTATAAAAATTGAAAACAGTTTAAATCAAGGTTTAAATTAACATCAGTAACAAAATATTGTTAAAATTTATGGTACAATTAGTTGAATTACTAATGAAGATTCCCCCTGAAGAAATATTGGCTCTGCTGGTGGAGATCAGTTCCTGTTTGTTGTTTTCCAAAGTCTTGGTCGCTGATGAAGTACTTTGAAGACAACGTTTTTTGGTACTTGAAGTAGTACTTTCTCCCGTAATTATTTGGCTGGCTACCTCACATTTTTTAGAAATACAATCATCTAAGTACCCTTCTGCTACTACGTTTGTTCGCCATCCCCCATGTCTTTTTAGAGTGAGAATGTTACTTCCAACATTGACTAATAACGTAGCTAAAGTACGGCGGAAACTGTATCCAGTATAGATAGCCTTTCAAATAATCCAAATTTAAAAATATTGCTATTCTGTATGAAATTTTGGCAATTGTGTTTTTGCCAATTACCTGGTTTGTACATTTCCCTTTAGCATAAGTTACAAAAAAATCTAGAATGACATGTTTTCGGGGACCTACAGTCCAGATATTTTCTATATATATCCAAGACAGATACTCCGTTTAAAATCTCATTCGTTATTGTAAATGTCTTTTTGATATTAGTTTTTGAGTCAGGTATTTTCACCACCAAAATATCGCCTTTATCACTGATATCCTCAAGTATCATATTAACTAATTCATCGCTACGGCATGCCCCAGCAATTCCAAATATAAACACGACCTGAAAAAGGAAAATGCACTTATGACAACTGCTTAAAATGTCACTTAATTGTCATTTTATATATACTTTCTAATAACAAATACTGCGTTACGTTTTTATTTATTATTCAACAATAACGATCAATCTTACCTTCATATGTAAGTAAGTTTCATCTGGAGCTTCTGCAATAAACTTGTTGATATACTCCCTTGAAAAAGTATTGGTTTTCTTGGCTTTATAACCAGCAGATTTCTTTTTAAAAAAAGCTATTAATTTAGGAAACTTAATGTCGATATTGTCTTTAATTTGGAGTGTAGATCGCAACATGCTGTATTTGCTCCATAATTTTGAAGGCTTCAAACCGGCGCATTTTTTGGAAAAGTAAAATAAGACCACTTCTTCACATATTTTTCTTATTTGCCTAGTCTCTATCCAACATTTAAATAGCTGGTACTCTTTTTCATACTTTTTTAACGGTAATAGATTTAACGAAACCACGTTTGCTTCTTCCAGAATATCTTGAGGAACTTCATCTTCACATTCGGAATACATTATTATAAACTTTTTGGAAGTTTGTTTATTTTGAAAACAAGAAGCAACCTTAGCAACGTTCCATATACTTTGATTTTTAAAAATATTTACTTATTTAAATACCTATTATGACATTTTGACATATTTGGTTTTTTGATTGTCATGCATAAGAAAATATAATAAAATATATGTAAAACCAATGTAAAAAACACTGTAAATGGTCATAGAAAAAATCATATGTATTACACAGGAGCAAAGTGCCGTTTCCTCCCTTGGATATTGATGCCCGACGCGAAGCCAAACTATCCGCGGGAGGAAATTATGCACTTTTCTCTCTTGTCATACAAATAGCTATTAAGCACTAAACAAATTAATTTGTTAATTTGCTATGTCGGAAACTATTTGAGAAACCGACTGAAAATGTATACTCGGGGGATTTTGACGTCGCTGATTACAATTTTGAAAATTGGAAAATTCAAGATGGCTGACTCAAAATGGCGGCTATGAAGTATAAAAATGAGATTTTCTGGCTTAAGTTTACATTTTTGAGAAAAATTACAAGAATAAAAAAGAGTTTAGAATGCCATTTTGCATCTAAATATACGATTTATGAGTAACTCTCCTTCACCTCAATTGGAGATTAACCTTAGCTTATTTAAATAATGTAACCATTTTTTACAACATTCGGGTAAATCACTCAAAATTTTTTTAGTAAAAATTGTTTTAAATATATGTAATTTTAAATACCCGTTATTGAATTAATTTTACTGTTAATTAGTTTAAAGGGTATACAAATTTTAAATACAGCGCGCTTTCTTGATTCCGGTCATACATACATACGGTAAAGACACCCTCCTTGGTAGCTCCTTAATATTAGTACTAAATTTTTTAATAGGAAGAGATGAGATTTATCTCAATAATATGTTGAATACATTATTTTACGATAACGAAATCGACGATGTTCAAGAAGAAGAAAGAAATGAAGATGAAGAACAAAAGGAGCAATATTTTCATTTATAAACAACTCAAATGAAATTGAAAAAAATATTTTAAAGAATGGTGTTTAATTAAATTTATATTTTTATATATCTTTTAAGTAAACAATTTTGTAATTGTGTAAAAATAAATAATGGAAAAATATTGTACTTTATTTTTGTAACAATTCTTTCCTTACAATATTAAAACACTTTTTACATCTGTAATTTTCACGTAAAATGCACGTAAACAAAGTTTAAATTGTATACCAAATATTTTCTATTTTAATACCATTATTTTCAATTTTAAAAATTACATATTAAAGTAAAACAATAATAATTGCCTTAAAAAAATATTAAATAATATACTAAAATATATATCGCATTTTTGTACTTTATAGCCGCCAATCTTGAATTTTCCAATTTTCACTTCAGAGTCGTAATCAGCGACCTCGAAAACCCCCGAGTATACATTTTCAGTCAGTTTTCTCAAATACTTTCAGAAATCGCAAATTAACAAATTTACTTAGTTTGTTTAGTGCTTGAAATTGCTAGTCTATTAATAGAAAAGTCCCAGCGGCCTGTTTTTACTTCCACGTCCAGTGGAAGTATAGTAACGACAAAAAAATTTTTAAAAATTTTTATTGTCCAAACGTCGAGATTTTAAGTTTGAACGAAAAAAAAAATTTCTGTCTGTCTGTCGGTCTGTCTGTCTGTAACTTTTTTTTGTGCGCACGTTTACTCTGAAACCGTTTAAGATATTGACTTGAAATTTGGTACACATATGTACTTTAACGAGATCTAGAACTAGATTATATTTTCATCTTGTTACGTCGAAGGGTTGGGGGGTAAATTGGGGTAAATTTGGGGTAAATGGGTCAATCAAGCAGGTAAGAGTCCATGAAATTGGTATTTAGTATATACAAGAGAAGCTGAGGTCTCAAAAAATTTTTTGGCATTAGCCACCCCCATTACCACCCCCACCTCCTTATTAAAGGGGACGAAAAAAAATGTGATTTAGTGCATGTACAGGAACCAGAAACCTCAAAATATTTTTTTACTTCATCCACCCCCCACTACCAACCCCTATCACCACCCCCACCCCACTACCGATGTGGGGTATCGTTTTATGGGTTTTTGGGGTAGAGGATTTCAAATATTATATTATTAAAGTTCCATAAACAATTATTTCCACATAGAAATTTTTTTCGTTGTGAGTGACTTGGATAGAGAATCTGGATGTGGAAGTAGTGATTCCTTGGGCAGCGGTTTTTCTTTTGAGCAATGTTCCCTAGACCCCAATAAACAATTTGCAAAAAAAATTATTCCGATTGGTCCTTTGCCAGAAAACATCTCGATTTTTAACTTTTCTATATTGACGCGACTAGGTCATTTAATTTTTGGGATACCAAAAAAAATGTAAATCTGATCTGACTTTTAATGAATCGAAGTGCCCTGTTTTTTCCAGCAATTATGACAGTGCACTGTATATATACATATAGGTACTCATACACATACAGCGCTCTGGGCTAGAGGCTAGAACAAGCAAATTTGGCCGGGTTATCGCCAGCTAAGATGATTTAAATCAAATGCCAGACAGGTGAAAAGTAGTAATTATTTATGGTATTGAATTTTCATTGTTTTCAGTTTTTTTATGATTTTATGTACACAATTGCCAAATACCGAAAGTGTCGAATGGTGACCTATTTGTCGAATCGGCTTCAAAGTTGGGGGCTGTGACATCCCCTATATCCCCCCCCCATATCCAGCCCTGGTTGTAATACCCGGATTTTCGATGTTTGAAAAAGGAGGGAAAGAGAGCTTACGTTCACGTGCACTCAAGCCTCAAGGATTGGCCCATTATGCTAACTTCGTAGGTGGCCGCATACCGTCAATACCATCATTTCTCAAATCAACCATAATTTGTGATGTGCTTGACGAGAAAGCCTAGCGGTGTGCCATCTGTACTGCTCATACTGGGTCAGAAAAACCCCAGTATGGATCCTCTTTTTGTTGGGACCATATAGGGCGCTCTCAGATCCTTTACGGGTTAGGACATCCGCCGTCTCGTTACCCTGATCTCCAGCATATCTTTTCACCCAGCACAGCTGGACATTATTATTTTGTACGAGTACATCTAAGAACATTCTGCAGAATCAGCCCAAAGTCTGTCCTACAATTGTTTAAGGCAAGCAGGGCCGCACTGCTGCATGTAGATATGCGCACTGTTTTTCAACTAACCTTTGAGTTAGTGGTTTCTATTACCTCGTGCAGAATTCTCACGAATTCCGCTTGCTAGTGGTATTGTCAAGTATAGATCTTTTAGTTATTCTGAGTAGATCACAGCATCTGATCCACAGTACATTTTTGACATGTCGGGTTCGTTGTTTCTGAACGGGCTCAGTCTTACTTCAAAGTTTCTTCCAAAATTGTGCATGGGAAGGATATCTATTTCTAAGGAAAGAATTATTGTAGTCCTTCTAGTATACCGGTGTCTCGTAACCGCGCACTATGTATACCATTACCTTACTATTACAATCTTAGTGCAGTCCTCAACACCACCTTGTCTATGGATAAATTCAAAGAGAGAGTATAGGAGTATAGTTACCAGTAACTCAGAGGTATATCAATTTTTAAACTCTAGTTAGATACTATTGTTCTTTGCCTTACTCCAGGTCACCAGACAGCATGAGTTGTATACACCAGTATATGGACCCCAATATCTGCAGACTGCTCTGTGACACTGCCAGAAAACCTCACATAACTTGTTTATCTTAACTTCCATATGTCTGCTCCAATTCAAAATGCGGTCAAATATATACTTGACCTCACTGGTTAAATGGAGTTGAGTGCCTGATATTTTGAACATTTTCATATTTGTAGTTTCATTTTCTTGGTGGGCATTACTAGCTGTTTTCTGGGAGTTAACCAAAAGAGAGAGAGAAAGTATTCTGTTCATCAATTATCAACTAGCTTGAGGGCTGTTTGTCACAGAACCTGTTGAAATTTAAATTGTGTTTTTGTCAAAAGATTTTAACCTACAAAAATTGTATTTGCCGCGTGAGCTTCTAGCACCGCTATTACTTGTGATTTTATTGAGTTTTTGTACGGAGTATATTATCGATTATTGTACTGTAGCCACGCTGACAGCAATTTATTTTGTTTCTACATTTACATCACTAATATGTGTATCCATCTGCTGAAAGTGCTTTGTTTGTTTTTGACCGACTTCAAAAAGGGGGTTCCCAGTTTCATTGTGCATTTGCTTGTGTCTGTATATCTGTATTGATGTTTGGCCTTGCAACTTTAAAACTTTTAGTCCGATTTGAATGCGATTTTTATTGATGTAAGCAGTGTCGGAATTAGGGCTTCGCAAATTGGCAGTCGCCAAGGGCGAAAACTTTTGAGGGGCGCAATATTTGGTTCAATGACACGATTTATTCTTTAGTCCTAGCTCAGCATCCAGTGAGTTTCGCCAAAACAAACATGCCACAATCGCAATCTGCCCTAGTCCCAGCTCTGAATGTGAGGAGGTATGAGCTGGAAAAAAAAGTAAAAAAAGGTAAAAGGGCTATATCATCAATGAGAAAAAGTAGAGGGCAGGCAGGAAAGAGGAATACAAGAATCACCGGCACCTCCGCCATTTTTAAAAATGTATAAATTACATATTTAACCAACCTAAAAAAGTCTATTTTGAGACAGCTTTCATTAAACGAATCATTATATTCAGAGAGGAAGGTTTCAACCTTACCCAAGCTAGAAACTTTCAACCTTTTGCCACTACAAAGATTGGAAATTTAAAAAAGTCTTGTAGAAAGTCACTAAATATTGTGAAACAAAGTTTACGCAATCGGAGCCAGTTAATTGAACCTTATAACTGTTTCATTAATCAAATTTATATTCAATCAATCAAGTATATTATAACTTGACCAAAAAGTATTAATAATCATCGTAGAAAGAAATATTTGTATAAAAATCCATTTCATAACATGCTGAACTCAATTATTAAATATTAAAAAGTCTGTGGTATATATACAGGGTGTTTGGTAGAGCGGGGATGTACAGGATCATTTGGCATATATATGACCCATACCTTTATGAAATATGCCACGGTTTTTTCCATAATGCCGATTTTGCACTTCGTTGGTTAAAAAAAGGTAAAAAATATATTTATAGGAAAAAATGCAAATTTCTAATGCATTTCCGTGCTGGACTTATTTCAACAGTAGTCTTTCTTATAGTCTTATTTCTTTTCGTAATTGTAGGGCAGCTCAACTGATAGCAAAAATGGAGCATTTTTGTTATCAGTTGATTTTGAATTTCTTCATTGTAAACATGTTCTTTTATCCTACCCCACACAAAAAAGTCCAGTGGCGTTAAATCTGGCGGATGCTCAGCTCACTATCGCGTGACAATACGACAGTTTTTAGATAGAACAGGAGTAGTAATGGACCTATTCTGAGGTCTGCACGTTCCTCAAATTTAACGCCATTGGAGTTTTTGGTGTAAGCTAGGAAGAAAGAACTTGCCTACAATGAAGAAATTCAAAGCCGTGCTCAACTGATAGCAAAAATGCAATGCAATTACCAAAAGAAATAAGATTAAAGACGACCACGGTTAAAATAAGAAGTCGAGCATGGAAATTCATTAGAAATAATGGATCTCATTTTGAATATATCAAATAATAATTTTGTAACCTTTTAAATAAAGTTTGTGAAAAGGTAACCTTTACTACGGGATACCACCATAGCTGCAAGTGTACCACCCCCCTCCCCCCGATCCCATGAAACAATTTTTTTCATAAAGATTAAAGTCTAAGGAACAATTTTAGACATGTTCCCAAAAAAAAACTGGCTGTACTTACAAACTGGTGACCATATTTATAAAAGAAACTGTTGCAAATGTTTTTGTCATTTAACACAAAAACTAAAAAAGATGCAGAAAAACTTGTTTCATAGAAAACAAAGAGCATCAAATATTCTACAATTTTGTTCCTATACAATATTTTGATGGGAGTTATCATTTTTTTAGATAAACTATTCCAAAATTAAGAAAACATTGGAAATACCGGCGTATAATATAACTCTATATTATTAATATAACAAAAAATAAAATAAACTGAAAAAAATTCTTATAAAATAAAATATAAAGTTCAATATAAAACGCAGACATTATTATCAGATTCACTATCGCAGCCTCCCAACACACCGTATATTTCTTCCAAGTGTTCTTCCTCTATTGCTTATTTATGATATCATTATCATCCTGACTTTCTTCTATTATGTTTTGATTTGGAATCATCTCCTGAAGAACTTCAGTAAGCGATTGAGGCACTATTCTATCTGCTGAACACCAAAAAGGCTCTCCATTTTCTTGCCATCAATATAATCATTCCAATAATTATTTATTTATTTTATTTACTTTTTAATTTTTTTATTTTTTTTTAAACATATTTACCTCGAAAACGGTAACTCCTATGAAAACATTGCATTAAAGGAAAATTGTAGGCAACTTTATTCAAGGTGTTTTTTGTGCAGAAAGTTTTTCTCTATCTTTTTTTCTCTATCTTCTTCACATATTCAATTTTCTGTTAAATGAAAAGTTATTGCCGATTGATATTCTTTTGCCTTTTCTAGTAAATGATAAAATTTGATAGTATGTATGGCAATATCAATAAGAGAGGATAAGTTTGCAAAATAATTGTAACTATAGAAGACTTAAACACCTTAAATTACCATTACAATTTTTTTCCATAAATATATTTTTTATTTTTCTCTAAGCAACAGGAAGTTTTAAATAGTTTTTGGAATTTTTAAAATAGGTATGCTCTACCGCTCTACCAAATGTGTGACTGCATGCGTATGTCTGTATTTATGTGTGTAGACTGTTTATTGCAAACGATAACTTCTGTTAGACTTATAATGTTTATTTCGAATTTCGAAAGTTTTTGTTAAACACACAAAAATAGAGAAGATGTATAAAATATCTAATATATGTAGAATTTTGAAAATGTTGCTAAGCGATATCGAATTTTGTACGGTCACAATACTTCTAATGTATTGGTAAAACTGTGATGCGTATGATGAAGGTCGATTTTATATTTTATTTGAGATAGCTCTAATATGTACAGTAGTAGTCGTAGAAAATGCGCCATGCACTTAATTTGCGCAATGCAGAACCGACCTTTAGTTGAAGATTCGGAACTGCTATAAAAGTATGTACTGTAATTGCGATTATTTCAATTATTAACGCTATAGCCACTGAGAGCCCCTTTTTCACAACATTGCACCAATCAAACGTCATTATTAGCGGTAATTCAACCTAGATCGTCTTTTAACTGTACCAACATGCAAAATTTATCGCTCTAATTTTTTGTGTTACTACAGCGGCAAATATTGCGATAATTTTTTGACGTTTTGTTTCGTGAAATGTTTTCGGCAAATAGGACAACTCGAACTTTTAAAGTTTATCTATAAATATCTTCTCTAGCTTATTACTAATGGTTAACGTAAATTGTAATATTGTATTATATACAAAGTAATATAATACAATACTAAAAACACCACATAAGTGGACAACCCTCAATTTCAAAGAGAAGGCTGAACCTTTATAGGTTCGGGACAAGTTACACACAGCTTTCAATGGTTTATAATATCTAACGTAATTACAAAACAATTTTCACGACTAAAATTAAATACAAATGCCTACGAAGCAAATAAATCAATTATTTCATGTTAAATACACAAATGTACTTACGTGTGGTAATTAATCACAAAACAGGTTAACGCCTTATTCGGAAAATCAAAACGCTGGATTAAGTAGCACTATACGTTATAATTCGTTGTACTTAAAGTTCACTCTACTTAAACAAGCAAACCTTAACTTAACTATTAGACTTCTTAAATTAAAAATAAGGATTAAATACATAAATACACATTAATAAACACTTTAAAATAATAATTCTTGAAAAATTCAATGTTTACACTAGTTACGTTAAGTTACCGTTACTAGATGGCGGTACCATTCCATGTCTGCAATGTTACAACGTAAAAACGAGAGATTGGTAAAATGCAATATTGTCTGGCTTTACTCGTAGTGTGATTGGTCGAAGCGTGCTAGAGGACTCTTTGTTGGGAATACCAGTCTATGGTTTAACGTATCTTGATTGTCATTGCCATTACATCATTTATACCTACTTTGTTTTTTATTAGACGTTTTGGAAATGCATTTTTATGTAACGTAAATGATGAAATTGAAAATAAACGTCAGTAAACTCTAAGAAGTGACACGAAAACGTCTGAAGGCAATTAATTACAAAACATAATATTGAAAATATACTTAATGAATTATTTATTCTCCTCAAATACCACTCGTGCTTTTAAATTTTATCTATAAGTTGTTTCTCAAGCTAAGTTGCCAAAAGTTAATATAACTCGTGCAAATTGGCAGTTTATTATCAAAGATTAAATCCCTCCCGCTAAAGCGGTCGGGATTTGATCATATAATAAACTGACAATTTGCACTCTTTATATTGCCAGGCAACAACGCTTTCGGAAAAATTTTTCATAAAATTTTAAGCACTAGTGATATTACATACGATAACTTTGTACTTTTTTAAAACCGAATTAAGTTTTCTTAAACCCCAGTTGATGCCTACAGAAATGAGATGAGCTTCAAGACATGGTCCATTTTCTATGGATATGATTGTAAGTGTGAGCACACACCATACACCCTACCCTGTAGGAAAACAAAATGGCAAGCAACAAATTAAAGATACTATTTGCTGTATGTTGAATTGCAAGAATCGATTGTACAGCTCGCTGAGAAAGTGTAAACCACGAAATGGAATTAAACCAATGGCAATATATTATGCTGCCTCTTAAGCTACCACGTAATTAATTGCACCATTTTCCATATATTTTCTGTACCAAATGGCATACTTAATAAATTCGAATATATTTTATGGCTTGTTTTTACATGCAGTTAAATATAATGAACATCTGGCAACCGTGATAATTATTGATGGCGAGATTAATATTTGTTTTCATCATCAATCCGAATTAAAAGGAAGCACAGTTAGGTTGCAGATGTATTATAGCGATATATTTGTCCGGCGTAATATTCTCTTCCTTCAACACTTCATCAACGCTGTATAGATTAAGCGATAAACTTAAGTTAGGTATCCTAGTAAAAGATGCACATGAGCTTTGCTTTTATACTTATTTGTACGAGCCGATTTTTTTATAAACTACTATGTTCAAAGCACTAAACTGTGTTTAGTGCCCAGCAAGACAAGTTTTAAAAATGGCCAGTACAGTACAAGCAGCAGTTAAATGCCCTATAGTCTAGGGAAATTAATCAAGTCACTTACAAATGGTTCAGATCAGATTTTCAGGACATACGTAACATGATGATACCACAAACAATGTTGAATAAGACCGCACTGAAAATGACATTAACGAACTAATTGGGCGTTACGTCCAATTGACAAGACAACAGTTTTTAAAGATCATGGCCAAACCCTCGGCCGGCTTTGTCTGGACCCTACCGAACAACAAAGCTCCTGGTTCAGACGAGATCGAATACAAGCTGCTCAAATGTCTTCCGAGGAATGGTATTGTGCAGTTGACGTACATTGTCAACACGATCCAGCAACTACAATACTGCACTGGCCTAGACAGTAAAAATGCGCCGTGGTCGTACCAATTCTGAAGCAGAATAAGAACGCGAAGCTCGTCGGCAGTTATGGACCAATCTAGTTACTGTCGGCGATCTCCAAGTTTATTGACAAGGCCATCCTGATCAGACTAGACTCTGCTCAGGATGAACTTCGCATCGACGATGAGTGCCAGTTTCGAGATCGCTTTGTCGATCTTGTGCCAGTTTGGCGTCAGGCAGGGCAGAAACACTGTGCAGCAGATCGTCAGGATCGTGAATGACGTCAGAGTACCATATGGATTCCGGGACTTCTCCACAAATTCAACGTACTGGACTTTCCAATACACCAAACCAAAACTTATTCATTCTTTCCTGACGGTAGATCGCTGCAGGTCAGGGTGAATAATAAACTATCAACTCGGCGAGACATTCACGCAGGCGTCTCCCAGGGGTTGTGCCTGTCATCAAAGTTGTACAATTTATACGCTCCGATTTCCCGGAGTTCCCTAAAGCTGAGTCCACACTATGCGTATTCCGCAGATGCGTAAAATCCGTATGCCTATTATCGGTAAGAGAGTGTTGCGTTCATATTGTGCAGATTTTCGGCGTCTATGTGGTCGTCAGTTTGTGTTAAACAATTGAAGTAGTATGTTTAAAGTAAAAATTGTTTGCGCTTTGGAAGCGAACATTTCAGTAGCCACTGCTAGCCAACTCTTGTCCCGCTGCACTCGATTTGAATAATCTTCGCGGCATATTCCGACAGATTCGAAAATTCGAATCAATTCCGAGAAGTCCGAGTAGATTCTCTTCACGCGCCGATTTATCGAAAATCGGATTATAACGCCACTTTAGATCGGGGATAGACAAATTCCTATTAAACGGTACGTAAAATATTTGGGGGTTAACTTAGACAAGCGACTGACGTTTAACACCCACATTAACGAGACTATACAAAAGGTCTACTCCATGTCCAGGAGCTTGTACCCGCTCCTGGCAAAGGGTAGCGGACAGAAATAATAAAAATATATTGTACACGATGGTGACCAGGCCAGCAATCACATACGCCTCGGCGATATGGTACAGCATACCGGCCACGACAATGAATAAACTGAAAGTTTTAGAACATAAAATTCCCCTCATCTCTGATTCTCTCAGAGACCTATGCGCTCGTTGTCAAGATACCCCACTAGCGGATCACGTCCAAGAAATCTTACAAAATCCCTAACCCGCAACATAACCCGAATCAGACAGCATAATGCTATATTTTTCGATATTAGACACCCCCCCCCCCCCCCACCATAGCAAGCGTTGCCTATTTTCTGGCAACCCCCTTAGCCACACTTTCCTCTACCGTAACTTACTACTATCCTAAACCTTATCTTTTCTTAACTTCACATCTTCAATCCCTTCTATTCTCTCTCTCGTTTGTTCAATTTGTTCTTGTTTATCCTTTTTGTCTTTAATTTCCCTCGAGATCAAAAATTCCAAAAATTCCAAAAATTAAAACATTTTAAATCCTAATTTTTCTTTCCGATCATACTTTCTTGGAGACTAAGAGACCACCATAGCGGCAGTTCTCGAATGGGATTTTTCCATTTAGTTTTTTCCGAGCCAACAACCAAAATTTCTTCAGTGCGCGTGACCTACACTAATTTATAGTGTAGTTTTTAACTATCTTGAAGTATTTCTATTTATTATTCCCAAATCAAATTGTTAATTTTAAGTCTTTTATTTTAGACGGGAGTTTTAACTTTTTTTCCTTAATTAGTTGTTTTAGCCGAACCAGACCTCCCCGCCCAACCCATTCGCGCGCAGCGCCGTGGCTGTTTTGTTGACTTCGGGCCGGGAAGGTGCATTTGTGTAGCTATTAATTTAAAATAAAATTCTTCGTCTTCTTTTTGGTATCTCGATATGAAAAGTTAGGAAACGGTAATCGCGGTTAATATTTGGACGGCTGATTTTCAGGAAAATATGGCGATCTTGCCCCACCTTCTAGTGGTTTGTATATCAGCGTGTACGCAGAAGCTATTCAATTTAAGTCGACGACTGCATAGTGGATATCCCATCCTTGAAAGGGAATGTAAATCAGGACCGATGTTAATCAAGTAAAAAATTCGACTTTTTCTTAGAAAAAAAGAGGTTCGACAAAACTTTCAGATTGGTGGGTAACACTATTCCAGACGTCGCGACGCACAGTGATTCCTTTGCAATGAATTTTGGACAAAATACCAAAATATCAATCCATGATACTTTTCTTCAAAACTACATGTATTTGTAGTCCAATAAACAGCTTTCAAACTGGTATTTATTGTGGCAATTTTGTAATAGCGTATCCTTACTAAACTAGAACTGAAAGTGTAGGGTTCTGGGTTTGTGATTATGGAGCTATTAATTGTTTATTTTACCACCAGATTGAAATATTTTTCTTTGGCCTGAGGGTGAAATAACGCATATTGAAGTAAGACAGTTAGGCTTAACCCCGTTTAGATAGCTTTAATTATATTCAACTCATCGCAACTAAGTCGGCATTGCACAGATTTGTAGTAACACGTCTTATAAATAAAAATCTATGAATATGTTTTGCATCCTTTTGTCTCTGTTTTCTTTTAATACAAAATAATTCAATGATGTCGGTACATTGTGATATTAGAAAATAATTTGTAGTTCTCTTAAGAAAATTATTTTCCGACTGATAACACAGGCCCACAAAAAAAAGTTGGCTGTGCTGGGATACTGACCATACTTACCCCTTGTATTTTCAGCCGCGGAACACGAATCAGACCTTAGTTTTTCCCCAGCACGTCAGGTTTTTTTTAACACTAAAAAAGTCTGCTGGATCGTAATATTGCTTACCCAGTTCATTTAAATCAGATTCCATAAGTGATTCAACTTTAAACTTTAACTTAATAACATTGTGGTACTTCAGTTTTGACCACATAATTCAAAGGAAACCGTAAAACCCCATAACCCCTCAACCTCATATCCCTTGGAATCCGATGAAAACAGTGGGGAATCTTGATTGGGGAGTTAATGAGATTGTGACCTCGTAGCCTTGTGCTTGAGTTTCGTACATCGACAACCTCACGATCCCATAACCTCAGCATTCCATAACCCCCTTTAACTCTGAAGATCCAACAAAAAAATGGATATTCTAAATAGGGTGATTCGTCCAATGTGACATTAGAATCTTGGAAACAAGCAGCCTATAGCACCATAGCTCTTCAACGACAATCCCTCTATCCTAAGGATTCAATGAAAAAACAGGAGGCTCTCGATTGGGGAATCAATTAGATTGTGCCATCGGAACCTTGTTACCAAGTAAGCCCATTTCAGCAGCAAACCCTTCTACTACATAACCCAGTAACCCCATAACTTCATAACTCTGGGGATATAATAGAAGAATGTGAAGAATTCATGAGATTGTGTTCTCGGAATCTTGAAATCGATTAGCCGTGACCCTTCACCTCTTGAAGAGCAAAACTTTTAGCCGTATAGCTCCGTGATTCTGGAGATTTAATAAAAGCAAATTAGAGAATCTTAATTGGGGATTCAGTGAGAATGTAACTTGGAACTGGAGTATCAGATGGTTTTTCGAACGACCTATGTAACGACCTATGTATTTATTTTACGCTTCTTGCTCTACATTACTTGTTCTCCCTTCAACACCCAACAAAAGTATGCCATCATATGCTCATCCCTCCTTTCTTGACATAGTAACATAAAAGAGTTCGCAAAAGCAAGAGATCAAATGAAGTCACTTAAACAGAAATCACTTGAAAAGATACTCCACTTCCAAAATTACATTATCATTGAATCCGCAACTAACATTCCCTAATTTGCTTTTATTTAATCTCCAGAATCACGGGGATATACGGCTAAAAGTTTTGCTCTTCAAGAGCTGAAGGGTCACGGGCTAATCGATTTCAAGATTCCGAAAACACAATCTCATGAATTCCCCTGTTCAGATTCTTCATATTCTTCTGTTATATTCCCAGAGTTATGCAGTTATAGGTTTACGGAGTTACTGGATTATGTAGTAGAAGATTTTGCTGCTGGAGCGCTATAGGCTTACTTGGTAACAACGTTACAAGGTTCTGAGAGCACAATCTAATTGATTATCCAATCGAGAGCCTCCTATTTTTTCATTTAATCCTCGGGGTTATGGAGTTATGAGGATACAAGGATTGCCGTTGAAGAGCTATGGCACCATAGAGTGCTTGATTCCAAGATTGTAATGTAACAATGACACGAATTTTCCTACTTAGAATCTCCATTTTTCCGTTGGATTTTCAGAGGTAAGAGGTTACGGGGTTATGAGATGTTGAGGTTATGAGATCATGAGGTTGTGGATGTATGACACTCAAGCTTAAGGATCCGAGATCACAATCTCATTAACTCCCCAATCATGGTCCCCCACTGTTTTCACCGGATTCCAAGGATTATGGGGTTGAGGGATTAAGGAGTTAGGGGGTTGAATCACTTTTAGAGTCTGATTTAAATGAGCTGGGTGAGCAATAATACCATTCACTGTTTTGCTGTTAAAAAAAAACCTGACGTAGTGGGTAAAAACTAAGGTCAGATTCGTGTTCAGCGACTCAAAATACAAGGGATAGGTATAGTACAGTACCCCAGCAGAGACCACTTTTTGTAATTTATAATGAAACTATAACTCTTTGTGTAATTTCCAGCCACAACCTCAAAGAATATATGTTTTTGACAGTTATTAGTAGTGGAGGTGGATGAAGTAAATAAAAAATTAAGGCTTTTGGTTCTTGTACATACACTAAATCACAATTTTATTTTTTTTCGCCCCCTTTAATAGTGGGTGGTAATGAGGGTGACTAATGCCAAAAAATTTTTTGAGACCTTCGCTTCTCTTATATATACTAAATACCAATTTTATAAACTCTACTTACTTGATTTACCTATTTACCCTCATTTACCCTAATTTACCCCCCAAACCTTCAACGGAATAAGATCAAAATACAATTTAGTTCCAGATCTCGTTAAAATACATCGTGTACCAAATTTCAAGTTAATATCTTAAACGGTTCCAGAGTAATCGTGCGCACAAAAAAAGTAATAGACCGACATCGACACAGTGCGACAGAATGACAGACATTTTTTTTTGTTCAAATTTAAAATCTCGACGTTTCATAACACTCTAAGGCTATTTGAACAATAAAAATTACCAAATTTTTTTCACCGGATGTGGAAGCAAAATGATGCCATTTTTTAGAATAGAATCTTTCTTTTTCAGGAAGCTATAGTTAAAATGCAGAATTAACCAATTAAAAATTACTTGGGTGGGTTGTGCAATTATTAATAAATAAAATGTAAAAACCACTAGTTTTTTTCAAAATGAAAATATTTACAAAAATATGTAGAATAGTATTTAAGTTTATATAAGAAACTAACATAATTTCTTATTTTTTGCCAATTCGTGAAGTCCTACCACGAAACAATCGAATACCCTGTATATCAAAACAAATACTCAACTTCGACTCCTTTTAGATCCAGCTTCAAAATACTGTTTTTTCCAATATGAAACGACTAATGAAATAGATTTGTATTCCATAGCAACCAACAATACATTGTAATTTTATTAAATACGACCAAATTACTTTTCCCAAACTAAAACGCCAACATCGACCACTAATGGCTCCCGTTTTAATTAGAAAGCCAGTCTCGCATATTTCCAAAAAGACCGTGCTATAAATGCATTATTTACCCACCTATTCCCGGCGTATAATTCATCTGCTATTTAATATTCCAGGATTATACTACCGGTATAAACTGCGAGCAGTGCATGACTGGGTACTTCCGCCCGGCAGGAATCTCTCCCGAAGCTAAACAACCCTGTTTAAAGTGCAAGTGCGACCCCGCGGGGTCGACAGGAACATGTGTACAGTACGGAGAAAGGGCCGGAACCTGCGAGTGTCGACCGGGGTACAGTGGAGAAAGATGTGAAGCATGTGCTCTCGGATATAGGGGATATCCTAAATGCGAGTCGTGCCCCTGCGATTCCAAGGGGGTCGTTCGGATGGGAGACTGCGAAGGGGAATGCATATGCAAGGTAAGTTTAGAGCTAATATCGGATATATTAAAAATACTTTTGTCAATGCATACTATCTCCAACATAAATAAATATATACAGTTAGTTTCCCTCGAAAGATTGTGCAAAAACGGCTAACTTCAGAAAAAACACTTTCTTAACAAAACTTTCAATGTTTCATCTCTACTACAACGTAAAATTATTTTCAATTATACAAGGTGTCACAAAAACGAGCTACACAAGATAACTTAATTTTATAAAATGGAACACCCTGTATTTTTTGGCGCCAGTTGAGCTTCCAAGGGTCTTGTATTATACCCTAAAATATTTTCCAATCGGATGCAGCGTTGCCAAGTTATGATATTTTTCCAGTTTTTTTTTTTTTTTGCAACTTACAAACATTTTTTGACTGCCATATCTCCGCGATTTATTAATTATTTTTTCCAAAAATGTAGGATGTTATTTGATAATGAATTTAGGGAAAAACATTTTTGAAATAAATTATTATTATACCGGATGTCCATAAATATTTGTTTACATTTCTTGATATTTAATGATTATTTTTCTCATTTTTTTTAAATGGAATGCCTATTTTTTTTTTACTTAGATGAATAACGCATACAATTTCTCACATTTTCTTTTAATAATTATGTACGATTTTTGAGAAAGAATTTTTTTCACGATATTGAAACTAGCCTAACAATTGCTCAAAATGTCCACCATATTGACCCACGTAACAATGAAGTCTCTTGATAAATGAACTCCATCATATCTTCTCAAGTCGTTGGTTCTACTTTATAAACGTCTGACATCACAAATCCCCAAAGGAAAAAATCCATTGAAGTCAGGTCGGGTGACCTAGGCGGCTATGCAATGGACCTAACATAATTGAATAAAATACTAAATTAGATATAATTTAATGATTTATTAAAATATCATACCTACTCTTCCTACCCACCTTTCAGGAAACTGGTTTCTAATGGCCTGACGAACATTTCTACTAAAATGTGGTGGCGCACCATTAAGTTGTAACCACATATTATTTGAAAAATAATCAGGAATATGCTAAATCATTTCCCTCAAAAAACTGAGGACAATAACATAATTATGTACAACTCCTCTCGAAACATTTAAATTCCAGTTGTGCTGGTAATGATTTTTCTGTAGAACATGAGAGTTTTTTCTGTCATAATAATGGAAATTGTATCTATTCACAAATCCATTGCGATGAAACGTTGATCCATCCGTGAACAACACAAATTTGAAAAATTCTTCATTTTCTGCAATTTGTTTTTGAGCACACTGGCAAAAATTTAATCTACGATTTGAATCCACATCCAAAAGCTCTTGAAGCAGCTGTATTTGATAGGGGTGAAACTTATTTTTTCGAAGACATAGGGAAACACTAGATTTACTACTACTTAATTCCCGAACACTTGCCGTAGGATTTTCGATTACCGCTAAAGTTATAGCCTTCTTCACTTAATACATTTCGTCGTCTCGCCTTCTATTCATGTACAACACTTCCAGTACGTTCAAAACGTTCGCGTTCTTTTAAATTCTCTAGAGACCTCACATCAGGACACCTTCTGTCGGGATATTTTTGACGATACACTCTTGATGCCAATAAATAATTTCTATCACATTCACCAATAACATATACCATATAGATATTGTGACGTGTTTCCACCCTTAGGAAACTACCCCTTGCAAATTCCGTGGGTTCCAAAAATTATAACAAGAGATGTCCACTAACACACTTTATTAAATATTTACTGGATACTTCACAATACTATTATTTACACTTTACTGACTAAAAATCACAATGTTTATCATTTTGTTTATCTTTGAAGTCTTAACCTCACTTTTTATACTTTCTGAACTTTCTGAACTACTCGCCGAGAATGCGGTCGGTCTTTTATACCCAAAAATGACAGATCTCGATTTTTCTGTGATGACGCCACCATTCTCTAGATAATTCCAGATGTCACCAGAACTAACTTCTGGTAGGTTTCTCGAGTAGGTGCAAATACACTACATTCATTCAGACATTCGATCTGTTGAAGTCTGCCTACTTTTTAGTAACATAACCTTAAATTTTACACTGCCCCCTCCTTAAGCCTAAACGTCCCGGTCAGGCAATTCAGCCTCTTTCACATACTTCGCCAGTCTATCCAAGTGTACGATCTTCATCTTGGACTTTTTGTTTCGTTGAATACGATAGACGACATCATTAATTCGGGTAATAACAGTGTACGGTCCATCCCAAAGAGGTTGAAATTTCGGGGATCACCATTCCTTCCGCTGTGGGTTGTATAGCCAAACCAGATCCCCCACCTTGAATCCCCCTGTACTGGCATTCTGATCATAACGAGCCTTCAAGCGGTTACTAGTTCTGTTTATCTGCTCTCGATCATTCTTTGGCTGTTCTCGACTTCCATTCCTGTAGTTGCTCATCGAAAATGGTTCTCCACGGGCAGCACAATTTTTACACTTGTGACACCAGGCCTCCACATCCTGGCGACTATTAACCCAATAGAACTGTTCCCGTGCTCTACTCAATGTCTTGTTTATGCCGAAGTGTCTGCTGGACGTTTCATTATGTGCTTCCTGGAGTACTTCTGGTACACGACACCTGGGAATCACTAGACGCATGGCAACCTGCTTCCCATCTGGGCTTTCCCATGCTCTCCTCAAAAGCCCATCTACGACCGTAAGTGAATCCCATTGTGACCATAAAGCCTTCAGCCCCACTTCTTTGTTGGAAACATCCTTCCATGCTGGACGCGTTCCCTCTTCTTTTGCTCTCAACATGGGTCCGATTTCTACATCGCGCAATTGCTCTTGCCTCAGAGTTTTCTTTGACCAACTCTCTGGAAGATCGACCTTGACAGTGTTGACTTCAACCATGTTCGACAATCTTTCCACCTGAGGGTAGCGCTTGCAATCTTCTTTATCTGGTTTTCTGGATAATGCAGGAGTCTTGACTGCCTGCGTTGTCAACAGCCTGGTTTTCTCGCATTGGTCGTTCACTTTTGACAAAATAAATTGTTCGTTCCCAATCCTTAAGACTCGCTTTCGTACGTCAACAATAAATCCATACTGTTCCATAATGTCCAGTCCCAAAATGAAGTCATCCGTGATGTCAGCCACGATGACCCTGTGGTCGAACCTTAACTGTCCAATCTGCAAACCCAGGTCTACTTCTCCATGAACCGTAGCCCTGTCCCCCGTAGCTGTCCGGACGATCACCTCATTTTGCCTCTTGGTAATCTTTATGCCCGATATAAATCCTGGCCGTACTATTGATGACGTAGTACCTGTGTCGATGGTAAACAACATTTTCTTCCGTTCACATATCCATGCAACAACAGACTGCTTGCGATTCTTCGAAGCTGGGAAATCTTAATTTCTCTGGGGGCACTGCATTCTCTAGCCAGAACAACCCCCCTGGTACTGTTTTCCTGCTTCTCTTCAACATTCACAGCATTTACTCGACTCTCCGAATTCTGCTGTCGACAGTCTCGCTTCATGTGTCCTACCTTGCCGCAGTTGTAACATTTAATTCCTCCGCTCGGCTTTCCTCTATTTTGTTGTTTTTCTTGCTTTCCGAGGCCATCCAATTTATCGCATAATTTGGTGAATATTTTCTGCATCTCAGTCAGCAAGGGGTTCTGGTTCATTTCTGGTTGCGATTCTTCGAGAGTCACCGCTCGCACTCTCGACCTTGGAGTATCCCTGTAAGCGGCTTCTACTTCGAGTGCACGCACCAAAGCTTCGCTACTACTTTGGTGTCTCGTCAGTCTCAGGACTCGCCTGACCTCTTCGTCCCTTATACCATCTAAAAAGGCCCCCACGGCTAATTGTTCCTGGAATTCTTTAGGTGCACTCGGATACGCCAGGTGTGCCAGTCTCTCTATCGCAGCTTCAAATTCTTGTAAACTTTCCCCAGCTTTTTGCATCCGGGATTTCAGCTGAGCCTGGTATAATTGGGCAAGGTGTTGATCGCCATACCTCAAGTCTAATGCGGCTTCCAAGACTTTAAAGTCCCTTTGTTTCTCAACTGGGATGGTTTGGAGTAACTCTGAAGCTTGGCCCCTTAATGCTAGAACTAATGCCATGGCCTTTTCCTCATTATCCCAATTGTTCGCACATGCTGCTGCCTCAAACTGCCTCTTGTACGTTGTCCAGGAACTTTGGCCATCAAAAGAAGGAGGTTTACCACCTGCTGGCTTCCTCTTTATCTCAACTGTCGTTTAAGCCGGTCTATTTCTCCCTTGACTTCTTCTTCGAACTCACTCATCTTTTCTTCAAACTGATTTACTTTTCCTTTTACTTGACTGACTTCTGTCTCGACTACTCCTACTTTACCTTCGACCTTGTTTATCTCTTCTTTGACTTCACATTTTAGTACTTCATTGGCAGAAATTATAGCGTCCTGTTGTATTTTGATTTGTTCATTTAGAATTTTCCTTAATTCTTCCTGGCGTCTTTCTTGCTCCTGTTTTTCCTCTTGTTGTCGTATCTTCAGGTCTTCCATAATTTGTCTCAATTCGTCTTTCTCTTCTTGACGTCTTCTTTCTTCATCCTCTTTTTCTTTCTGACGTCTTATTCCCTGATCTTCCATCATTTTCTTTAATTCGTTCCTTTCTTCTTTTTCTTCATGACGTTTTTTCTCCTGTTCTTCTCTGTCTTCCTGCCGTTGCTGCGCCATCATTTTTTGGAATTGTTCGAATAAGTCCTGTATTTGTTTATCGGATGCCATACTTCTAGTTTTTATAGGCATAAGATTATGTTAAAATAAAATAAATTTAACTGTCACGTCAATATCGGTAATGGAACTTTCCAGACAAATCTCGAAATAGCACGAAAAAGTCTTATTCAGAGTCTTTTGTCACTTCTCAGTTCAAAGGAATTAATTATCACACTAATGTCCTAATAAAATGTTCTACAATGTCTCAAAAATGCACTTAACACTATTTTCCTGTTCGAAAATAACCCTCGAACAAATGTCCAGTAAATGAGTCCTCCGTGTTAGCACTAAATCTCGAGAATACTTCTCGAACACTCCAGCACAACTTCAGAGCTCCTCTTGTCATAAAATTCCGCTTTCTGACACCAATTGTGACGTGTTTCCACCCTTAGGAAACTACCCCTTGCAAATTCCGTGGGTTCCAAAAATTATAACAAGAGATGTCCACTAACACACTTTATTAAATATTTACTGGATACTTCACAATACTATTATTTACACTTTACTGACTAAAAATCACAATGTTTATCATTTTGTTTATCTTTGAAGTCTTAACCTCACTTTTTATACTTTCTGAACTTTCTGAACTACTCGCCGAGAATGCGGTCGGTCTTTTATACCCAAAAATGACAGATCTCGATTTTTCTGTGATGACGCCACCATTCTCTAGATAATTCCAGATGTCACCAGAACTAACTTCTGGTAGGTTTCTCGAGTAGGTGCAAATACACTACATTCATTCAGACATTCGATCTGTTGAAGTCTGCCTACTTTTTAGTAACATAACCTTAAATTTTACACTGCCCCCTCCTTAAGCCTAAACGTCCCGGTCAGGCAATTCAGCCTCTTTCACATACTTCGCCAGTCTATCCAAGTGTACGATCTTCATCTTGGACTTTTTGTTTCGTTGAATACGATAGACGACATCATTAATTCGGGTAATAACAGTGTACGGTCCATCCCAAAGAGGTTGAAATTTCGGGGATCACCATTCCTTCCGCTGTGGGTTGTATAGCCAAACCAGATCCCCCACCTTGAATCCCCCTGTACTGGCATTCTGATCATAACGAGCCTTCAAGCGGTTACTAGTTCTGTTTATCTGCTCTCGATCATTCTTTGGCTGTTCTCGACTTCCATTCCTGTAGTTGCTCATCGAAAATGGTTCTCCACGGGCAGCACAATTTTTACACTTGTGACACCAGGCCTCCACATCCTGGCGACTATTAACCCAATAGAACTGTTCCCGTGCTCTACTCAATGTCTTGTTTATGCCGAAGTGTCTGCTGGACGTTTCATTATGTGCTTCCTGGAGTACTTCTGGTACACGACACCTGGGAATCACTAGACGCATGGCAACCTGCTTCCCATCTGGGCTTTCCCATGCTCTCCTCAAAAGCCCATCTACGACCGTAAGTGAATCCCATTGTGACCATAAAGCCTTCAGCCCCACTTCTTTGTTGGAAACATCCTTCCATGCTGGACGCGTTCCCTCTTCTTTTGCTCTCAACATGGGTCCGATTTCTACATCGCGCAATTGCTCTTGCCTCAGAGTTTTCTTTGACCAACTCTCTGGAAGATCGACCTTGACAGTGTTGACTTCAACCATGTTCGACAATCTTTCCACCTGAGGGTAGCGCTTGCAATCTTCTTTATCTGGTTTTCTGGATAATGCAGGAGTCTTGACTGCCTGCGTTGTCAACAGCCTGGTTTTCTCGCATTGGTCGTTCACTTTTGACAAAATAAATTGTTCGTTCCCAATCCTTAAGACTCGCTTTCGTACGTCAACAATAAATCCATACTGTTCCATAATGTCCAGTCCCAAAATGAAGTCATCCGTGATGTCAGCCACGATGACCCTGTGGTCGAACCTTAACTGTCCAATCTGCAAACCCAGGTCTACTTCTCCATGAACCGTAGCCCTGTCCCCCGTAGCTGTCCGGACGATCACCTCATTTTGCCTCTTGGTAATCTTTATGCCCGATATAAATCCTGGCCGTACTATTGATGACGTAGTACCTGTGTCGATGGTAAACAACATTTTCTTCCGTTCACATATCCATGCAACAACAGACTGCTTGCGATTCTTCGAAGCTGGGAAATCTTAATTTCTCTGGGGGCACTGCATTCTCTAGCCAGAACAACCCCCCTGGTACTGTTTTCCTGCTTCTCTTCAACATTCACAGCATTTACTCGACTCTCCGAATTCTGCTGTCGACAGTCTCGCTTCATGTGTCCTACCTTGCCGCAGTTGTAACATTTAATTCCTCCGCTCGGCTTTCCTCTATTTTGTTGTTTTTCTTGCTTTCCGAGGCCATCCAATTTATCGCATAATTTGGTGAATATTTTCTGCATCTCAGTCAGCAAGGGGTTCTGGTTCATTTCTGGTTGCGATTCTTCGAGAGTCACCGCTCGCACTCTCGACCTTGGAGTATCCCTGTAAGCGGCTTCTACTTCGAGTGCACGCACCAAAGCTTCGCTACTACTTTGGTGTCTCGTCAGTCTCAGGACTCGCCTGACCTCTTCGTCCCTTATACCATCTAAAAAGGCCCCCACGGCTAATTGTTCCTGGAATTCTTTAGGTGCACTCGGATACGCCAGGTGTGCCAGTCTCTCTATCGCAGCTTCAAATTCTTGTAAACTTTCCCCAGCTTTTTGCATCCGGGATTTCAGCTGAGCCTGGTATAATTGGGCAAGGTGTTGATCGCCATACCTCAAGTCTAATGCGGCTTCCAAGACTTTAAAGTCCCTTTGTTTCTCAACTGGGATGGTTTGGAGTAACTCTGAAGCTTGGCCCCTTAATGCTAGAACTAATGCCATGGCCTTTTCCTCATTATCCCAATTGTTCGCACATGCTGCTGCCTCAAACTGCCTCTTGTACGTTGTCCAGGAACTTTGGCCATCAAAAGAAGGAGGTTTACCACCTGCTGGCTTCCTCTTTATCTCAACTGTCGTTTAAGCCGGTCTATTTCTCCCTTGACTTCTTCTTCGAACTCACTCATCTTTTCTTCAAACTGATTTACTTTTCCTTTTACTTGACTGACTTCTGTCTCGACTACTCCTACTTTACCTTCGACCTTGTTTATCTCTTCTTTGACTTCACATTTTAGTACTTCATTGGCAGAAATTATAGCGTCCTGTTGTATTTTGATTTGTTCATTTAGAATTTTCCTTAATTCTTCCTGGCGTCTTTCTTGCTCCTGTTTTTCCTCTTGTTGTCGTATCTTCAGGTCTTCCATAATTTGTCTCAATTCGTCTTTCTCTTCTTGACGTCTTCTTTCTTCATCCTCTTTTTCTTTCTGACGTCTTATTCCCTGATCTTCCATCATTTTCTTTAATTCGTTCCTTTCTTCTTTTTCTTCATGACGTTTTTTCTCCTGTTCTTCTCTGTCTTCCTGCCGTTGCTGCGCCATCATTTTTTGGAATTGTTCGAATAAGTCCTGTATTTGTTTATCGGATGCCATACTTCTAGTTTTTATAGGCATAAGATTATGTTAAAATAAAATAAATTTAACTGTCACGTCAATATCGGTAATGGAACTTTCCAGACAAATCTCGAAATAGCACGAAAAAGTCTTATTCAGAGTCTTTTGTCACTTCTCAGTTCAAAGGAATTAATTATCACACTAATGTCCTAATAAAATGTTCTACAATGTCTCAAAAATGCACTTAACACTATTTTCCTGTTCGAAAATAACCCTCGAACAAATGTCCAGTAAATGAGTCCTCCGTGTTAGCACTAAATCTCGAGAATACTTCTCGAACACTCCAGCACAACTTCAGAGCTCCTCTTGTCATAAAATTCCGCTTTCTGACACCAATTGTGACGTGTTTCCACCCTTAGGAAACTACCCCTTGCAAATTCCGTGGGTTCCAAAAATTATAACAAGAGATGTCCACTAACACACTTTATTAAATATTTACTGGATACTTCACAATACTATTATTTACACTTTACTGACTAAAAATCACAATGTTTATCACTTTGTTTATCTTTGAAGTCTTAACCTCACTTTTTATACTTTCTGAACTTTCTGAACTACTCGCCGATAATGCGGTCGGGTCTTTTATACCCAAAAATGACAGATCTCGATTTTTCTGTGATGACGCCACCATTCTCTAGATAATTCCAGATGTCACCAGAACCAACTTCTGGTAGGTTTCTCGAGTAGGTGCAAATACACTACATTCATTCAGACATTCGATCTGTTGAAGTCTGCCTACTTTTTAGTAACATAACCTTAAATTTTAAGGGGTGCAACATATTACAATATCAAATCTTGTTCACAATAATTATAATTCATATTTTTAAATATTACTTAACAATATTAATTCAACTTAATCACGATTATCTTAAACACTTTACAGAAGTGCCATTAAAATGAAAAACAAATGCAAAACAAAAGACCAAGCCATACTAGATTTTAATGTTAAAATAAAGAGCACCTCAATTTACGCAAAAATTATTTGAAATAATCATATCTCAAAAACCGTTTGAAATAAATAAAGTGTATGATAACAAAATGTGTGGAATTGTATGCTTTATTCACCCTTGTAAAAAAATTATAGGCATTCCATTTAAAAAAATTGAGAAAAATAATAATTAAGTATCAAGAAATGTAAACAAATATTTTGGACACCCGGTATAGAAATAATTTATTTCGAAAATGTATCTTAGTAAATACATTATTATCAAATAGCTTTTTACATTTTTAGAAAAAGCAATTAATAAATCACGGAGATATGGCAATCAAAAAATTTTTTAAAAATGATTAAAAATAATTAAAGAAAAAATGTGACGGAAGACAGTAATATCTGGCATGTAGTTAACACAACTGTCAAGGGAGACAAATATGAAAAATATACAGGGTGTTCACCCAAAAAAATATAATGGAAAAATGTGACGTGGGGCAATATTTCGTACGTAGTTAACAAACTGTCAAAGACAAATATCGAAAAAATATATAGTTGGTCACCCTAAAAAAGAATTAATTAAAAATGTGACGGGGAGTAGTAATATTTCGCGAAAGAAGACAAATATAAAAAATGAATTAAAAAAATGTAACGGACGACAATATTTCCCATACAGTTAATACAACTGGCAAAGAAGAAAAATATGAAAAATATACAGGGTGGTTAGCCTAAAAAAAAATATTGAAAAAAATATGTCGGAGAACAATAATATTTCGCATGCAGTTAACACAACTGCCAAAGAAGAAAAATATGAAAAATATGCGGGTAGTCTTTCAAAAAAATAATTAATTAGGAAACTATTATATATTTTATGTTTGGTTTGTAGTTGACACAATTGTCGAGGAGTGAACCTGAGATACTTTTAGTGAAAAATATACAGGATGGTCACTTTAAAAAATAAGAAGTGACAGAGGAAAATTATATTTGAAATGTAGTTGTCATTATTTTCGGGAAAAGTCTAATATAATATGAATTAAAAAAAATTTACAGGTCATCGTCCAAGAGAAAAAATAATTCATAAATAAAGGATGCCAAACGGAGAAGTTTTGTTTAAATACCTTTATATATATTTTATTTTATTTACACAGTAGATATATTTACCTTGACAAGATACTGTCACATACAGCATACATTCAGCTGCGGACGATTCGCAGCTGAAATACTTGCTCGAGGATGTAAAAAGTGTGTATAAAGTTATCAATTCCGATTTAAAAACTCATTATCAGTTTATTAAAAAAAAAAAACAATTTAAAGCTAGTGTGCTTTTATGTCTTCTTGTTCAGAGAAAATTAAATTTACCCTTCCTGCGGAACTCAAACAGAAAATAAATGATCAGCCTTAAATAAATAAAATTAAAAATCTAGAATTAATTCTTAAAACCGATCGAAACCGAATATTTTCGTTCAGTAATGTAATGTAAATATAATCAATTACATGGACTTTTATTTTTTTACTCGAAAACGGTTTCTTTCAAATGTTTTAAAATTAATCAGGGAATTAAAATATATTTTATTTTAAAACGCAAAATGAATAGGTTTTAAAAATATTTTTAAAATCATGCTAGGAATTGTGAAGTACTTAGGAGGAAAAAAGTCAGAAGATACTTTTCAATAAACATAATAGATGTACCAAATATTTCATTTTTTGGAATTTGACATTTGAGTAAAAAATTTAAAATAGTTTTTTCAGGTGTCCCTTAAAAGGATTGCAACTTGACAGCGGAGAGATGCTTTAAAAAATGTTATACGAAGAACCCCCTTAATTTCTTCATTGTGCCTGATATTTCTGTTTTTTCAAAATTTTTGGCCCAATCCTTTCGGAATTAAAGGGGGAAGGTATAGTGAAAATGATAATCTTTAATTAATATGTTAAGCTACCAGAACGCGATTGGCCACGTCTTCGATTTCTAAGCTACTTTTCCGGAATCCGCTCACTTATGTCGAAATTACCTTTAAAATATAGCCCATAGTTTAATAAATATTTCAGTCAAGTTTAAATCTGATAACGATTTTGATTCGGGATTTATAAAATAAAAACCTGCGAATCTTTAATTTCGAAACCCTGCATCTCATAAAAGAAATGAAAATTACCCACTTTTTGTAATACTATACTTACATTTGGTGAAATACAACTTTCGAGTCTATAATTACGTCAGTGAGGCTAAAGTTTATTATTAATTTAACCAGACCGACGCGACGCGACGTTTACAACCAATATACCTGCTACTAAACTTTAATAAACAACTAATCTTTTTAAATTTTTATTGAAGGCTAACGTGGAAGGAAAACACTGTGATCGCTGTAAACCAGGCTATTTTGGATTAAGAAATGACTACGCCGAAGGTTGCATCCCGTGTTATTGCTCCGGCGTAACCACATTATGTGAATCCGCCATCATAAAACCACAAAAAGTAAGTATATTTTCCCTTATATGAAGAATCTTATTCATTGTTTCTCAAACGAGAATATTAAACCGGTAAGAAATTATTTTACATTACTTTGTATTTGTATACAGGGAGGTTCTTGTTCGACAGGGCTGGTTTCCATATATAAGTTCACTCCAAATGATCCTTTAATATGCTGCAAAACATAAATATTAAACTCTAAATGTTTTCATATTGGCTATATCAGATTGACATATTCAATAAACAAAGTTACTTAATATTTGAATTATAATTTAACTGAATATGAAAATTTTTTATCGTTAGATGGTGCATACGTTGGTCATGTTGAATTGCATTGCATTAGTCAATCATTTTCAAATTATTTATTTGGAGTATATGCAGACGATAACAGCGAATAAAGTTTTGACTAGGGTTCGAAAAAATATTATTTGTAGCTAATTATAATCATAAGAAAATCACTTTCCGAAATGTCTTCGTATCATCATGTTTCAGATTACGCAGATACGAAAATTAGGGTTTTCATTATGTTAGTACTTAGTCTGCCTGTATGTCTGTCGTGTGTCTGTCTGCTGGCGTTGGCGTCACATTTAAAGACCTATTTGATGGATAAAAATAATATTTGACAGGTAGTAAAATTACGTTTATTGCATGTTGACTTGTTTGTTACTGTTACTTTTTTTTTTCTCTACAATTTTACGTTTACGGTTGTTGCACATGATGGCAGACTACTGTCGGTCCATAGAAAGGGACACAACTGAAAAACATCACAGGTAGCCAGTGAGAAAATAATTTGAAGACAAGACAAAGCGGTACCCCATAAAAAGAGATTGAGAAATATATTCTGTGCTCAAAAATACAAAAAAAAAACAATATTTCAATTTATTGTCATTTCTGTACTCTGTGCTGTGCATTAATGTACGTATTAGTGTTTTCCACTCCATTCTAGGGTATTTGTGAGTAACGAGTGGAACGAATAGGTAGGAGTCATTCCAGATTCATACACTTTACTCCAAACTATAAACTCTTCAGCATTTTCCACGACTTATGGGCCTCCCATTATGGGAGGTGATTTTAGGTCATGACTGAGAGTGGTGCTTGGAGTAACTCCAGATTGACTGTCGTGCAAAAATTTGGGGGTGTACAGCTTTTTTTTATTATCAAATTTGGATTCGTATTGAGCGTCCAGATTGTAGCTTCTTTTATTTTCCTTTCAGTGATATTGACAAAAAACTTTTTTTTTTACTTTTAAACCATTTTTTCTTAATTTGTTTAATTTTTTCTTTCTTTACTTGCTTTTAATGCATGCTAATAATTTTTATTTTTGGGCAAAATATTTAGAAAAATGAATTTGTTAATAAAAAAGATATTAAACAAATTAAGAGAAAACGGTTTAAAAATGAAAAAGAGATTTTTTTGTTAATATCAGTGAAAATAAAAGAAAAGAAAAAAAAATTACTGTACGACTTGATGCATTTAAACAATCGACGCACAACAATTCAATTTTCGAGTTTGCTTTTTTGTTGTCAACATACCAACTTGAAATTTGGTATGAAGACTTAGCTCCTAGAGGCATCATGTCCTAATTTCGCCAAAATAGTTACATTACTGTTGTAGTTATCATCAATTGTTTAAAAATGACTGCTCTTTATTGTCTTTATTTATTGCAACTTAACAAATTAACCAAAGAGGTTCGGATAAATCTAGTTTTCTGCAGAATTTTATTAAGAACAATTTTTTTTTTATTCATTGTGATACGAGCTATACAACCAGAGATATTTAAGAAAAACTGTGAAAAAACACAATTTTCAACATTCTTTTGTTTAAACAAATGACTTGAGTGACAAAGATTTATTCCAAAACTTTTTGCTACACTTCCAGCAAAAAAATTAGTATTGCAAAGCAATTCTCTACAAATTTTAATTCTACTCCACTATTACTAGGATTGTTTAAGTAATCTCAATAACACGCTTTATAACGATAAACGCTTAAACATACATTTCTGTTATTAAAAAGACCACAATAAAATTATCTGTTCCTTCATCTAAAAGAAAATATGTATTTAATTCCAGGTCCAATCTTTGAAGAACTGGCTTATTACCGACTTAAAAGTAACCAAAGTTGTAAAACCCAACTGGAACGGACAAAGCGTATTTTCGCTGGGAAACTACGAGTTTCCGGGGGTTAAATCCCTTTACTGGCTGGCACCTGAAGAATATTTAGGGAACAAACTCAAAGCTTACAACTCAAACTTTCTATTTAAAGTTGAATGGGTGGTAATGCGGGGAGATACCAGTGGTGAACCGACCGCAGGACCAAACATAATTCTCATAGGCAGTAACGGTCTAAAGATAGCTTATGGCGACGAGGTCTATACCTCAGCCAAGATGACTTTTCAGATCAAACTCAACGAAATCGATTGGTATGTTATACCGGATGGTGTGAAAGATATCACGGGTTTGGATGAAGCTGAGCATCACTTGAGACCAGTAAGCAGGCGTGAATTTTTAAGCGTTTTAGCTGATGTTAAGCACATCTTACTTCGATCCACCTTTCACACGGATCAGATTGAGGCGCTGCTGGAAGAAGCCACTCTCAATTTGGGAGATGACAGCGACATCTATAGCAGCGTGGAAAAGTGTTCGTGTCCTTCAGGTAGGTTTTCAGTAAGGAACTAATGAAAAATAGTAAAGAACATAATTTCTTATTTATAATGAAGAATACCCACTAAGAGTACATAGATCCAATAAAATAAAATAATCCTTGTCGAGTTAAATGTCGACGTTCCAAAAAAATTATGTTTCATTTTCAAAGACTCACTGTAGTACAGGAAAACTTTACTGTAACTCGATAAAACTTTGATTATAGGTTCAAAATAGGCCAAAGTTCACGAAACAAAAAAGTTTAGGAGTTTTACAGATCAGCGGGAACCTATAGAGGGTGAAAAAGGGTATTTTTAATTAAAAAATCGATTTTTCTCTATTTTTTCGAGAAATATGGCATTTACAAAAAAATTATTAAAATAAAAGTTGTTTCTAACAAAATTATCTTTAATTTGGTGTTTAAATTTAATTTTATAGCAATAATTAACCGAAATACTAGAGGTTTTAACTTCGAAATATTTAGTGTAAATGTTAAATATCTCAGAAACTATAGCACTTAGGCCAAAAACGCTAATAACCAACATTTCTTTTTTAATAAAAACGTCGCAATTCTGTTAATGTAAGTAGTCAGTAATTAAAAAAATATATACCCATATACTGTTTATCGTTAATATATAGTGTGACCTGTCTGCTTTAGAAAAAAAATTGCATTTTAAACTGTAAAGGGATTTTAGAAGAAACGTAACATTCTTGTTTCTCTGCAAATATCTCAATAAATATTAGTGTAAGAGAAAATATGGTGGACATCAAAAATGAAGCTTATAAACTGAGAACAAATTTACTTTTTTTATATATTTGTGTAGGGTTGATTGTTTCGGAGATATTTAATTTTATAGATGGCCGTTTAAAATGTTGAATATCTTAGAAATTGTGACACTTACATAGTGCTAAGAAGCAAAGTTAAAGGTAATTAATCAATCTTTAAAATGATTTTCTTATTGTTTCTACATCACAAAAAAACCGCTGCCCAAGGAATCACTACTTCCACATCCAGATTTTCTACTCAAGTCACTCACAACGAAAAAATTTTGTATGTGGAAATAATTGTTTATGGAACTTCAATAATATAATATTTGAAATCCTCTACCTCAAAACCCATAAAACGATACCCCACAACGATAGTGGGGTGGGGGTGGTAGGGGGTGGATGAAGTAAAAAAATATTTTGAGGTTTCTGGTTCTTGTACATACACTAAATCACATTTTTTTTCATCCCCTTTAATAAGGGGTGGTAATGGGGGTGGCTAATGCCAACATTCTTTTGAGACCTTAGCTTCTCTTGTATATACTAAATACCAATGTTATGGACTCTCATCTGCTTGATTTACCTATTTACCCCAAATTTACCCCAATTTACCCCCCAACCCTTCGACGGATCAAGATGAAAATATAATCTATTTCTAGATCTCGTTAAAGTACATATGTGTACCAAATTTCAAGTCAATATCTCAAACCGTTCCAGAGTAAATGTGCGCACAAAGCAAAGTTACAGACAGACAGACCGACAGACAGACAGAAATTTTTTTTCGCTCAGACTTAAAATCTCGATGTTTCATGACATTCTAAGCCTATTTGAACAATAAAAATTTTTTAAATTTTTTTTTTCGTTACTATACTTCCACTGGATGTGGAAGTAAGTAAAGAAGTTATGGCCGATTCAATGTGTGTTTTCATATTTTTGTTAACACAATGTCGGCATTTTGTTATTGTAATTGCTCAGTAATTAACTTTTCTTTCAAAAATGCTGTTTTTCGTTAATATATAGCATCACCTAGATGCTCAATTTATTTTGTCCCTTTAAAACATTTGTTATAGAAAAAAATTCCATCCACCATCCCCCCATCAAAAAATGGCCGTATTTCGGTTAATTATTACTATAAAATTAATTTAACCACAAACACCAAATTAAAGACAACTTTGCCAGAAACAACTTTTATTTGAACTATTTTTTGTAAATGTCATATTTCCCGAGAAATGGCGAAAAATTAATTTCTTTTACCCCCTATAGGTTCCTGCGGATCCGCAAAACTCCTAAACTTTTTTGTCTCGTGAACTTTGGTCTATTTTAAACTTGTAACCAAAGTTTAAAGTCTGGACAAATTTTTTTTCGAGTTACAGTCATTTTTCTCAATCTTTCCCTGTACTATTGCGAATTTTCTAATTATTTTTTTATATATTCCACAAAATTAAAGTCAACGACTGTACATTCAAGTAGTTGTTTTTGTCAAGTTTACGATTTCATAATACAGTTATAAGATAATTATTATAATAAATTAAAGTTATTTGGTATAAAAGTTAAAACTAATTAGCAATAACAAAAAATACACATTAAAAGTTTATTATAACGTTTGACTAAATTCCATCCGCAATACGATGCATACACTCAAATATGGAAGGTAAAATATGGGGAGAGCTATATTTATTTTAATGTTTTTTACTATGAAAAGATAAACATAGAAATGCAAAAGAAGAAATTCATATAAATTATGCAGATATTAAAAATTTGTAAGATACTCGAACATGTCTTAAAACCATTGTTTTTTCTTAAAAACTAAAATATACGGAAGCGTAAAAGGACCAGCAAGCTTTTTATATTTTTCCGAGTTATAAGTTGGAAAAATAGAATTCCGACTCATAAGTTGTAATTTCCGGATTACGAGTTAGAAACATATAATTCCGACTTCTAAGTGTGAATGTCCGACTTACAAGTCGGAAAAATATCATTTCCATTTATAACTAGGAAATTCGGAGTTGCATGTCGGAAAAATTTAATTTAATTTAATTTCTTTGAAATTAATGAACATAGGAGTGGTTAAAAAAGCAATAATACATTGTTAGCAACATTTTAATCACCCCTGCGTTTTTCGGCAACAATTTTAACAGCCATCGTCCCTCCTTTTTATATTTATCCACCCAATAGTTCAACTCAACAGGCGACATTTTCGAGGGTTGGAACACAGCATACAATTTGTTTTTTCCCTTAGACAAAATACTTAAGAATTCTCAGTTACCATTCATCACAGCCAGGCAGCGCTAAAAGCTCTCAGATCCTACACCTTTGAATCTAAAATTGCCTGGAAGTGCAGACAATCCCTGAAGCAACTGGCAAAAAACAACAAGGTTACCTTGATGTGGGTGCCAGGGAATGAGGGAATAGAAGGAAACGAATTAGCTGACGGTTTTGTGGCTTATCTAGGGAACACATAACGGAGGAGGTCTTAAAATGGGAAAAGGAACAGAAAGAGTCCTACTGGAGGAATACTCCGGGCCAAAGACAAGCGAAAAAATACATCACTTATTCGTCAAGGAATGCCACAAAGCTTCTCGAACTAGAAAAGTCCGACTCAAGGCTGATGACAGGCCTTTTAAGTCATTGCCCCTTAAGATATCATCTTAAAAACATGGGCAAGGCAGACAACGATATGTGGAGATTCTGCGATAGAAACTGCAGAACATATTCTTTGCGAATGTAAGATGCTAATCCGCACTAGGCTAAAGTACCTAGAAAAGCTGGAACTAACGCCTGAAGACATAGGGAAATTAGCCTCCAGGAAAATCACAAGCTTTATAAAAAGTTGGGGTCCTGGGCAGCAACTAATTGTAGGGTAATTCACAAAAGATCTTTTCAGGTCGATGTGAAGTAATGCTAAAAGAGCCGAGCGACCCCTTGAACATCTATAATCTACCATTCATCACGCAAAATATGTGTTAGATACGGTGTATATATACAGTATAGTAAAACTTTGTAGACAATAATGAGCATAAGTGACACGCACATGCATATATTTATTGCACATGCAAACGCTCACGCTAACTGAAATGACATTTTTCCGACTAGTAAAATGGAAAATTGGAAATTCCGACTTACAATTCGGAAAAATAAGAAAAGTTTGATGGCTCTTCTACGCTTCCAAAAAAATAGATTGCATTTAAGCAATCTAAACCAGCTCGTTTGGTGGGCTCTGTCTTTTATTATTTTAATCTTAATCTTTCCTAAAATTATGTATTCTTGATGTTACTTCCTGACCCTAAAATTCTACAATTGTCCAAATCAAAACTGTGAGTGAGATCCTGTTTTTTTCTTGTACTATGTGACGGGCTATCGTCATATTCATGTTGATGGTAGCACCACCACGCATGTTATGTGGGGGCTTTACCATAACAGTATACGTCCAGAGAGTGGTCTTTGGACTTATTCCCCATTTAGGACCGAAGATGCGTTTGCACATTCATAGAGATGCACAGGCTTTCCTCGTTTGAACTTCTACGACAGTTTGGTGTCTAGGGTTTCTCCCAGATACCTCACCATACGGAAAAGACACAAACGAGTACCCATAAAAGAAGAAAGCCGAAAATTTATTTTAAAGTTTTTTTTCACCTACATTGGCTCTGTCTCGCCAGGGTTGACAAAGAGCTCGTGCATATTACACCATACCGTATTGAAAGCCCGTTGCATGAGCCCTACAATAGTCACTTCAAATTATCTTTCGTGTATTTTCAAAGATAGGATGTCACAGAGTGCCAGTTGTGCTTTCTGCAACATTCGACGGTCTTTTTCACTCTCGGGGTGATTGCTTACAATTCTTAAAAGACGACCGGAAGCACCTGAATCTTAAAATAGACGAGAAAAAAAACTCCTACCTTTCTTAGGTTACTACTCAGCCACATGTATTTGTCTCCATTGATGCACTTTTGCTAATATGTGCCTTAACACACATTAATTTTAGAATTCCCTCGTTAGTTTATGTGCTGTAATCCGGGTCCTCAACAGACGTGAGAAACTTTGTAAGGCTCCTTAAAAAATAATTTGTCGATATAACTCAAAGAATCACACGAGGTATTAAACTTAAAGATAAATAGTTCCATAAAAAAGGCTTAATTTCAATTCATACGTGTATGTATTGATAAAATAAAATTCAATTTGTATAAATGCAGTACCTAACTAAATAAACATGTATAAAACAAATTAGATCTGCATATCATAGATGACAAGTAGGAACACACCCTCAATCATGTTTAAAATCACCTGCATACAATGATTACAAACGTCCCAATAATTCATAATTTGATTTTTCTTAGCAAAAATCAGATTTGAGTATACTTCTTACAACGTAGAATATTTTAGTCAGCTTTAGGTGTAATTTCAAAGGCAATTCTCAAATTTTATGTTGTCGGGTGACAATAAATTTCTATGATACTCGTAATTTATCACTAATTCTGGAAGCACTACAGGACGTTTTTGTTCCTTGCTTTTGCCTACGTGAATTATGCCTTTTTCGTCTTGGAAAGGATTTAAAGAAGTCCGTTGCTGTCTCGCGTGATGGTATTTGATTTTTTCAAGTCAAATTCTTCTGACGAATAGAAAATCGTCATGAAATTCCTTTGTTTGTGAATGCGCTAAGTTCGTTTAATGCTTACTCCCTTGCCCTCCTTTTTTGGAACGTGATGTTATAATATTTAGGTTTTAAGTTTTCCTTTTAGTTGCACCTTAAATCTTACCTGTCTCCCAAATTTCAAGTTTCTAGTCCACTAGAACTATCCTATAGGGAATAATTATGCCTTTTTCGCTTAGTCTGTAACAACATTTTACAACTGTATAATTCACTACATTGAGGCAGGGGAACGTCCCGTTGGAATATTTTCTTATTCAGTAAGTTATTTGACTAAGTCGATCATACAAATCTGTTAACTATATTATAGAAATATGGGATTAGATTAAAATGAATCAATTCAGTTCTACTCGGTTGTCAACAGTATCGAGTATATAACACGCCAGTGAAAATAAAATATGAACAGCCAATTCTGAAGTTCGTTTTTAAGTATGGGATTTCCACGGGGTTCAATATTGGGCTATGTTGTTATTCATATGGTATATTGACCAATTTCACGTTAGAAAGTTTGATAAAAAGATTGCCATCGCGAAAACTAGATTGGTATCACTAAAAGTCACTGCACATGTTGACCAACTCGTCTAATTCTCAAATTTTGTAAAAATGAAATATCTATAATATAATAATCATGTCATTCATTTCAGTAGTAAAACTTAATAAAGTGAGCTTAAAATTTAATACTTAAACTTACAAAAGTAAATTTGACATTAAAGATACTGAACACAATAATACCATTATTATATTATAGATATTTCATTTCTACAAAGTTTAGGAATTAGACGAGTTGGTCGACATGTGCAGTGACTTTTTACTACTTTTAGTGATACCAACTTACTTTTCACCATCACATTTTTTACCAGAATTTCTAACGTGAAATAGGTCAATTAATGAGCTTTATCCACAACTATCATATAATCCTGGCATAATATATGTAACAATTGACGAATAATGATAGTGATAATTCCAATCCAGCATATAATGAATGTAATCTCATTATAACACACCTTTGACCAATCAGGAAGTAGCAATTTTCATAACCAACGGGCGAGTCCTTTATTTTCAAAGGAGAGTCCATGTTTCCGTGTTTGACGTCTTAGATATCAAAACAAAATTTTACTGTGAAATAACTTTATTTTTTCAACTTTAAACGATATAAACAATTAAGTCGAGGATAAAGTATAGTATTCTGCTCGCGTACAATAGCTACACTGTAAAAATGAGGGTCAATTTACCGTCGTTGCGTGTAAAATTTCCATGTAATTTTACCTGCAAAGAGAGCGGAAAATTCCATTTACCAGGGAGCATTACCGGTAAATAGAAATTTTCCGGTAATCCTCCCTGGTAATTTTCCGCTTTCTTTGCGGGTAAAATTACATGGAAATTTTACAAGCAACGACGGTAAAGTTACCCTCATTTTTTACAGTGTATTACATGCTCGGATGATTTATGACACTCACTTTTGGCTTGTACCGCAAATATCACCCTCGCAAATAATAGCCATCATTATACGCTCGCTGAATAATATACTGTTATTTGATTTTATGTACTGATTTCTTTTCAATGTATGCCGATGATATTTCTATCACTATTCAGATCCTATGCATATGTGTAAAAAAGCAAATTTAATAATGCTGTAGAAAATGTATCTATATTTTTTAATCAACATTAGCTATATTTCAAAGTAGATAAAACTCAGTTACTTCCATAATAGACAAAAAAAACTGCGAGTCTATTTCTTTTAAGGTCAATGAATTGTTTATAAGCAAAAATATATTTACGATGAATAAAAATTCATAACGTAAATAATCCTGAACATGTCCTGAGAATATGATATATAGTGGATTGTGTGAGTCGGAAAATAACACGAAAAACCCGACTATTGTCTGATTTAATGAGGCTAGATCTCCCCCCCCCCCCCTTTTCGAGGATGCTGAACACCGTGGTGGTGGCAGAATTTCTCGTTGGGGCTACCCAAACGGCGAAATACCACCACCAAACGGGGTAAAACGCATATTACAATGGTTTGAAGGACTCCTACTTGGTGATCCCCCGTTTCTGAGGATACTGAACACCGTGGTGGTGGCAGAATTTCTCGTTGGGGTGACCCACTCCCGCAAATGGCTAAAAACCAACCCCAAACGCGCCTTGATCATGTTTCACGGAATCTAACTTATTGATCCCCCGTTTTCGAGCATTTCAATTATGGGGAGGACCCTGGGACGCGTGCCTGACACCCCCCCCCCCCCCTCAGCGACCAATGACCACCCTCCAAAGAGGTGAAAGAGCGCTCTCATACCACTGGGCAAAATGCTTTCCCTCCCATTTTCGAGCACAGAGAGGACCACAAATCGAATGCTTGACACCCCCTCATCCCTCAATGGCAAGAAATCGCATTTTTAAAATAAGTGTAACTGCACGGGTTCAAAGAAAGTAAAAAATAAATTTAAAAATAAATTTATTGTTTTTTTTTTTGGGTCATAGTATTTTATAATGTAAAAAAGCCAGCGTAACAATGTATGCAGTAATTGTTTGCATCAATAAAAAAATATTTTATATAATATCTTATAATTAAATAAATCAGATGTTTCAAGTATTATACAGTGTGTCTCACTTTTCATCACTATACCCCAATATGTCACTACACCCCAATATATCAAAAACCCTGATTGATAATGTTTTTTCTGACATAGATACAGATTTAATTTCAACAAAAACGATTGATAATATAATATCTGACCATAATGCTCAATTACTAACATTTGACTTACCGCAAACGGGAAGTAATTCTGGTAATGTCAGGAAAAGAGACTTCTCAGATGAAAATAAAAACTATTTTAAATTTTTATTGGCAAAAGAAATGTGGCAGGAGGTTTACTTAGAACCTGATGTAAATAAAAAATTTGAAGTGTTTCATAACTCATTTTCTAGTTTGTTTAATATAGCTTTCCCTGTGAAATTAAAAAGAAACCGCAAAACTACCAAAAAGAAACCCTGGATTACCAGAAACATTATTGAAGAAGGTATTTTTATCAGAGACCTTTATAAACAATTAAAATTATCAAATAATCCAGACCTTAAGTTAAGATATAATATATTAAAAATTAATCACCTAGAAAATATAAAAAATTCAAAAAAGGCTTATTATCAAAACAAAATAATAAATTCTTCTAACAAATCTAAAACCATGTGGGGCATAGTTAGAGAAAACACTAATGTTGGTCGTAATAAAAAACAACTTCCCTCCAAAATAATTAATTTGAAAAATGAAATTTTAACTAAACCTCAAAATATTGCAAATGGTTTCAACACATACTTCATCGATTCGGTAAGTGAACTTACCTCCACATTTAATCTTAAGACTTTTGATGTAACAAATGCACCAGAAGTTAATAATAACACTATGTATTTAATGCCCATTACAGAGATTGAGGTTGCTGATATTATCAACTCTGTTTGCAAGAAAAAATCGTCAGGCCCAGATGATGTGCCATGTTGTTTAATAAAGGAAGTTAGTACTTATTTGATTAGTATCCTAACATACCTCATAAATTTATCTTTCGAAAATGGACAATTTCCACAACAGTTAAAATTAGCGCTAATAATTCCAGTTTACAAAAAAAATGATCCTCATTCCATGGAAAATTATAGACCGATAGCTCTCCTATCCATATTTTCAAAAATTTTTGAAAAGGCATTTGAGATCAGATTAAATTCATTTTTAATTAAATATAACTTGTTAACCCCTAGGCAATATGGGTTTTGCAAGAATAAATCAACACAAGATGCGGTTCTCTCCTTTTATGAGAAAATTCTACATAACTTTGATGAAAAATTACTATCAGCTGGCATTTTTTTCGATCTATCACGGGCCTTTAATACCATAAATCATAATTTGATGTTAAAAAAACTTGAAATATACGGTATCCGTGGCCCAGCATTGGAATGGATAAAGTCCTACTTATTGGAGAGAACTCAAACAATCAAAATTGTACATGATGGTATGGAATGTCTTTCAGATAGTATTAACGTTCTGACAGGGGTACCACAGGGCAGTGTATTAGGTCCATTATTGTTCATTATTTTCGTCAACGATTTAGTAACTAACTTAAATAATTGCTTCTTAACCCTTTTTGCAGACGACACCTCCTCTATCATAACTGCTCCTAACGTTGACCTCTTAAGCAAAAATGCCACCTTATGTGTTGATAAAATGTCACAATGGTGTCGCAATAATGGTCTGATTCTAAATCAGCAAAAAACTGTATTTCTAATGTTGTCCCCGATTCGTGCAAAGTTGGACTTTAGCCTGTTGGTCAGAGGAAATCACAATCTCCATCAAAATGATCTTACGAAGTTCTTAGGCGTACATATGGATATGAATATGTCATGGGAGGCTCATATTGAGAATCTGACGAAAAAACTGGCTAGTCTAAACTTTGCACTTCTTCAAATAAGGGACACTGTTGAAGCTGACACACTGAAAACATTCTATTACGGATGTATTTACTCGGTTTTGCAATATTGCATATTGTGCTGGGGAAATAGTTCGGGAATTAGCAAGGTGTTCATTTTGCAGAAAAGAATTGTGAGAAGTATGTTTAAACTTCCCTACAATACATCCTGCAGAGATTATTTTAAACAGCATGGCATACTCACCATTTATTGTATATATATTTTGCAATCTGTATGTTTTGTCAGGAAAAACATTGATAGTCTTTTAAAATGTGGTGATGTTAATAAATACAGCACGCGATCGCAAAAAAATATTTTTGTACCGCCCCATAGATTAGAGCAGTCAAAAAGAGGGCCCTTTATCTCTTCAATTAAAATGTATAACCACCTCCCACAAATTATAAAAGATGCAAGTAGTTTTGTGATTTTCAAGAAGATGGTAAAAAGATTCCTAGCGGAACATTGTTTTTACTCTTACGAGGAATACTACCTCTTTACTTAATGTTCTCCATCTGATCTTACAATTTGTACCTACTAATGCTGTGATAATTAAAATTTCACCCATTTATTTATTTATTGTTATACCTTTATTAGATTTTAGTTGTACATCTCCTTGTTTGTTTGTCTATTTTTCATATGTTGTATAATCTACCTCTAACTATATATACATGCATATATATGTACATATTTTTTCTTTTTTTGTTTTGTTCTATTTTGTATTTGACAATTCCAATACTGTAATAGTCTATGGAAATAAACTCATTATTATTATTATTATTATTAATATCTCGGCCATTTGTTGATCGATTTAGATCAAATTTGGTATACTTCTTTTGCTTCAGATTGTGATTAAAAAGTTATTTAAAAATTTTTTTTTTCGAAATTAAATACGCCCTACTATGATAAAAAAAAATTGCAAAAATTAGGAATTTATATTAGCGATTGAGATAGGGTTTTTGTTTTTACAGAATCTTGTTCGGCATGACCTAAAACCCCTGTATACCAAATTTCGTTAAAAAATATTCATTCCTCTACAAAAAAATCATATCTAAGATTTCAATAATATCACCCTACTATTCGAGTTATTTATTGTCGGATATTTACATAACTTGGTAGTGGTGTAATAATGACGCGAATTAAGCAGTAGGACACATTTTTTATCCAAAACACTATTATGAAATGAATATTTGAAAAATGGTGGCTATTTTTTAAAATACTTAGAACTCGGCATACCAATATCTTTGTTAATATGGAGTGCTTTGGAATGGATTTGACAATTCTTATTATTTCAATTTTATCAGCAATAATTAATTGTTGTGCAGCCATGTTTAAGTTTAATTTGACATTCGATGCAATTGTCAAATCTATTCCAAAGGACTTCATTTTAACAAAGCTATTGGTATGCCGAGTTCTAAGTCTTTTAAAAAATAGCTACCATTTTTCAAATATTCATTTCATAATAGTGTTTTGGATAAAAAAATGTGTCGTAATGCTTAATTATCGTCTTTATTACACGACTACCAAGTTATGGAAATATCCGACAATAAATAACTCGAATAGTAGGGTGATTATTATTGAAATCTTAGATATGATTTTTTTGTAGAGGAATGAATATTTTTTAATGAAATTTGGTATACAGGGGTTTTAGGTCATGCCGAACAAGATTCTGTAAAAACAAAAACCCTATCTCAATCGCTAATATAAATTCCTAATTTTTGCTAATTTCTTTTGATCATAGTAGGCGTATTTAATTTCGAAAAAAAAAATTTTAAATAACTTTTTAATCACAATCTGAAGCAAAAGAAGTATACCAAATTTGATCTAAATCGATCAACAAATGGCCGAGATATTGGGGTGTAGTGGTGAAAAGTGAGACACTGTATAAACCTATTTTCCCCAAAAAATATACATTATCTTTTTTCAGCTCCATAGTAAATGTTGACGAGATCGAGGTGACATCTATATGTTTTTTCCTGTGTAGTATCCTCAAAGGGGGGAGAATGCACTCTCACCTCTTTGGAGGGTTGTTATGGACATTTACGGGGGTGGGAGTAATTCCACCATCACCACGGTGTTCAGCATCCTCGAAAACGGGAGATCACCAAGTAAAAGTCCCTCAAACAATTATAATACGCGTTTGACCCCGTTTGGGGATGGTTTTTGGCCGTTTGCGGGGGTGGGTCACCCCAACGAGAAATTTTGCCACCACCACGGTGTTCAGAATCCTCTAAAATGGGGGATCACCAAGTAAGTCTCTCAAACAATTATAATACGCGTTTGACCTCGTTTGTAGGTAGTTTTTGGCCGTTTGCGGGGGTGGGTCACTCCAAAGAGAAATTTTGCCACTACCACGATGTTCAGCATCCTCGAAAACGGGGGGGGGGGGGAGGGAGGGAACTAATCTCATTAAATCAGACAATAGTAGGGTTCTCGTCTGACTCACACAATCCACTAATAGACGTGTAAAATATATTCGTTAACTTTAAACTGTTCTAAAATCGTATGAATCGTATCGACTCTACCAAATACTGTGCAACTTCAATATCCCCTCTAAATATATTGGACTAATAAAGGCAACAATGGCAACAATACGCGTTCAAAATGAAATGACGGATATATTCCAAATAAATAAAGGGTTAAAACAGGGCGACGGACTTGCCCCGATACTATTTAACCTGGCTCTTAAATATGTCACACGATAAATAAACGGAGGACAAATCTGTCAACATACAAATCGGTACAACTTGTCGCCTACGCAGATGATATTAACATTATATCCCGTAGAGCGGAAGAGCGGCAGAAATATACACACAACTGAATAGAGAGGCCAGAAACATCGGACTTGAAATAAACACACAAGAGACAAAAGCACTACTCCAGTCAAGAACAATAGGGAACGAAGACTACCTCAGAGTAGAGGATAATGTGGAGGCTGTTCAGAGTTTCACATACTTAAGTGTTGAACTTAACACGAAAGAATTAGAGGAATCCGAGATACAAAACCGAATAATGTCGGCAAATAAAGTCTACTTCGCTCTGTCTCATACATTCCTCCGTTCCAAAACTATATACAAAAAATCAAAAATTAAGGTATACAAAACCATCATCAGACCAATATTGTGCCATGGGTTCGAGACATGACAGATAACATAACAGTAAACTGGACGTATTTGATGAAGAATATTAAGAGAGATCTTGGGTCACTAAACGAAAATGAGATATGGAGAAGAAGATACAATCATGAACTCTACGAACTGTTCAAGAATCTCAGAATTCGTCAGGCTATAGAGACTATGATGAGCTGGCCATGTAGTGAGAATGTCACATAACAGACTACCAAAAAGGGCTCTTAGTAGCAGGATGCAAGGCAGAAGACCAAAACGGAGGCCACTGAAAAGATGGAAAGATGGCAGAAGACGCGCAAAATTTGATGGGCGTCAGAACCTGGAGGAGAGCGGCTCCAGACCGGCAGTGTTGGAGGGGAAAGATAAAGGAGGCCAAGGCTCAATTTGGGCCGTAGCGCCATTGAAGGAGGAGAAACGTAAATAATATGCATAATAAAGAAGATTTTATATTATATGCAAAATTCAATATAACTCTAATACGTACAGAATGTAAAATAGTTGCAAATTCACACTTTAAAACCAAGCTAAAATTGTTTTTGTTATTTTTATTCTGTATATTTTTACCTAGTTCTATACTAGTAACGTATATTGACTATTCCTGTAAAATTGTAGTCATTATGAAAAATAAATTATCATTATTATTATTATTATTATTATTATTATTATTATTATTATTATTATTATTATTAATTCCTGTAGTGTGTTGTGTTGTATATGGAACTGCGTACCCAACTTAAAATCGTTGTAGAGTGCCAAAAAAATATATATATATCACGACACCAATAGACAAAAAGACGATACAGATGAGTCTAAAACCCTTCCTATAATATGGATATGCTTCAAAATGTTCTTAACTACCCTCTAAGTGACCTCAACGACCCCTTTAGCATCTAGATTTGTTTAAATAAATTAAAAGTAAGCCTTACAATATTCGCACAAAATTCAATATTTTCTCATTTTGACATATTTCTACAGTATTTTAATAAAAATTCTCAGTTGTAGATTTAAATTAATATGTATATTATAATACTGTTTGATCTATACCTGTATATTATAATATGCTCTTATACTAGCACATTAAATAATTATTTCCCTTTAGGTTACACCGGCTTATCCTGCGAAAGTTGCTCCTTCGGTTACGTAAGGATCTACGCCAATACCTCGAATAACGAAGAGCAAGGATTCTGCGGCAAGTGCGACTGCAACGGCCATTCCGAGACCTGTAATCCCAACACCGGAGAATGCTTTTGTCAGCACAACAGCATCGGTGAAAAATGCGAGCGATGTGCGCCTGGCTTCTACGGGAATCCTTTGCGCGGGACTCCTGGAGACTGTAAAAAATGTGCATGTCCACTAGAGAACGATGAAAATAACTTCAGCCCTAGTTGTCAGCTTGATTACTTCGTTCAAAATGTGGAGGACGAAGGAAATTATGTTTGCACGCAGTGTCCCAGGGGATACACAGGGGATCATTGTGAAATGTAAGTAAACGTGTTCGTTTTCGATAATTTATTCTGCAGTTCGAATTGCGTTTTAAAGTACGTTTATATTGGGCAATCGCATCTTGACAAGAAATAACCGATAATCGAATCTGCCGGTTCAAACTCGATAAAGTACACTAATTTAAAATGTTTCGCTTATGCGAGTTAAATCGGGAATCTTTATTTGAAAAATAATAGTAATAAGTAATAAAGTATAAAATTATATACAAGGGTTTCAAGGATGTTACGACAATCTACAAGTGTTGCCTCTCTTCCAAGAAAACAAAAACCTTGTTTCCCAAAATACTTCCTAAAGTATAGCATTAAACGGGCTTTTTAAATAATTACTTGGTGATGGTTGAAAGTATATACAGTGTGTCCCCATTTTTCATGGAGTCACCCTCATATCTCACTCATCTGATATTCGAATATTTTGAAATTTTGGTGGTGAATATACCTACAAAGTGAGTCTTTAGACGTAACCACATTTAATTTTAGTCAGAGGCGTCCGATTCTAGGATGGTCGATTAAGATCGATTTTCAAAAAAAAAAAGTATTAGCGATTAAAAAAAACTAGTAAGATATTCTCAATTAGCACCTTTAGAAACACCTTTGCACAAGATTACATCGTAGGATATATATTACATCAAAGGTGTTTGAGATAGGAGCCGTTAAAAAAAAATGTTTAACTTAAAATAATTTTTATCTGTAAAACGGGTTCTCAAATAAAAAAAATGTATTCTTCATTTTTTGTTCAGAATAATGCATTGTATTAGCTTGAGTTGATTTTACAACAAAATAATTATTTATTTAATAAGACAAAAATTCTAATTCGTAGATACCATTTTTTTTAACAAATAATCTTCAATATAGACCTAAGTAAGCCATGAAAACAAAAGTTATTGCAAATGTCAATTTATTGTTGAACTCAAATAAGTTAATCAGTTAAAAGTTCATGTAAATGCTGGTTTAATGTTAAATAATAAGTGAAGTGCAAATTTTTGTGTGATAAATATGGTCCGGCGTTTAACAATGCGAGTTGATTCGTTTAGTCAGAGATAATGCCAGATCATTTAGACAAGCTGCTGTTGAATTTAATTTATGGTATCCTGACCGTCAGCCTCTCATTCGCCATAAGTTGAAATAAGTAATTATTTTATAAAATGAAAATAATCGGCTATGCAATTTTTGCTGAAAATAATAAGGTTTAATGTATTATAAATAAACAAACACTGCCTATTCTACTTAAAGGTTTCACAAATAATTAGTTTTCATTGACTAGACACAATTGCAATTTTATATATTGAAAAATAAAATCAACATTGTTTTGTAGCAAGATTATGATGTACCCGGTATCAAGCTAGCATCAATGTTCGGTCAGTCAATGCACGTACTTACTTATTTACTAAGATAGTGAATTTTAATAAAGCTACTTATATATATGATTATTAAATTGAAGTAAAACGGGTGCTATGCATTCGAAAAAACGTGATTTCACGTCACTTCCTCCAAAACCGGAAGTTCAGGCACATCAATCTAAGACCAAATAATGGTAAATAGTCTGATTATTCATTTCCAGCAGTTATCATTTCAATAACTGCAGTAATTTTGGGAAATCGTAGTATAGTATCGAGAGGTAGGTAAAGTCTTCGGAGTGATCTATCGCCATCTATCGGAGAAACTGTCCATAATTTGAAATTTTACCAACGGAACTTATTGTTCAGAATCAGTTGAACTACAACATATCAAAAATTCATCAAATTTGACAGGCCACCAATTTACCTACAAAACGTGCCATGTCCTTTTCTGAAAAATGTCACATTTACTGATGAGGCAACATTTACCACCAATGGAATAGTATCCTCCCAGAATTGCCGTTTTTGGGCCGCCGAAAATCCCCACTGGTTTATCAGCACTAAAAGGCAATATGTGTCAAAAGTTACCGTTTGCTGTGGTTTATAGAATTACCAAATTATTGGGCCTTTTTTCATTCCAAGGTTGAAAGAGGAATTTTATTCAAATTTCTCAATAATCTGCCACAGGATGTCAGAGAAGACTTGTATTATCAACTTGATGGTGCCCCAACGTTGCAAAAGGCTGGCTAGAAGACAATTTTACAGGTATACCGATAGGTCTAAAAAGTCAGGTGCAGGAGTTTTTCTCTAGATTCTGGACCTGACATCACTTGATTTCTGTTTGTGAGGTCATTTAAAAAATGTAGTGTATAAGAGCAGATCACGTAGCCAAGAAGAGTTGATCAGAATTAGTCAGGCATATAAATCACTCCGGCTGAGATTAGAAAAGTTATATAAGAATCCGTTTTACAGATAAAAATTATTTTTAGTTAAAAAAACTGTTTTTTTACAGCCCTTATCTCAAACGCTTTTGAACCTACTACTTGTACAAAGGGATTTCTAAAGGTTCTGATCAAGAATATCTTACTATTTTTTTCTGAAAAAATCGCTAGGTATATATTCACCACCAAAATTTTAAAGTATTCGGATTTCAGATGAGTCAGATATGAGGGTGGCTCCATGAAAAGTGGGACACACTGTATATGGAACATATTTTTGTTCTGTTGATTTCAACCGCACCATCTTCAACTAAAAACTCTTCGCGTCCCGTCAATACATCTTTTTTCATACATCTTACTATTCACGAGTATAAATAAGAAAATCAACGTAATATGAGATTTTATAATTCTCTCTTTGGTTGATGTAGACACAAAAAAATTTGAGGATTCAGAACAATACCATACAGCCAAAGTCACATTTGAGGATTATATTTCTTGGAGAATCGAGCCATCACCGTTGCATATTGGGGACCAAATATTTAAAACCACCTAGAGGCCACACTTCATTGTGGTAAAAATTTTTCATCGAGGATGTTTCTCGCAAGAATTCGAAAAGACGAGCAAAGCCTGATTTTCAAAATATTTCATTCAATTTTTATGTGTTTAAGAACCATAGATTCAGGATTAGTGGGTTATTAGTTCATTAACTTATCTCGAAAACTTCGATTTTCATAGGTTTATTGTTATTTTTAAAGCAATGACACATTTTGAAAATCAAGCTTCGTACGTCTCCTCGAAATTTCTCCCGAAACATCTCCAATCAAAAACTTTTAAGTTTCGTTGAAAATTGTGACCTCTAGGTGATTTTGAACCCAACAATCTCTATAGCCTCAGCGTGCGTTGGTGCGACGAGCTGTCCAGGGAATTCGTGTCGTCGTAGGTGTTAAAGAGGATTGGTGAGAGAACACAGTCCTGTCTTTGCCGAAATTAGTGTTGTGGATTTTCACTGAGGCAGAGTTTTCTTCAGAGTCGGCGAATAATTAAGACCAGTTGCTTGAGTATTCCAAAGTTTGGCCCACTCCACATTATCAAAAGCCTTATGGTAGTCTATGAAGCAAAGGTAAATAAGCACGTAATATTCTTTTACCCTCTCGATAAGTTATCGCAAATTCGGTATTTCCTCTGTAGTACCGCGTCCTTTAACACAGCCTGCCGATAATGCTGAAAAATATAACAGTATTATTTTACTGGTGTGTGATATTGATGCGAGAGATCTGTAGTTATCACAGACATCTGCCGTTCTCTTCTTATATAGTGATGTGAATATTGAGGTTCGCCAATCGTCACTCCAGATTCCTCTTTCCCATACTGTTTGGCATATTCTGTAAAGGACTCTAACTCCATTTCAGTAATTAAGTTAAGCGCATCATAATGTAGTCGAGCCCAGCTGATTTGTAAATTTTTAGTTTTTGTGTGGCTGCCTCCACTTCTAGTTTCAGTATTGATGGTTCGAGTTCGTAGTCCTGCTGCCAGTCATCTTCTGTCTCAGGTCACTTTCGAAAGCTTTTAGCAGTACTGGCACCAAACATCAATCATCTGATCGCTTGTACTTCTTGGAGTATCTATTGAATACTTAACTGACCACGTTCTGGGTTTAAATTTACGTCTGATGAAAAAAGATTCTAATTATTATTATGTTCAGTATCTGACTCATTGTTTACAGAAGTCGTATATCTTAATATTCTTATTCTTATATCCACAGGGTATCTGAATCCTCATGTTGTAATCCTCATGTTGTAATGGGTTGACTTCACATATATATTCAATTAATTTATTTTGGAAGGCTGGACCATCATCTGTCATGATGAGCAAGCATTTATGAATTTGTCTTCGACATATTTTCAGCTTCAGCAAGAAGGTGCACATCAACAACTATGATAATCTAAGCACAGTACGCATCAGATAATTATATCGCGACGGGTCCACAAACGTTTTAGTGTGAACATTTATGGTGATAGTTTCAACAATAGTTTTCAACCAATATACCTAGATGATAAAATGATCATCAAATGCAGATATGTACGTACATACGTTTCTTGAAAAATGCCCTTCTCGATTAAATTGACGACATACCACTTAACATCATTCAGAATATGTGGTAAAAATAAAGTTGATATCATAAAAAGTGATCCAAACATATCATACGCCGTGTTATAGAATCAAGTTTATCGATGTGAGGCTTGCAAGGTGGACATTTGAAACAATTTATATAATTTTTAAACATTTTTTTTTGTGTATTAAATTTTTATTCATTAAACTGTATTAAGGCACTACAGTTTTGGAACTTCTTCAACAAGATAAATATAACCTACATGTTCATATATCATTTTGTTTTTAGGGTGGCATCATTTTTAATCTGCCAAAGTTTGTTAAAAATCCTCTAGTATGATGTCTTTGTTCGTTTTGATAATTTTCAAATGCAAGAAGAACCAATAGCATTAAACCAAAAGAAAAATTGAGAAACGTTGCGAACTTACAAAATCAGAATTGTCTACCAATGGCCTGTAAATCAAATACCTACACCACCATAGACCAATTAATGGTGGTGTGACTAATTTTTTTTTAATAGACCAATTTGGCAATCAACTCTGTAAACCAAAACCAATATCTTTACCTATTCGGCTATTTTCAATCACCCCCGATTGGTTGAAAGCGAACAGAAACAATTATTTTATTTTAATGTCACTTGCTATATCTCCTAATTATTTGTTAATTTTAGTTGTGACGATGGATATTACGGGAACCCGTTGGAAATAGGAAATAGCTGTCAAAAATGTGACTGCAACGGTGGCCCATGTGATAGAGTAACGGGGCAGTGTCTTAGCTGCAAAGGAAACACTGAAGGTAAGTTATCTTATTCTATTCTCTCTAGTCCCTAATTTCCTATTAAATATTAAGTTAAAACTTAATTGGGGAGTCAGGTATGTGAATTAAATAGAAACCATAACCATGGTAAAAATAAAATAGAAATAAAATATTATACATTATTCTAAGGCAGGACGGTTTATTGAGAAAATATTACTTTTTGGCTACATGTTTTAATATATGCAGGTTCTAATATAGTAACAGTTACAATGTAAAGCAATATAATAAACTATTTTGATTAGAATTTATGCAATGCCGCACTGCCAAAATGTAAGAAATTCTATTTTAGCTGAATAGTTATCAGTCCTCAAAAAAGGAGTGTAACGTACAATCATTCTTTTTTTATATATTGAGGGGGTTGCCCCAATCATTAATTCAAATTTTCCACAAAAATATCGTCTCCGGTACGACCGTCATGTTAGAAAAATGTCGGTCAAAATAGGTTTTTCTAAATTATCACTTTTCCAATTAGTTCTACCCTAAAATTAGGTATTACCAATACTGTAAAAAATGAGAAAAGCTACAACGTGTATTTAAACTATTTTTCTCTATTGTTAATATTTACGATTTACAGCCGTCAGAATGGTGAAAATATGTGCTTCTATGCAGATTCTTGTAGTTATATCTGTCCCCGTTACTCCTACGTAGTGACAAACTTTTAAGACAATTAGATTTTTTTTTATTTTTATTTTTTCCGTTTTAGTACACTTAAATAATAAAAAAAGCTTGTTTTTAAAAAGTTTTTTTACATTTTATTTCATTTTTAAAATTTTTAATTACGTCTTATTATTTTATTTTATATTCATACTTAACAAAATAGTACCCAATCCTTTGCTGCAGGCGCCCTTACTTAAAACCGGATCTTTCGCAATTTCTTAGGATTTCTACGTCTGAGTGAATGCACTATACGATATAAAAATTATAGTTTAAACCACATCCTTCGCCATTTCTTAGAATACAACGTCTGAGTGAATACACTATGTGATCAAATTATAGTGTAAAACTAAAAATACACACTTTTGGTACCATATTATTTTATTGTCACCAAAACTACACGTGTATGCAAAATTTCAGCTCAATTGGACTTCGTTAAGTGGTTTAAAATTCACTTGCAGAGTCCGTCTAAACATACTAACAAACAAACTAACACAATAACTAACATATAAAACAAGTTAAACAGAAGCTTGTAAAACAGATTCACTTCCTAATAACCTCATAGCTCCATCTAGTACTTAATAATATCTTACCTTTTATATTTTAGGATGGAAATGCGATCAGTGCAAACCAGAGCATTATGGCGAGCCGATGCTATTAAATTGCAGAGCGTGTGAATGTGACCCTATCGGTTCCATATCCAAGCAATGTGACAATGTAACTGGACAATGTTTATGCAAAGAAAGATTTACCGGCCGAACTTGTGATCGTTGTGAGGTAAAAGGACACACTAACGTTAAAAATCCAAAAATAATCATTTTTCTTTAAATTTAGGTTGGGTATGGAAACGTGACGGCATTCTGCACACCTTGTACTTGTCACCCGATTGGATCCAAATCGGAAGTGTGTGACACTCACTCCGGAACGTGCGACTGCCAACCAGGTGTGGACGGTTTTCACTGTGACGCCTGCCAAAATTTGTATTATGGGTTTTCAGAAGATGGCTGCAAACGTGAGTACCAAAAATAATATTTACTGAGGAAATGTTTGTAAAATAATAGATACGATCTTAACATTATTTTTGCTGTCACATATATTGGTACATATTTAAGATTGCGTCAAATGAAAACTTCGAATTTGAAAGCTGATGCTTTTCATTAAAACAGTTAAGATAGGTCTTTTCCTTTGCACAAGAAGTGTGACACTAATTTTGAATGACAGAGATGACATCAATGTGGATATCATAAGTTAAAGAGAGACAATCTTACACCAGTGCAGCTTAGTGCTACACTTTTAGTGCAAAGAAATAGACCTGGTAAGTCTAATCTAGGAATCACTTGGTAGAATATCAACATGACACTAGTATCTAAATTAACCAAAAGGCCACGTTCATCACTGCAAGGACGATAATAGATTATTCGTCTGAACGTCACCATTTGCACCGAGCATTATGCTTAATTGATCAGTGAACACTGATTACTGATGCGAAAATTTGAATAATTGTTGACGAAAAAATGGATCCTGAAGCCTTTGTATATGAATAAAACAAAACACTTTAAAATGTTGAGGGAAATAGAGATTTCATTTACAACCACAAAATGGTAAGTATTTTTTAATACCCTAAAAATGATTATACAGAAATTATTATACCCTTATATAATTTTGCCCTCTCCGAGTTTTTGTGACCATGTTTGTGTTCATTTTAAACATAAATACAGAATCGAAAAGTGTTGCTTTTGGGATGGCAATAAGAGCAAGCGAGAGCGAAGCAAGCAATCATGTATAAATTGTCTTGATGGGGCGTGCCACTCTTTACCTCTGCTAGAGTACTGATAGACGTCTTTATTGTGGGCGGTCGATTAAAACGTTGAAACTAGTGCAATACCAAAACAAACACTTTCTGAATCTGTATAGTCGGTGCCTTCTCCGCATTATTTGCAAGGGAAAACGTTGTTTTCATCGGTCATCTTTACTTTGACACGTTGTTGTGGTATAAGTGTGGTGTCGGTGTGCGGATTAGGATACAGAATGTGTTCGCGGTGTGCAGCCTTAAGCCGTCGCCACACATGCGGTATTCGCCGATTTCTCAATAACGAATATTTGCTATTTGGCGAATATCTCAGATCCACACATGCGTAGTAGGCAAATATTTGCTATTTGCAAACCATAAAATATGTCCTATTCATTGTGTTAAATCCGCACGCATCAAAAGAGACGGTTATTCTCCTTATCGCAAATCCTACCACCGATCCATAAGCCGGCGCCACACATGCGGTATTCGCCGAATCACAAGCACATTGATCCACACATATGTGTAGTTGTCAAAACTCAGTGTGGATACCGGAACAGGCGAATCATTCGGCAAACATTTTCTCTAGAGAGAGGTGATTAAAAAGGACAATTCAAAAATTTGTGCATCCGACAAAAAAGATGCAGGCATGGTTTCGCTTAATCGGAACAGATCAATGTAAATAAGAAAAATTTCATTGAATTTTTTTTTTAGCTATGTAAATGTTTTTAAATAAAATTTATCGACAATGGGCACGTTTAGGAAATGTAACTGCTGAGAATAATTCTCAACCTGATTACTTTTTAATCCTAGTCAATTAGCCTGTTTCCTCGGAAGATTTAAAAAAGATCCACTAGAGGCAGCACTAGTGGGGGGTACACATGTTTTGATTTTCCTATTGACAGCAACGTTAAACGTACTTTTTTAAAATGGAATTAACGGGAGATGATATACCTGTACCTGAAATTTGCAAAAGTATAAGATCATCTTGTCTGAGATTTAAAACGATGGCTTGCATGTCGTGATTTACCTGTATCAGGTTAAAAAAAATGTACTAGTAGAAAGGTTAGTTGTCGTTGATTATTCGTCTTAAATATCATCATATTTAAGAATTGAGGATTGTATTGCGAATTTTAATGGTAAATTTTTTTTTATGGGAATTGATGGTGGTAAATGTTTAGAAGATAAACAGCAACGCTTGAAATTACTTAATCCAGTTCTACCAAGCTCAACATCCTGCACCTTTCCTTCAAACTGGTCAATTTTCCCATCCCAGGTTATTCCTCGTGCTTTTTGCTATGCTACAATGTATAATTATATTACTACTGGTCCTAGTGATAGTTTAGACGCAAATGATCCCTTATCTGATGATGATGAACAGCTTCCTATCTGTGGCAACTCGAAAGCACTGCAAAGAGGAAGACAGCTAGCTATCCTACAAAACATAAGCATCCGAAGAAATCGATCGTTAATTTTAATCCAAAAAAAACAAAATATTTAAATGATAATCACGATAAAAAACAGTTCACGTCAAGATTTGTTAAAATAGTTCAATATACAAAAAAAACTAGTTGTATGTGGGGTACTAATTCAATTGTTGGACCATTAGAATTTATAAAATGTTTAGTACAAACACAAGTATGTTTTTTTATTTTTTTCTATTGTTAAATCTGTTCGTCGCGATAAATGAATCCACTTCAAACACTGTTTCTTGTCAACTTGCGGTTTTATAAAAGGCACAAATTTTACACTATCCTGCTTGTATCGACTGTCAGATTTACAATTTGCGAATGCACAATGTTTAGTGGGCATGATAAATCTATTTTTTTATTTTTTTATTCACAGTATTTATTTATTTTAATAATAATAAGAGGTAGGTTCAACGTTGGTGTCAATAGGAAAATCAAAACGTGTACCCCCCCACTAGTGCTGCCTCTAGTGGATCTTTTTTAAATCTTCCGAGGAAACAGGCTAATTACTATGAGTTCCTTAAACAGTGTAAAGGATGTTGCTAAATGTCATTACAGTTGAGGTTATGTCAAAGAAATTTTTTATGTTATCTGGTGAATATCATAATGTTAAAACAGTTACCTAAATAAATTTGTGTTTGGTGCATGCGATTTTTATTGATTCAATTATTTTGAAATACTTTTTGGAAGCCGAAATATACCTGCTTGATGAAAGAAAGTGAGGTTAAGTTTCAACGTTGACTACACTCAGCATGAATTTTGCCGCTGATAAAAACATCCAACAGTAGGCAACTGGTACGTTTTCAGTGTTGTCGTTCAGGAAACCACTGCTTGCAAGTATTGCCAACCGTTGCAATCCCTAAACCAGGAGTAGCCCTAAACGCACCCATTGTGTGGCAGATTTATTACTAGACGTCATGCAGACTAGAAAGAATTCTTGCCTGAATTATGTACAGGCAAATAGGTGTACGCTTTTGGTTGCACACAGGTGTTTATTCATTTTGATCAATATATGACATTTCAAATTGCAAAATTCGCTATGTAGGTTTAGTGACACATATGACCATCAACTATTTTTTTCTAACACCAAGTCATTATTCCATATTTTAATTCTATTTATCCCACTAAAATAATGACAGTCTCTCTATTATGAAAGATATACTATACTAAAATGAATTAAGTTTCAACGCATATGTGGATCGGTGGTAGGATTTGCAATAAAGCGAATATTCGTTTCTTTGATGTGTGTGCATTTACCGACAATCAACGGAATGTTTTGCAGATAGGAAATATTTTCCTACAAGTATTCATCCGTAAAAAAAATAACAAGTTGATATGCGCACGATATGGTGATGTGCATATCGTAAACGTCTGCACTTTTCCCCTACCCATTTTCATGAACCAGAATCATTATTTGTACTGTTTGCAGACGGTAAATAATCATTTTTTTTACTAAAATTTGATACATTTTCGGGTACCCTGTATAAGGTTTGGTGCATGACAAAACTGTCTGAAAATGTACTTCCGACATATTTTTTTAATTTCTTTAATTTCGAATTATGAACTTTGCAGACGGTAATTTCTAAGTTGAAAACATTGTTTTTTATGCAAACCGGGAATCATTTCCTATATCCCGTGCATGCGTGCAAATCTTGAAAGTACCCCAAATTGAGCTTTATTATATACATAATTTTAATTAAATTACTTGCAGACGGTAGGCTATCAGTTCTGATTTTCTGTCACCATCTACTAGTCTATAATTACTATGTATGCTATAATCACTAAACTAAGACCATTTAAACATTATAATAATTACGAGATTAAATTCAGGTGAGGAACACAACGATTCATTTTTCGTGTTTTATGTTGCCTGTTAAGTATGTAATACTCAAAGCTCTTGACTGTATAGTGTTGTATACGCTACAGGCATATCTCAGGTGCATGTCATCAATAATTTTATCGACACAAAGTTTACATGAATAATAGACGTTTACATAAAGTCGCTCTGAGTGTTCAGGATGTAATGTTCCACATTGTCTCGAAGAGTTCAGAACAGCAAGGAGTGTGATAGATGTCACAGAATATACCGAGTGGACTTTCATAAACACCAAGACAAAATAATTTGCTGTGTTTAACGGGAATATCATTTTTTCAGACATAATGTTTGTGTCAATTATAATAACACAAATTTCAATCTTTTATATACAGGATGCGCTACTTAAAACTCCCCACGCTTGTAATTTTCTTATTTTTTAAGCGAGGACCATGTTGGGCACATCAAATTTTAGATATTTTTAAGACATTTAAACGTGTGTACAGAGTGATTTAAAAAAAAAATTTAAATTGTTAAGAAAGAGAACTTAATTTCCTTGAATATTTTTTTACCTCATCCTGTACATGAAGTGCGTTAATGTTTTCTTATAAAGGTTTTAATTAGCTTCAGTTTATATTATTACATCATAGTCGAAATTCTTTTTGGTTTTAGAGAAAGAAAATAAAAACCTTCTTTCCGATTTCAAACTGATTTTTTTTAAAATAACTTTGAAAATAATGTAAATAATAATTTTATGCTTTATCTGTAAGACATATCACAAACAATATTCAACGTAACAAAATAGCAACAAGAAACATAAGAAATAAATATTTTTAAAAACAAACTTATATTAAAATGTACTAAATAGGAAATTGCAAAATTTTTGTTTTAAAATTTTTATTTTAATAACATAAATTGAAGCTAATTAAAACCTATAAAGGTTTTAATTATGATGTTAACATTAACACAGTTCATGCACAGTTCATGTACAGGGTGGGGTAAAAAAATATTCAAAGAAATTAAGTTTCCTTTCTTAACAATTTTTTCAAACAATTTTTTTAAATCACTCTGTATGCATGTTTAAAAGCTTTAAAAATGTCTACAATTTGATATGCCCAACATGGTCATCGCTTCAAAAATAAAAAAGTTACAAGCCTGGGGAGTTTCAAGTGACGCACCCTGTATACAGGGTGATTCTTAACCTGCACACATAAACTTAAACGATAGCATATGATGAATAATAAGTAATAATGAATAAAAATTGTAGTAAAAGTTTTTTATTTACAGAGATAATTCCGTGACATTTAAAAAAAATGTTGACATTTGTGAATTTCAGTTTTCTGTACTTACCAAAAACTAAGCTATAAATAAGTCAGGACAGTATACATATTTTGCTATTATCAGTTATTTGTTAGCAGTTATTGTGGTTAGTATTCGAGGTTTGTTTTCACAAATAAAATAAAAATCATGCTACAATTTCTACAATGAAGAATATATGGATATAGTACTGACGTACGATGAAGTGAAAGTCATTCTTTATAAAAAAATTTGCTTGTCTTAGAAAGTCATAAACAGTGGTCAAACTTATGATAAATTATATTATACATGGTATTCTAAAAATTAGAATACATGAAATCGACTTTTTTTACATTTTGATTGAAAATTTTATTTAACAAAGTTTATTCAATTATGAAAAAATCTTAAATATGGAGTTTAGTTGCAAAATAAGGAAATAACAATTAAAAAAAAATTATTCAACCAAATTGAAAACTAGTCCACATGTAGACCTCCTACTAGTAAATATTTTTCTAATCTTTTCATAGACAGATGAGATTGCATCATGTACCTAATAGTCCAATAAACCAGGCATTTTAAAAAACATTTTTTTCTCCGTCAACCAAATTTGTAGGGCATTTAGGGGCAGATTAGAGATGCTTAAATCCAAAAATTCAGGGTCATAGGGGTTGGAGGTTCGCTGTCATCTTGATTTTTTTTTGGTGAATGTTGCATTTGCGGATATCTTGCTTGTTTTTTGACCTAGCTTATTTATTATTTTTTTTAATTTGTGAAATATTATTCTCTTCAATTTTTACTCGATAATTTTCTTAATTGACATTTTTCTGTTAAAGTGTTTTTGGTAAAGCTCTCAATTATGCTCAACTTTTATTAAAATAATTTTTCAAAGTAAAATTTTATTGCATTTTCGAAAAATACATGACTTAACTACGATTACTCAATTTTCCCGCACCAATGACGCTCCGAGGACTGTCACAGCTGCTGAACTAAGACTCGCCGTGCGTCTGCTTATTGTTTAGACTAGACATGAGCGACGCAACAATGAACGCACTTAACTGTCCGAGTGCCGCCGCGCGGTGACACTCGGAGTAGCGTAGCTCGGAAACGGGTGACACTACAGAGAAGGTAGACAATGGAAAGTCCAAAATATAAAGAGAAATGTTTATTCGGGTACGTTTTCCCCTCCGAGTTTTCATTTATCCACAATGGCGCCATTTCGGAATTCTTTAAATTTTTGAAATTTTGATAGCACTAGAACGGAAAATTATGCACAAGATATGCATGTCACATCTAAAATACGAAAGGATATGATTTTCCGAAGCTTTTATGATCATTTCGACCCAAATCGGACCAGTAACCTGCACTTTATAGCCAGCTCTGCAGTTTCTGCGACTTGGGCCCTTTTTGTTTCACAAAAACAGGGAAGCCAACGGGGGGAGAGTAGGGAACTTTTTGGTATGTATTGTCCTGGACCAAAACTACAGTCCTGCAAATTTTCAGCTTTACAATAATTAATGCCGGGTAGAAGCGATATTGACTAAAACTCCTGTGCTATTATAATAGTTCGAACACTCTTAACTTCTACTGTCACTAGAAAGTAAAAATAACATTTAAACCTGGATTTTAAATTGCAGATAAATTAAATAATTTACGAAACGGAGCACTCTCGTTGCCAGATTTAAAAAAAAAAGGTACTATTAGTTCTAGAAGCAGCCATCCCAGTTTCGTTTTATTAAATTGAATTTTGATGTGCTAACAATAATAAATACCAACGTAAAAAGTAGTTCATTGTTGTACAAAGCACCGTGTATTCTATACATGGCTTACAGGTGATTATCAACTTACAATTTTAGAAAACAATGAACCATTTCCACTTTACAAAAAATATATGAGCGATAATATAGACATTCAAATCCGCTTATGTTAACATTTTTGTTGTGTAAAATGGCTGGTGGTAATAAATGTACACAGTACAAAGGTATTAAGTGGAAATATATGCCGTTCTCTGAACTAAATATATGCAAATTTATCATAAATGTCAGTTTGAATGTAAAGTGGGTAATCGTAAGCGTACGAGATTAAATCAGGAGAGACAGAGCCAACTTGTGCCTTTGAAACGACATCAAATCTAGAATATATTGAAATAATAAAACCCGATTGTAATTTACCAAATATGTGAAGTCTTAGGCGCGCCATTTCTACGATTGTGTGGTTGTTTCTCTGACTATTGGTAATAGCGTTATTATTAAATCAACGACGCACCCAATATCACATGCAAGTAGTTCATCACAATGCAGTGGCGTTGATTCCATGAAAGCTAGGCGAGCAGTGCTTCCTTGAAATCAACCAGAAAATATACTTTTGTGTTAGAATTTTCTAAATGTTTGATAACCGATACGCACTTTTTTCACCTCCTGATTATATGAACTTGATTGATGAAACCAACGTTGAATGGAGTGTTAAGTGTTTTAGAATTAGTGAAAACTATTTTGATGCTAGTTACAAGAAGGCATATTAAAATTAAAATATACGTGTCACTCAACTAACAATTACTGAAATGCTTATCATTCTGATTCTGTTCTACTTCTTTGGAGTGATTAAATGATAGTAGATGAGCTGCACCAAGGCAAAACTACCCGCAAATTGACGTATAGAAGCAATCATCCTAAATGGTCTATATCTTCTTCTCACCTCAAACGCCAACGTGAAGACTGAGGATGGAGTATATGCATGACAGGGTAGTACTGGGTTTAGCTTGTATTATCCTCGTGAGCTCAGATCTACACCTGCAATTAGTAAAAAAACGTAAGATTGTTCAAGACAGCAAAACGCTCTGCAGGTGAACTTGGTCTAGTGTTTGACTTCAGGCCAGGAAATTAACAAGATCAACGAGGTTTTACTGGTTCATGTAGTGTCCAGGGACAACGTCCATAAACCTGTACACGTGTTCTATAGAAATGTGGAAAAATTCTGTAGTCCAGTCGATGAAGGTATTTACCCATAAAAATTTGCAAACTGAATAATTCTTTTTAATAAAAGTGTATAGAATAATATCCTGAAAAGTAAAGAAAAATTTTTTTCATCAATTTTTTCAAAATTTTGAAATTAAATCAAGCTAGAAAGAAATAAAATGGATAGATCACATATTTATGAACAAAAAATATCCTGACAAAATTTATCGTTAAAGCCACGGTTTTCCCGGAAAAAAATAGTCAAGTGTAACGTTATAACTCGGAGCGAGATCCATGCGTGCGCGCCCTTCAATACGCATGACTGTGACACAGACGCACTGAATTACATGTCACTAAATCAAAATTTGTTCAATCTATGTGAGTACTGGTTCATTTAAAAGATGGAAATTGTAGCTTTCCGGTGCTTCTTTGTTTTAAACAATAGCAAAGGATGGATGGGTAAAATATACTTATATATATTATCACGCCCGAACTCAATCGTCGCAATAAAAAAACCGCTGCCCAAGGAATCACTACTTCCACATTCAGATTCTCTATCCAAGTCACAACGAAAAAACTTTGTTTGTGGAAATAATTGTTTATGGAACTTTAATAATATTATATTTGAAATCCTCTACCCCAAAAACCCATAAAACGATACCCCACATCGGTAGTGGGGTGGGGGTGGTGACAGGGGGGTGGTAGTGGGGGTGGATGAAGTGAAAAAATATTTTGAGGTTTCTGGTTCTTGTACATAAACTAAATCACATTTTTTTTTCATCCCCTTTAATAATGGGGCGGGGGTGGTAATGGGGGTAGTTAATGCCAAAATTTTTTTTGAGACCTTAGCTTTTCTTGTATATACTAAATACCAATTTTATATACTCTTACCTGCTTGATTTATCCATTTACCCCAATTTACCCCCAACTCTTTGACGGAACAAGATGATAAAGTACATATGTATACCAAATTTCAAGTCAATATCTTAAACGGTTCCAGAGTAAACGTGCGCACAAAAAAAGTTACAGACAAACCGACAGACAGATTTTTTTTTCGCTCAAACTTAAAATCTCGACGTTTCATGACATTTTAAACCTATTTGAACAATAAAAGTCTTTTAAAATTTTTTTGTCGTTACTATACTTCCACTGGATGTGGAAGTAATATAGTAAAAAATAAAAGCCCTTCAAAAAAATTCTTTCTCTTCATTGAGAACTGTTAAAAAGTATGTACACTTCATGATTATTATGGTTTATTAAGTTGTAGTAACAAGAATTCAAAAAAAGTACATCTTAAATCATTTTAATTTCGTTGCTTGATGATTTTTTGATATATATTGGAGGCTGTAACTTGTCGAGAAATTGGAAAAAATAAAATATCACTATTTCGGAAAAAATTTATACTTTTCAAATGTCAAACACAAAATCGTTTTTTCGAAGATCAATCAGATCATGATAAGAAATTGCGATTGTCACGATCTTATCCTTATAGCTATGAAAATATCTTTGATTATTTTGAATATAAATTCTGGAAATTTTCCAATACATTAACAAATGTATAAGGAATCCATTGGATATAGCTGAAATGTGGATAGGTGTAACTGTAATAAATACAATACAGTAAAAGCATGTAAAAATGCATGCGAGCGATTCAGCGGCTATATGTGGTGTCTGTGTATGTGTTCATAATTATATATTTTCCCTCCATACTCACTATTTATCCTCCTATTCACTAAGAGAAATGTTAAAAATGTATAATCAGAAAGAGAAAAAAGCTTTATTTTACTCGATAGAATAGCTAAGAGTTTTTATAATATGCATTTAACAGTGCGCTGGCTGCGCAGAGTGACAAAGTTACTTCACTATTTTTTTTTTACAGGAATACCGTGGCTTTAGCGATAAATTTTATTACATAGTACATTTTTTGTTCAGAAACACGTGTTCTATCCACCTGTATTTTTTAATTTTTCTTACCCTGACTTATTTTAAAAATTTTGAAAAAAATTATTCAATTTGCAAATTATTGTGGGTTTCACTATAAAATGTTCTCTGTCGTCTGGGCTACTGGGTTCGTCAAAAAAACTTACTTTTCCCTTTTTAAGATCAAGATGGTCAAGATCATTAAACGTGCGATATGAGTATGGGTTTCTAATACCAACTGCAGAAACTATCATTAGTTATATTATAGTGGGGGTTCTATGCCACTTGCCTTGAGTAGAGCGACAATGGGGGTCATTATTATCAGCGTGCTCAGGTCTTAGTATCAGAGTAGTAGGCGAGGCATCCACATTCATAATTTTTTTATATTATATTATATATTTGCTTTATTATTAATATCATTTCATTATATTTAATATAAAATAAAAGCTTAGCAACATATTACTTTTATTCATTTGACAATATGAATTGGTAAGCTGGTAATACTTTTTCATTGCTATCATACTTCTTTCATTAAACAAGTCCATTAACTGTTTGACTCACATAAATTCGAACAGGTTGAACTAATTCAGCAGGTCGAACAGCTGTTGAGCGGTTCTATCTTTCTGGCTGTTCATGTGAATTTTATGTTTTGTGTTAAAAATGGCCTGAACACTGCTTACACTAGCCAATAACCCCCTCTAACAGCTATCTGAACACTTCAACAGATGTGGAAACGGTTCATGTCAATCCGTGAGGAATCTTGACAAACTCTGTTCGACAACAATGAAAAAATATTTCCTAATACTTTATCTACTCGATATGAATCAGGGCATTGGAGCACTCTAAGGTTTTGTCAATATTCATGTGTGCTCAGCAAATCATCAACAGTAACCCAGGAAAAAAGTGTAAAATGTGGAAAAGTGGTGGAACAGCACCGATTTGAAAAATTCCTTCTTTCACGTGTTCTCTAGATCCCCCAGGAATATGCATCAACATTGAGCCCTGTATTACCTCCAAAAATGAGAAAGTTAGGGGGGTTTGAAGTGTCCCAAAAAGTAGCTGTCATAAAAAATTTATAAAATTAATATTTCGCCTCGGAAATGGGCTCTGGGGAATTTTTTGGGTCGCTGATCATAAATGCAAGGTCCAAATCCAGAAATTCCATATTCCAGTATGGAATTCGTGCCATTTTTTAATGAAAATTAGACTTTTCGGGAGGAAATTTAAATATGAATATTGTGCTGCGGAAGTGTGCTTTAAGGGGTTTTTTTGTAAGTGCACGCAAGTTCAATGTTTACTGACACTGGCCTTGTTTACGTTGCTGAATGTTTGTGTTTATAAATATAAAAATGTATTCAAATAGTATTGATTCAAAATAATAATTTCTAATAATGTATTATTAAAAATATTGCTATGAAATTTAATTGTAACGCTAATGATATATTATCGAAGTTAATGAGGCCTTAAGTTTGACAGTAAAATGAAGGAAGTATTAAATGTTGACGCCCCAAAACATGTGAGAAAATCTGTACAAGAACTTACACAAAACTTCCCTCTCTATTTAGTATTTTTCGTTTATTAATATTTTTTCTCTTAATAATTACATTAAAAGTTTCTCTTCCCTTTTCAATATTTTCAACTGCATTTCAAATGTTATTTCGTTTCTTTTTGAATTATGTTTTTTGGATGTCCAGCCTGAATATTTTACACTAAAAGTATAGTAGCAGTTGTGTTAACTAGATGCCAAATATTATTGTCTCCCGACACATTTTTTTTCATAAATTACGCAGGCCCGCAAAAAAAAATTCGTGATCGAGAATTAAGACCCACTTTTCTATATGTTTTTCGGTGCGCTGAACACGAATCTGAAGTCGGAATAGCATGTTTCTGGACGAATTTTCGAGCTAGAGGTCAAAATTGGACGAATGAGAAATCTTGATTTGTGATATTTCCAGGTTCGAAATGAATAGAAAAAAATGACATGGAGAGACAATGTACTGCATTACTTGATAGAGCCTCTCATGTACGGTGAGTTCACTTTGGACCGCACTATTATACAAAATTTCCGAGGATATCACTCCCAACAGTGGTTTATAAACATATTAATGTAGACTGATTCGGAATTGTACTTGTGTTCACGGTGCTGAGTAGAACTACACACGCGGAAGGAACAATAAGAAGAGGCGGGATTGTATGGAACACTCAACCTGTGAGATTGGAATCTCGCCGGCATCCACTTGCGATGAAACCTTTTGACGCTTACCTTCGGACGACCTTGCAATCATCTTTTTATTTTTCAACATTTATCGGTCTGAATTTATCTCTCTATTTTCAGTGTAGCCACTTAATTCGTTTATCAAGATGCATTCCTGTAAATTTGGAGATCAGTTATTTTTTTGCTCGTTTCCTAACTCTTTTATCATCGAATGATCTATGCAATGTATCTCTTTTTCGTTCATGTGCCTCTTGGACTGTTTCTCTCTTTAGTGACCAAAAAAGTCCACCATCATATTGATATCCCATCTTCCTTGATACCGTTTCTCGATTTCCTTGATATCTTGATGTAATCGCTTGCCTTGCTCTTCACTGAAGTCACCTAGATTGTCAGGGAAATAACTTAGATGCGAGTCAAGGAAACGTAATTTTAAATTCATTAAACAACCTAATTTTTGGTCATTCTTGATCATCTCAGCCACAACGCTTTCGTAGTTATCACTTCTATGATTCCCTAGGAACTGATGGACTACTGTCTTAAAGCTTTCCCCTGCGGCCTTCTCTTTTGGAGTCATAATTGTAATGAACATATCATTCTTCAAAATATTTCAAATCTGAGGTCCATCAAAAATTCCGTCCTTAAGTTTAGCTTCCGACAACTGACTGAATGTTCGACTCAAATATTCAAGCGCTTTTACAAACTGCTTCATCAAGCCTAATTTTATATGCAGGAAGGAGGATTTTCGACGGTTCAACCAGTGGTTGCTCTATTATATTCTTATCGCCCGGTAAGAGGCACCATTACGTGGGCCAGATCTTTTTTTTTGTAGTGATTGTTTCGATCTCTACTATCCCATTCACAAAGGAATCAATCTACATATTTTGTAAATACTAACTGTTGACCTAAAGTCACGGAAGTAATTTTAAGATTATCACAAGTTTGCCACTTATGTTCTTCATATTTTATTTTTTTTTTAATATCATCTCTATATTGATGCATTTTTCTTCCAAAACAGTCGAATGTACTATGGATACAGTGGCATATTTATTTGTATTATACAATAATACTCATCAAAGAGAAGCACCTTCTCTTTGATGAGTCAATGAACAAACGCCACTCGTCTGCTTTGTACATATTTGGTTTTAACTCATTCATCAACCCATTAATATTATTGCAATACACTAAACCTGAATCTTGGGAGAAATATTGTCGGAATGCTTTATCTCTATCTCGATAAAAGGAAACCTTAGTACCTTTTCCCAAGAAATGTTTCACTCGTAATCTGGAAGCCAATAATTCCGCGGCATTTTTTGGTAGTCCGAGATCACGTTTTAAGTCACTGAGTTCTGCCTGTGTAAACTTTTGTGCTTCTTTGTTTTTCTGGCAGATGAAGCGTAATCATCATCTCCAGAGCTATTTCCATCATTACTATCGCCTCCTTCATTGTGTGCAGTTCTGTTCAGCACCGCGAACACAAGTACAATCCCAAATCAATCTACATGAATATGTTTATAAACCACCGTTGGGAGCAATATCCTTGAGAATTTTGTATAATAATGTGGTATAGTAGTGTGGTCCGAAGTGAACTCACCGTACCTGAGGTTTTATTAACTAATGGAATACATTGGAAAATACTGTATTCTCTTCCAAAAATGATATTTCAATGTCTCTCAAATTTTTTCTATTCATTTAGAACCTGGAAATATCACAAATTCTGAGTTTTCACGATTTTCGTCCAATTTTTACCTCTGGCTCAAAAATTCGTCTACAAATACGCTATTCTGACTTCAGATTCGTGTTCAGCGCCCCGAAAAACATAAGGTGGGTCTTAATTATCGCTCACGATTTTTTTTTTTGTGTGGACCTGTGTTATTTTTTAGGATATCCATATTGTATATTTCTCACTAATAAATAATAGGCTTCATTCTTGGCAATTGTATTAACTACATACCAAGTATTATGACCCTTCGCTACATTTTTAAAATATAGCGCCAACAGGGAGATACGACAGACTGATGGAATTGAATTACCTTAATTACTTCCACATCCAGTGGAAGTATGGTAACGACAAAAAAATTTTTAAAAATTTTTATTGTTCAAATAGGCTTAAAATGTCTTGAAACGTCGAGATTTTAAGTTTGAGCGAAAAAAAAAAACTTCTGTCTGTCTGTCGGTCTGTCTGTAACTTTTTTTTGCGCACGTTTACTCTGGAACCGTTTAAAATATTGACTTGAAATTTGGTACACATATGTATTTTAACGAGATCTAGAACTAGATTATATTTTCATTTTGTTCCGTCGAAGAGTTGGTGGTAAATTGGGGTAAATTTGGGGTAAATGGGTAAATCAAGCAGGTAAGAGTCCATAAAATTAGTATTTAGTATATAAAAGAGAAGCTAAGGTCTCAAAAAAATGTTTGGCATTAGCCACCCCCATTACCACCCCCACCCCCTTATTAAAGGGGATGAAAAAAAAATGTGATTTAGTGTGTGTACAAGAACCAAAAGCTTCAAAATATTTTTTTACCTCATCCACCCCCACTACCAACCCTTTACCACCACCCCCACATCAACTACCAATGTAGCATATCGTTTTATAGGTTTTTGGGGTAGACGATTTCAAATATTATGTTGTTAAAGTTACCTTAAGTAGTATGGATGCGCAGTGGCTTTCCACGAATATTTTGGATGCGCATGACTTTTTTCAAGTATTATAGATCGCAGTAGGTTACCTCAAGTAGTATGGATGCGCAGTGGGTTACTTTAAGTAGTATTGATGCGCAGTGGCTTTCCTCGAGTACAATGGATGCGCAGTAGGTTACCACGAGTAGCATGGATGTGTAGTAGGTTTCCTCGAAGAAAATGCTTGTATTAGAGGCTTCTATCATGTAGTTTACGGCACACAACGATTTTTTATATCTTTGTCTGGCCATTTTCTGCGTATTAGTTCGACATTCAGTTGAAGTATATTAACGCAAAAAATTTTTGGAAATTTTCATTGTTTAAATAGGCTTAGAATATCAGGAAACGTTAATATTTTAAGTCTGAACAAAATAAATTTGTCTATTGCGTCGGTCTGTCTGTTAGTCTTGTATTGTTTTGGTGCTCACGATTACTCTGGAACCGTTTAAGATATTCACTTAAAATATGGACACGTATGTTTTTTAACGAGATCTGGAACCAGATTATATTTTGATCTTATTCCGTTGCAGAGTTTAAGGGTAAATTGGGGTAAATGGGGGTAAATAGGTAAATCAAGCAAGTAAGAGTCCATGAAATTGGTATTTAGTAAATATAAGAGGAGCTAAGGCCTCAAAAAAAATGGCATTAGCCATCCCCATTACCACCCCCACCCTATTATTAAAGGTGGAGAAAAAATAGTGTGATTTAGTGTGTGTACAAGAGCCAAAGTCATCAAGAATTTTTTTCACTTCATTCACCCCCACCTCTGTTACAGATGTGGCACATGATTTCAAATATTATACCATTAAAGTTCCATAAACAATTATTTCCACATAGTGGAGTGCAAATATAGTATTTTGTTGTAAGAGTCTTGGATGTGGAAGTAGTGATTCCTTGGGCAGCGGTTTTTTGGCAGTCTGCATAATCTGTTAATTTATCCTAATGAAACCACAAATGAAAAAAGACCGCAAAAAAATTAACAAATCTACTCGTTTATTTCGGACGGCAACTTATGAAGGTGGCGAAAAATATGTATCAAAATAATTATCGTCACTACCCATCTACAAAAAGTAAAAGAACGAAAATAAAATATTGAATTCTGCAGTGATTGTAAAAACGAAGATAAAAATTAAAATTACAATGATTCGTCTTCATAAAGTATGGAAAAGTTTAAAAACTATGATCCTAAAAATGAGAAATCTGAACATTACTATTTTCATAAGACTGTACTATAAACAGAAAAGTAATTCTTATGTCGTAAATTATCTACATTTTACATTATTATTTACAAAGCTATTGTAACAAAGGTGAGAGTACAGTTTGACAGGTGAAGTGGAGACATGCGTTTTCGTAATTTAAAATCTAAAAGTCGTATTCCCAAATTTGGTCTTCAATCCAACTCTCGACCTTAGATACGCGCATAATATCTTCTATTAATCTTTTGTCAACAGCATCGACCAGTCACTTGTATTTTCTTTAAATATCAATAATCAATCACATTTAAACAATAACGTAAGTTGAATAACACGCAGGAGTTACATGATTAGAAATTATTATATTTCGAATACAGTACGCCTGTATGCTCTTATAAAGCCTTCATGGGTATCTGATAGGTACAAGTGTGTCGGATATGCAATGCCAAATATTAAATGATGAAATATTATGATGAACTGAAAACCACTTTGGGCCGAGAGGATATAATAATAAAATAAGAAAACACTTATAGGCCCATACGATTGAACACAATAACAAGTAAAACTTTGGATGTTCGATCTTCACAGTTCATTATTATTCTTACGTCACAAAGTGTTCTGTACAGGACTAACTGAATTAGAATACTTTGCATTTAAGCTATTCTTTTATAGGGAAGAAAGAGTAATAAACAAGCTAAAAACGTACTCTTCGCCAATTTACTGAGCTTTTTATATATAATTGTTACACATTCTATAGGATACTCTTCGCAGTTTTCTTGTAAATAATGTTAGTTTTTAGACATCCTAAATTTTGTGATATAAACTTTGTTGTGAAAAAATTCTATGAAAAAAGAAATGAAATAAAAAATCCAACCTGTGGGATTCGAACACGGGACGCAACGAAAAGCTTTAGCCGCTGCGCCACCACCTGTTGCTAGGAAAATTGATTGTCTGTAATATATATCTTTCGACATTCATACATATTTCACTTCTAAGTAAACTTCATACACAAAAAAAAAATTGTTATGGAAATAATATCTCGCGATTTCCATTTTAGTACAAGCCACAAAAATTAACAAAAAAAATTTTTTTTTTAATTAAATAATTAATAACTTTTTTATTTACTGATCGATTTTCTTCAAAAACAATAGGGTTCTTCCTCTAGCTAACACTAACTTATTTTCTAAATTTCAATACAATCGGACTTTTCTTTCTTAAGTTATCGTGCTTACAAGAAACGTGACGGACGGACAGACAGACAGACGGACGGACAGACGGACAGACGGACATTTTGAAAGTTGTTCAGAATTCGTTCACTAACACAATGATATGAAAATTTTTTCTCTACGAGCGATATTTACGATTTTAGAAATGTGCCGATCAAATACAATATACTCTTCGTTTTTGCGAAGAGTATAATAAGGTATCATATTCCAAGCAACATTTTTGTGACATCCTACCATTTTAGCACTCATAGACAACGTCAACACTAGCTCAAAATGCGGTCGGACAATGACTGAAACACAAATAGTGTCAAAGTCAACGACGCGACGTTATTGCAACTTTGTCAAACTGTTGGGCTAATTTTAGTAATCAATCAATGTTTGTTAGTCGTTAGTAGATTACTAGTCATATTTGGTTTGGTTAGAAAACGTCGGTTAAACCTCGGTAACTAATAAAAAATGTTGAGGCCCTTATTTCTCAATTGGTCGTTGTTAATCTTACGTCACCAGTCAGCATAATAAGACTGGTTGTTTTAGTTTAAATGTTTGCACTTGTGTTGCCTTCCGTGAATGAGATATGTAAACTATGTTAGTACAATTAGTACAAAAGAGAGATTGTTTCTTATAGCACACAATAATTTTGTTTACAGGAAGCAGTATGGAAAAAGCGGAAAATCATTTAAAATTTAATACATCTTGATATAAAAACTAGGCCTCTAACTACAGGAAAGTGAAATTTTATGAACAAAGAAACACAACTAGAAAATATTATTTAGGTATTAAGTAAATCACAACTTACATATTTTTTTAATTAACCTACTTCCTGTGTATTGTTGCCTGTCCGGAAGGGGGTTACACATTTGGAAAAACGCAAACACATATCCTTACCCACTGGTGTTGTCAGTACCGGGGCTGGGGCTCGAGCCCAGAACGCGATAGACAGTCGGTCAGCATATTCGCCACTCAATTCAATTCCAAAACATTTTATTCAACATTTTTTGGTACAGGAAATGTGCCTAGCCGGAACCCCATCCCGGAGCCAGCCAGACAGCCACGACGTGTAACGTCGTGGTGGGCGTGTGGTTGGGCGGGGTGGGTCCGGTTTGGCTTGTCGGCAATGGTTTGTTAACCAGGGCTCCTATCCGCCATAGGTGGATTTAAAAACTGGGTTGGAATTAAAAATGTGATCACATGAGCCTAAAACTAATTAAGGTAACACACTAAAAACTACACTCGTTGGCAAACGCACTATGAAAAATTTTGATTGTTGATGCGGGAAAACAGAACTGAACGAAAAAACCCGTTCGAGCAAATGACGACCTCGTGGTCTGACTGCCGTCGAGGAAGATGGGGTTTTTAAATCGATGTGGTTTAAAAAGTTTGGATTTACGAAATGTTATTGGTCTAGAGGGGATTTAGAGAGACAAAAAGGGACAAAAAGAACAAATAAGATAAAACAAAAATGCGTAAAAATAGAAATAGGGGGGAGAGGGGCTGAAAGATGTAAAGTTGACGAAAGATGGAGAGTGGGCGTAAAGATAGGTTATCGTAGAGGGAAGTATGGCTAGGGGAGTTGCCGGAAAATAGACAACGCCTGGTGTGGTAAGGGGTGTTTCAGATAGAAAAGTATGGCATTATGCTGTCTGATTCGGGTAATGTTGCGGGTTAGTGGACTACCGTCCAGTTTGAACTGATAGAATCTTTGTGAGATTTCTTGGACGTAGTCCGCTAGTGGAGTTATGCATACTGATCTCTGAGGGAGGTCTGAAATGAGGCGCATAAATTTATGTTCTAAAACTTTTAGTTTCCGCATTGTCGTGGCCGGGATGCTGCACCACACCGGTGCCGCGTATGTGATGGCTGGCCTGATCACCATTGTGTACAATAATACGCCTTAACTTACTGAGCTACTGTGCCGGTAATTTTGAACAGAATAAAAATATTGAGAACACTACCACTATTACAATTAAATTCTATCGCAAGCTCCCATGACGTGGTTTTTTCTTTCGATGTACGAGTATCAGTGTTCTTACACTCGATAACGTTTTTAGACTTCTTGATCCAAAACGACAATCGTAATCTTGGCTTTCTAGAATTATCCATGGTTATGACTGTTGTATAATCATAACCTTGAGTATTGATCTTGGATCAAGCTGAACTTGGTACAACTCGCCATAAACAATTATTATTGGTATTTTGTTTCTATGCTATGTGTTCATGTTAATTGTCATATTTTTTCTTGTAAATTTATGGCCTCCATATTTTGTAATATATGGAATTATATGTATGTTGCATGTTCACGCATTTGTACGCATATTTGTCTCTAATTGTTCGATTTCCATTTATTTGCAAATTCCATATTAATACTTGTAATGCAAAATGTAAACCATGTTAATTGGGTGCTTCTCGAAGAAAATAAAAACCTAATGCAAGTTCAATCTACGGAACAATCTTATTAACAAATCTAAACGATAATTTTTGCAGAAATCAAGCATAATAGTTACATACAAATGCTCATTACACACATTCTGTAATAGTTTATTACATCGATAAACAAAGGCTATAACAAGAAGTGCATTAAGTACCTTATAATATAGCGGCCGTTAATAAAAGCGTCTTTATTTCCATTAGCCGTTTTGTAAGGTTTCTTGATGATATTTCAGTTGGAATTAAAATCGTATCTGCAGATGATTAGCATGCAAACATTCTACTTTACTAGCTTGTTGGGAAACCTTCGTCCCACATTATTTAATTCTGTACAAGCCATAACAAGAAAACACGCACTCGTGGTCACATGTACACACAAAAGTGCAACGTGTCGGCACAGAAAAAACCACTTGTTTGTTATTTATTGGTCGCAGTCACGTGATTTCATTCACTAGCTTGCAAACAGCCCACTCAACTCTCAAATCGCATTTAAAACTCGTGGGAGGTGGATTTCATTTATTTTTATATGCCTTTATTGCTTCATATTGTTTTTATTTACAAGACGTCATATCAACAATAAACAGTGTGGAACGAGAAAATATGCGAAAAATATTATCTTAATGTATAAATATGCCTTTTATAACGGAGAGTTGCTTTCGCAAATTGTAAACAAAATAAATATAACACAGATTTGAATCATTATAAAAAATGTTCCTGGATTCCTTGATGTGAACAATGGCACAGTGAAAACAGCACAACACACCCCACACAACACAAGGCTGTCCGAGGGACGTACTATGGCAAATCCCATTTAGTATTTGGGCTTGCCTATGGACATCCTAATATCCCAGTTTGTATGCTTTTCGACATTCTTTTGGTCATCCCAATGTAACAATTCGGTATCAGATAAAAGTAATACGAGGGACGTCCTGGAGGATACACCGGCGCTCGTATTAAGGACGTACCAGGATATTCCGAGATATTTCGGGATGTCCTAAGTATTATGAATAGGCTGTACAAACTACATACTGAAATGTCCCAGGATATCCTACGGACTGCAAATAGATATTCACGGGCAACTTATTTTTTCTGTTTCTTGGTGGGATCCTCTGCCACATATTTTCTTATAAAACAATGTCCGTAAAATCAACAATCAATAATACAATTATCCAGTATTTTACTGGAAAATAACCTCTACGCCTATGACTTTTATGTTATAGGAGCGTAGAGGTTATTTTAGAGTAAAATACTGGATAATTGCATTATTTTTTAGATTTTACCGACATTGTTTTAGAAGAAAACATGTGGCAAGGAATCCCACCAAGAAACATAAAAATTAAGAAAACGCCACAATCAACATTTAGACAATAATGTTATACTCAAATTTAAAAAAATTGAATTGTAAAAATGTTTAGAATTTTTGTCAAATATACACATTTTTGAAATATTTGCACTTGCCTATTTTTCCTTATAACTTATACGTAATTTCTTTGGTTTATGGTCAGTTAAAAAATAAAATATTATTTTCTTACGATTCAGTTTATTAACCATCATCAAAAACACTACAATTTTATAAAAAACATTTTGTATGTAGATGGAATTAAGTGCTACTTAAATAATAATAATATTTTAATAACAGAAATAAGCTAAACACATTCAATATCCAAAAACATTTGTAATGTTAAAAAGCAAACTTCTTAGAAAAATGTAAAATAAATACCTATATTACATTTGCAAATTTAAATAATAGCCGAACTTGAATTTTTAGGATGTAGCGCACTCCTACTTGTCTATCCGCTTCTTTGCCTCGCTCTTCTCTTTTGCACTTCTCGAATAATCTTTTAACAGCTTCTTTGCTTCATTTTCCATAATAGGTATACTCATTCATGAGTGCAGCGTAGCAGCGTAAATAAACGTAGTTATTATTATTTGAACCACTATTATTAAAAAGATATATGAAAAATGGGCAAGATAAAAATAATAGAAATTATTGAAGGATATAGGTATGACCTATACCATTCAGCGAACAAGGGCGGATCCAGAAAGGTTGCTGGGGGGGGGGGGGGGCACTGCGGCCAGAGGCGGTCTGGGTGTCTAGGGCTTAGTCGGCATTTTACAATAAATATTCAAACTCAGTTCGTCAGCGATTTGAATATTTTTGCTTCGCATGTATCTAAACGTCGTCCCAATTTTTTTGATGAGCGGGGGGGAGAAATCTGAAAAAATTTTTTTGTTAAGCGGAAACGGAAATTCGGAAAAAATTTTTTCTACGTACAGAGAAATCTAAAAAAAAAATTTTCCCGTACCAAATTTTTTTTATAAACATGACCCCTCATTAGACGCAACCCTAAGGCCCAGTCGGCATTTACCAACTAGCCAACCTGGCCAAACCACCACTGACTGCGGCCGTCTACCGCCGAACAATCAATAATTATATCAACATTTTCTTTATTCAATAATAAATAATATTACATCCTATTCTTCTCGGGGGGGGCAATTGCCCCTAGTGCCCCCCCCCCTGGATCCGCCCTTGTCAGCGAATAATAATAATTTACCGAATTATAAATTAAAATCCATAAAGTACACTCTGGAAAATAGAATTTCAAGATAAAATATTGTAATAATAGGTCTCTGTATTTTCATGCAGTCTGTCCACCTGTGTTCGGCCTGATATCGTATCATATCTTTCGTTTAAGAGTGTAATAAAAGTTTCAAAATTTTATCTTAAAGCACAACATTTACTTACTTATTTTCATCCACAATTTGAAACCAACTAGGTTTCAAATTTTTAAATAAGTGGGCACATTATTTGTCGTCATTCTCAAATTCAATTTCATCAGGTTTATTGGCAGATTTGATAATACTTTCATGTGATTCACATTTTATCTACAAGCTGATTTCAGTATTCAATTCTTGAGCCAAATTAATATTTTATTTTGTAGGTTTCTCAGTGATTGTAAAATACGGAAATGTGTATAAATCCTCATATTTTTAGCTTCCTTTGGCATTCTGAAAGTATAAAAAATCGTATTAAATTTCGTGGTTTCGAACACGACATTAATAACTAATTAATATTTAATCATAATCAAATAAATTTTTCATAACATGAAGTTTTAATAGGTTATGTTATATTTTTATACATTTGTAGTCACTTTTTATAGTCTGGAATGAAGACAACTTAAATAAAGCTGAACTAACAGATAAAACACAAAGATACAACTTTAAAATATTTCATACAGCCACTAACAATAATTATTATTTAAATATTTGAAAAAATAAAAAGTAATAAAGCATGGTTATTGGTTGCTGTGTTTGGGGTATTTTCTAGTTACTTTGGTCTGGCCAGTTTAGCCGGCCGGAAATCAAAATTGCGTTTTATTTAAATATATTAGAGACCTAATATTAGGGTACATTTTAAGGAGATTTAGGGCACTTCATCGGATGTCCGTTCTTAATCCCAAAGTTAGTCGACATAGTTAATGCCAAAATGGAACCTATTCAGGATAGCCCATTGACATCCATAAAAGGATATTCTGGGACGTACTAAAATGGGCTGACTTGAGGACGTCCTAAAATAGGATATCCTAAAAGATACATCCGTTTCTCTTTTATTTTACGTACTGGGATATCCAGGTACGTCAATTTGTCATCCCATATCCCGATTGTGCTGTGTGGGACTAAATACTGCACTCGATACGCACACTCAATATTTCAATTTCTCATTAATCGCATATCTCGTCGCATACCAACTGAAAATATTTTCAAATGAAGTACCACCACCGCCAGAAACACATTCATCATAATCAAGTTCAATGTGGTCCCTAAAATGAGTTCAAGAATAACATTAGCTCTTATGATGCCAATGCACAATTTAGAAATTCTTCTTTACCATTTCCTAATAGTTTGATTATTTTGTTAAAATATAGTTGTTTACCTGAAGAAAAAATAAACTTTTCTGAATTATTTTATGTCCTATACCGGGTGGCTACGAATCAACGTATGCCCACAACTTTTTCGTCGTTTTTTAATTTAAAAATTTCGTTTTTAGTACACTTAAATTAGACAAAAGTGGGCTACTTTTAGACTAACGGGAATGAAAATAACACTTCCGGTTCATGTGACATGAACTTTCCTTTTCTTAAATAGAATGACCATATTTTTTTATGGTTTCTTATTAAGCATAAAATTCTAAGTACAACAGCTTTTTTCAAATTTAAAAAATTCCAAAAAATAAGTGAGATACGAAAAATTTTGTTTTTTTTTTTAAATGGCCTAGTCAGATGAACGGGATGTAAGAACATTACTAAGTAGGCTATGGAAATTATTAATAACGTTGTATACTTGTCTGTAAAGAACAAAATATTATTATTTCAGTTACGACTATTTTTAGGTTTTTCTCAAAAGACAAAATTTAATTTTCATTTCCTATGGAAAATTTCTTAATGAGTTTTCTTTTATTAATCACCAATAATGATTCATAAACTTTAATTTTTCTCGCCATTAATCATTTCTTATCTATACCCTTCGTAATAATAAAATAATAATAATAATAAAATTATGTTTAGAAGGTATGCGCCAACAGATAATTTTAATAAAGTACCTATCTACATTTAAATCAATACTTACTACTAAGGATACCGTTAAGAAATAATTAATGGCGAAAAAAATAAAGTCTTTTGAGAAAACCCTAAAAATAGTCGTAAGTAATTCAAATAACTATTTTGTTGTTTACAAACAAGTCTACAATCTTACTAATAATTTCCATAGCCTACTTAGTAATTTTCTTACGTCGCGTTCATCGGACATTTTGAAAAAAATTAATAATTGTTCGTATCTCACTTTTTGGAATTTTTTAAATCAGAAAAACTGGTTCAACCGGAAGTGATATCAACTTCCGGTTCAACCGGAAGTGTTATTTTCGTTCCTGTTAGTCTAAAAGTAGCCCACTTTTGTCTAATTTATATGCACCGAAAACGAAATTTTTAAACTCAAAAACATTTAAAAAATTGCGGACTTACATCCACTCGTAGCCATCCGGTATATTACTTAAAACATGGTAGTCGAAAAAAAACAAGTGTTCAGTTTAAAATTGTTAGGGTTCTAATATTAGTTCTACGAGGCACGGCCTGGTTATTAATTGAAATTTACCAATGCGAGTTGAAAAATTCGGTATTTGACCGAAATATTTTATAATGGGCGCTAAATGAGATAATAAAAATCGTTTTCTAGTCAAAGAAGATAATAAGTAAAACAGCCTTTTTCACAACAGTTGTAGTTTTCAAATCCAATTTATTCAGAAGTTGATGTCCTATCCGATAATATTAACCATAAAGCTGTTTGGAATAATCAGTAGTAGAAAACGTATAGATAATTGGATGTGTTTATTTAAATGTCCTCTTTCTTGGAGATTTTATACAATTTGCACACTGTAAATTCTAGTTTTATACGCTTATTTCCTTCTGCATCTTTAATTAATGGCGTCCAGGATTTTTTTTGACACTAAAAGCAACTTTACAATGTTTGCTTAGTTTAATGCAAATGTACATAATACATAGTTGCAATCTGGAATGTTGGCGAATAAACAGGAGAATTACTTATAAAGGAATTTTGTTCACTTATACACAATAAATAATGAAAATATTTTCTACATTAGAAATGTTCTTTCTTGCATTCATCGTTTATACACACTTTAAAAATAATTTAAAATGTAATACATTACCTCAAAATTTCAAAAACAACAGTTGTTAATAAAGATTTTATATGATTAGACTACATTATAGCAACTTGATGCGCTTGAAACAATACTTAGAAAAAAGTATAATTTCCGAATGAAAATATTCAATGTACCTACTTCAAATAAATGGAAGCTTATGGTTAACTCCATTTAAATATTCTAATAGGTATATGGCTAATTAATAATAATAATAATCGACTTTATTTTATACAAAAGAAAATACAAACAAGGCAAAGTTTACCTTGAGCTACTCTTACACTTTGCCTTGCTTGTAGTTAAAAATATAAACATAAAATTAGACAGATGTATATACTGTCGTGAGCAAAAAAAATAGGACAACTGTTTTTTTTTTTTTTAATGTAAATCTGTCTCTATTTGCACACTTGCAATGAATTTTGACAAATAACTGACAATGTCACAAAAATTAAAGTTAGATGAACACAATTAGATTTTAACAAAAATACGTTATAAGACTTGTCCCATTTTTTTTGCACAAGACAGTACCAACAACCATAAAATAAAATATAAATTTACAGAGAAGAGGAGCATAAACACTCCATATCACGGCACAACGCGGCAACGCATGTCACAGGAAGACTCAGAAGAGGCAGAAGTCTAAAACCAAAAACACGAAAAAAAAGGGAAGCCTAAACGCTCCCTCACGACACAATGCGGATCTTACAAATACCTACACCTCTCGTCCCACATTCCTTTATCATGCGTCATGTGGTTCTCGCTGCAACAAGCATGACCCTAATCCAACCCAGCGTGGACATAACCGGCCCAGCGGTATATCCTGGGAGTGGCAGCAATGCCTACCACACGCTGGCAAATCAAATCAAACAAAATTAAATTTTATGAAAATAAATTATTACTGGCCAAATTCTCGATTAACAAAATACTGTTTCCAATTTTTGTTCACCTTATACTAGACGTAGCTTGACGAAATTAAAAAGTGACCTCCGCCGAGCCATATGAAGTCGATTAAAAAGAAGTATTTATCACATTTGTTGAGACGTTTAAGCCCTCAGATATATCTCATTTCGGAAAAATTGCAAAAAGAGTGATATATGATGTTTTCCGCGATTAAAAAAAAATACTGCGAAATTTCGCAATTTGAACCTCAAATTCGTGTCCAGCCGTTCAAAATACATGGGAACATGGCATTCTGATCTCTGGAAAAAACATTTTTTTATTGTGTTATTGATCCAGCTTACTCGGACCCTGTGTAAAAATAAACTTAATAAATATTATTTCCAAATCCCGGGCTTCGAGGAATTAAGAGAAATGGTAAACTGTTCGATTAGTTAATTCATGGTCGTGGGGATTTCTACGGATTAAGCGTTGAGAGCGCGTGCTGACTGCCTCCTCATCCGGTCTGTTATCTGTCAGATGTTGGTTTGTCGACATATATTTTTAGAGTAAGTGACAGCACAGAAGCTCGGTTTTTAAGCCAACCACAGGCAATCTGCTTTTAAAACCAATAATCAATTTCCAGGCTGCTCTCAAACAAAATAGTTAAATATGTTGTGTGTTGTAGCGATTAGCTTAAGATAAACTACTGCTTAGTTTCACCGAATACAAACATCGATATTTCAAATGCAAATTTGACTAATCGTTCTCGAACCGCCAGTCTTAATCTTTGTTATGTGTTTCTGACAAGTTAATTGACTCTTAATTTGTATTGTTTAGAACAGTATACTGGATGTCCCATATGAAGATTTATTATGTGTTATGCAACACGAAACAGACAAATCGCTCTAATTTTATGTCAAGATCTGAGAAACAATAAATCAAAAAGAGTGAGCTTTATTCACACTCAAAGTTTCGCCGATAAAAGTATTTTTACTTGGTTAATTGCTTCCACATCCAGTGGAAGTATAGTAACGAAAAAAAATTTTGAAAATTGACAAGTATTCTGTTATGTCCACTATGGTGCGTTTATGTTTATGTTATGTTATTATATGAAACGCTGACAGATTTAATAATAAAATACTTGTCATTTTCATAGACTACTGTAGTAATTGTAATTTCCGTTCGTATAATAAATAGCTTAAATACGATTTTCAATGTTTAATAACTGGAAAACGGTTAAAGATAGGACGACAATCATATGTCATATTTTTGAAATCAGAAAAAAATGAGTAATTCAAAAATTCAACAGTGCACAGAGCATTCCATTTAAAGATATATTATTGCTTCTTGTACCTCTCAATTTCTGCACGCCACTGTGCTTCCATTACTTATTGACGGGGTTCAGTTATAGCCCTACAACTTTCGTCCGAATTTTTTTCTATCTCCAATAATAACGATAATAAAGGGTGGCCTTAATATAATGAATAACCCTGTACAAGAACCAAAAGTCTCAAAATATTTTTTTACTATCTATCACCACCCCCACCCCACTACCGTGTGGGATATCGTTTTATAGGTTTTTGGGGTAGACGATTTATTTTCAAATATTATATTATTAAAGTTCTATAAACAATTATTTCCACATACACAATTTTTTCGTTATGAGAGACTTGGATAAAAAATAGATGTGGAAGTAATGATTCCTTGGGCAGCGGCTTTTTGCAGGCAATCGATTTTGATTACAGCTTTTTCAAAAAGGAAGACTCTAAACTGATGGTACCATTTTAGATTGATTTGAACTTTTTCGAGGGGCGAACTGCAAAGGAAATCGGAAATCTGGTGTACACTTAGAGGAAATCTAAGGAAATCTCAGGAAATCTTTTGCTTCTCGGATTTCTCCCCCGTTCTTCAAAAATGTTTTGAAAAAAAATCGAGGAAATCTTAGGAAATCCGAGGGACTATTAGGAAATCCCAGGAAATCTTAGGGAATCCGAGGAAATCTTAGGAAATCCCTGGAAATTTCAGAAATTCTTTTGCTTTTCGGATTTCTCGCTCCGCTCTTCAAAAATTTTTTGAAAAAATTTCGAGAAAATCTGAAGGAAATTCGAGAAAATCTTAGGGAATCCAAGAAAATCTTAGGAAATGCGAGGAAATCTTAAGAAATCCGAAATCTGGTGTACAAAATTTTGCGGCTGACCCCTCGAACTTTTTAGTTTTAGAATTGTCACTTAAAATTTCTATACGTCTCCGTCGGTTGGTCTGTACGTACTTCCGTACGTAAAAAGTACTCTTGATGAGAAGGCTCAAATTAACGTGTATTACGCATTAGCCTACTCAGCGATCTGCTATATTATTGGTTGGAGACAAGCAACTTCTAATGTAAGGGTATTTATTCTACAAAAGAGAATAATACGCCTTATATTTATTTGACTTAAAGCGTGTGGGCTCCTGTAGAGACATTTTGAAACAGAAAAAATATTAACCGCAGCTTCAATATATTTATTAACATTATTACAGCACATTCATAGCAACTAAAAATGCACCAGTGAAGCACACAAAAAATCATCATATTATGCAGGTTGCCACTATTATGTGACCACACAAAACAAAAAATTTTAAATCACCAAAACAATTTACACACAAAATTAAAAACATGCTAATAGATAATATTATTTACAATATAAATGCACTTGAATAACATATTAAATTGCAGGAAAATGAGATTTTTTTGATTTCTTATAACTTTAAAAACACTATTTTAAATATTGCTATAATGCCTAATCATAGTTAATCGTCTGTACCACATTTCTCGTTTGTTACTTACCTTTTATTTGTTTATTTGTTCACTTACCTACATTTGTTGATAACGAAATATACCCATAGTATATAGAATTGTTACATACAATTAATTTATATTTTTTATGTTTTTATATTTCTTTTGTATTTTTTTGTGTCATGAATTTTTGTTCAAATTGACATACCTTATCCATTGTACAACAATTGTAATTGTACCATTGTGGCGTTTAAAGATGAATAAATTGAATTGAGTTGAATTAAATTACGTAGAAACAGATTGCAGCCCTTAACAGGTCAACTTGAATTTATTTTAATCGCTTCGTCTATCGGAACAAAATCATATTGAATTTCATAACGACCGTCAAGTAGTTCAATTATTATAAACAATTGTTTAACACCATCAGGAATTTGCTCGGACTATTTCTTTCTTTTTCTGCATTTATTGGATAAATAAAACAATTCACAGCTCCACAAAATAATAAAAGTGGTCTGTTCCTAGAGCTCCATTGGATGACCTCTATGTATTTCGACTTGCTGAACATGAATCGGGTGTCCATTTAGCTCTTAGCTCCATCACCCACCATTTTTCTGTAAATCGAGAAAATAACCTAAAAAAAACTCACAATTTAGGTTATTTTCGGGATTTACTAAAAATAGGTGGGTGATGGAACTAAACGGACACCAGATTCGTATTCAGCATGTTGATATACATAGGAGTTGCCCAATGGAGTTCCAGAAACAAACATTTTTTTTGTGTGTGTATGCCTGTGTAATATAATAACGGATGTCTCAACAAGAGCGCCGGATTTGAATTTGCCGCCATTTGGTTTGTGCGATTAGTTCCGTGTCCATTTGTTGACAGTTGTCATGTACAAACTACGCGATTAGAGGTCATGCAGCACTATTCAAACGAACAACATTTAATTATTGTGAAAACTCACTACAAAAGCGGTGAATGTTTTGCGGAAACAGTTCGCAGATTACATGCAATTTTCGGTCGCAACAATGCACCAAATGAGTCGACAGTTCGCCGTTTAATTAACAAATTTGAGACAAAATTCACGTTGATGGATGAGAAGACCACTGTGCGTGGCCATCCTTGTCGGTTGCTCGAAAACATAGCCGCAGTGAGGGGAAGTGTGGCCGAGAATCCAGACACTTCCATTCGGCATCGTGGTCAAGAATTGAACATTACCAGACCCACTTTGCAACGAATTTTAACAAAAGATCTTCATTTGCACGCATATGAGATTCAATTGACGCAAGAAATCAAGCCAAGGGACCATGCGCAGCAACGTGGATCCGTTGATTGGGTGCTGGAGCACCACGAAATTGATGCGGATTTCTGTAAGAAAATCATTTTCTCCGATGAGGCACATTTTCAACTAAACGGGTATGTAAATAAGCAGAACTGCCGAATTTGGGGTGCTGAAAATCCTCGTGTAATACTGGAGAAACCAATGCATCCACCGCGAGTAACTGTTTGGTGCGCATTTAGGGCTAACGGAGTGATTAGACCGTATTTCTTCCAAAATGCGGCTGGAAATGTGCTAACTGTTAATGGTGTACGATATCGCGAAATGTTAACCGAGTTTTTGTGGCCCGAATCGGATCGAATTGATGTGGATGATATGTTTTTCCAACAAGACGGTGCGACCTGCCACACAGCTCTCGAAACAACGGCGTTACTGCGGATCAGGTTTCCACACCGTGTCATTTCTCGGTTTGGCGATCAACATTGGCCATCAAGGTCGTACGATTTAACGCCGATGGACTACTTTCTTTGGGATTATCTGAATGACAAGGTGTATGAGAATATGCCACAAACAATTAAACGCCTTAAAGAAGAGATACAGCGCGTTGTTGCGGAAATAACGCCACACATAACGCGAAAAAGTCATCAGAACTTTATGAAGAGAATGACCGTGTGCCAGAGGTCCCGTGTTGGCCATTTGCCGGATGTCGTATTTCATGTTTAATCGCAACTATTCCCCTTCACGTTGAAAAATAAATATTCGCTTAATTTAAAAAAAAAGTGTTTTTTTTACATTAAATCCGGCGCTCTCGTTGAGACACCCGTAATATGAATATCACCGGATCCTCCGCCATTTTATCGAAAACCCCGTATGCAAATATATTACACACAAACACACACGAAAAAAGTGAAAAGTTGGCTGTTTCTGGGGCTCCATTGGGTAAGCCCTATCTATTTCGCCATACTGAATACGAATTGGGTGTCCGTTTAGCTCCATCACCCACCAATTTTTAGTAAGTCCCGAAAATGACCTAAATTATGAGGGTTTTTTTAGGTTATTTTCGCGATTTAGAAAGAAATGGTGACGATGGAGCTAAACGGACATCTGATTCATATTCAGCACGTCGAAATAATAATAATAATAATAATATTTATTTTCCATATTTGAATATTAACAGTTTTTACAATATTTATTCAACACACATTGGTGTATAATTTTGAACCCTATTTTTTATCGGCAAATATGAAGATAATTGTATATACAAAGATAGATCGTGAACATATAATGGTAAATAAATAAACGGAGTATCCCAGTAAAGGTAAAACCTTGAGGCGTGGGATATACAAGTTTATTAATGAGTGGTGATAAAATGCAGGTAGGTCATGCAGTTTTTACTAAATGAGTTAGTAACAATAATTTCTGCTAATATTCTGTCATGTAGTGGTCCTGGTTTAATGTTATTATTTGATCTCACATACTATGTTTTACAATATATTCATTTATTTGTTGCCTGGTTATATTTGACATCCATTTTTTTATTTTATTTTTAAACAGATTAATTGAGTTGAAGATTTTATTTTCAGGGGGGACCAGGTTATAAAGTTTTGGTCCTATGTATATGTAATTTCTTTGTAAAATATTTTTTTCTGGTTTAGGGATTAATTAGCCCACAGAAATTAGCATTTCACCTAGACAAAATTAGTAAAATCTGAATTTTTTCACAGACGTTCTTTGAGGTGTCCCAAACTCAAATCCACAAAAATCACAAAAATCCCAACAAGGCTGCCCCAAGTCTTTTGCAAATATCTCGCGTCCTATGCATCGGATGCCCATGAGGTCAATGTGAAAGTTGTAGAGAATTAAATTATCTACAAGTTGTCTTTTTTATTTTACGAAAATTTAAAAAATAACTAAAGTAAATATTGGACTTTTTGTATAATCGTTGTGCATTCTATAGGATGCTATTCGCAGTTTGTTTGTATATAATGCCACTTTGACAGCTGTCAAAAAATCTTCTTCTCCTGAAACCTTTTGTCATCTGTCAGTTTGACATCTGACATTAGTGACAAGCAACCAAACAACAACCTTTCCCGACCAATTTAGTGAAAATCGGTCGATGCCAGAAGATAAAAATAATATTTAGCAGCTCAAATTGAAATGGTCCACTATGAACACTTCACCAGCCCCAGCTGGCAGAGAAGCTGTCCACAAAGAATTATATGGTTTTTAAAAATAAATAAAAAAAACATAATTAAATGAGATCGATGATATTTTGTAGTGCTCTTTTCGGCTTCAAAGATCCACCGGGTGGGGAGGTTCCAGCCGCTTTCCGTAGCTGCCGATTTTTTTTTAATATTAACGTCATGGCTGAGTTTATCCATGGCTATTCCACCACTCAACCAGGACACATATTCAACAGACAATACATCAACTATTCCCCGAGACATTGGCATCTGCCGCAACTGAGACTCGAGGAGACATAACAGAGACTAGTGTTGTCTCACTTAATCGTGGCCTAATCTATTGCTACAACTTGGTAATACATTAAAAACGCCATTAAGCATCCACATTCCAGCCAGAATTCGAACCTAGAGCTTGAGGCTCAGCAGATAAACATATACCAAAATCGAGCTGTTTATCATTTTTCCGCAATTTGGCAACCAATTGTCTAAAATGCCGCAAAAAATATATACACATTAATTGAAATGGTCAAATAAAATATTTTGAATAAAAAGAATTAAATCAAATTACAGTTATCACTAACAAAAAGTTATCTATTCACATTATATAAACTTCGAAAATGGTTTCCAATATTTTCTATATCAGATATTGGAAACAAAAAGAAAGAAAACAATTTTAAATATATTTTTATTGATATTATTAAGATAAGAGACTACGAACTTTAAGTTTATATATCCAACATATAGAGCAAATACATAATAAGCTTGTAGTAAAGCCTGGCATGTAAAACAATTAACGGTTTCATTCATGATTAATTATTACCTAATCAACAAATAATAGTCTTCTAGTAATGAATGTATAATGAAACATCGTTAATATATGATAAAGTGTCTTCAGTGCTGAGTAAAAGATATAAAAACAGATAATTAATTCATATTTGATAATATTACCTAATTAATGCAAATTATTTGTATTATTAATTAATTATCTCTGTAAATATGGCCACACCAGGTTGTAGGCGGGCTTCTTACGTAATGTCTCCTTTTCCGTATGAATGCCCATAATAATTGTTATAACAGGTGTCACTGTCCTCAAATTTGTTTTCACTAAAGATAGTGTGAAACTGAAATGTTTTTAATAGAAATGTCTGTAGGAACAGAAATATATACTGCTGCTACTGTATTATGTCCAACGACGATAGTATTAAAAAAATATTGTTGCTCAATGTACGTTATGGATGTGCCATCATCACCAAGCGTTCAACATAAAACTCATTGGGGAAGAAATATTCCTAAAGGCATAGGTACGCAAGACAGGTTGATTCTACGATTATACACCACGATCTTCTAGGTAGAGGTTGTCATCTTTATGATGCATGTGCCGCAGAGGTAAGAAAACAGTTCGGAGAAAAGAAGTATATCTTCTCCGATAGGTCTTAAAACAGTCTCTTCGTTTTAGAAAAGTTGTCCCTGGTTCAAAAATATAAACATACCCTTGAACAGCTTGCCAGTCATAAAGAGGCAAATCTGGTATTGATTTAGGATACACTGGGAATTTAAACAGCAAGGCAACAAGAAAGTATATGACTTATAACCTCATTAGGTTAAGAAGTAGTGTAAGTCAGGACAATGGTTCTAATATGTTCAGTAAGACATATTATTATTGTGAAAATGGATACAGTTCATAACTACATATCGTAGTCTGATTTGGCCAAAAATAGTCCAGAGGACAAGAAAACTGCTCTCCGTGCCTTTCTAGATATAGGAAGAGTGTTTGAAAATACCTTCATTCTAGTAATTGCTGAATTTAAGAAGGGCATTAACAACAAAACGGCTAAATGGACAAGGCCCATGTTGTCTTATTAAACAATACCGACTGATTTCATTCACAAATACTGCTCACTCATCCCACATTTATTTCGTCGAAAATAACATTTAAAAAAAAACCGCTGCCCAAGGAATCACTACTTCCACATCCGGATTTTCTATCCAAGTCACACAACGAAAAAATTTTGTATCTGGAAATAATTGTTTACGGAACTTTAATAATATAATATTTGAAATCCTCTACAAAAACCCATGAAACGATACCCCACATCGGTAGTGGGGTGGGGGTGGTGACAGGGGGTGGGAGTGGGAGGTGGATAAAGTAAAAAAATATTTTGAGGTTTCTGGTTCTTGTACACACACTAAATCACATTCTTTTTCATCCCCTTCAATAATGGGGTGGGGGTGGTAATGGGGGTGGCTAATGCCAAATTTTTTTTTGAGACTTTAGCTTCTCTTGTCTATACTAAATATCATTTTTATGAACTCTTACCTGCTTGATTTACCTATTTACTCCAAATTTACCCCAATTTACCCCCCAACCCTTCGACGGAACAAGATGAAAATATAATCTAGTTCTAGATCTCGTTAAAGTACATATGTGTACCAAATTTCAAGTCAATATCTCAAACGGTTCCAGAGTAAACGTGCGCACAAAAAAAGTTACAGACCGACAGACAGAAATTTTTTTTTCGCTCAAACTTGAAATCTCGACGTTTCATGACATTCTAAGCCTATTTGAACAATAAAAATTTTTTAATTTTTTTTTGTCGTTACTATACTTCCACTGGATGTGGAAGTAATTTTGATATGCTCCCTTTATATTGCAAGTCTAGAAAGAGGACCAGGATATGATAACAAGTTCATCTTATTTATAAATAATAAAATGCTACTGTTGTAGTGTCTCGAGTCGGCAGCAGTGGTGGAACTAGGGGGGGGGCGGCTAGGGGGCACTGTCCCTGCTTATAAAATTTTGTACTTATCTGCTCACAAAAAGAAAATCATTTTGCGTACCCACCCGCTCATCAAATACAATGTTTTTCCCATCTTGCGTCCCCCCGCTCGTCAGAAAATATTGTTTTTGCATTTTGCGCCTCCTGACTCGTCAAATTTTTTTTTCTATCTTGCGAGCCGTTCGTTCAAAAATGTTTTTCATTTTACGTCTCTCTGTTCATTAATTATTAGACCTGGAAGAAACTTCCAAAAGTCCTTTTATTTGCACCACGCCACGCCGCCTTTTAAACGCTCTGCCCGCTCGTTTGACAATGTCTACATTTTCGGCGCGATTTCAGATCGAAAAATGCCCTATTCCAGTATTGTAGTACGTTGCCAGAAAAGATCCGTTGCCAAGCAATGATCAACAAATCCGTACGGGAATGTTACTTTTTCTGAAATCGATCGGCAATGTCTACATTTTCGGCGCGATTTCAGATCGAAAAATACACAATTCCAGTATTTTAGTCCATTGCTAAGAAACTATCAGAAAACAGACCGGAAAAGATCCGTTGCCAAGCAACGATCAACAAACCGTGACCATTAAAAAGTGTTTGTTCCCTTTCTTTACTATCATACAGAGTGATTTATGAATTTTGTCCAAAAATTGTTTTGGCCATAACATTTTAACGGTTAATCCGATTTGCCTCATTTTTTACAACAATATACACTGTTGCCTATCAACCATCATACATATCCAAAATTTAAAAAATCCAGGGACGGTTTCAAAAAAATTTGTTGGACTGCTTCGTATACGATAGTTCACCCTGTATATGATTTATCTAAAACTTGATATGAAATTTGTATAGGACACAAATAGGTATATTATTTGAAATTTTTGTCACACTCTCAACAATTTTTTTATTAACGATCAATTTTCAAGTCAAATGAAAAGTTTGGCAAAATGGAATATTTTAATGCATACTAATATTAATTAATACAAAAATTTAGCTAGAAGAAAATAATATCTACATACCTCGTGCCTAGGTTTAGTAAGTACCATCATTTTAATCAATTTCCAGGCCAGGTCTTAAAAATGTGGCTGATGTGATCCATCTAAAAAGTTGCCTCTGTATGTAGAAGCATAAGAGTCCTAAGTGATTTCAGAAAAAATAGTTTTCTAAAATAGATCGGCAATGTCTACATTTTCCGCGCGATTTCAGATCGAAAAATGCACAATTCCAGTATTTTAGTCCGTTGCTAAGAAACTATTAGAAAACAGACCGGAGAAGATCCGTTGCCAAGCAACGATCAACAAAACCTTACGGGAATGTTACTTTCCCGGCCTAGGCAGGGAAAGTAACATTCCCGTACGGTTTTTATGTATATTTTAGACAGTAAATAAATACACGCAGACAAACTAACTCGCATTAAAATTGCATTTATTAGTAAACAGTTAGATTGTAATGAAGAAATGTTAAGCATTAATACAAATTCCTTAATTTATAATGATATTGACTGATTCCAGAAAAAATAGTATGTGTACTTCGGTGTGAAAGCACATTCCCGGACTTCGATTCCAATTTGCATCGTCGTCCGGGAATGTATTGCTTTCACACCTAAATAAACAATATACTATTCGCGGCCTAGGCCGGGAAAGTAACATTTCCGTACGGTTTTTTATGTATATTTTAGACAGTAAATAAATACACGCAGACAAACCAACTACATTAAAATTGCATTTATTAATAAGCAGGTAAATTATAATGAAGAAATGTTATGCATTAATACAAATTCCTTAATTTATAATAATATTGATTGTGATTTCAGAAAATACTTTTTCCAACCTAGCGTACTCACAACGCCACTGTTATGAGAATACATTTCTCAAAATGTGAAGTATTTAATAAATAAAACGTTCTGAAGATATTCGTAAATCGCACGAGGTCAGCTCGCATCTAGGAGTCATCAATTCTGGTCGATATTTAAATAGGGAATTAATTTAAATGAATGGTAATTTAGCAAAATTAATACAAGTAGTAATAGTACGGATTCGATATGTTGTAACGTATAATTTAGCATAATGTACAATTTATAAGGTAACATTATTTTGACATTACCTACATAAGGAAGATGTAACCTCAAACGATAAAAATGGGGGTCATCATAATTATTGTAATTAGTCGCTGGATGGATTGCAGGCATACATTGTCATTTGCATAATTATAATTGCAAATACTCCGAAACAAACTCAGCATAACTGTGGGTGAATTCGATATGTGTTCTCAATAATTTCCAATTCGCGAAACAATATGTGGGTGGTGTGAGAATATTATGATTACACAATTTGTATTAAAAATACTTACACTACTGCATTTGGCTTATTAAGCATCAAAAGGAATGCATAACAACTTTGGAAGTAATTTGTAAAGTTACTATAGTTGTTATATTATGATACCTTTTAGCCAGACCAGGGGGTGGTTAACTAAGGAATATATGGGTCTATTCGACATTAACCTATATGTAATTTAAATTCGCAATGAGAAAAGTTCAGTAGTGAATGATTCTTTTTAATTGTATATCGTTTGCTTATTACTATAAAAAAACCGCTGCTCCAGGAATCACTACTTCCACATCAAGATTTTCTATCCAAGTCACTCACAACGAGAAAATGTTGTATGTGGAAATAATCGTTTATGGAACTTTAATAATATAATATTTGCAATCCTCTACTCCAAAAAACCATAAAATGATACCCCACATCGGTAGTGCGGTGGGGGTGGTGATAGGGGGTGGTAGTACATTTTTTTCATCCCCTTTAGTAATGGGGTGGGGTGGTAATGGGGGTGGCTAATGCCAAAATTTTTTTTGAGACCTTAGCTTCTCTTGTATGTACTAAATGCCAATTTTATGGACTCTTACCTGCTTGGTTTACCTATTTACCCCAAATTTACCTAAATTTACCCCGACGGAATAAGATAAAAATATAATCTAGTTGTAGATCTCGTTAAAGTACATATGTGTACCAAATTTCAAGTCAATATCACAAACGGTTCCAGAGTAAACGTGCGCACAAAAAAGTTACAGACAGACAGAAAAATTTTTTTCTCTCAAACTTAAGATCTCGACGTTTTGTGACATTCTAAGCCTATTTGAACAATTACAATTTTTTAAAAAAAAATTTGTCGTTACTGTACTTCCACTGGATGTGGATGTAATTATCATGAAAATGTGGACACACCGGACAAAACTACCAATTTCAGGTACTAGTTAGGAACGTAGATTTCAATTTTTGATAGGAACCAACTCCTCCGTCGGCGATCTTGGATTTTATAGCGGCCATTTTAAAATATAGGTTATATTATCAATATCTCGGCTTATAAACCACTTAGGACCACAAACTTGGTGTCTACATATTTGGGGTCAGGGAATACAACTACACAATTTTTAAATGTATCACACTATATATTTATTCACTAATATATGTCCCAATTACAAACTATTCACCGAGGAACTGTTTTGTCCGGTGTGTCTAGATTTTCTAATACGTTTTTTTATTTTGTTTCAAATTAAATTGTAATACAAGATGGATTGGAACAAGTGCATGATCTGTCAGAAAACAACTTCAGAAAATCTAATATGTCCACTCAATGCACATGGAATCGAAGACAAGACAACACCATACAGGTTTTTTTTAACACTATTGTGGTTTGGAAGCTTGGAGTCATTGCCAGTGAAACTAAATTTTGGAAGCGACATGAATGCGGATGAACTGGTCCAAAACCACGGTGGATGGCAGAAATCTTGTTACGTCAAGTTCAGCAATTTGAAGTTGGATAGAGCTAAAAAGCGGGGAAATACTTCAGAGGGCAGCATAACTGTGGAGAAACGATCCCGGCGTAAAGCGAGTGACAAAATGGTGTGTTTGTTATGTCGTGGAAGCGATGGACTCCTTCATGAATTTCGATCATTAACGGCTGATCCGAGCATACTAAAAATGGTAACAGAACTGCAAGAAACCCAAGTTGTTGGCTGCATTAGAAGGTGGTGATCTCATTGCCCTTAACGCCAAATATCCTCTGCAATGTTATACAGCACTGAGAAATCGCTACCGGTCTACTAGAGCAGGATTTGGTGGGAGTATCTGCAGAGGAAAGTCAGATAAAAGCTACAGCACTTGTGGAGCTTTATACTTATATATAGAACTATGTGGAAGATAGGACCTTCTACTTTAAATTTTCAAAGTTGCATGAACTGTATGAAAACCGATTAAAAATCCTTGACATTGAGAAGGAGATTAACAGAACTAGATTAAAGGAGAAAGTGCTAGCTTACTTTCCACAAGCACAAGAAAATTAAAGTAGAAGGTCCCATTTTCCACACAGTTCTCTATATAAGTATAAGCTCCACAAGTGCTGTAGCCTTTAACTGACTTTCCTCAAAATCTTTCCACTTTCATCAAACCCTGCTCTAGTTTCCTTAGGTGAGACCGGTTGCGATTTCTCTGCGCTGTATAACATTGCAGATGATATTTGGCGTCAAAGGCAATGAGATCACCACCTTCTAATGCTGCCAACAACTGGGTTTCTTGCAGTTCTGTTGCCATTTTTCGTATGCTCGTATCTGTTAATGTCCGAAATTCATGAAGGAGTCCATCGCTTCTACGACAACAAGCACGCCATTTTGTCACTCGCTTCACGCCGGGATCGTTTCTCCATAGTTGTGCTGCCACCTGAAATATTTCCCCGCATTTTAGCTCTATCCAACTTCAAATTACTGAACTTGACGTAACAAGATTTGTGCCATGCATCATAGTTTTGGACCAGTTCATCCGCATTCATGTGCTTTCAAAATTTAGTTTCACTGGCAATGACTCCAAGCTTCTAAACTCATCTTGTTCAAGAAAGACCGATATGGCGTTGTCTTGTTTTCAGTTCCATGTGCATTGAGTGGACATTTTAGATTTTCTGAAGATGTTTTCTGACAGATTATGCGCTAATTCCAATCCATCTTGTATTACAATTCAATCTGAAACAAAATAAAAAAACATATTAGAAAATGTGGACACACCGGACAAAACAGTTCATCGGTGAATAGTTTGTAATTGGTACGTATATTAGTGAATAAATATCTAGTGTTTATTTAAAAATTGTGTAGTTGTATTCCCCGACCCTAAATATGTATGCTTAGACATCAAGTTTGTGGTACTAGGTGATTTAGAAGAGAAGATATTGATAATATACCTATTTCGAAATGGCCGCTATAAAATCCAAGATGGCCGACGGAGGAGTTGGATCCTATCAAAAATTGAAAGCCACGTACCTACCTAGTACCTAGAAAAAAATTGGTTTTGACCGGTGTGTCCACATTAACGCGAAATTCGACGTTAAGCTGTCCCACTAAACATACAACGTATTTATTGAATTCTGTAAAATGCCAAGGTACAGTCATGGAAATTTAATGCAACTGAGTAGGATAGTTGATATGTAGAAAACAGTGATATATTTTTCACAAATCGCTATCGAATCGGTTCGAGTTAATCGACTGTTAATGAATAGGGAAATTAAGTCACGATACATAAAGCAGTAGATTATCCCAATAATTAATTGTTAATTGGGCACGAAAAAAAATGGTATATTGATTTTCGCAATATTTGCATCGTTTGATAATTATTAATAGTAAGAAGAAGACACGAAGCTCATATCCTACCTACAATAAGAAATGGTATAGTTTACAGCACAATTCTTGGGAGTGTAAAAAATGTCGGCGCCTTTGGCGGTGGGATGCGGCGTGTTTGATGGTCAAAGGCGCCGATATTTTTTGAGTGCCTGGTAAATCCGCTATATAGTTGTCTTCAGGTCTACTAACCACTCAAAAAATGTCTTTGACCATCAAACACGCCACACCGCACCGCCAAAGATGCCGACATTTTTTACACGCTTAACAAGTGTGTAGTAAACTTTAGCAATATGAGTGGCTTGTTGTACTAATATAGTTAAGTACAGTGTAACCAAAGATAATTACACAAAAAAATGACTAATACAAAGCCGAAAGAGGCGGCTGCTTTATTATGGGCGATTTAACAATTATTAGTGCCTGCTGTAGAAAAACATAGGCCGAATCGGGAATCACACGGTTCACTTCAGTATCATGAAATGAATATTTTGTCAAAACGAAAAATATTTATCGCAGTTTTATTAGTTCTAAAAATAAATGTTTTTATATGAATGATTTATTTAACACTAGTTGTTTATATTAAAAGAAACATAAATAAATGTATTTTTAGATTTATAAGTATATTGAAGAGCAGTAAGTATATAAAAAAAGATTACTAGACTTTTAAAAGATTTTGAATAAAGTATGAGATGACCATATAGCCTAAAAATTTGGACTCTATTATTCCATATTTAACCCGATAGAGCTGATTTGGGATCAAGTACAAAGAGAGTTCGATCAAACGACGTCATTTACATTTGGGTAAGAAAGAATCTTCTTCTGTTAGATGAATTTCTTTTTAAAAGTTTAAAAAAAAGAATTTCGTGGTGTCTTCAGTTGCCTCCTTTACTTCACCCACATAATATTTATACCTATTTCTGGGGCAAAAAAATATGACCACCACAGATTCGTTTGTAGATGTTTTCATTGATAGAAATCTCCTCATCTTCATTGACGGTTATTTCCTTGAAAAACTCCGAATTAATATCTTCTAATTCCGAGACAACTCCAGTTTTCAGATGCAGAGGCATTTTCAGTTGATTAAAAATAAACATATAATTTCCATATCAGAAACTATTTATCTCTTTATAGGTGCAACAGTTAAGGCAACATTTAGTCTTTTACCCCCGTTTTAGAAACAAGCTTTTTCCATTATTCTGGTTTCCATATATTTTTTTTATCTATTTATTTAACTTCGGCCTATTTTCGCTACCAGGGCCTATCACCGACGCCAGGAGACAATCTACCTCCGACCTGTAAATTTTGCCGAACCTCTTCTCGTAAGAAGAGTAGGGATCTTTTACTTGCCTAACATTTAATAGACAAGGGACCGCCTGCTTTACATCCCTTCCGAAGGATGGTATATCCACTAGGTAATCCTCGTCTTGAAATTACATAGCTTCCGCGTATACATTGATATACAAACGATCAGAAGGTGGGACGAGATCGCTACGTTTCCCAGGATAAATTTCACCTATCGAAGTACTAACCGCGCTGCACGTTACTTCACTGGAGTATCGAGATACATACACAGTCAAGACGCATCTACGCACGCCCCTGGTTTCCATAATAAAGTCAATGAAACTTGAGGACCAATGATTTTCTTCTTGTTTTCTACCTTTCTTGGTTTATTTCTAATGTTAATTTTGGTAATTTAGTTTGTATTAACTACATTTTCTTTCTCTGGCATGGTTAAACTAACCCGAATATATATGAATTCCAAGAGAAAATAAAATTACAAAAATACTTATCTTTACAGATTTTATATAAATATGTAAAATTGGTCAAACGAATGGTTTGGAATTTATTGTTTGTTGTATCGCGATTTTTACTACTGAACCTTCTTTTATGTTTTGCAATCCCTTTCCAAATAATTTCTCGAGTCTGCCCAATACATAATTCAGGACATGTATGTATTACCTATCAGCTTACAAATTACGGATTTATATATTTTTTAGTTTAGTTTTAGTTTTATCTGTATTATTTCCAAAGTACGTATTATTTGTTTCGTAGCATATAACCTTGTTTTTTTTTCTGTATGTGTTCTGTAATTAATTTAGTCTTGTACTACTCAACATCTGCTGAAGGCAAGGTGTGGTTAAACAATTGTCGTGTAAAAAATAAACATTTTGTGAAAATCAAATATACAAATCTTTTCTGTTAAAATGTATCACGACTTTCGTGAAGCAACGAACTCTAGCAATTATTTTCTTTAACATACGAAAAAATAACTTTGTACTGCTTTGCCCGACCATAACGACATAATAAGATTTTTGATAACTGTCGTTAACCAAAGTTAATTTTCTAAAACCTGGTGTAATCCTATATCGAAGAGATATTTAATAATATAATTTATATCCTAGTCATCAGGTCAACAACTTGAAGCATCTTATAGAAAACACACGTCTTTTAACACATTTTTTCGTATATGTTTATAAGATTTAATTGGGTCAATACTCAGTTTATACGCTTTTTTCCATTTCCGAAGATTAATTATTTTTATTTATGAAAGCGCACTTAATGATATAAACTAGAGGCACGTGTTTCAAATTCGAGGCGAATATGTATCGAATTACTCAAAACTTAATATGTTAATTAAAATTGATTAAGACATCTGTGATAAAGTAAGGTAATAAAAATAACCTAAAGGAACTAATTTACTTGGAATTTAGGGAAATGGATCCTGTCATAAATATTTGTTTTCTAAAGGAAATGATTCAAGCAAGTTAATTTTAGCTAGTAAATATTTTAAGTAGTTAATATTGCTTACAAGTTGTAACCTCATTATCTAGAAATGAGATGTTAATAACAAATTTTTGTTTTAAATAGCAGTAAATATGCCCCTGAAGTAGTTTGAAGAAACATCAAAACAACCTAACATTATCACTAGACGCGCATTTCGCCAACCATGTTGGCATCATCTGGGGATAATTAAAACTCAATTTCAATCATTTCCAGATGAACTCTTTTATCTTCGAACAACCTATGTAATGGATTTCTTTTACTCTTCTTGCTCTACATCACATGTTCCCTCTTCAACATCCAACAAAAGTCTGCCATCATATGCTCATCCCACTTTCGTTGATATCGTAATATAAAAGAATTGCAAAAGCAAGAGATCAAATGAAATTGCCTAAACAGAAATCACCTGAAAAGATATTCTACTTCCAAAGTTACATTTTCATTGAATCCTTATAGCCCAGGAATTTTAGTTTTTGACCCGGAATTAATTATTGTAAAGCCGTGAATTTGCAGGATTGTAGTTTTGGTCCAGGACAATACATACCAAAAAGTCCCCTAGTCTCCCCCGTCGCGCGTCGGCTTCCCTGTTTTTGCGAAGCAACAAGGATCTAAGTCGCAGAAATCGCAGAGCTGGCTATAAAGTGCAGCAGAAAGGTTGTTACTGGTCCGCTTTGGGTCGAAATGATCATAAAAGCTTCGGAGAAGCATATCCGTTCATATTTCAGATATTTCCATGCATATTTTTTTCCTAGTTTTTCATTCTAGTGCTGTCAAAATTTCAAAAATTGAAAAAAGTCCGAAATGGCGCCATTGCGGATAAATGAAGACTCGGAGGGGAAAACGTACCCGAATAAACATTTCCCTTCACATTTTGGGCTTTCCATTGGTATGTCTAACTTCTCTGTCACGTCACCCGTTACAGAGCTACGCCACTCCGAGTGTTGTTACCACGCGGAGGCCGCGCCCGTCATGCGTCCGGTGGAGCGGTCCTTGCTACGCTGATGAGACTTGTGAATTCCTATTTATATATTATTCATGTTTTACAAGATTTATTGAATGAAATTTAACTTGTCAGACTCAAAAAATGACTTTTTTCGGTAAAACAATTGGAATTATCGATCTACTGGGAAGTAGGGTTGTCCGAATCATCATCCATATCCACTTACTGGCTGTTTGTGCAGCTGGATCCTCTACAACTTCTGCACATGATGCTGCAGTTCAGACCAGAGTTCCTGCACTAGCAACGGGCACCGCAGTTCGCCTTGCAGGCACAGGAAATTAGCCGTAGCAGGCTATCAGAAGCTGGTTGCCTTGTGGTAGGAACCTTGTGGTAGGAACCGGAATCAGGCCCTGAATCAGGCCCTGATTTCCACCCTCAGTCCTCCGGGTTGAGGTTGATGTCTAGCCATTGCTGGATTTGCAAAAAGCATATGCACATTAGTTGAGTGCTGCTAAGAGATTAGATCCTTACACTATTCTCCCTAAAGCCCTCACCTGGAAGTACGCGCGGAACGAATATTCAAGGCACTTGTTGACGAGGGGCTTGCCAAATGAAAGGAGGCTGTCACCGACTGCTTCGCTACGCTCTGGTTGTATCGAACTACTCGTAGCTGGTCCAAGCTCTCCTGCTCACTGCTACTCAGAACATTTTCCACAAGATCTTTAAGCAACTCCTCATTTTCGGTCTCTCCTGTTTCCACGCTAGCCCGAAAAAAAAAAACACCCTGAATCACCACAACATTTCCATCTTCAAGAGACAACTTACAAAAAACACAAACGCCTGTTTCCACCATGACTTAACTACGATCACCCAATTTTCCCGCACCAATGAACCGATGTACATACGCCGAGGACTGTCACAGCTATTGAACTAAGAAGTCATAGCTCGCCGTGCGCCTTCTTGATTGTTTAGACTAGGCGTGATAGACGCAACAATGAACGCACTTAACTGTCCGAATGTCGCCGCGCGGCGACACTCGGAGTGACGTTGCTCCGTAACGGGTGACGCTACAGAGAAGGTAAATATACCAATGGAAAGCCCAAAGTATGAAGAGAAATGTTTATTGAAGTACGTTTTTCCCCTTCGAGTCTTCATTTTTCCGCAATGGCGCCATTTCGGAATTTTTTTCAATTTTTTAAATTTTAACAGCACTAGAACGGAAAATTATGAACAAAAATATGCATGGAACATCTGAAATACGAACGGATATGTTTCTCCGAAGCTTCGGGCCAGTAACAACCTTACCTGTCCTGGACTAAAACTACAATCCTGCAAATTTTCAGCTTTACAATAATTAATTCCGGGTAGAAGCGATATATTGACTAAAACTCCCGTGCTATTAATTAAGAATTTGCTTTTATTGAATACCCAGTATCACGGGGTTATACGGCTAAAAGTTTTGCTGTTTAAGAGCTAAGGGACCACGGGCTACTCGATTTCAAGATTCCGAGAACACAATCTCATGAATTCCCCTGTTCAGATTCTTCACATTCTCCTATTATATTCCCAGAGTTATACAGTTATGGGTTTACAGAGGTACTGCGTTATGCAGTAGAAGGGTTTGCTGCTGGAGCGCTATAGGCTTACTTGGTAACGAGGTTCTGAGGGCATAATCTAATTAATTCCCCAATCGAGATCCTCCTATTTTTTTTTATTGAATTCTCAGGGTTCTTGGGTTTTTGAGGATAGAGGGATTGCCGTTGAAGAGCTATAGCACCATAGGGTGTTTGATTCCAATATTCTAATGTCACAATGACACGAATTTCCCTACTTAGAAACTCCACTTTTTCCGTTGGATCTTCAGAGTTAAAGGGTTGGGTTATGAGATGCTGAGGTTATGGGATCATGAAGTTGTGGATATATGACACTCAAGCACAAGAATTCGAGGTCACAATCTCCCCAATCACAATTAACCACTATTTTCATCTATTTTCTCCATAAATAAGTCGTCCGTTTCCAAAACCCCCTAAGTGCATTTTTTAAAATAAATCGTTTTATGGTTGGACCTACGTAGGAGTTGTTAAAGGAATCGATCTATGCAATTATTCTATTTCACTAGAAGTCATAACAAATCAGCGTTGAAATTCGTTTTTGCTTCCAAAACCTTCTGTTGGTAAACGCTATACTGTTCCAAAACCGCAATGTCTTAGAAAACAGTTTTATAGCAAAACCCACTACGTGAAATCTTAAACAATACGTTGTACGAAATTGAGTTCCAAATCCCGCCTTTTGCAATTTTGATACTTTTAGCAAAATTCAAAATCCAAATAATAATGATGATCAATCGGATGAAGAGGATGGTGGTAAAATTCCAGAATAATTTAACATTTTACTTTAATAATAATTAAAATATACCTATTAGGATGTTTAGAATTTTTTCTACTGCTGAATACCTGTTTCTTCACAATTGTGATTTTAACGTTTAAACGTTTTTTAAACAATCAAAACTGTTGAAAACATGATAATATTGATGTCAGAAATTTACAAAAAAACAATTTATAAAGTCAAAGTTACAGTTCCAGAACTCTCTAAGCGCTATATTTAATTCCAAAACAACCTATAGTAGTTTATTTCTGTGTCATATCTTTTGTATTTAAAACATTTAATTTTCACTTATTGTCACCACAGAACCGTTTTTTAATTTAATGATTAAAAAAAATGAAATACTTAACTCCACTATTTACCGAGTGTCAAATTTTTTGCAATTTTATCAAAATCGTTTATGGTACACATCGGATGTTTAGGAAATGGGCAACTTAAATAGCTTATCTCCAGATTTAAGATATGACTGTTGCCACAGCTATACAGCCATACAAAGTTTAAAGAAGCACATTTTAGATAGTGACCCTTGTAATCGGTTTAATTTAAATGTATTAACTATTTTGTACTTATTTTTATTCGCCTGTCATGTTTGATTCTGTAAATTTATTTCTATATGGTTGAATGTAGGGGGAAGTTTACATCAAAATATTTTGTTCTTCATCATTTTGTGTAAAATTGTATGCTTCTTAAACACTAAACATTTTTGAATTTTGATATGAATTTGAAAATATGTATCGATAATAGATATATTCCAAATTTTGGGAAATTGTAAATTTGCAAATTTATTAGCCAGTAGTTGTTTCATTCACATCCTATAAGAGCTTGTAGTTACCTTACGAGTTGTTTTAAGAGAATATGAACAAAACACTTACAGAAATGGGCACTACTTCAAGTGAAAGTAGTATAAATTGTACTTCAATTACTTTTATTACTTGAAGTATTTTACTTCAAATACCCGAAGAAATGAGTACTTGATACCTGCTACTTGCAGATATTTAAGAATAGTACTTAGTACTTATTAAATGAAATTACAGTACTTAAAGTACTTTACAATTTACTTCAAGTATTTAAAGTACTTAGGTACTGCAAGTAAGTTTACAATCCAGTTGAAACCGGCAGATACTGGTAAGAGCAGTTATTCGTTATTGCTAAAAAGAGCATTTGCCTTCAGTTTGTATTAGACAGACATAGTGTGAGGGTAACAAACATGTAGTCAGTCCTATATTGAGAGTGTATATATTATGTGTTAATGTGTTCAGGTATTCTTTGGTACAGAAACTACAAGTTTGAGAAGGTGCCAACATTTTTTTTTTTGAAAAGCACCAGTTTTGGCCAGTTCTTTGGCCAAAAGTCCAATTATTGGCCAAAAATCTGGAAAATGGGCAAGCAGAAAATGTTGGCATATGGTTTTCCAGCAATGAGCATTCACGACGAAAATTTTCCGCCTGGTCAGAAAGTGTTATACTATTACTACGTTCCAATTTTGGCCATGATTGATGTCGCCAGTGTTGCCAATTGCACGGAGAAAAAATGTTAGCATATTATATCGAATGTTGATAGGCAAGATACCCTTTTCAACTAGCACCAAGCCCCAAAGTGTTATACTCTGTTCCACAATTGAATATTTTCAGGGGCGGATAGCGACAAAACCGGCAGAGGGGGAGGACTGACTCACATAAGATAAAATACTCAGAAAAATGTTTGCTAAAACATAACAGCAATGCCAACATGTTATATCCCAGGCACCATATATCGAGCTATCTTCTAGACTATAATATTCAAGAAATTTTGTCAAATCTGAAAAATTATTTAAAAATTTTTAGAAATGAAATGGAATGTTATGTTTTTTAGGAGCAAAATTTTCTCATTCAGTAAATAAATAAAACAAATTCAAAAAACTGCATCATTATTTAAATATACACTAAATATAAAAAATATGTCAATGTATAGAAATACTTACACATAAAGATTGGTTTAGATAAAAATAAAAATTTAAAGTACTTGTAAGTGTTTTACTTTTAAACAGTACTTGATACTTGATACAACTTAAAGTATTTAAATGTACTTGTTAGAATTAAATGACTAATTGAAGTAGTACAAGTAGTACTTACATCCAAAATTGCAAATACTACCTCGAAGTACTTGATATACTTGAATTATTCTGCCTTTTGAAAAGTAATTGATACTTGATGCAACAAGTACCCCAACTAACTATTTGGTACTTGATACTTGAAGTAGTTTAAATGAGTACTTTGCCCATCTCTGAACACATTTATTACTTTCACATCCAGTGGAAGTATAGTAACGACAAAAAATGTTTTAAAAATTTTCATTGTTCAAATAGGCTTAAAATGTCATGAAACGTCGAGATTTTAAGTTTGAGCGAAAAAAATTTTCTGTCTGTCTGTCGGTCTGTAACTTTTTTGTGCGTACGTTTACTCTGGAACCGTTTAAGATATTGACTTGAAATTTGGTACACGTATGTGCTTTAACGAGATCTGGAACTAGATATATTTTCATCTTGTTCCGTCGAAGGGTTGGGGGGTAAATTGGGGTAAATTTGGAATAAATGGGTAAATCAAGCAGGTAAGAGTCCATAAAATTGGTATTTAGTATATGCAAGAGAAGCTAAGGTCTCAAAAAAAATTTTGGCATTAGCCACCTCCATTACCACCCCCACCCACACCCAAGGGGGTGAAAAAAAATTGTGGTTTAGTGTATGTAGAAGAACCAGAAGCCTCAAAATATTTTTTTACTTCATCCATCCCCACTACAATCTCCCTCTCACCACCCCCACCCCACTACCGATGTGGGGTATCGTTTTATGGATTATTAGGGTAGAGGATTTCAAATATTATATTATTAAAGATCCATAAACAATTATTTCCATATACAAAGTTTTTTTGATATGAGTGACTTGGATAGAGAATCTGGATGTGGAAATAGTGATTCCTTGGGAAGCGGTTTTATACAGTGTGTCACATTTTGTTTGGACGTACCCCCATAAAAAGTTTATTTTACGTCCGATTTTGGTTGGGGTTTTTTGAAACGTAGATTCCTGAAAAATGCATGCTGGTGATACATTAAATTTTATAAAACCTAAAAGGTCGACCTCTGCTTTTGTTTTTGTGGGTGGAAAATGATGAAATATTAGCGATTTTTTAATTTTAAATCTGATTACACCACTGGATTTCACAACTCTTCAAATCGGCGGACGATTTGGCTTATATTAAATTTGCGAGCTGATTCTCTTGATCTCGCATTATCACCAACAATTTTAATAATACATCTAGATAACTCAACCTTCGCGCGGCATTATTATTCTTTCAATCAGAAATTAAAATAAGTAAAACCTACACAAGTGGACAATTAAATATTCCTTTGTCAGTTGTTTTAAATACACAATTAAATACACAATCCCGTGCAACAGAGGATTTTCTTTGGTAATTTCAGAATTTTTATTTTTTTCGTGAGAAATTAAAAAATAGATATTATTTCACCAAAGACCCCGCACAAAATAAACTGATTTTTGGTTTCGGTTTATTTTTTTTTTTAATCTTTGGATTTTGGTAGTTGATTTGATGCTGATCAAAGGTTCAAATGGTGACAATCCTCGAAAACCCTTTGTTTTAGAGCTACGGCCCTTTTAAGGGCTAAAAACGTGTTCAGAGATCAACGTTTTGAAAAAAAAAACTAGTATAAATCGGACCTAAAATAAACTTTTTATAGGTTCCAAGCAAAATAGGGCACACTGCATTGTATGTACAAAATAAAATCTAATCTTCTTATAGTTCTATCGCCCCCTGGAGATCACACTGTGTATCAGAATTTTATGACTCGACTGTAGCTATATCCTACATCTACTTTAGCCTTCATTTAATTAGAAAGATTACACTTGGCACGGATAAAATATGATTTAATAAAAATTATCATAAGTGTCATGCCATATGTATTTCACATAAATTTCCTTATTTCAGTAGGCATTAAACTTTTTTTTGAAATAAATTATGGCAACGACCAAGCATAATTCTATTAGCACCAATTTAAATTATACATCAAAACGTTTACATTCTGATACATTTTATAAACATTGCATATTTATATCAGTCATTAATTAGCACATTTGTTTGGATATTGTATAATTTATTATACTTATTAATTTAGTTCTTATTCTTAAGTGTTTGTTTAATACATAAAAGTACACATTTCAATAAAATCCATTTGTACGCATTAAACAAAATACACACAGCCTGGAAACTTGTTTTCAATATCGTTAATCAAGAAATGAGTAATGAAAATCTAAGGAGTATAAATCATGGGTTTCCTCGGTAATGGCAACCAACTTGTATACTTTCAGGGGTTGGTTCTTGATGAAAATTCTTTAATAAAATTAAGAAAGATAAACACTTAGTTTTTTGTTTCACGGGATTTATCCAGGTTTATCCGAGATATGTTTCGGTTCCTCAAAAAGTTTTAAAAACTAAACTGAAGGTGTAAAGTACAATATTTATATATTTATGCTATAAATGATATTATCTAGATTTGTTTTATAATGCCCGGAGTTGAATATGAATAGCACTATTATTAAAGGGGATAATACAAAGTTAATGGCTGTTTTACTTCCTTCTTTTAGCTTTCTTAATTTCAAGAATTTCTAACTTTGCTTCTATGCATACTTGATGTTATGTGGTTGTAGTAGAAAACATAAATGTAAGGTTTAAAAAAACTGAGAAGTGATATTTTAGATAATGAAAAGTCAACAGATTTTGCTGAGCATTATTGCATTTACCGGAACCATTTCTTTAATAACAGTAGTATTGCATTTTTACACAGTGTTAATAAAAGGAGAACTTTGATTTATTAGAAATTCTTAAAATTAAGAAAGTCATGAGAAATAAGAAAAGACGCGTAGTAATAGGAGGAACACATTGTAAGTTGTAAGAATAAAGAAAAGTATCATCCAAAAATTCATGTTGTGAATTTGTGTTTATAATTCGAGGAAAGATCTAATATCCTGGGGGGAGTTGGAACCTCTGGTGAGATACAAACGATGTTTGCTTCCACAAATACCAAAACATTTGATAATGCTATACTCGACATGCATTTCGCCAGAGATAACTAAAACTCAGTATTAATTATCACCAGATGATGTACACATATTTGGCGAAATGTATGCTCAGTGTAGTATTTGAATGTCGTGTTCGAATGTTTCGGTGTTTGCGAAACTACTTTCACTCAAACATGTGAATTGCGCATGCTAAAAATCACATTTCTAGTAAAAATCGAGGAAGTAAGAGCATAATCACATAATTTGGCGTCCAGCCTGGGACATTAAACCTATAATTTTTTGGAAATAGGTCAGTTGGTTCAGTCAGTTCAAAATTGCGATGCCATTTGAATATTTTTTTTCGTCTGCTCCGGAAATCTCAGTGACCTATCCAAAACTAAACCAAGATTTTTTGAGCTGCCCAATAAACAAATTTTTTTTTTATAATTGTCTTTTCTACAACAATTTTGTTTTGTTGCTATTTTATTACATTTATAAAATTGCAATAAAACAAAATAGTCGTATAACGTTTAAATTTTGCTTGTTGGGTGGTTGATACCTTTATTATACGGCATAGAAAAAATTAAATGTTCTTTGTCTCAAATAAATTGGAATATTTTTGGCAGTCATAATTATAGTCCAGAAGTCTTGTCAAATTTTTTGGTCAACACCTAGGTATAAAAGTCTCATTGAAACACATTTCCCGTTAAAAAAGGTGGTTAATCAATTTAACCCACCAGTAAAGTGGTTTAACGAAACTCTTGGGGGTAAACGGGACACATTATCCAGTGTCAAAACAATTAGTAATTCTACTGAGGATCCTGCCGATTGGGCAGTATTTAATATTTTACATAAAGAGTACAGGCGATGTATTACTGATTCTAAGAAGTGTGCTTACAATAATTTTATTAACGGCTCAGACAATAAAATTAGGGACAGCTGAAAACTAATCAACTTTGAACGTAACAAAGCGAGTTCTAACAATACTGAGTATGCATTTACACAAAAAGCTTTTAACGACGTTTTTGCTTCGATAGCTGAGAATATAATAAATTCTTTACCAACTGCAGATCAGACTGCACTGAATTTTTTAAGTGACTTGCCACCCACAAATAACTCTCTTTTTCTGTACCCCATGTCAGAACTGGAAATTTCCAACACCATTAAAGCTTTAAAAGATTCCAACTGTACAGATATTTATGGAATGAATTCTAGAATCTTACAAGAAACAGTAGACATTGTTGTTAAACCTTTAACTTTATTAATTAACAGCTGCCTTGGTAAGGGTGTTTTCCCAAAAGCTTTTAAGATCACGAAAGTTTTACCACTTCTTAAAAAGGGTAATTCCGATGACTTGGACAACCACCGGCCAATTGCCATCATACCAATTTTTGCAAAGGTTTTAGAATTAATTTTGAAAAACCGACTATTAAACTTTTTTGAATCTAATGACGTTCTTAATAACTGTCAATTTGGTTTTCGTAGCAAGTGCTCTACTACACAAGCTGTGTTTACTGTGGTGCGGGACATTGTTGAGGGTCTGGAGCGGGGCAGGCATGTAGAGATTACACTGCTTGACTTGTCCAAGGCCTTTGACTGTGTCTCGCATGAATTACTCATAGAAAAGTTGAAATATGGGGTTCGTGGGAGTCCATTGGAACTACTACGCTCCTATTTATGTAACAGAAAACAGTGCGTCAGTGTAAATAATATAAATTCGGTTCTTAATCCAGTTATGCAAAGGAGTGCCTCAGGACTCTGTATTGGGGCCACTCCTCTTTATTATATATGTCAATGATATATTTCATTATATGTTGCCCCATAGATGTATTGCTTACGCTGATGACACCACATTGCTAACTTCCCATAGTAACCTTCACGTTTTACATCAACAGACTTCTTTAATTTCTGATCAAGCCAAAACCTGGTTCATCACTAATAAAATGAAAATGAATGAGGAAAAAACTCAGAAGCTTGCCTTTTCCACGAGTAACACAGTGGCAAAGGGTGACAGTGTGAAACTTCTAGGTGTCACACTGGACGATAAATTAAACTGGTTTAGTCATATTGATCAGCTAAGCCACAAACTTGTCAGCACAATATTTTTGCTCCGCCAGCTAAGAAGGCATTTGGGTTTGGAAACCTTGAAAGCGAGCGAGCTATTTTTCACTGTTTCATTCACACATTAGTTATAGCATCACTTTATGGGGTAATTCTTGTCATACTATAAAAATATTTCATCTACAAAAGAAAGCAATTAGAATCATTGCCAATGCAGTGTATAGAGACCATTGCAGGCCTCTATTTATTTCACTAGGCATTATGCCGGTACCTTCTTTATATATTTATCTTAGTTTACTGGATATACACAAAAACTTAAATTCTTCTGAAAGGAATTCAAATTTTCATAATTACAGCACTAGACAAGCCAATTTACTAAGGCCAGCTAGGCATCGACTGACAAAATCGTGTAAAAATTCGCCACACCTCAAGCTATATAATTTTCTTCCAAATTCATTAAAATTATTGACCTATAGCCATTTTAAGGGCATACTGAAAAAAATATTTTTAATCCACGGTTTTTACTCTACTGAGTTCGTGGCGTTTTTGACAAACCCCGAAAACATTGCTGATTTAGTGGCATCCATTTGACGTGGTATGCACTTCCTTGCTCCTTCAGTTTTTTTTCTCTTGTTTGAACATGCAACAATAATGTTGCACAACCACTTATTTTTATTTTGTATTTCGTTACGTATTTCTCTGTTCTCTTTTATTATTTTGTTTTGTATTGTATAGGATATAAAAACATAACATAATGTCTTGATGTTTTTTTTTACTTTTGTTAATGTTTGTTCACTTATGGTTTATGCCTATATTTTATATATTATGTTTTATATTTTTTAATTGATGTGCCATATATATATATATATATATATATATATATATATATATATATATATACATATGTTTTGTATTTTAATTGGTGAAATAAATTATATGATATGATATGATATGATATTTTAACAATATTAATTTCTATATTTATAAGTTGCTATAGATGAACACAATCCGTATTTTTACCGAATATACGGACAGCTGACTTAGCGGGATTAAGAATTAGGGTGTGCTCTGATGATATTCTAGAAAGTGTGTTTAAGTCTTTATTGATTTTTTTTCTGTTGCATCTACGTATTCTCTGGCTTAGAAGGAATGAATTACATGGGCATCGTCGGTATACATATGTATTTTACTATGTTCGATGAATTTGGGGAACTGACTTGTATACTTAGTAAATGACAGTGGTCCAAGTATTGAACCCAGTGGTATACCTCTCGTAAGAAATCTTACATCAGAAATATTTCCTAAGAATGAAATTAGAAGTTGATATCACGAGATTAAAAATAAATATGATTCTGATAAAAATTCAAAGAATATGCAAAGGACTATTTTACAAATTTTATATTACACACAAAAGGATCAAAAGTTGAGTGATTTACTGTTTACACTTTTTTTGCTTTTATCAGAATTTAAATACAATACTCTTATCAATTTTTAAGATTAATACGAAATTATTGATTCATTATGGTATTAAACAAATAAAACTGAAGGTTTTGTATAATCTTTTTACTTGTACAGGTTTTTTAGGCTAGGAGACAATATATACTTGCCATCTTGGCACTTTATACTAACTAGTAACTTTTCATTCATGTGAAATTTTACTTATGAATATACTGACCTCAAAATAATATGTACATATAGGATCTCTCAGGAGTTGGGAGTAATATTTCGAGGGCGTATAATTGGAGTCAAAGTAACACTAAAAGTACAGAGTGGTTACGCGAACGTTTTAACTTCGGTATTTTTGGAGTTGCGTAAAAAAGTTTAAAGATAAAAATTCACGTGTATTTTCCAAAAATCACGTCCCAAAATCAATTGAAAACCACTTTTCGAAGATAGAAGTTTACTTGGGTTTTTTGTAATGGAGCTCCCAGTACATTTTTACACCATCTGAAAGCCATCAAAAAATATTTTTAATGATATATAAAACATAGTATATATCTTACAAACTTTTCGTCTAATTTACTTTATATTTACAATTTATCAAATTAGCCGTGGAAAACAAAAGTATGTCATTTAAATTAAACATTGCGTTAGTTTTGTTAAGATATTTGTTGGTAATTAATTTGACTTTATTTTAAGTAAAATGGAAAATTTCGGTGATTGATATATATTTTTCGAACTACGATGACAAATGACAAAAAAATATAAAATTTAATATCTACTATAGATTTAAAGATAAATATTATGTTTTACATATTATTAAAAAGCTTATTTATGGCCTTTCAGATGATGTAAAAATATCATTACAAAAAATCCAAGTAAAGTTTATATGTCCGAAATACGACTTCCAATTGTTTTTCGGACATGATCTTTGGAAATATTTCCTAAGTTAAAAATGGAAAACAAATGTGATTATCTATAACTTTTATACTTGAACTTTTTTACGTAACTCCAAAAATAACGAAAGTTAAATGGGGTTTTAATGTTCGCTACCAAAAAATTGCTCGAAAAAAGACTAATGTAATACATAATATAAACAAAATGTTCGTCATACCTCCCTCGTAAGTATACTTTAATTCCATTGTTTTGTCGACCGTAAGTGATGCTTTATGTACCAAATACTTGTACAGTAAATCCAGATAAGCCTGACTTGCTATATTTTCTATATCGGACATTATTTATTATAAAGTAAAAAAATATTTTGAGGTTTCTGGTTCTTGTACACACACTAAATCACATTTTTTTTCATCCCCTTTAATAATGGGGTGGGGGTGGTAATGGGGGTGGCTAATGCCAAAATTTTTTTTGAGACCTTAGCTTCTCTTGTCTATACTAGATATCAATTTTATGAACTCTCACCTGCTTGATTTACCTATTTACTCCAAATTTACCCCAATTTACCCCCCAACCCTTCGACAGAACAAGATGAAAATATAATCTAGTTCTAGATCTCGTTAAAGTACATATGTGTACCAAATTTCAAGTCAATATCTCAAACGGTTCCAGAGTAAACGTGCGCACAAAAAAAGTTACAGACCGACAGGCAGACAGAAATTTTTTTTCGCTCAAACTTGAAGTCTCGACGTTTCATGACATTCTAAGCCTATTTGAACAATAAAAATTTTTAAAAATTTTTTTGTCGTTACTATACTTCCACCGGATGTGGAAGTAAAACTGGCCGTGAGTGCTATACCGATACTATAAAAAATAATATATATAATAAAAACCGCTGCCCAAGGAATCACTACTGCCACATCCAGATTCTCTATCCAAGTCACTCACAACGAAAAAAACTTTGTATGTGAAAATAATTGTTTGTGGAACTTTAATAATATAATATTTGAAATCCTCTACCTCAAAAACCCATAAAACGATACCCCACATCGGTAGTGGGGTGGGGGTTGGATGAAGTAAAAAAATATTTTGAGGTTTCTGGTTCCTGTACATGCACTAAATCACATTTTTTTTTCATCCCCTTTAATAAAGAGGTGGGGGTGGTAATGGGGGTGGCTAATGCCAAAAATTTTTTTGAGACCTCAGCTTCTCTTGTATATACTAAATACCAATTTCATGGACTCTTACCTGCTTGATTTACCCATTTACCCCAAATTTACCCCAATTTACCCTCCAACCCTTCGACGGAATAAGATGAAAATATAATCTAGTTCTAGATCTCGTTAAAGTACATATGTGTACCAAATTTCAAGTCAATATCTCAAACGGTTCCAGAGTAAACGTGCGCACAAAAAAAGTTACAGACAGACAGACAGACCGACAGACAGACCGACAGACAGACCGACAGACAGACCGACAGACAGACCTACAGACAGACCGACAGACAGACCGACAGACAGACCGACAGACAGACCGACAGACAGACCGACAGACAGACTGACAGATAGACCGACAGACAGACCGACAGACAGAAATTTTTTTTTCGCTCAAACTTAAAATCTCGACGTTTCATGACATTTTAAGCCTATTTGGGCAATAAAAATTTAAAAAAAATTTTTTGTCGTTACTATACTTCCACTGGACGTGGAAGTAATACAAATAAAAGGTATCAGTTCTGTTCTTGAGAGGACTGTGTGAAAAACATGACAGTGCTGTGTTTTTTGGATTTTTGCACACATCGTGTGAAAAATGACAGTTTCGAGTCATGGCTACAATGCGTTATTTATCGTTTTCGAAGGCAGTCGTAAAAAAATAGTATATTATACAATAAGTATAAAATGAGGCTCATTTTGCACGAGTGTGAAAGTTTGCAGCACGAGCCGAAGGTGAGTGGTAGCAATAGCTATTTATGGAACCAGTTACGAAAGACTAATTTTGTGTAACGAGTGGATGTTTGCGGGATGTTTGCGGGACTGTTTTTTCTTTTTGAGAGTTGTTTATCTTTCCTAATTGATGACATAACGAACTTTTCCTCACAGTTACGTAAAATTTTACTTTTCATAATTGGTTATGAAAAGTAGGACGTTTTGAAACTTACGTCAGTTTTGAAAAGTGTCACTTTATATTACAAAATAGTATTTTATATAAGTGGCTAAAATAGTGTTTTTTTTACAAGTGGGCCGTTTATAGTACGAGCCGAAGGCGAGTTCTATAAACCACACGAGTAAAAAAAACACATTTTAGTCTCGAGTTATATACAAAATTTTTTGTATCGCCATTCGAAATTAGAAAACAATATAATTTTGTAAAAATAGAATAAATTATATTGCTGTTTCATTTAACACAGTGAAATAAAATTTCTTTATTTCACACTTTCTTCTTTCTTTTTACACTTGTCAATAATGACATTGTTTTGATTCATTGAAACCGTCAAATAAATGTCATTTTAGAATATGGCGTTACAAAAATAGTATTACTACACTCGCTGACCCTTTCAAGTTTTATAAACTGACTATCCGAATGATCAAAAACAGTTTTTTTTTCAGATATTTTCCGGTATGACTTTTAGGGACACTAGGACATTAACTCGAACAAAGTCACTGTAAAGTTAATTACTTCTCAGTCATTCGTGGCAAACAAGAGCGCAAACGCAGCGAAAGTCATCTGATGCTGCCTAGTAACCGACATTATAAATGTAATATGTAGCCTCGGCCCCACACAGCGAAAAAATGTTTTATAGTAAATTATCACGAAGAAGTGGTTCGGATTCCATTATAAACTGTAGGGCTCATTTTCCTTTACTCAGAAAAATCTAGATTTCCTAGACTTAAAAAGGTCACTGAGGTGATATGGAAGAGGTTAAAGCACATGCTTTAAACACACAATCTATTACCGGTAATTAATCATGCCTAAAAGTTCTAATGCGGGCTCCAACTTTATGAATGTATTTTTTTATTCTCTCAAATGTTTTAGATTTTCAGGGCGCGCCTTTGAACTTGATTTATACGTTTCAAGAAAAAAAAATGAATATACGCAATCGGCATTAATACGATTATGTATTTACATACAATCGATGAAACGGTTCTGAAAATAAGAGAGGCGTGAATAATTTTTTAATTGCTTTTCCCAATACGTGCTTATATCAATTGCGATCACTTCAATTTAAATTCTGACCGTAGGAAATAAATAATCTAGCATAATTTGGTTAATGGAATGGTAAAAGTATTGGTGGAACAAGATGTGTAATAATTTAATATGGTTTACCAACCTACCGGATGTTTCTCAAGATTGTACTCATCGTATAATTATTTTTTTTTACCCTGGATGGAGAGGAGCGGTGTGTGCGTTTAGAGTGTTTGTTTATTTTTTGTGGAATAAATTTTATCAACCATTATCTTTTTTACATGAACAGTATCGATTTTGTCACAGTAAAAGTATAAAACAAAATAAACAAACATAGAAAAATGTATAAAACAAAACAAGCTTGTACACAAATACGTAAAAAGAAAAACAAACAATATACCTATTAATGACGCGCTAATATTTCAGGGTGTGATTCCCTAGGTCATTTTATGAAGAAAAGTTCATATGAATAGATATCCGCAACGACTAAGTTTTTTGCTACAGGGTGTTGAATTTTAGTTAGAAAAGTTATTTTATCGCTATGTCAGGGGCGTCCCTGCAAATATATCCTGTGATATTTTTCAGCAAAAATGTGGTACGCCACTGACATTTTTCCATGTGGATATTTTTACTTCCACATCCAGTAGAAGTATAGTAACGACAAAAAAATTTTTTAAAATTTTTATTGTTCAAATAGGCTTAGAATGTCATAACACGCCGATATTTCAAGTTTGAGCGAAAAAAAAAAATTATGTCTGTCTGTCGGTCTGTCTGTCTGTCGGTCTGTCTGTCTGTCTGTCGGTCTGTAACTTTTTTGTGCGCACGTTTACTCTGGAACCGTTTGAGATATTGACTTGAAATTTGGTACACATATGTACTTTAACGAGATCTAGAACTAGATTATATTTTCATCTTGTTCCGTCGGGTAAATTGGGGTAAATTTGGAGTAAGTAGGTAAATCAAGCAGGTAAGAGTTAATAAAATTGATATTTAGTATAGACAAGAGAAGCTAAGGTCTCAAAAAAATTTTGGCATTATCCACCCCCATTACCACCCCCACCCCATTATTAAAGGGGATGAAAAAAAATGTGATTTAGTATGTGTACAAGAACCAGAAATCTCAAAATATTTTTTTACTTTATCCACCCCCACTCCCACCCCCTGTCATCACCCCCACCCCACTACCGATGTGGGGTATCGTTTTGTGGGTTTTTGGGGTAGAGGATTTCAAATATTATATTATTAAAGTTCCATAAACAATTATTTCCAGATACAAAATTTTTTCGTTGTGTGACTTGGATAGAAAATCCGGATGTGGAAGTAGTGATTCCTTGGGCAGCGGTTTTTCTTATTAGCTTGGTCAATTCTACATGAAAACAGTCTCTTGCGTTTTTCTCGTCAGACGCGTGCGTCCTTGATTCAAACAATTCAGTTGAAATTGAAACTAATTATTATTATAATTGATAATGATAAATTTTGTTTTATAAAAATTGTTGGAAATGGCCACCTTCCGCCCGTCTTTGCATCGAACTGCGCACTCGTTCAAATATTCCGGGCGTATTCCGTATTGTTTCACACCAGGCAACTATTCGCTCTCTTAAATCTTCTAAAGTGTTAATGCGGGTTTTATACACCAGGGCTTTAAGATGACCCCACAAAAAGAAATCCAAAGTATTGAGATCGGGGATCTTGCTGGATATTGCTGAGGTTCGCCGTGACTTGATTAGAATAAACCATATGATTAGGATAAACCACATGTAAATGATCGCGAACAATTACACTGAAATGAACAGAAGCTTTCACCACATTTGATTCTAGTTAGTTAGTTTAGTACAAGGGCGGATCCAGGGGGGAGGCAGTAGGGGCAATTGCCCCCCCCCCCCCCGAGAAAAGTATTTGTTACGTTTTCAAGGCGATAAATTTTTTTCCGCATGAGGTGGGGGAAAAATTTTTTTTTGGATTTTCATTTGCACCCCCCCCTCCCCCCCCATGAGGCGATACATTTTTTTTAGATTCCGATGTGAAAATTTTTTTTTTCTGATTTCTAAAATTTTTTGTAGATGTTAGTGCCCCCCCCCCAGTAACCTTTCTGGATCCGCCCTTGGTTTAGTATCAATAATAAGTAGGTCATCGATTTCGCCGAATGTCAAAAAATGTCACTATTCGTACGCTCCTGTGGACTCGAATTTTCGATTTCGCCAGTGTGATTCACGATGTGCATCAAAAGCAATTCCCCCTCTTTCCATAATGATATCGTATGGCCATTCAATTCATGTACTAAAAAAGATCTGAACTTTTAAATATTTCGTGTTCCGCCTTCTTCGTGGATTAAGAAAACGGTAAACGGAATCCGAGGAAAAAGAATCCTGAAAAGAAAATCCGAAGGAAAATAAAGCCGCGAAAGAAGAAGCCGCTTTACAGAAAAGAGGGTCTGTTTAGATATTTGAAAGTTTCTTGTGCTCATGTGTTTTGTGTAAAATGATCATTATCCGCGAAATTTTTTCCTTCGGTTTCCTCGTTGAATAATGTACTATTTTAGTTAAGATATGGTAATCTCTTAACATGTATTTAATGATGAAACTTGGAACCAGGGTAGTATTGGTATGTCATATATTTTTACTGAAACTTTCCCTAATAGTCTAGGAGATAGCTACATATATGGGGCCGGGGATATAACCTGGTGGCATTGTTGTTATGTCTTAGAGTTAAGATATATGGTAATCTCTTAACATGTATTTAATTTTTATAAAACTTGGAACCAGAGTAGTATTGGTATGTCATATAATTTTACTGAAACTTTCCCTAATAGTCTAGGAGATAGCTACATATATGGGGCCTGGGATATAACCGGTTCCCATTGCTGTTATGTCTTAGCAAATATTTTTCTGAATATTTTATCTTATGTAAGTCAGACCTCGCCCCCTGACCGTTTTGGCGCTAGCCACCCTCGAAAATATTCAAATGTGGAACAGAGTATAACACTCTGGGGCTTGGTATTAGTCGAAGAGGGTATCTTGGCGATTAACGTTCGATATATGCCAACATTTTTTCTCCGTGCAATTAGCAGCACTGGCGACATCAATTATGGCCAAAATTGGAATGTAGTATAACCCTTTCTGACCAGGCGGAAAATTTTCGTTGTCAATGCTCATTGTTGGAAAACCATATGCCAACATTTTCTGCCTAATAATCTATGGTAGTGCAGTCTTGGCCCATTACTAGCTCTATCAAGTTGTATCTTATCTCGCACCCGCCTGGGAGTGGAAGAACAGGGGAGAACGCGACTGGCGCCCTTAATAAATAAATTGGTGTAACGTCACTCAGACGCATGGTAATAAGTTCTTCTACAAGAGCACATGTCTATCTTTTATAGAATGTGCAAAGGAAGCGTACACGTACAGATTCGTCGAATTTAAACGCATATATTCTCAAAACAGTAAAAGATACATACATGTCGCCACTCACTTTTTGATGTCAAATTTAATTTTCTACAACTTTATTTCCACAGCTCTTACCATTTTGGCAGCGTTTTCATTTTAATGTAGGTATTTTTTTCTAAGTATATTATATACAGGGTGTCCATTAAATAATGGGCCATAGAGGAACAGTGGATTCCTGATATTAAAATATTACGATTTAACCAAACTTACCTTACTCCAAAAGTTGATATTAACAGAGATACAGGGTGTTAAAGTCAATATTATATTTACAATTTTCCTACATAACTTTTGAAGTTTTTCAAATATTGGTACGAAAATTGGTGCATAGAAGTTATTTGATATGAGAAATTTGAATCTTATCCTATTTTTTGGTGTAAATCCTAGAGGGCGCCACATAAGCATTGTTTTACAGTGTGAATGTACTCCTAACTTTTTCTCCCGTATTGTTATAGCCTTTTTTATTAAAAAATCCTGAACTTACATCATTTTGACGGAGAAAAAGTATACTTGTCATTAGCCTTAGAAATTGACCGTTTTCGAGATAATCGCATTGTAACAGTTCAGCCGCATAACTCATTATAAGAAATATTAATTTTAATCTAGTAGGCACACGGTTAAATCTGACAGTTAAATAATTAATAATGATAGTTAAAATGCAGTTATGTAGAAAAAGAGAGGTTTTATTATTATTACAAATTAAGCAGTTAAGTAAACAAAAACGATGTCAATGGAAATGTCAAATTAAGCAACAAAATAATAATTAAAATAATTGCTGCAATTCATTTTCAAACTGTCTTCCATTTAACTCAATTCACTGTCGGCATCTTTTAAGAAAATTTTGCCTAATACAAAAAAAGGATGGAAGCAAATCACGAATATGGTTTGCAGCTGCCACTATTTTCTGCCAGAGTTCTTGTCTTGTGTTACTTGTTTGAGAGTATACAAGGCTTTTCATGGTACCCCATAGGAAAAAGTACATTGCCGTTAGGTCTGGACTCCGTGGTGGCCATGGATGTTCACTTCCGCGTCCAATCCGACGCCTAGGAAATACATTATCTAAATGATTTCTTACAATTAGAGGATAGTGAACAGGTGCTCCGTCGAGTAAAAACCACATATTTTCTCTGATATCTAAAGGCACTTCATCCAACATATTTTGCAAATTATTTTGAAGGAAGTTTAGATAGTTTTCTCCATTTACTAGCGGTAAAGACCTACAAGATAATCTCCAATTATTCCACACCAAATATTAATTTTAAATTCATTTTGAAAATTTCTCACTCTTGCGGCCCTTGGATTCTCTTCAGCCCACAAATGACTGTTTTTTGTGTTAAAGATTCCCCTTCGAGTAAACATTGCCTCATCCGTGAAAAGAACCTTATTTAAAAAGTTGGATCTCTTTGCTTTCTTAACATAAATTCGCAAAATTGTATGCGACGAGGAAAATCACCTGGCAACAAATTTTGTACTGGTGTGAAATGGTATGGGTGTAATTGTGCTCATGTAGAATGTTTGATACTGTGCCACGGGTTAGTCCAGTATTTGCAGAAATTCGGCGAATACTTATTTCAGGATCGTCTTCAATAAGATTTAATACTGCTTCCTCTTGTTGGACACTACGAACTACAGGGCGTCCATGGGAACGTCTAGGAACGCAGGAACCTGTTTGTTTTAATCTTGCAAAAAGTCTTGAGAATAATTTTCGATCAGGTTGCCTTCGATTTGGATAAGTATTCGCATATTTTCTTGCTGCAGCACGTCCATTATAATTTTCTTGAGCATAAATAGCCACCATATCAATTATTTCGCTATTTGAAAAAATAGTCACCATATCAATCATTTCCTATTTGAAAAAAAATTATGTCTCGGCATTGTGCAAAAAATATAATTTTTTCGTAATAAATTACAACACAGTAACTGTCAGATTTAACCGTGTTTAATTGTCAAGGGTATTGTTGACATCGGCGCCTACTACGTTAATATTTCTTATAATGAATTATGCGACTGACTGTTACAATGCGATTATTTCGAAAACGGTCAATTTCTAAGGTTAATGACAAGTATACTTTTTCTCCGTCAAAATGATGTGGGTTCAGAATTTTTTAATAAAAAAGGCTATAACATTACGGGTGAAAAAGTTAGGAGTATATTTACACCTTAAACAATGCTTATGTGGCGCCCTCTAGGATTTACACCAAAAATAGGATAAGATTTGAATTTCTCATATCAAAAAACTCCTATCCACCAATTTTCGTATCAATATTTGAAAAACTTCAAAAGTTATGTAGGAAAATTATAAATATAATATTGACTTTCTCACCCTGTATCTCTGTTAATATCAACTTTTGGAATAAGGTAGATTTGGTTAAATCGTAATATTTTAATGTCAAGAATCCACTGTTCCTCTATGGCCCATTCTTTAATGGACACCCTGTATATATCTACGTATTGGTAGCCATACTGGAGCCGCCATTTTGAATTTTTGAGTTTGTTAAATTTTCTGGTGGTGTTGGAAAATTACGTCCTACCTCTGTGGCAAATTTCAAGTTCCTAGCTCATCGAGGAGTACTCAAACAATTCATCTAACAGATTAATTTGTAAAAACTTTGTTACACTCTGTTTATGTCTGTGAATTATTTGGGTACTTCCCGACAAGCTAGGAACTTGAAATTTGGTATGAATACAGGAAATACATTCACGACTTCCAAAAGATACAAAAACTTGAAAAATTTAAAATGGCGGCTCCAATGTGGAGTCCAAAATTGGAATCAACTTATACCTTTTAACGATTCTTTTAGCGGGGCACGGGCATCTTGTTAGTCCCACTTAAAGAATAAAAAATAGTAACAACAAATATAAACATCGAAAGAGGAGACCTTCAGCAATAAGATCCTGGTATCGAAAAATTATTAATTTCTTTTTTTTTGTAAAAGTTACAGCTGTTGAAAAAATTGATAAATTTAGCACATACGATTTTCGACTCTGACCTTTTTCTCGAAGTTCGTAAAAACAATAGTAGTAATTATTAACATACAAAATCCGACATAATACCTCACACATTCAAGCTTTAATGTCTGCTCAGGAAAATGTTGATATCTCATTTATTATGAGAGCCAAAATGATTTCTTTTTAATTTGTCTTTCAAAGGGCCGCATTTTACAAAATGAATTTTTGTAATTTTTACTTCACACATATAATTTAGTGTTTTTAAAGTAAGATCTTACCATATAAAGTTTTTTAATAAATGGTTATAAGAATCTCGTATCTAGTAATCAATTAATAGTTACTAATTTAAAAACAAATATATACATCAATTATATAATAATATCGACTTTAAAATGCCTTTTTGATTTTTGTCATGTGGCCTTGTCAATTAAAAGTTATACCATTCTTTGTACAGCGCTCGCACTGTCGAAATGCGTTCGAGTAACGCGCTGTTGACTTCCGTTCCGAGCATTGTTGCCAGTGTCAGTACATTTGTACTGAAATCAGTATTTTTAGAGCACAGTCAGTGCGTCAGTGTTACTTTCATTGTATCAGTACATTATTTGTATGACGTTTTACTGACTTTTTTTGCAACTTTAGACTGCAAATTTAAAGAATTCATCATGATCCGTGAAATGAAATACTGCAGGGTCAAAGGAACATCACGTTTGTTGTTCGCAAGTTAGTTAGAAACATTTTTTCGAAAAGTGTTTCTCCATTTTTGCGTCAGTCTGGCGCTTTCCTTGTAGTTATCAAAGATCTAATAAATGGCAGCAGTGGCAACCCTGGGTTATATGCGATTTTGCAGTCTTTAGGAATTATAAAAACATTTGTGCTTATTGAGAAGTTATAATGCACTGAGGTAAATGGTATTTATAATCCATTAATTATTGCATAAATTAAGAAAAATTTAAAAATGTGATCGCATGTCAATGAAAATATCTTTCATAGCACATGCACTTCTCTTAATAGTGAATAATGTGAATACATTTTTTTATACCCAAACAAGTCAAAATTATCTAAGAGGAAGTATTTTTTCCATTCATTGAAGTTCTTAGTTATCATATAAAGGAGTTAGTTACATCAGCACTTTTTTCTTAAAATCAGTACCTTTGTTTCGATGCCAGTACTGTAATTTTTTATCCACTGGCAACGCTGGTTCCGAGCGCGTCAGTTGCAAATCTCTAGCTTCGATATTTTTGTTCAAATGAAAAAAATGGTACATATATTTTTGTTTAAAACTTCCTCCTCTTTCTTTTTGTCCTATTGTCATTTTCCGAGAATAATTAAATTAACAAAATCATTTATAAAACATTAGTGCACCTAATTTTTTAAATAAAAAAAATTGCACAAGAGTTAACTCGGTAAACTTTTCGGATTATCATTTCTACCATTTTTGAGAATATCCTCTCAAATATTCAGCGAGTTCAGAGAATTTCCGAAACAAAAATCTAAATGCATTGGACTAATAACTGTAATTTCATTATTTTTTTTATAAATAATATTCTTGTGCTTTCACTCATACGATTCGTAAATTATCATTGTGGGCAACACCAGTGACGGTCTATTTTCTGTAATCCTCAATGCTACGTTTGTAATAATTAGTAGATAATAAATAGATTAATATTGCTAAATAGACAATGATTTGATAAAGTATCATCTTATTCAATGCTATTGTTTCATATAGTTTTTTGCTACGAGATACCGCGCTTTCCAAGAAAAATGTTAGAGAGATAGGCGAGATATGCGTTACATGCTATTTCGTGACAAAGACTGTGCGTAGGTTTGTCACTAACATTGAATACACATTTTCTAGCTTAAATTAGAATTCATTATTATAGTCTTCGCAATACGAAAACGAAGAACATATTTCGTTTGATCAGCACATTTCTTTCTAAAGCAGTAAATGTCGCTGATAGTGATTTTCAAATTAATATGTCAGTGGACGAATTAAGAACAACTTTCAAAATGCCTGTTTGTCTATCTCTCCGTCCGTCCATCCACATTGAAATTTGGGCAGTAAGCCAGGGTTAGCTAGAGGAAGAACTCTATTGTTTTTTAACAAAATCGATCTGTAAATACAGAACTTTTTGGTACAGTAACTAGAGGTTTTAACTTCGGTATAATGTCATATAAATTAGATTTCGTTCATTTTTGACAACTTAATAGTGAATGCGTCAAAGAAAAGTTTCTGTATTATGCGGGGGCTTGCTAATTTATTGAGGGTGGATGTTACCCTTTTTCAGGGGAGCAGCACATAAAAAAAACATTGTAGCTAATAGCGAATCAAATATTGAGAAAAATAGGTTCTATGCAACTTTTCTTATAAATTGATAGTCTTTAAGTGACAACGACTTGAAAATTGGAATTTTAATTTAAGAAAAGAGGTACAATTTTCGACAAATAACACAGAGATACCGCGCTTTCCAAGGTGTACAAAAAATAAAAAGGATCATGTACTATTTTACCGACTATCATATCTACACAGGGTGATCTACCAAGACATGCGGAAAATCTATCAATAGGTTGTGCCCTCCGGAAAGAGTTAAAAAAGTGAAAAAAAAATATGACCAAAAAAATGTCCTTATTTTTTTGACTTTAACCAATGTGACGTATAGCGGTGCAATGATATCACTTTATCAGGCTTGGGATTGACACTATTGACAGCAAAGCTGGAGAGGGTTGAAGTGACTTTTTGGTTTTAATCAAATCACACTATAAAATAGCGAAATAAATCGAAAAGACATCGACCCTATGCTAGTGAACTCTACAACAACAAGTAGATATAAGAGATATTTACTTAAACTCGTCAATAACACAAAAACACCAATTTCGGCGATGCTTTGTACCTGCCGGTGTCCTGATTGTTCGACCGAAAGCAAAAAATGCGCCACTTTGATCGCACCCGCCAGCTTCACTTTTTATGCCAATTAAGGAAAGGTAAACATCTCCGATATGTTCTGTCACAAGTAAGTTCATCGCCCTATTACTGGCCACAGACACGTAACAGTAGCGTATCTTCGTAAGTTTTAACCACTTTTTAATATACTAAATTACCTCGGAGCACTCTAAAATTTTGCAGGGGCTTTCCCACACTGAAGACTAGTACACCATTTTATTTTCCGCCTATTATGGTAAATCACGTTGTATGTATTTTGGGGCGCTGGAACCGAATCCGAGGGCAAAATTGTCACGTGTCAATATTTTCATGTAAGCTCAAGAGACAGCTCAGAACAAGTCTGAAATCGGGTGAAAGTAAAGTAGTAGATTAAACAAGTTGACCCATATTTCTGTACGTATTTTGGGGCGCTGAAACTGAATAAATAAATAAATAAATAAATAAGAAATTTATTATGTGCATATTAAATACAAATACAGAGTGGATTCAGTTTGTTTTAAATATTTTAGAAACAGTTATAGAAGCAATATTTTTACTACACATAAAAGGTGAAAGTTCATCCATAAAGACAATTTACAACTTCACCCTTTGGCTTAAATATCATATGATAAAAGATATAAATAATATATATAAATAAACAAATAATAACATACACAAATTCAAAACAATAACTAAATGCAACTCACAGGTTTAAATTATATAATTCACGTTTCGCATAATTTATTAATTGATCAATTTTCATATTGAAACAATTGTTGGGAAGAGCATTGATAATTTTAGTTGCTATGTAAGTAAAGCTTGAATGAAACAAAGTTGTAGTATGTTGAGGAATGTCTAGATCATCCCGATGTCTGGTTGTAATATCGTGTACATCAGACCTATATTTTAACTTATTGTACAAATATTTAGGCACTTTTTCAATAATTTTTCATAATAAATGAATTTTTTGTCTTTCATCCATCCGTAGCCATTTGATTTCCTTTATGTGGTGACTTGTTGGCTCTCTTCTGGGTAGTTGTAAACAATATCTTATTCCTGCATTTTGTACTCTCTGGACTCTTTTTTTTTTGTTTTTTCTTTAAGGCACGGGTAATACACACAGTCACAATAATTAAACAATGATAGCACTAATGAGTCAACAAATAAAAGTTTAACATTTCTAGGAAGAATATTTTTATATTGATAGAATAAGAGGTCAGAATTGTCACATGTTGTCAATGTTTTCATGTAAGCTCAAGGAACAGCTTAGAACAAGCCTAAAACCGGGTAAAAAGTAAATTGAGAGCTTAAACGATTTCATCCATGTTTCTATACATATTTTGGGGCTCTGAAACCGAATCCGAGGTCAGAATTTTCTTATCATGTCAGGATTTTGACATAACCTCAACAAAATCTCAAAAAGCACCTCATAAATGGTCAAAGATGCATTCAAAAGTAAATTTTAGTGTCTTGTGATCAGTTTAAACCTCCTTTTAAATACATTTTTAACCATTCTGACCTGAGATTCATTTTCAGCGTTCCAAAAGTAAAGTGGTTTGGCCATTTTAAGTTTTTTTATCTACTTTAAAATGCATTTTTGACTATTTATGAGATGTTTTTTGAGATTTTTTTGAGGTTATGTCAACATCCTGACGATAAGAAAATTCTGACCTTGGATTCGGTCTTAGCCCCTCCAAAATACATATAGAAACATGGTCAACTCGTCTAATCTTTCAATTTACTTTTTACCCGATTTCCGGCTTGTTCTAAGCTGCACTCCAAAATAGATATAGATATGACAGTCGGTAAAAAACTACATGGCCTTTTTTATTTTTTGTGTGCCTGTGTAATTAAAAAAGTATTACATTGAGCGAAAACATGCTAGTGAGAAATAAGAAGATGAATTTCGTTTTTTTCTAATTTCTGTAGAATTAATCATTTCGGGGATCTTGAAGCACAAAGATGGCGTCCGAACGTTTGTAAGACGAAACATTTAGTTTAAATGTTAAATATCTCGGAAACCATGACTTATCTCCCTCAGTTAAATATTGAACTTTCTTCATTCTGTAACGTCGAAATCCCATTTTTTAGCATTTTTCTTGTAGTCTTTTTTACACGATAGCTTTCTTCATTTCGGTTAACATAATTCAACATTTTTATTACATTACCCGTAACATGTCCTCGCCTTACTACTTTTTTGAAAAATGAACCGTGTGCTTTTAATTAGATTTTGAACTAACTAACTAACATAGTTAAGCTGCGGCTAGGGTTTCTGATTTGCCGACTTTTTTTTAATTCCCGGGAATCGGGAAATAAAAATTGACGTTGTCGAGAATCCCGAGAAATAATACATTTTATATATATTTGCAAAAAAACAATATTTTTGTTTCAAAATGTTTGTCATCCAAATATAGAATTTTTCTAAAATGTGTTTATTTATTTTTTTGAACAAAAAAAGTCTCGAACTGTTTTATGTTTTATTTATAATTAAAAATGAATAACAACACAACAGGAAAGATCATAAAAAGTCTTACGAATAAATATAAAAATATTTTCTTCTTCAAAAAAAAAATATAAAAATTATAATTATATGTATTATTATGTATTTAATATTCTTAGAACGCCTTTTTATTCTTGTGTGTCCGGGAAATCCTAACTGTTATTTCCCGGGAACTGAACCTATTAAAACTGACATAATTCCCAGGAAATTCCGTCCCGGAACATAAACCCTAGCTGGGGAACATTTAAAAATCTCTCGCTGTGAACTGTGACTGCCATCTCAGCGTCAAAATTGCACTTTCAATAAATGTTAATCATATCGAATATTTCAATATTGGTGTATACCATAATTACTGATAATACTTGTCTTAGAACTCGATAACGACAACATACAATGAAAAATGAACACGGTTTCTGATAGAATTTTTCCCGTAGAATGCGGTGACGTATTCGGAAAAAACGGCGGGAAAATGTGGAAAAGTTAAGAAAATACTTGAGAGTTTACAAAGTCCTGTATGTCATATTCACAAGTTAAACTTTTAAGACATATAGTATTTTCTTCTAGATTATGGTGATTTCTTTTAGTATTTTTCTCATAGAATATGATGCTCTACTTCGCTTTGCCGAAAAATGTCGAGAAAATGCGGAAATATTAAGAAAATGCTTAAAAATTTTAAGATTCAGAGCTTATTACGGGAAATTCAGGTGGTTTCTTGTAGTATTTTTCCCGTGGGATACGAGGGTCTACTCTCTTTTGCAGGAAAATATTAAAAAAATGCGAAAAAATTAAGAAAATGTTTGAAAACCAACATTATTAGCTCGAGATTATAGTGGTTTTATCAAACTTAAAATTAAGTTAGATACTCTGAATCTTAATGGGTTTAACTTGTGGTTGTTACAGGCTAAATATTGTAAGTCATTATGCACTTTTAATTTTTCCGAATTTTCCAGGGGATTTTCCGCATAACCGTGTTAACCTTCTCTTTCCACTGAATAAGTACCAGAAACCACTATAATCTCAAGTGATTAACGTTGATTCCTAATATATTTCATTTAGGAACGACGCAGACTAGATATGTTGAGTCATCGGTCATTTTCTAGATTTTATAAATTTTTCCGGCATTTTAACGCGGAGTAGACCATCGTATTCCAAAGGAAAAATACTATGACAAACCACCTCAAATTTTAGTTATATACTCTGCATCTTGAAAGGTTAAAATTATGACTATCTTAGGCTAGATTTTGTTTTCAAGCATCTTCTTAATTTTTACTTCAAAAAAGAGTTGACCCTAGTATCCTACGGAAAAAATACTACAAGAAACCACCTGAATCTCACATAATAAGCTATGGATCTTAAAAAGTTTAAATTTTGAATATCACAGACTCGAATTTGTAAATATTTGGGCATTCCCTTAATTTTTCCGCATCTTCCTGACATTTTTCAGCAAAGCGAAGTAGAGAATCATATTCTACGAGAAAAATACTAAAAAAAACTACCATAATCTAAAGTAAAATATAATGGATCATGGATCTTAAAAGTTTAACTTGTGAATAACTCAGACAGGACTTTGCAAATTCTCAAGCATTTTCTTAATTTTTCCATATTTTCCCACCATACGTCATCGGTGTCATGGCCTAATTTGAGAGAGCGTATGTCAAAAGCAACTGCGTTTTTAGAGTTTTTTTTATACATATTATTATTCTTATTGTCTTTGCCGCCAGCTTACACCTTTTTGATTTTTTTCGTATCTCCTCAAATAAGTAAGATACAAGCGTTTGTGGTTTTCTTATTTTTCATGATTTAGTACAATATTTCACAAAGTAGGCTCTGGATTTCGAATTTCTTTTTACTGAAATAAAGCTAAAAAATGGGATAACTAAAACAACAATAGATATTAGCGAGATATTTGAGGTGGCCCTGGTAAAATAAAGATACTGTATATACCAAACCCCTTGTGTTTTTACCTAATTTTCATAAAATGACTGCACTAAACGTATTTTATACGTTAGCAGGAAACTTTATATTACAAAAACATTTAGATAACTTTCTTACTATATCGCACAAAGGTTAATTTGTAACTACCGTATAATGCTGTCAGCCACAAACTAATTCATTTTTGCATGGATTATGCCCGCAAACCGAGCTCTAACGTATGCAAGAACAAAGTATTCTGTGATGCATGGACCACCCAGGAAAATCCGCAACCCCGAAGCGCCGAGATTAGCTAAAACCTTGCGGTTAAAAAAGGGGCACACAGCAAAAAGCTTACGAAACGGCGTCGTGTACATGGCGAGAACGTGAGGAAATATCAAATAATTATCTTTACACTTCTTACAACAGTGTTTTATGCTAAATAATTGTAAAACACATTTTAGAATTGTGGGTATTTATAACAGATCATTTGCAAAGTATAAGGCAACTTACTTCTTAATTTTAAAATGTGCCGTAAGCTTTTCATACAATATTTTTGCGTGTGCAGAATATCGGGTCTCTTGTACGTGTTTAGAATAATATACATAATAGACTTTTATAAACACCGCGATGTTAAATTTTTAACATTTTCACATATCGAAGTGTTGTAATAGTGCAGTAAACTGTTTAAATTAAACAACACACGTGTCCCAAAAAAAGAGTTTGTGCATTTAGACGCAACGAATAATATTGTATTTCCGGGAGAACATTCAAGATTCAAATACAGGCTACCGTTCATTAGGGTGGGTCGGAAAAATCCACTTTTCAATTCGTATTTGTAATAGTGAAAAAATCTGCCTTAGTACCCTTAAAAAATTTTATTACATTTGAACAACTTCTTCAGGACTCTACCGACCCTTAAATTTATCACATTTTTTATTTGAAAATCAAAATCAAGTATATATATTTTAAATCATCATGCTAATTAATGTAATTCTTATCATTTAATACACTGAGTAAAGCGTTATATCTTTAACCACCCCGTTATCAACTCCTGCGAGAGGTAATTTTGAAGAAATGGCGTTGATTTTCTGTATTATTTCCATCTGCTGTCTACCCCAACTTTGCGTGATTCAAAATAAATCCATATAAATAAATCCATCCCGTTTGTCACAACCAATGACTGATAAAGAAGCATCAGTACTAACTTGACGCATCTTTTTACTGCTTGTTTATAACAAGAAAAAGCAGTCTTTAACCACAAAATTTAATTCTGACAAATTAAAAGCCCGAACTGATGTACTATCCATCCTTTTCACATTCAGAATATGTCGAAGGGCAAGATTTCTTATATATCTTATTATCACTTAGCATCGACATTAAAATTATGCGTAAAATAAGCATTTCTCTGAATCACTGGATTTATAACATTCCTTATTATTCTTGTGGCAAATATCGGTTCAGCTTGATGCCCAATATAGTTTGCGCCATTCTTACACGATGGGTTGAATCGAAAAACGACATTGGCCACGATTCGGGTTTTCTATCTCTATATAGAGGCAGAGAATACGATTCGCCATCTAGAAGCCCCAATTTTCGGACCCGAACTGTTCTGTGGCTTATCTAAGGAGGAGGTATAAAATTTCGAAAAGAAATAAAAGATGTCCTATCAGAGGAATACTCCAGTCCAAAGATAAGCGAAAAGGTTTATAACTTATTCGACAACGAATGCCACAAGGCTTCTCGAATTCGAAAAGTTCGACCTAAGGCTGATCACACGCTTTCTAACTGATCATTGCTCCTTGGGATATCATCTCAAGGACATAGGCATGGAAGAAGATGACAAATGCAGATACTATGAAGTTGCAACTGAGGCTGCGGAACACGTACTTTACGAATGCAAGCAGAATTAACGCCTGAAGACAGGGAAATTAGCTTCCAGGAAAATCACAAGCTTTGCAATATGTCTTGGAATCCTGGGCAACAACTAGCTGTAGAGGAAATCACAAAAGATCTTTTAGGTCGAGAGGAATAAAGGCCAACTCAGAGCCAGGCGAACCCTTAAACAATCTACAAATCTTCAAGCCATCTAGAATGTGCCAATTTTCCAGGATCACAATTTGATAAACAGTTTCCTGTCGATATTACACGACATATTTCAAAGCAATACTTGTGATGAATTAATCATCGAAATCAATGTTTGGTAAATCACAATTGCGCGAGGTTTGAATTTGATTAGTGGTAGATTTTCACAATATTCTATTTGTATTTCTAAAGGCGAGTTATACCAACTAAGTTCATGCCAAGTTCAGCTTGATCCAAAATCAAAATCCTTCTTTCTTACTTCTATCAAATTATTATGTATTATCTTCTGTGATGATTTGAGCCTCTTTTGAGCCTGCAACAGCAATTGTGGCTGCAGATTTGTCAGATAATCTAAATATATTGCAGGCAAGTGCAAGGCCGTAACAAAAATTAGAATATTACTTGAAACAACTTAATTTGAATTAAATCTGCTGTTCTCGGTTTAAAATTGATATTTATTGTATATAAGAAATACTTTGATATTACTGTAATCTGTGATATTCTATTTGTATAATTAGCACAAAGAAACTTTTTCTTTGTAGTATATCTTATTGTCTTCTTTACATCACCTTCAAGGGGTGGCAAAGGCCTGAACATTATAATATCTCAAAACATCATTTAGATTTTATTTTTGGAATATTAGTAGGCAACTTTCTGCAACTAGTATAACATAAAATTTTTAAAATTAAAAAAATATGTACTTTTCATAAAAAGTTATTTCCACCAGTCTAGACCATCATACTTTATGTTACTGGGGTCGCTGAACCTGAATTCGTCAGATTTACTCCATCATGTCAACTTTCTTTCCTAACCTCAAAAATACTAAAATGACACCATTTACCACTGAAATCGTTTGTAAAAAAGGTTATTTAATGTTTTCGGGGTCGCTGAATCCGAATGCGAGGCTGGGAATTGCTCCTCACTAGAATCTCCTAAATTCATTGGGAAGTAATCAACCTGTGAATATAGAAAGTGCAACTGAGGTTCATCAATTATCCTAAGTTATCAAAATTTTCCAATATATCCAACGAGAAAGATTTCACGAAGACTCTGAAGAGAAAAAATGTACGAAAAGCTGTAAAACGTAAGAGAAAGCCACTCTCTAGATCTTTTGAGGATAACTGAGTCCGATACGAAATAAGAATGGATGTGTAATAATGGAGTATATATTTGCACCATTAAAGTAGATAAAATTAAAATAAAGTGGAGGTTTGGCTTCAAAGTATATGGTTTTGGGTTGTAAATTGTAACTTGAAGCATTTTTCTGCCTATATTTTTTGGTTACGGAAAATGAGTCACCAGATGGGGCAAATGAGAAATCACATTCGGATTCAACGGCGCTAAAAATAAAAAGTAACCCTTTTTACAAACGATTTCAGTGGTAAGAGTTCATTAGTAGTGTTATTTTAGCATTTTTCATGTATTTTTTTAATGTGAAAGCTGGTGTGATGGAACAAATATAACATGGAATTCGGATTCAGCTACCCCAAAAACATAAAGATATAATGGTTTAGTCTGGTGGACCTAACGTTTTCTCCGTGAGTGTGTGTAGCAACAGAGAACATATGAACGATGTAAGGTTTGCGCGTTTGCGGTAAATCGACGGTTCAAGGAACTGGTAATTGGGTTTGAAGTGGTCAGAATTTGTTGTATCAAAGGAAAGTTTTTCAATTACAGCCTTATCAACGCACATGCACCAACGGAGGAAAAATCTGAGGACGAAAAAGAACAATTCTATGAAAGAATATAAAGAAGTTTCCCGGGCAATGACATTAAAATCATAATAGGCGACACGAATACTAAATAGGAAGGGAGCGGGCGTTTCTTCCAACTATAGGAAAATATAGCCTTCATGAAGATAGTAATGAAAATAGAGTGCTAGTAAATCTTGCCGAAACCAGATGCAACCATTTACCGATGCTTCATATATTTTTCAACCCGTCTGATCGGAATTATAAATGTTACAGCCCGTAAGCATTTATAGTCAGTCAGTAAATAGTTACAGACATGATAAGCCGAACAGAAATTCTATAAAATTTAATTTCATACACCTCTTAACGTTTTTACATTCAACCAGGCTTTACAACGTTTAAATGCTATTTTCCTTTAACACCAATTTGCTGCAATTTGCGTAAAATAAATAAGAATTTAGATAGTTAGTGGGATTCTCTGACAGTGTGTTTGCTTTGTCGGCAAATGCAGTTTCTACTATTAACACACGACGCATATGTTCGGGTGATTACGCAAAGTGAATTTTAAAGAACTCTAACTCACAACTAATGTGTCTGATTTACAGAAGCACAGCGCGTATTTTGCAATCATACCGTATAAGGTAGGTATATCCATAATGTTTCTCTAAGTTGAGCAAATTTAGTTTTATTATCACCCGGTTATCGTCATTAAATGGGTCTCTAACAACTTCCGCCAAAAAGAGATTTGTTCTATTCGGGTTAAGGTCGTAACATATTTATAGAAGATATCACAATATATTTATAGGTGGGTACTTGGGAGTCACTTTGACTATTTATAAAACTGATACGTTAATTAGATACCGCTCGTCATTCTGATATTATTGAGAGAAACAGTTGTACTTATTTTTTTGGTTTGATCCAATTTTTAACCGACTTCATAAAATGATTTTTTTTTTAATGTTTGTTCAATCATTACTTATAGATCCGTTTAAGCGGCTTCTATGAAATGTTCTCAAATTGTAAGGTATGCCTTGGCGGTGGTCCCGTATTAATTTTATGAAGCTACGTCTAGTATAAGGTGAGCAAAAAGTGGAAATGAGATTTTCTTAGCGGAGAATATTCGAGAATATGTCGTAGTCATAATTTACTTTTGTGACAAAAAATTCAAACTCCGTCGAAATTGCATTAAAATTGGTAGTTAGGTGTTTTATAAGTAGCTGATGTCAAAAGTTAAGATTTCAAGATCCAATAAGGCTGCTTTAATTGCAATATTTACATGAATACATAGTGATTTCAGGATTCTCTGATAACGAGACTAATGTTAAAGTTTAAAAAGTCATAATGACGGATGTTTTAATGCGTAGAAGCAAATAAAGAGGTCACTAAAAAGGGTAAAAGAAAAAGTTTTGAAAAAAAAATTGAACCGTCTTCAAAAAATTTCGCTAAAAATTATGAACCTTCGCGTCATCCAATTAATTGAATCTTATTACCTAATATCGATATTGAGGTCTGTGTAAAAATGAACAAATAGTAAATGCAAACGTATTTTTAATCGACTTCAATATCGATATTAGGTAATAAGATTCAATTAACTGGGGGGCGCGACGGTAAAATTTTATTTCATAATTTTTAGCGAAATTTTTTGAAGGCGGTTCATTTCTTTTCAATTTTTTTTTGTTTGTACATTTTTTAAATATAATTTATGTTAGAGCCCAGATAGTACATTACCTAGAGGTAAAAAATATGTAAAATTTAGGAATAATCTCGTATGTAATGATAATTTTTCTTTACGAATTATTATTATTGTAGCAAAAGGTTCCATCTTCAGTTTCTATATGGTCCGGACACTTGCTGTTACCCTCAAGGGGTGAAAAACACACCCAAATTTAAGTATTTAATACTTAAAAAAGTATTACTGATTTATTTATGAAACGTAGAATATTACGAATCTGAAGTCAAAATTAAAACATTCAAAACGGCACCGGCAGCTACAATATGGCGAAAAAATTTTTTTATAAAACAAGTACAAACGGACAAAAAAATTTTGCATTATAGTCAAAAAATATTTGAAAGCATAGTCTTTCATTTTTGTCACTAGCATTTTTGACGTAAGTGCCATAGTTTCATGTACTTAGTCCAAAACGTTAATACCATTATTGCATCTAATATCAAGATTTTTACAACGATAACTACTAATTTTGTACGAGATTTTATTATCGATTTCATTCATTATTGTTGAGGGTACTCTTCTACCTAATATCAATTCTAGGTTAATTTGCTGGAAAACATTGTCTGCATAGTCATTTCAATCACTATTACAGGTGAATTTATTCCAAAATCCTCTGCCATGCCCTCATCTCATTTTGGTTTTGGAATATTATTCAATACATAGATTATGTGACATACATAATTTTGATAGCTTTTCCTATGGCATAATGTCATATATGATGTTTCAGTAAACAGCGAAACCTTATTTTTAGCACACCATTGTAACGTTATTCAATTATTATTCTTGTCGTAAAAATAATCTGGAGTACTTTCCATTGTTCATATTGTTCATATTCCGAATGTGTCATTACCCCACTCAAAATTATTTTATATCAGAATTTGTGAAACGAATTATACAAAGCGCTCGCAGTAAACGTTCGCTTTGAAAGCGTATACCCTGTACATTTGCATTGGTCAAGAAGAAACTGTTAATATGCGTATACGCTTGAAAAACCACTTGTCGAGAATAACCCCCCTGGAGATAATGGTGCATTTGGAAGAATTTCGTGATATAACCGTGAACGATTTGGTGCTTTAAAAAAATATATCTTTACACTCTTCTATCTATCAAGATTAGAGCAGCATTCTCAGTCTCAGCCATTCTATGAAGTTTATGTGTTAACATATTATATGAAGTACATTCTACTGTTTTTTTTTCAAAATAATTCCAACAGGTTTCATATAAGAGACACCATCGGTAATAAATAATAACTTGTTCCTATTCTCTGCCACATTGTCGCTCCATAATTGTCATAGTTAAATTCACTGCCTCCGCCATAGTGTTAAAATTAATAATTTATTGTTCTTTTGATGTTATCACTGTCCAGACATTTTTCCTCCAATCCACCCACTAAAACATTCGCTATCTTCCACCATCAAACATTGGTGTTTTCGTCCACGCCAACCCAAATTTATTTTACATTGAACTCAAAGGAAATTTTCTATCCAATATCATTACAGGTAGCGCCATCTAAAGCCTACTTCAGTGGGATGATCCAATTCAATTCAATTCAAAAATATTTATTAGATGTTTAGCATACAAACATGCACCTGAATCGTATCCCGGTACAGAGCCGACCGCACAACCACGTCGCGTAGCGCCGTGGTGAATGTACGGAGCGGGTTCAATTCAAGTTAGGACAATACATCGAATGTGGAGTTAGGACTCCAGTCTAAAAACAAATAAGACTTAAACCTAACAATTTTTTAATTCACAACTAGAGAATAGTTTTAAAACACTTATAAACTACTTAAAGCTAGAGAAATGAGTTTATGTTCAGCACACGTGCACTGACGCACACGCGCACTGTTTTAAAAGGTTGGATTGCTGATACGGGAAAAGCTTAACGAAAAAACCCGTTCGAACCAATGACGACATTCATCCGATGGTCTGCCTGCCTTCGGAAAGGTAGGGTGAGAGGAAGTTATGATTTAAAAGGTTTTGATTTGCAAGAGGTTATTGGCCGAGAGGGGATTTTGTAAAAGACAAAAAAGGACAAAATAACAAAAATTAACAATTAACAAATTAACAAAAATGAGATTAATAGAGGGAATAGAGAAAAGGTTTGGGAGTAAAAGGTGGTGAAAAGGAAAGGGTGGTGAAATGGAAATTTTGGTATAGGAAAGATTTGGCTAGGGAGGTTGCCGAAAGATAGGCAACGCCTGGTATGGTAATGGGTGTTTAAGGTTGAAAAGTATGGCGTTATGCTGTCTGATTCGTGTAATGTTTCGGGTTAGCGGACTGTCGCCCAGTTTGAATTGATAGAATTTCTGGGATGTTTCCCGGACGAAGTCCGCTAGTGGGGTTATGTCGTGGCAACGTGCATAGAGATCTCTGAGGGAGGTGTACCTATCGGAGTTCGAAATGAGGCGCATAAATTTGTGCTCTAAGACTCGAAATTTATTCATTGTCGTGGCCGGGATGCTGCACCACACCGGCGCCGCGTATATGATGGCCGGCCTGATCACCATCGTATACAATAATTTCTTATTGGTCCTGTTTAGTCCGCTACCCCGCGCCAGGAGCGGATACAGACTCCTGGACATGGAGTAGACCTTTCGTACCGTCTCGTTAACGTGCGTGTTGAACGTCAGTCTTTTGTCCAAGTTTACCCCCAGATACTTTACGCACTGCTTTATTGGAATTTGGCGACCCCCTATCGAAAGTGGTGTTAGAATACGATTTTCGGTGACGCGGCGCGTGAAGACGATTGACTCAGACTTCTCGGCGTTGATCCGAATCTTCCACTTGTCGTAATACGCCGTGGCACGGGCCATGTGCGCCTTCAGCAGCATGTTCGCCGCTTGTGCGTTGTGTGAATGCGCGTACATGGCCGTGTCGTCGGCGTACTTGGCAAGGTTCGTATTCGGAAACTCCGGGAAGTCGGAGACGTACAGATTGTATAACTTTGGTGACAGGCACGACCCCTGGGGGACGCCCGCGCGAATGTCCCGCCGAGTTGATAGTTTGTTATTCACCCTAACCTGCAGTGATCTGCCCGTCAGGAAAGAGTGAATTAGTTTCGTGATATGCGTAGGAAAGTTAAGCGAATTGAGTTTGTAGAGTAAGCCCGGGATCCACACTGTATCGAAAGCCTTCTCAATATCAAGCAGCACCAAGTGGGATGATCCAAGGCGCTGCACGCTCTTTGTCGACTGATTATTTGCTATTTGCTTTGTAGAGCCAGTCATTGGTAAATCATAGTTATGTGTTCTCAGAATTACATTTTGACCTGCTGAACACTAATCCGATGTCCGTTTTGCCCGATTTTGCTAACCTCAAAAAACACCTTAAAAATGCCCGAAAAATTCCAAACAAGTAAATAAAAAGCTTAAATGAGCTAATACGTAATTTGGGACACTGAAACTGAATATGAGGTCATAATTAACCAATCAGTTAAGAATTTTGACATAACCTCAAAAAACACCTAAAAAATGCCCGAAAAATCCCAATCAAGTAAATAAAAAGCTTATATGAACTGTGCAAATTTCTGGTAGCCCTATACTCATAGGAAGCCCAGCTTCCCACTTTACTAGAGCTGCGGTTACATAATGACGACGCCCGCGGTCCCGCTTTTCCAACCTGACCGGCCGCCGATACTGGAGTTTTCCTCCCCTGCATCGTAAACTTTGCCATGACGGCATTTTTTTTATCTAGGAACTTAGCCGAAATAAATAGTTGCCCGCTGTCACCACCTGGAGGTGTCCTAGTCGCAAAAATAGAAAAAGAAACAAATGGCATATGACAATCAAACAGAATAAAGAAAACTATACAATTCTAAACAGCTCTAAGAGAAAAAAGTAAAAAATCATCAAGGGAGGGTGTAGGTAAATATTAAGTCCAAACGATATTCCACTCTCAACAGAGCAAACTTTGTCCAAAAAATTTTTCCTAAAAATGTCACTATTCATTAATATTTTCCTTTAGATACTTAAAAATTTAAAAATTACCCATCTCCGCTTACTAGGGTTGATGAGAATATATGCTGAAATGATATTTCTCTATGAAGTTTGCAGATTGCGGTATTGTATTCAGCTCGTGAAAATACGTCAGAAATTATTTGTATATGCAGAGCAAAGTCAATTTCGGGCCATGATTCAGTTATTTTTGCGTACGTTTTCATCGGAAATATGGATTTTACAAGATATTCGATCATCGCGCATAAATTCTGACCTTGGATTCGGTTTCAATGCCCCAAATTACGTATAGATATAGTGATCAGTTCATGAAAGCTCTTTATTTACTTGTTTGGGATTTTTCGGGCACTTTTTAGGTGTTTCTTGAGGTTATGTCAAAATTCCTAACTGATCGGCTAATTCTGACCTCATATTCAGTTTCAGCTCCCCAAATTACGTATAGATATAGTAATCAGCTTATTTAAGCTTTTTATTTACTTGTTTGGGATTTTTCGGGCATCTTAAGGTGTTTTTTGAGGTTAGCAAAAATGCAAGAGCCAATCGGGCAAAACGGACATCGGATTCGTGTTCAGCGGGTCAAAATGCATGGTACATAGATCTACCTGCTAGCACTCGACTTTTTTTTGTGTGTGTATGTGCCGGTGTTTCTATCCAACAGAAGAGAAAGTACAAATAATTAGATGGTACGGCAGTGAATATTCGTAGAGCGATAAAATAGTATAAGGATTTCCCTACGCATTTATGTGGTTCCCAGTACTGTATAATCAATACTATAATCGTAAAAAAGTGGAGTAATTCATGGATCAAAGAACGCCTACCAAAACATTGTGCATAAGAAGAAAGCGCTTGCAAATTTTTATTTTATCTATTTATTTATTTATTTAATTTAAGAAAAAAGTATTTTAATTCCTAACTAACAGATTTTTAATAAGAATAACTAATGATAATAACATCATATGAAAATGTTAATGTATTTATATTAAAATGCAAAATTTGCAAATATACCTCAATACTACCTTAAGACACAGTTACACGGCGCGTGATTAGACGAGCCTGGCTCGGCGAGTCACGAAACACACGCCGTGTGACATAGGCAACTTGGCATGGCTTGCGACTCGAGAAACGTTGCTCGCGTCGGCTCGCGTCTTCCATCTAGTTGTCGGTAACTGCGCCTGAAGATCCATGCAGTTTTGACGAGCCTACAATCCACAACCCCCCACGAAATCTGCATTGGTCACGCGCCGTATTGACACATCTGGCTCGCTATCCGTTACACGCGCGTGGTTTGCCGAACCACGCACCAGGTTCGTGGATCGGTGAACCACGCGCCGTGTAACTGCGCCTTTACACATTAAAATGACACAAACATACAAACACCGGTGCATAACACCCTCTTTTTCATCCAGGGCGGTAACAATACCTACCACAGAACTTGTGTCCTTAAATATTACGGATGTCTTCAACTATACCCAATTAAATTATACCACATATTTTCTTGTACTTCGATGTGTCAACAAACGATCCCGTATGGCTGATTTTTGTAGAATCACCCTGTATAAAAATAAATTAATTTCTAACCCAATCGTTTCCCCCCTGTTTTACCAGGAACTAAATATGTGCTATTCATATCTTCCTTACGAGTCCATTTTTCCAGATCCAAGGCCACTAAATCTAAAATTATTTGTTTAATTTTCAACGTATCACTTTATCTCAAAACTATTTGCTCATTAAACAAACACACACGGCAATCTATTGCGAAAACGCACTATCATTATTGAAAAATTTAGTTTGGGTATCTAGCAGATAACTTTCAAATATATCATTCGTTCTTTCCATATACCAGGGATTCCCAACAGGTGGTCCGCGGACCCCAATAAAATAGGGGTCCGCGAAATGTCACTGAGATATTGAATTGTTTTGAAAATTTACTTGACTTGCAGTGGTAGATTCTACATAATCTTCATTTTAAGAAGAATTTAAGCTTTTAAGCTTTTAAGGTCAGTATAGCGACCGATGAGGGGGTCCTTGAAAAAATCTTGTTGGGAATCCCTGCCATATACTATTGATCCAAGTCTAGTATATCAACAAGAAATTTCCCCTACGAGGCATCTTATCAACTTCTTTCGTACACTTAACATATTAACATTCAATATGAAAAACAAAACAACCATTATTTCTATATACTGATGATCATGCTGAGGCTGATCATGCTAATATAGTACCAAGTCTCCCTTACGAGACGTCTCATCAAGTATCTCTAACCAAGAGCTGTTCCTAAGCACTCTAAGCACTTTTATGCTCGGGAGCACTGTGCTTAAGAGAACTTTTTAAAATCGGTGCTTAGTGCTCAGTACTTCGAGCACTTCAAGGAAGGGCTTAGTGCCTATAGACCTTTGAGGTAAAGCTTTGACCCCAAAAGTTCTGTGACTGGACCACAAGACATCTACCCCCTGTTTTCGAGGTAATACGATGATGACAACATTTTCCGACCTACCGTTAACCCACTACCTCTTAACAGGAAAAATCACTCCTGTTTCAGATTTTCCGGTGCTAGGCTTGTGGGGACGTCGGATCGGGTTTTTGTCAATTCGAATAAAATAACTAAATAATGACCATAAGTGATCTAGCTCATCCCCGGGGGTTGAAACTACACCTACCCACAAATAACGAAATGCCTCGAAAACAACGAAAATCAGATAGAAAACAGAGGTATACCGTTTTCGAGGGCGGGAAACACGATGGTGACCATATTTTCCGACCTACCCTTCACCTATTACCCCTAAACCATAAAAACCATCCCCTTTTCCGATTTTTCGGTGCTAGGCTTGTGAGGGCTTGTCGGATAGGATTATCTCTCGTCAATTCGAATAAAATAAGTAAACCTCGATCTGACGAGACCGAACCAACCGGGGGGTTCAAGCAGCCTTTACACGAAGTGAACTTTTCCTTCAGTAGGAATTGATTGTGACGAGTCATTGGTATATATAGATATTTTTGTTTTTCCATTGTTATACAGTGTGTCCCACTTTTCATAAACCCACCCTAATATCTCAGTTATTAATAATGCGATTTTCTTCAAATTTGGGTGGTAATTATATGTTGGAAAATGAATTATTTGGCATAGTAAACATTTTCATTTTTCATTGGCGTGCGGTTTTAGGGGGTAAAAAGAGGTCGATTTTTCGCCAAAAGGATATTAGGGCTTATTTTAGACAAATTTTTCTGTCATATTTGGATTTAGCATGTCCAAAAACACCTTAATCCATATTCTCCATGATCTCAAAAACGGGGTATGGCAGAAACGAAAAATTAATTAATTTCTTAATATATCAGTTATTAATAATGCGATTTTCTTCAAATTTGGGTGGCAATTATATGTTGAAAAAATGAATTATTTGGCATAGTAAAAATTTTCATTCTTCATTGGCGTGCGGTTATAGGGGGTAAAATAGGGTAGGTTTTTTGGCAAAAGGATATTAGGGCTCATTTTAGACAAATTTTTCTATCATATTTGGATTCAGCATGTCCAAAAACCCCTTAATCCATATTCTTCATGATCCCAAAAACGGATTATGGCAGAAACGAAATATTAATTAATTTCTTAAAAAACACTTTTTAATTTTTTGCTATAACAAACCTAAAAACAAGTTTTTTTTATAAATTCTGGTCTCTTCAACATAACCACCTGCCAATGATACCACACCGTTTGTCGTAAATGTTGCCTCGTCACTAAACATTAAGCTCTTTAAAAAAATCTGTCGTTAAGATAGTTACCTTGCAACCATAGGCATTAATCAGAAGTGCTCTGAAAAACAAGTTTTTATTTGATATTTGGCGATTCATAAGAATTGTCAAAAGTTAAATAGTGTTATTTAATTTATCAATCTTACTGATAATGGCAGAAAATCGGAGAGTAGTTCCTACAATTGAAGAAAAAGTTGATAATGAAAGATCTACGCGTCAGGTTGCTCGAATATTTAATCAACGTCATCGTGATCGAGCACCAATTTGGCACAAAACCATTGGTGACATCAACAAACTGTTTGAAAGAACCGGAGCCATTTTCAAGACAAGACGAAGAAGGTACAATTTAAATTTACGACAATATCCAGACGACGAACGCATTTTAACAGAATTTCGGAACAATCCAAATGGTAGTATAAGGGCAGTTGCGAGAACACGAAATTTAGCCATAAATAAAATATGGAGATGTTTGAAACGCAGTAGGATTAGGGCATTTAAACCAACATTTTTGCATACTCTCTTAGAAGGTGATTTTAAACGGCGATTTGAATTTTACCTATGGTTGCAAAATAACTATCTTAACGACAGATTTTTTTAAAAGAGTGTTTAGTGACGAGGCAACATTTACGACAAACGGTGTGGTATCTAGTCAAAATTGTAGATATTGGGCAGCCAAAAATCCCAACTTTGTAATCAACTGTAAAAACCAAAAAGTTAACGTGTGGTGTGGCATGTTAAACGAACAAATTGTTGGCCCCTTTTTCCTGAATAACCTCAACGCAGAAATTTTTTTTACAAAATGATTTAGATGATTTTTTTTATGGAAATGCCTTTAGCACAGAGAGAAAATTTATACTTTCAGTTAGATGATGCCCCGACGCACAATTCTCTGATAGTTAGAAATTTTTTAAATGCAAATACAATGTAAAATTAGAGACAATTTAAGTACAGAAGAGAAACAATCCATATCTTCCTTAAGAAGAGATGAACATATTAAAATTTTACCAGCAGACAAAGGTAATGCCACGGTTGTTATAGATAAAAATGTATATGATACAAAAGTCATGACATTAATCAATGAAGGACCTTACTCGAAATTAAACAAGGATCCCACAAAAACAATTGAGAGCAAAATATATAGAACTCTATTCAAGTATAAAAATAAATTTAATGACCATTATCTGGAAACACCGATTCATATATTAAAAATAGTAGACACTATAGAAAAGATTTATGAAAACAATATTCATGATACCCATCTGATGGTTAGTTTTGATGTAGTTAGCCTCTTTACCAATGTCCCAGTAGATAAAACTTTAGAAATAGTCAAGGGTAAATTGTTGAATGATAATAATTTGGAAGCTAGAACTAAATTAACTGTTAATAGCATAATGGAACTTCTAACATTATGTATAAAAAAGACTTACTTTCAGTTTGAAGGTGATTTCTATCAGCAAAACTTTGGTATGGCATTGTCACCAGTTTTAAGTAATATATTTATGGAGGACTTTGAAACGAAACATATTCAAAATTGTATATATAAACCGGTTAGCTGGTGGAGATATGTTGACGATATATTTGCAATTTGGCCCCACGGAGTCGATTTGCTAGATAATTTTTTAGAAAATATAAATAATAAAGAACCATCTATTAAATTTACCTTAGAAGTAGAAAATAGAAATGAACTACCCTTTTTAGATGTTTTAATTAAAAGAGTAAATAATATGGTTGAAACAAGCGTTTATAGAAAACCAACATACACCAACAGGTATTTGAATTTTAACTCAAATCAGTCGATTCATGTTAAAAAGGGTGTCATAAAATGCTTATATGATAGGGCCAAAATAATTTCTTCTAATGATGAAATATTAGACAATGAGAAGCGCTTTATAAAAGAGGTTCTTATAAACAATCAATACCCTGAAGCTTTTGTTGATAGAACTTTCACATATATTGAAAATAATAATCATGTACGACAAAAACCTGAACAACGGTACACGACGTTAATTCCTTATGTACACGGATTATCTGAAAAACTACGCCGTATAGGCAATAGATTTGATATTAGGACGATATTTCAAACGGGCAATACATTGAGATCTATTTTAACAAAAACAAAACCGCTAAATCATGAGCAAAATTCAAAAAACTGCATTTATAGTATTCCGTGTGAGTGTAATAAACATTATGTGGGTGAGTCATCCAGACCATTCAGTGTTAGATTGGGTGAGCACAAGGGTTACATTAGAAAAAATGAGATTCAGAAATCGAAGATTTGCGAACACGCTTGGGAAAACGGACATAGAATAAACTGGGACTCGGCAAAAATTTTAACAAAAGAGACAGACAGCAAGAAAAGAAAAATTAAAGAAGCGGCTATACTACTATTGAATGAGGATAAATGCGTGTCAAATTGTTCTGTAGATGTTTGCACAACCTGGCTGCCGATGTTGAAAGAAGAACTTAACAAACTCAACATTGTTTAAAATGAAACTATCAATTAGATATATCAACAGTTCTGTGTAAGCAGTAAGTATCTATGGATACTGAATATAACAAATATATTCTTAAAGCTGTGTATTTAATATACACAGCCCACAAACATTATAATACGCTTTGAGAAAGGAAACAGATTCGTTTTCCGAAACGTCAGCAAAATACGTCATTTTTATATTTTTGTTCTTATTCATTATTTGTCAAAACCACCCTCTAACTGATCCTTTGACGTAAAAGTCACAGGCGTAGAGGTTATTTTCCAGTAAGATACTGGTTAATTGTATTATTTTGTAGATTTCAGACATTGTTTAGAAGAATTCATGTGGCAGAGCATCCCAATAAGAATAGAGAAATATTAAGAAAATGCCACAACCAACGTTTAGACAATAAATTAATTAATATTTCGTTTCTGCTATAATCCTTTTTTGAGATCATGGAGAATATGGATTAAGGGGTTTTTGGACATACTGAATCCAAATATGATAGAAAAATTTGTCTAAAATAAGCCCTAATATCCTTTTGCCAAAAAACCTACCCTATTTTACCCCCTAAAACCGCACGCCAATGAAGAATGAAAATTTTGACTATGCCAAATAATTCACTTTTCCTATATATAATTACCACCCAAATTTGAAGAAAATCGCATTATTAATAACTGAGATATTAAGGTGGATTTATGAAAACCGGGACACACTGTATATGTAAAAATATTCTTGTTTTTATTCAGTCAATGATCATTCAATTCAATTCTTATTCTATGCTAAAGATCTTTCGACGCTTACAATTATAATCATACTGTTTGTCCGAGTCAAAATAGACGTCACAGTCCATTTCGTTACATTCATAATCACCATCTTCATCGTCATTACCATCATCACTAGAATTCTCATAACTACCATCATTACTATTATCATCAGACATTATTATTTCTGGCATTAAATTTATACCGCAATCAAGATTATCATCATCCTGTTCAAGTGATTCTTTTACATACACGCAATTACTTCCACATCTAGTGGAAGTATAGTAACGACAAAAAAATTTAAAAAAATTTTTATTGTTCAAATAGGCTTAGAATATCATGAAACGTAGAGATTTTAAGTTTGAGCGAGAAAAAAAATTCTGTCTGTCGGTCTGTCTGTAACTTTTTTTTTGTGCGCACGTTTACTCTGGAACCGTTTAAGATATTGACTTGAAATTTGGTACACATATGTACTTCAACGAGATCTGAAACTAGATTATATTTTCATCTTGTTCCGTCAAAGGGTAAATTGGAGTAAATTTGGGGTAAATAGCTAAATCAAGCAGGTAAGAGTCCAGAAAATTGGTATTTAGTATATACAAGAGAATCTAAGGTCTCAAAAAAATTTTTGGCATTAGCCACCCCCATTACCACCCCCATCCCATTATTAAAGGGGATGAAAAAAAATTGTGATTTAGTGTGTGTACAAGAACCAGAAACCTCAAAATATTTTTTTGCTTCATCCACCCCCACTACCACCCCCTTATCACCACCCCCACCCCACTACCGATGTGGGGTATCGTTTTATAGGTTTTTGGGGTAGAGAATTTCAAATATTATATTATTAAAGTTCCATAAGCAATTATTTCCACATACAAAATTTTTTCGTGAGTTGGATCGAAATTCTAGATGTGGAAGTAGTGATTCCTTGGGCAGAGGTTTTTTTACAGTCGGTACCCTTACAATTCTTACAGAACGAGCTACATTTAATACCCAGTTTTTTACAGCCTCATCGCTTAACACATCCACCCTTACAAGTACAATTATTTTGCTTAAAAAAAGTGAATCTGGAATGAGTTTCTCTGACCCATCTTAATCAATTCCCTACAAACCACTGAAGGAAAAATTCACTTCGGATTGGTTGGGTCTCGTCTGATCGAAATTTACTTATTTTATTCGAATTGACGAGAAAAAATTCTATCCAACAAGCCCTTGCAAGGATAGCATCGAAAAATCGGAAAGGGAGTGGTTTTTCCGGTTTAGGGGTAGTGTGTGAAGGGTAGTCGGAAAATATTGTTACCATCGTGTTCCTCGCCCTCGAAAACACTCACTGAACTTTTGCAACAACTTTGGAAGTAGTTTTCATAAATTTTCCCCGACTTTTTTCATACATTTATAAATTCCCTGACTTTTCCCTGATTTCCTGGCCAAAATCAAATTCTCTAGCTTTTACAGGTTTTCCAGAAAGTATACACCCTGTAATCCATTCGAAACAAAATTGCTATTAGAAAATAATAAGAAAAACTATTTTCATGTCAAAAAAACTTATTATTTTGTAATAGTACACTCAAAGAAATAGTATGGGTAAATTCAACAAAAAAAAATGGTTAACTAACAATATCGTTAATTTTGTTAAACCAAACTATATTGATGGTATTTTTAAACAAGAGGTGATTGTTATTTTAATTAATAAAAAGTTGTCGTACAACAAAACAAACATTAACTTAAAAAATAGATGAATAAGACTATTATTTTTTTCGTCTGACTATTATTTTGTTGAATTCTGTCAAATTAAACTAGATAATAGTATATTTTATTTTTAATTATTATCGAATTGTAATTCTAACCCAGTATTAGTTCGCTGTACTATTGTACTTGGTAGACAAACCAATATTATTGTCGTCTTCTAGAAGTTCTAAAAGAATTACCATAAAATTTGCTTGCTTGCCACGTAGTCTATTACAGAAATTATTCCCAGATGACGCCACATACGAATCACTGACAATAATCAATCATGCATTATCTTACACTCTTATGAATTTATAGAAAATTAATAACATGATTGCAGTGTTCAAATTCTCTCAGGGATCATCGATATATTTGGATGGATCTTATAAACGATCTCTAATCTTTGGTTTGGGTGGTCTGATGTCTCAATACTGAGATTTTGGCTAACCAAAAAAAACTTCATCATACAATAAAGTGTAGATCAACCTAAAAATTAGTTGGTGAACAAAAAAACAAAGTCGTTCTACTATTTAATTGTAAACCAAATTGAAAATGGTTAGTGAACATAAAAAAATGTCATTGTACTATTTAATTTGTTACAAGAAGATATGATTATTAAACTACTATTTGTTTACGAAAACAAATAAAGTTGTATGACTATTCTTTACTGATTGATTTAACTATGAAACTAGATAGGCGCGATTTCATATGCTCTTTTTGGTTGAATTTACCTATCATTTTCTTTGAGTGTAATTTTGTTTCGAATGGTTTACATACCACCGTGAAGATTTCAGAAGAGAATGAAAAAGTTTTCGGTGGTTAGATCAGATTTGGATCAATAGTATGTCGAAAAAACGAATCGTTTTGTGAGAGTTATCTGCTGAATACCCAAAATAATATTTTTCAATAAGCAAAGAGCAAAGATATTTATTTTTAAAGGCGGCATTATATTTTAAAATTTATTTTAAACAAAATTGAGAAACATCTTAAAGGTGCGCGCGGCAATTAACCGCCCCGTGTTTCATTACCGGGTCGTCAACATCGCGAAATTTGCAAGTAATATTCAGTACCATATAAGAACAGTACCTGGAGATCTTCGCTTTTGAAGGAGATAAGGACCCGCGACTTGCCCGCGACACACGCGAGCGCTGCTTCAGTTCAATCTCGCGAGCAGTGCCGGCAAGATGCATTCCTATCTTTCATAAATACTGTGTACAAACACGTGTGACAGATCGTGTGAAATTGCCGGCTTCAAACAGGTGATTTAAAAATTGTGCGGCCAGGTTTTTTGGTGAGATGTGCGGGCGAATAAAGATATGTGAAAGCCGTAACTAATTTGTAATAGTTGCAGTTTAGCTCAGTAAAAATAAGGAATTATTTTGGCGGTCGCAGACCCGATTGGTAACAAGCTATAATTATAGTGTGCAATTTTTTTGTGTACTTACAAGCCCTCGCTGATAAGTATTGTCGTTACCCTCAAAATGATGTAGGATTTGGCCTCTTTTTCTGTTCTTCTTAACCATGAAAACATACATGTTATGGAAAGAGGTCAAGAGAGAAAGAATCATAGCAAAAAAATTGTGTGGGATGCTGTACAAGTTTATTGTGGAAGAAAGTGTCATATTCTAACGAATTACTTAACTGTTATGTAATTATGATATTCGATATATAAATAAGTTGAGTAAAAATTTTTCAATTCATATTAATTCTGATTAATTAATTTTCGCGAAATATTTTCAGGATGCACTAATTTGGGGTCGTAGAACACGAATCTGAAATTGGTTTTCAATGCATTTTTTTTTTTTTGGAAATTTTAATAACTTTAAAAACACCTTGAATTTCGACCGATTTGGATCTCATGTTCACAATATAAGTCCCTTTCAGAACAGTGCACCTTTTATGAACTGCAAAAAAATACTTTTTCATAAAAAACCGTATACTTATTATTGACCAAAACTCTATAAAGTAGTAAATGAAAGATTTAGGAGATTTTTGCCTCTCGGGTTCTTGGTGGCATTTTTATTTTAGCAGGAACCATTTTTGGGTTAGTTTAAGAGATTGACATTGATGGCCACAATTTTTTTCTATTGTATTAGTTATATCAAAAATTTTAGAAAACTGCATACAAGAACCTAAAGTATTTGTTCAGGTTAGGTGGATTTTCTCAAGGAAATGAGAGGTGATCAAACTACCGGGCTAGTACGCATGCGTCTCCGAAGTTTCCAAGGTTGTCTAAAGGTACGAATATGATGTAGATGCTACGCAGCTAGAAGTTCAGGCCACAGTTTCAGTCCATGTATCGAAGCCTGCTAGCATCCTTGGTATGCACGGTCACATTTAAATGTACAAATTTCAGCTTCGATGCATCGACTGAAACTGCGTAGCATCCTCGGCATGTTCGTTATATCAATGTTAGTTGTATCAAAAATTTTAGAAAACTGCATACAAGAACCTAAAGTATTTGTTCAGGTTAGGTGGATTTTCTCAAGAAAATAAAAGGTATAATCAAACTACCAGACTAGTACGCATGCGTCTCCGAAGTTTTCAAGGTTGTCTAAAGGTACGAATATGATGAAGATGCTACGCAGCCAGAAGTTCAGGCCACAGTTTCAGTCGATGTATCGAAGCCTGCTAGCATCCTTGGTATGCGCGGTCACATTTAAATGTAGAAATTTGAGCTTCGATGCATCGACTGAAACTGCGTAGCATCTTCGGCATGTTCGAACCCTAAGATGTCGAGCAAAATTATTTCAGGTTTTAATTAGTATTTGTATTTTAGCAGGAAAAGATGACATTACGATATCAATGTCATTTTTAAGTTAGTTTAAGAGGTCGACATTGATAACGACAACCTTTTTTTATTGAATTATAAGGTAATATTAAAAGTTTTAAACGTTATATACAGTTGTTTAGATTAGCTTGATTTTCCTTTTTCTGTCGAGGTCTGCAACTTATTAACAAACATTTTAAAAAGAGGAGGTTCTATATTAGGTTACCTATATTAAAACTTTTAAAGTATTTCACTACACAGCTTTTTAAAACTTTGAATATAACCAAATTATGTTGACTCTTTAAACTAACCCAAAAATGACATTGTCATGGTAACATCATCTTTACCTACTAAAATACAAATACCATTTTTGAAAACGAGAGAGGCAAAAAATAATCTGAGAATTTTGCTCGGTTCCCTAGACACCGCTTTGAAAACACGGAGACGCATTCATACTAGTTTAAGAATTTGATTACCATTTCATTTTTTGATTTTTAGAGTTTTGGTAAATAATGTAAGATTGTTTTCTTGTAAAAAAAGATGCATTGTTCTGAAAACCACTTACATTTTGAACACGAAATCCAAATCGCACAACATTAAAGGTGTTTTCAACATACTTCTATTAACTTGACCTGTAACATTGTAAGCTAATCTTACAACTCGTTCTTCACCCACTTCTAATTGCCGTATCGATTTGAAACTTTGCAAACTTATGCAATTCTGGTCACAATACAATAATATGGTACCATTGACCTTGTATGATGACGGAGGTGGGAGGTAGTGATAGGAACTCCTTATGGGCGTATCACCGGCGACTCCGCCATAAACTCAAATTTTCCGCTACAGAGAGAAAATAAATTAGAAATGAAAAACAAAAAAATACGCTTTTATGAGTGGCAACACTAAAAAGTTAAAAACAATTATTAGGTAATTAAATTTAAAAGCATGGGGCGCACTTATATAGGTAGGTAGGTAAATACATCACATTTTGTTCATCATGCCTAGAGCTATATAAGTGCGCCCCATGCTTTTGAATTTAATTACCTGATAATTAATTTAATTTTTAGTGCCCTACTCATAGAGAGGTGTTTTGTAATTTTTTTTAACTATCATTTTTACTGTCTACAATGATAGAGTACGTTGTTATGGTGGAAAATTTTGATTTTTTTTTTAATTATGTATTTGTATTGAAAATTAATTTCAGATTTCTCTTTCTCCGACCCCAAGTTAGTAAGCGTATTCTGAAAAAAATTGTCGAAACTGCAGGATTAAAATTAATAAATTCAGTTATAAAGATCTTTTTTAAATTAATTCAGTGACTTTCAAGTAGGGGTAAAACGACCTGTTTAATTTTTTTCCAGATAATGATATATTATGTTTCAAAATGATCATTGATTGACTTTATTAATACGCACGCCTGATCAAAAGTAAGATCAACAGAATACATAATGAACAGGTTTTTTTTTTCATAATAAATATTAGATAATTTTAGATAATTAATCAAAAACCAACGTTGAGTAACTTCTTGGTACAAGTATCAATAATTTACAGAATAGTAAATGAAAATCTAAGGAAATATTACAACAATATTATAAGTAATTCAAAAAAATATTATGAAAAATATGTTTCCTATGCGAACTATTTTATTATCTTGCCTTGTAGTCCAGTGCATGTAGATGAAAATAGTGCGTTACTACGGAAAAACTTTGAACTTAAGGGATTTTTTTAATACAAAAAAATCAATATTTCATCACTTAATATTTTACAACTGATATAATAGTACAGTAACTAGAGGTTTTAACTTCGGAATGTCATATTGAAGGGATTTCGTTCATTTTTAGCAGTATTATAGTAAATGCTTCACAGAAAAGATTCTATATTGTGCGGGGGCTTGCTAATTTCCCCAAATTTCGGATGTTAAGTGCTCCCTGAAGTGGACAAGAAGTACTTTCACTGTTTTCAATCATTGCTTTAACCCCTGTATATCATAAATTTTTGTGTTAATTGCAAAGCTTTACAGAAGCAACTGTATAGTTAACAATTCGTATTGAATTTTAATTGCACGTTATACCATAACTCACATTTGGGAAAAATTTCAAATTCCATGAAATTGTCTTGTAAAACGTCTAATCACTTTGTTGGTGAATATCTCTTTAGTTATAAAACTTGATTCAAACTATTATATTATGAATACTTATATAATTGCACGTGTTACGTCGTCACGAAAGGATTGCCAATTTTTTGTTGGAAAATAAAAATAAAACAATAAAATAAAACTGAATTTGAATGCCTATATTCGCGAATTAGTTTTGCATGAATGATTATTTGGATATTACTCATGTAGATATGCAAAATAAAGTATTCAGGTAACAGGAAAAAAAAATTCACACTGGCTAATATTTATAACATTGTTAATAAACAAGCACTCATTAGTCAAGAAGAATTAATAATACTTAGACATTGAGCACCGCGGGGAGTGGTGCGGTGCGAAAGGGCGATTAATTTTATATCAAATTCAGCTTGTAACAACGAAACCCCACAGAACTTATTTTTATGCGTATATCTGGGCACCGAGCACTCTACTATCTCATTGACCATTCATCTTCTGCTTTAGCAATAACTCCAGCTTTAACTAAATCGCTTATATGGGGCATATTAGTTTTTGCACACTTGCAATGAATTTTGACAAATAACTGACAATGTCACAAAAATTAAAGCTAGATGTACACTTGCTTTCAAAACTTTCGCGTACACATTCCAAATTAAGTAACAACGATTTTGCAAAATTTTAGCTGTGTGAACGGATAATTTTGAAATTAGGTTAAAGATGACATTGACATTTAATTAAAATTTATTTAAAACGAACATAAAAATAAATACAACTATACTAAAACTCGTAGAACAGTGCTTTTATCTAGTCCATAATGAGTAGCAACCCTTCTTATGGACCACCCCTCTTCTAATTTAGAAAGCATCAAAACTTTGTCTTGCTCTGTCAGTCGAGGCATTTTGACTTTTCAAAATTTCAAATGTCAGAGTTCATTAATTACAACCCTGATTTAATACAGCGAAAAATAGGTGTACGCGAAAGTTTTGAAAGCAAGTGTACCCAACTAAATTTTAGCAAAAATACGTTATAAGACTTGTCCCATTTTTTTACGCACGACAGTACATCAATTTCAAGAATTTTTCTGGTGTTAGTTGAAATAGGATTATTATTTAAATAATATAAATAAAGCTTGTTACTTCATCCAATAAAATTCCTTATTTTTATTGTTTTATCAAGTTGGAAACAGTGGACAACAGATATGGATTTGTCTGAGGACTCTTACATAACGTGAAAAGAAATATGAGGGAAAAAATCACTTTGCTCGTGGGCGCTCTTACAATTTTCCTCGTTGTTGGTGATGTATACAAACCACAAATCGAACACAATCCCGATTTGTTAGTTGATAAACAACGCAAAAATGGGCCAGAGTTATTGCGCAACAAATCTGATGACAAACAATTTTCAAGTTCCCACAGAAAACGAGGTGCCGAGGAAACTTATCCTCAATACGAACTATTTAGTAAACGAAACGTTATCGAAGATAAGAATGCAAATAATCCTAATATGGCTAAAAAATCAACGTACAGTGACCTAGTTTTAGCGAACAGTACTTATCATAGAACACGCCATAACCGTCAGGGGAAACGTTCAAAGATATCACACGAGCACCTAAACAAAAGAAAGGGGAGGTGTCGGAGATACGCCCAGCAGTATTATAAACCATATCAACACGTTCCAGCGTATGTGGCAAACTACAACAGACCTTATACACAATCTGGTTATTTGCCGCCGAGATACATACCACCACAATATATAGTACCTGCGTATATGCCGCCAAAATGCCGAAATTATTGTTATTCTTGTCCAACATCAAACTGCATAAGGAGATGCCCTACTCCTCCAAGTTCTACCACTAAGACCACTTTGACGACTGCGAAAATTATCCTCAAAACTTCGCCACCTACAAGTGAGTTGTTATTTTGCACTGCAATTTATTAATAAAATAAATAATTACACTAATTTAGCTTTAAATCCAATCTGCTGGTTGTCCACATTGTGTATACTCTCGTTTTTATAATTCACTACCATTACCCATCGTGGCACAAAGCCGACAAAGTAGTTTGACAAGAAATCCTCTTTTTAAAAGTGGAAATGTGATAAATAAAAAATTCATACGACACAACTTTGATAAAAAGAGTCCTGGAGGGCTGGAACCGTCATTGTGACACTGCCTCTAAAGAAGTTTCCACAAAAAGCAAACACTACATTCGAATACTATCATTGGATGCGAGTTCCGTCAACCAGGTTGATATCAGCTGGATATGATGACTTTTTCAATAGCGAAGCGCGCGTCGACTGATAGTGTTCAAATGTTTTAGTGTTTGGGGAAACTACTTAAATAAAAAGATACATACAATTCTGCACATGGACGTGGCTTACTAAGATCTTAGGCCTTGTTGGGAGTTTACTTTCAAGGTTACTCTAACCTTCAGTGGATTATTTTGCATTAGTTTAAAAACTTCGATTTGGCCATTTGTCGCTATATCGCGTGCGGATTCAGGAAATTCTAAACAGCTTATTATCGACACGTCTTTCGCTGAAACACGATAAACCTATAGTCCAGTCAACGGGGGGTGAAACAGAATTAGGTCAAAAATGTATTTACCTTTTTTGGTCCAAAATAACATGTTTTTACTCTTGTGAATTTTTTCGAAAAATGCGTATTTTTTGAGACATGGCAGGGAAGGGAAGTGTAAAAGATGAAAACAAAACTGAAAAATTCAGGTGAATGTATCATCGAAATGCTAGACCTTTTTTATTTGGAACTTTTCTGTAAAGTGCGTTTTCACCGAGTTTTTCCTGAAAAACATGAAAAACTAACCCTTTCTTTGAAATTGTAGCGTTTTAAAAATATGTAATTTAAAAATTTGAAAATATTCAGACACATCCATTGGGGCCTTCTAAATATTTTTTATCTCTTGAAATTTTTTTGTAACTTGCTAATTTTCCGAGTTACAGGCAGTTTTTCACGATAAATAATGTATTACATTTTTTGCACATTAAAAAAACTTTTCGGAAATCTTTTTCACATTTTCAATTTAAAAATTATATTGTACCTTTAAAAATGGTATAACTATATAGGTTTCATATTTTTTTATAATAATATATATAAATCACGCTCATTTTTCGAATTTTCACGTGCAAAAAATGTAGTACATTATTTATCGTGAAAAACTGCCTGTAACTCGGAAAATTAGCAAGTTACAAAAAAATTCCAAGAGACCAAAAATGTTTAGAAGGCCTCAATGCATACGCCTGAATTTTCTAAAATTTTTATGTTACATATTTTTAAAGCGCTACAATGTCAAAGACAAGGGTAGTTTTTCATGTTTTTCCGGAAAAACTCGGTGAAAACGCACTTTACAGAAAAGTTGCAAATAAAAAAAAGTCTTGTATTTCGATGGTACATTCACCTGAATTTTTTCAAATTTTTTTCAACTTTTACATTTCACCTCCCCCATTTTTAGGAATTTTCGAGTGGCCATATCTCGAAAAAATATGCATTTTTCGAAAAAGTTCACAAGAGTAAAAACATCTTATTTTGGGCCAAAAAAGGTAAATATATTGTTTTTTTTTTTTTCATTTTTGACCTATAAAAGGGATGTTTTCTACCCCTTCCGATCATTTGCTACTCTAATCTTTGTTTTAACTTTTTTATTAACGTCATGACAAACACATTGCACGTGGTTTCATCAAAATCCATTCATTAGCACTCAAGTTAGAGATTTTGGTCATTTTAGCGCTCCGTTGACTGGACTACTAGTGATAAACTTTGCAGTTTGTTTTGTTCGCCCAACATTCTTAAAATATTGGTATATTTGTATCTAATTCCGAAGTACTGGAACTTCTCTTCATTTTAATTTTGTTCTTTGATTGATTTAAAATTATAATTTGTTTCTAAATGGTTTTTACTATTTATTTCATGTGTGAAATAGTTATTTATGTACCTAGGCACTAAAGTTAAACCTTTTATCACGATGTGGAATTTAGTAGCAAATAAACCACATAAGTGATAAAAAAACTATAATGCCAAGGTTCATATTAAGTTTATTTTGAAATCCAGAAATTGTGAAATTAAGATTAATCAACCCTAATTTTTTTATAATTTTAAGTGACATTAAGAAATGTCACAATCATTTAAATGTCAAATTTGAATAATTTTTTGTAAGAAAACCATTATTTTAGCAATGAAACATGTATGTTGACGTTTACCTATCACCTCCGCCAACTACAAGGAATCGTACGATATTGGATTACTTTACTGACCACGGTGGCCTACAACCAAATTTAAATCAAAGTTGCTGCCACTCGGATTTTTTCTTTTTACACATTTTTGGATGTGTATAGAACCAATTTCCACGATATTTAAAATCATTCATCGCAGAATTTTTTACTTTTTTTGGTTAATGACAGAGCCACACAAAATAAAGTGGTCTAGCCTGCGGACCAGACCAGTGTGTCCTTATGTATTTGGACCCGCTGAAATCGAATACGAAGTCAGAATTGCCAGATTGGCTCGTTTTTCACCCCTAACCCCAAAAAAACATCCCCCAAAAAAATGGTCTGTCCGGCGGACAATACCAGTGTATATTTATGTATTTGGTAAGGATACATTGGTCTGAAAAACTGAAAAACGAGCCAATCTGGCAATTCTGACTTCGGATTCGGTTTCAGCGGGTCCAAATACATAAGGATACACTGATCTGGTCCAAAGTCCAGACCACTTTTTGTTTGTTTTGGGAGTGTTTTTTAGGGTTAGTGGTGAAAAACGGGCGAATCTGACAATTCTGACTTCGCATTCTGTTTTAGAGGGTCCAAATACACAAGGATACACTAGTATGGTCCGCCGGAGAGGCCATTTTTTGTAAGGGTGTTTCTTTGGAATGAAAAACGAGCCAATCTGACAATTCTGGATTCGGTTTCAGCGGGTCCAAATACATAAGGACACACTAGCCTGGTCCGCAGGCTAGACCACTTTTTTGTGTGGCTGTCATTAAACAAAAAATGTAAAATACTTGTAAAAAAAAAATGTCTGCGATGAATGATTTTAAATATCGTGGAAATTGGTTCTAAATACATCTATAATGTGTTAAAAAAAAAAAATTCCGAGTGGCAACAACTTTGATTTAAATTTGGTTGTAGGCCACCGTGTGACTTTTTCCACGTGGTTTTTTCCCACTCTCAGGGTGATTGGTTACAATTCTCAGAAGACGACTTAGGACCTTAGCCCTGGAATATACTCTTAGCTGTATTTGCCATAATTGATGATCTCTTTCTGATACTAGTGACAATGATATCACTATCACTCCCCTTTTGCCCCTTGTGATATCAATTATTGATTTTTAAATGGAACACCCTGTATATTATTACATTTTTAGAATTCAGGAAAAATTCTGAATAGGTCTAAACTATTTTGCTGAGTTCTTAGGTCAACTTGATTTTTTTAAGGCTAGTTTTGTCTTAAATCTAGGCGGTGCGATTAGCTTTATATCATCAAAAATGACAAAAGATAATAAAAAAATACAAACTTGATTTTTAACCAACAAATTTAATAACTAAGTGCATTTTAACCTTTCGAAATTAGTTTCTTGCAAAAAAATCTTTTTTTCAAATGGCACCACCCTGCAGCACCCCCTCAGTTAAATACAACTTTTCAAGACCAATTCAACGGTACTGTCAAATCCAAAATCCATTGAGTAATAAACTCAAAAAAACTTATTATTTGTTTTTCATTATGAGGAAAAACAGCGAGAAAAACAATGTAACTGATTTTTATATTAAGCCATGAAAAACAAAAATTGTTTCTTTGGCAATTTTGAAAATGGCCTGCAATCAACATAAATTAACTCAGTTTAAAAATTAGAAAAATATTTTTATTTATTAAATATTAAGAATAGTATTTTATTAGCTTACTGTAAAAAAGAACTCAACAACCACAAAAACTAGTTCACTAACTATCAACGTAACAGATGTTCAAAGTTGACGTTCAAAGTGCAGACCTTCCTCTTCTACGCATCTTCTACTTCTGGAAATGGTATTTTGTATAACTTCCTCAAGCATTATATGCGTAATAGTTTCGAATGCTTGGCGTATTCTGTTTTCCAAAATTGTCAACGCTGCTGGGATTGTATGTATAATATACACATTCCTTTAAATAGCCCCATAGGAAAAAATCGAGAGGTGTAAGATCCAGAGAACGTGGGGGCCAATGTATAGGACCATTGGTAGCAATAACCCGTTCATCAAATCTAACTGAAAAAATTTGATGACATCTATCATAATACCAATAAAATAAGATAAAATAGAGACGTTTTTAGACGACTCTTTAAAAAAAAAAATTATAAGATTTTGAAATTCGACACTGAAAAAGATTTTTAAAAAAGTACAAAATCAGCATTACAAAAATAATCGTAGCATTTTTCATATGGAGAATTATTCGGATTCTGTTTGGTTTGAACCATAGAGAATCATGCAGTCATGCAGAGATACATTTAAAACAAAAAAAATATGACTGTTATATGCATTTACATATTTAAAATTTCTTGTTGCACCAGCAGTTCGGGGAAAATACACATTAATATTTTCAACCTTAGCAAATATAAAAAATTACCCCGCTGTGCTTCCTATAGAAATAAGGTCACAAAATTCTTTTACATTGTTCAGAAGCAAACTGAAAATGTTATGGAATGAACATTGTTTTTATAACATAACCGAGTTTTTTGATCCGTAATGGGGAATAGCTTCACCTTTATATGTACATATAGTTAGTTTGTTCTTTATGTTTCCTTTTTTATTATATATTTTTGTAGTCTTGTTTGTTTTATACAATTTTTGTAACTTATGACATATATAATATTAATTGGTTTTTATATTCTATATCTTATATTTTATGCGAGTTTTCATGACTAAACCAATATTGTTTCTGTAACAAAATGTATGATGAATAAATTTATACTATTCTATTCTATTCTACTCTATTCTATATAAGTATGTTTGGTTATATAGATTCCAAATGACCCCCCGAACCTCCATGTTTAGGGTTGGCATCGCTTTATCAAACGCCCTGTATATTAAAATATATATATATATATATATATATATATATATATATATATATATATATATATATATATATATATATATATATATATATATATATATATATATATATATATATATATATATATATATATATATATATATATATATATATATATATATATATATATATATATATATATATATATATATATATATATATATATATATATATATATATATATATATATATATATAAGTTGTTCCGCATAAATCCAAAAAAAAAGTATTAGTTAGTAGTCGGCCACTGAGCGCTACTTTGGCTTTTCTCGCTGATTTAATTTGTATTTCATATCATTTATAGTTGAACTTTACTTGTGCCGAAAACATCTGGTTAAGAGCACAAATATTAGATAACAATAAAAACATGATTTACTTTGAATTTAGATAAAACTCTGCCTCGTATACACAGCAGATAAAAAATTAGATTACAAAATTATTACATCATGTATAAGTAAACGCGGATTAACTATACATATTGATGTTATCTTTTTTTATTAATGTACCGTTAGCGAAAAATTCATCTGCCACTCGTTACAGATTAAGTTATGTATATATTCATAATGTTAATTACTTATGATAATACAATCAGTCCTTTTGGAAAATAAGTTGAAACGTAGGCACATAACACGAAAATTAATTAATACACACGCGTGTGAAATTTTATACTGGTGAGCTCTAATTTGCTGCAAAAACTTCACAAGTTAATATTTTTGCACATATTATAAGTCGACTTACTCGATAAATTCATTTGACAATACAGGTTACATGAACGCATTTGAATATTTTAATACATAAATGTGGTTGCTATACTATACTTTCTATCTACACAGTGATTGTACAACATTCACAGTTGACTATTAAAATAAACATATTAATTATATTAACAACTTTATAAGAAAATATAAAACTGGGCAGAGCAAATTTTGTTGTTTTATAATCTCGCTGACGTTCCTTCCCCCAATCTTGATGTTCATGCTGGAACGACCCCGCACAAAATACATGGAAATTTCCTTTTGGTTGAGATTTTTCGTAATTCTGGGAAAAGCTGGTTAGAGTATGGCGGTTAAAAGTTGCAATAGTCGTGACCCATGAAACCTTATATTTTCGGCACTAGAGAGTTTTAAACACGAAAATAAATGTGATAAGGTGTTACGTAATATTGTTAATTAAAATAAATGTGTGTTTGTATTTATGTGTGTATTTTTTTAATTCGATAAAAAAATCGATTTTCTTAAACGTATGGCACACCTTGAAAATATCATTTTTGAATATTCAGGTAGGGCAGAAAGATTATCTACTTTCAAAAGGGTTTATTGATTCTTTAATGGCTGGCAAACTCACATAAAATTGATTTTCAGTACTCGTTGTATGGCGTTTAACATGGTAAATCTTCGAGTTTAAAATTCTCTAGAGTCGAAAACATGGGGTTTCATGGATCACGGCCGATCATTGCAACTTTTAATTACCATACTCTGAAAAATCTTTCTCCAGAATTATGGAAAATTTCAACCAACAGTAAACCATGTATTTTGTGCGGGGTCGTTTGGCATATGTATAGTAAACTCCATAGATAGAATTTGTTTAGATAATGTCATCAATCTCCGGCAATAGCTTCGTCAAAGATCACTGCGATCGACAGCTTGTGCAAATAAGTAACCTGGCATCTATACAAAAGTGGGGAATAAAATCCATTTTTTTTTTCTCCAGTTTGGTTTAAAAAAAAACGCAAAAACAAATCAATTAATATAGCTATAAAAATTGTCACCTTAATTTTTTGTGCCATGTTTGACAGCTATGACGTTATCTGTATCTTTTTTTACATTTAATAGTATAGACTTCTAGCTTCTTAAAGACGCATTGAGCGATATAAAGTTGTACCTACTTCTGTGTAACAATTGCATAGCCTCACAAAAAAATTAAAATACTACAGAAAAATAACCATTTTCAATACTAGTTGATCTGTTTTTACGTTTTTTTTTTTTTTGAGAACCAAACAGTAGAAAAAATATTAATCTTATTCCTTACTTTTGGGGCACAATTTTGTTTTTGTATTGCATCTAGCAAAATAGTTGATCGATTCAAATGAACTTTTTAACGTTTGAGGCTATCAAATAAATTACAAATTTTAATAAATTTAAATAAATTATCTTCATTTAGACCGTTTTTTTGAAATTTATTGTGAGACACTTGGGTAGCAAATCTGGATGTGGAAGTAGTGATTCCTTGGGCAGCGGTTTTTATTTTTGCGATACGATTACTAGGACCGGAGGTAATAAGGAAAATAGCAGAAAATTTCAGTGTTAGAAAATAAATCGTTAAAATTTTACAAGAAGCAGTGGATCATTTAATACAAAATTGTTCATATCACTTGTTATTATACCTACAATAAATTAAAACAATAACATTGCTGTAGCCAGAGAATTCGATTCAAAATTTATTTGGACTCCACTATATCGGTCAGGGGCCTAAAAATATGAAAATTCGCATAATAATTACAATTTTCAATTGAAATCAAAATTTTGGAGACAGACTTATTCCTAATTTGTCGTATTTACCAAATGGCGGGAACTGGCATATTTTATTAAATGAATTTTTGTAACTTGATGAAGTCTAAAACTTGTGTTTCTGTTAAAATCCCAAACGCATCCTCATATTATATACAGATTTTTACTACGAACTTATAAAAAATATATCAAGGCCATGGTTGCAGAGTTTTATAGACATATGATAGACAGCCAATCATTATTTAAACCATTTTTTTAAATTACAGAACCTTTTAAAATGAGAACAATCTACTTGTCGACCTCTTGGCTACCATCATCATATCCTTCACATTAGATAACGATTGGTGCTTCAAGTAATTATACCAAAACCTGGCATGGAATGCCCCCATCCAAAGTCACATAGATAGCAACAACTGCCCTGGGAAGGCGCAGGCAGATGTGTGGAATAAAATGGGTCGTAAGACCCACGGATAAGTCTACTAAAACTCTGCAGTTGAGAGTAATAATGCTATTATGTGGCGCTTCCTTACACGCCATATAATACCCGCTCCCACAGCTGCATTGCAGGTCCTTTTAGACCTGCCAGCACTACACACATTTATCCAAAGGAGTGGTCGTTCAGAAGAATGCCCAGGGATACTAGTCTTAAGTATAACTTTAATAAAAAAATTTCAAATCAAAATATGAGACAGGCAAGACTGTCAAAATGGTCCTCCAATATCGGCACAAACTGTCTGGTACATGGACAGCTCCAAAGCAGAACAGCGAGTCGGAGCTGGGATTCACGAGATAAGGTCAAAAACAAAACAAACGAAAAAATCTGCTTGAATCTAGGAAGTCAGGATAAAGTGACCGTGGTGACGTGGATACCAGGACACAAGGGTCACAGAGGAAATGAAAGACTGAAGACTGATGAACTGGCCAGGGAGGCGTGTCTAAGGCTATAGTACGACCCGAAGCCTTATACAGTGTGTCCAAGCCATGCATACGAGTATTCGTGAATAAATAGGTACAAAATAAATCTCTGGTACGGCGGAAGAGTTTCCAGGGACAGAGACAGTCTAAAAAGTTCATTAAAGAAAGATCGACCAAATTTACAGAAGACTTACTATGCCAAAATAGAAATGCCATTAGGATAATGCTGAGTCTTCTAACTGGACACCGTCGGCTTAATAGACATGAATCTAATGGGTCTGACAGAGGACACAACATGCAGATTCTGTAAATAAGAGGAAGAAGAAACCTGTGCTATGCCACTGTGAAAGATCTAACTATATTGAGATTACAACTTCTTGACGAGGAAAAACCAAGGGCCGATAGCTATACCATAGGGCCCTTGTCAAAGCTGTGGAATCTGGTGCCAAGGACATAGCTGGATAAGGAGCTTTAAGTAAAACTAGAACAGAAGCACCATAATAGATACACAGCAGGTCGTGATGGTCAAGGACAATCAGTCAGCTCCTCCTTTCTAATCGAATGTGAAAGAACTGAACCGATCGATAAAAGTTATAAGCCGATAGTAGTTTCGTAATTTAGGAACCATGTAGGTACAAGAAACCAAGTAGGCATACTGTCTGAAAACCTTACTTGAACTTGATACAGGCCAAATGGAGCGGATATATACTAGATTTATTTTCTTCTAGTTAGCACATATACATCTGCTACAAGAATGCATTCAGAACATGGTAACGGATTTTTGTCTTTACAAAACCTCTTCGTCATTTGGCATTACATTAAAGTTCAAAACATAGGTATTAGTTAAAATCTAGTCGAAAAAGATCGTGATTACTGTACCTACATATTTATTTAGAAAGCAACAATCTATAGAATACGAACTCTAGAAAGACTCTAAGAAATTAAATATTTCATATAAATGCTGATGGTAATTCGCTCGGTATTTCAGGTATGAAATATGATATATAGCCATGCTAGATGCTTTGTAGACTGGTATACTTAGCATTTATTTGATATTTCTCATGAACAATCGAGCGGCTAATTTATAAACTGTTCCAATAAATAACGTACTGCGATTTAACGACAAAACGTTCGAGGAATTTATGAACATTTGAATCGTTATTGCTACAACACGGCATTTCCGCGATAATTAGATAGAAATAAGTTGGTGCGTACATATCCACATTCATACATATTACTCACATAACTATACACAGCCTATCCATAAAAGCCCATAAAACCCATATGCAAAGTGGAACGCACGCGGTTTTGCATTTTACTTAAAGCGATTTGTTATTTGGTATAGCCTGCTCCTTATTAGAGTGCAACTTTATATTGCAATATTATTACTTAGTACCTACTACATTGTTGTGTGTATACTTGCATGGTCTGTATTTGCTTTTCTATAATGTTTGAACCCCGGAAAGAAAAGTTTTATTGTATGTAATATCACTAGCTTAGAATTTAATCGGAATATTTTTTTTTTTTGAGAGCGTAGTTGCCTAGTAATATAAATGGTGTAAATTATTACTTGATTAAATCCCAAGTGCTTTAACCAGAAAGATTTAATCTTTGATAATAAACTGTCCAATTTACACGAATTGTATTACTTCTGGCAACGTAGCTCAAAAAAAAATGTGAATAAAATTTAAAGGCACAATTAGTATTTGCAGGGATATTTCACGGAATTTCACGAATTTATACTTTTATTTTAACAAGTTTGAAAATGAAGTTTTGACTGATAAGTTCTACAAATTATACAGGGTGGACCAAATTAGATGGGATTTGAGGTTTTCTGTAAAACTATGGCAGATAGACAAAAAACCAATTATAGGTGTCCTGAGCTCGATTTTCGAGAAACAAACAATGGCGCGAACCACGATCGTTTATCTTTTTCGACTAACGAACTACAGAGCATTTTTGGATGACCCTATATCTCAATTACCAAGTGTCGACTCGAAAATCTAGTAACACATTCTTAAGGCATTTTTTGAGTAGAATCCGTTGCTGATAAGAAGAAAATTATGCATGCCTCAGTTTTCGAGATATAGATACAACTTGTGTTTTTTAAATGTAAATTATTTCATTATTCGATCACAACGTAAATTAGCTATCCAACGATATATCATATGTCATATTTATCTCTAGAAAAAGTGGTTAATTTTCGAAAAATTCAATACATTTGTGAGAAGGCCATAGAAAACTAATAACAACAACACTTATAATATAAAATCATTTTGCCAAAAATAGGAAAAAACTGCAATAAATGTTCGAATTGTCTCCCACTCTCTATGCATATTTATGGCATTTCTAATATTTATTGAGAAGGCCATGGCAAAATAAAGAAAATCGAAATAATCGTAAATGTCAAAAACTAATTTGTGAGTTAATTGTGAGCGAGCATTGTTAAAAATGGTTCAATTTAGTAATGAAGAAAAATATGATATGGTTAAGTGTTTTATAGAATGCGGAGAAGATTCAATTATTTTAATAGTTAAGCAAAACTTTGTGCCAAAAGTGCCGCCTAAACAATATTTTTAGATATCCCGAAAAGAGGCAGCTAGACATATAAATATTCAAAAGGCTACAACAAAATTTAAAAGAGTTTGGATCATTTATAAAACCTCGAGCAAAAATATATAATAAAGCAGGTAGAGAAGCTATTTATTTATTTATTTATTATATTTTCTACCTTATATCTTCCCAGAAAGAATGTGTTTATCCTGACTATATAAGTAGCTTTATTACTTTTGCCTACAAATGTAATAATTGATTTGCCTGCTTGGTAGGCATTTCTAATTAATTGTAATTGCCTTATGAGGTATATTACAACCTTTACATGTTATTTTTGCCTAAGGAATATTCTGTATGATTAAAATGTTAGAGCTTAACTAATAATTGTCACACATTTTCGCCGCTCGCTCATATTCTCAACTACGTTTTTCAAAAACTCTTGGGTAGCAAACGACAAAGGCACTATTACTTATCTTCATAAATGAATCACAGAATATCGCACTATTTGGCAATATGTGATTAACATGTTTTTTCCTTTCCAATTTATTTTGTTATTTTTTGTTAAATAACCTAACATTTTAATAATAGTACAGGTTCCCATATTGGCTTTATTCCTGTAGAACATTCTCTACTGAGAACATCATCTCCTAACTCAACTGTTACATTTCTCCTTCGTCTAAAACTTTGTATTTATTTCTGTTATTTTTCGAGAACACAGTTATTGTTCAAAGGTGACAATAAATCTAGACACAATGTTAATTTCTTTCCTAATAACATTTTTACATGACATTTATCTGTAGTGATACGTTCTGTATTCCTAAAACGAAAATTTATTTATAGTCAAAATATCTAGATTTAGGTTTTTGTACGTGTAATACCATAGTTTTTACTGCTTTTTCTGCGGATGATACAGTGCAGGAAAAATAAATTTTGACCTTGAAAAAATGAGTACAAGCAAGGAATTTAGTGGAGAGGTTGCACTAGCCATCCTAATGAATATACTAAAATCGAAGCTGTGCTTCGCCCGCCATATTGAAAAATGGCGGCTCATTTTCAGGTTTCTGTATATAAATCCTTTACCGTTGCAGATAGGAAAAAAAGTTTTAAATAAAAGGTGTAGGCTATAATAAAACAAACGATTTCTCATATTAACATTTTTTCTCTAAATCGAACGGTTTTTGAATTATGAGGTGCAGATTGTTATTAAAAAATCACAATTGTGTACAAAATACACTGTAAAATGCGTGTTTATAAGTTGTAAGTAAAACAAACATTTTTTAGGTATATTACCATTACAGAAGAAAAATATACTATAATTATGAAGCCTATAACAATACAATAAAATACGAAAATACGTTATAACGTTAGTTCGTCATTATCAAAAAAAAAAAAATTCTGTTCCAAGTACTAAACCTATCATGCCTTAAGTATTTTTGTGTGCTGAATCCGAATTTTGCATTAAATTTTTTTTTTACCGCGTAGATTTCGAGTAAATCCCGGTTTTTATCGTCAAAATGCGTTTTATGACAAATTTTGACGTTTACTCGAAATCTACGCCTTAGAAATTTTTTTAAATTGAAAATTCGGATTCAGCACACAAAAATACTTAAGACATGATAGGTTTAGTCCTTGGAGCTGATTTTTTTTTTCTTTTTTTTTTTGTAGACCCGTGTAATTTAAAAATCGTTCGATTTAAAGAAAAAAATGTTGATATCAAAAATTGTTTGTTTTATTATTACCTACATTTTTTATTTGAAACTTGTTTTCCTATCTGCAACGGTAAAGGATTTATATACAAGAATCTGAAAATGGACCGCCATTCTTCAATATGGCGGGCGAAGCACAGCTTAAATTTTAGGGGACTTTTAGTATATTCAATAAGATGATAACTGCAACTTCTCCACCAAATTTCTTGCTTGGACTAATTTTTTCAAGGTTCGCATACTCTTAGACTTATTTTTATTGCACTAATATACGTAGCAGAAATTAAATGTTTAATTCCATTCATCTATAAAAAATGAGTCTTCTTTTTGGACCATTATATGTTACATTAAGCTTTGGAAAACCAAATTTTAATAAAATGACTAGCAATTTAATTATTGTCGAAATTTTGTAACATTCAATGACAAATTTAATTATTTAGGTGTACTAAAACGAAAAAAATTAAAATTAAAAAAAATTTATTTTCTTAAAAGTTTGTCGCGCGCGAGAAGTTCATACATGCATTAATTTTGTTTGACAGAGATTGTAAGTACCTAAGTAAGTATTGTTTCTATTCACGCGACAAGCTTTTAAGACAATTGTTTTTTTTATTTTAATTTTTTTCGTTTTAGTAAACACCTAAATAATAATAAAAGCTTGTCTCTTTAAGAAGTTTTTTTATATTTGATTTATTTTTTAATTTTTTTTTACGTCTTAACTATTAATTTTATATTCATTGCGTCGTCCTTACTTAAAACCGGATTCTTCGCCCTTTCTTAGAATACAACGTCTGAGTGAATACACTATTCGATCAAATTATAGTGTTAAAACTAAAAAACACACATTTGTACCACATTATTGGATTGTCACCAGAAATACACGTATATGCAAAGTTTCAGCCGAGATTTCAGCTCAATTGGACGTTGTTAAGTGGTTCAAAATTGACTTGCAAGAATCCTCCTAAACGTACTAACTAACTAATTAATATACAAAACAAGTTGAATAAAAGTAATAAAAATAATGATTACACAATGGACAAAAGAAATCGAGATGTAACCTTGATCAACACTTTAGAATAGTGCCAAGATTTTAATACACATTTTTCTAGAATTTCACTAAATATTTGATAAACATTACAACTTTTAGTCAAATTTTCTGTCACTATTAATCGATTGCTCCTAAACTTAAATGATTTTATTTTTACAATTACCATATGATATTTATGTAACTCATTTAAAATTGAATTATGATATAATTTGTCTGATAATTTTTTGTTTAACCAACCGTGTAATACATAATAAATAACTTTTGACAATACCTTATCTCTACTCTACTACCTACATGCAATTTTTATGTCTTTAGAGTTAATTGGCAAACATTCTTGTATATAATTGAAATATGATATATTATTTAACGCATCTTCTTTTATGTTTTCTAGCGGTAATAGTGACAATCCATCAGCTAAATTTTCATTAGATTTTATGTATTCAATTTCGAAATCATTAGCTGATAAAAATGTGCCCAGCGCTACACTCTGTTTGCAATTATGATATAAATGCCTTTTTGAATAAAAAATACTTATAAGTGGTTTATTGTCTGACACGATGGTAAAATGTCGGCCACATAAATATTGGTGAAATTAAGACACATTTAACAGAGCTTCTTTATGGACCGTATTTTCTCGTAAACTGATAGAACCAAACTAATAAGGCTCTCGAGTAGGCCACTTCAATTGTTAATTTATTTTTTCCTTCTGGATTATGATGAGTTAACACTTTACCTGACATTAATTACACAGGAATACAAAATAAAAAAGTGGTCTTTTTCTGGTACTCCATTGGGTAACCCATATGTATTTCGACGTGCTGAACACGAATCAGGTGGCCGTTTAGCTCCATTGGCCATCATTTTTTTTGTAAATCGTGAAAATAACATAAAAAAAACTCATAATTTAGGTTACACAGCCCCACAAAAAAAAATGTTGTGTTCACCAGACTAGACCAGCATATCTATACGTTTTTGGGGTCCGAATTCGGGGTCTGTTTGACCCCCTCAGGTCAGTGTCAAGGTTAATCCAAGGTTAAATTGGGAAAAAACGATTAAGAGAAGGAAAGCACGATTTCTGTACGTTTTTGTGGTCACTGAATCCGAATTCGGGATCTGTTTGGCCCCATCAGGTCAGGGTGATGGTCAATCCAAGGTCAAATTGGGAATAAACCTTTTAATCGCAGAAAACCACAATTTTTATACGTTTTTGGGGTAACTAAATCCCAACTCCTGGTCTGTTTGACCCATCAGGCCAGGGTCAAGGTCATTCCAAGGTCAAACTGGGAAAAGCATTTAAGCTAAAAAACCACGATTCTTATACGTTTTTGGGGTTGCTGAATCCGAATCCGAGGTCTGTTCGACCCTATCAGGTCAAGGTCAAGATAATTCCAAGGTCAACTTTTGTTTATGAAATGGAAGCGCGTTTTTGACGACGGATTCTGAAAGAGCGGGATATTTTACGTTCGCATATGGTTTGACCTATGATCAAAGTGACCTTTGGTCATCAGAAGGTCGAATCACTCTCTCAAATTAATTTATCTAAGATCAAAGATGATTCGTATTGAGAAATCTCAGTTGAAAATCTTAATCGAGCATGGTTTAGCCTCGTGATATTTCTCAGAGCGGGATTGGAGAACCAAGACAACAGACACCTATATCTACACGCAACCAACGAGTGGCGTCTTCCAATCTCTGGGAAAAACTAAACATCTATGTCATATACTGACTGCCCAAACATCTCGTGATAGAGACTGATGAAGGTGCTGGAGCATCACTGATGAGGCCAACATCAGTATCCGAGCGATACGTTTAATTTTTGTGGGAATCCTCTGATCCTGTTATTAAAATTAAAAATCCTGTTTCTCAGAGGATGCTGGAAATGGTGACAAATGCCTTAATCGAGGATGTGTAGAATGATCCATTTTCCGATCCTTCGAGGTAATGAAGCCAGTAAAGGCGTACTGCCCTACAGGGGCGTTAGGGTGTGAGGATGAAGCCATAGTGTGTCCGACGATGAGTTAACTTTGTCCAGGTCTAAGTATGAGGGCTTTCCGACTTTGATGAGGACAAAGTCAACTCATCGTTGGACACACTATGACTTCATCCTCACACCCTAACGCCCCCCTGCAGGGCAGTACGCTTTTACTGGCTTTATTACCTCGAAGGATCGAAAAATGGATCATTCTACACATCCTCCATTAAGGCAGTCATCACCATTTCCAGCATCGTCTGAGAAGCAGGATTTTCAATTATAATAACAGGTTCAGAGGATTCCCACAGAAACTAAACGTATCGCTCGGATACTGATGTTGGCCTCATCAGTGATGCTGCAGCACCTTCATCAGTCCCTATCACCGAAATGTTTGGGCAGTCAGTATATGACATAGACGTTTCGTTTTTCCCAGAGGATAGGAAGATGCCACTCGTTAGTTGTGAGTGGATATAGGTGTCTGCTGTCTTGGTTCTCCAATCCCCGTAGGAGAAATATCACGAGGCTAAACCATGCTCGATAAAGATTTGTAACTCAGATTTCTCAATATGAATCATCTTTGATATTAGATAAATTAATTTGAGAGAGTGATTCGACCTTCTGATGACCAAAGGTCACAAAAAAATGGTGGCCAATGGAGCTAAACGGACACCTGATTCGTATTGAGCACGTCGAAATACATATGGGTTACCCAATGGAGTACCAGAAATGACCACTTTTTTTATTTTGTGTGCCTCTGTTATATTTTATTTTTTCAAAAACATTTGCACATTCGATATTCCAACAAAATTCAGTGTTTTTTTTTACAGGGAATAACGAATAGTTGCACGTGCAATTAGAATATTCTACTGAGTTCAAAACTAGTAATGAAATCAATCTATCAATCTTAGCTTCAATCTTTGCCTTAAGTGCATATGGTAGAAGTCGTTGTTTAAAATAGTTTACAGTTGCATCTGATTTCACAGTGAAATATAAGGCATGATTTTTAAGTAACCACAACATTCATTATCAAAATGTTCAGAAAATCTATTGGACCAATTTATCACTTTATCAAGAGTTTCAGTTAAATTAATAGTAATAATATTTAAATTTAATTTATGCAAATCATATCTACCTAAATAGGTGACCCTTCTTTTCATATAGCATAAAATTCTAAAATGCATAACAATTTACAAAAAATTAAACTGTCTTAAAAAAAATCACAGAAAATTATTTTAAATAAAATTTCACTGTCGCCCGGTTAACTAGCTGGGTTTTATTAATATTGATATTGAAGTCGGTTAAAAATACGTTTAGTTCCGTTATTTGACCATTTTTACATACTTAGATCTCAAAGTGGTGAAATTGGATTTCGTATTTTTTTATTGAAGGAGGTTCAATTTTTTCACCCTTCTTAGTAGTCTTTTATTTAGCTTCCACATAGTAAAAGAAAATACCTTTTTGAATTTTTAGCATAAACTTGGTATCCCACGTACCAAATTTCATGTAATCTCCACAATTTTACAATTAATTAATGCATTTTTGAATTGTTAACTTCTGGCATCAGATTCGGCAACAGTGATTCATTGCACAGGTAATTTTGATAACAGTTATCAATAGGGAACTTGCCCAAAAAATAAAATTGAATTAAAATACTCAAAATCGTAAACTAACATTATTAAAAACCCCATAGACAACAAAAAATAAAAATAAAAAAAATTCCTCCAGAAATATAAGCGATTAAAATCTGCCGGATTTTACTCACTCCTGAAACGTGACGTTAGAGGGTGAAAGTCGGATGACGGCGTCAAGAGACACCGATTCTGCTTTCGCATGCTCATTTGTCAGAAACAACTAGCAGTGAACACAACCTAACCTGAAATTCGTTGGAAAAACATCTTCAATATTCTGAAATGTCACAAAATGCTACTTTTCATTCGTTCGTGCCGAGTCGAATTTTCGAATTTCGCCGTGCAATTTACGATCAGGTTTATCTGGAAGCCTTCCTCTTTACGTCGCGACATCGTGCGGCCGTCCCAATGGTGTTTTTCGAAAAATATGAACGTGTCAAGAAAGCATGTTTTTGCAATTTTTTCGGCTCCGAAATGTAAGCTGTTTTTTGCTATTTTTGCAGATATCTCCGAAACGGTGGGAGTTAGCTCGAAATAAAAAATAAGGTCAAACGAGTATTTTCCACTGCGAATCTTTTGCTATCACCAGACTTTTGATTTTTTTTTTTTCGTTTCGGAGATAACTACAAAAATGTCGGCCACGTACGGCAAAAAATCGCAAATTTTGAGCTTCTACAGTTGGCAACTTTTTAATCTTTGCTCCTACGCCAAAACACTACTCTAGATAATTTAAACATAATTAAATTTGCTAAAACTATTTTTTTATTTTTTGAATTCCGACAAAAATTAAGGAATTAGAGGGGGCGGGATTTGGGACTTTTTTTTTTTTCGGTAAAATTTCTCCATTTTGTCACCGTAATTAATCGATAATTAATTGAAATCGATCTCATTTACGATGTTCACGTAATAGCAGGTACTAATATGACGCTCCGTTAATCTCGGCCCTTCGAAACAAAGGTTTTTGAGAAAAATTATTTTTTTAAGATTTACATACACTCTATAGGAAAACGTGTAATTTCCTACATTTCCTCGAATATCTCGATAATTATCGTTTTTTTCGAAAAATTTGTAGACAGCTTTATGTAAAGAGAATTAATTGAGCTTTCCGACACTTTTTTTATTTTTTCTCTAACATAAAAAACAAAAGACTTATGACTGAATATGCGGACGTCTCACAGCCAACCGCCGCCCAGTCTATTAATTAGGGTGAATGGCTAAAGTACGCGATCTGTTGGACACCACGAGAGACCAGTTTTCACCCGGTGACGTCACAGTGCTTTTCGTGAGGAGTGGCGATGATTTCAACTTTAATTATTGATTGCAAAGTAAGTACTGCGATTTAAGAGCTGATATTCGGTGTGGCGTGTTTTTATACATAAATACACACTTTAATGAAATTAAAAAAAATTGGGCAAGTTCCCCATTGGACATGTATTTTCATGATCGACAAATATCAAGAGAAATCAAATATCTATTAATTTTAACCAAATAAATAAATAATGGACCCAATTGTATTCCATCTTAAATAACATTGGTATATTATATCATGGTTAGAGAAAGTTCACATGCATTTTTATATTTTTAAGCGAGAAGAAATAATTGTTTTTAAATGCTTCAAAATTTATTTACCTTACACGTCTTTCGGCTTCTTAGGTCTTTGACAAAGGTACATAAATAATAATTAATATGTATGTGTTGCTTCATCCTGCATCTGGTGAATATAAAACTATTATAAAACTCCATACCATAAATATATTAATCTTTATAATACGAAAGATTGAATAGCTATTTAAATTATTTTGTCGAAACCGGTAAAAATGTGTTCTACATTTATTTCATTACATTTAGTTGCTTCCTTTATTTGTAGTTCAGTTTGTTTGCCCTTATATCGCCATGGAATATTCTGCAATATTTGAGGTTATACAAAATGATTGTTGTTGTTATGTAATATTCACTATATTCCAGAGTTGGGTAGGATTCGAATCACTCAGTATTCGAATCCAGGATTCGAATCCTTTTTGAGTATTCAAAAGCAGTATTCGAATACTTTCATTTAAAAGGATTCGTGATTCGAATTCTTAAGACAAATGAAAAAGGATTCGTATTCGAATCCTTTTGTTGATGACACGAATCCTTTTCCGGCCGATGCCCTACATGTGTTGATTATTGACTGTCATAGGTCATAGTGTGTATTTGTTGTTTGTAAATTAGCAAAGGGAAATATATCACGATAAGTGTGATTATTAATTTATAACATGTACATTGCTAGAAATAATTATAAAAGTAGCATACGAATACGAGTCCGGTGAATTTTTTTTTTTGAAAATTGATGAGCGGGGGAAAGAAAGCCGAAAAAAATTTTGGATGAGCAGAGGGGAAGAAATCCGAAAAAAAAATTGTTGAGCTGGGAAGAGAAATAAAAAACGCCAAGAAAAAATTACAATACAAGTTTTTAACATTTTAAAACCAGGCCCCTCCCCAAACAAGTCCTGGCCCCCTCAACACGAGCCCGGACCACGTGGAAATCACCCCTCCCTTTCAACATGCTTGCATGAAATCAAGAAATTCTTTGTTCTTTAAATTCTTTTGATCAGTTCAATAAGTTACCGAATTAGATAAAATCTAGTTCTTCTGTCATTAAAAAGGAGATATGATATAATAATAATAATAATGTCTTTATTTACCAAGATTGAAAAAAATTAAAGGTACATTCTAATACACATATGGTACAGGCGAAGTTCACCATTTTACGCAAGCGTAAGGTGCTCTACTGGGTGTAAACGAACTGGGATCACCACTATAACTTTTTTGTTTTCTTGGGAATTGCAATCCCAAGTAAATTTGAATTAAATACATATTAGTAAAATGATTTTAGCACTCGATTTTCAGTTTTTACCCACTTCCACATATCCGATCAACTTGACATGTATACATCGTTCCATGACAATGCAATTTAACACTTTTATATCACAAAAATTCAAGATGGCACTCTAAAATGGCGAACGATGTTGCCGTGTATGATTCGATTCGACTTAAAATCGACATTTGGGAGTTTTCAGGACCGCGAATTACGAATTTTTAGACAAAAATTAAAAGTTCAGACGCGGATTACAAATTTTTGGTCAAAATCGCGGCGCCAAGATGGCGACCGAGTTTTGTCACTTATGATCCGATTCGACTCAAAATCGATATCTGGAACTGTAACAATAATTTTTAAGTTAAATTTGAGGATTCGGATCCGTGATCTGAAAGAAAGGATTCGGATCATGCGATTCGAATCATTTTTTTATACCAAAAGGATCCGAACTTGGTATTCGTGATTCGAATCATTTTTGATGATTCGGATCCGTGATTCGAATCCATTTTCAGAGGATTCGACCCAGCTCTGCTATATTCCAAATTATACAATCGTCTTTACAAATTTATTTATTTATTCACAGTAGTGAGAAGTATACGATAGTCGTCACTAACACAAAACACAAAATTTTACAGTTAAAATATAAGTAAAACTGAATATAAAACAAAGATTAAACTTAAACGTAAAATATAGCGTGTTCATCTTTATTACCGAAAAAATCAAAAAAACGTTAATAATACAATTAACGTATAAATCCTTCAAAGACTACTGTCAAATTAAGGACAATGCCGTTGTTGCCTCCTTCAAGGCTATGGTGTGACATAGATATATTTATATCACACCATAGGCTCCACGCTTATTTGAAAAGAGAAAATGACGGGGAACTTTAATAATATAATATTTGAAATCGTCTACCCCAAAAACCCGTAAAACGATATGCCACATCGGTAGTGGGTGTGGATGAAGTAAAAAAAATTTTGAGGCCGTTGGTTCTTATACACATACTAAATCACAATTTTTTTTCACCCCGTTTTATAATAGGGTGGGGGTAGTAATGGGGGTGGCTAATGCCAAATTCTTTTTTAGACATTAGCTTATCTTGTATATACCAATTTTATGGACTCTTACTTGCTTCATTTACCCAAATTTACCCCCATTTACCCCAATTTACCCCCCAACCCTTCAACGGAATAAGATGAAAATATAATCTATTTCCAGATCGTTAAAGAACATACGTGTACCAAATTTCAAGTCAATATCTTAAACGGATTCAGAATAATCGTGCGCACAAAAAAAGTTACAGACTGACAGACAGACAGACAGAATTTTTTTTGCTCAAACTTAAAATCTCGACGTTTCATGACTATTTGAACAATAAAAATTTTTTGAAAAATTTTTTGTCGTTACTATGCTTCCACTGGTTGTGGAAGTAATTAAAACATGTCAAAGGAAATAGCGATTTCATTATTGTCAGAATTCCGGATTCAAGGAATGGTGTGGCACGGAAGTTCACCATTCGGAAACTAGTAGTATTTACTATCTAAAAACTATTAAAAAGTATATCAATGTAAGGTCAAAAGTTAGCAACGATGTACCCCGCGTTTCTTTCTACATCAAGCAGAAAAATTTTACGACCAGCCTGTCGGCAAAAATACTTTTGTGCTCGATCCATTGATTCAATGCAATCATGTCAGTTTATCTCTCTTATTTACTCATTTACTTAACTTATTTCTAATTGTTTTGAAATACATATAAAATACAGTTTGAATTGGCTTACAAAATTATAACATTTAACATGCAATTTCTTTAACCTCTCGTAATTTTACTTCCACATCCAGTGGAAGTATAGTAACGACAAAAAAATTTTTAAAAATTTTTATTGTTCAAATAGGCTTAAAATGTCATGAAACGTCGAGATTTTAAGTTTGAGCGAAAAAAAAATTTCTGTCTGTCTGTCTGTCGGTCTGTCTGTCTGTCTGTAACTTTTTTTTTGTGCGCACGTTTACTCTGGAACCGTTTGAGATATTGACTTGAAATTTGGTACACATATGTACTTTAACGAGATCTAGAACTAGATTATATTTTCATCTTGTTCCGTCGAAGGGTTGGGGGGTAAATTGGGGTAAATTTGGGGTAAATGGGTAAATCAAGCAGGTAAGAGTCCATAAAATTGGTATTTAGTATATACAAGAAAAGCTAAGGACTCAAAAAAAATTTTGGCATTAGCCACCCCCATTACCAACCCCCACCCCCTTATTAAAGGGGATGAAAAAAAATATGATTTAGTGTATGTACAAGATCCAGAAACCTCAAAACATTTTTCTACTACATCCACCCCCACTACCACCCCCCTATCACAACCCCCACCCCACTACCGATGTGGGGTATCGTTTTATGGGTTTTTGGGGTAGGAGATTTCAAATACTATATTATTAAAGTTCCATAAACAATTATTTCCACATACAAAGTTTTTTCGTTGTGAGTGACTTGGATAGAGAATTGGATGTGGAAGTAGTGATTCCTTGGGCAGCGGTTTTTATTTACATGTTCACATAAAAGACCAACTACATCTAGAATTCCAAGAAAAAAAAAAGAGAGGAAACTACTTTGATTGTAAAAGATTTTGTCGTTTTCTCTTTCAAAACGTATTTTTACCTAAACTAGACTAACTCGACATAGAGAAAAATGTATTTCATGTTTTAACCCCGAAATAGCCACATCGGGGGTTCCGACCTGAGACCGCTTCTATTTTTTTTTTTCTTTTTATCAACAGTAAAATCACAAGAGCTTTTTTTTATCGGATAAATTTCTCTTTGTAACGAAATGATTTTGCCAATCAGTGATTTTATGAGAAAAACTGACATGAAAAAATCGCGAGACCGGAGGTCGAGCGATTTTTTTTTTCTTTCTGGGAGCCGTCTAGCTTTCGCTTCCGGAATCACTGCAGCCTCTTGGGCTTATTGTGATATTCTCCCATTTGCATTATGATAGCCAATCCAGTACTCTGGTCCCTTGCACTAATTTGTACACCCCCATCGCTGGTTTGGTTTCATATTCTTTTGGACTCAGTCTTGGTTGTCCATATATTGCCTGTCTTCTGTGATCCAAAGCCTCACAGTCGCACAAGATGTGGCAGGATGTCTCCGTTGCCCTATTGCATTGTCTGCATTTTAGATCCGTTGAATAATCCCATTTTGTGAAGGTGTCCTTTCAGGGCGCAGTGCCCTGTTAGGAAGCCAGTGATTATGCGGAGCTGATTCCTGCTTAGTGACAGCAGTTCTTCAGTCTTCTTTCTGGATAGTTCTTTGATAAAGGTTTTACCATGTTGTTGCCCGGTGATTTTATCCCAGTGTTTTTTGTGTTCGTTCTTGATCCAGTCCCTCATGTGACCCCGTACTGTGGTTTTAGGCACTCCCAGGGCCGGTTCTGGGCCAATATATGGAGCTGACGATCCCTTTCTCGCTAGCTCGTCAGCTTTTTCGTTGCCACCGATTCCTGCGTGTCCCGGCACCCACTAAAGAGTTACCTTGTTGTGGTCCGCTAGGGCTCTTAGTTCTTCTTGGCATTCCCATACCAGCTTTGACGTCACATTAGGGTTTGACAGTGCCCCTAAAGCCGCCTGGCTGTCTGTTAGAATACTGATCTGCCTATTTTTATAGGCTCTCCTGTTGTTTTCTTTTGCGCAATCAAGTATTGCGTATACTTCTGCCTGGAAGAAGAGGTGTATTTTCCTAGCGATGTGCTGAACTGTGAGTTCCTCATATCGCTGTATGTGCCGGCACCAGTACCTTCCGCGGTTCTTGATCCGTCTGTATACCAGACCAAGTCCCGCGGTCTGGTGCTGTCGCCGGTTGCTGACCATTCACTTCGATCTTCTATTTTTATTTCGAAGTTTCTGTTAAAGGTATATTTAGGGATCATGTGGTCTGTCCTCATCAGAGATGTTGTCACTCCCACAAGATTCCTAATTCTATTGTGCCCCAGCGCGGCGTATTTGTCACTGGGTTTGCATTGCAGCCTGAAGTGTCCCATCGCCCCCTCCCCCATTACCATCAGGTGGAGAGGGGGGAGGTCCAGAAGGACCTCCATGGCTGCTGTTGGTGTAGTTTTCATCGCTCCTGTTACCGCCAGACAGGCAAGTCTTTGTACCTTGGTTAGTTCAGCGGCAGCAGTGCGCTGCAACATCTTTGGCCACCATACCAAAGATGCATATGTGATCATGGGTCTAACCACCATGATATATGTCCAGTACATCATGCTTGGCCTTAGTCCCCATGTTTTCCCATGGGTGCGCCTGCCCTTTTTTTTGGTTCTGTTTAACTGTTGGTTCCAGGTAAGTTTGGGATCTAGTATTACTCCCAGGTATTTTACCTCGCCCGATAGTTGTATTAGATCACCTCGAAGTTTTAGTGGTCCAAGCCCCTCTAATTTCCTTCTTCTGGTGAATGCCATTATGGTTGACTTTAAGGGACTAATATTTAGTCCCTCCTCATCTGTCCATTTCGTTACAACATTTAGGGCCTGTTGCATACGTTCCCTTATTGTGTTGTTAAAGGACCCCGGAACAAAACCCATGAAAATGTTGATTCGGTGGAATCGGCTGAAATTTTGATATTTTGTAGTTCAAGTCATGCTGATCAAAAGTTCTTATTAGATCGAGCCAATCCTATGGACAGTTCTTGAGATACAGCTTGTCAAAGTTAGGTAATTTGCGTCATTTCATACATTCAAGAACTTTTTACTCTTAAACTATTAACTTTAGCAAAAAGTTGCAAGGGTCGAAATATTTTTGTTCAACTCCAATTGAGCTCAAGAATTTTTTTCAGAATTTTTTAATCAATTTTTAGGTTAGGTAAAATATATATATGTCATATTCCGGCATGCTTCGGTGGGATTGGCTGAAGCTTTGCTATTTTGTAGTTAAAGTCATTCTGATCAAAAATTCCTATTGCGCTGAGTCTATCCTATGAGTGGTTTTCGCTCCAGGAGTGCCTGAAGGTCTTAACAACGAGGTAACGGGTAATCTATATGTACGTGTTTATGAATGGCTTCCAGCGTGTTTGTGTACTGTGTGTATGCGTTTGTGTGTATGTATGTGCCAGTATATACAGAGTTCTCCGGAAATATAGATGACAAACTTCTGGTGCAGATTCTACATGCAAAAATATGTTCGCAAATACCTTGAGCTAGGGCCCTTTGAAAATGGCAACCAAAAATTGATTACTATATTTATTATTATTATTATATTTCAGAAACTTTTTGATTTACAGGGACGCGACTTTATACGCATATTGAACAATAATACAAGCTTATTTTTATAGTATTTTTTAAAAATATTTTTTACGGTAAATGGGTGATATTGAGGGGGGCTGTCGATATTTCGCATTAACTTCTTGTCTTTTATTTTTTTTTTTCACTTTGGTACAAGAATTTCATTCACTAATTAAAAATACACAAAAAATGTCCTCTCTCATTTCAGTCGTAGGACTAGTGTGAGAAAAATCCTTCTAATGAGTTTGATGCGGAACCGCTGAAAACACAAGCGTATTATGGTTTTTGGGGTACGCACGGCATGAAAATCACATAAAATATCCATCAATGATTCTTCTTCGAACGATACATGATGCTGGAAACAGAGCACTTGTTCCTGAAAATCCTATGGATGTTCTCAATATTTAAAAACTAAAAAGAAAATATTAAAAAACAACAAAAAGTAAAAATAAACAGATAGACAGTGAAACAATGGCGGCTGGTGAAATTTCAATATTTTTTTTCTCGTCTATGGCGCATGGGACCCATACGAAATTTGGGAAATAACATCTAGAGAAGCACTTCTCTAATGACCCCTAAAAAATTTGGAAAAAGCAGTTTGCGAACAAATTTTTGAAAATTCGTTAGCCTCCCCTGGGTCTAGGGACGCCTGTTTATTTTTATTTTTTTTTTGTCATATGCATTTGACTTTTCATAAAAATACATATGACAAAAAAAATAAAAATAAACAGGAGCTCCTAGATCCAGGGGAGGCTAACGAATTTTCAAAAAATTTTTCGCAAACTGCTTTTTCAAAATTTTTTAGGGGTCATTAGAGAAGTGCTTCTCTAGATGTTATTTCCCAAATTTCGTATAGGTCCCATGCGCCACAGACGAGAAAAAATTATTGAAATTTCACCAGCCGCCGCTGCAGTGAAACCTCTCATGAGAGCGTTCTCATTGCGCACTCATAAGAAACATAATGCCGGTAAGAGCAGGTTTTTAATAAAAATAATCACACACACATGCACGCACGTACACAAACACGCTGAAAGCCATTCATAAACACGTACATATAGATTACCCGTTACCTCGTTGTTAGACTTTCAGGCACTCCTGGAGCGAAAACCACTCATAGGATAGATTCAGTGCAATAGGAATTTTTGATCAGCATGACTTTGACTACAAAATAGCAAAGTTTCAGCCAATCCCACCGAAGCATGCCGAAATATGTCATATATATATTTCACCTAACCTAAAAATTGATAAAGAATTCTGTAAAAAATTCTTGAGCTTTATTGGACTAGAACAAAAATATTTCGACCCTTGCAATTTTTTGCTAAAGTTAATAGTTTAGGAGTAAAAAGTTCTTGAATGTCTAAAATGGCGCAAATTACCTAACTTTGACAAGCTGTATCTCAAAAACTGTCCATAGGATTGGCTTGATGTGATAAGAACTCTTGATCAGCATGACTTGAACTACAAAATACCAAAATTTCAGCCGATTCCACCGAATCAACATTTTCATGGGTTTTGTTCCGGGGTCCTTTGCCTTGTGCTAGAATGACTAAGTCATCTGCATAGCCTAGTGTTTTGTGTCCTTCTCTGTCCAGTAACGTTAGCAGCTCGTCCAGGACCAGGTTCCACATAAGAGGCGATAGAACACCCCCTGTGGACAACCCCTGCCAACCCGAGCTACCAACGTTTCCCCCATTATAGATGTGTATATCAGCCTTTCCCTAAGCATGCAGTCTATCCACCTGCAGCTGGTTGCATCGATGCCTTTTCTCCTCGTTGCTTTCCTGATAGACTGTAGGGAGGTGTTGTCAAACGCTCCCTCAATGTCCAAGAAGACACATAATAGTACCTCTTTGTTTTCGAGAGCATATTCAGCTTTATTTACTAGCTGATGTAATGCTGTTTCTGTTGACATACCGGCTCTATAGGCGTGTTGGTCTTGATGTAAGGGTTGGTTTACCAGTACATCATTCCGGATATGCCTATCTAGTAGTTTTTCTAAAGTCTAGTGCAAAGGACATAAGACTTATCGGCCTTAGGGACTTCGCCCTTTCCCGTTCCTTCCCAGGTTTCGGTACGAATATCACTGTAATTAGTCTCCAGGCCTTTGGTATGTATCCAAGAGCTAAGCTGCTCCTGAATATCACCCATAACCTGTGTAGTAGGAGTTCCGGTCCCTTCTGCAGCATTATCGGATAAATGACGTCTGGTTCCGGTGATTTAAATGGTTCGAATGAATTTATTGCCCATTTTACTTTGTCCACATTTATCACCAACTTTGCTACCTGCAAATCCTCTCTGGATGTCCATGTAGGACGATCCAGATCTGTGTTTTGTCAGTCTTCTGGTGATAAATTGGTGGTTTCGGATCCAGGGAAGTGCACCTTTAGGAGTTCCCTTATGGTTTCCTCCCCTGTATTCGTGTATTCTGCGTTATCCATTTTCAGAGAATATATTGAGCTGGGGATCCTTTGAAAGAATCTTGTGGAGTCTGGTCGGGCGAATTTATCAAATGTCAGTTTTTCGAGCAAAATTACTGAATGTATCCATAAAAGAAAAGCTCGAGTGATTTTTGACAAGATAAATTAACGACAGAATGTGAACGAACAACAGCAATTAAAAATAATTATAATTTTCTCAAAACGACGCATATCGTACAGTATAGTTTCCGCAAGACTTAAAAATTATAGCCGACAGTACATATTTTAAAATGACGTTCGACTAGTAGATATACTCTGCTTTTGAGGAACAGGCATTTTTATCGTGATAAAAAACGATGCACCTTTTTTATCGCTGTCAAAGTGACAAAATCTGACTGTCAAATAGACTTTTTTATATAGGAGGTAATTTATCGATGATATTACGTCACTTATTAGCAAGAGCGGTAAGCTAATATTCACGGTTGATCTTATAATGTACAGGGTGATTCCAAAAGATAAAGAACATTGAGGTGATCTTAAATCCCCATACAGTAATTTACACGGTGTTTTATATTTTTTGGAAAATTTTTCTTTTCGCCATATATTAGTAGTGCGTGAACGGAATTCAATGAAATTTTGTATTTTGGTTACAGTTGTCATTCACCATCAAATGCCTGGGATCTTAAAAAAATATCAGGGCCGGACCAGAATAAAACTATTTTTAAATTATTCTTAGAAAATAACACACTGTTTATGAAATGTTCGATATTAAAATATTAATTTACACGTAGAAAGATATAAAATCCCATAAAAAAATATTTTGGCACCATTTCATGGTTTAAATAAGAAAATTAAATTGTTGAGCAATTTTTTTTTGTGAGAAATTGAGAGAAAAATGTCACTCCAGGTATTAGTAACATATTACTGTACTCGCTGGAGGTCCCATTATGAGGAAATAAACTTCAATTTGTATTTTAAATTAGATAACCTAAAGTAAATGTAATTTTTTTAATCATCTATTTCAAAGTGACCACCTCGCCAAATTCAGTATATTTTCTTAATCGTGTTATATGGCTTATGCTGTTCTATTAATCTAATTAATTTTTAATTTCATTGTAAGAGGAATTAATTTACTCTTGCCGTTACATTTGTTTTAAAAGTTATGTCTACTTTTTTAATAATCTAGTAGGTACGTGTCAAAATCAGTTATATTGTAATTAAGGAGAGTCGTCACCGGTGTTGCCTTTACTGGTTACAATATTGTCTTGTAATAATTCTAAATCATGCCGTTTACATACACGAGTGAGAATATGCAAATATGGTTTTTGTCTATGGATATTGCAATGGCAATACAAAAGCAGCTGAAAGGGAATGTAGACGTCGATTTGGGAATCAACGTGTATACCAGATTATAAAACATTTTATACAGGGTTTAGACATCTTTCTGAAATTGGAACCGTTCCCTCAATCAAGGAAATAGAACGTTCTGTTAGGCAGACTCGACAAGAGAAAGATTTGATTTTAAATATGGTTGACCAGAACCCAAAAATCAGAACAATAAGAATTGCTCAACAATTAGATATTTCTCAAATCACAGTTTGGAGAACTATTAAAGCGAACAGATGCATCCTTATCATATACAAATTGTACAACGATTGATGCCAGGTGATGAAGTTTTTCGCTTAACTCCTTGTCTCTGGGTGTTATCCCATAGATGAACCATGTTAGGAGTATTGTTTACCGATGAATCTCAATTTACCCATGATGGTATAAATAATACTCGAAATTTTCATCCTCGAGTCACGAAAATCCCCGTTCAATAATCCAAAAAAGTTCTCAACATAGATTTTCTGTAAATGTGTGGTGTGTGATGTTCAATAATAATCTCATAGGTTCTCATATTTTTGAAGATCGCTTAAATTATTTAAATTTTTTACAAAATATCCTACCAAATTTAATATTGTAAACACAAGAGGATTGTGGTTTCAACATAATGGGGCTACGCCGCATTTTTCGATTGGAGTCTGAAACTATCTGAATGAACAATATCCAAATGGGAGGATTGGTCGGGGTGGTCCCGTTGCATGGCCCCCGAGATCACCAGATCTCACAGCCCTTGGCTATATATTGTGGGGCTATTTAAAAACTAAAGTATACAAAGAAGAAATAAACACCAGAGAGCAGCTGATTGCAAGAGTTGAGCACTTTTACAATGAAGTTAGGAACAATTTAGAGATTGCTAGAAAAAATTTATAATTTTAAATGACAAATCGGTCGAGCAAATATATTGAATTTGGCGGTGATTACTTTGAAAATAAACTGTGATTCAAAAAATTTAATTGGATTTAGTAAATTTGATCTTATGTTGAGGTAAGTACTTGTATACTAAAATTAACTTTTACAGTTTTAAATATAGTTTAGTATACTAAGAAATAAAGTGATTTTACACTTGAATTTTCAATAAAAATAAAATCGTCCGTTTAGTTTCGGAGTAATCGATTCGGAAAGTTTGACTTTTATAGGCAAAGATGCCTTATTTAATACAGTAGAGCTCGGCTTAAGTTAATTTTCGCTCTTAATACCATAATTTTTTAGAAATATGCTTCAAAAACTACTCAATTTTAAGTCCTACATTTGTGTAAATAAAACAGCTGTTGAAATTAATTGGCAACGTTGCATATATAAATTTTTAAAAAGTATAAAATTAAAAATTAGTATAAATGCTCTTTACATTTGCTGCCTACAAATTTTTCGGAAAAACCGATAAATATCGAGATATTCGAGTAAATGGAGAAAATTTCATGTTTTCCTAGAAAATGCATGTAAATCTTAAAAAAAAATTTGTCAGAAATCTTTGTTTTAAAGGGCCGAGATTAATGGAACATCTAGGTAATACATGATATTAAGTGGACATCGTATATGAGATCGATTTTAATTAATTACCGATTAATTACGGTGACAAAATGGCGAAATATTAATGAAAAGAAAAAGTCCCAATTTCCGCCCCCTCTAATTCCCTAATTTTTGTCGGAATCCATAGAATAAAAAAAAGAGTTTTAGCAAATTTAATTCTATATAAATCAGCTAGAGAGTAGTCTTTTGGCGTAGTAGCCAAAATTAAGAAGTTGTCAACTTTTGAAGCACAAAATTTGCGATTTTTTTCCTGCATCGTCAACATTTCAGTAATTATCTCTAGCTCTTGCCGTTTCGGAGATATCTGCGAAAAATAGTAAAAAACACCTGGCATTTCGGAGACGAAAAAATTACAAAAACATGCGATGTTGACACGTTCATATTTTTCGAAAAATACCAGCGGGACGGCTGCACGATGTCGCGATGTAAAGAAGAAAACTTCCAGTTAAACCTCATCGTAAATTGCATATCGAAATTGAAAAAAATCGGTTCGGTACGAACGAGATATAGCCAGATTAAATGCAGCAGATTAGTATAACAGTTATGATAACTGTAATTAAAACAGTATTGCCAAATCCTTTTACTCTATCTCTCTCGCGCTTTAATTTATTAAATCCACCGCTAGATTCGCTCTTATCAGTATACAAGTACCTTAAATTGTTAATTTTTATTATTTGTTATTTTGTTTTTGTTTGAACAAAAAAAATATGTTACTAATGCCTGGAGTGACTTTTTTTCTCTCATTTGCTCATGAAAAAAAATTGAATCCTCAACAATTTAATTTTTTTATATACTGATTAAGGTAGCTGAGGTGTAATTATACGCCCAGTTCGCTTTCAACACTGCGATCTGCCCGTGGCCTTGATTTTTGTTAATATTGTATAAAACATATAATTAATTCATTAAAGAAGTGGCAATTTAAATTTATGTGCGAAAAATATAAAATTGAATAACTCTTGTGCCCCTTTGCTAGCATTCCAAACTCGCCACTGTGAATTGTACGTACAAGAAAGTTGGCCACGTAATAGGACGACGGTAACCCACCTTAGTTTTCTGCTCGGAGATAATAAATGAACAAACTCGCTTAATTTATTACTATTCCGATACATGTGTAGACAGGAGTAAAAGACAACCGGTAAAGTATGAATGAATGTATTGAATGAACTTCTCCACCTCCTTATCCTAACTTGTAAATCGTGCACAAGGTTTATCTCCTTCCTTCCTGTTCTCATTTTACAATGAGCTTTCTTTATCAAGAATTCTTTTAATTATTGTAATTTATCTTTGCAAAACACGGAGCTATTGTTGTCGGAATGAGCACGTGTCGGGTCGTCATTCATCATCATTGACAATGAACTTGTTTATTTAATTTTTCCAATTTATTTCTTCGATTGGACATGCCATTTATGTATTTGTACATAAATAAATAATTAGTAGATACTAGATAATCATTTAAAATTGTCAGTCGAATTATGTATGCGGATATGTCTTGATCGATGAGGCCTTTTATTTTTTCGTTGTTAGGTTAGAGACTAATTAACTGAAACATTTAAATTTATCGGTTTTTATCGGAAAATGTCAGATTTTCGGAGAAAATCTTAGGCAATCGAAAGCTTGACTGATAATCGCGTCGTAATTAAGTGAGTTGTTAAGCAATGCGCTTATACGAGGCAAAGTCAATAAATAACTTTATTCGGTCAGTAAGAAGATAAACTAACACAGTTCGTTTCACAGACATACATTATAAACACAAATGATGTTTTTGAAATATATCCGTATACAGGGTGAGTCATGAGGAACTGTACATACTTCTACCGTAAGTAGAGGCACCTTAGATGAATACCAAGTGACCATTAAAAAGTGTTTGTTCCGTTTCTTTACTATCATACAGAGTGTTTTATGAATTTTGTTCAAAAATCGTTTTAGTCATAACATTTTAACGGTTAATCCGATTTGCCTCATTTTTTACAACAATGTACACTGTTGCCTAACAACCATCATACATATCCAAAATTTAAAAATGCAGGGACGGTTTCAAAAAAATTTGTTGGATTGCTTCGTATACGATAGTTCACCCTGTATATGATTTATCTAAAATTGATATGAAATTTGTATAGGACACAAATAGGTAGTGAAACCTGAGCATTTGAAATTTTTGTCACACTTTCAATAACTTTTTTATTAACGATCAATTTTCAAGTCAAATGAAAAGTTTGGCAAAATGGAATATTTTAATGTATACTAATATTTATTAATACAAAAATGTAGCTAAAAAAAAATAATATCTACATAACTCGTGCCTAGGTTTAATAAGTACCATCATTTTATTAAATTTCCAGGTCAGGTCTTAAAAATGTGGCTGATGTGGTTCATCTAAAAAGTTGCCTCTGTATGTGATTTCTCCAATTAATCCAAAAAGGACAGAAATAAGTAGTCTAATTTGTATTATCTAACTTTCCCCCATTTAAAGTGTCCAACCTAAATATTCAGTTTAAGATCAATTTTAACGATAACTGTAAATTTTTTTGAAATATTTTTAAAAGCCATCAGATGCAAATGCAAGCATTGAATTTAAAATAAATACAACATACGGATCTACGTCCTTTAGTGCTTGTTATTACGTAGATACTTCCATTTTATTTAATTTTCAAGCAATGAAAATATCAAATTGTCACAGACGTCTCTGATCTCCATAAATTCAACAAAAATGGATACATAATGTCTGAAAATTAAATAAAATGGAAGTACCTAAATAATAACAAGCACTAAAGGATGTAGATCCGTATGTTGTATTTATTTTAAATTCAATGCTTGCATTGAACAGGATGTTCTTAAAAATATTTCGAAAAATTTACAATTTTCGTTAAAATTGATCTTAAACTGAACATTTAGGTTGGACACTTTAAATGGGGGAAAGTTAGGTAACACAAATTTGGCTACTTATTCCTGTCCTTTTTGGAAGCAATTTGACTAATTGGAGAAATTACATACAGAGGCAACTTTTTAGATGAACCACATCAGCCACATTTTTAAGACCTGGCCTGAAAATTGATTAAAATGATGGTACTTATTAAACCTAGGCACGAGTTATGTAGATATATATATTTTTTTTTAGTTAAATTTTTGTGTTAATAAATATTAGTATACATTAAAATATTCCATTTTGCCAAACTTTTCTTTTGACTTGAAAATTGGGCGTTAATAAAAAAAATTGTTGAGAGTGTGACAAAAATTTCAAATACTCAGGTTTTACCACCTATTTGTGTCCTATACAAATTTCATATCAAGTTTTAGATAAATCATATACAGGGTAAACTATCGTATACGAAGCAATCCAACAAATTTTTTTGAAACCGTCCCTGGATTTTTTAAATTTTGGATATGTATGATGGTTGTTAGGCAACAGTGTACATTGTTGTAAAAAATTAGGCGAATCGGATTAACCGTTAAAATGTTATGACCAAAACAATTTTTGGACAAAATTCATAAATCACTCTGTATGATAGTAAAGAAAGGGAACAAACACTTTTTAATGGTCATTTGGTATTCGTCTTAGGTGCTTCTACTTAGGGTTGAAGTACAGTTCCTCATGACTCACCCTGTATAGTTCAGAGGCCTGAGGTATTTGCGTCGATTTCTCTTCGGATTATGGTTGCAAGGTTGTTAGAGATGCTTTTTATCTTGGTCACATGATCTGTAGCCCGTCAGTTTTTTTCAAAATGCCCACCAAACGTATACCCGTTTTAATACATTCAATGCCACTATTAGGAGAAAAGACAATAAAAAAAAGGATTGAAATGTACGCAATTCAGTACTGGGGACATACCCAAGGAAGGGACCCAACACATCTACTGAAGAAAGCGCTAGCACCGAACATCAACAAACTAAAAACAGGGAGACCACGCTACAGCGGAGAACAACAACTGAGAGGATCAGGATCAAAAAATGAACACCACAAAGAAATCGCAACGATATATAATCTACCGCAATCGGAAACAAAAAGAAGATTCGAAGAAGCAGAAACACAAGAAGAGGAGCATAAACATTCCATATTACGACACAACGTGGCAACATATTTCATAAGAAAACTCAGAAGAGGCAGAAGTCCAGAACCAAAAACACAAAAAAGGGAGCTTAAATGCTCCCTCACGACACAACGCGATAACGCATCTCACAAATACCTACACCTCCCATCCCACATTTCTTTACCATGCGCCATGTGGCTCTCGCTGCTGGCAACAAGCATGACCTTAGTCCAACCAAACAAATCGTGGACGTAGTAGGTCCAGCTGTATAACCCTGGGAGTGGCAGCAATACCTGCCGCACGCTGGTAAATCAATCAATAAATTTATGAATGAAGTACAAATGTACCTACATGTTACCACGCGTACGTTTTTTGACGCTGTACCCTCTCGAACTTGCAGAAGAATGAGAAATTAATATTTGCTAAATTGAGAAAATAGTGTTATCAAAAAAAAATTCATCATTTAATATATTTTGTAGAAAACACGGCCCAATTATTTCATTCCCCAATTAGCTTATCTATATGCACAGTATCAACATACATTTTTATATCCTTCTCGAAAAATGGTGACGCGGGTAGGTTGGCTAACCGAGTATATCTTACCTTCTTGGCTAAGCCGGATTTGAACCCAGATCGTCTGGATAGAACGCGCCACTGTCTATCACACGGCCGAGCAAATAAATTGCTAAGAATCAGATATCTATCTTAAACCTACTTGCACGGACACGGTAATTCGCAAAGATTCATTACAAATAAAACTGTCACCATTGCATAGTTACAACCACCATTTATTAACATTTTTCCGCTAAACCAAGACCACTTTGAAAAAGAAGTTATCGCAATTAAACAGATAACAAAAATAATAGCTGTATAAAAAGTTTAGTCGATAATAATTTAAAGAAATAGTAATAATAGTAATAAAAAATTTCAAGTACATCTCTTCTGCATATTCAAAAAAATAGTTAAGATAATGTCTTACGGGCATGTTTTTATTTGCGATTCCGTCTTAATTTCCAATTTTTCAGTCTTTGATCGTATAAGATATTTTCCACAATGGTCCAGGCGTTACGTAGTTTCAAGTGTGTAAATGACCTGGCTTGATTTTTTTTAAATAGATTTATTTCGAGATGTATGCCGGGTGTCCGGCGAATACCTAGTATACCTAGTATCAGACCGTTTTTAGCTTGCCTGCCATTATACCTGGTACTGTTTGTACATGATTCGGGTACTAACAAAAATGAAGAAAAAGTACAACAAAATAAAATATATATATAAAAAAGTAAACGTGTTGTAATTTTAAAAACTATTAAGGAGACAGTTCAACTCGAAAAAAAAACCGAAACAATAGATTTTCCGCGCGTAGTATATTACTAGCTAACAGATGGCGCCATTCCTTGTTTTTCACGTGTTTAAATTTAATACAGTATACTTTCAGTTGCGCCACGCATACAAATACATTGTTCACCACGGTACAGAGGAATCTGTCCGTGTGTCACAGTAAGCAATATAACGTAAATGAGGCTGCCGATGAAGCTGCATCGTAGTAAACATTGGAATCCAAATATTGCTCTTATTAAACCTCTAAGCATACTACGGTGCAGATTTGTACTGCAAAATAATAAGCTTTTCTGAGATTAACTGTGGTATAAAGTGAAGGTGTTTCTAATTGACAGATATGACCAATATTTTGAAATGGGCCCGTTCAGCATTTTTTTTTATTTTAGAAATCGAAAGTAGAACATTTCTTAAGACAATTTCCAAATTTTTAGGTTTTTATTGGGACGTTTAAGCCTTTAAATAAATGACCAAAGTTGTACCGCGCGAAAACGAGACGCAGCTTCGCGTGATGTCACTTTGCAGATGCTGATCAGGCGACAGTCGAGATTTAATGTCACTTCACAGCTAACCTCAAAAATATATATTTCTTAAGATTTACAAGTATTACGTAGCTGTTATTAAAATTTCTGCCTGGTTCCTGTACTTTCAACCAAAATCTAGTTCAATGTAATGTTTATGAAGTTTTAAATAGTTTGTCACAATAAAATAAGGCACATTTTGCAGGTTAGGAATCTAACCTGCAAAAGTGCAGTCATTTGTATCAATCAACAATATTGAAAAATTATTTGCGTGAATTTTTAAATATTTGCCTGGAGCCAGTTTGGCTCCAAGCTATAAATGAGTATACAAACATTAAAAATGAGAATAAACCCAAAAAACATAACAATTGAGGTTATGTTAGTTATATGATGCGCATGCCCCAAGCATGTGGCGCGTTATTGTGTTTCTCTATAGAAACGGCGTTTGATTGTCAAATTATATCTGTTTTATCTTCTTGCTGGTTTGAAATGAGTAGTGTTTATGCAGAGTGACGTCACGAGTCGGCGAAGCGCTTTGTACTGGAACTCAATTTTTAACATTGAATATCTAATGACTGGATGTACTTATGAAGCTAAAATTTTAACAGCTTATCTAGATGATCGAATTTTATTGAACGCCATAAAAAAATAACGAAAAAATAATTATCTTTAACAAGCCTATTATTCAGAATCAGTATGTCTTCGACAGGCAGAATCCAAGATGTGAGGACGTAAAATAAATGTTAGACTACCAAAAAAACTTCCTTGTATACTGATTTTTGAAAAAAATAATTTAAGATCCTTTGAGGATCATACCCTACTGCCCCTTTTGATACAAAACTTTCACTCTGTCATTACATTGGCTCTAGAAAACGCTACGTACAACTGACCGTAACTACAATCTGATTTAGGCGAATATACTCCTACTTCATTTAAGATTTGACCTTGCAATATGTTAATCCCAAAATGCTATGTTTTTCGTAACACAAAGCGAGAGACTAAATCAACAGTGGCTAAATCTATTCTTAAAATAAGTGCAGTATGTGTCAAAATATTTTTTAACCATTTTTCAGATCACCTCAATAATCCTCTTAAGTTTAGTAGATTTAGATTTGTCTGAGAAAAGAGACGAGCTCTACAATTTATAGTGGAACCCAAACCACTTCGAAATCGTTGCACAGGTGAAATTTTTTTAATGTTTGGTGATTTGTAAGCGAGTTCCCGTACAGGCCCTTTCTAGTATTTAAACTCCTTAAGAGTATGATAATAGCTCTCACCTTGAGGCTCAATCGGTGAAAAACTCCACGGGGTAGCTCTCCCTTCCCGAGATATCCTCACACCCACTGAGTCTATACTCAAGACAGTGACTTTCTCCTCTCCTTAAGGTTCAACCAACCTTCATTAAGTAATATGAGGGCAGATAATTGCTGATTTGGAATAACCTTCAAGTCTTTCCCAAACATATAATTGACAATAGAACTCTTGGTCAACATTTCCTCTGGTATTTCACTAATATCATCTTGGAGGTCATGGATGCTTTACTCATTTTTCATCTTCAAGGTAGGTAACACCTTGCGCATTCGTTTCCAATGGTAAAATTTTAAACTCTATCCAGAGCCGATAGTACTTTAATGAAGTTTGTATAATTGCAGTCCTATTAACTTGTGGTATCACTAGTAAAGACTGGCGAAAGGCAGCAAAGGAGTGATTATTTTCAGTTGGATATTTTTGCCGATATTAATTTGCAGGACTGGGATCATGTGTATTATCCTCCGGGTCTCTCTGCAAAATTTGAAAGGCTCAATAGTTGAGTTTCTAATGGAAGTTCACATGGCTTTTTTTTCGAAATCCCCTATTTCTGCTTCCAGGGAGGGAAATCGAAAATCAGCCTGTCAGGTTAGGTCTTCGCGTCCTATTCTATAAGTCTGCATTGTTTCAGTTTTCTATGTCAACTGGGAGCTTCTGGAGCGCTTGCCGATTTTTACTATTTTAGAAATGTGCCCATCAAATGCAATATATTCTTGGTATTCGAATTTGCAAAGAGTATAATAAAAACATAGCTAGTTGTTTGCTAGTTTGCTAGTTGTTTGCAAACAATGTATTAAGACTTCAAATTCCTTAGACAAAACTTTATGATATTTCTCTTTGTGTCTAATAAAAAATGTCATCAAGCGAAAACTATTATTTCGTTTGTAGCTACCTATTAAAAACAAAAACTGATTTCCTCGTTAAGTGTATACTTATACTTTTTTTTTTTCAATATAATAACTAATAACTTTAAGTATAAGTAGTTAAGATCCGTTCGGTATAATCATGTAACGGTTTTTAAAATTAAATTATTCCTAAACTGGAAGATACTTACTTATTATATTATAATATATTACAACGGAGTAACAAACCTGAAATTTTAATTTTGAGCGTGTAGGAAGAAAACTGTACAATGTAATCCATTTCAAACAGGACTGTTTGTGTCTATAACCCATAGTCTGTTTACGTGTACTTTATCTGTACTGTAAGTAAGTATGTATATCACTCGTTATATAAGTTATACGTATTTATGAGGATATATTGTCCATCATGAGCGAAATAATAAGTAGATATGAATCAAGTAAGGCACGGCATACATTTAACAAATGACATCAGAAATGAATTTACATGGTTTCTCAACTATGCTAATTTTTCAACTTTTATGCTATTTTAGAAGCAGAAGTCTACACCAGTTTTAATTTCAAAAAATGTTTCTTTATTATTTCAATTAAATAAAATATATCTAACGCATTCTGCTATTATATAATATAGATTCCCTAAAAGACTACGATGTTAGAAAGCCATAAACTACTAACTTCGTGAATCTGCCCATCACACCAAATTACCAAATTTCAAGTCAATATTTTACATCTAACAAGGCCTATTGCACACGCTGCCAGTAACCGAGCCAGGTCAGTATTAGCTTCGTATAAATAGGAAATTTGAATCAGAACAGTAACGCCAAATCAGTAATTAAGACAGGACAGACAACAGAAACTAATTTTGACAGTAACCTTCCACCACTACACGTCTCTGCTCTAAATTAACTAGCAACATGTGTACGCCCACGCTAATAGCAAATTTTAAAAATGCTAGTGTAATACCTGGTATTAATGTATTCATCCGTTCAAATATTGGGGATCAATAATGTCTCAATATATTCTCTCGTCTTTCATACACCTTCTTGAATATCTTAATTTTTTAATTCTTCCAATTAACGCTCATCAGTCCAGTTGGAGTCTTCTAGCCATCCAATTTCTAACTCAAACTTAATTTTTTTTGGTGATTTCTTTATCGCCAACTTCGATGTCTCATCTAAACATAATCTTGTCACTTACTTCAATAAATTGAGTGGACCATGTCAGCTATGGTGTTGATGTCTATGTCTATGGCATAAAGGTAACATATGAACTGAATTATCAAATATGTCTACGGATAAATGATATCCGACTTAAGATGGTCCAACTAAAGTGAGAAATCCAATATGGAAATATAATATATTTATTTTTTTGGACATACCTTTATTTTCTTAAGAGACAGATAAGAGAACGACTCATCGAACGGCATGTGGCATAGTGAAATTCGAGAATTTTTGTTCGATGACAAAAATACCTTGTTTTAAAAAATCGCTATTGGTGTTATCAGCCCAACGCTTTTGAGAACGTCTACCAGATCACAAGAGGTGAACTCTTGCCATCTGGTTTCCCTGAACTATCAACCGTTCTCTATTGTCCTCTCTTCGGTTAATATGGCGAAAAAATGATTAGATTCGGGAGAATGCGACCCTGGAGAGTCGTTTTTAGGAACATCTTTCTTGGAGAATCGAGCTGTTAGTGCGATGGGGGTGTTCAGAAAATTTCTAGACCCATATCTCGAAAGCACTACTTCCGGTAAAGGAACGTAAGGTAGACTAAAGTTTTACAAAGCTTATTGAAAATATCTACCAATTTCCTATCATAATATAATCAATCTGATTCGGAAATATACCGCCTGATGAGAGCCAAGTATAAAGGCGCCGTGGATGTTGTTGAAATACAGTATAAGCTATTGTATAGGTATCTTGTATCTTCTATGAAGAACTAAATTAACCTTTCCTTCTTCCTATACCAAATTACCAACAGCCCGCGAGTGATCACCTTCCAGTGTGGATCCGATTTTAGCGTTAAAATCATCCATAGCAACGGTAATTTCCCTGTTTGGAATAGTGTAGAGTAAGGTTTCTAGATCTTTGCACAAAGCATCTCACTTCTCCTTTTCAGCAGCAGTTGTAGGAGCACATACTTGTACGCCAGTGTTGGCTTGTCGTTGATTCTTAAGGAGATAGTCCGATTATTTTGATGTTTGTGTCTGCCAGTTCTTTATCTAGCAGACAACGTTTACCTTGATGTAAAAGTCCTCTTCCAGATTTCAAGTCGGATTTATTAGCCGAGGTTTAATTAGATCTAGTAGTACAGTTTCACCCAAAGTGCCTGGTGGGCCATCTCGCTGCGCTCAGTAGCTAAGTTCACACGATCTTCCCTGGAAAGGTAACTGTACCGGTTGTCAGCGGGAGCGCGAGGCCTGTCCGAGGCTTCGCTAGTGTACATTTTCACGGAAGCTCGTGGTTTTCTGCATTGTTAGTGATAGCCGCCCACTCTGAGTCAGATGCTGGTTGTAGCCGCTCACTTTGGGTCAGACGCTGCTGTTAATTCGCAGACACAAGACCGATGAATTGGCTACAACTATGCTCTCGAGTATTTGGCATCGAACTTTTAAAGAAGTCGTTCTTCAGTAGTTTCGATCCAATAATGGTAGCACTTATTCTCACTACCATTTTCCGTGACCCTGGTAAAGGGACCTTTATAAATTAGCACCCTTCGGATCACTGGGAATTTCGTGGGCAGAGACGCGCATTTCCTTGAAGCAGGACTGTCCTCTCCCAAGTTGGTTTTTAAGAGATCTCATACCCGCGCTATAAATCCATAAGTTTTGAAATGGCAAATCTGTTTTAGAATGTAAATTAAGGAATTTTTTTCGCGAGTGCACCTCATTAGTGCAAACATGCACATAGTATTTTTAGAATAAAAGTTAAAAGGTAGCGCACGAACGAATGCACGAGTGTGTCCAATAGGGTCCTACGGAACTCAAGTTATTTTCACGTAAATATAGAAAACCTAAAAAGAAATACTTGAATAAAAAGAAATAGTATTAACTGCATATGCATAAGTGCATTTCTCGCCGCCTTAAAACAGATTAAATCTAAGATGACGACTGGTCCCGATACAGTTTCAGCTTTTTTAGTTAGGGAGTGTGATTATGTTCTTCACAACCCCATTATGTATCTTGTTCAATTTGTGTTTGAAGACTTGTACCTTTTCAGAAATTTGGAAATACTTTAAAATGTGTTCTATTTATAAAAAAGGTGACAAACATGACCTAACGAACTTTGTACTATGTAACTTTAGCAAAGCTCTCGAATTTTTATTACATAACAATATCTATCAAGTCAGCAATAGACTCTCACCGCATCAACACGGCTTTATGAAAGGTCGATCTACCATGAGTGATTTAACTGTCATTACGCAAATCATTGCTAAATCTATCGACATGCAGGCTCAAACTGATGTCGTGTACAAACTTCTCCAAGGCATTCGACAGACTTGATCATAACATACTGTTAGAAAAGCTTACACTATTCGAACTTTCCCCTTCCCTTATAATGTTATTTGTATCATATCTTTCTCACAGAAAACAGTACGTATATTTAGTGGTTTCAGGTCTGTTGAATATATTGCAACTTCAGGAATTCCCCAAGGATCTGTTCTTGGTCCCCTGCTTTTCAACATATTCATTAATGACATCATTATAGATATAGATGTGAGCTGCCTTCTTTATGCGGACGAATTAAAAATATTTAATGTGGTTAGGAATGTTGAGGGCTGTAAAAGAATTCAGCACAATTTGGACATGATTTCAAATTGGTGCTTATTAAATAAACTACCAATTAATCCACAAAAGTGTAACGTAATGTCATACACATTAAAGACCTCTACTTTGGCATTCAATTATACTCTCGAAGGTACAGCATTGTAGTATCTTAATATCTTTCGCGATCTTGGTGTAATTTTTGATAAAAAAAAACTGTCATTTAGTAAGCATATCGAGACGATAGTATGTGAGGCACTCAAATCCTATGGATTTATAGCACGAAACAGACTGTGTGGACCTAAACACCATTAAAATGCTATATAACTGTTTTGTGAGATCTAAACTTGAATATGCTGCGATTCAACAGTAACCTCATTATAATGTACACATCGGTAATCTCGAAAATGTTCAACGTAGACTTCTTAACTGCTGTCTTTTAAATTGGATGGTGTGTACCCACCTTTAGGCATACCGCAAAATGAACTACTTGAGAAACATTTAATGGTAAGTCTCTTAAAACGGCGGGAGTATCACAAACATTTGTATCTAAAATTATTCATAATAAAATCGATTGCCGGGACATTGTATCTCAATTAAACTTTTATGTTGTCAGAATATCATCCCGTGATAACGTAACCTTCTACCTGCCCACAGCGCGTACAAACATACTTCAACATTCGCCTATAGGTATATACAATATGTAGTAATTGAAATCTACTAGGAAGCCGGTTAGACATATTTTCCTGCAGCCTTAGTAACATAAGGGCCATTTACTTGGAATAAATGCCTTTGTCTTTCTCTCCCTAAATGATTATATTACTATGATTTATATTTGCCTCAACTACTGTTTTATTATTTTCTTTTAGTACTTTAATTATTATATTATACTTATCATATCCTCCTGTTCTGTAATTGGGCATTTCACCTTTAGAACAGTGTAATTTAAATAAATAAGTAAATATTTCTCAATTCAGTTATATCTCTTTCTAAAATTTGATTCAAAACAAACCGTTTGATGTAATTTCTAGTACCCGCTTAGTAAATTTGTAAAATATTGCCTCAACATAATTTTTATTTATTTTATATGCATTAAATTCCAAGAAATCTAGCAATAATATTAGATGACTAGGCAGCACTCCATTGTTATAAAACTTCACGTTGTGACTCTTATAGTCATCTATCATGAATGAAATATTACAACAACGAATAACTGCTTCGTGTATTTTTATATTTCTTATGTCTATTTTAGGTTTGGAGCCGATATACTCGTTTATTGAATAAAATTAATATTTTAAAATATTATGTTGTTTGACCTTAATTTTAAAATGGTTAAGCTCAATGGGTTTACATTATCAGGAAGTTTATTATATAATTTTAAAGTCCTTTAGACGTAATCGATCTTTTTAATTAGTTTGACAAGGTAGTATCATAATCCATATAGAATTTATTGCTATAAATTTGCAGTACATTGTAATCTACAGGTATGTACGTAAGTTTGCCTGTACAAAGTAATCTTCGTGACTGGACTGATTTTAATGAAACCTTCACTGTTCAATACTTTGAGATTTTATAAACATCATAAACTGTATCGTTATGCTACGTCAAGTAGAGGTTGAGCAGCGGAGGGGGCAAAGGGATTCAGTTAGTAAAAATAGGAAGCCAGCGACCATCAGAAATTCGGTCTTTTCATTTCTTATCTAGAGACCTATTTATTATCTTTAAACAAAAGAAATATATATTCTGATATATTTTTTAAAACTATTTGATATGAAAAGACAAACTCAATAAAATACTCGAAATAATTCCAAGTATACTGTAACTAAATCAAATAAAATCAAATCAGATTTATTTCTTATTTAAGAGTACGATTTCTTCTCGACACTCGTTTCCGTATCCAACTGGACATCTGCTAGCCAAGGCTCCGCGGCAATTGAAGGACTGTACGAAAACGAGGTCGAGACAGAATAAAATAAATTGTTACAATTACTCTACTCCTACCTACTTAGTAGGTTCATTAAGGAAGTGAGGTAATCAGATGTCTTAAGACTTACCACAACTGAAAACTTAAAGAAATATAACTCATTGTAAAAAAAACACACTCACTATTTCAAATTTGGATTGTTGAGACTTGAGACAGGAAATCAACCCACTGAAAATACTTGTAGAAAATTAAATGCAAGAAGAGAGTGGCTATGCGAAGCCACTGATTTTTTGTAATTAATGTTCTTGAATTTTTTAATAATTATAATTGTTCTCAAAGAATAATAATTTAGAAACAAAAATTAATAAGTACTTAAATAAAAACAAAAATTATATAAAGAAAATAATTGCGTCAGACAGACTCTTATTCCATTACTATTTAACTATAAAATGCTACGAATTACATCACCCAAATCGATGATCTCTAGCAGAGGTCATGTTTCGTTTGATTTCTGGTAAGTCAAGATTAAATTATGTTTCGTGCATTTTTAAAATGTATGTTTAATTTTTTTTTCAATTTATATCCGTATACCTCTGCAACAGTGGAGATAAACTGGAGAAAGAAGAGAAAGCAAAAAATGAACAAAGCAAATTATACAAGAAGGAATAATTGCTAGAAAACACGGTAGAGCAAGAAAAAATGCTGCATATGGAACAGGCAAAATAAACAATGAATTAATGCACTATGGACCCAAAAGGACAAAGGAGCAACCTTCAGAATTCATCACCAGAGCAAGGCTGGAAACGTTTATATGGTTCTTCCCAAGGAAATAGTATCTACACACAAGAAAAATAGACCGAATACTGAATCTAGGAACGTAAGTTCAGATCACATCCTAGTAGGCAGGGAAGCGGGGAAGCAGGCCAGGAGTGTTAAAGCGCGGGGGGAGGCAGAGGTATCTGGGAAAGAAAATCGTGGGGAAAAATGAATTCCACAAAGAAATCACCGCGATATATGCTCTACCAAAATCAGAGACGGAGGAATCAGAAGATGAAGAAGCAGAAATACAAGAAGAGGAACATAACACTCAATACACTACGAAACAATACATATTTCACAAGACTCAGAAGAGGCAGAAGTCCAGAACCAAAAACACAAAAAAGCGAGCTTAAACGCCCCCTCACGCATCTCACAAATACCTACACCCCCTCATCCCTTTACCATGCGCCATGTGGCACTCGCTGCTGGCAACAACCTTAGTCCAACTCAGCGTGGACGTAGCAGGCCCAGCTGTATAACATTAGAGTGGCAGCAATGCCTACCGCACGCTGGTAAATCAATAAATCAATCAATACTATTTTCATTGCCATGGCTAGGTTTTAAATCGGATATCATATACAGAATGCGCCGGAAAGCTATTGATATATGAAATACCTACATTATGTACTTGTATATAAAGCAGAATGTATTGGTGTTCGGAAGAGAAAACTAATTGCCAGATGTTCTGAAATTGAAATTTGTCACACTTTTAGATAATGCTAAAACTAATGGAAAAAATCTGCAAAAGTATTTACACAAAACTCTATTTAGCAGCTTCCATTTATTCATTATCTTTTATATAGTATGACTAATCTGTGAAATTTTTTTTACCTAAAAGTATATCAGGTTTTCTTCCTGGAAATACTGACAACTACATTCCAAATATTATTTTCCTCTGTTGTTTCTTATATAGTTATTTTTTAGAGCGACCACTCTTATACTTTTCACTAAAAGTATGTCGGGTTTCATCCTCGGTAATTGAATCAACTACAGTCCAAATATTATTTTTTATAGTGACCCTGTTGTATATTTTTCATATTTTTTTCCCTGTGTTAACTACATGCGAACTATTATTATCCGCCACAATTTTTCATTAATTTTTTTAGGGTGACGACTCTGTATAATTTTTTTACATTTTCCCTTGACATTTGTGTTAACTACATGCAAAATATTGTAAAATAGTATAATGGACCAAATTTTATGAAATATCGACCATATCTTATAAAATATTACACATTTCTCATAAAAAAATCGGCAGCTACTGGAAGCGGTTAGAACCTCCCCACCCAGTGAATCTTTGAAGCCGAAAAGAGCACTAAAAAATATGAACGATCTCATTTAATATATTTATTAAGTTGAAATATTTTTATCATATTAAAACAGAAAAAAAAAGTCTTACGTTCGGTGGGATTTGGACCTAAGAACTTGAGTGTTAAATTTATAGTCTGCACAAGATTAATGTTTTATTCAATGTTTTAATACAAATATATGCCTTATCGGATCCTAGCCCGGAGCCAGCCAGACAACCGCGGTGAACACCGCCGAGGCGGGTGTGAGGCTGGACGGGGTAGGTCCGGTTTGGCTTGAAGAAAAATAGAAATGTGGGATAGTAGCTCCTATCTTCTGTAGGCAGGCTTAAAAACTAGGTTAAAATTATAATGCGTCCACATGGACCTAAAATTAATATAAAAAAATAAACACAACACTATAAAAACTAAGTTCGTAGGCAAGATCATTTAATAATTTTGATTATTGATACGGGAAACACAAGTAAACGAAAAAATCCGTTCGTTGGTAATGGGTGGTAGGGATGGCCATCTTTTGGAAAAACCATATAACTCTTGGTGGACAGCTTCCCTGCCACATGTGACCGGGGTAGTGTTCATGGTGGATCGTTTAAGTTTGAGTTGATATATTTTGTTTTATCTTCTGGCCTCGACCGATTTTTCACCAAATCGGTTGTGGAAGTAAGCTGTCAAATTTTTGGTTCCAATGTTTTTCTGGACGAATTTGGTTTTTGACAGTTTTCGAAAAAATATTTTAGGTTGGTACCAATGTCTTAAATTGTTTTTAAGTTATGTAGGGCTATTTTTAGGTTTTGTTGCCGGAAGAATTTCCGGCGGGATGCCGGAAGTAGCAGAAATAGTTTTTAATATATAATGTCAGTGTCACTTTTAAAGTTTTATTGGAAAAAACTCACCGAAAGCATTCTGGTTCTGGTGAGATTGCTTATATTTGTAGGGCTTGTGGGCGGTTCACGAAGGTCTCTCACACCTTCCGTGGGCTTTATGAACGTCGAAAACACTTGTAATCTCTCGATGCACTTGACACTCAAAATTACTCAGCATACAGTCTGCACGCTTTAACACACTAGTCTATTGAACGTTAGGTTAGACCACAGAGTACAGTAACTATACAGAGGCGAAGGCAAGCCTTCCCGGCAAAACCAAATTCGTACACTCATCGCCATTTTTTAATTGTTTAACAATCAACCTCACTTTTATGTTGACACTGTTGACGTTTATCGTGTTAAGTTTGCATTTGTGAATTTTATTTCCACTCTTTTTGGGAGATTGAAAACATTAACCGAGAATTAAAATTTTCATAAATAAAACCTAGTGTACAACTCAATTGAAAATAGGAGCCGATGGTAATATTTTTCAATCTCCAACTCGAAATACACTGTTTTTTCAGTATACCCTTAAATGGGGATCTGCACGTGACGTCATAGCTAACCTCAAAAATATATATTTCTTAAAATTCAAAACTATTAAATAGCTATTATTAAAATTTCTGCCTGGTTCCCATACTTTCGACTAAAATCTAGTTCAATGTAATGTTTATAAAGTTTTAACTAATTTGTCACAATAAAATAAAACGCATTTTGCAGGTTAGAAATCTAACCTATTAAAAAAAATAAATTAACAGCATATTTCTCTCAGTGTAGACGGAACTGGTACGCAAGGTCACAGAATACGAGCCATCAAACCTCAAAGGAACCGCCAAAGTCTCCGCCTCTGTATAGTTACTGTACTCTGTGGTTAGACTATAAAATATATCGTACATACGAAGCGTGTTATTTGGTTTTTTAATTCGTTTCACGGAAACCAAATCGAAAGAGTGCAAGTGTGATATATCGTTGAAATCGGAATTTTTACTGCTTTTCAATGATTCGATTACAAATTGTAAGTCATCATAAAATAAACAACTTGTTGTGCCAAAACGGCACTAAACGTAATTCGATCTTAACCAAAACCTTTTCAGATCTTTTGGAGCACTAAAGAAACCCTCATGCAAAGTTTCATCCAAATCCGTTTAATAGCTTCGCCGCTATCGTGCTAACACACACGCACACGCACATGCACACACATTTTTCAGAAATAACTTTTTTGGGTTCCTTGGACTTCAAAACGTAAAGATTTGATGTTATCTCAATTTTCGATTTTGGACTAATTGTAGTAACCTCCCACAATTTTATTGTGGGGAGGTTAAAAATATCTTTTATAAAAGGTCTTTATCAAAAAACTTTTATAGTCTAATGTGGACTTTAGAGATGCAAACTGTTTACCTCAGAGATGAAATATGTTGGTCGTCGTTGCGATTCCTGCGCATTTCCTATGACTCTTTCCCACTTCCTAGTTTTTAGAGTGTTTGGTTTTGGGGTAAAGGTTTATAGAGAGGAGAAATTAGCATCGAAAAAAAATGGGTGGCTGCAGTATATGCAAAAAAAAATTTTTTCCACACATACATACACGTGGACGTATCATTAGAAAGAACTTTTTAGTAGAGTTCATCATATATTTTTTATCTAAAATTTGAAATGTGCAGCAAAATGTCTTAAAAGGAGGGGGCAGCCTCCGCTTCCATTTTTTAAAGAACATGATCCAAAAGTTTGATAGAAACTGTAATAATAGAGCTTTCTGAGCAAAGCGACGACAAATAAGTTTAATTTGGAAATCTCAAAGAATTTAGGAAACATCGTTTTTTATTTTACATTTTTTGATTTAAATATGTAGACTAAACTTTCCAACTAGAACAACTTCAATACTCTTGCCAAATATAAGTTGATTGATACAGATAGAGCGATGATTTAAAAAAAAAATTGTTTCTCCTTTTTCAAGAATACTGAAGACTAACGTGCCATCGTTGCGGTTCTTGCGAATTATTGTTTTCACTTATCCTAGTTTTTAGAGCGTTTGGTTTTGGAGTAAAGTTTTATAGGGAGGGGGAATTAGGATCGAAGAAATGTTATTTTATTCTTATCTGTTGAAAATAATTCAAAGCTTCAATACACCGTTGTAGGAAGATCAAATAATGTAAATAATAAAATGCTAATCACAAATGTCCTCTAATTAATAATGGCTTAAAAATAATTGAGGCCACCTTTGGGAACTATTATTCGAATATTCGTTTAATTATTTACAGCAATAACAAACTCCAAATGACTACTACAACCTATTCCTTATTATATTAGTGACTAATCATGCTGTTAACACCTTTGACACGCGTCCCTCATTGTGTCACAGAGAAACATATGCATAAGATAATCATTATGCGTTTACATGCGATTAAGCTTTCTTCGCTAACAAAACACCACTAATTATTTTCGACAGAATTCTACATAAACGCACCCGAGTGAAGGCTTTGTTGCTTTAATGCTCGTCAGGCGACCAAAGAGGACACAGTTACGTAATATGTGTCACCGGTTATTTTTTATATACATTTCAAGCATTCCAGTGAAACTGTCTCAAATATATCATTTTAGTCATTATAAAACCTTTGACAACAAACCTTTTCTTTTTTTAAATATTTAAACAACAAAAATTCCTCATTAAATAAACAAGATGTGTTTCTTTTATTCTACCAAATTAGCTGCACGTACTGTAATCTAGAGAATTACGAAAGAGTTCATTAATATTTTAATATGAAACATAACTTCTCAATGAAACTGATATTATCATGATGGTTTCAACTTCTCTCTCTCTATATCTTTTTAATAAATACTGATGGGAGATAAATCAACATTTATAATATATAAGTTCAATAAAATTGTAGACATTTCTTGTGAAAGTGGCATTGCAGAAATTGTACTCGGAACGGTTTTCAGTTATTTTTTACTATTCTAAGATGAAATCGGGAACTACTTATGACCTTTTTCTACTAATAGATAAATAGATGGATAACTAAATTGATAAATTTATTAGTCATATATAGAGAATTTTGTTCCATTAGGTCAGTAGTAGTATAATAGAAATAAGCGAAAAACCACCTTATGGTGGAACTAATTGCAACAAAGATGAGTCTTGTTGTAAATGATAGGTAACACGCTCCTAATCAACCTACTAAAAATATACATCCGTACTGTTGCGCAAAATGCGTTTTTTTGGCCGCCATCCGTATATGTAACATATTTCCAAAACGACATTTTTTTATCCATCTTAAGTTACTATGACTTTCAGTTTAACCGAAGATGACCTCCACTTTTGATTTTTAAATGGAACATCTTGTATATTTTTGCATTTTTGGAATCTAGAGGTCATTCTGCATATGACTTTGCCAATTTCAATACTCTTTCCGCCATTTTGGAATTATTGCAGTAAATTTTAATTTTCAATCTAGTGTGCCGTGACGCACCAGAAATTGTTCTAATATTAATAAATAATTGAAGAAAAAGACATACTGAATTTTTTCGTTGTTAATTTGTGCTACAGAGAGGTCGAAAATCACTTTTTCGAAATTACTCAAAATTTTCAAATGAAAGTATATCACTTTCATATTATAGCTAAAGGTAATTTGTCAATACCAATCTAACGACATATCAAAACACAGGGGCCGTTCAAATATTACGTAAGCAGAATTTTAGCAATTTTTACCCTCCCTACCCCTCGTCAGCAAAAGTAAGCAAAGCTCTTACCCCCCCCCCCCCCCCCCCACGCTTACGTAAGCATTAAAATAATTTAATCTAGGTCAAATACTAATGGTAATTCATAAACAAGTTTAATTTGATTAAGTACGCGACGCTGACGGTAATATGGAGTAACCATGATTAATGCCAAAAGGGTATAGCAGAATAAGCATGGTAAAATGGCCCCAGAAGCGTTTGGGCCTAATTCAGTGTCAGTAGATCGACAATAGGAAAAAAAATGTTTTCCTTGAGTTTTAGCCCCCCGTCGCCACGGGTAACCCCTGTACCCTAATAAACATGACATTTCGTTTTCATTTTTTATCTCTGCAAGTTGTGGGTTAATTATTATGAAAAAAATAGACGATGTACGTGTAATTTAGTGTAGTCGATTTCCGGTAAAACCGGAAATCGTGGAGACTGGGCAGATGGATCAGAAAATGTCGTTTTAGTAACATGTGACACATGCCTAGTTTCATCTGGATCCATTAAAAAATTAAAAAATGGCGGCCGGAAAGTGATCTCCTTGACACCCGGTATATATATTCTCCTCTCTCGTTGTTAGGTTAGACATTTTCTCACACTTACTCATAAAATATGTTGTATGAGCAATAAATTAATTTAAGAATTTAATTGACTTAACCAATTACGGCTGGCAGTATGGACTTTAACCAAACGCCATTAAGAAAAAAAACTTTAGTTCTCGTTTTTATTTCTGAACTAGCTTTAATGACATTTGTCTATATCTACAAATAAGATTTGCTAGGTATGTTGTTTTAGGTTTTCTTTCGCCATCAAAAATTTATACGAACCAATTTAAACAAAAATAATTTTGAAACGATTGTTTTAAAAAGGGAAATTTTTTTCAAACTTCTAGATTCTTTATTTTTGATACCCTTTTTCAAGTTTAGCTTTATTATCTTCTCAATGTTATGGCCCATTATCAATTTTTTTATGTCAAAACCGTTGTTTAACCTCCCCCTAGTCATTCATCTGTATTAACATTGTAGTTTTACTTTTCGTTTGCGACCATTACCTATTAGTGTGCCACATTTTTAAATTGCAGCTGATTTGGAACTACGATATTTGAACTTTGACGTGAAAATCTTCGAGCCCCCGTATTCCAACTCACATATTTATATTTTTCAGTTTTTGTGTTTTTCTTATTAAATTTAAATTCATTTAAGTAGTTGTAAACGGTATTCTCTGCGCCAGTTTTTTAAAATCTTTATATAATTGCCTCCATAATTGTTGAACATTCTATAGCATTTCGCAGTTTTTTGAAAATAAATTAATTTTTCGGCCATAATTGCTATATTTGTTATATCATCCGATAATGCAATTTTGATTGGCGTCTTGTATTCTTGTGTTGTCAAAAGTTACTCTTCATGTATATATATTTTTATTGTTTCATAGTTTTTACTTCCACATCCAGTGGAAGTATAGTAACGACAAAAAAAATTTTTTAAATTTTTATTGTTCAAATAGGCTTAAAATGTCATGAAACGTCGAGATTTTAAGTTTGAGAGAAAAAAATTTCTGTCTGTCGGTCTGTCTGTCTGTCTGTCGGTCTGTCTGTCTGTAACTTTTTCTTTGTGCGCACGTTTACTCTGGAACCGTTTAAGATATTAACTTGAAATTTGGTACACGTATGTACTCTGGAACTAGATTATATTTTCATGTTGTTCCGACGAAGGGTTGGGGGGTAAATTGGAGTAAATTTGTTTTAAATGGGTAAATCAAGCAGGTAAGAGTCCATAAAATTGGTATTTAGTATACACAAGAGAAGCTAAGGTCTCAAAAAAATTTTAGCATTAGCCACCCCCATTACCACCCCCACCCTCTTATTAAGGGGATGAAAAAAAATGTGATTTAGTGTATGTACAAGAACCAGAAACCTCAAAATATTTCTTTACTTCATCCACATCCACTACCCACTACCACCCCCCTATCACCACCCCCACCCCACTACCGATGTGGGGTATCGTTTCTTAGGTTTTTGGGGTAGAGGATTTCAAATATTATATTATTAAAGTTCCATAAACAATTATTTCCACATACAAAGTTTTTTCGTTGTGAGTGACTTGGATGGGGAATGTGGATGTGGAAGTAGTGATTCCTTGGGCAGCGGTTTTATATATACTTTTTTCAAGAACAATTGTTTTTTCCTCTAGCTAACATATCATCCTGTCCAAATTTCAATACAATCCGACGTTTATTTCTTAAGTTACCGTATTTACAAGAAACATCACAGACGGACGGACAGACAGACAGGCACTTTCAAGGTTCTTCAAAATTCAATGACCAACACGATGATTTGAACTGAATTGAATTTTTTTCTCTACGAGCGAAATTTACGGTATTAGAAATGTTCTGATTAAATGCAATATACTCTTTGATTTCGTATTTGTAAAGACTATATAATAATGTCTCAAATTTCATGACTGTATAATGATTATGCAGAAATAGTATATATAAAAAGTTTTGAGCCACCTAACTCCCGTCTCTAACTAAACTTTCAGTTTTTTGATTTTTTTACATTTAGCTTAACACCATTAAGTATCTAATAGCGTACCATATTTTCAAAACTGTAGCTGTTCCAAACCTCAAGATTGTAACCATATGTGTGATATTTCCACTGTGATATAAAAACCTTTGATTTTTTAATTAGTTTTAGAGCGTTATCTAAAGTGTAAAAACATAGTGGAGTAGTTCAACTCGCTGCGCCACTCGCCGTGCATGTCGCCGTGCATTCATACTCGCCATTGCAAAACATACTGAAACATTTCATCGCGCCGTTGATGACTTTAGTCTTTTATTTTTATTCAGACCGGTAGTAAAAATGTTCACAGTGATTCAGACAGTAGTAGTGATTCTCCAAGTACTGTTTTGAAATGGTGGTTGCTCTCCAAAAGAAGAATTCGAAGATGAAATGTGCACCCAGTGAATAAAGAACGTAGTAAACTTGGTGAATTTTATCATTTGTATCAGCAGCTGAAAAACTACCCAGACAGATTTCATTTCATACAAATGTCTCAGTCAACGTTCCATTACATCCTAGAGTTGGTAGAACCCAAAATCCAAAAAAATTAAACAGAAAAAATATATAAGCCTGCCCAACACTTGATGCTACAGAAGATGGTGTTGGAGGAGGTGGTATATCATTATCGCTGATTTGTATGTCATCTTCCTCATTGTTAACATCTTCATTTTCAAGTTCACTTAAATTATCACTTGCGGGTCTTCTTTCAAAAATATCTTTTGGAAAGAGCAAGCTTTTAAAGAAGTGAAGTGTGTCCTTGAATGAACCAATCACGGAGCTACTTTTAGGCAGCTGCCTGCTGAAAAACAAATATTTTTGTTCGTTGATTCACGGCAAGGTGCACTTCGAAGTGTGTGGCGAGATGAACAACTCCATAATGTCTTTATCTATTGTTTCTATTGAATTGTTTTTTCATTGGCGTGTGGCGATGTGCGAGGCGAATGGCGCGGCGAGCTGAATTACTCCACTATGTTTTTACACTTACAGTATGAAAAATTTGGACTTTCCAGAGCGGATACCAATATACTCAGTTCTATATATAAGTACAATAATTTTATATATCAACAGTTGTCCGGGGCATTCTATATGTGCATATCTGATCTAAAATCTGGCCACGACAAAGAAAACAGTATTGAGAAATAAACTAAAAAAATGCTTAAACATATATTTTAAACAAGAATTAACAATAATGAATTCTGATTTACCAAAACCAAATGAAATATGACCTCTGCCCTAGTAGAGATCATTAGATTATGTAATTCATAGCATTTTATAGTTAAATAATAATGGAACAATATTTATGTCTGACGCAATTAAATAATTAGAAAATTGTATAAATTTTCCGATGAAATTGTTTTTATGGCATGACGAAATAAATAAAAATAATAAAATAAGTGGTAAGTTGCCAATGTATTTTATGCAAAACTTAATCAAATGCGAAGTTACAAAAAGTTAGACAAGGTCTTTCTTCGCAGAAAATAAACTTCAAAGATTGTCTGCAATTTTTTTCGAATATATTATCTTTCAGTCGGTTTACAGTTTCACGGAAAAATGTACATGAACCTAAACGTCTTATTCCAAATAGTATACCAGTCTTTAAAGACAATCAATTAACAATAATTTCAAAAGTCTTTGAACATCCTTTAGCATCAAGTTAAGTAATAAAATTAATAGATCTGTATTCATAAAGATCGTTCCTAGAACAATTTCTAAAACTCATCATATCCCCCATAGTATAATAGAACTATTATACATGATATTAAGCAGATATCTCGTTTGTGGAATTTATATGGATACAAATGAAGTAACCTATCGTAATCAATTTAAATATTTGTGTTCCAAAAAGAGATACTGCAATTGCACACAATAGATACATTGAAACTGCATATTAAAACTAATCCGAACCGTTTTTGGTCTTTTCTTAATAATGCGAAAAATACAACCAGTATACCTACCGAATTTATTGAGTTACGACAATTTTTATTTCAAAGATCCTCAGAGTATTGTCAATGCATTTGCCCATATGAAAAAAACCGAAGAGGAAGCTACATGTAATGTTCTTCAACTTAACGTTACCACCATTACCGAGAAAACGTTCTAAAAGCATTAAAAAAAATCAAAAATAAACTTACAACAGGACCTGACAGTATAACAGCTTTTTTATTAAGAGACTGCCTGTATTTTTGCCTTACCACTTTCCATTATTTTTAATTTGGCACTTCTAACATTTCCCCAAATTTGTACTAAAAACTTTTGTTATTTTCAAAAAATGTGATAAAACTGCTATTGACAATTGCACACCAATAGTTATTTTGTGCAATTTTGTTAAACTGTTATACGATTTAATGTCTTTTCATGTTAATTGTCAAAGGAGGATGTTAAAAAATGGCTAATTTTGCCCTAAGCTGGGCAACGGAAAATGAACACGGTTCTTGATAGCATTTACCCCGTAGAATGCGATGATGTATTTGTTTTTCCGGAAAAACGGCGGGAAAATGTGGAGAAGTTAAGAAAATACTTGAGAATTTACAAATCTGAGATATTCACAAGTTAAACTTTTAAGGTCTATAATATTTTATTCTAGAGTATGGTGGTTTATTTTAGTACTTTTCTCATAGAATATCATACTCTACTTCGCTTTGCTGAAAAATGTCGGGGAAATGAGGAAAAATGAAGAAAATGCTTAAAAATTCACAAATTCGAGTCTGTAATATTCAAAATATAAACTTTTTAAGATTCAGAGCTTATTACGCGAAATTCAGGTGGTTTCTTGTAGTATTTTTCCCGTGCAGGAAAATACTATGCGAAAAAATTAAGGAAATGTTTGAAAACTCGCAAAATCTAATCTGCGTCATTTCCAAGTGAAGCATATTAAGAATCAACAATATCAACTTGAGGTTTATAGTGGTTTTATTTTATAGTAAATTATCCAGTAAAATGAGGAGGTTCACTCAACTTTATGGAAAAATCCCTGGAAAATCTGGTTAAATCAAGAAAGTAAATAAAATCTCACAATATCAAGCTTAAAAAGAAGTAGCCCTAGTAAAGACCTATTGAGGGCTTGAAGTGGTCTTAATAATATGTACAGGTCCACATTTTAATGCCTTATTGATAGTTGGATTGGTAGATTCAAATGAAATAAGTTGTTTTCATTCAATTTATTACCAAATTTCTTGACGAAGATAAATTCCGGTTGACCTGCCAGTGAAATTCCTTGTTTCTCATCACAAATAATATCCTACTTAATATATAATTAAATAACTTTATTACATACTTGACCCGATTAATAGTAATGCATTGCTTAAATGGCCAACCACAGTTTCGAAATATAAAAATATCACTATCGAAAATAAAACTTGTCTAATAATCAAATTAAAAACATATTTCTTCTCATTTGGTAATTTATTCCTATCCAAGAATTTTTGAAGGCAATATCACTGAATATTAAATGACCTTCCGCTTAAATTGTCTTACCTGTTGATTAAGCAGCATAATTATGAAATTTGCTGTGTGTATTATATCTTGCTGCGCACAAGCCCACTAAATGATTTAAATGATGGATCGAGCATTAAAAATTCAAGATCAATTTTTAAAGATTCTACCCGAGTATTCATATAGTTCAATCAACTTTTTTCCTCAATGCAATGAACGTGCGTCATGTTATGAGGTAGCCGTTGAAGAACCTCCGCCAACCGTTTAAGTTGTCAATTATTATTTATGAAAGACAATGATGAATAGAGATCCATAAAATTCTAAAATTGTTTACTCTGACCAAACGAAGGTACATCGATTAGATTTATTACTTCAATGCAACGGTTTATTTTTTGTTAAAGCTTTCTTTGAGATATTTATCGTATAATTTGATACTACATTGAAACTTAATAACTCAGAATGAATTATCACATGACTGGAAATAATTCCAGGTTAGATTCAAACCACCCACCTAATATTGTGATAACGTAGGTAGCGGAATAGAAAAAATATATATTAGCACAACACGAGGCAATTTTTTGCAAAATGCCATTTTAGTTTTAAGTTTCACTGTAATCATCATAATAGTCTGGGAGCTAAGTATGCATTTACGGATTAGGTTGTCCTCAAAAATAGTATATCTTGTGTCCAGAAGTTCAAAAATATTGACATTAATTTAGTTATTTAGAAAAAGATAAAACCAAAACTACTATTTTAGATTGTTCATAGTAAGTTTTCAACAATAAAAATTACCTCTCTTGTATGTGGGTCCCGATCTTGAGAAATAACTTACTTTTCCAATTACTCTTTACCGCCAAGATCCAGCTCACAATAATCCTGCAGGATCACCCCACGCCGATTCCCAACCACTAGTAGTCGCCACCCACTACCGCAAGAGTAAACCTTATACTTTTGGAAAATTCTTTGAGTCGTCTTTCCCACTTCGGTAGGTGTCAAAACTACCTGTCACACGTACTGTAGCCTTTCGCGAACTAAACACTTGCATAAACAAAGTACGTGTATGTTCCACAGTCTCAATTGCTGCCATACAAAAGCGAAACATTACATTCTCAGCTTTGCCCATTTTCTTGAGTTGCTGTAATAATCTAGTCAAAGAAAAAGTTGTGGAGAACATTGAAGAGGGGGGAATTTTCCTCTTCAGGAATGTGTTGGAGGTAATTAGGAGGTAAACATACAAAAAGTCCCCGCCCCTAGCCCCGCCGCTTCAGGGGGGGAAAGGGGCTGAAAAGGTTCCTTTTTTCGATTCTTCGCTTGGAACTCGGACACCATGCGTCACACCCCCACCCCACACCCTGAAGCGGCGGGGCTAGGGGCGGGGACTTTTAGTATGTTTACCTCCTAACTACCCCCAACACATTCCTGAAAAGGAAAATTCTCCCCTCCTCAACGTTCTCTACAATCCCCTTTTAGGCATTCATTGATTGGACTATAAATTAGGAAACCAGGTTTAATTAAAATTTTCAGTCGAAATAAATCGGTGATATGGAGTAACATATCTCATTAAATTACAGATTGTATTTTCCTGTTTATTCTGCCCCACGTTAAGCGCCAAAATGCAACGAACTCTTGTTATTTTCCATTGAATGTGGTTCCCGGTCTTGAGAAATAACTCACTTCTCAAATTACTGTTTATTTTGACAACTGCTACAAATTATATTGACCAACTGACCTAGTTCATTTCTGTAACTTTTATCAGTCAAATTCAAACAGCTTACGCCAATTCGTCTGTTCTATTTTAGCAACTTAATTTTGTCGGCATTTTTCAATCTTCCCTCTAACTTTTTCCAATCTCCTACCTTCAACAGCCAAAAAACTAGAGCCCTCTCCTTAGTATTTACAAACATCTAAAAATGGCGATATGTAACGGTGGGTTTGCTATACGGTATATTGTATAATAATTAAGTTGTATTTTTAATTCCAATCATTTCCTGATGATGATGGTTTAGTTGACGACATGCTCGTCAGCATACTATGTAGTACAGAATCTTATCAAAGATCGCAACTGTCTGCATGTATTTTTTTTTTGATTTTGAAAAGGCAAGTATATCTCCGTTTCTGTGCAGAGCAAAAGAGATCGATTTCGCATTTTCATCCGAAAATCCAAAAATCAATACTGATATTCATTAATCAGTGGTCCTGCTTTAAGCAATTTTTCAGTACACATAGCTTTGAAGAAAAATTATTATTATTTTCCTGTGATCCAATTACACATTTTTCAAAAATATACATCAAAATGATTTCGCTTGTATACAAAAATTAAAAACAAAAAAACAAGTGCATTTTTCCTTACAAATATTCATTCTGGAGAGCTATATCCTTATAATAGTCGAGCCCCAACCTTCAATTTTTTTTGCAGTAAGTCACATTGAGATGGGGTTTTTTGCATTCGCTTCGTTAACCCATCTAGAAACTTTGTGCCTTATTTTGGTCTTGTACTTTTTTGAGATTGCATTGCTGCATCGAAAAGTGCATTCTTATAAGTGCATCGTTTCAAGTGATGAAGAAAAAATTCATATCTTCCAGAAAAAACTCCTGCATGATACGAATTTCAGTACCCGGGGATTTTTTGAGTCGCTGGATCTGAAAGTGATGTCCAAATGAGCCCCCCGTGCACCTGGAGGTCAGGACGGCACCAGGAACGTCATCACCTGGAGTTCCCTATAAACTCATGGAAAATCGATCGAAACTCGCTACTCGGGGGGGGGGGGGGGGGGGGGGGTCGGCTCACTCGTCCCGAATCTGACATCGGCAACGGACCTGGTGCGCGCGACCTGGCTAATAACGTCATCTCCTGGAGTTTTACTGAAATTACTTATTAAATCGATCGAAACTCGTTACCCGGGGGTTTTTCGGGTCGCTCGTCCTGAATCTGACATCGACAACTCTTAACTTACACAAAATGGGCATGTCCTTTCTTTTTCAATGCACTTACCTTATCACTAGAGTTGGAATAGTTGATTCAATTGAAACTATTCTAGGGGTAAATGAAAGGTATGAGTACAAATATATGCAGGCACAATTTCAAAAATATCTGAACTTTATATTTCTTTTTACAAATACATTAAGTTATCAAAAAAAACTTTTGTTAATTTTACAGTTTATTCTAAATATCGTCCGCCTCATCAACTGATACGTTAGTACTTTCTTCATCGAGACTGTCATTTTGGGGGGCAATTAATTGTTCTGTGGAATATTTCTCGACGTTGGTGCAATTTGAGCCGGCACAATTTTTGCAAGCGATATTGCAAATCATGCCGTTCTTCCTACACCCACAGAAATAACCGCAGTCGGTTTTACATCCACAGAATATCAACTTCATTATATTCGGTGGGCCAGGTGGTTGTGTCATTCTTATGGGGATCAGCTTATCGTTCTCGTTTTTCCAACCCCATTCTGTTGGATCTAGGTGATGCTCTTCTCCAATCAACCAATTTTGTACTTGTAAATAAACCCGTTTAAGATGTTGAGTGAGGGCATCTACCGTAGGAATGATTTTTGAACATTTCTACTAACTGAATTCCACTGAGCTTAAATTGGTCGGGGACATATGGCTTTCTGAATGTAAGCAGTGCATTGTACATTGCTAGATATAAATGGCATCCGTGTTCAAGAGAGACCAAAAATGGAGATTTCAATGGATCTCTTAATTTCCTTCATTGCAAAATCGCCAAGTAAGGATAAAACAAAAATTCAATCTCGATGTTTTGGAATTTATACTTCTCCAGAACCCAACGAGGGAGTTAACCTGTCACTATCCACAGACAAAAATGTCTGAGTTTTTCAACTCAGAACGACACTGATAGTTATTATAACAATTAAGAACACATTTACACTTTCAACATTTACACATTTACACTTTCAACAAGAATATTTTCTGATTATTACCATTATACGCTTGGCAAAAAAGTTTTAGACTTCCTTCCCAGCGCTTTTTCTTATATTCTATAAAACACGCCCTCTATGACTTAAGAATAATTTCAACATTTTCCCAAGCATTGCTCTCATATACTTGACAAAAATTTTGAAGAAGTATTTGTTCAAGGTAATTTTGTATCCCTTACAAAGCACTCCTTTTTAAAATTTGATTTTTCAATAAGTCTCAACCTATTTACGGATCACCTTGCAAGTTTCTGAGTTCTGGACCGGTTTCCAAGCTACAGTACCTCGAAAACTTCACACTATGTGTCTTGGAAAATCAATAATACCTACTGTATACTAAGGAATATTGAAATATAATTCATTATTTGCGGGATATTCATGATTTGAATATTTAGTCATAATTTAAAAACTCAATTGCTGATAGAGATATCATTTTGAAAAAACTGCGGCAACATTTTGCTATTTTGGGTAAGTTATACTATATAGTAACTACATTTGGAAAATAATTACTTCCACATCCAGTGGAAGTATAGTAACGACAAAAATTTTTTTTTAATTTTTATTGTTCAAATAGGCTTAAAATGTCATGAAACGTCGAGATTTTAAGTTTGAGCGAAAAAAATTTCTGTCTGTCGGTCTGTCTGTCTGTCTGTAACTTTTTTTTTGTGCGCACGATTACTCTGGAACCGTTTAAGATATTGACTTGAAATTTGGTACACGTATGTACTTTAACGAGATCTGGAACTAGATTATATTTTCATGTTGTTCCGACGAAGGATTGGGGGGTAAATTGGGGTAAATTCGTTTTAAATGGGTAAATCAAGCAGGTAAGAGTCCATAAAATTGGTATTTAGTATACACAAGAGAAGCTAAGGTCTCAAAAAAATTTTTGGCATTAGCCACCCCCATTACCACCCCCACCCCCTTATTAATGGGATGAAAAAAAAATGTGATTTAGTGTATGTACAAGAACCAGAAACCTCAAAATATTTCTTTACTTTATCCACATCCACTACCCACTACCACCCCCCTATCACCACCTATTCATAGGTTTTTGGGGTAGAGGATTTCAAATAATATATTATTAAAGTTCCATAAACAATTATTTCCACATACAAAGTTTTTTCGTTGTGAGTGACTTGGATAGGGAATGTGGATGTGGAAGTAGTGATTCCTTGGGCAGCGGTTTTTATTATCTGAACCTCTCACTATATCTGATTCACAAAGAATTTAGTTCGTCATTAACTAAAAACCCAATACGTTTTCCTAGAATAATACACAGGGTATGATATCATCAATGAAATAACTAGTAGAAGATATTGGCCTCTAAAATTAATGAAATATCTCCAATATTATTTATAACGAATTAAAATTACCAGAGTAAATTAAACTCACTTGAAGAAACTTTTAACAATATATCTAGGTCGATAAATGTCGTTGAGTAAAAGAATCCTATTTCATTCACTCAACGTAAATGTTTATTATACATCAATTTGTCGGGGCTTTAACCTTTACAGTTATTGGCACCATGCTCTAACTATATTTATGAACTCATTCAAAGATATTAACATTGGGGCATCTAATCTTTACACTTATGTAATAGGTTAATAAAAATTTGTATTTTTATCGCCGGATTGGAACATGTTTGTTAAACAAATGTTTTAATGAAAACTGGCTACACTACTACTCTACAAATTAAAAAAAAAGCGAAGACAAGAATTGGAATCACTATGAAAGGATTCATAAAGTTAGGATTTTATGTGATCTCCGATTACACAACGTTCATTGGAAACTCAAGTTCGTAATAAATGTGGGTTTTAAAGATCAACTATGCTATAGTTATTGCTTTAGTTAAAAGCACCGTAACAGATAAAAATAGCATCGTAGGCCACAAAAGTCCTTATTATACTTTTCGCAAATACGGCACATTTTAAAAATTACTCGTAGAGAAACAAATTTCATATCACTGTGTTAGTCGCCGAATTCTGGATAACTTTTAAAATGTTCGTATGCCTGTTTCTTGCAAGCATAATAACTCAAAAAAGAAAAGTTCGATTGTATTGAAATTAGTAAGTTAGTGCTAGAGAAAAAATCCTGAAAATGCAATGAAATTATCAGGATGATATTTGTCTATATTTAACGTCTTCATATTCATAGGCGAAGAATGAATTGAAGTAACAGGGGATGTTATTTCTAAATTTTCTTTCAGTTGGACCGAAGCGTGCTGTCTCGCTATTGGCTGTCCACTGGCACTGTGAGAATTGATAAAGAACAACTCATTTCTCTTAATTTATTAAAACTTAAATTAGAGAGTCTTGGTTTAAATATAAAGGCTCGTCCAGACCAAAGCAACTTCGTTGCCAACATTGGTTGTATAAAAGCTGTATAAAACCAAAGGTCAGAGTACTTTTTTGTTAGTTTATAATTACTTTATAAGTGAGGTTTCTCAAGAAAAATCTCTTATAAAGTAAGTAGTACTTATATAAAGCAAAAGTACTGTGTAAAGGATTTATAACTGTTTCTGTAGTGATCTTCGAATTCTTCCATGGAACCATATTGTATTTTCCAAATGTAAATCTGTCGGAGCAGCCATTGTTATCAGTTCAAGGCGCAATTTACTTTTTATCGCTACTTATGGGGTATTCACAACACAGGGCATCATCTGTATAAAACTATAATTAAAAACATTTCTTTTAAAATAATTTCCTTCGCGCGACAAATTTAGTTTTCTATATACGACAGCGCCTACTAATTTGTAAGTAAAAATCTCCGTTGAGATTCCTAATAATTAGCCATAACAATTTGCGTCACTGTTCCTGCAATTTTCATCAAATATGAGATCTTTGCAAAAAATTACCACTTTAACGCATTACTTGTTCTAGCTCGTCATTTTTAAGTTAAGGGAATATGTTTTTTTATATCTTCGTTTTTTAATTACCTCCAAATGTGTGTGGCCAGATTTTTGTTTTTCAGCTCTAGTTTATCCGAATTTTCAGTTAAATAAAAGATTTTTTTCGAAGAAACGCTTTTTTACGCATTCAAGTTGGACCGTGTCGTGTTTTTTTAAAGTAAAGAGGGCAATATCATCCTAGAAAAGCATTTTCTAAAAAATGATAGGACCAAAATTTATAGAGATCGAATATGATGCGTTTTATATTTTATGGGGTTTCATGGGGTTTTATGTCATAATTTTTTTAATAGGAAACCCCATTTTTAGTTAGTCGTATTCTACAGAAAAAAATATACAACTTTTACTTGAAACATTTCTTTCGAAAGTGATATCTCTTCAAGATATTCGAAAGTAAACTATGAATTGTTACTGATATCATAGCCACTAATACAGAAGGGCAAACATCAGAAACTCTTAACCATACATAACTAAATAAATCAAAATTTAACACAACAAAAAGGAAAACATGACAAGCTCTTAACCAAAGATTCACCCCATGCATGTTGTCGAATTTTCCTGTTTGAATGCAACAGCCTAAAACAAACAAACAAGCAAACCTTTCTCGCAAACGCATTGGAATATTGCAGACAGCTAAATACCAACCACAGTTAAATTCATATAAAAGTGTTTTTTTTCCGGAAAAAATCAATTCCGGAAATCTTCGGTGGAAAATAAAAAATCTAACAAAACAGGTCATTTGTAAGAAGTAATAGTCAAGGCCTGAAAAAAAAATTGAGAAAGACTTTTAAATACAAATTCCGAAAAATATGGTCGAAAATCAATAATTTATCAAGATAGAATGATAGATATAATTAAAACCGAAGATTTTTAAAATGAAGTTGCCCCCTTTACTTTAAAAAAACAAGGCACAGCCTAACATTAATGCGCAAAAAAAGCGTTTCTTCGGAAAAATCTTTCATTTAATTGAAAATTAAGAACTAGGGCTGAAAAACAAAAAACTGGCCACACAGATTTGTAGGTAATTAAAAAATGAAGATTTAAAAAATATATTCCCTGAACTCAAAAATGACGAGCTAAAACTAAATAATGTTTTAAAAAAGTGATTTTTTGGAAAAATCTCATATCTGAATGAAAACTTGGAAAATGTAGGGCTAAACAACAAAAATCAGGCTACGCAGATTGGTAAGTAATTAAAAAATGAAGATTTAAAAGGAAAATATTCCCTGAACTCAAAAATGACCAAGTAATGAGTTACAAAAGTAATTTTTTGGAAAAATCCCATATTTGAATGAAAATTCTAAAAAAATAGGGGTGAAAAACAAAAATCTCGCCATATAGATTTGTAGGTAATTAAAAAATGAAGATTTAAAAAGAAAATATTCCTTGAACTCAAAAATGACGAGCTAAAACTAAGTAATGTGTTAAAGAAGTGATTTTTTGGTAAAATCTTGTATTTGAATGAAAATTCGGAAAACTAGGGCTAAAAAACAAATATCAGGCCACACAGATTTCTGGGTATAACTAAAACCGAAGATTTAAAAAAAAAATCCCTGAACTCAAAGATGACGACCTAAAAGTTGAAATGGGTGGTTTTTTGCCACTGTGAGTCGTATAACATGCTTTATAAAAGCTGGTAAACCGAAACGTAATGCTATGTAATTATTAATTTTTTATGTACCCTTTAAACAGCTCACCGAAGCTGTATAAACTGCGCCTATTTTGGGCATATAGATACTTCATTAATACCGGAATATTGTTATCTTACAGCATTAAGCCTGGAGGTGGAGTAGGTATTATTAGTGTTTTTAAAAAGCAATTTGTGCTACTTGAGTATCTACCTAATTGTTTTACTAACTTTATTATTATCAATTATATTCTTACATGTGAATAAATGCCTACAATGATATTTTCTTTCAATTTTCAAGAAAATGTACAAGGTGTCCAGCTTAAAAACAAATAATGTAATTTCCGACAAAGCTAGAAGTTCAAATAAATTAGTTTTATTACTATCTAAATCAGTCTGATTTACTACGTCACAAAGAACTTATTTTAAAAATGTTAATTCGATGTTTATTATTTTAGAAAATTATACTGAAGTTCCAGATATCTCGAAACCAGTGATTTTTCGAAAAATTTTATCGTAAAGATTGCTTAAAATGTATGCGCCATGCACATCACATGCACCTCTTTTCAAGGTTCCTGATCGAACAATTTCTTTTCATCGCAACGCCGTCTATACCTCAATCTGTAAAAAGACCGTTTTTACTGAAAACGAAGTAATTAATATGTTCTATTGAATATCTTTTACAGAATTCCAGTATCTCTTCTAGTTACCGAGAAAATGACACTGGGAGTTTGAGACACCCCGTGTGTACTTCACGACATTATCATAAAATATCTACCATATGCGGAAAATAAAATGGTGTACTAGTCTTCAATGTGGGAAAGCCCCTGCAAAATTTCAGTGTTCTGAGGTAATTTAGTATATTAAATTATTAGTAAATTTGCGAAGATACACTACTGTTATTGACTAGGTCAGTATTAAGGCGATTAACTTACTTGTGAAAGAACATATTGAAATTGTTTACAATTCCTTAATTGGCATACAAAGTGAAGCCGGCGAGTGCGGTCAAAGTGCCGCGTTTTTTGCTTTCGGTCGAACAATCAGGACACCGGCGTGTTATTGACGGGTTTAACTAAATATCTCTTATATCTACTTGTTGTTTCAGAGTTCACTACCATAGGGTCAATGTCTTTTCGATTTATTTCGCTATTTTTGTAGTGTGATTTGGTTAAAATTAAAAGTCACTTCTACCCTCTCCAGCTTTGCTGTCAATAGTGTCAATCCCAAGTCTGATAATGTGATATGGTTGTACCCCATTACGTCAGATTGGTTAGTCATTGGCGGCGCATTTCTACAAACAAAATAAGGTAATTTTTTTTGGTCATTTTTCCAAATTTTTAATTTTGTTAACTACTTTCAGTGGGAACAACCTACTGTTAAATTTTCCGCATACCATGGTAAATCACGTTGTATATCCTGGAATTCGGGTGTTCAGTGATTGGTTAACCTACTTCAGTGTCATAGCATTACCTATTTTCGCATCGTTTTGTCGCCTAAGCGAAATTTTTAGGGCCCCATTTCCATATCTCACAAACAGAGCACTGCTTCGTTTTAATGAAACCGGTTTTAAAGTACCAAAGGTACGCGTCAAAACAGAATCAAACCATTTTATTACCTGAAGGTATGCTAATAATATCAGTCCACTTAGAGTTAAATTATAAAATTAATAAAGTCGGACCACTCAAGTTCATGTATAAGTTATGTTAGAACGATCAATTAAAAATACTGTTGACCTTTTGGGTGGGCGACTTGATGAAAACTATAATAACCGTTGGATTCGACCGGCTATAAATGTATTCAAATTACTTTTATTTCCATAATATATAACCTCTTAGCTGCAAGAAACTTAGCTATCCTCTAAATTACTAAGAACTACAAACGTTTCTATATTTTGCAGTGTTATATCATCTTATATTAACAGAACACGGAAACTCGAGATTAAATATAGCACGGTGTGTTTTCGCAGTCGTAGTTTTTGAATTATTTTATGAGGTGTTGTACAGTTTGAAAACACTAACAGTCTATTTGCTCTATATAGAATGATTTAAAACAAGGATACAAGTTTATAAATAAATACAAATTTTTTACAATTAATTATTTTTTATTTATTTGTTTTTATCATGATTAGAGAATATTATTTAGGTATTATGCAAATCACAACTTCCACACTTTTTTATTTATTATGAAAATACCTACTTTCTGTATATTGTTGCCCTAATCTGGGCACGCTAATATACTAGTTAGGTAAATACTTTAAAACACTTATTATTGGAGAACCAATCAAAACAACTACTCTCCTAGCTAATACTGACGAAGTATTGAATTACATGATAGGATTCTTAGCATTTTAAAGAAAAAAAATATTGAAAATACTTAAATCATTTATTTACATTTAGTCATTCACACTTTTTTTTTTTTTTTTATTTAATATGAAATTATCTACTTTCTGTATATTGGCTTGTAAATAATGAATGAATGTTTCTATACTCTACTGATGAGAACTAACGAGTTTGAAAAAACTTGTACAACTTTTCTAGAGTTGAAATAGAATGTAAGGTTCAATAATAATTGTTGTGAATGACTGAATTTCAATAAATAATTTAAGTGTTTTCAATATATTTTTTTGCCTTAAAATGCCAGGAATCCTATCATGTAATTCAATACTTCGTCAGTATTAGCTAGAAGAGTAGTTGTTTTGATTGGTTTTCCAATAATGAGTGTTTTAAAGTGTTTTCCTAAGTAGTATATTAGCGTGACCCGGTTAAGGTACCAATATACAGAAAGTAGATAATTTCATATTAAATATATAAAAAAAAAAAAGTGTGAATGACTAAATGTAAATAAATGATTTAAGTATTTTCAATATTTTTTTTCTTTAAAATGCTAAGAATCCTATCATGTAATTCAATACTTCGTCAGTATTAGCTAGGAGAGTAGTTGTTTTGATTGGTTCTCCAATAATAAGTGTTTTAAAGTATTTACCTAACTAGTATATTAGCGTGCCCAGATTAGGGCAACAATATACAGAAAGTAGGTATTTTCATTATAAATAAAAAAGTGTGTAAGTTGTGATTTGCATAATACCTAAATAATATTCTCTAAATACAAATTTCATTAATTATTACCATTACTGTAAATTTATTACGTGTCTTATTCATCAGTGTAGATAAAACAAAAACTATTAAGAGGAAACTTAACCAGATTAACTTACACTTAAATAGGTCATATAATAAAACTTCAGTTATATTTATATGATATATGAAACTAATAAATACGTATTTCTATACATAAAAATTCTTTTATAAATGAAAAAATATTTTTTAAATTACTCATATTGTTCAAAGATACTCGGTACTCATCTCGTGGAGCACTTAGAAAACACCTTTACAACTTCTCATAAATTACATATAAAAATGTTTTCGGCAAAGCCGTTCGTGGGGGGGGGGTGCAACAGATGCAGTCGCACGGGGCAGCATTTTAGCCTACTTTTATATCTGTATCAGATATAATACAGCGTGTCCAGCCGGGAGCTTACACGATCCATATCTCGAAAACTACTGAACAAACTTTTGTAAAATCACGGATATATAGAAAAGAGCTTATGATCTTTCTAACTAAAATATTTTAACAGTTCTATCACTTCCGGTTATACCGGAAGTAGATGTCAACTTTGTTATTCTAAATGAAACACCCATACTTTTATTATCGGAATTGATAGACTACAAAATTTTGAGGTCACTTTGTATCATAAACCTTGTACCTAAAATTTATAGTTTTCGAGATATTAATTTTTTTACCAAAAAATTGACACCTGTAGATCCCCAAAGAAATTCTTCCTGTGAATAACCCATACAAGAATCTAAATATCTTTTACTGTGGAAATAATCAGCATAATCTTAGATTATTTAAAAAAAATTGAAAACATTAAAATATTGTACAGGGTGAGTACAAAAGTGGTCACAACCTTCCATTCAGAAACATCAAATATCTTCATTTTTTTAAATGGAAACCCCCATTTTTTTTAATTTTATCAAATTCTGCGCCTAAAAATATGGATAGTTTACATTTACTTCCCTATACCTAACTACGACGGTTTTTAAGATATTCACAAAAGTTCAGAAAAACCAATTATTTTGTAAGAATTCTTTATTTAACTAACTCTAAGAGGGCCATGTAAACAATTGTTGTCAGAGCTGTCAAATTAGTTGTTAGAGCACCACCTCACGTACGAATGATCGTAAATGATTTTTTGACCGAAAATTTTGAAGACTAATGGATTGCTAACAGAGGTCCATTTCTTTGGCCACCAAGGTCTCCAGACCTAACAATACTTTTTTATATGGAGCTGCATAAAAAACGAAGTGTTTGCAACTGCAATAACTACAAAAGATGAATGCCAAGAACGAGAGCGCACTACTTTTCAGTCCTTACCACCAGATATGATTCAAAAGGCGGCTACAGACGCAGTACTTCGCAGACGCGAAAAATGTTTAGACGCCAACGATGGCGTATTTGAACAACTACTTTAATTTATTTTTAATTTTGTTGTTAGCTGTTTCAAAATAATTTCCATTGTTATTTGTCTTGAATTGTTTCTTTCTTGTTTAGGTTTAAAACAACAAATTTTTTTGCAATTTTCAGTCAAGCTGTTTAATGTATTACGTGATGGTTGGGTTTGTCACAATATCTAAAACTAAAAAAATTAAAATGTTACAAGGTTAAACAAAGAATTCTTACAACATAATTGGTTTTTCTGAACTTTCGTGAATATCTTAAAAACCGTCGTAGTTAGGTATAGGGAAGTAAATGTAAACTATCCATATTTTTAGTCGTAGAATTTGATTAAACAAAAAAAAATGGGGGTTTCCATTTAAAAAATTGAAGATATTTGGTGTTTCTGAATGGAAAGTTGTGACCACTTTTGTACTCACCCTGTACAATATTTAAATGTTTTCAATTTTTTTTTGCATTAATCTACGACTATGCTGATTACTTCCACAGTAAAAGATATTTAGATTCTTATATGGGTTATTCACAGGAAAATTGGAAAAAAAAATTAATATCTCGAAAACTATAAACTTTAGGTACAAGGTTTGTTATGCAAAGTGAGCTTAAAATTTTGTAGTCTATCAATTCCGATAATAAAAATATGGATATTCCATTTAAAATAACAAAGTTGACATCTACTTCCGGTATAACCGGAAGTGATAGAACTGTCAAAATATTTTAATTAGAAAGATCATAAGCTCTTTACTATACATCCGTAATTTTACAAAAATTTGTTCAGTTGTTTTCGAAATATGGATCATGTAAGCTCCGGGCTGGACACGCTGTATAAGAAACAATATTTTAATGTGGTGTAGTTGCGGTTTGCGCGATTCGTTCAAATTCACTGACAAACAAGAACACGCTGTGGCGCGCAATATACAGATTGGAATATTTTCCTGACTGCCTGTGACAGTGGCATATGGGGAAAGAAGTTTTTCCAAATTAAATTTAAGTAATTAAAAGATATTTGAGGTTTCTATGTTCCAGGAAAGATAGATGAATCTTGCAATGATATCAATAGAGCAGGATATTTGCCAAAAATTAGATACGTCAAAAATAAAGCTTGAAGAATTACATTTTAATTTAATGTGTTTCATTTTTTTTTGTTTTGTTATATTAGCTAATTGACTCTTTTATACTTTTGCGTTATTTTTTCACAGGTTTCGTGTTTCGTTTTTTTTGCACCGTTATGAGTACTTATTTAGTTTATTTTTTTTCGTTATTAATATGAAAATATTGCATTTGATCGGCACATTTCTAAAACCGTAAATATCGCTCGCAGACAAAAAATTTTCATACCATTGTGTTAGTGAACGAATTCTGAACAACCTTCAAAATGTCCGTCTGTCCGTCCGTGCGTCACGTTTCTTGTAAGCACGATAACTCGAGAAAGAAAAATCCGATTGTACTGAAACTTGGACACGAAGTTAATGTTGGCTAGGGGAAGAACCCTCTATTGTTTTTGAACAAAATCGATCAGTAAATAAAAATGTTATTAATGATTTAAATTTGAGAAAAATTTTTTTTTGATCTTTATGTTTTTGTAATTGAATAGAAATCTGGTGAAATGATATTTATATATTTTACAAATATACATTTTATAATGTAATATACAACTGTGGAAATATGATTTTAGCTCGTCTCTTATACTGAAAAAATTTACATTTTTATACATGTATGGTGGTGGTTCTTACGCTTTTGACTCGAAATCCAAGAGTCCCGGGTTCGAAGCCCACATGGGGTCAGGGTTGGAAAAAAAAAGTTTTTTTTTTCGTTTTAAACAAAATAGTATATTGTGTATTTAGGTGTGAAAGCAATACATTCCCGGACGACGATGCAAATTGTCATTGTCAAGCATCGAAGTCCGGTAATGTGCTTTCAATTTGAATTTAATTGTTTTAATCAAGATCTGTGCGTCTAACGAGAAAAACGCAAGAGACCTTTTTCATGTAGAATTGGCCAGGCTAATCAGAAAAATTCGCATGGAAAAATGTCAGTGGTGCACCACTTTTTTGGTAAAAATATCAAAGGACATGTTTCCAGGGACGCCACTGGTGGAACGATAAAATAACTTTTCTACCTAAAATATGTGGCTTTATATTCTATTAACACATACCAATACTGAAAATAATATCTAAAGTACTTTCTGAGATATTAAAAAATAATGATTTAAAAAAAATTCAACACACCCTGTAGCAAGAAATTTAAGCCGATGCGGACATATGTTCATATGAACTTTTCTTCATAAAATGACCTAATGAATCACACCTTGAAATATTAGCACGTCATTAAGGAACACTCTGTAATTCCGACGAAATATTTTTATCACCGCATTCGCCAAATTCTCGAAAAAGAAATTTTTCCCCCAGTTTTTTCTCACCTTACACTAGACGTGGCTTAATAAAATTATTATGTAACCACCGAACCATATCTTTACAGTTAGAGGAAGATTTCATAGAAATTACTTAGCCAATCCTGAGTAGTGAATGAACAAACATAAAGAACAAAAAAACAAATTGTGAACCTCATTTTTAAACATTTTAAGTCTGTTAAAAAAGGAAATATGTGGAAATGGAACAGTTGAATAATAAGGATAATAATAATTTCTAAAGAATCTGGTACTTACTTTCCACAAAAGGAAATAAACTTTATGAATGATAGTATACTATTATTTTGTTGAAGATTGACCCTATTTGGAAATGTTATTGGGCATTTTAACCTCTGTGGCTACAAGCTGTGGGATTTAATGATTTAACATTTGTAAACATCCCAAACTTAATTACTAATATTTTATGAGGCGCTGACCTTCTTACATGTTTTTATAACGTATTGCTTGTTGAACGAAACATTTGGCAGTCTAGCTAGTATTGGCACATAGCCAAAATTTTGAATTCCGGGTTAAAAACTCAGAGGTTGGCCTTTCACAACTTACTGTCGTTGACTCTGTATTTGATGGTGTTTACATGCCATTTTTTCAATGTAGTTTGTCTCCATAATTCGCATAATAAATATCAATCAGTGCTAAAATACTGTTTATTTACATAAGGGAAGAATTTCAACTTTACAAACAAAATTTTGCTTTGATACATGTAAGGAGATGCAGTTAGTCGGGGAGCCCTCCCTAGCTGTACGTGCACCCCCCGCCCGATCCTTGGGGACAATGTTTTTCATAAAGATTGAAGCCTAAGGAACAATTTAAGACACATTCTAGAAAAAAAAAACTGGCTGTACTTTCAAAATGGCGGCCATATGTTAAAAAAAAACTGTTGCCAATGTGGTTTTTGTCATTTAACACAAAAACTAAACAAGATGGACAAAAACTTTCTTCACAAAAAACAACGTGCATAAAATTTTCTACAATTTTGTACCTATACAATATTTTGATAGGAGTTACCATTTTCCAGATAAATGAGTCCAAAATTAAGAAAACATGGAAATTCATATATCGGTAAATCATTTAAAAGAAATAACTGTGACAATTATTGTAAGGCGTATAATATAACTTTATATTATTAACATAAAAATAAAATAAAATAAATTGAAAAAAATTAATAATAATAATAATATTATAATTTGCAGACATTTATTTCGAAAACGGTAACAATATCTGGAAAACGGAAACTCCTATCCAAATATTGTATAGGAACAAAATTGTAGAAAATTTCATGCACTTTGTTTTTTGTGCAGAAAGTTTTTCTCCATCTTTTTTAGTTTTTGTGTTAAATGACAAAAACAATATTTGCATTTTTTTTTAAACGGACGCCATTTTGAAAGTACAGCCAGCTGATTTTTTTTTAGGACATGTCTTAAATTGTTCCTTAGGCTTTAATCTTTATGAAAAACATTGTCCCCAAGGATCGGGGGGGTGCACGGACAGTTAAGGTGAGCTTCCGTAGTGTTACGTTTTATACTGAATCTTATATTTTATCTTAAGAGCTGAATCATTTATCTGGGAAATGGTCACTCCAATGCAAATATTGTATAGGAACAAAATTGTAGAAAATTTTATGCACTTCATTTTTTGTACAGTAAGTTTTTCTCCATCTTTTTTAGTTTTTGTGTTAAATGACAAAAACGAAATTTGCAATTTTTTTTTTAACGGACGCCATTTTGAAAGTGCAGCCAATTTTTTTTTTTTAGGACATGTCTTAAATTGTTCCTTAGGCTTTAATCTTTATGAAAAACATTGTCCTAAAGGATCGGGGGGGGGTGCACGGGCACTTAGGGTGGGCTCCCGTAGTAAGTAGATTTTATGCGATAAAACTTATGCTGATTTTTATTTAATAACAATAATAAATAATGTAAAAGAAACAACATAGTTCTAGATTTAATAATAATAAAGACATGCTTTAGCGTGGTGAGTACTTGAATTAGCCCAGTCGATCAAGGTATTTACCTACAAAAAGTTGCATACTGTGTAAACTTTTTTTTAATGAGTTCGTGAGAGTGTGTAGAATAATATCCTGAAAAGTTTACATTTCGCTCGGATGCAGAAAAAAAATGAAACAATTTTTTTTTTCATCCATTTTTTCAAAATTTTGAAATTAAGTTAAGGTAGGAAAAAACAAAAAATACAGATGGATAGATCACGTATTAATGAACAAAAAAATTTGCTAACAAAATGTATCGCTAAAGCCACGGTTTTCCCGAAAAAAAATAGTCAAGTGTAACGTGATAACTCGAAGCGAGATACATGCGTACGCACGCTTGAATATGCATGACTATGACACCGACGCATTGAATTACATGTCACTAAATCAGAATTTGTTCAATCCATATGGGTGTTGTTTCATTTAAAAGATGGAAATTGTAGCTTTCTAATGCTTTTTTGTTTTAAACAAAACAAGGATGGATGGGAAAAATATACTTATATATTGTAATATGTTGCACCCCTTAAAATTTAAGGTTATGTTACTAAAAAGTAGGCAGACTTCAACAGATCGAATGTCTGAATGAATGTAGTGTATTTGCACCTACTCGAGAAACCTACCAGAAGTTAGTTCTGGTGACATCTGGAATTATCTAGAGAATGGTGGCGTCATCACAGAAAAATCGAGATCTGTCATTTTTGGGTATAAAAGACCGAGGAGTTCAGAAAGTATAGAAAGTGAGGTTAAGACTTCAAAGATAAACAAAGTGATAAACATTGTGATTTTAGTCAGTAAAGTGTATTTAAATTAATAATAGTATTGTGAAGTATCCAGTAAATATCGAGGTAAATATTTAATAAAGTGTGTTAGTGGACATCTCTTGTTATAATTTTTGGAACCCACGGATTTGCAAGGGGTAGTTTCCTAAGGGTGGAAACACGTCACAATATATTATCACGCCCGAACTCAATCGTCGCAATAAAAAATATAGAAAAAATAAAAGTCCTTCAAAAAAATTCTTTCTTCATTGAGAACTGTTAAAAAGTATGTACACTTCATGATTATTATAATTTATTAAGTTGTAGTAACGTGGATTCAAAAAAAGTACATCGAAAATCATTTTAATTTAATTGCTTGATGATTTTCTTGATATATATATATATATATATTGGAGGCTGTAACTTGCCGAGAAATTGACCTATTAGAAAAAATAAAATATTACTATTTTGGAAAAAATGTATACTTTTCGGCAGTTCAAACACAAATTCGTTTACTTTTATGCATTTTTTCGAAAATATGATTAATCATATCATGATAAGAAATTGCGATTGTCACGATCTTATCCTTATAACTATGAAAATATCTTTGATTGTTTTGAATATAAATTTTGGAACTTTTCCAATACATTAACAAATGTATAAGGAATTCAATGGATATAGCTGAAATGTGGATAGGTGTATCTGTAATAAATACAATATAGTAAAGGCACGTAAAAATTCATGAGAGCGATTCAGCGGCTACGTGTGGTGTCTGTGTATGCGTTCATAACTAGATATTTTCCCTCCAGACTCACTATTTATCCTCTTAGTCACTAAGAAAAATGTGTAATCAGAAAGAGAAAAAAAGCTTTATTTTACTTGTTAGGACTGTTAAGAATTTTTAGAGGTTCCGTAATATGCATTTAACCGTGCGCTTGGCCGAGCAGAGTGACAAAGTTATTTCACTATTTTTTTCCGAGAAAACCGTGGCTTTAGCGATAAATTTTATTATAACATTTTTTGTTCAGAAACACTTGGTCTACTCACCTGTATTTTTTGTTTTTTCTAGCCTGACTTAATTTAAAAATTTTGAAAAAAATTGATAAAAAATAAACTTTTTTTCAGTTTTTTTTTATGTTCTGCATCCGAGCGGAATGTAAACTTTTCAGGATAAACTTTCACGAACACATTAAAAAAAAATTATTCAGTTTGCAACTTTTTGTGAGTTTCACTATAAAATGATCTCTGTCGTCTGGGCTAAATGGGTTCCCGTCCGGGGAAACACAGCACCACCACCAATTAATAAAACTGAAATAAATTGACAGAGATTGTGTTTTGTTCGTCTGTTTATTTTGATCACATTTGCAAGTCATACTCATAAAATGTTGATAAATCCTAATTTCCAACGAACATTCAACTTAGTTATTGGTTTTATTTTGATATTTTCAAATGATTCTAGATAAAATGATGTGTGTAATTCCAGAACAAAGTGTCAACTTTTCGAGCTGCAATGAGGCACTTTGCGCTCTTAAAATACAAATAGCTATTATGTGTCTAATAGAAAACAAAGTGTAATGGATGCAATAAACTGCTAGTAAAACCAGATAAATTACTGATTGAAAGAGGTGTGTCTCAAGGATCAATATTGGGCCTCGTTACAAATTCTATGAACATTAATGATTTACATTTACTGCGTACCACCGTATATACCGATGAGATTTCTTTAATATTTACTGATTGAACAAAAAATATTTCTTCTACATTATATTTGTAATCTTAAATTAAACCTACAAATGCCTAGACAATCTATTTAAAGTTAGGTCGAAATGCGAAGGAGGGATCAGCAATAAAACGTTTTGTCTTTGCATTTTGACACAATTATACGAATCTCGACTGCGAGAAGGCTCAAAGAATAATCAGCAGCATTTTTCTGAAAATTATAAAAGTTGAACTGACATTTTATTTGACTGGAAATCGCATGTTATTTTCCTGAAAGCTAGCTTAGTTTGTGATAATAAATTAAAACTTTAATTATAGCCATATGTATAGCACATACGAAGATAAAATGGATTTATTTTTATATATAAAAATATATATTTATATTTTTATTAGAACATTTTTATGACATTCCTAATCAAAATATGTCTCTGTAAAAACCATTAAAGACAAGGTTTTTTGCGAAGAGTCATAAATTGAAATAAAAATCAAATACACACAACTGTTATTTAAACTTTGATAAAACTAGGAGATATTTTGGATTTAAATTTCATACAGTTTTATAGTTCACTGAAAGTCTTTCGAGATTGTCGAACTTCGGCTAATTTAGTATAATAATTTGTCTCAAATAGATTTATCCTAGTTTTTAGAACGTTGCGAAGAAAATATAGTTTTAAACAAGGGCCTTGAAAAATATTCTATATCTACCAGGTAGACAATAAAATGAGTTAAATTGTTATTTGGAATACATGCTGTTATGAACATAATTAATATTCATGTAAAGGACACGTTAGACTATTTAATGAATCATAACTTTTTTTTATCATATTTAATACATCGTCCAGTAAAATTTCATCTTTATCTTAGTACACTGAAATGAATTATCTGTAAATAAAGTAGCCTAACAAGTTATGTTGAACATGACTAACATTTAACAAATATATTAATGGGTTCAACACTGAGCCTTGGGGAACTACATATTTAATAATTCGAGAAATTCTTCCTATACAATCAAAATTATTTACAATAAAAGTTACTTAATCAATATTTTTGAGATCCAATCCAATTACCTAAATACCTAAAAATCTGTAAAAATTCTAATTGTTCCATTCTATACAAAGCCAATATTATATTACCACTTTAAAAATTATAAAGTTACACTAAAAGGTGAATCATTGAACATTTTTGAATCAACATAAATTTATAAGCATTCTGATAAGCCGAACATAAAATTGTTTAACGACCAATTAGACCTATGAAATTCCTCACAGCATATATAGGTAATTAAAATAATTCGAATTCTCATCGTGTACTAATCCCAAAACTTCTATTAAATATATAATTACTGAGTATTAACCGTTTATATGTACCAAAATGTGTTGGTGTATTAACTTTAATCCATCGAACGTTTAAAAATGCGTCATTAATAAGCCGTAAAGTCACGCGTTTAAATAAATAGGGATACATAGCGCAGTGAAAAAACTTGTTTTAATTCAACCGAAAATGCGATTTAAATTATTTATTTTCCAACAGGAGACATTTTTTTGTTCGTTAATGAAACCATCTAGACAGTAAAATAGATGCTTCGATGAAGCCATATCCAGATAGCAATAAAATTTTATCTGTTTAAGTTCTACACATGCATTAATTATTTTCATTGGCAAAATAGTTTTTACTGCACTTATAAAATTACGCTCTAATTGGAATAATTGGTTTCAATTGCCAAGTTATAGACCTTGTAGGATTATCTTCTTCAAATATATTTTAAGGTCGTTCGGTAACCAGGAAAGGGCGTAAGATAAACCACAAACTACAAGAAGGAAGTGATTGCAAGCCACTTTGTATGTAATTTATTGCACTCGTGTCACCACCTTATTTTCTTAATCGAACTGTGTGATTTACGGCCCTGTGTTTTTATTAACTCCGACTTGTTGTCTACCTCAGTACATCCACGGCTGTAATGGTAGCTGATATTCAAAAGACTTTATGCTATACATATACAGCAAATATACAAGGCCACGGAAAACTAAATAGGTAAACCAATTGCATAATGGTATTAAAATTTTAATCCAGTTCGAAGGATAAAAAATGTATGATTTTAATCTTATGACATAGCACAGTAAACGTTTTTAATATATTTTTTAAACGTTTGAACATGAATAATGTACATACCTAAGTACAAGCGGTGTGTATCTAATCTGTGTTCGAACTGGGACGACAACCGCAAATTTTGGTATTAAAATGACTAACTTTATTGTACTTATTAATAGGTCTTGACATTTTTAGCAAATCCATATTTGATATCCCCATATTTAACGTTTTTGAGATATAACTTTTCTAGTATGCTTTCTGCTTTCTGAAAGGGTCATTAAAAAATCATTAAAAAATGCCACCAAAGAACATAGTTGTTCATACTATTTTTACATTATATCATCTATCATCGCTATCACTTACAACCAAACAAAGAAACAAAGTACCATAAATTTGATAAAAAAAAGTAGTAACGTCCTGAAGAAAATGGAGAGCGATCCAATCTTAAGCTAAGTCATTGAATTATGGACAATTGTATCTTCAATTGTATCTTGTCTCATTTTCTCACAGCAATTTTTTTTTCAATTTACTCCACCATTATTAAAAAAAAAACAATTTGATTAAACTAAGTAGGAGAAACAGCTCATATTCCCCTCGTATCATTTATCTCTCGTTTTTTGATTAAGACAGAAAAAGATACGAAGTTCGCAGTTTACGTGATCGTCTAGATTTTTAACCGTGGGACCTTAATTTACGGTGTGATAGTAATTTTATGAACAAATTATTTTATAATGTCTGATATTACTTATTTCTGATCACCGATTTAATTTATTTGCCTCTATTTAGAAAAACACTTAGCTAATCATTATTTCTAACTTTGGTACCCTTGCACTTTACTGTGATTACATACCTTATTTGAATTTAGTTTATTTTGTCTAAGGAATTATATCTTTACCTAATCTCACTTATTTCTGAACGGTAAAATATTGAAGAAAAGAATAACAATTGCCACGTACATAGCCTTGCACATAAAATGTTCGTTGGGACAACTGACACATTTTACATGAAAATAATGAGAATATTCGTTGGGATAAATAGTTACAATAATTTAAATAATGGAAAACATTCGTTGGGGCAAATAGGCACATTTACTTCTGTAGAATAATTAGGTCAGTTACTCAAACAAAAATAATATGCTCACAACGGCAATCGCCGTTTATTCTGTAACCAGTATTACAGAATAAACGGCGAGTGCCGTTACAAGCATGTTATTATCAGTATAGTAGACGTCAGCATACGTAAAATCTGACCCAAACTCTGTGAAATTCCCCAATAGTGATATGATGACAAAAGCAATCACAAAAATTTATGATTTTTACAACTGTCGTAGATTTTGCTGAATTCTTTTTTGGTATTTTCAGGTTCCCAGTTGGGAAGTCAATGGACCTAATTTAACGTAATTTTCAAACGCTGTCAAAATTGACATAATATTTGTTGAATAATATTGTTGACAAGTAAAATAAATCCAGATTTTACTAAATAAATAAATGAATATGATCGTAGGTAAAATATAGTACATAATTCGAGTTGTAAAGCAATTACGCACTCATGGAAATACGCACTCGCCGCTACGCGGCATCTTGCGTAACTTTTCCATTCGTGCGTAATATGGTTCTTGCAACACTCATTACGTAATATACTATTACGTAGTATTTGATACACTGCGAGATTACCCGTTCTCTCTCCCATAATTTGCTGAAGTGCATCCGTTATTGGAGTCCATTATTAGATAGTGAGTCGCATATTGACAGTGGACAAAGCAACAAGAAGGTCGTGTTCGTTCAGGGAGTATAAATCGAAGTGTAGAACGACCAGTTGTATATCAGAAATTTTTTCAGACACAACACTTTACATTCCTGCTAGAAGGAAAGAGACCAGTAGTCTATTAGATTCAATCGTCCAAGAATGGACCGCACGGGCCAGCTTAAATGTTACACAGGGCCTAATCACTGGGGATTCAGATCGCAGTGCTCAAGAATGGCTAATAGTGGACCGCCAAGTGGGCTTGAATGTCACACTGATCAAGAGGGATTCAGTTCGCAGTGTGCCCAAGAATGGCCAAAGATCGACTGTCTTTCAACGCCATCCTTTGGCAGTGATGACGGTCTCAGATGTCTGAGGTCGAGCAGGACTATTGCTCTTTACCCTAGTACATCGCTGTAGACCTGGACCGGCCTCGTGCGGGGTGGGCGAGCTTACTTTACATGAACAAATGTGAGCAGTGTGGATGATTTCAACCCACCTCCCCGGGTCCTGGCTGTAGGACCTTGCTGGCTAAGGCCTTTATATTCTGGCGCTCTTCTGTCTTGAAGTTCTTTCTTCGCCAGCTAGGGTAGTCATCTGTCTGGTCGGAAACTTTGACATCTTGCCATCCGGATCATCAGTTAGGTAGGGATGAGTTATATAGCTCGAGGAGGTGCAGACCTAAGTGCTTTGGTAGCACTTTTGGTCTGCACGGAGCTAGGTGACTACGGGTACTGGACGGTGGTTTGTCCGGTACCCGCAAGGTAGAGGGCGGATGGATGGGTGATCGACATGTATCTTCTGTGGGTTGTCTTCATCGGTGGTCGAATGGTTCTCATACTCACCCGTTATTCATGATTTGCATCTTCGGCCTCTTGTGCCTCGCCTCGGAGCGTCGGCTGGATCGTAGTCAGTGGCTCCCTGATCAACGAGTTCCCATGCTCCTCGGCAAGGGTGTATACTGTATATCTTCTTGGCTTTCTCCCGGATGATTTCGGCGACTATTCCAAGTGCCTAAAGATGTCTGCGTTGCGTACGAACCATGGTGCGTCCACCAGTGTCCAAAGGGCGACGTTCTCCACTCTTTGGATCTGCTGGAGGTAGGTGTCCGCTTGGTAGCCCCAGGCTACGGAGGCGTACAAGCCTGGTGAGTGACCTGATAAGCGTGAGCCTATTCCTCAGGTTGAGTCTGCTCTGTCTGCCCACCATCGTGTAGATTAGAGCTCTCGTCCTCCTGGCCTTCCTGACGATGGCTTCTGTGTTCTGTCTCCATGTTAGGACTTTGTCCATGATCACGCCAAGGTAGTTGGCGGTATCGTACCATTGGATGTCCACGCCGTACATGGAGACGTAACCTGTGGGGATTTGTTTTCTTACTTTTCTGAAGAGTATCTCCTTGCTTTTTCAGAATTGATGGCTTCCTTCCATCTGTTGCACCAGTCCTCTAGGAGGGAGGCTGCCTCTTGGAGGTGACTTTCAGCTTATGATTCCTCGATTATTTATAGGGAATCAATCTAACGGAAAACTTATGACGCTCGCATTAAGGAACATTTTCGCCGCCACGCTATACTCGCAGTTCTCACGCACATCGCTACACTTGTATACGTTATTAGCATTCTTGAAGATCCTATAGACTCTTCATTATCGACGGACTTTAAACGTAAGAATTATTTTACAAAAAAATCTGTATCGCTTGTGATCACGATTTTGTTTGTTTATATTTCGACCTTAGCTCTCGGATTTTGTTTGTGAAATATGACTTTTTAGACGACGGCTTTAAAAAGATTCACATACTGTATGTAATAATATTATTCCTCAAATAATAACAAATTTTATATTTCCATATTTATATAAAAACGAGAAAATTTAAGCTAAAATTCGCATAAGATCCTCATCTTGGGATTCTTAATTTTGTATAAAGTTAGTTATTTTCCCTAAGTTCCGATGTAAGTAAATTTTGACCAATAAATTAGAAAACTCTTTATAAAATACACGATACACGACCTAGGTACGGGCGAATCACGTGCAATAAAGCAGCAACTAAGTTGCCTAGATTACAAGTTTATTTTGCTTAGATTGAAAAATGTCATGATTTAAATAGCTGCACTAATAATGACAATATACGAATAATTCGTAATTTTTGGGAACCTGTTTACATGAACTTATTTTCTTAGAATTCGTCAAAGAATAACATCCTGAAATATTTTAACGTACTTAAGTAACACCCTGTAGCGTATATACTATAATACCATCTAAAGAGTAAAATAAGTGGACATATTCTGCATAGCTCTTGTACTATCAATGAATTTATAGTGGAAAGTTCACTGCAGTTGTTCGTTATTAGTTCGTATTAGACTGCCAAAAAAGACTAGTTCATAAGATAGACGAATAATAGCTGTCAATATTTTTGACTTCCTTCTATTATTCAGCTCAATATTGTGTCTGCTTTTATTGTAGAGATAAATTTGTATGGGGTCCGATCAGATGTAATATGCCTCGGCCTATGCGTTGAGCTAAGAAGAATGCGTCGGGTAGGATATCCATTTTTCTTTTCGATGCTGTACAATATGGATTTTTAATTGTTTTCAAAGCACTTTTAGTTACAATAGCAATCAGAAGTCATGTATTACCTCTTAAACCCACATTAAATTCAGATACTGAATGTATACCGCCTATCTCGATATTAATTTTACTTAAACGTAAAAACGTTATTTAAACACACTAGAAAAGATACAATGTTATTGAATGCTCCCGAGGAAGCACATCAATATTTACCAAGCAATCATAATGTTACACATTTTGATTCGTTGAATATAATTCCATCAATTACATTACAAAGCGCACCTTTTTGATAATGTGATGTTTCTTTGTTGAACATCCAACTCCAGCTGTACTGAATTTTGATTTGAATTAAATAATAGTGCATTCTCCTTATGCAAATATCCATGTGTTTGTGTGGATATGCGGTGAACATTTGCTTGGAATATATTATTTAAATATAAAAATCAGGGTCTAAGTACAGTCGGTTGAGGTGCAATAAAAAATATGAAAACCAAGTTTTCTTTTAGATTGACGTTTTGTCTTTATTGAAGGACATCCTCGGGACAATTTTATTTAGATCAGAGGCACTCAGTTTAAGGTTGTCCGTTATAAAATTAAATATCTCTTGCATCGAAGTTATGATTTTTTTATCGCCTTATGTATTACCGTCCTCACAGAGTTTAGTTCTAGCTATTCCATCACTTAAACTGGATACACATAGAAAACACAACAACCATTACCATCTGCCGCAGCTGAGACTCGAACTCAGGATATAGCGCTAGCCATGTTATCTCACCCAGCAGAGGGCTAGCCCATAGCTCCCGTCTCGGTAACATTAAAAAAACCATTAAACATTCATACCCTGGCTAGTGTTCGAATCCAGAACCCCATGACTCAAGTCGAACACGTAAGCACTGAGCCAAATGAGTCGTTTGACTTTTATTACACAAGTAGTTCACTTTTTCCTGTATGTTTTTTGGGAATTTAAAATTTTATGATCCCAACTTAGTTGGTGAAACACACGTCAGTAGAAAAAAAAAGAGAAAAAAGTAACTACATCCTACTAGATATATGTGTGTCGATCCTGTGACTCTTTTATTTCAAGTCAAATCAAATCGAATACAAAGGACCCCGGAACAAAACCCATGAAAATGTTGATTCGGTGGAATCGGCTGAAATTTTGGTATTTTGTAGTTCAAGTTATACTGATCAAAAGTTATTATCACATCGAGCCAATCCAATGGACAGTTTTTGAGATACAGCTTGTCAAAGTTAGGAAATTTGCGTCATTTTAGACATTCAAGAACTTTTTACTCTTAAACTATTAACTTTAGCAAAAAATTGCAAAGGCGAAATATTTTTGTTCAAGTCCAATAAAGCTCAAGAATTTTTTATCAATTTTTAGGTTAGGTAAAATATATATATATCATATTTCGGCATGCTTCGATGGGATTGGCTGAAACTTTGCTATTTTGTAGTTAGTCATGCTGAATTAAAATTCCTATTGTGGTTTTCGCTCCAGGAGTGCTTGAAGGTCCTAACAACGGGTAACACGCAGGGCCGCATTAAGGATTGGCGCGTCCCTAGGCTAATCATGTATTTACGCCCTCTTACTCATAATGGAAAAACAAAAGAGCGGAGAGAGAAACAAAAAAAAAATTCTCGAAAGCGAACATTGATTAGCGAGGGGGGGGGGGGGGGAGCAAAATATTTTTTTAACAGAGAGCGTAGAGTTCGCGGCGCCCCTTCACGCATTGTCGCCCCTAGGCTATAGCCTAATTAGCCTTATGGATAATTCGGCCCTGGTAACACGGGTAATCTATATGTACGTGTCTATGAATGGCCTCCAGCGTATTTGTGCACTGCGTGCATGCGTTTGTGTGATGTATGTGCCAGTGTATACAGGATTTTCCGAAAATATCGATGACAAACTTCTGGTGCAGATTCTACAGGCAAAAATATGTCCGCAAATACCTTGAGCTATGGCCCTTTGAAAGTGGCACCCAAAAAACTGATTATTATTTTATATTTCAGAAACCTTTTGATTTACAGGGACGCGACTTTATACGCATATTGAACAATAATACAAGCTTATTTTTACATTATTTTTTTTAAATATTTTTTACCTACCGTACGCGGGTGGTATTGAGGGGGGCTGTGATATTTTGCATTAATTCCTTGTCTTTTATTTTTTCACTTTGATACAAGAACGTCATTCACTGATTCAAAATACACAAGAACACTCCCATAAGAAACATAGTGACGGTAAGAGCAGGTTCTTTGATAAAAAAAAATAATCACACGCACGCACGTACACAAGCATGCTGGAAGCCATTCATAAACATGTACATACATATAAATTACCTGTTACCTCGTTGTTAGAACCTTCAAGCACTCCTGAAGCGAAAACCACTCATAGGATAGACTCAGTGCGATAGGAATTTTTGATCAGCATGACTTTAACTACAAAATAGCAACGTTTCAGCCAATCCCACCGAAGCATGCCGAAATATATGATATATATATATATATATATTTTACCTAACCTAAAAATTGATAAAAAAATTCTGAAAAAAATTCTTAAGCCTTATTGGACTTGAGCAAAAATATTTCAACCCTTGCAATTTTTTGCTAAAGTTAATAGTTTAAGAGTAAAAAGTTCTAGAATGTCTAAAATTACGCAAATTACCTAACTTTGACAAGCTGTCTCAAAAACCGTCCATAGGATTGGCTCGATGTGATAAGAACTTTTGATCAGCATGACTTGAACTACAAAATACCAAAATTTCAGCCGATTCCACCGAATCAACATTTTCATGGGTTTTGTTCCGGGGTCTTTTATTATACTCTTCGCAAAACGAAGAGTATATTGCATTTGATCGGCACATTTCTCAAACCGGAAATATCGCTCGTAGAGAAAAAAATTTCATATCATTGTGTTAGTGAACGAATTCTGAACAACTTTCAAAATGTCCGTCTGTCTGTCCGTCCGTCACGTTTCTTGTAAGCACGATAACTTAAGAAAGAAAAGTCCGATTGTATTGAAATTTGGAAAGTAACTTAGCGTTAGCTAGAGGAGAAACCCTATTGTTTTTGAAAAAAATCAATCAATAAATAAAAAAGTTATTAATCATTTAAATAAAAAAAAAAATTTTTTCAAAATTTCTGTCATTTGTACTTAAATAGAAATCTTTCGAAATGTTATTCTATATATTTTTTTTTTGTTTTTACATTTTACCAATATATATATTTCATAATAATGTATCTAATCCGTTGAAATATAATTCTTGAATGACATTTATTCAAGTTTTCTGGTAAGATGAGATAGTCCAATGGTTAAAGCATTTGCCTTGCAATCCAAAGGTCTCGTGTTCGATCACTCACATGGTGAATTTTTTTTCATATATTTTTTTTCCACAACAAAGTTGGTATCACAAAATTTAGAATGTCCAAAAACTAACATTATTTACAAGAAAAATGCGAAGAGTATTCTATAGAATGTGTAACAATTATATAAAAAGCTCAGTAAATCGGCGAAGAGTATAATGCTTCCTCTAGTTTTAAATTGTATACACAAATATTGTCCTAGCAGAGCACTCACCCGGAGCCAGCCAGAGATCCACGGTGCGAACCGCCGTGGCAATTGAAGGGTTGGGCATAACGAGGCCGGGTCGGATTAAAAGAAAATGTAATAGAAACACAATCATCGTTCGTAGGATCGGTGAATTAAAAAGTATATAAGATAAAATACGTAAAACATAAACTTAAAACCATTGGTATATACAGGGTGTCCAGTTAGTGTTCCCTCGGAAGATTGTGCAAACACCGGCTAACTTTTTAAAAAAACTTTCTTAACAAAACTTTCACTGTTTCATCTCTACTACAACGTAAAATTATTTTCAATTATACAAAGTATCACAAAAACGAATTACACAAGAAAGTATATTTTTTTTAAATGGAACACCCTATATTTTTTTAGCGCCAGTTAAGCCTCCAAGGATCCTTTATTACACCCTAAAATACTTTGCCAATCGGATGCAGCGTTGCCAAGTTATAATTTCTTTCCTGTTTTTTTTTTGTCAATTTACAAACATTTCTCTCCGCGATTTATTAACTGTTTCTTCTAAAACTGTAGGATGTTATTTGATAATGATATATTTACTGAAAAACATTACAAATTATTATTATACCGGATATCCAAAATATTTGTTTACATTTCTTGATGTTTAATTATTGTTTTTCTCAATTTTTTAAAACTGAATGCATATATAAACACCTTACAGAAATGCCATAAAGTGAAAAACCAACGCAAAACAAAAGACCAAAGCCACACTAGATTTTAATACTAAAATAAAAAGCACCTTAATTTACGCAAAAATTATTTGAAATAATCATATCTCAAAAACCGTTTGAAATAAAAAAACCGCTGCCCAAGGAATCACTACTTCCACATCCGCATTTTCTATCCAAGTCACACAACGAAAAAAATTTGTATCTGGAAATAATTGTTTATGGAACTTTAATAATATAATATTTCAAATCCTCTACCCCAAAAACCCATAAAACGATACCCCACATCGGTAGTGTGGTGGGGGTGGGAGTGGGAGGTGGATAAAGTAAAAAAATATATTGAGGTTTCTGGTTCTTGTACACACACTAAATCACATTTTTTTTCATCCCCTTTAATAATGGGGTGGGGGTGGTAATGGGGGTGGCTAATGCCAAAATTTTTTTTGAGACCTTAGCTTCTCTAGTCTATACTAAATATCAATTTTATGAACTCTTACCTGCTTGATTTACCTATTTACTCCAAATTTATCCCAATTTACCCCCCAATGCCAAAATTTTTTTTGAGACCTTAGCTTCTCTTGTCTATTCTAAATATCAATTTTATGAACTCTTACCTGCTTGATTTACCTATTTACTCCAAATTTACCCCAATTTACCCCCCAACCCTTCGACGGAACAAGATGAAAATATAATTTAGTTCTAGATCTCGTTAAAGTACATATGTGTACCAAATTTCAAGTCAATATCTCAAACTGTTCCAGAGTAGACGTGCGCACAAAAAAAGTTACAGACCGACAGACAGACCGACAGACAGAAATTTTTTTTTCGCTCAAACTTGAAATCTCGACGTTTCATGACATTCTAAGCCTATTTGAACAATAAAAATTTTGTTGTTACCTCGGTCGTTACTATACTTTCACTGGATGTGGAAGTAATAAGGTTAATATTAAAATGTGGGAAATTGTATGCGTTATTCATCCACGTAAAAAAATATAGGCATTCCATTTAAAAAAACTGAAAAAAATGTAAAATAAAAGCCCAAAGCCATACTAGATTTTAATTCTAAAATAAAGAGCACCTTAATATTTGCCCAAGAATTATTTGAAATAATCATATCTTAAAAACCGTTTGGAATAAAAATAAAGCATAAGATATTAAAATGTGGGGAATTCACAGTGAGTCGAAAATTTTAAAAAGTGGCCAAAAATCTAATTTTGTCATAGGCCGATTAACAATCACATATGTAATGGGGAAAAAATAATTTAAAAAATAAATGTCAACAAAGGGTGGCTTTTAGGGGTTGTTTTTCTGAAAAAATGTGTATTTCAGCTTTTCGGTTGGACTTTATAGCAAGCCGTTTGAATAAGACCAAAAAACTAATGAAAAATATATTTACCATCGGGGGTTGCTTTTAGGGGTTGCTAGTGTAGACATTGGCATGTTAATTATTTTTTTCAGTTTAACGTTATCGAAAACCGCTTAATGAACCCATAAAAAAAAGAAAAAATATTTACCCTCGGGGGTAAATGGGTAATGTAATGTCAGGGGCGACTTTCAGGTTGTAAGAGTATATAGAATGAAACAAAATAAATAAGTAAATAACTATATATATATTTCGAAACATTCCTTGAACGGGTCAAATTTTATCGATAATAAATACTAATTATAACTTCAAAGGATATTATAAAGTTATTTAACAATTTATTCCGCATCCCCTTGTGTCAAGTGAGCGATGGCTACCGGTGCTCGCGGAATACGTGTCGCATGTTGTAAAAAATTCAAAATTACGAAAAGGGAGTTGAATGGGGTTACGACTTATTTGTATGTTATAAAGGTACGTCTAAGGTATTTTCTTCATGTTTTTTCAAGGCATGACAACGTAAGACTTTTTTTGTGGCCCTACACAAATCTGAATCTACTTGTAAAAGTTTCTGATAGATGCTCTGTAATAAAACAACCTTCTTTCTGTTTCGAAATTCAAAACTTTATGCAATATGCTAAAATAAAGTAAGCTGTTCCTGTAAAAATTTCACTTTGAACTAAACCGTTTTAAACACTCTCTCTTTAAAACTTCGTGATTAAACGAGCCGCAATTCCGGCTGGTGCTGGTGCAAGGAATCATGTTTGCGAGCACTTAGCAGGTAGAAAAATCGCAAAGAAATACAAAGGCGATTGCCTTTGTATTCTTGGAAAAAATACAGCGACCTCTCCTTTAACTACCCCCAAAATATAAAAGCGAAATTTAAAAGTTGAAAAAAAGCATTTTTGGCCACTTTTTACAAAATTTGGCAAACTGTGGAATTGTATGCTTTATTCATCCATGTAAAATTATAGGCATTTCATGTAAAAAAAATTGAGAAAAATAATTAATTAATATCAAGAAAGGTAAACAAATATTTTGGACACCGGGTATAATAATAATTTACTTCAAAAATGTTTTTCAGTAAATACATTATTATCAAATAAAATCCTACATTTTTAGAAAAAACAAATAATACATCGCGCAAATATGGCAGTCAAAAAAATGTTTGTAGATTGCCAAAAATAAAAAACTGGAAAAAAAATCATAACTTGGCAACGCTGCATTCGATTGGCAAATATTTTAGGATGTAATACAGAACCCTCGGAGGCTTAACTGATGCTAAAAAATACAGGGTGTTCCATTGAAAAAAAAATTATACTTTCTTATAAGTCGTTTTTGTGACATCTTAATTGAAAATTATTTTACGTTGTAGTAAAGATGAAACATTGAAAGTTTTTTTTTAAGAAAGTCTTTTATGAAGTTAGCCGTTTTTGCACAATCTTCCGAGGGAACACTAACTGGACACCTTGTATAATGTAAAATACGCTAGTGTAAATAAAATATCACAATATATGATTGGTCCGCACGGGAAAATTATTAATCAAAATACCCGTTCCAAGTAATGCAGCAAAAGCAAGCGTCTATTCCAGACCGCACAATTTATGGTTTAAAAATGTTTACTAGAATTCAAGCTTTCACAGTCATTGTCCAATGAAATAGTTTCGTCCAATTAACGTGGTGAAAAGGTGGAATGAACGTTAAATTATTAAATGAAGTACGTAATTTAGTAATAAAATAAGGAATATCCGGACAAGTATATGATTTAATAAAAAATTCACCAGGTATTCGTAAAGTTTGACCAAAAACGAGTTCTGCGGAGGAACATTGCAAATAATCGTCTTTAGGGATGGTCCTGAGAGCTAATAGTATGATAGGAAGTTCATCTACCCAATGTCAGGGGCGGACTAAAGGGGGGCTTTAGGGGCTTAAGCCCAGGGCCCTGGATACTGAAGGGGGCCCGAACGCTGAAAACGGACTTTACAACCTAATATATGATTATGACCATGCTCTGTACTGGTGATCTCATTGACGGTATAAATAATAAATATAAAAGTATATACAGTGTGTCCCCGGATTGAGTTTGCGGTAGGTGTAATATACCAAAAAAAATTAGTACGGCTTTCATTTTTTGCAGTCTCGGTCTGCTTGACGTAAAATATATTTTTACCAAATTTCAGTAAAAATGGGATCTAACTCGCGGAGTTAATCTAAGAAGAAAATAAAAGAAAATAAATCATTGTAGGTAAACTGGCCTTTCCGTTAATTTTATGGAAAAATTCTATTTGAATAAAATATTTGGCATTGAAAGTTAGAGCCATATGCCAAATTTCATTGCAATTGAACAAAATAATAATAATAATAATAATACCTCTTGAAGGAATTAGAAGTTACAAAGAATTAGAAGAAGGGTGAAAGTATGTAGTAATTTAGGTGGGGTACTATTTGAATAGGTTTCTAGTTGCATTCGTTGAAATTGTTAATTATGTTAAAAAAGAAAAAGATATTTACTTTAAGTAGTATTATTTTTTTGTTGTTGTTGAAATGCAATGAAAGTTGGCATATGGCTCTAAATTTCAATGCCAAAAATTTTATCCAAATAGAATTTTTCCGCAAAATTAACGTAAAGGCGAGTTTACCTACAATTATTTATTTTATTTTATTTTCTTCTTAGAGAGTTAGATCCCATTTCAACTGAAATTTGGTAAAAATCCATTTTGCGTCAAGCAGACCCAAACTGCAGAAAATGAAAGCCGTACTAATTTTTTTGGTGTATTACACCTATCACAAACTGTATAATATTTTTTGTTCTTGTCTGCTTCCGCATCGCAATCCACAGTCTCTGCGCCACTGTATGCATCTGGATTTGACCAGTCGCAACCAGTGTAATGCGGCTAATCGCTATTATTATTATAGTTTAGTTCAGTATTTAGCCAAAACAAAATGAAACGTATCTTGGTGGTGCGTGATCTAACCTGATCTCAAAAAATTTGTTATCTTATGAGATGGGAAGGGCCCCAATGCATTAATAGCTCAGGGCCCCCCACCCGGTTAGTCCGCCTCTGCCCAATGTGGTGTAGAAGCTTTAGCTCTCAGAGCAGTTTTAAGACTTCTGTTAAACCTTTCTATCATTCCGTTGCTACTGGGATGATATGATGTGGTTCGTATTCTATGAAATCCCAAAAATTTTGAAAATTCATTAAAGTGTTTCGATTCAAATTGAACGTCCTGATCCGTTGTTACTGTGACAGGGACACCGAATCGGCAAACATAATTCTGAAATAACGTACGCGCTACAGTTTCTGCAGTAATATCCTGAAGTGGATAAGCTTCGAGCCATCTAGTGAAACGTTCGATCACAGTAAGAATATAAGAGCAACCTTTAGAAGGAGTTAATGGTCCTATTAAATCTATATGTATGTGGTCGAAGCGTCCTTTAGGAATATCAAAGTTAGCTATGGGACTCCTTGTATGTCTTGTCACTTTACTAGTTTGACAGCTAATACAAGTTTTTGCCCAGAGATTACAATCTGAAGACATTTTGGGCCAAAAATAATTTTTAGAAACTAACGTTCTAGTCGCTTTGATACCAGGGTGAGATAAACCATGAAAAATATCAAAAATTGTCCGTCTATAAACAATCGGAACGTAAGGACGAAGTTTTGGGTGGGAAACGTCACACCAAATAAACTTGTCAGAATATGGAATTTTAATTTTCTTGTGTTTGATGAAGTATCTGATAATAAAAATTTAAGGTCAGAATCATCTTCTTGAGCTCTGCTCAATAAATTTACGTCAAAGTTATTATCAACTAGGTTAGACTTTTGGGTTGAAATTTGGGAAATGCATTGTTGTAAAGAAGACGTATCATGCTCACGTGATAAAGTGTCTGCAACAATGTTATTTTTACCTTTGATATGTCTGATTTCGCATGCAAATTGAGCAATGTATTCTAAATGCCTAATTTGCCTGGGAGATCTTTCAGTTGTAGTGAATAATGCTTTGACCAAAGGTTTATGGTCAGTAAAGTAAATAAATGTGCGACCTTCTAGTAAAAATCTGAAATGTTTAATCGCTGTAAATAAAGAAAGAAGTTCCTTATCAAAGGTACTGTATTTTGTCTGTGCCAAAGTAAGTTTTCGTGAGAAGAAGGCTAATGGAGCAAGTACACCTTCGTCATCGCGCTGTTCAAGAAATGCCCCCGTAGAGACATTTGAACAATCAACTGTCAGCGATAAAAAAGAGCTATCATCACAACGTGGATGTGCTAAAACGGTTGCTCCAGCTAAAGCTTCTTTGGCTTTGGAAAAACTGCGAAGAGTCGGCAGGCCAATCATTTATTATTTTAACTTTATCATGTAGTAAGCTAGTACAAAGTGCACGTAAAGGAATTAAGATTTCAGCGAAAGAAGGTATGAAACGATGATAAAAGTTAACCATACCTATGAAATGTTGAAGTTGTTTGACTGTAGTAGGTAAGGGAAAATTATTTATGATATCAATACGTTCAGAAGAAAATACCGGCTGAAGAAATATTGTGTCCTAAAAATGTCAAATGACTGACACCCAATATGCATTTTGACCGTTTAATATTTATGCCGTACAATTCTAACCTCTGAAAAACAAGTTTCAAGTGCTCTAAATGTTCCGAACTAGATTTACTTGCAATCAGGATGTCATCTAAAAGGGTAAACCTACTAAAACTTCGTTCATGAAACGTTGGAAAGTTTGACCGGCGTTACGTAAGCCGAAAGGCATACGCTCAAATTCAAACAAACCGAACGGCGTAGTAATCGCTGTTTTAAAAAGCACATACCATATCTATCTTTGAAAAAATAATACAACCATATAACTGGGAATTAAAGTCGTGGAGATGCGGTAGTGGGTATCTGTCAGGGACAGTAATTGAATTTAGACGACGATAGTCTCCACAAGGTCTCCAGTCGTTGCTCTCTTCTTTTTCCACCATATGTAATGGTGAGGACACGGAAGAAGAAGAAGCAATGCAGATGCCTAATTCTACCATAGCGTTGAATTCATTCTGAGCTATCTTGAATTTAATGTTATCCAAGTTACCGTAGTTGTCGAATTTGACTTGACGTTTCGCTGATCATGCTGTCAGCTTCTTCAGGATTCTAAAAACTGAAGGTGTTGTGTTCTCTTCCTCGTTATATACCTTGGTGCTGCTTCACTTCGTTGCTAATTCATTGTGCTTCATTGACCGTGACTGATCAAACCACTGTCTCGTGTGTTACTCAGTCGATGCCCATCTTCTCTATTGAAATTGTCCCTGTTTTTCGTTCTGTTGAAAATGTTCTGTCATTGCCGATTTATCTGTGTACCAGAGTCTTGTGTTTCTCTGGCGTTCTTTGATTCTGCACTGGATATTACGCCATGTCTGTCCGATATAACTGTAAATTGTATTTCCGATTAGAACGAAATAGGTATTTATTAATACGGATAGTACATATTATAATATGTACTTGATAATTGGAGCTAATATTCACGTTATCCTCTTCTCTTTGACCAAGTATTTTGAATGCAACTTGAAGTTTATAAATGGTCAAAAAAGTAATATATAAATCTCAAGTATAAAAATGTAAAATATCGGTTTAATCATTTTTTCAAACATTAGTTGGAAAAATGATATTTACAACACGTAGGAAAAGATTTTCCGTATATGGCGTGTTGTTTATCTCGCTTTTCTTAACTTTTCGCACAAATATCTATTTAAAATGCCCATTAAAAGAACAGATCGATAGCAATTATTATCAATATTTCGGCAGCATTTCTCCATGGCGTCTAATTATGTGCTTACAAAAATGTTTTCAATTCAATTAACGAACGTAAAATAACGTAATTTCAGTTTCAATTTTTATTATTGGATATAACATCTGCAAACTACTGTACTAATAATAATAATGTATGCATTCATTAAAATAAACATTAGTTTTATAATGTTTTATCGATAAAATCAATTAGAGTTGATTTACTTACGTAAACATAGGTTTTGATCTCTATACAAACTATGCAAATCGATAATTGCAAAGTGCAACAAGAAATTTAAATTCTTTGATAATTGCTTAATTTACTTGTGCAGCTATGGTCACGCATATTAAATTTAGCATTAAATTTCTATTTGTTTATTCCACAGCATAATTATTGTGTATTTAGTTATTAAAATGTTTCATAAAGTTGTAAATGAACCAGAAAAGTTGTTGGCTTGCATAAATAAACGCAGATAAGACATTATTAAAATCGGAACAGTCAAAAAAGTAATAAAGACGTAATTTTGTTGAAAGTGACTTCGATAAATCAACACGTACACTCCAATTGCACTTAATTGTAGGTACACTATCGGCCAAATAAAATGAACTTGGAACTTACCTTGGCCAAATTCTAATGTTGTGTATTGAAAAGACCTACAAATACGTGAGCTTTATCCAGGCCCACACGTTTGGAAAAATCGTCCACTACTGTTTGAAGGTCTTATACATGGTAGACCATTAATAATAGGCCATAGTTTAAGCGTAGATTCTTTGGACCAAAATATGACGACATAACCAAACATGCTTTAGTAAATTGTTGCTGTGGAAAAAGACACAGGGTGTCAAAATTGTACTTTTTTTTGCAATATCTCAACTATCTATTGACCGATCTTCTCCCAATTTGGTAAGGAAACATTTTTTAAGCTAAGAAACAATAATTTATGTATTACATCACGCTAGCCCGTGGAAGGCGCCTTATGAGCTATACCTGATGATGAGTATTTTCTCTCTCTTTTTTTACGAAACGTAGTGGCACTTTTGACTAGAAAATCTCATTCATTTCTACGTAAAAAAGGTACACTTGATAATTACGACCGTTTTCAAGAAAACTGCCTCAACTCAAATATTCTTTGAAAACAAACCCAATTTGAAAGGAAAAATTGTATTTATTGAAAAGTGTGCTTTGGTGACGTCTTAGTTCTGTCACTTACGTACAATTTCATTAGTTTGACATTTTGACAGAACTAAGATATCACCAAAGCACACTTTTCAATAAATGCAATTTTTCCTTTACGAATTGGGTTTGTTTTATTTATTTATTTATCAAAAATTCCACAAAGATCATTATGCAATGACATGAGTTCGTCGGTAATCAAATTAATGTAAAGGTAAAATAAGAACATATAAGATCATATAAAACTTACAACTACACATATAAGTATATAAGACTTAATAATAACAGAAAAAAAACACACAAAACAAAACCTGTACCGTGCCAGCACAGAGCAACCCTGAGAATCGCGAATAGTGAATAGTGACAGGCCACCAGGGAGAATAAAAAGAAGTACAATTCAAATCAGATCGCTGGTAAAATATTCATTTAAGCTGTAAAAACTATGTTTTAAGAGAAGGGTTTTGATTTCCTTTTTAAATGTATTAATCGAATTTATGGATTTACAATTTTCAGGTAAATGATTGAAAATTTTTATAGGCATTATATAGCTACTTTTAGCCGTTGAGGCAAGTCTATGTTGGGGTAATCTTAGGTTGTCATTAGAGCGTAGCGTATAGTTGCTAACTATATCTGCAGTTGATGTATAATGATTAATGTTATTCTTGACGTAAATTGCACACTGAAGGATATATATAGAGATAACAGTAAGAATTTTTAAGTCTCTAAACAGATCCCGACAGGAGTGTCTAGGGCCTTTAAATTTCATTGTACGAACTACTTTTTTTTGCGCAGTTAGTACCTCATTTATCCGATTTGCATTGCCCCAGCTGACAATGCCATAACACAATACTGAATTTACATACGAAAAATAGTATGAAAGCAAAATTTTTAAATTCACATACGACCTAAGTCTCCAGATGATAAAACAATTGAGTGAAAGTTTTTTTAGAACACTATTAATTTGAGAGTTCCATGATAATCTGCTGTCAATCTGGATACCCAAGAATTTTGTGTTATCAGTCTGATTAATGCTAGGAGCACCCGTCATAGTTCTGACCAGAAGACTATAGTTGGGAGCTGTAGTATTAAACATCACAAGTTCAGTTTTATCGAAGTTTAATAATAGATTGTTCGTAAGGCTGTAGTCAAGGACATTATTTGTACAATCAATAGCTGCTGTACTAAGCATATTTACATTGTCGGCTGAGACAATTGCTGACATATCGTCTGCAAATAAAGTTATTGAGCTGTGGAAATGTTTATCGAATGATTCAGCTATATCGTTTATAAAGATTAAGAATAGTAGGGGGCCTAGGATACTCCCTTGAGGCACCCCCATCTTGATAGGTTGCAAGTCGGATTTATGCTCCTTACCACCTGCCTGTAGTACAACAATCTGTGAACGCTCAGACAAATAGGAAGAGATCCAACTATAGGACAGTCCCCTTACTCCATAGTAATAGAGTTTCTGTTTAAGTAAGTCATGGTTTACCATGTCAAAGGCACGCTTATAGTCAAAATATAAACCGGCAACGTATTTTTTGTCATCAAGACTTTTAATTATTTTAAAAGAATGTTTGAGATTTATGCGGCAGTTTTCTCGAAAACGGTTGGAATTATCAAGTTCTATCAAGTGTACCTTTTTTACGTAGAAATAACTCCTACACGAGCAAAAGTGTCACTACGTTTCGTAAAAAAAGAGAAAAAATATTCATCATCAGGTATAGTTCATGAGGCGCCCTCCACGGGCTAGCGAGCATGATGTAATACAAAATTATTGTTTCTTAGCCTAAAAAATGTTTCTTTACCAAATTGAGAGAAGACCGGTCAAGAGGTAGTTGAGATATTGCAAGAAAAAGAAAAAAAAAGTACAATTTTGACACCCTGTAGCTTTTTCCACGGCAACAACTTACTAAAGCATGTTTGGTTATATCCTCATATTTGCCACTCTTCAACTCCTAGAATTTTTATTTGACTGAACTCGCCGAACTCTACTCTGTATATATTAAATATGACATAAATATGTGATTTGGAAAACATTAAGTTCTCTGATATATTTTTTATTTTAAGTTATGGTCTGAATTTTCATTAGTTTTACATGAAGAAAAGTCTTCGAATTGCCCAATAAAAGTCACATAATGAGATGGCACTAAAAACCCAGGACACCGCACAATGCAATATTATCTCAATGTATTAATTCAGTTTATTGCCCACCATACATTGTAAAGAATTATTATGAAAGTATGAATGTATGAGCACGTTTTATTTTGTTATCGTGCTATAAAAACTTTACATTTATACCGATCTTGCTCAAATGTTTACTTTTTATGTTACTGAACACACATACACCTAAAAACTTGTATAATATTACATATTACATATATATCCCTGCACGAGGCTGGTCCCCGGTCTACAGCGATGTATTGGGGTAAAGGGCAATAGTCCTGCCCGGCCCCAGTCATCCGAGACCGACATCTTTAGCCAAGAATATTGGCGTACATATAAACTCACTATTTCAAATAGAACATGCACTAGCATTGCCCTGGCACTTGAGATAACTTGAAAACCATTATCTAAAAATAAACGTAATCTTAAATTCTTGGATTTTTTAAAATTCGTTACTGAAGAGCAGACTACCAAAATTTTAAATCTTTATAGTCCAATGCTTTAATATTCGTTAACGAAAGAAGTCCAAGACAGCTGCATTTTTTTACGCCAGCTCTATGCTGGTGATTCGTTGTACGTACAATTTTTTACGATGAAGGGTTAAAAAGTGTTTTTTTTGAGTATCTCAGTTTTTTTATTTTACAGATATGAACGTTATTATAGGATCGAAATATTAGAAAATTATCTTACTCGCTTTGTCATACGAGTTATAGTTTTCGAGAAAACTTCATGCAAAATTTATGACTACTCTAGTGGAGTGCTCGCGTTGCTAAAAGTCGCTTAGTTTTTGTGCCCGTTGTCATTTTTAGAGAATAATGTATGACCTTGCCAAATATGTGGCTGACACTCTGTAGATTAGGAATCCACTTGTAAAAAAATCGTAATGAATATAAGGGCACAAATCAAAATTGTATAACTAACCACACCACGTGATAGAACCAATCATGAAGCATATATTTTATCCAAAAATCATGAAATTCTCTGTAGAATTTCTATTTTTAAAATAAATAAATAAATGAACTTTGACAGAAAATTAATTATTTTTCTAACACTTTCTTTCCTACGACACTATCCCCCAAACTGTAATATTTATCAAAAAAAATTATTCTTTATAAAATATTCAATTCTATATTTTCCAGATTACTAAGGTTCTTAAATAAGATTTTTTGAGGATCTAATAACCGAGTTATTTAATAATATGTAGTGCGATGTCAATTTTCGAAGCATATCGGCGGCGCGCGATGTTAAGTTTTTAAAATATGGCATTTTCAAAATGGTGCCGAAAAAATATACGACGTTAAAATCTAAAATGATTCAAAATCTATAACTATGACAAAAAATTTTATTCTTGTAAAAATTAAAGATATTAAAATTTTCTTTCAATTGAGACGTATTACGACCTTTTATAATGAAAACTAAAAATGTTACAAACAAAAAAGTAGCGCATTTAAAAATTTAGGCGCCATTTTTTTTAGTCTTATTCTCTAATTTCTTATTAATTAATTTTTTTTTTAAATCCTTCTAGATATTGTTAATGCATGTTATTACTAACATGCTCATTTTTTTTAGAATTTTTAAAATAATTATTTTCCATTTTCAATAATGAAAATTTTTATAATTTTTTGAAAAAATCGGGTTTTTCTGAAATCCATCGGCAATGCCTACATTTTCGGCGCGATTTCAGATCGAAAAATGTACAATTCCAGTATTTTAGTCCGTTGCTAAGAAACTATCACAAAACAGACCGGAAAAGATCCGTTGCCAAGCAACGATCAACAAAACCGTACGGGAATGTTACTTTCTCGGCCTAGGCTGGGAAAGTAACATTCCCGTACGGTTTCTTATGTATATTTTAGACAGTAAATAAATACACGCAGACAAACCAACTCACATTAAAATTGCATTTATTAATAAGCAGTTAGATTGTACTGAAGAAATGTTATGCATTAATACAAATTCCTTAATTTATAATAATATTGATTTTGATTTCAGAAAAAATAGTATGTGTACTTCGGTGTGAAAGCACATTCCCGGACTTCGATGCTTGTTGGCCTCGGCTAGCGCCTCGGCCAACAATTTGCATCGTCGTCCGGGAATGTATTGCTTTCACACCTAAATACACAATATACTATTTTGGAAATTGCTCAGAAAATATTTTTTTATAAAAAATGGTAAGAGTACAAGAATGAAGCGTATAAAAAAACGAATAGTTTGTTTTTTTTTAATTTTCTTACGGCAAACTGTTCAAGAGATGTAAAGGTTTAAAGATGGCGCTCGAGCGCATACGCAAGAAAATTATGTATTTAAAATTGAAATATCTCAAAAACTATAAGATTGATAAAAATATGATATAAGAATGAAATGAAGCGTATAAAAAAAAAGAGTTCAGGTTTTTATTTTTTTTTTCCTACGACAAACTGTTCCAGAGATATGACAGTTTGAAATAATGTTGAAATTTTTCAGTTTGTACGCGCATTTTAAATGTCTGTAGTTGGTAGAGAAACGAGCAATAGCCGGCTATTTTTCGAAGAATACACAGAGAAAGCGGGTTGCATTGCACTTTAACATGTTTTATAGAGTGCAGATTAAAAATATTATTTATTATTAATCCACCATTTTTTAAAATAAATTTAGACCTCATTATCATATTCAGCGACCTAAAAAACATAAGGATATGGATTTTCATGAATTTATTTGTAACATTAGAAGAATTATTAATTTTTCAGTATTTTCAGTTTCAACCCTTAATATTTTCGTCTTTCCTATGTTTTAACCTCATAATCATATTCAGCGATCCCAAAAACAAGTATATGGATTTTCGTGATATTATTCGTAAAATTAGAAGACATTAATTTTTCAGTATTTAAGGGCGATTTCAACCCTTAATATTTTCGTCTCATAAGTTTTGATCTCCCTGTCATATTTAGAGAGAACATAAGGATTTTCGGTAATTTATTCGTAAAATTAGAAGTTATTAATTTTTTAGTTTTTGGGGGTGGTTTCCACCCTTAAATAGCAAGATTCCTTTCAGCCGGGAATTTGACCATTTTTACTGCTTCGCTTACTGTACTATATATATTTTTTGTTTTATTTAATTCCCTCGTAGCATATTATAGAAATGTTGTACACAAAGATGGCTAATAAATAAATGTATCTATCTGTATTATTAATTTATTTACCACTCCACTAATAGTCCACTGCAAATAGACAAAAAATATATTTTTTAAAGAAAAATAGTTGTGCTAAACAACGTCTCAAAAGTTCCCGGTGATCCGTTGTACGCATAAGTTTTTACGGTGCGTAAAAGGGTTTAAGAAGTTGTGTTTCGCGAATATCTTCGCTCCTTTTAAATTTACGAATATGAATGTTAGCTCGAACATTGGAAAAAACCGCTGCCCAAGGAATCACTACTTCCACATCCAGATTCTCTATCCAAGTCACTCACAACCAAAAAACTTTGTATGTGAAAATAATTGTTTATGGAACTTTAATAATATAATATTTGAAATCCTCTACCCCAAAAACCCATAAAACGATACCCCACATCGGTAGTGGGGTGGGGGTAGTGATAGGGGGGTGGTAGTGGGGGGTGGATGAAGTAAAAAAATATTTTGAGGTTTCTGGTTCCTGTACATACACTAAATCACAATTTTTTTCATCCCCTTTAATAAGGAGGTGGGGGTGGTAATGGAGGTGGCTAATGCCAAAAATTTTTTTGAGACCTTAGCTTCTCTTGTATATACTAAATACCAATTTCATGGACTCTTACCTGCTTGATTTACCCATTTACCCCAAATTTACCCCAATTTACCCCCCAACCCTTCGACGGAACAAGATGAAAATATAATCTAGTTCTAGATCTCGTTATAGTACGTATGTGTACCAAATTTCAAGTCAATATCTTAAACGGTTCCAGAGTAAACGTGCGCACAAAAAAAAGTTACAGACAGACCGACAGACCGACAGACAGACCGACAAACAGACCGACAGACAGACCGACAGACAGACAGAAATTTTTTTTTTCGCTCAAACTTAAAATCTCGACGTTTCATGACATTTTAAGCCTATTTGGACAATAAAAATTTTTTAAAATTTTTTTGTCGTTACTATACTTCCACTGGACGTGGAAGTAATTATCTACAAGAAAGGAGCTTACTCCTTTTGTCATGCAAATTATAGTTTTCGAGAAAACTTGATGTAAAAGTTATGACTCAAGTAAATACTTTACGTTTTTCTCTATTCTTTGCTTAAAAAGATTATAAATTAGGTCCATTATAAAAAAAAACAATGAATTTCTGATGAAAAAGATTTTGTGATTTATTATCAGGATTGCTTTATTCAGTAGTGACAATATATCTGAATTATCATTATTCAAAGTATAATTATGAGTTATCAAGAACTGATATTTCTTCCTCTTGGGCTTCTTCTTGTTCTTCTCTTCCTTCTTCATCACCTTCATTTTCCACATTTTCATCTTCTCCTTGTCTTATATTTTTCTCGATTTCATCATGAGCATTTAAACCAGATTGTCTCTTACAATTGCAGAAAAGCAGTGGAGTCCCAACTTTCCGCAACCTTTTGCGCAATTGAAAAAAATCATATTTAAAATACAATCTGGAGCAGGACGTGCTGGTATTTTTTCTGACAAAAAAATTTTTTTTAATACCCATCTCCGATCATGGAGGTTGACCTCATTGCCCAACCACTTCTGTATCGGATAATATACTCGGAAACAGTGCTTTTCAGCTGCTTTTGCTGTAGGTGGTATTGGAATATAACTTGACAAATTTATTTTTACTCACTAATTTACAGAAGCACAAATAGTTATTCTAGGAATTTTCTTTAATTGGCGCATCATACATCGCCAAAAACAATCGCAATCCATTGGAAGAAATTGATTCTCGAGATGCATCACTTCGATTGAAAACTTGAACTCCATCTTTCAAATTCGGTTGTTTGTCTAATAATTTCAGATCTGCTCTTTTACCTCTATGGAAAAGAACAGATGTTGTATCACATCCAGAGAATGCATGTAGAAATATGATATAATTTTCGCTGCCTGTTTGTCTGTCAAAATTTTCAGAAGAGAAAATTTTTTGTTCCACTGTTAGATTGTCCAGTTTTTAAAAACATATTTCTTCATTAACAAGCGTTCGATTTTCTCCAGCTATGATAGCTGTTGTATCTATAAGAGAGTATTTGAGTGCGATTTCAATATTAGGACGTCAGCATCATGTTCAGTAGAATCGAATTATGTACTTGAGTAAAGTGGAGTGCAATATAATTTCGATCTTTCAGCCCGTTGGCACTTTTAGAGTAAAATGTATGACCTTGCCAGATATGTGGCTTACACCCTGTAGATTAGGAATCCACTTGTCGTAAAAAAATCGTAATGAACATAAGGGCACAAATCAAAATTTTCTAACTAACCACACCACGTGATAGAGCCAATCATAAAGCATATTTTATTCAAAAATCATTAAATTCTCTGTAGAATTTCTATTTTTAAAATAAATAAAGAAACGAAGTTTTATGTAGGTTTATATGGCAGTAAAAAACAAACATCCTCATTTTTTCCGTTCGACTACAGCTGAAAATTAATTATTTTTCAAACACTTTTTCTTTCCCACGATATCTCCCACTATTATAATTATCAAAAAAAAAAAAATCTTTATAAAATGTTTGTTATATTTTTCAGATTACAATGGTTCTTAAATCGGAAGTACTGTAGAGGTGAATCTAACCGAACCTGATTTGTACTTATCTTTTACCAATTATTAATTTATATAATATTGTGTTTAATAGCATACATGTATACATATTTCAACTGATTTTCAAGTTTTATTAATTTTAAAATACAATGTTGGCAGATAACAGAATCCATATCAAAATAAAAAAGTCATGAAAAATGAAAAATAATGTCACAAAATTTAAGTGCCAATTAGTGCCAATTCACTTTCTTCATCTAATTCAAACCCTACTGCCTCAATCTAAAAGAAAAGAATTCCCTATGAATTTTTAAAACATCAAATATCTAACGACTTGTATGAGTTTGTAATACTGATTAAGTGTGCGAGTAGCGTTCTTTTTGACCCATAATATGTATATTTTCCTTTCCTTTCCTTTCCTTTCCTTTCCTTTCCTTTCCTTTCCTTTCCTTTCCTTTCCTTTCCTTTCCTTTCCTTTCCTTTCCTTTCCTTTCCTTTCCTTTGTCAGTAAATGTATTTTTAAGTAGTCTTCTGATCTGTCTTTTGGACCAATTCTAAATACTTCTCATAAATAGACGATATACCATACCCTTTTTGCTTTCAAAAACCTTTCTCAAGAATTTTACACATTTTGATAAATGCCAGATCTTTTTTGATTTTACGTTTTCTACTTGTATTTTTATTGCTAGATAGACCTTTGCATTTTCTATTGCGACTTAAAAAACATGATATTTAGTTTCCATAGCTATTACATCGATAGCATCAATTCTTTCGAAAATTATGGGATTTTGGTGAGCTGCTATTAGTCTTACTTTTCTTTCTGTGTTCGTGGTCATTACTTGTGAGACCTTATTTTTTGTTGATGCCTTTTGACAAAAAATACATTTCTCTATAAAATAATTAGTTTTACGCAAGGGCACACCTGAAGAAGTTGATGGACAGGCACTGGATGCATCTGAACTGTTTTCAATTTCGTTCTCTTTTTATGTTTCTTTTCTCCATAAATGTTCTATAATTCTTTTACTAGTAAAACTAGAATAGCAATTTCGGTGCCAAACCAAACCATGAAAACTGTTTATTTTTCGAAATGACATAGTTCTAGAAAATAGATCATCTTCTCTTTGGTTGCTTTTTTTTCTTGGAGTTTTAAACAATCAATAAATGTTGCAAATGATTTCTCAGAACCTTTGATTACAGGGCCCGGTTTCCTACAAATTAAGCATAATTTCTCTTTTACACTAAATTTTATTTTTATTTCTACCTCACTTTTAGAACTTGTGACGTCAGTAGTATTTTCCAGTTTAATTTCTTCTGAAAAGCACATACATCATATGGTAAACAATTCTACTGAAAAAATACATACCAGACTGAAAGTATCTTGCAAACAGTAAACTAGGGAGATTCTTATAACGTGTTAATCTGTTACATACAAATTTTATGTAGGTCCATATAACACTGAATTAATATAATGAACAAATATACTTAATATTTATTCCATATTAATCATTTTCAAGACAAAAAATTTAAAAATATCACAAACTACAAGAGTTACAATACGCGTATCTATTTAACCATAGGCCTTTTCGGGAAGCAGCGCAGATTGTTGAAACAGCCTTAAAGTAGTGGGATAGTGAGTATTTACAGCGAACGTGACGCCGCATCGGAGAAAAAAAAAGAAAAAAGCATTCGAGTTGTTTTCGTAATAGCTTTAATTTTGTATCCTTGCATTTTTTCGAGTAATTAAAAAAAACGTCTAGGAAAACTGATTTTAGGGTAGGGGTGAAAATTGCAATGTTCAGTTCGCAATATCTCGAAAAATATGCATTTTAGCAAAGAAGTGTATAAGACCTTTCTTTCTTGTAATTTGATTCTCTATCAGATTATGTGTGTTTTTTGTTTTCTTTTGCGACAACCCCCAAGAAGGGGTAGAAACCACCTCTAACGAAAAAACAGGAAAAATTACAATATAGATTCTTACATACATACTTTATGAAGCACGTTGAAGAAAAAAATTTGGAAATTCATTACATCGTTTTCGGGCTGAGATTTAAAAGCTTCACTTCTGTACTAATATAAAAAAATCAGGTAATCAATGAAAAATCCAGTTGTGGTCATTTAATAAAATAAATAATAGTCCAGGCAGTATGAAGTTTTTTCAAAAGTTAAGTCAGGAAGTTTTGTGATTTTGGGAAATAGTAGATTGTTATATCAGAAATAACACGAGTACTCCATTTTTAACGTTATCATTTTGCAAAATGGCGACCAAATTAGGTTTTTACATCAGTTTTGGTGTGTCTTAGATCTAATTCGTATATTACGTTTTTATGAAGTACTGTTTTTACTACCTGAATACTGTTCTTGCTCGTTCAATCCATTCAGAAGGTAAAGTGAACTTGTGGATTAATGATATCCCGAAGTTGCCGGCACGGTAGCTCAGTTGGCTAAGGCGTATTTTGTAGCGAATATTATGCTGGTCGCACTGCCTATCGTGTAGTGGATTCGAGCCTCAGCCCCGGAGGCTCGAATTTGTTACCGATGGAGTCAATTATATGAAAACTGCTGGGAGAAGTTTGAAGCAAACATATCATAATGTACTTCAAGTAGTATATGGACTTCATAGAATTACTGAGATTATGAGGGGGCGCTACCCTAATGTTGATGAAATTAATATCTAGTGTAAAGAAAGTTTTTCCTAAACACCAAATCGTGTACGATTTTTTAACGAAATTCTTCCAAACATTCTTCCATACCATACCATACCATACCATACCATTGTTACTTTGTTGTAAAATCGGTACTACATAAGTTAAATCCAGATATTGCAGTCGCTATTTCACAGGCTCAATAGGCGTTTATGGCTTTAACTGTCGAAGAAAATTTGAAGTCCATACAAAATGTTTCATGAATTCCTCTAGCCATGCTCGACCCCTAACGTTGACCAAAAATATAAACATTTACTAGTTGATAAAATAAATAACAAACTATCAAAGCGGCGGGACATTCGTGCGAGCATCCCCCAGGGAGTCGTTTCTGTCATCAAATCTGTACAACTTGTATGTCTCTGACTTCCCGGAGGTCCCGAATATCAATCTCGCGAAGTACGGCAACGACACGGCCATGTATGCGCATTCACATAACACACAAGCGGCAAATATGTTGCTGAAGGCGCACATGGCCCGTGCCACGGCATATTGCAACAAGTGGAAGATTAAGATCAACGCAGAGAAGTCCGAGTAAATTCTCTTCACGTGCCGATTCACAGAGAACCGAATATTAACGCCAATCTCGATCAAAGGTCAAGAAATTCCAATCAAACGGTGCGTGAAGTATTAGACAAATGACTGACGTTTAAGAAAGGTATACTCCATGTCCAGGAGTCTGTACATGCACCTGCCCAGGGGTAGCGAACTAAACAGAAACAATAAAAAACTGTTGTACACGATGGTGATCAGGCCGGCAATCACATACGCGGCGCCGGTGTGGTGCAGCATCCCGGCCACGACAATAAAAAATCTTCGAGATCTCAAAGACAAATTTATACGCCTCAACTCTAATTCGGACAGATACACTTCCCTCAGAGATTTATACACACGATGTCACTAGCGGACGTCCAAGAAATTTCCCAGAGATTCTATGAATTCAAACTTCAAACGACTAGCAATAGTCCGCTAACTCGCAACATAACCCGAATCAAACAGCATAATGCAAGACTTTTCGATATAAGACACTTCCTACCATACCAGACATTGCCTATTTTCCTTAGCCACACTTCCCTGCATCACAAACTCTTATTTCCCTACTTCTGATCTTTCTCTTAACTTTATAATCTAACCTTTTCTATTCTCTTTGTATGTTCTATTTGTTCTTGTTTTTTTATCCTTTTTGTTCTTTTTGTCATCTTTTTCTTCCTATATTCCTTTTAGACCGAAAATTCCCTTAAAAATTCAGATATTTTATACATGTTTCATTCTACCACATTTTCCTGACGGCAAGAAGACCATCAGGACGGCAGTTGCTTCGAACGGGTTTTTTCGTTGAGTTCTTTTTCCCGTGCCATCAACCAACATTTTTTAGTGCATCGCCAAGTGTTTTAATGTTAATTTTAATTACTTTTAAGTCTCTTTGCCAAAGGCAGATAGGAGTTTTAACTATTATTGTTCAAGTTCTTGTTAAACCAAACCGGACCTGCCCCGTCCAACCCGACATTTACCATGGCGCTGTGCCTCGTTTTGTGTGGCTGGCTCCAGGCCAGCATCAGGCGAGGCACGTTCTGTGTATTAAAATGTTTAATAAATTTGTTTACTACTACGCATTTCGATACACGGAGTTAAGCAACGTTCATCGCGGTTAGTACTTAGATGGGTGACCCGTATGAGAAAACACGGCGATCTCCTTCAACCTTCTAGCGTCTTGTATACCAGCTTATACATAGAAGCTATGTAATTTGAGGCGAGGACTGCGTAGTGGATATACCATTCTTCAGAGGGGATGTAAAGCAGTCGACGTACCATGACCTAATAACCAATAAAGCAGACTATTTGTGACTTTTTAGTTTTGAGATGGATCCTATGTTCCTCGAATCTTGTTATAATTGGACATTTTGTTTGTCGAATATACTTACAACTAATTTCTTAAATCTCGGACCTTTCGCTTGATCCAATTTTATCCTTTGGGTTGTCTAAAAGTTGTTGCAATTTATTTCCCGATGTATGAACAACTATCACATCTAAGTTTTCAAAAATTCTACTTAGACTACGGGAAAACCGGGGTTCACATGAAATTAATATCCGTTCGGTTTGAAAAGTCAAGGAGTTCCAAAGGGTTATCTTAAATCTACATTTCCTAATTAATTTATCAACTAAACCTACAGGGTATCCTTTGTCATTAATTATATCCTTAATTCAAGATTTCCCTTTTACAAATCTCTGTTCACTCAGAGGGAAATGTAATAGACGATAAATCAAGAAATTGTTACTGGCCATTTTAAGCCAGAGACAATGGTGTAATCAAAAATTTACTTGTTAGAAAACAGTAACATCAAACATCACAGTAACAAGTAACATCACTTGTTACTTTTGAAACACCCTGTATTTACCGCGTGCTCACCATCAACCTTATATTTTTTATATGAGAATGAAAGTATCGAAACTTACACGATAATATATACAATTCAAGACTGATTATATAATATGGTTTATATACCCGTCATCGAACGGCTACAACGACAACAATGTGTAAAGGATCATATCGGGCCTACTACTTAAAAATAAACTTCTGTTGTGCATTACACCGAAGACAAGCGTTTCAGCATGTTGAAAGCTGGTTTTGTTTATATCTTAAAACACTATTCTGAGAATTAAATTTTATGCATGACCAAAATGGGCAAGTGATTCTCAGTCTCTCGTCTCGACATGAAAAAAACCTCGACCTTGTATTGGTCATCTCAATAGAGCCCACGCAATCATATATCAGATTAGGATAAATATATCATATTTAAAGAGAAGTTGTCTTAGTCTTAATCCGAAATGGGCGCCGTTCCAGGACTACTAAATGCGCTGTGAGAACTTCCACTTAAGTGCGTTCTAAAAGTATAAAAGTTATGCTTTAAGAATTCACGGAACTTGTGTCTAAGTCCATAAAACAACTTTAAGTATTTTTCTAATGAATTTATTACATCTATAAAAGTGGAAGTATTTGCACGTGTCCTTGAAGAATGACTGAATGAGGTAAAAATATTTGTCAGTCTTATCTCTACCAATTATGGCATATAATTTAGGGAAATATTACTTAATGATACATATTTATTTAAAAAGAACAATAATAAATAACTACTATAAAAAATAGGTACAAAAAACTTTTTAAAAATACGCTTTTATCAAAAACGAACAAAAAAATAAAAAATAATTTTTCGGCCATCCAGTATTTTCAGGGTTATAGACTAAAAATAAAAACGTGCACGCTCATCACAAAATCTCGTTTTTCTCCCGCGTAACTTTTTGCTATAGATGATCAGAATTTTGAAAAAACTTTCCACCCCTATTTATTTTTTGTCCTATTGTTGTCCTTATTATTGAAAAAAAATTGCATTTAGTTCATTCTTTTATGTTAAACGCGTTAAAAAAAGTTTTTTTATACTTTTTCATCTTAAACTTTCCATAGATTACACTTTATCCATTCAAATGATCCTATCTCTTTAAAAATTATTTTCACTAAAACATTTATTATCTGTCGATAGTCCAGTGAAATTAGTCATTATAAATGAAAAATGACGGAAAACAGCTGTAGTGAATGGACTTGAATGCTTTTTTTTTGTTGGATTTCTAATGCCATATACTAAAAAGTTTACCCACTGAAAATTACCGCAATTTCGAAAATCCGTGAAATTAAAAAAAAATAATAAAGTTTTTAGAAATCTCAACGAAAAATACAATTATCGGAATTTATTAATGATTGTTATAGTTTTCGAGGTTGCTTATAAAGAATTTGCACAAAAAATTAAACTTTTTAAAATTAATTTGAAGATGGCAGAAGCTCCAAAAAGCGAAATAAATGAATATTACAGTAAGTGAAACTTTTAAATCCTAACCCGAAAACGATGCAATGAATTTCAAAATTTTTTTCTACAACATGTTTTATAAAGTATATAGATACACAAGAATCTATATTTTCATTTTTCCTGCTTTTTGGTTAGGGGTAGTTCCCACCTCTTCTTAGAGGTTTTCGCAAAAAACAAAAAATACACATAATCTGATAGAGAATCAAATTATAAGAAAGAAAGACCTTAAACACTTTCTTTTCTAAAATGCATATTTTTCGAGATGTTGCGAACTGAAAATTGCAATTGTCACTCCCTAAAATCAGTATTCCTAGACTTTTTTTTTAAATTACTCGAAAAATGAGGACTTTAAAAAAATGCAAGGGTACAAAATTAAAGTTTTTAGGAAAACAAATCGAATGGTTTTTTCTTTTTTTTTTTTCTCCGATGTTTAGTTTTGGAAATATGGCATTTTCAAAATGGCGCAGAAACGTTCAGAAAAATATGCAATGTTAAAATCTAAAATTACTCAAAATCTACAACTATGAGAAAAATTGTTATTCTTACAAAAATTAAAGGTATTAACATCTTCTTTCGATTCCGAGGTATTAAGACCTTTTATACAGAAAACTAAAAAAGTTACAAACAAAAAAGTAGCGCCATTTAGTCTCATTGCTGTAATTTCTTATTAATTCAATTTTTTTTACATCCTTCTATATATTGTTAATGTATATTATTACTAACATTTTCAATTCTTTTAGAATTATTAAAATAATTATTTTTCATTCTGTACCCATTTTCGATAATTAAAATTTTCATAATTTTTTGAAAAAAATCGGGTTTTTGGAAATTGTTCAGAAAATATTTTTTTATAAAAAATGGTAAGACTACAAAAATGAAGCTTATAAAAAAACGAACAGTTTGGTTTTTACGACAAACTGTTCCAGAGATATAAAAGTTTAAAGATGCGCTTGAGCGCATACGCAAGAGAATTATGTATTTACAATTGAAATATCTCAGAAACTATATGATTGATAAAAACATGATATAAGAATTAAATGAAGCTTATAAAAAAACGAGATTGTCATGTCTTCCTGTTACAGTAATAACAAGGTCATCAGCATAGACTTGAACGTTGAAGCCAGAAAGAGTTTGGGTTTTTATTTTTTTTTTCCTACGACAAACTGTTCCACAGGTATGACAATTTGAAATCATGTTGTAATTTTTCATTTTGTATGCGCATTTTAAATGTCTATATTAGGTAGACAAACGAGCAATAGCCGTCTATTTTTCGAAGAATGAGCAGAAAAAGCGGGTTGCATTGCACTTTAGCCTGTTTAGAGTGCAGATTAAAAATATTATTTAATTAGTTTACTTAATTGTGTTAATTTGATTTATTTATAACAATCAGGGGCGGACTGACAACAGTTTAGCGGCGCTGGATCTTATCACCGTTTCAGTGTAGCCAGCGGCGCACTATTGGAGCGGGCCACCGGGATTCGTCCCGGTGTCCCGGTGGGCCAGTCCGCCCCTGATAACAATCTGTATTTTTAATAAAATCAGACATATTACTATACTCTTTTGTGACCATCTTTAATCCACCATTTTTTTTTTTCATAAACTTAGACCTCATAATCATATTCAGCGACCTAAAAATCATAAGTATAGGTATGGATTTTCGTGAATTTATTTGTAACATTAGAAGAATTTAATTTTTCGTCTCATAAGTTTTGATCTCACAGTCATATTCAGCGACATCAGAAACATAAGTTTATGGATTTTCGTCAATTTATTCGTAAAATTAGAAGAGTAATTAATTTTTCAGTTTTTAGGGTTGGTTTCCACCTTTAAAAATAAAAAGCTGGTAATGCGACAAATTAGACTTTAAAAATTACAGATTAAAGTTTCATTTTATACAAATTCTTTATATACAACCTCGAAAACTGTAACAATCATTATTTTCTTAAAATAATTATTTAAAAATTCGGATAATTGTATTTTTTGTAGAGATCTTTAAACATTTTATTTTTTTTTAATTTACGGATTTTCGAAATTGCGGTAATTTTCAATGGGTAAAATTTTTAGTTTATGGCATTAGAAATCCAACAAAAAAAAATCATTCAAACCCGTTCACTACAGCTGGGTTTCGAAGTATAAACCTAATTGCATTGTACAGTGGCGCAGCCAGAAAATTCATCTGGGGGGGGAGGGGGGGCAATAGAACCGACCTCCTCAGAGGATGAGGAAAATTTTTCAGAAAATGGTTGAAAACGGATGTGTATGTAGATTCCTCTATTAGATAATATTGGTATTAATTACAAAATATTTATTTCAAGGGATAATTTAGATACTGCTTTGTACTGCTTCTTTATTTTTTGACTAGTGGAAGACGGCTTGGGGGGGGGGGGGGGGCAGGCCCCATGGCTCCCCCCTGGCTGCGCCCATGGCATTGGATTACTATTGTAACATTAAAATTTCAAACCTTAGCAATCTTATTGGTGACAGTGTCATCTGTTAACAAACAATATACAACAGTTGCAGAATTCATTACAATTTCCTTGAATGTATATTAGCACACGTGTCAACAATGAGGAACACACGGAGCAAAAGCCAAACTTATATTGATACCTGCAGCAACAGAAGCTCAATTTTGCAAATAGATCATATCCAGGTGGTTATGTAGAAGAACTCACTACCAAGCGTGTAGGTGACGCGACACCAATTTACTTTTAGAAGGGCGCCAGCCGCGTTCTGTCCCGTTCTTCCACTCCCAAGCGGGTTCGAGATAAGATATACTTCGATAGATGAGTAATGGGTCAAGGCTGCACTACCTCAGATCGTCAACGACGCTCTCTCAGGACGTGACTTCAATTCTTCACTGACAATAAGGGCTTTTACGTCTTTATTATTCCGATTTTTGCATAAAAAAAATCCCTCTGGAAGATTTCTTTCCGACGGAATTGGAATTTGACGTGATTGTGATCTGTTTATACAGTAATAAGTGGTCTGACGTCTTTTGGTTTCTGCTATTTTTGCATAAAAGAAATCCCTATCCAAGATTTCTCTCCGACGGAATTGGAATTTGACGTGATCTGTATGTATTTACCTACTAATAATGGTTTCTGCACTTAAAGATTTCTCGAGAGATTTCTGGAGAATTCGCATAAAAAAATCCTTATCAAGCTCCCGTAAGGCGACCATAACACTGAGTATCAGACTTAGGGAATCATGAGATCCCGATTAACTCAGTTGATTAGGTCTTCCAAACGAAAAGTTCAGGGATTAAGACTAGCAACAAGTCCTTACATCAATAAAATGCAATTAGTTCAAAGAATACCATTTATTTAATAAGTATAAAATAATACAGTGATTTCCTGCAAAATGATGTAACGTGAAAGAATCACGCCTCCCCAACTAAGGCAAATTATTTTTTAACCATACAAGTGAGAGCGTGCGCTAACAATCGATTTGGCAGAAAAAATTCATTTAACCTCCTCAAGATTGCATTGCATTGCATTAAGCCTTTTAAAAAGAATTTAAAAATTTTGTCTTTTGATAATTATGGCTGACTGAAAATAATATAAAAAAAATTTACTTAAAAAATTTTGGTTTGCTTATGAATAGTTTAAAGGTGCCAGATCGTGATTTTATCATTCACGGGACGGAGTTCGACTAATACATGAGTTTAGTAACTTTCGGCCAGTCTTGCGACGTATTTGCCCCCATGCAGGTTCAATATAGGAAAAATGACAGCGAGTCACCTTCGGACGACTTTTGGGCAAAATGGACTTTTGAGTCCTTTGTGCACAGGCGGTTTTCTCTATAACTTTATTATTTAGAAAGCCCTGCAGTTGGCTTTCCTACCATCGCTTTGTATTGACCACCCAACGCACTCGACCAAATTACGAGTCGCTGGATGAATCCAAACTTGTTTTATGCGGGAAACCGGCCTTGTCCATTTTCATTGGTTTTTTGTCAATTTTGGCTTTGCTACGCCGCTTTTACCAAATTCGTCGGTTTCGCTTTTTTGTTAAAATTTTATTGTTAGTCTTTAGAACAGAGTATACAATGACTGTACCTCCATGGTCAATGTCTTCGGCGGAGGAATTAAAGTTGAAAATATTTTGAATATTTTTAAAGTACTTTTTTGGCGTACTTTTTAAAAAGTATGTGATTCATTTTTCCTTGACCACCATATACTTTTCCTCTCATATCCTTGACCAAAATATATTTTCCTAAGTATTCGAATTTTTACCCGGTTGTGCCTAATGTCTTATCGAACTCATAACGGTCCTTTTGGACTAGTTTGTGCCTCTGAAGTCTCTCAGACTCTTGAAAATGTCCTTAAATGAATTTTTTGCCTAAATCGAATTTTTATTTTGGCTTCGACCTAGGTCAATTCTGGAAGGTTCTACAACAGTTACACGTCATCAGCTGCTCTGGAAATCCTTCTACCCCCCGTTCCACATTTACCTAGATAGAGAGAGAGAGAGAGAGAGAGAGAGAGAGAGAGAGAGAGAGAGAGAGAGAGAGAGAGAGAGAGAGAGGCCAGGCAACATCCTGGGAACGCTTTTAACGTCCTGTTTCCTGGAAAAGATTAATCGACTCGGACCAACCTACAAAGACAGATAATAGTTGATTCACGGAGATCTCCAAAACTTTTGAAGGAATTGGAGCCGAAGGATATAGTTGCAACTCAAGGTTAAAAATATCTTCGAGTCTGAACTGTCTGAAATTTATGCCACTGAACTGTGTACGGAAGTTGGAAGAGACGCATTCCAGACACATAAAAGTATTTTCAGACAGCCAAGCAGCTCTTAAATCGCTTGAATTTTCTATCGCTGTAATTCTAAAATGGTTCGAAACTGCCAAAACTCAACTGCGCAGAAATAACAAACTGGTCTGGAAACCTGACCACTCTGGCATAGAAGTAAAAGGAACAGCCGACTCTTTAGACAGAAAAAGTGAGGTACTGGGATCTATAGGACCAGGCATTTGGCATATCTTCAAACACTGTCAAAACACCTATCTTGAAATAAGAGAATAACACTTTAGTACTAAGAGGGACTACCGGGATAGTTCGTTTAAAGAAATTTAGCACTTATGACAAGAGGATTACACTCACATAACGTGGGATAAGATATCAAGATCTCATTATGTTGCATAGAAGAGTAATCACTATTAATTCTAAGATATCGCTGCCTATTAGAATGAAATATTAATCAGTTGATATACTAATTCTAAGTGTTCAGCAATTGCATTATTTTTGTCATATAGTACACGTGGTAAAATACTTAAAATGCTCAATATGTTTTAACTGCAATCAAAATGTAAGAAAGTGAAAAAAATGCGAAAAGCGTTAACGAATCACTAATATTTTACGCAATAACAACATTCGTACTGAAGAAACGCGCCAACTTTACTCTCCTCCTAATTTGCCGCTCGGTTAACCAACCTATTACCCGGTAAAGCCTTAATTACATGTTTCAAAACAAAAAGTTTCACGATAATACAAAGGACAGAAACAAGTTCTCCATTAAAACAACACAACTGAATATTTTATTCAAATTGATAAAATGCTTATTTAATAATTGTTTCATTTTGTTAGCTAAACGATAAGTAAGCGTAATTTATAACAATATGTTTGCTGGGTAAACATTTACCTTTAACTAACAAACCGACGCCTTCGGCATTCGTGAAACATCTCTAGTTGTGGTTTAATATGCAAAAGCAATCTTCCTTGCTATAAATTATCATACCAATGGATTCCTGACTGGAAATATAATGATGTATATAAAGTTAATGTAATGTATTGTACTTATTTACAACGTTTATATCATGTAATTGTCTAGATATGAATATAATAAAAGTGTAATAGATCTAAATATCCTTGATTATACCGCACAACTGTGTAATTAATAATAATTATAAATCGTTGTGACTTATTCTTATACACATCTTTAATATTTTATCTTATAACCGTATACAGAAGATGAATTCTCTTCAGTCACTATGACTATTACTGCTTGTTCCTATATCTAGAAGTGCCAAATGAATTAATTTTGCCATCTAATTACTTCGTTTACATTTCATTTAATACATTTTGAGTGGTTAATATTAATCTGATTTTCACATTTTAAAAGCGTCTATCAGTCTATATGTAACCAAGACTCAATAGCCGATAACAAATTTTTCTTCTCCTTCTTCTCCTTCTTCTTCTTCTCCTCCTCCTTCTTCTTCTTCAGAGGTTCTGTGACTCATGTACAATTTTATGTCATTTTCCTTATTGTATAGCAAATTTCACAGTAACTAGCGATTTTCTGTTAAGCGTACTACCTTCTCAAAAATGTTTTCCATTGTTCCCTTTGAGACATCAACGTTTTGGGAGGCTTCAACCTTTGCCACTTCCTTGAATTATTAACCGTTCTATATTTTTCCGGCTGATGTGGCCAAAAAGTAGTAGGATGCGGAAGGATCATTTTGGAAAAGATATTTCCTGGAGATTGGAGCTGTTGGTGTGATCAAGTAATTCGTAATCTACGTTTCCAAATTCACAATTCATAGTGGTCTTCAAGTTTGACCCAAATTGATCTAAAAACGGGTCGATCCCCTTCGCGGGATATTCAATTTAAAATTATTTTTTAACCTATATACTAACCACTTTCTGCTTTACCCAGGACCAACGACGGGGACGTTTTTTGACATTTTTATCTTTATTTTTTTTATTTTTTTTACTTCATTTTTTTTTTATTATGTTTGTTGTATTTTACAATTTTGTGATTTTTTTTAATGTATTTTATTATTTTGCAATATTTATTTATTCTTTCTATTCTATATTTGAGAAAATGCTATAAGCTTGGAATGTAAAATTTCAAAAAATCATATGGTGTGAGGAGCATTCTTCACCAAATCAATTTTTTTCATAGTTCCTCCTACTACTAGCCAAAGATTAACCTCAGAAGCTTCTTAACTTCCCTACTACTGCTTTAGGTAATCTTGATGGATAGGATTCATTTTAATCGCTATCAGAATTTCAAAAATTCTCGGTGCGCAGACTCACCAGCCCGCTCAGACCAAAATCCTAAGCCCTTACCATTCTCAATGAATTGGAGACTTTCTATCAAGTGTGAAAGCAGTACGTGAAGTTTGAGGGGCTCAGGCAATTTTTCAACAGTACTTAAAGCTTTATGTAACTCTTCTTTATTTAGGATTTTGGTCTGTGGCGAGTCTGCGCACCGAGAATTTTTGAAATTCTGGGAGCACTATAAAAATAAATCTTATCCATTAAGATTTCTTAAAGCAGTACTAGAATGCTCCTCATGCCATATATGATCCTCTAAAATATAGAATAGAAAGAATGAATAAAAAAAATTACAAGATAATAAAATATATTAAAAAAACTACAAAATTTTAAAATACAACAAAAATAAGTACTCCAAAAATTTGAAAAAATAAAAATAAAATAAAAAAGATAAAAATGGGACCAAATAGCCACAACGTCCCCGTCATTGGTCCTGGATAAAGCAAAAAGTGGTTAATATATAGTAGTGGAGTCAATCGAGGCTGAAAATATGCATTATTTCGGAATAATTACGGGACGCTTCGATTTTCCTAAAACCTTTTGATATCACCTTTACATATCTTTAAATAAAAAGTTATAAATATATAATCGCGAGGAAATTGTTTATTAATTATTAAAAAAAAAGAAACTTTTTTCTTTAACAAAATTATTATAAGTTGAAAAATTTTAAAGCAATTTAATTCAAATTGACATATAAGGGAGTTTTAGAGGTCTCTGAAACAGATTATGATGTCAAAAAAGGTAATTCAAAATGGGTGATTCAATATGGCCGACTTCCGTCGAGCAATAAAATAATTCAATACACTATTCAATTAAAAACACAATTTAAATATTCACATAAAAACTTAAAAAGAAGCTGAGAAAACGTGACATTATACATAGCATTACAAGATGATCTATGAAAAAGTGCCCAAACTACTTTTATAATGCTCTGCGTACACACCCACAGCGTGCGTGGTAGGTGATGCGTACTGCTTGCCGCGTGTATGTACTGTTCCTACATACATTCATCTTTATATCTGAAAATATAATAATCCAATAGCTACATGTTTCTTCATTCATTTAAGCTTTTGTGAGGTCAATTTCATTAATTAGTTCAAAAGTTACAATAAATGTAGTGTAGAGCGCCCGAGGCCGTGCGCGTTTCGTGCACCGTAATTACGTGTCTCCTTGTTCCATTTTCGTGCGTTAAACAAAAAAATTTGGATCCTACATTTTTGATCGTACCAAAAAACTTCATATACATTTTTGATGTGATATTTCCCGTACTTTCAAATTTCGCAACTACTTTTTGATGGAAAAAAAATATTTTAAGATATATTTGACAAAGACTGGTATTTTGCAACTAATTTGTTTAATAACAAATTACGCGCGAGGACTATTATTAGTAACTTTTGGTATGTTGTTCCTGACATGTTCAGAGATGTATTCTCAAAAATTACCGCTTCCCGGAATTTTTCCGAAGTGAAAATCGCTATTGACTTAACTATAGGTTGAAAAATAATTGGAAATTAAATATCTCGCGAATGGGATCAGCAAATTTACAAAAGATGAATGTTAAACACTTTGCATTCAGCTGTTACCGAGGGGACAATCACTTGAAATTATGTGTCCCACAATTGCAATATTGCACACATAATGCATACATATTACACGATATTGCACACTACTGCACATATACCTGTCCCACATATTGCATAAGTGATTACCCCTTCGGCTGTTACGCTCAAAGAACAATCGAACAGGAAATATTATACAGGGACGCCTTAAGCATTCTTGAGGCCCTGGCCCCATATGCGAATGTAGGCCCCTTTTTTATAATTTTGTTTGCAGTCAAAAAATTATTAGCATTAGTATCACTAATATGTTATTAACTATAAACTACATTGTGTATAATTTTATTCTAGAGTAATAATAATAATAATAATAATAATAATAATAATAATAATAATAATAATAATATTTATTGACCAAAAAAGATACACAAGGTATATATGGTACGTCAATACAAAAAAATAAATATATGTATATAAACATAAATAAACGCATACATAACATAACATACATAACATAAAAATAATAAGTATAAAATCCAAAGACAAACATCTATACATGATTAACCAACAATTGCATATGTTATATGTTATGTTACTGATTTTCTTTCACAGAAAGAAAGTTACTCACTAGTTCGGTCTAAAAATTCTCGTATACTATAATAACCTCCATTTATTAATACGTTTTTTAATTTATTTTTAAACATAGGCACACTTTGAATATTCCTAATGTCTGGTGACAAGTTATTATATAAAATAGTGCAGTTATAGATAGGCGAGTTTTCGTAAGTTGATGTTTTGTGGGAGGGAATTCTTAACAGATGGCCATGCCTAGTGTTATGGTTATGCGTGAACGAATTACAAGTAAGAGACTAATCTAGAGAGGTCGTTTTCTACATTTCAAGGTGGCGAAATCATGAATTATGTCGTCAAAGTTAATAGTCTGTAAAATGTCATTTTCAAACTCATCAAACTTAAACTATTTAAGCGTGATTGAGTCATGCGATTTCTTATTTCACTTTTCACTAATTTTAATTTTGAAAATGAACGCTCTCCGCTCGCATTGGTGACCGTCATACACAAAAAAATTCGCATTACAATTTCAATGTTTGGAAACACTGTAAAATTTTTTTCGTTGAACATATAAGTATAAAGTACATTGATTCCAATCGAGTCATTTTCTTCTATAAGTTCATCTTCATCTGCAACAGTAGATTTCTCTTTTTTCTCGTTTTTCTTTTTTTTCCTCATTTCTTTTTCCTTTTCCCTTAGTTTTTCAATATCCAATCCAACGTATGCCTTGAAGTGTTGACATTCCACAATTTGTTCTTCCTCTATAAAAATGTATTTGTCGCCTCGCATTTATATTTTGAATTATTTTAATAAGTATATTTTGTTTTCGTTTTTTGGATTGTGTGTCGTAATTAAATTAAAATAGAAATAACCTTTAAATGGGCATGTACGACGAGGCCCCTCGGAAGCCGAGGCCCCCGGCCATGGCCCAGTATGGCCATGCCTTAAGACGTCCCTGAATATTAAATCCTTCTCTGCTACAAATACTACAGAGGTGCCGCTTTTATTATTCTTCGGGACCTCAAATTCTGTTACATTATAAAAACAAATAATGATATTTTATCGAATAGTCTCAACGATCTACCTCGTAACTAATTTGTACTACCTATTAAAGCTAACGATTTGTTTGAAAATAACACTTCCGCGGCAGCCTTTTACAATAAACTAGGACATACTAGAATTCGGGAAAGACTCTCTCGTTTCGTTTAACAAAATTATCCAAAAATTAAAAACCCTTCAATGACTAGCAATATGGACCGATTCCAGCGAGCAATCACGATTCTATTAAATTAAATCAGGCTATGAAGTTAATTCGAGTTAATGGTCACAACCGGTGCGTACCTGAAACAAGTGCATAGCGTTAAGGGGGCGTGGTCGGAGAGAAATCTGTAGATGAATCGGTAATTCAGTTGGCTTCATCGTACTGATCAAGTCATATGATACCCGTAACGGGGTCAGGATATGGGCATAAAGTAAAGCTTTCTGTTTATCCGGCGTTCGGTACCGCGAAGACGTTCGTTACTTACGAAAGAACGTCATTCATGATTTTTATCGAGTCACACTATAACAAATCATCTGAATCTAAAGTCTTGTAATCCTTTTAAATTGTAGTTTACCACCCGCCGGCTAGTTCCATTTGAGTTATAATACGTTCCGTCTGAAAAGAGATTGAAATTTTAAAGTGCTCTTTTATGAGCCAACTTTCAACTATTACTGAAAATGTCGGAATTTACTAGTTGTTATTATGATCAGGTTCTGCCAACTGATTCGATAAGATTTTATAGACTACACTACTAGTCACATAACTTAACCTGACGAAATTTAGTGCGATATAAAAGAAAATCTAGGTGAGTCAGCAAGTGGTCGATGTCTCTGCCATTTCTCAAAATCGCATATTTTTGCAGTCATATTTGTTGGAAAATATTATTTTTAAAAAACTTTAAAAAAAAATTAAAAAAGAGGAGGTTCTCAATTCTATCCTTGTGTATGTTTTTTTCTAATATGTATGTTCAGTCGGAATAGTGTTTTTGTGCGAAATGTCGTTTACAGTTTGGGATGTCCAGAAACATATGCCAACTATCTGCACGTATGACAGGTGGGGCAACACACTCAAAAATCGTCCATTTTTGCCATTTTTCGCTTTATTTGCAATATAATTCGTAAATGAAGCATTGTTCGAAAATAATTAAGAGATAGAAAAGTTGAGAAACTTGATTTTAAACATTTTATTATTCTTGATATTTTCCCAGAAAATTCTTCGTTTAAGAGCTACAGACGAAAGAACAATGCTAATTTTTAATCTATTGATTTTTTTTTAAGTGAACATAATAAATATTAATATGGTATAATGTAAATTATGTTTAAATGTCCAATTTACAGTTGAAATAAAATATATTTACAGACCCATATATAATTTACATGTTAAACAGAAAAAAAAACAAGCTAAAAACGTACTCTTCGCCAATTTACTGAGCTTTTTATATATAATTGTTACACATTCTATAGGATACTCTTCGCAGTTTTCTTGTAAATAATGTTAGTTTTTGGATATCCTAAATTTTGTGATACCATCTTTATTGTGAAAAAAATTGTATGAAGAAAAAAATTAAAAAAAAAATATCCAACCTGTGGGATTCGAACACGGGACCTTTGGATTCCAACGCAAAGCAAAAAATCAAAAAAAAATCAAACAATACTTTATTTAAATTAAATTATAAATATGTGTCTCCCCCGAAAATGTCCCGGAGCCAGCCAGACATACACGGCGCGCAGCGCCGTGGTGGGGTAAGGCTGGGCGGCGCAGGTCCGGTTTGACTAAACAATGGTTAGTGAGGGGGTTAGAGCTCCTGTTTAAAAGGTATAAACTTAAAACTAACAATAACTTTTAAAAAACATGATATATGAAAATATCTAAAAATAACTAAAATAGCACAATAAAATTATCGATTTCGCGCACATTACGAGCGCGAACACTTTGAAATTTTGGTTGCTGGCACGGGAAAACAAAACTCAACGAAACAATTCCACCTTGGTGGTCTTCCTGACAGGAAAATGTGGTGAAATGGAAGTTAAGGATTAAAAGAGTTAAGATTTTTATAAATTTATTGGCCTAAATGGAATTTGGAGACGAATATGGACAAAAGAACAGAAAAGGATGAATGAGAACAAAATAAACAAACAGAGAGGGAATCTCCGATTAAAGAACTTATATCTAGATACATAATGGCTACCTTTTCTTCATATACCTTATTTGCTCCTAACATAGTCACATTATATGTCCATTAAAATGGATAGATGAACATCACATCCCATAGGCAACAGAGGCGGGTATGTGTAGAAGGGAAAATGTAAAATATTGTATCTATTTTATGTGATAATTATTGGTTAACTTCTAGGAATATTAACGCATATTGAAAAAATACAATAGGTAAAGATGTTTTATTCAAGGGAAATATGCATTGGAAGGATATTATTTATAATATTATTATTAAAACTATAAACTGAACCTCATCATGTTACGACTATGACCTACTTACTTATGAAATGATCGATTACTGCAAATGGCACAGCACTGTTGCATGTTGCACTAAATTGTCACTAAACTGTCTAAATATGAACAGAGAATATTATTTAGGTATTAGGCAAATCACAACTTAAAATAAAAAGACTTCTTCACCATATTTTGATCGAAAAACACTTATTAACATTAATGACTGATACTGTCAAAACTGTCAAACTGATATTATGATAATCGAACTGAAGCCGACCGTGTACGAGCGGCTGCGAATACGCCGATGGGCCAATCAGCAACTTATGGGAAGAAGTGCCTTAGATTGGGAGTCTTTCGGGATCATAAAATTCATGCCATTATGTATCTAGATATAAGTTCTTTAATCGGAGGAGAGAATAGAAAAATATTAAAGATGTAAGTAAGTCAAGGATAGTAATAAGTTGTAGTAGTGGAAAGTTTGGCTAAGGGAGTTGCCGGAAAATAAGCAACGTCTGGTATGGTAGGGGGTGTCGTATATCGAAAAGTGGTATTATGCTGTCTAATTCGGGTTATGTTGCGGGTAAGCGGACTATCACCCAGTTTGAATTGATAGAATTTCTGGGAGATTTCTTGGACGTAGTCCGCTAGTGGGGTTATGTCGTGGCATCGTGCGTATAAATCTCTGAGAGATGAGGCGCATAAACCTGTGTTCTAACACTTTAAGTTTTCTCATTGTCGTGGCCGGTATGCTGCAACGCAAAGCTTTAGCCACTGCGCCACCACGTATTGCTACAGAAATTGATTGTGCGTGATATATATCTTTCGACATTCATACATATTTCACTTCTATGAAATATATATTAGTAAACTTCATAAACAAAAAAAAAGTTATTATGGAAATAATATCTCGCATTTCCATTTTAGTACAAGCGACAAAAATTAAGAGATTTTTTTTTAATTAAATAATTAATAACTTTTTTATTTACTGATCGATTTTCTTCAATAGGCTAACACTAACTTACTTTCTAAATTTCAATACAATCGGACTTTTCTTTCTTAAGTTATCCTGCTTACAAGAAACGTGACGGACGGACGGACAGACGGACATTTTGAAAGTTGTTCAGAATTCGTTCACTAACACAATGATATGAAATTTTTTTCTCTACGAGCGATATTTACGATTTTAGAAATGTGCCGATCAAATACAATATACTCTTCGTTTTTGCGAAGAGTATAATAATAAAACTTTAAAATGATGGGAAAAGAAATAAACAAATATATATTTTCACAGACTATTTATTTTATGCATAGTACAGTGTAATGCGTTTCATGTATAACTTAATAGAATAGAATAGAATAGAATAAGTTTATTTAACAAATTTTTCTACCACAATGTAATTGTTAAAAACTGAAACATTATGATAAATGAACTAAGGCCCCACATTAAGTGCTATTTAGAGCACTTGAGCGTGCATGGGGCACACAAAAAAATAAATATGAACTTAATGTGGGGGCTTAGTTCATTTATCATAATATTTCAGTTTTTAACAATTACATTGTAGTAGAACAATTTGTTAAATACAGTGTCGAACTGGATCTGAATGGCCCCGCGGGCAAATCCTACCATTGGCCCCTCTTTTTAATTTGTATTTGGTTTTTAAAATAATTCATGCTAAACAATTGGATATAAAAATTCAACATTTTTCAGTTCATGCTAAGGCCTAATTAAGGATTGGCGTGCTTTTAGGCAAATGAAATATTTCTGCTTTCTTATTTGTAGGTGGGATTACGGAAATGTTGAATGCGCCGCAGGCGAAATTTTTGAATTTTTCAAGATCAAATAGCCTCAAATTAAAAGTTAGAATTTTGACTTAAAATTATATTGTCTTCGGGAAGTTGGTTTCGTGGGCGCAAGACATAAAAATGTAAAATACCAATAAAAAATGTTTTATTATAAAAAAAATTGCAGTACCTAGATTTTCCCTTAACTCAATATAAACATTAAATTTTATAATAGCAGATGGAAAAACAAAACGTAACCTTTGTCGTTACTTCTTGCTTGCAAACTCCACTATAATATAATCCTATAAATAATTCTTTAGAATGTTACTACAGTACAAACAATCAAATAACAAATAAATAATTTTCCTTCTACATTTTATTTTCCAACAGATGAATGGTCAACGGTAAACGTAGACCGTCAGCAGTCGGGAGATAATATAAGTTAGTTTTGAACAGCTCAAGCGCCCCCTAGGGTTTTCCCATTGGATAATCGGCCCCTGGTTCATGCTATATTGTAATTGTAGTTAAGCGCTAATCATTAAACTAACTACTCTATAACTACTACTACTATCTTCGTCAGCGCCATGTGTCACTATGCAAGGCAATCTGTGGAAGGGGAATCACATGGGTCGCGTAAATACAATGTTCGTTTGGATACAGTGACGTTCTACTAATTTTTGTACGCAAAAATAGGACAAATTCGCAAGTACCTAATTCGTTTATCCGATTCGATCGACACAATATGGCACATTGAATGTAGCATTGTAGGTTATACAAAGTTTTCATTGGCTCAATGTTGGCCCCATCATGTGAGTTTACTTTGGCCCACCGGGCATTTGCCCGATTGCCCGCCGGCCCAGTCCGACACTGGTTAAATAAACTTATTCTATTCTATTAAGTTATACATGAAATGCATAATATAAGTAGTCTGTTTGTGAAAATATATATTTGTTTATTTATTTTCCCATCATTTTAATACCTCAATACCCGAAAAGATTTTTATTTTTTTTTCTGTTTAAGATGTAAATTATATATAGGTCTGTAAATATATTTTATTTCAACTATAAATTGGACATTTAAACATAATTTACATTATACCGATGATATATTTCGTATTAAGATTTATTATATTCACTTAAAAAAAAAAATCAAAAGATAAAAAAGTAGCATTGTTCTTTCGTCTGTAGCTCTTAAACGAAGAATTTTCTGGGAAAATGTCAAGAATAATATAATGTTCAAAATCAATTTTCTCAACTTTTCAGTCTCTTGATATATTTTCGAACAATGCTTCATTTACGAGTTATATTGCAAATAAAGCGAAACATGACACAAAATTGACGTTTCTTGAATTTTAAAGTGTGTTGCCCAACCTGTCACGCGTGCGGATAGTTGGCATATGTACTTTAAAAAAATAAAATTGCGGGTAAACGACATTTCGTAAAATGATCCTTTTTCCATCTATTTCGACTGGCCTATTATTGCCCTCGATTGGTTTAAGCTAAAGCGATATCTCCAAAATTTTTTGCAAACTCTATGACTCGGCTGTGGCCCCACTATAGTTTCTTCAAGATACATCTAGTGGAGTAGTGTAAGGTGAACCAAAATTGGAAACAAGTTTTTTTTTATGGAAAATTTGGCGAATGCGCTAATGATAATGAAAAGCTATTTTTTTTATAATAATATTTTTTATAAACTGTCAAAACTACACGAAATTTCAATTTCGTTGGAACTGCATTAAAATTGGTGGTTAGTTCGGAGTAGCTGATACCTAATCTGATCATAATTTAAAATTTTAAAATAGCGAATCCAATATATACAATGATATAATTACAAAATTTTAGCCGATTTACATGAAGGAGGATGTTAAAAAGTGGCTAATTTTGGCCTAAGCTGAACAGATTTCCTGTAGAATGCGATGATGTATTTGGTTTTACGGAAAAACGGCGGGAAAATGTGGAAAAGTTAAGAAAATATTTGAAAGGCAGTTAATATTATTTTAACAATTGAGAATAATATTCAGCCAGTAAATACTATTACATTTAGAAAAATTACTGACGAAGGTATGTTTCTATTATATAATAACTTGGAGACAGTTGATTGGAGTTGGGTGAGCACAGCAAACAATAATGTCAATCTTAATGTAAATGAAAAATTTAGACTTTTCCTGGAAATTTTAAATGAAAATATTGATAAGGCTTTTCCGCAAACCGAAATAAAAATAAACAAGAAGAGAAAAGCTAAAAAAGAATGGTTTACCTCAAATTTGCATAAAATGAGGGAAAATGTATGCTTACTTAGTGAATTATATAACAACTTCCCAGATGTGAAATTAAAAGAACACCTAAAAAAGTACAAAGCAGAATACAGACGTCAAATAAGTATTACTAAAAGTAATTACTATGATAATATATTACACAAAAATGGAAACACTCCAAAGACTTTCTGGAATATCATAAACCAAAATAGGCAACAAAATAAAAAAATCCTAAATACCGAGTTAAATGTAGAAGACATGAATAATTATTTCATAAACGTAGCTGAAAATATTACACAAAACTTACCTGTAGTAAATAGTGTTTATACAGATTTTTTTTCAAACAATGATATTGAAGCAAATGTACCAAATTTCAAATTTAATGCAGTTAGTATAAATACAGTACGTGATGTAATCAATAAAATGAAAAATAAAAGTAGTAAAGATCACTACAATATGTCAATAAATATAATAAAAAACATTAAAAACCTTATAGTTATACACCTTACTAGTCTAATCAATCAATGCATTAGCGCAGGTGTTTATCCAGATGTCCTAAAGGTCACAAAGGTGGTACCAATTCATAAAGGAGGTTCTTTAAATAACAATAACTTTCGACCTATCTCTCTTGTTCCTGTATTATCAAAAATTTTCGAAACATGTTTAAAAAATCAAATAACACACCATTTTGAAGATAATAATTTATATTATTGTAAACAATTTGGTTTTCGAGCAAAAATGACCACAAATGACGCAATTATTTACTTAATAGACAAAATTGTCAAAGGAAATGAGAATAGGGATTATGTCGGGGTAACCTTTTGTGACCTTCAAAAGGCTTTTGATTGTGTTTCTCATCAAATTCTAATAGACAAATTAAAATTTTATAAATTTGACATGATCAGCTGCAACTTAATAGAATCATTTCTAAAGCATAGACAGCAGTACATAAGCATAAGTAATACTAACTCGACATCCCAGTACATAAAGAGCGGAGTGCCACAGGGATCGGTCTTAGGACCAACCCTATTTTTAATTTACGTAAATGACCTAAGTAAGTCTGTACCTGATGTTGACTTGGTATTATTTGCAGACGATACCACACTCCTGGTATCAGACAATAAATTGGATGCTGTTCAGAGGCAAATAGATGAAGCTAAGTTAAATGCTTTAGAATGGTTCTCATCAAATAAATTGTCACTAAACGAGCATAAAACTACAAATATGATTTTCAGTCATAGGCCAATTGAAAATTATAATAACCCAGAAAAAGTAAAATTTCTAGGCGTTTTTCTTGACCCAAATCTCAACTGGTTCCACCATGTTGATTACACAGCAAAAAAGATATCAAAAAATATATTCTTGCTAAGAAACTTGAAAAACATTGTAACTTTTAAAATTTTATTAACGGCCTATTACTCGCTAATAGTGTCCCATATGACTTATGGTCTGATAAACTGGGCCCATGCCCCGCAAGCTAACAGAATTTTCGGGTTACAAAGGAAAACTCTCAGGATAATTACAAATCGTGGATATAGAGAGGATGTAAGAGATAAATTTATTGAGTTGGGAATTTTAACATTTCCGTCATTATACATTTTTCATTGCCTGATATATATTTACAAAAACATAAACCAATATAAAAAACATGAGGATATTCACAAATATAACACGAGGACTCAACATAACTTAGTGATAGATTTTAATAGGCTTAAGTCAAGTGATTGTGGCTTTAATTGTTACGGCCCTAAATTTTTTAATAAAATTCCAAAGTGGGTGAAAGCCTTACCAGAGGTGAAATATAAACAGTTAATAAAAAAATTTTTAATAAAAGAATGTTTCTATAGTATACATGAATTTTTAAATTTTAATGGCACTGAAGCCACAATAATAGACAACAATTTTATATAAATTTACAGCATATTTTATTGTGTATATTTGTGTATGTGTACAAATATTTTGTATGTACATTTGAAATATTTTTAATTATTTATGTTATTTTACAATTTATTTATATTATTGTATCCTATATTATATATTTTATAAGTGACATTGCATAATATTATGACAATTTTTATATTTCTATATTTGACTTGTGTAAAACTGTATTGTTAAAGCACCAATAAATTTGATTTGATTTGATTTGATTTGATTTGAAAATTTACAAGTTACACTTTTAAGATCTATAATATTTTATTCTAGATTATGATGGTTTCCTTTAGTATTTTTCTCATAGAACATGATGCTCTACTTCGCTTTGCAGAAAAATGTCGAGAAAATGCGGAAATATTAAAAAAATGCTTAAAAATTCACAAATTCGAGCCTGTAATATTCAAAATGTAATCTTTTTAAGATTCAGAGTTTATTACGCGAAATTCAGGTGGTTTCTTGTATTATTTTTTCCGTGGGATACGAGGATCTACTTTCTTATGCAGGAAAATTTTAGGAAAATGCGAAAAAATTAAGAAAATGTTTGAAAACTTTCAAAATCTAGTCTGCGTCATTCCCAAGTGAAATATATTAAAAACCAATATTATTAGCTTGAGATTGTAGTGGTTTTATCCAACTTGAAATTACGTTAGATACTCTGGATCTTAATGGGTTTAACTTGTGGTTGTTACAGGCTAAATATTGTAAGTTATTATGCACTTTTTAATTTTTCCGAATTTTCCGCCTATCCGTGTTAACCTTCTCTTTTCACTGAATAAGTACGAGAAACCACAATAATCTTAAGTTATTAACGTTCATTCCTAATATATTTCATTTACGCAAACTAGATATGTTGAGTCATCAAACATTTTCTTGATTTTCTACATTTTTCCGCAAACAGAGTGGACCATCGTATTCCAAAGGAAAAATACTATGAAAAACCACTCAATTTTCTGCATCTGCATACTCTGCATCTTAACCCTTTGTGGACTAGCGGTTATCCTGTGGAACCACCTTATGTACGCAAAAATGAACTTTGACAAACGATGAATTAATGAATTAATGAAATCATGTGAATTTTGTGAGAAAAAAAATGTATGATCTTTTTATTTATTTTTTTTTTTTCATTATCTGAGATAATGTTGAGACTCGTTTGTCAAGAGTTGTTTGATTTCATGTACTTGATGTCTTAGTGTCCCATGTGTGGAGGTACGCAGCATTGAAGATCCCCGAGTAAAACATTTGAATCGCAAACTGTCCATTGGAAAAAAAATTGGATAACGATATCAGTAGAACTGGTAGACAATACCTTCACCACGAAAATTATTTCCAACTCAGATAATAAGTCCCAAAGTCTTTAGGAGTAGATATTCTTACGTAAATTAATGATAATCGTGAGGTTCATAGTAGGGTACATAAGAGCTATAATCGTATCTCTTGTCGTTTTTTATCAGGCCACAAAGGGTTAAAAGGTTAAAATTATGACTATCTTAGGCTAGATTTTGTGAGTTTTCAAGCATCTTTTTAATTTTTACGCCTTTTCCCAACATTTTCCCGCAAAAAGGAGTTGACCCTCGTATCCTACAGAAAAAATGCTACAAGAAATCACCTGAATCTCGCATAATAAGCCATGGATCTTAAAAAGTTTAAATTTTGAATATCACAGACTCGAATTTGTAAATATTTGGGCATTCTCTAAATTTTTCCGCATTTTCTTGACATTTTTCGGCAAGGCAAAGTAAAAAATCATATTCTACGAGAAAAATACTAAAAGACACCGCCATAATCTAAAGTATAATGGATCTTAAAAATTTAACTTGTGATTATCTCAAACAGGACTTTGTAAATTCTCAAGCATTTTCTTAACTTTTCCACATTTTCCCGCCATATTTTCGCAAAACAGAATACGTCATCGCATTCTATGGGAAAAAGTCTATAAAAAAACCGTGTTTATTTTTCGTTGTTCAGCTTGGGCCAAAATTAGCCACTTTTACTTCCACGTCCAGTGGAAGTATAGTAACGACAAAAAAATTTTTAAAAATTTTTATTGTTCAAATAGGCTTAAAATGTCATGAAACGTCGAGATTTTAAGTTTGAGCGAAAAAAAATTTCTGTCTGTCTGTCGGCCTGTCTGTAACTTCTTTTTGTGCGCACGTTTACTCTGGAACCGTTTAAGATATTGACTTGAAATTTGGTACACATATGTACTTTAACGAGATCTGGAACTAGATTATATTTTCATGTTGTTCCGACGAAGGGTTGGGGGCAAATTGGGGTAAATTTGGGGTAAATGGGTAAATAAAGCATGTAAGAGTCCATAAAATTGGTATTTAGTATATACAAGAGAAGCTAAGGTCTCAAAAAAATTTTTGGCATTTGCCACCCCCTTACCACCCCCACCCGCTTATTAAAGGGGATGGAAAAAAAAATTGATTTAGTGTATGTACAAGAACCAGAAACCTCAAAATATTTGTTTACTTCATCCACCCCCACTACCACCCCCCTGTCACCACCCCCACCCCACTACCGATGTGGGGTATCGTTTTATGGGTTTTTGGGGTAGAGGATTTCAAATATTATATTATTAAAGTTCCATAAACAATTATTTTCACATACAAAGTGTTTTCGTTGTGAGTGACCTGGATAGAGAATCTGGATGTGGAAGTAATGATTCCTTGGGCAGCGGTTTTTAATATCCTCCTTTGGATACATGGTTTTTTAGACGCGTTTTTTTAGCGCTATATTCAGAATTACCTCTAGAGAATATTGTAAACAGTCTGAATATTTCTATTCACATTTTTTTGGAAAACATATGAATGAGTAAGCAGACCTTTCAGCGAAGATATGCGGTTTAAAGGTTTGACAAAAAGAACGAAAGTATCACGTAAAAATGCGTAATTTTTATATGCCAATTTCCAATTTTCCCATGCCTTGAACCAAAAAATTCATAAGCTATTTTTTGCCAAGATATGTTTTCATATAGCCAATATTTACATTTTATAACTAATAAAACATACATTTCCTCGATCTTAAACAGCAACTTCATTTGAACCTTATACTGAACAAAATTGGCTGATGCCAAAAAAACTTGACGCCTTTGGATCTTGTACACAAACTAAATCACAATTTTATTGTATTATTTCTAATGATGGAGTGGCTGATGATGCCAAAAAAATTTTGAGACCTTGCTTCTCGTAGATAAACTAAATCCCAATTTCATGGACTCTTACTTGCTTGCTTTATCTATTTACTCCCATTTACTTCCCAGCCCTTCAACAGAATAAGACCAAAATATAATTTAGTCCCAGATATCATTATAATACATATAGGCAGGGCCGGTTCAATGAAATTTCTCGCCCCAGGCCAGTTCTAAATTTTGCGCCCCCCCTTCCCAATTTTCAATATACTTACTTAGGTAAATTATACAAATTTTAGTAACACCTCTTTAAAATTAATATTATCATCAGCTTATACAGAAAAGTTGTTCCCATCTTGCGCCTATCCCCCGCGTCCGCCGCTCATCAATTTTCATTTTCGAGTAGAAAATTTTCTGGAATTTTTTTGAAAAGTTCTGAAAAAACTGTAAAAGTCAAGAAATTGTAAATTGATATACACCCTAAAAAATGTATCTGTTCACAAGAATTGGTCTCATCCAGCTTTCTGTAATGCAAACTGGTTAATGAGTTCACTAAAATCCATCGAATGTAAAAGTTCATTTTCTATGGAAATCATGGCTAGTGAGGTTAACCGATCTTGAGTCACTGAAATACAGTTTCTGGAGTTTTAATATTGAAGCCAACTTCTGTGACTCATTTCTCCATTAGGTAAAATACGACAACAATGAAAAAGAGAAAAGTGCCTGCCTTTGTTTTTTGAAATATTTGGATTAACATCCCCAGGAAACCGTGAATTAGGACCTTCAATTTTTTCTGGACCATGAATACTGCTACTTTTTTTACTAGTCAGTCAGGTTGAGATGGCCCATTTTGCCTAGGGATCTACAGTTTAGCGTGGACTCCAAACCACGGTCCTCGACCACCAACTTTGACCCACCCTGGTCCACCCACCACCTTTCATGGCGGCTCAATAGCCCGAGGTTCCCGGGTCTCCTGGACCAGCCACCGCCTTTCAAGGTGGTTCACTAGCCCTAGGATTGTCTCTGTTGGCAGCCTACCGACTATTAGATGAGATCATGGATCACCCATCCAAGTGCCGGACTCGCTCCGCGTTGCTGCGCCTCGCTGATCGAGTGACGGAACTTAAACAGGTGATCGTACCTCATCCCCTCGAACCATGTATAACTATTTCATCTCGAATTGAAGCAGTTAAAAATCTTGGTCAATTTGTCATATCTGAATGGTTATAACTTATTATCAGTGTATATCATCTTTTTCATTTCCTTTGTTTATTTTATTGTTATTTTTCGTAGTTTCAGTTTCCATTTCAGCACTTTTAGCACAACCAACGTTTTTTTGCGCCCCAGACAATTTCGAAGACATTTTTATTATTTGCTACTCTACTATACACTATTACTATTGAATATTGTCAATATTGAATGTCAACAAACAACACAACACAAAAAATTTTAATTACTAACGTACCTAATTATAATTATTAATATACAAAGTCCGAAGAAAGCTAGTAAAGTTTTTTTTTTCCAGTTGGTTGGCTTTGAGCTCCGCCCATCCAGCCACGAAAATCTAGTAAAGTTACAAGCTACCGCACTACCGGTCTTACCAACACTATGACTATAGACTGATTTGAACAATTTGCTTTTTTAGTTAGTTAGAAACTCAAAACTCAGCCAAAAAAGACCGACAGTCGGCGTCGTCGGCGCCCTATGTAAAATCGATAAAATGCAAATATCATAGACACGTCGCAAACTTTTTTACTCCGCCGACCGCCAGCCGTGCGGTATTACTTTGATTTTACTTCCACATCCAGTGGAAGTATCTCCGATTAAAGAACTTATATCTAGATACATAACAGGCTATCTTTTCACTATATACCTTATTTGCTCCTAACATAGTCACATTATATGTCCGTTAAAATGGATAGATGAACATCACATCCCATAGGCAACAGTGGCGTTGTGTGTGTAGAAAATGTGTAGAATGGTAAATATTTTCATTAAAATGAATTATTGCAATTCCTGCATTACCGGCTCTTTATATAACGTGATGTAGGCTTACGATATTACAGTAAGATAATACAGTAAGATAAATATGTATTGAAAGGATATTAAAATTTAATTGCTATTTACTTTATAACTGTAAACTGAACTTCATCATGTTACGACTATGGAACGATCGATTTTCTTCTTTTCTAAACTGCTTTCTGCAAACGGCACAGCACCTCACTATTTATTTGCACAAAATATATTGTCACTAAACTGTGTAAATATGAATAGAGAATATTATTTAGGTATTAAGCAAATCAGAACTTAAAATAAAATTACTTTTTCACCAGTTTTTGGTCGGAGAACACGAAAAACATTTATTGACATTAATGGCTGAACAGTCAACTGCGATTATGATAATCGAACTGAAGCCGATCGTGCACGAGCGGCCGCGAATACGCCGATGGGCCAATCAGCAATTTATGGGAAGAAGTGCCTTAGAATGGGAGTCTTTCAGCGACAAATAAATCAATGCCATTATGTATCTAGATATAAGTTCTTTAATCGGAGGGAAGTATAGTAACGACAAAAAAAAATTGAAAATTTTTATTGTTCAAATAGGCTTAGAATGTCGTGAAACGTCGAGATTTTAAGTTTGTGCGAAAAAAATTTCTGTCTGGCTGTCTGTCGGTCTGTCTGTCTGTCGGTCTGTCTGTCTGTCGCTCTGTCTGTCGATCTGTAACTTTTTTGTGCGCACGATTACTCTGGAACCGTTTAAGATATTAATTTGAAATTTGGTACACGTATGTACTTTAACGGGATCTGGAATTAGATTATATTTTCATCTTATTCCGTCGAAGGGATTGGGGGGTAATTTGTGATAAATGGGGAGTAAATAAGTAAATCAAGGAGGTTAAGAGTCAATAAAATTGGCATTTAGTATATACAAGAGAAGCTAGGTCTCAAAAAAATTTTTGGCATTAGCCACCCCCATTATTAAATGGGATGAAAAAAATCACCACCCCCACCCCACTACCGATGTGGGATATCGTTTTGTGGGTTTTTGGGGTCGACGATTTCAAATAGTATATTATTAAAGTTCCATAAACAATTATTTCCACATACAAAATTTTTTCGTTGTGAGAGACTTGGACAGAAAATCTGGATGTGGAAGTAGTGATCCCTTGGGTAGCAGTTTTTTTGTAATCACAATCAAGCAGCACGCTTACCGGAAAGCGGACAGGGGCGGACTTATTTGGAGTACGTGCTTTCGTTTAAAAGTTTAATTGTTCGGAAACCACAACCGACTTACGGCAAATCACTTGCCTTTTGCGTTTTGGCGCCCCCAAGATCCAGCGCCCCAGGCGACCACCTGGCTCGCCTGCCCATCGGGCCGGCCCCACATATAGGTGGACCAAAGGAGGATGTTATAAAGTGGCTAATTTTGTCCTAAGCTGGGCAACGGAAAATGAACACGGTTTTTGATAGCATTTTCCCCGTAAAATATGATGATGTATTCGGTTTTAAGGAAAAATGGCGGAAAAATTTGGAAGAGTTAAAAAAATGCCTGAAAATTTACAAAGTCCTGTCTGAGATATTCACAAGTTAAACTTTTAAAATCTATAATATTTTATTCTAGATTATGGTGGTTTCTTTTAGTATTTTTCTCATAGAATATGATGCTCTACTTCGCTTTGGCGAAAAATATTAGGAAAATGCGGAAAAATTAAGAAGATGCTTAAAATTTTACAAATTCGAGCCTGTAATTTAAAATTTAAACTTTTTAAGATTCAGAGCTTATTACACGAAATTCAGGTGGTTTCTTGTAGTATTTTTCCCGTGGGATATGAGGGTTTACCCTCTTTTGCAGGAAAATGTTAGGAAAATGCGGAAAAATTAAGAAAATATTTAAAACTCACAAAATCTAGTCTGCGTCATCCCCAAGTGAAACATATTAAGAATAAACATTAACTTGAGATTATAGTGTTTTTATCTCGTAGTAATTATCAAGTAAAATGAGGAGGTTCACTCAGCTTTACGGAAAAATTCCTGGAAAATCTGATTAAATCAAGAAAATGAATAAAAACTTACAATATACATAAATGAAACCTATGGAGATCTAAAGTATTAAACTTGAGTTCAAGGTGATTTCTTGTAGGATTTTTCCTGTGATACGCGATGGTGTACTTTGTTTACGGAAAACTGTGAAAAAAAATCAAGAAAATGTCTAATAATTAAGAATTTTTATTACGCAATATTCACAACTAAAATCTATTAAGATCAAGCGCATTTGACTTGAAAGCACGGTGTTTCCTCGTAGTATTTTTTACATAAAACTGTATACTCTATGTATAATCAAAATCAAATCCAACGTTTTAAGGTAAATGCGAAAAAATTGTAAAGCATAACAAAAACCATTATACCGTGTGTGTAGCCGAACGCTAGGCATAGGGAGTAAAATTAGAACATCGCGCGTGCCAGCTGGCTGAAATGAAATAACAGACTGGAATGCTCCGCTCGACGGAGGAATTTACTGCAGCTATGTTGTCAAATCTATCGCGCTACGTGGATGTACATGCCTAACGGGAAATTACACGCACTGTATCAAGTATATATGTTACCTATTACTAACTTGAATTAGAAGAATTTTTAATAACTAACTTTTCAAATACTTCAAGATCACTTATAAGTTTTAGCCTTTTAATCGTGACTACCGGACGGTTCCTTGCATTTCCAGGAAAATAGGATATACGACCATAGCGACAGCATCGCGTTTTACGGGTATAATACTAAAAGAAATTAACTTGAAATTAAGTTAGCAGGATCTTAATTGGTTTGACTTGTGGTTGTTACAGGCTAAATATTGTAAGTTTTTATACACTTTTTTAATTTTCGGAATTCTCCCGGGGTGTTCTCGCATAGCTGTGTTAACCTTCTCTTTTCACTGAATAAGTATGAGAAACCACTATAATCTCAAGTTATTAACGTTGATTCCTAATATATTTCATTTAGGAATGACGCAGACTAGATATTGTGAGTTATCGGACATTTTCTTAGTTTTTCTACATTTTTTCGGCATTATAACGCAAAACAGAATAGACCATCGTATTCCAAGGGAAAAATATTATGAAAAACTACCTCGATCTTTAGTTATACTCTCTGCATCTTAGATCTCTATCTAGATGGTTTCGTCGAGCCAGTACTCTATGACACGACTCTAACGATCTCCAGGACGGTGAAGTATCTGGGTGTTATCCTGGACTCTAAGCTGACCTGGAAAGATCACATAGAGAGACAAATACAAAGGGCCACTACAACCCTGTGGGTATGTAGAAGGACCTTTGGTAAAACATGGGTAACAATGTGGTACTATACTGTGATAGTAAGACCAATGATCACTTATGCTTCTGTTGTGTGGTGGCCTGCTGTAACCAGGCTTTACATTCAACAGAAGCTAACACAACTCCAAAGACTCGCCTGTTTGGGAGTCGCAGGAGCAATACGCACAACCCCCACAGCAGCTCTGATGGTCCTTCTGGACTTCGTGCCCCTTCACTTGGTGATTGAGGCCGAGGCTCGGAAAGCGGCCTACAGGCTGAGGTGCGGTGGTCAGTGGAAGGCCGGAGGAGAACAATTAGGACACACTAGAGCCCTTTCCAGCGCGATAGGGACTCACTGACTTCTGGAGGCCTGATGATATGGTGCCTTCCTTCTCCTTCTCAGAACCCTTTGAGGTTGTCATCCCCAAAAGGGAAGACTGGAACCACCTCGAGGACATACTCAGGCCCGCCGATATCGTCTGGTTCACAGACGGATCGAGGTTTGAGGAAAGTGCTGGAGCGGGGATATACGGTGAAAGGCCCAGGGCTGAAGCTTCTTATGCCTTGGGCAAATTCGCCACGGTATTCCAGACAGAAATTTTTGCTATTTTAGTCTGCGCACAGGAGAATATCCGAAGGAAATATTCCAACAGGCACATATATATATGTAGCGACAGTCAAGCGGCCCTCAAGGCCCTTGCATCAGTCCGGACCAAGTCAATCCTGGTTCAAAACTGTAGACAGGCTCTCTGTGAACTTGGCTCATCCAACTGGGTCAAGCTTCTCTGGGTGCCAGGACACAGCAACATCGAGGGTAACGAGCGGGCAGACGCTCTGGCCAGAGGGGGCTCTCAGAGGCCCCTACTGGGTCCGGAGCCAGCTCTCGGTTACCCTAGATCAAATGCCAAGAAGTCAGTAGAAGACTGGACACGGTCCCAGTTCTTTGACTTCTGGGCCTCCTACCCAGGACTCCGGCAACCGAGGCTCCTGATCTCGGGGCCCTTGCCGAAGCGAGCAGAACAAATCCTGCGACTAAACAGGAAACAGGTCAGAACCGTGGTAGGTCTTTTGACTGGACACGGTTCTTTCAGAAAACACCTGCACACTATGGGGGTGGTTGACAACCCCGACTGCAGGTTCTGCGGAGATGATGAGGAGACTTCCATCCACGTCCTTACTTCCTGCCCTAGTCTTATGTACTTGAGGCACAAATACTTCGGCATTGGTTTTCCGGTTCCGGAGGAAATAAGGAATGCCCCTATAGGAAAGGTTTTGGCCTTTGGGTTAGAATCCCGCCTGGATGAGGGAATTCAATAAATCCGTAGCGGTAGCACAATGGGCCACAAGGCCTGAGTGCGGCGACTCTCAGTCGCCCCGCTAAAAGAAGAAGAGTTATCAGGCACACAAAATGTTGCAGACAGACAGACATTTCTTTTTCTTGCTCAAACTTAAAACCTCGGTGTTTCATGACATTCTAGTCTATTTAAACAAAAAAAATGTGATATATTACTATATATACTTCTATTCCGCTAGGTGTATGTGGAAGTAAAGTTGACATCCAAACGTACCTAAAAAAAAATACTACTTCTAATTAACTGATTTTTAAAATCTCGGGAAATTGACCTATATGATATATTGTACATGTGGCAGCAAACAGCAATTAACAATAAATGACTCTATAATTTAAAGAACACATTTTTATATATTGCTATTTTTTTCAGCTTGCAAGTGTGACGAGGACGGGTCTAAGTTTCCAACATGCAGCAGTACTGGAATATGCGTTTGCAAACCTCACTACACCGGAAACACCTGCAACATGTGTAAGGTAGGTAAACATTTTCCGACTGCCTTGGAAGAGGTTGAATCCATCCATTTAATTTTCCAGGACGGGTACTGGAAAAACCAAAATAAGGATTGTGTCACATGCAATTGCAATGAATATGGATCGATCGAAGGTTCTTACTGTGATAGAGAAAGTGGACGATGTTACTGTAAAACGGGAGTTACCGGAGACAATTGTGATACTTGCTTACCTCGCCATTATGGAACGATACAATCTGGATGCAAAGGTATCTCTATTAACGTTATTTTAATATACACGGTGTTTCAGGTATGCAGTAATTTATTTTTAGGGGTGACTTTACGTCATAAAATTTCCTATAAACGGGTCCGGATATCCCTATTAAGGGAGCTAGGATCTTTTGGAGTAAACCAAGAAAAAAATTACCCCAAATATCAATAGTTTAAAAAAAATGACCATAAGTTACGTAATAAAAGAAAACTTCATAGGTTGATCAATGTTGAAATAAGAAGTTTTTCCAAATTACACGGGAGAGCAAGACATCTTCAGCTTGGGATGCATATCTTTCTGTAAGTTAATATTTTTCGAAAACGGTTGGTCCTACAGTGTCACAACAAGATAAGCCTTCTTCTGTATTTTTAACCAAGGAATCATATTTCGATAAGACAATCACAAAAAATATACATTAAAAAAGTTTAGAGGGGGGAGAAAGGAAGCCACAGAAGCCACCCTTCCATTTTGCGCTCCCATTATTGAATTTGCTCTTGATACATGACATAAAATAATGACTTTTATTAATATCAGATGTTGTTCAAAAACTGGTCAATGTAGCTCAGAGAGTTCTTGAAATATTAAATAAAATCCCAATATTGGGTGCCCACTTTAGAAGGCCTTAGCTCCCTTAATTTGAATTTGCGAACCTATGTTTAGAGGAAATTTTTTAAATATTTACAAAGAATCACCACTAAAAATTAATGGCTGCTTACCTGGAACACCCCATATATACACAGTATTACCATACTGTGTAGTTTAGTATAGTAATAACCAAATTAATATTTTTATTCTATTTTTGAAACTTTAGAATAGTCCTTCTAAATTTCAATAGAAATCTGTTATTATTACCATTATACGCAATTTTGTCAGTATCCTATCATAAAATATAAGCGTTCACTGATTCTTCGGGACAAATTTAGAATTTTGTCAATTGATTGAATAAAAATGACTTGAAACCTCTCTCGAGATAGAAAAAAAAACAGATAGAAAGACACCATATTTTTATTAACGAGATAAGTTACCAACAGCACAGCACTATTTATGTAAATTCTGTCGGCATAGAAATGAAGCTGTGTTAACGTTCAGAACTTTTTTGAGAAAGTATCAATTTTTTTCGTTATTTTCTTCATACACGAAACTGTTCAAGAACAAACACATCATTATATTTCTAATTGAAACTACTATCAAGTGTAATACCATTTAATTAATTAAAGGTATAGTAAAATATAAGCTTATTCAAACTGGTCCTTCGAACCGGATGTGACCTTTTATGCGTTTTTGTTTGTGAGATGCGCTGCCACAGCGCGATTTGGAGTGTTTACTGTTTATGCTCCTTTATTTGTGTTTTTGCTTCTAGATCTCTTCTTCTAAGTCTTCTGTTTCCTCCGGCAGTGCACACATATACTTGAGATTTTTTAAGGGATTCCTTTTTTCGTTGCTGTTCGCTCCCAGTGTGCTTACGACTTTCCCATTTGTAGCTTGGTCTCTGTATTTTTAGTTTGTTGCTACGCTGCGTTACAGTATTCTTCAATAAATATGTTGAATTCCTGCATTGGACATGTTAGCGCAGACGACAGAGAACATTTTTATAGTGAAACCCACAAAAAGTTGCAAACTGAATAATTTTTTTTTAATGAGTTCGTGAAAATGTATAGAATAATATCCTGAAAAGTTTACATTCCGCTTGGATGAAGAGTATAAAAAAAAAATTTTTTTCCAATTTTTTCAAAATTTTTAAATTAAATCAGGGAAAAAATAAAAAATATCCTAATAAAATTTTTCGCTAAAGCCACGGTATTCCTGGAAAAAAATAGTGAAGTAACCTTGTCACTCTGTGCGGCTAGCGCACGGTTAAATGCATACTATGAAACCTTTAAAAATTCTTAGCTGTTTTATCGAGTAAAATAAAGCTTTTCTTCTCTTTCCGATTACACGTTTTAAACGTTTTTCTTAGTGAATAGGAAGATAAATAGTGAGTATGAAGGGAAAATATATATTTATTTTTTTTTACTATTTATTTAACGTCGGCCTATTTCCGCTACCAGGGCCTATCACCGACGCCAGGAGACGAGTTACCCCCACCTGGAAATTTTGCCGAACCTCTTCCCTTAAGAAGAGTAGGGATCTTTTACTTGCCTAACATTTAAGACAAGGCACCGCCTGCTTTACATCCCCTCCGAAGGATGGTATATCCACTACGTAATCCTCGTCTGAAATTACGTAGACTCCGCGTATACACTGATATACAAGCCGCTAGAAGGTGGGACGAGAACGCTGTATTTCCCAAGATGGGTTACCCATCCAAGTACTAACCGCGCTCGACGTTGCTTCAATGGAATATCGACCGACATTCACATTGAAGTCGCCTCTACGCTCGCCCCTGGGAAAATATATAATTATCAATGCATACACAAACACCACATATACCCGCTGAATCGCTCGCATGAATTTTTACGTGCCTTTACTGTATTGTATTTATTACAGGTACACCTATCCACATTTCATCTATATCCAATGGATTCCTTATACATTTGTTAATGTATTGGAAGATTTTTTCATAGTTATAAGGATAATATCGTGAAAATCGCAATTTCTTATCATGATCTGATTGATCATATTTTCGAAAAAATGCATACAAGTAAACGATTTTGTGTTTGAACATTCGAAAAATATACATTTTTTTCAGAAATAGTGATATTTTATTTTTTCCAATGCGTCAATATCTCGACAAATTAGAGCCTCCAATACATATATTTATCAAAAAAAATCATCAAGCAAGGAAATTAAAATGATTTGAGATGTACTTTTTTTTTAATCCTTGTTACTACAACGTAATAAACCATAATAATCATGAAGTGTACATACTTTTCAACAGTTCTCAATGAAGAAAGAATTTTTTTGAAGGGCTTTTATTTTTTTCTATATTGTTTATTGCGACGATTGAGTTCGGGCGTGATAATATATATAAGTATATTTTTTCCTATCCATCCTTTGCTTGCATTGTTTGAAACAAAAAAGCATCAGAAAGCTACCATTTCCATCTTTTAAATGAACCAACACTCATATAGACTGAACAAATTCTGATTTAGTGACATGTAATTCAGTGCGTCGGTGTCACAGGCATGCGTATTCAAACGCGTGCACGCATGGATCTCGCTCTGAGTTATAACGTTACACTTAACTATTTTTTCCGGGAAAACCGTGGCTTTAACGATAAATTTTGGTAGGACCTTTTTTGTTCATAAATACGTGATCTATCCATCTGTATTTTTTATGTTTTTCTAGCTTGATTTAATTTCAAGATTTTGAAAAAAAAATTTATTTCACTTTTTTTTTATTAGAGAATATTATTTAGGTATTAAGCAAATCACAACTTACATAGTTTTTTATTTATTACGAAATTATCTACTGTGTATTGTTGCCCTAATCTGGGCACGCAAATATACTAGTTAGCTAAATACTTTAAAACACTCATTATTGGAAAACCAGTCAAAACAACCACTCTTCTAGCTAATACTGACGAAGTATTGAATTACATGATATGATTCCTAGCACTTTAAAGAAAAAATATATGTTGAAAATACTTAAATTATTTATTTAAATTCAGCCCATTCACACTTTTTTATTTAATATGAAACTATCTACTTTCTGTATATTGGTACCTTAATCTGGTCAAGCTAATATACCACTTAGGAAAACACTTCAAAACACTCAGTATTGGAGAACCAATCAGAATAACCACTCTTCTAGCTAATACTGACGAAGTATTGAATTACATGATAGGATTCCTAGCATTTTAAGGCAAAAAAAATATTGAAAATACTTAAATCATTTATTGAAATTATTTAATTTCGTAATAAATAAAAAAGTGTGTAAGTTGTGATTTGCTTAATACCTAAATAATATTCTCTAATCATGATAAAAGCAAATAAATAAAAAATAATTAGTTCTCTTTTTTTATGTTCTGCACCCGAGCGAAATGTAAACTTTTCAGGATATTATTCTAGACAATTTCACGAACCCATTAAAAAAACAGTTTGCAATTTTTTGTGAGTAAATACCTACTTCGACTGGACTAATGTACCCAGTATTTCATTGCGTATGTTTCTATTCCCTTATTCGTATTCCTTCCTAATAATGTTGACATTTTCTGTCGTTCCTTTAGTCCTATTGTTTTTGCGAGTAGTTGGACGATGTACCTTCAGCTTTCCTCAGACTTCTTCTCTTGACTTTTGATGATATACCTATGTTTGTTCGTTGATGTGCCTTTAATGAATGTTGTCTGTAGTCTGGTGATTCCCCAATGTGTTTTTCTAGTCTTTCGAGCACTAATTGTGCATTGTATTTGTATTCTACATTGCAGAGTGCTATTCTTTTGTAATCATCTACACTCTGTGGTGAGTTTTGGGGAGGGATAACTTGTATGGTTGTGTTTCCTCTATAGGTAGAGGTGTGATTTCCACCCATGCTCCGGTGATACTTTCGAGAGTTTGCTTCTTTAGCCTTTCCGGTCCATAGTGCATTAATTCATTGTTTATTTTGTCTATTCGAGATGCAATATTTCTTCTAACGCTAGCCATTGTTTCTAGCAGTTAATCCTTTGATCGTGGCTTGCCCAAGGGCCAGTGGGCCGTTTCTTGTATTAATTATGTTCTTTCTTTGCGTCCCCTTCTTCCTTCAATTTCTTAGTCCAATGTTGCAGTGTATCTTCTAATGTGGGTATTCTTGTTTATTCCATATTTTTCAGATATCTGTTGTCTTGCTTTCTTTTTTTTTTCGAAAATTTCATTTCATATTTTCTCCTCATGGCATCTCTCTGCTTCTCTTTTTTTTTTTCTTTCAATGCTTTAGTCTTGCGTTTATGTTTCATATCCGTTATTGTTTGTATGTGGCGTTCATCTTTTATAGATATTCATATTTGTTACCTTTCCTTTTTTGATGGGCTTCTCCCTCTAACATTTTCCTTGTCTCAATTTGTATTTTTGAAATAAGTGATGTTCAGTCTACTTTTTCTATTTCCCCGTGCTATTTCTTCTGATATTCTTCGTGTTGTAGTAAGGAAATGTTCCAGGTATTGTTTAGTATTTTGTTATTGCCTCTTTTTGTATTTCGACTTTCTAGTTCTAGTTTCCCATATATGTGATTTGTATTAACTTCGGCTCTCCTTTTTGATTTAATATTTTTTTAAAAATACTAACCTAATTTGACGTCGTTCTTTTTAACGCTTGTTATAATTACACAGGCACACAAAATAAAAAAGTGGTCTTTTTCTAGTACTCCATTGGGTAATCCAGATGTATTTCGACCTGCTGAACACGAATCGGGTGTCCGTTTAGCTCCATTGGCCACCATTTTTTTGTAAATTGCGAAAATAACTTAAAAAAATTCATAATTTAGGTTATTTTGGCGATTTACTAAAAATTGGTGGGTAACGGAGCTAAACGGATACTGGATTCGTATTCAGCACGTCGAAATACATGGGGGTTACCCAATGGAGTTCCAGAAACAAATCACTTCACTTTTTTTGTGTGTCTATGTAATTACATTTCCATACGCGAATTCTAGAAAATGGCGGAGGATCCGGTGATATTCATATAATTACACAGACACACACAAAAAAGGTCTATTTCTGGGACTCCATTGAGCAACCATGTATTTCGACATGCTGAATATGAATCAGGTATCCGTTTAGCTCTGTTACCCACCACCATCATCATCAACCAGCAATTTGCGTCCACTGCTGGACATATGCCTCCTGTAAATATTTCCATCGATTCCTATCTTGTGCCGTCTGTATCCAATTTCCCTGCAACCGCTTTATGTCGTCCGTCCACCGCGTGGGGGGTGGGACTCTACTTCGATAAGTCCCTTGTCTAGGTCTCCACTCCATGATCCTCTTAGTCCATCGAACGTCACTGAACCTTGCAACATGACGTGCCCAGTTCCACTTTAGGGAAGTTATTCTCTCTATGGCATCTGTTACGCCTGTTCTCTGCCTTATGATTACGTTTGATATTCGATCCCTCAGGGATATACCCAACATCGATCGTTCCATGGCTCTCTGAGCGACTCGTATTTTGCAGATTGCTTTCTTCGTCAACGTTAAAGTTTCCGCCCCGTAGGTCATTACTGGGAGAACGCATTGGTCATATACCTTTCGTTTAAGGCTCATTGGGATATCTGCCTTAAGAACATCCCTCAATTTACCAAAGGCTGCCCATGCCAGTCCTATCCTTCTGTAGATTTCGCAGGTTTGGTTATCTCGGCTTATCTGAATTTCATGCCCTAGGTATTTATACGACATTACCTGTTCTATCTTAGATCCACCCACATATATATTGTCGCTGAGGATTTTTGAAAACTGATTTTTAAACCGACTTCTAGCGATGCTTCATACATGCTCCTTAGCATTTCACTGGCGTCTTTTGCATTGTCCGCTATCAGTACGATGTCGTCAGCAAAGCGCAAATGATTTAGATATTCTCCATCTATGTTGATGCCTTTTCGATCCCAGTTTACTCTTTTGCACATAAGCTCCAGTAGCGCTGTGAATAGCTTTGGTGATAAAGTGTCGCCTTGACGTACCCCTCGACCAATGGGGAATTTGTTGGCGTCTTCATGAAGTCGGACACAAGCAGTTGCGTTTTTGTAGATGTTACCTTTCAGTGTTGCGTATCTGTGGTCGATCCTACTTTCCGCTAGAGCTTTTAGCATAAATTTCAGGTCTACCGTGTCAAATGCCTTTTCATAGTCGACGAATATCAGTATGAGCGGTTTATTGTATTCAATAGACTTTTCAATTAGGCTCTTTATAACTTGAAGATGGTCGTTTGTCCCGTACCCTGTTACCCACCAGTTTTTAGTAAATCGCGAAAATAACCTAAATTATGACTTTTTTAAGGTCATTTTCGCGATTTACAAAAAAATTATGGCCAATGAATCTAAACGGGCACCTGATTCGTGTTCAGCACGTCGAAATACATATAGGTTACCCAATGTAGTACCAGAAAAAGACCACTTTTTTTGTGTGCCTGTGTTATTGTAACTTTAGATATTTTTAGCTAGTTTAACTGCCCTATTCTCATTAACGTAATAATTTGCAGAATGCGACCCATGTAACAAAAAAGGACATATCTGCGATCCGCAGAACGGAAAATGCATCTGTCCCCCATTGACAGAAGGCGAAGAATGTCAATATTGCACAGAATACACATGGGGATACGAACCTGGAATCGGTTGTAAGGTAAGAGCTCTTATTTATTTGCAAGGAGCCATTCCGAGGCCGGAAATGAATTAAGCCAAGTCTATTTACTTTTATACACCAACAGGCATAGCTGCCAAGGAAAGAAGTTATTTATATGCTCATTGGCGTTAGACACCTAGTCGGATTCGAAAAATATCTATGAATAATCCTTACTCTTATTTGTTTTTTGTTGTTGCTGACAAACTTTCGGGCTAATTTCATAAGCGCTAACTTAATTCATGTTTTTGTTTTGTGTCTTTTGTCGAGGATTGTTAAAAGATATTATTTGTCGTCGTGAGCTTAAAATTCAGTAAATTACTTAGCAAGATTCATTAATTAACGAGTTGGCTACTACTTGCTGCATACAGGCGACAAAAAATTTGTCACCATTAGCACATACAGGGGGTTATAAATAATGGTACATGCTTTAGCCGTACATTTCAGAATTGAGTAAAATATTGCTTAATAGCTATTTGCTTATGAGCAAGGTTATCCAGCGTGTTATACACTTGCTGGATAACCTTTACAGTTTAAGTGTAAACTACAACAAAACGAAACTTATGATTGTAGACCGAACAAATGAAAACCAACCAGACACGCTAAAGATATGAGGTAGTAAACAAGATGGTATACCTTGAAGCCCTTATGGATAATACCGGTAACTGCGAATAAATTCGCTGAAAACTACAAAAGGCAAGATCGGGAACTTGTCAATTAAGCAAAATTTGGCGGGACAGCAATATCACGAAATGCACAAAGATCGAACATGTTAACGTCCTAGCTTCCTCCATCTTTCTTTACACCTCTGGGACATGGACCGTTAGGAAAGCAGTTACGAGTTCCCTGGATTGTCCATCGTACCAACAGCTCGATTTTCCAAGAAATACATCCACCAAGGAAACTGTTATCTCCCGAATTCTCTCAATATTTGGTCACATCAACCAGAGAGAGGCAATGTAACACAAAACATAAGCGACAAAGCCTTTCATACACATAAAAAACCTGAAGTCTGTTGAAAATTTGGTCAATGTGATATACCTTAACCGGGAAAGGAAAATAATAATAAATGCTCGTGATCAGTGCATGCAACAAATCCCATTGGCGTTTAAATTTGGAGGGGGTGCAATTCAAAATAATTCTTACAAATGCTTATCAAATCAACGTGGCTCAGTGACATATGCCGCTTGACACTATCGACAATTCAATTCATCACTATCCTCCTTTCCCGGCTAAGGTATAGTAAAAGAAACCAAATACAACCCGAAACAAAAAAGGCGGCTATATGGTCTATCGGTACTAACAAGATATATAGGTATAAACGCCAAGTGACGTCTCTCTACAGAGCCTCAGCTAGCCGAGCGCGTTTCAATTCAAATGTGAATATCTCTGCTGCTATTGATCCAATTAAGCTGAAATTTTTTTCTAGGACTATTGGCATGTTATACTTTATACTGAGGGAAACTGCCTATTGCAAGCTGAAAATTGTAGAAATTGCGTTTTTCTAGTCAATATTTTAAAAATGCTTTTCTGTTTTAGACGTGCAACTGTTCTCAAAGTGGTAGTTCCAACCTGCAGTGTGACCAGACACGTGGGAAATGCACTTGTAAGACAGGCTTTGAAGGTGAAAAATGCAACAGGTGCAGCTTTGGTTATTATGGGTATCCAGATTGTAAAAGATGCAATTGTAGCGTATCAGGTACTGTAGAGGAAGAATGCCAAAACGGCGAATGCAGATGCGATTCTGATGGAAATTGCAGATGCAAGGTGAGTCAATTTAGACAATTTTTTTCGTGGTATTTAGACTATTACATTCTAGGACAACGTGCGTGGAAAGAACTGTAACATCTGCAAAAATAAAACTTTTGGTTTGACGAAAGAAAATCCGAAAGGATGCACGCCCTGTTTCTGTTTCGGCAGAAGTAATAAATGTGTGGATGGTCATTTCAATTGGGATAAAATACGGACTGAAAAGATATCTAACGATGAAATAGCTGTAAGTAAACATTTTTTCAACGCTTAATCAACAGAAACATTGAAAAAGTACTAATTCAACTTGGGTTTATACGTGAGATTGTGTATGAAAATAGCTGCTTGTCGTTTGAAACTAGCAATATAGATTTCTAGAGAAATTTTGAGTTAGAATATCTCTAAAACAATGGGAAATACTGAGATTTTCTTGCAAATTTAGTGGGGGATAACCTATCCAAGAACTGATTTTTCATTACTCGGCTGATAAGTAGCTGATAATAACAGGCCAGGAAACGAAGACATTAATTCGGAAATAAATGAGCGAATACACTATACGATCAAATTATAGTGTTAAAACTAAAAAATTTTGTCCGCCATATTGAATTTAGTGTGACGTCATTTTATTTTCGTATTCTTCTCAGCAAACCCTTTCATTTGATACCCATATCATGGGGGTGCATAAAAAATAACTGGTCCGTCATCTTTGGGAGTCCGCCATATTGGATTTGGAATCACGTCTTCGTATTCTTCTCAGCAAACCCTTTCATTTGATACCCATATCATGGGGGTGCATAAAAAATAACTGGTCCGCTATCTTTGGGAGTCCGCCATATTAGATTTGGATGACGTAATTTTATTTTCGTATTCTTCTCAGCAAACTCTTTCATTTGGTGCCCATATCATGGGGGTGCATAAAAAATAACTGGTCCGCCATCTTTGGGAGTCCGCCATATTGGATTTGGAATGACGTCTTCGTATTCTTCTCGGCAAACCCTTTCATTTGATACCCATATCATGGGGGTGCATAAAAAATAACTGGCCCGCCATCTTTGGGAGTGCGCCATATTGGATTTAGAATGACGTCACTTAGCTAACCATGCATTGTCATCCAAACTAAATGTGTATGCAAAGTTTCAACGTTGTCAAAGATCAGAGACAAAAGCCGCTTAAAGCGGGGAATTTTGAAGTGGTCAAACGCAATAGCGTTGAGCGATCGGAAAATGTAGAGAAAATGGTGACAGTCCGGCAACACCGCTGGTTGCTCCGGTCAGTTGTTGGTGCCGGTTGAGATTTGATTGCGTTTGCGCTTTAAGAGCATAAAATATTGTTGACAAACTCGAACTAACCCGACACTAGCAACGGTAAAGTTCGGCAATTCCAGCATTTCTGTCTCGCTTTTTGAGGCGTGTTAATATTGCTCTCTCCGTTGAGATGTTTGCAACTTTGTCATATACGAATTCCTTATGGGTTAAACCATCTAGTAGTTAAAGATCTTTGGATTAACTAGTAATAATAGATTTATAAGTATTTCCAATTGTACAGCTTATACTTTTAGGATTAATGTTAATAAATTCAAAAAAAAGTAAATATAGAACTTTGATTGTCGGTTAGCCTTTATAGTACAGAAACGAAGACCGAAAAATCCCCCAATTTGGAAATAAATAGTGCTCAACGGATTATTATTTTAAGTTGTAGGGTTGACCTTTGGGAGTAACATACCAAAAGACGAGGGCCTCGTGCGTTAGGCAGGTGGGGGGGGGGGGGGGGTGGAAAGGGTCGGTTTGTAGGTTTTTCATTATTATCTCGAAAACTAAGCATCCTAGCGAAAAGGTCATTCTATACAAAATAAAAGTAAATTAAATTGTCTACAAAAAAGATCTTATTCATTTTTTCGCTAGGAGCAGTAGTTAAGGGCGTACGTGAGTTCGAAAATGCGAATAGCTGGAAAAACTGTGTATTGTGGGAGCTAATGCTTAACAAGTAGAAAATTTTATATTACAAGTATTTACAAGGCTATATTAAGTAATTGGTCGAGTTCATCGACAAGATCATCATCATCGTCGTCGCCATTGATGCTGACGATTGGAGGGTCGTTGGTACATGAAGCGCGGCAACTGCTGCATACAAGCGAGCAGGGTATGCCTGCTTTGCGTAGAGGTGGGTAGTACTCGTATGATTCGTATCATTGGTACGAATCCTTGCAGTGGTACGAATGGTACGAATCCCACAAAAATAAAAGATTCGTACATTTCGTATCGCCGATACGATTGATACATTTTGTATCACCGATGCGATTGGTACGAATATGGATTTTCGGTACCGGTATTGCGATGCGATACTGGGCCAGCTGTATAAGGTTAAACTTCAAACTGTGGATGGGGACCGCGCTTTTAAACTGGAGATTTCAGATTTTAAAATAAGTACTCATAATCTCATAATTGAAAAAATTCCCTGTTTTTATATGTAATATGATAGATATATTCGAAATATTTGATTATTACTATATGATTATTATCAATGTACCTACTGCAAGATAGCATTCATTTTATACGCAACGTACTGATTACACAATCTGTGATATATTACCCTTTTTTTACTTTTTTGTTATTGTTTTTTGTTTAGTTGACTTGCTACAAATGTACAAATATGTATATAATATGGTTAAATAAACGCTATCTATCTATCTTTTTACTAATGTCTAATGACGACGACGAAATTACTAATGTAATAGAAAGTGCTCGAAGGCCTAAAAGTTTAAACTGTACGGTTAATATAACATTATAATACTCTGGCCCTAACTAACACCACATATAATTATTCTGTAATCTATGCTGAACACTGTGGAGTGGAAGTGTGGGTACGAATAGTACGAATGGTACGAATCAGTACATGATACTGTTTCGTATCATGGAGTCAGTGGTATGAAACATACGAATAGTACGAATGGTACGAATAGTACGAATGGTACGAATAGTACGAATGGTACGAATCGTACGAATCTCTCGATACGAATCTTTTCTTGATACGGATTCATTTAGTACGAATCCTTAAAAAGAGTCGAATCGCCCAACTCTAGCTTTGCGGCACCCGCAACGGCCCCCGCAACCAGTTGTGCATCCGCAAAATATGTTTGCGACAGGATACCAACTAGAAGCGAGGCATGCGCATAGACAACACGCGTATTTAGAGTTGGGCCCGGAGTGGAAGCAAAGTGGGAGAGATAATGGGCGGTTCTTTGCTTGAAATGTTTTACACAGAATTGACATGGGGTTGAGCGATCTAGGAGTTAAAACATCTTTGAGTTAATCCCTCAGATATGTCATTTAAGTTGACAATTTCTGTGTCTATATTTGATGATTAATTCTTTTTTGTCGCAACTTTCACAAATTCCTATAATTGTTTTGGCTTGTCAACAAACCATCACCACCTTGACAGCGCAAAGGCTACTATTTAATATTGCCTCAACGAGATGAAAATACCTGCCAAAATGTTGTTTAACATTAATAAAAATATGTTAGTAAATAAAAGCATGTACGGATAGTGTAATAGTATTTTATATAACATGGTGTTTTTTTTACAAGTGGGGCGTTTATAGTACGAGCTGAAGGCGAGTGCTATAAACCACACGAGTAAAAAAAAAACACATTTTAGTCTCGAGTTACATACAAAAATTTTTATGTCGCCATTCAAAATTAGAAAACAATATAATTTTGTAAAAATAAACTAAATTCTATTGCTGTTTTCATAGAAACCAATAAGTTTTATTTCACACTGTGATATAAAATTTCTTTATAAAACACTTTCGCCTTTATTTCATATAAAGTGATCTTTATTGATGAGATTTTGAAGGTATAAAGTGGCCCATAAGTCACTAGTGAGATAAAGTAGTGAGCTAAAGTATACTTTAGATCACTAGTGAGGTAAAGTGATGTAGTCACTAAAGAGTAATTTTAATACAAAAAAAAAGTCCAAGCAATTTATTTATTGTCTTTACTATACGGAAAATTAACAAAACAAAGAATCCATGATTTATTTATATTTATGTTAACATTTATTGTCATCATATCGATTTTTCACAAAGAAAACTCCTCTCCTATATACAATTTTTCTCCATAACAACGTCTGTATCGCCTGACTCGTTGCGCTGCTCTCCCTGTATTTTTTTAGCAATAACAATCTTGTTTGAGACTGAATCTTCCAAATAACCCTCCGCCACGGTGGATGATTTCCACCCACCGTGACGTTTAAGGCTGGTAATGTCACCCCCAGCATTGGCCAAAAGAGTTGCCGAAGGAACGGCGCATGCTATGGCCAGTATACAAATCTGCATCTGGCAATTGCAAATAATCAACTACAATTCTTGGAATTTTTGAGAGCTTATTTAATCCAACGCAATGGACAGTGCACTTTCCCCTTTGAAAATTTACGAAGAATCTTTTGTGAGACACGTTTTGCGGTCTTAAAGACACATATTTTCTAATCGAATCAAGTGGGTTTACCGAAAATCCTTCATTTAAAACTGTGGAACTTCTTGATTTATTCGTCTTGGTATCTGGTATGGATATAGATATTGTTCTTTATCTTTTATATCTTCGACGCTTAAGTAGGTCAGTTCACCTCAACGGCAAGCACCGCAAACTCCCAATATCAATGCAACCTAAAAAACCGAGAGTTTCTTATCTTACCAGATGAGCCATCAGATGGCATTAGAGATGGTGCTGAGTGGATTTTCTTCGCAACAGGTCCGAACTGCTCCGAAAAGTACCATCTCTAATGCCATCTGATGGCTCATCTGGTGAGATAAGAAACTCTCGGAAACCCAACAATTAAATAGATAAAAGCAAGAACACCATAATAAACACCTACCTTTGACATAAGATGCTCATCGTCAGGGGCATCCATCAAATATTGTTCGATATGTGCTCTTTCCAAAATTTTGGCCTTTTTGGGTTTGAAATTTCTTGATCGGCTTTTTAAGTATGCCACAAGTTCTCCATATCTTGTTATATCAAAGTTCCTGTATACTTTTAAAGTCGCCTTTATCATAGAATATTTAGTCCACATCGAAGAAGGTGCAATTTTTTTACTCAAATGTAGAAAGTAAGCGAGAAGCACTTCTTCATTTACAGCACCAACTCCTCTTTTTTTCATCCAATTTTCAAATTGTAGATATTTTTTAAAATAGGTTACTTTGGACTTTTCTGGAATTAAATTGACTGTAGCTTCTTTGGCTTCTTGCAAAATATCGGTCGGAATTTCCATATTATATCTTTCACAATTTTCCATTTTGATGCTAATTACACAATGTTTATTAAACAAACCTCTGGTTACAAACAAAATGGATAACAACCACAGCTTTCAGAATCTACTTAGCAATAAGCTACTTGTATTTTATATTTTTAGAGAAACACTGTTGACTTTGACATTGATAACTGACAAAAAATCGATGACATGACATTTTAATAATTTTATTGTTTGTCACTGAAAAAGCATTTATTATATGAAAGTGTTGGATAAAATGTTGTATTAGACACGTGAGTTATTACATATTGGACAGTTAAGAAAATTAGCTAAACTTTACTTGTGTGACTTATATGTAACATAACTCACTAGCCTAATAAATAACTAGGATTTCACTCTTTTTTCTTTATTTTACACTTCTCAATAATGACATTGTTTTGATTCATTGAAACTGTCAAATAAATATCATTTTAGGATATGGCGTTACAAAAAAAATATTATGTGCTTTACATGGGAAGTAAGGATTTATACTACCTCGACTGTCCGAATCCCTTGCTAACGCTCGGGATTCAAACCACAGCTTCGATAGTGTAAATCTTCCTTACTTCCCTTGTAAATTAATATACTATTTATTGTTTTTAATATATTTGATTGAAGGTTGTTGATATTGACTACTGGAAACTGCCGGATAAATTTATGGGAGACTTGACTACTTCATACGGAGGATACTTAAGCGTAGACGTTCCAGGAGGTTACTTTCGGGTGAAATTAGAAGGAAATGGTGTTAGGCTGCAATCGTCAAGTCACAACGAACTTCAGTTCATTGAAACGAATTGGAACATTGCATCCAGAAACCCTCGTATGCCGAACAACTGCCAGAGTAACTTGACCAGGGCTTGCTTCATGGCAGTTCTACAAAACGTTACCTCATTTCTAATTGAAGCCAATGACAGGTAAGATTACTATAATTCTATTGTTAAGTCAGTTGTTTGGAGTTAAAAATTGTGGCAAGGCGGAAAAAAAAACACATGATATTGTATGTTGGGAAAGGTCTCGATCGTTTATTTTAGGAATAGCTTTATTGAAAAAGAAGTTTTTTGCCATTATTTTATTTCTTGACGCCCTTTGAGATAAATAGTTCGAGGCTATAAACGTAGGAAGCAAAGTAATTTTCTAAAAAACGATATATTTTCTGAAACTCCAGCAGAAAATATAGCATTCTTTATAGGTAATTTAAACATTCTTAAAATTTCTGACAAAATATCGTAAAAACCCAGGCTCAAGGTTAGGTAGACCAAATTACAGTCTAGAGGCTCTCCACCACAAAAAGATCCGTCACCAAAAGATAATTTTTCTTTTTACATAGCTAAAACATAACATTAGTTTTAAGGATTGTTATAAGGATTGTGTTTGATTATCAGGATTCAGAAGAATTTCTTACAGCAGAGCCCCGCTCAAATTGAATCAAACAATATTTACGAAAACTTAAAATAATAACCTCCACCATGTTCTTTTTTTTACCCTGATCCGGAGGATTCCACAACATTTCATTCACAAACCTAAAACCTAAATCCAAAACGATTTCCTGTGTCACCTGTGTGTTTATATTTTATCATAATTTATGTCTAACATTGAGCAGACTGATGTAGAGATCATACGTGCAAAAGTAAAAATTAAAAATATCAGAAGAAGGGGTGCTCAGTGGCGTACCCAGATTTTTTTTGGGCGGGGGGCAGTCCGTTTAAAATAAAGTGACCTTATTTCAATCTTACTAACGCAGGACATAATAATAATTGATGAGTGAGGGGGGGGGAGAGAAATCTGAAAAAAAATGTTTCCCAGAGTCTCAAAATTTATAAGGGTAGGACTATTTTAAAAACATTCTTTGATAAGCAGGAGAGCGCCAAATGTAAAAAAAAATACGAAACAGAGGCGCCATATCATGGGGGCGGGGGGCAGTACCCCCTGCCCCCTAGCTCCGCCATAGGACTAGTGCTTATGAAAAATTATGCGTATTAACAACAGTGGTATTGGCAATAAAATACAACAGTTAAATGAAGCTATAATAGATTCCACTTACTGCACTACCTACTAATGTATCAGGTCAAAAATCAATAAGCCAAATTACTGAGTGTGCTTTAATATGCAATAAGTAAACTATGTGCTGTTGATGGAAATGGAAAAACAAAACAAAAATTCTCATGATAGTGCCCTTTCACAAGCAGCGGCGGCCAGTTAAAAGATGTCGAAATAACAATAGATGATGAAATAAGGGGCAATTGGCTAGTAAAACTAGAGTCTAATGAGGAAGCGGGTGGTTATTTCAAATTAGATGTGGATAAAAACGCAGAATTTATACATTTGTACATACATTATAGAACTTATGCATTTACAATAAATTATATACTCAATTTTAACCGATTTATTATAAAAAAGTTGCCAAAGTATCGCAAAAGTAAGTAATTTATTGTATAAGAATCTCGTAAAAGTTATTCAGCAGATGAAATTAAAAGGTGCGAATATTTTTTAAGAAAGTGGAAGTTTTACCAATTTTAGTAGCTTGAACCTACTTAAGAAGAAAATCTTAAATTATTTTAAGTTTAAGTTTAATTACTGATTTTAAGCTGCAAATGTAAATAATAATTATATCAACCTACCTACCCGTCAACAAACAGGACTAAGAGATCAACCCAACCTTTCTATGTAATACACAGCCTACTAACTAACATAACATAATCTAATCTAGCTGTCATTCTTATATTATTTATTTTTCCATTTAATTTAGGAGTGTTTTCTTACCGAATTAATTACCGGAAATTTTTCAAGTAAATGTTTGTTATTCCGGCTACAGTTATTTTCCTTCGCCTATAAGCTTTTTGATTGATTGATTGATTTACCAGCGTGCGGTAGGCATTTCTGTCACTCCCAAGGATTATACAGCTGGGCCTGCTATGTCCACGTTGGGTTGGACTAAGGTCATGCTTGTTGCCAGCAGCGAGTGCCACATGGCGCATGGTAAAGGAATATGGGATGGGAGGTGTAGGTATTTGTGAGATGCGTTACCGCATTGTGTCGTGAGGGAGCGTTTAAGCTCCCTTTTTTTGTATTTTTGGTTCTGGACTTCTGCCTCTTCTGGGTCTTCTTGTGATATATGTTGCCGCATTGTGTCGCTGCTGTTTGTGCTCCTATTTTTGTTTTTCTGCTTCTATAAATCTTCTTCTCCGTTTCTGATTCTGGTACTTCAATTTGTTCATTGTTCTTAGGGAGTATTCATCTATTTTGTGTTCCACTCCGCTGGTCCAACAATCTTTTGTTGACAAAAAAAAAATTGTAAATATTGTTTCATTTAAGATACGGCCCTGCCACAAGACCGTCACCTATAAGACTTTTATGTGACGGTACCAGAACTGTTTATACAATTATTTTGTAATAGTTGCAATAGGCTTTACAAAATATCAACAATATTTTATAAGATGGTGCCAATTTTACATTTATAGCTGCCGTAATAACGTTTTGAAAGTGTTTCTTTGAGAGTAATGTTGTTTTATAAAATTTGTATCGGGAACATTTCTGCAACTTTTAGAAAATACCAAATTGCTGGTTGGGTGACCTGCTCGATTATCAAAAATATTTTTTTAGGATACATGAGGTGCTACTGGATACCGCAAAATCTAATATACCTACGTACCCATCGAGTTATTCCGTTGAAAAATGTGAGTGTCCTAAGGAATACACCGGTTTCTCTTGCCAAGACCCTAATGAAGGATATTTCAGGCACTTTCCCAAAAATCCCAATGAAAAATGGATAGATCAAGTAATAGGAAAAGCGATACCTTGCGAATGCAATGGCCGATCAAAACAGTGCCATCCAAATACAGGTCAATGCACGGTACATAAAAAGTTACATTTTTTTATTCACTAACTCATTTCTCGTTTTTTTTAAGAACTGTACTGAGCATACGACAGGCGCTCATTGCGATCTGTGCGATGTGGGTTACTACATGGATAAAGAAGGAAATTGTTCGGCATGTCTTTGCCCCACTGCGAGCCAAAATCACGCAGAAAGTTGTTCACCAGAGAAAGACAGTTTCATTTGCAAGTGCAAGAAAGGTAAGCTGTTACACGATACCAACAGGTAACAAGATTCAAGCAACTTCACTACATCACACGTATTATAGATCTATAGATCGACTGGTGTGACGTTACGTTTGGAAACGTCCCTGTTCGGGGCCCGCTACATTTGATAAGTCATTTGAATGAGAAGCCGTGGTGATAATACTCCGATTTTTTGCACATCAATTAATTGAAACATAAATTTTCAAATAACGCAAAAAAAATTGTTAAATGCGCCTATTCTACATCTGACGTCACGGCCAATGCGGATCCATTCGATAATTCGAATTTATTTGTCGAATTGTAAATTTGATGGCCAATAGAATGCTGGGAACTGTTTCAATATAACAAACACTTTTATTTTATCAACATAAAAAAACGGTTAAATTTACTCAATGATCGGCAAAATTTATAATATATATACCTCGAGCATAAAATATTGACGGTGAAAGATTGAGAGTTGGGGCTACCAAGAGTGCAGCGGTACGCCCGCGCCCGTCTGATAGTGCACACTGCCATACGCATCCTAAAGCAGATGCCGCTCCACTTTTAAAATGCCCAACTTACTTACTTACTTCAGTGTCAATACTTTATGATCGAGGTATAGGAAGGATAATCGTGTTGAGAATGATCTCTTAGCAATCACATATAGTTCTCCAAATATAAACCACTTCACATTATTTAAAAGAGTACCGAGAGGATATATATTGTAGTATCTATTTAAATAGAATATTGTTTTAGGTTACAAGGGACAATTTTGCGACAACTGCGATGAAGGTTACTTCGATAGAGATCCATCCCCAAACTCCATGACATGCGAACCTTGTGGCTGTAACCCGTTTGGTGTCATTAACGGAAAGCTAGGGTCATGCAACGAGTTCGGAATCTGTCAGTGTAAAGATGGGTTCAAAGGAGAGAAATGTGATCAATGCGTAAACGAAAGAGAATATATCAAAAATGGAATATGTACTCGTAAGTCTTCATTTATAGTCCTTCATAACATGACATATAAGAGTATAAGTCAGGTGTATCCCCAATTTTTTCTTGCTTTAAGAGTTAACAAACTGAACTATTTACAGTTAACATTCAGAAAACATAAAAGTGTATTCATATTTTTTTGTCAAATTAATAAAGAAAAAAGGAGGGAAACACGTGGATATTAGTTATAAAAAAATAACCTATATTTTCTATCATTTCCAGCTTGTGATGAATGTACGCAGCTACTCTTTTCTGAAATTGATAACCTCACGCTCGCTGTTGAGGATACTTTCAACTTATTCAAAGACGGCCTAAGTCCACCTTGGAAAATATTGACTGATACCATGGACAAGCATCATCTACTTTCGGAAAAATTCGAAAAGAAGAAAAAGGAGGCTGAGCATATCTTACAATATGGGAACCTCGACCACTGCAAAACAAAAATAAATACTATGGAGGATAAATTAAAGAAAGAAAATGAAGCAGCCGACGAAAATATCATCCATACGGACACTTTACATGTTTCCTCGAATGAATTAGCAAAGGAAGTTAACAATTTAAGTAAACAACTGAAAAAGATCGTTGAAAATTTGGAAAATTTTGGAACCAAACACGTAAATCTTAAAGATGCGCTGAAAAGAGCGCGGGAGATTCTACGGGAAACGAAGGAAATTTCAAAAAGATTCAACGAGAAGGAGGACCAAGAAACTTTTTACTTTTGTTCCAATATAACAGAGAAAATAAATACTATTTACCAGCCGCCCTCAAATATTCCAAAACAATTACTAGAGGATTTAAAAAACAAACTTGAAGACATCATTAACATCACAGCGGCTATTGAAAATATTTGTGACTTAACCGAAGAGAAGAATCTCGAAAATGAAGAACGGATCGCGAAAGTTAAAGAGAAAATTGAAAAACTTAAAAATGGCAACGAGGCGATTGAAAATACTGTGGAGGATATAATGTCAAAAATAAATGCCACGGACGATGTAATCCATAAACTCGAGACCGTGTACGAAGACTTGAAAAGGATATCAAAGTTCGAAGAGTATAAAGAATTAGAAAACCGAGTCAAGCGACAAATGCAGAGTCCCACGATAGATGATATTTTCGTAAAGGCGTTAGTCCACGTTCAGGAGCTAGAGAAAAAAATTGACTCTTATCAAAAGTTAGTTCTTTAATATTAGTTCTCACCTTGTCAAACGCGTAACTAAAAAAAAAACGAGGGTTGCATTAAATATTTTTTTTTAAAATGGGTTCTGGATTATCATACAGTGTGTGCTATTTAATACCGCAACACCCCATTATTTTGGAACGCGTTGGCCGATTTAAATTTCTTTTTTTTTGGATATAGTGCTCGATGAGCTTTATTTGACTGTTTTGAAAAATTTATAATTTTCATATTTTCAAGGCCTACTAAGCTCCTCTCGCTGTTTTCACATCTATATGTTTTACAGGAAATCAACAATACTTGCTTTCTTTTAATTACCACGGGTCAACAAAAAAAGATCATCTTATCTATGTTTTTTGACATGCCGAAATCGATATTAAAAAAAAATCTATCTCCAGTTTTTATCCGCCAAAAAGGGCAAGAAAAAGGTCTTGTTTTATATAATCTAACTTTTCGACCCGCTGAAGTCAATTTTGGACAAAAAAAAAATTCAATCATGTCAGTTTCCCTCTACCACACCCTTTTATCACCTAGGGGTGGCACGATAGAATTTGTTTTCTCAAAATTGGCTTCAGCACATCAAAATACTTCAGAAAAGCTAGATAGATCAGAACTTTAGGACAAGACCTTTCTTTCTGCAATTTTTAGGGGATACCTAATCGCCCAGTTTGCGGCTTCGGCTTCGCCTCAGCCGCAAATCCTGGGCTCAACACAAAAAAAGAGTGCGTTCTACTCCTAGTAATATAATATACTATTTTCTATTTCACACGAATTAGACAATTCGACAATCTGTCAAATTATTTTGGCAATATATTTTTCATTCGTTAAAGAGTTTGTTTTTCGATTGCCTTGGTTACGTTTGCGCGAGTTAATTATAATAAGCCTCGTGTTTGTCCACAACAACATAATTTGACAGGTTGTCGAATTGTCTGATTCGTGTGAAATAAAAAAAATAATTTTTGCTATTAGCTACCACTACCGAGAATTTTCGCAGAGAGAAAAGTTGGGCGTCTAGTCAAAACGAAGCTACTCACGAAAATTCAGCCTGTTACTAATCATTAAAAAAAAAGGGCAATGTACTACTATCAGGTTGAGTGATTATTCTCAGCGGTTGCATTCCCTAAACGTGCCCAATGAACTTTTTCTTTGTACAAAACTTTAAATCATTTCGTTCTGTTTTTGCAATAAAATAGTTTAATAGCATTTTACTATTTTACTCCAGAAAAATACCTTAACTTAACTTAAGTTCGAAACTCCCATAATTTTGGGAATATTTTAGATTTGAAAAAAACGTTTTGTAGCTAAAATCGTGCAGATTAATCCACTTGCCCCAATTGAGAATATAACTATTCATATGAAAAGTAGAGATGAAAAACCCACTTGCCCCAGTCACCGGGGCAAGTGGGTACTACAGGTGAACTTAGAACTGATTTTTTTTTTTTTAGAACACCGTTGAATTAATAAAAATAATATATGGGTATTTTGTGAGTATAACATACTATTTCTTGTTCAAAGCACACCAATGTATCTTAATTTTCCATAAAGTTACGTGACTTCAAAGTCAACCTTTTAAATTTTTAGTCCCCACTTACCCCACTCCACCTTATATGGGAATATATTTTTTTAATTACTGACTACTTACATTAACAAAATTGCGACATTTTTATTTAAAAATAATGTGAAAAAGTATATTGTTTCTGTCATAACTTCTTTGTTTTTTATGCTATAAAAATAGAAAAAAAATCATTTGAAAACCTAATTAATAGTTTTTCATTTTGGTTATTAGCGTTTTGGGCCTAAGTGCCATAGTTTTTGATATATTTATCATTTAAACTAAATACTTCGTCTTATATACGTTCGGACGCCACCTTTAGACTTCCAGATCTCCGAAACTCTACAAAAATTAGAAAAAAACAATATTCATTCTTAATTTAGTAGCGTTCTTATTTGTCTTTAGTATGTTTTTGCTCAATGTAATACCTTTTGAGTTATTTGACGAAAACGTATTATTTGAAATACCACTTTTTCAAGCTAAAATCCCAAATTTTCTAGTACTTATAAGTTATAAGTACTAGAAAATTTGGGATTTTAGCTTGAAAAATCTATCAATTTATATGAAAAGTTGCATATATAATCTTTTCTTCTTAAAATTTAATTCTATAAATTAGCAAGTCCTCGCAGAATATCGAAGCTTCTTTTTTTTAAGCATTTACTATTAAGCTGCCAAAAATGAACGAAATCTAATTCATATGACATTATTTCGAAGTTAAAACCTCTAGTATTTCGGTTAATTATTGCCATGAAATTAAAGATAATTTTGTCAGAAACAACTTTTATTTGAACAATTTTTTTGTAAATGCCATATTTTCCAAGAAAATAGAGAAAAATCGATTTTTTTATTAAAAATACTTCCCATAGGTTCCCGCGGATCCGTAAAACTCCTAAACTCTTTTTTTTTTCGTGAACTTTGGCCTATTTTGTACATATAACAAAAGTCGAGACAAAAGTTTAAGGTCTGCACAAATTTTTTTCGAGTTAAAGTAAAGTTTTCCGGTACTAATCTAGCAACATTGATACACACTGAGAGATGTAACTTTGCAAACAATATAAATACAATGTAAATAAGTTGCTTTAAAATTTAGTAATGCTTCTCGTCCTGTCACCGGGAATTTCCACTACTCGTGGGTGGCCTCTTGTGTTTAAAAATCGCTGCCCAAGGAATCACTACTTCTACATCCAGATTTTCTATCCAAGTCACTCTCAACGAAACATTTTGTATGTGGAAATAATTGTTTATGGAACTTTAATAATATAATATTTGAAATCCTCTACCCCAAAAACCCATAAAACGATACCCCACATCGGTAGTGGGGTGGGGGTGGTGATAGGGGGTGGTAGTGGGGGTGGATAAAATAAAAAAATATGTTGAGGTTTCTGGTTCTTGTACACACACTAAATCACAATTTTTTTTCATCCCCTTTAATAATGGGGTGGTAATGGGGGTGGCTAACGCCAAAATATTTTTTGAGACCTTAGCTTCTCTTGTATATACTAAATACGAATTTTATGAACTCTTACCTGCTTGATTTACCTATTTACCCCAAATTTGAGAAGATGAAAATACAATCTAGTTCTAGATCTCATTAAAGTACATATGTGTACCAAATTTCAAGTCAATATCTCAAACGGTTCCAGAGTAAACGTGCGCCCAAAAAAAAGTTACAGACCGACAGACATACAGACCGCCAGACAGACCGACAGACAGACAGAAATGTTTTTTTCGCTCAAACTTAAAATCTCGACGTTTCATGACATTCTAAGCCTATCTGAACAATAAAAATTTTTAAAAATTTTTTTGTCGTTACTATACTTCCACTGGATGTGGAAGTAAAAATGAATTAATTACGAAGACACCTCAGTACTATTTAGAAACATCATCTCTTATTTTCAGAATCTTCAATTTCACAAAAGATGAGTGGAAAAAAATTAACGCCAGTGGATCATATGAGGCACTGATAACAGGAATAGAGGAAGCAAAAAAAAACGTCGAATTGTCCCGGGAAATCCTAGAAAAAGCTACTAAAATTATGGACCCCGGAGATTCAGATAACATCATTGATAAGGCGAATCTAGCTCAGGCATACTCAGACAGGCTCAAACAGAGAATAAACAATTTGAAAAATATATCAGAGAGTGAGATAAACCCACAACTTAATCAATAAATGATTATAATCATGTTTTCTAGGTCTTAACGTGATAAAAAGCAAACTGGATTCATTCAAATACAAAATACTGGAGAGTGGAAAAGCAAATAACGATTTAAATCAAATCCTCCACAAGATGGAGTCAGAAATAACATCGCAGTCTGACATAGTCTCAAAATTAGAAGAAGCCATAGGAAATAGTACAAATATTTCTGATGAGATGCAGCAAATAGAGAAGAAAGTATCTGATATACAATTGACGAGTCAATATAATTTTTTTAAAAAGTACCAAAAATACCTGAATTTAACCTCCCAGGAAGGTTAGTATTTAAGAATAATCAATAGTTGAAATAATTGGGTTTTTCACCTATTTATGTATTAAGGCTCATATTTTTGTGTGGAATTCATTTTGAAATTAATAATACTCATCCCGGACAAGTTAATTTGAGAATTTCATTTCTAGTTAAAATTAAACGAATTATTCTGCGAATATTTCACGGCCTCGGCGGCAAAATTAAACTGTTTAATTTTTTTTTTCTACGATTGTGTTGAAAATCAAATTTTCTAACTTCAAAATGAGTGCAGAAAATATCACTTTGCCGCACGCCGTGCGGCAAAGAATTTGCCACACGCCTTGATTACATCTTCACGCACCGGAATAAAATAGTGTGTTTACCTTAAAGAATTTTATGTTACTTACTGGTAATAACAATTAAATTCTATAAATGTACATTAATTACACATGAATTGCAATTACAAAGTCCAAATTTTCTTACTTCAGAATGACAGCGGAAAATGTCACTTTAAATAAAATCTGACAAGCAGCAAATTTAAAATTTTGGAAAGACTTTGAAAAAGGAAATAACTTCACAACCGTAGAAAAAATAGAATGTAACACACGTGTGGCAAGCTTCATTGCAAAACTCGTATGATAGGAACACTCGCTGCGCTCGTGTTCCTACTTTCATACATCGTTTTGCAATGAAGCCCTTGCCACACTTGTATTACAATCTACTATTCTACGATCACTTTGCCGCACGCCGTGCGGCAAAGAATTTGCCACACGCCTTGATTACATCTTCACACACCGGAATAAAATAGTGTGTTTACCTTAAAGAATTTTATATTACTTACTGGTAATAACAATTAAATTCTATAGATGTACATTAATTACACATGAATTGCAATTACAAAATCAAATTTTCTAACTTCAGAATGATTGCGGAAAATGTCACTTTAAATAAAATCTGACAGGCAGCAAATTCAAAATTTTGGAAAGACTTTAAAAAAGGGAAATAACTTTACAACCGTAGAAAAAATAGTATGTAACACACATGTGGCAAGCTTCATTGCAAAACTCGTATGATAGGAACACTCACTGCGCTCGTATTCCTACTTTCATACATCGTTTTGCAATGAAGCCCTTGCAACACTTTTATTACAATCTACTATTACAAAATCTCCGCATAAAAATACTCACATTCCGCAAGTGATAGATATTTTTAAGTTTTTCTTTAACATGAAATAACCCCATTCACATTGTGCACTTAGAAGTTGCGTATATTTTTTAAGAGTAGGGGCGGCATCTTAAAATAGTGCCGGGGGGCGGCAAGCATGTTAAAACCGCCCCAGCGTACGGGGGCAGTATAGGGGTAGTCACTACTTTTATTTCAAGTTAATACGTTTTTTGTACATTGAAGCAGTTTTGCAAAAAAAAAAATTCATCGAGTTTGGCAAAAAGAAAAGTTTTAAAAATGAATTGAACACCACACAACAAATGGGTTTTTGTAAAAAGACTTAAGTATTTAAAGTCTATTAAATATTGTTTTCCTCCTTTTTCTGAAAAAAAAAATTGATAAAATTTAAATGAGTCTTTTTACAAAAACCCAGGGTGTTCAACTCATTTTTAAAACTTTAATTCGCAACTTTCTATGTACTTTTTTTTCCGCATAACAGCTTTATTTTATCTTGGTACCTACTCATGTCACAAAATATGGCTTGGGTCCCATGACTCAATTCTAAGAAGATTTGACCAATCTAAATTTCACAAGCCGCGGCTGACATTGCAAAAGTAAACGAACAGTTAAATCCGGCTCTGTGTTCTGCAACCATTGCGTGTCAACAACACCGCCCAGATAGGCGGTACGTCGTTCACTATTGCGATTGCTTCCACTATACCATAATATATCCATCTACATTATAGAATTGAAAAGATATAGAATGATTAGTTTCAAAATCTGTGGGAATAATTCAACAATCATATTATTATGACCTATCGGAAATCTCATAAAATTTTATAATTATCACCTTTTGACTGCTACTACATTATAGCATAAAAAACAGCACCTACCTTTTTAATGTCTGCGACTCCCCTGATCTTTCTTTCGGTCGTAAATATTTCAGTTTTCATATAACCATATCTACATCTTCAATCTACTTTGTTATTTATTCACATAGGGTATATCTCATATAAAATACACAAATTAGGAAATTAGTTCACTAAACACAACGATTTAATGAGGTATCAACAAATTCATAGAACAAAAAAACAAATGGCGATTTGACGATTTTGTTTTTTAATACAATTAGTCAAATCCCTAGACTTAACACTTGTTTTGTTATTTGGTTCCGAATATACACAAACACTAACATAAAAACTTTAAATGCCCTCTAATCCTTTAACTTTAATTAAATGTACACTTTATTTATACCTATATGCACGACGAACTATTTGAACTACTACCGTACTACCTTAGCTGTTTTATTTCGTGCCGAAAGAACTGATTGCAATCACTAAACAGCCAATCAAATCGAGGTATTTTTGAAATCCTTGATCTCTATTGGTTGCTTACTGATTGTGTTCACTTTGTTCAGCACGAAAGAAAATACCAAGGCGACTGTTTCATCAAATCGGAATGTGTAAGTGAATTTATTGAGGGTAATTTCTAAATGAAATCATTTACACTGAAATAGTTTTCACATCAGCCCTGCTCACTCCTATTATTTTACAAAATCATTGTATTTACGTTTAGTTGGCCATCACGCCGCTCTGGCGCTACTTGTATTTGAATAACACGGCCAATAAACGGTACAGTTACCTCAATCAGCAGCTTTAGCACGAGAGAGACGCGGGGGGCGGGAAATCGAATGAAAGAGACAGACATATCTGATTTCCGTGCAAAAGACAGAGACAAAGATGCTTGTAGTGTCTGCAGGTGACGTAGGCTGTAGACCCTACCGGAATCTTTGTCTCTGTCTATTGCACGGAAATCAGATATGTCTGTCTCTTTCACGCGCAAATCCACGGCCATTGGCGTAAATCTGCATTTTACCCGACTGACACTACTTTCGAGCATATAGAGGAAAATAGATCAATTTTACAACAATGCGTATATTTGTTCTCAACACATGAGACATGAGGGCAAGGGACGCAAGAGGCGTAGTAAACACACCCAGAAAACAGAAATAACACGAAAGTAAACAATTCGCAAATTATACTATACGCCATATTAGAGAGCATCCCCTATACCGAACACATTATTTTGTACCAGCCAAGAGAATCGGGGATTAATAATTTTCTTATTTACAGTTGTGGGCCGTACAAACAAACAGCCATCTAGCACTCTCTATTTTCCTCTATATGTTCGAAGGTCACTACAGTCAGGTATCACACCATTATTGTTTACATATCTGTGTTTTTTGTATGCTGGACATTAAGCTAATAATTATTAAATCGATAGCGCAGGAGTCCGTTTGCTTATTTGTAAATAACGTGAGTTTCCAATGAAATTGACTAGAAACGACGCTGTTCTGTTGAATATTAAAAACTGTAATGGGTTTTAAGTGTTGTTGTTCTAACGAGGACGTGAAAATGCATATTATTGATTTGTAAAGAACGTGACTCCCAAGAAATTGACTAAAAACGACTGTGGTATTATTGAATTTTAAAGACTGATGGGTTCTGCGTGTCGTGTTGCAACTTTTAAAAATTCTAAGGACGTGAAAATGCATATTATTATTGATTTATAAAGATCGTGACTCCCAAGAAATTGCCAAAAAATGAATGTTCGGTTTTGTTCAATATTAAGACTAATCGGTTTTAAATGTGTTGTTACCTACTTCTAAAAATTCTAATGAGAACGTAAGCATGTATATCATTTAACTGTATTACAGGTATTTTGATACATTAGTTACTTTAACACTTTACTTATTTCAACGCAGTTTCCACATCTTAATACTTTTGTAATAATTTTACTTACTTTTTAAATGTATTTTTAAATGTTATTGTATTTATTGTAATGATTTTGCGTTAAATTAATAAATGATATCAATTTCTAGTTTCGAAATGACTTATTTAATTTTAAGGCCACCATATTAGACTATAAAAGTTCTGAGTTCTTTGACAAAGATTTTTTTATAAAAGATATTTTATGAGTAATTTGATAGATTTTTATTTCATAAAATATCTTTTATAAAAGATCTTGGTCAAAGAACTTTTATAGTCTAATGGTGGCCTAAGCAATTTGTTTAAAAATCGTTTAAAATTCCCTCCTGTACCAACCCCGCCTATATAAAAAAGGCGGGAATACAGCGCTACCCGCGACGTAAGTTTTGCTGTTTAAAAAATGTTGCCTATCTATATCATATAATATTCTTTAATCTATGTAAACAGTAATGGCACAGAAAAGAGAACTACCAGAAACGACACTTGAGCTTCCCGCCAAAATTCCATTGCCGCCATTTTGTTGTTGGTACATCCGTCAGTTAATTTATTGTTTTAGGTTAAAACAATTAGGCAATCCAACGACCTGTCAAAATTATTTTTCAATATGGCGCTGAGGGCATACATGGGGTTTATTTTAATTAACTCGCGGAAACGTAGCCAAGGCAACCGAAAAAAAACTCATTTAACGAATGAAAATAAAGGATTGCCGGATGTTTGCCGTCAGCGCCATGTTGGAAGTCACGTGGTTTGGATTGCCTAATAAAGTGCCGTAAATGACAGACTGTGACATAATACCAAAATAAATTCTTAAAAGGTTTTAGTGTTATTGTGCGGGGTTAATAGTAATTTTTAATAGCGATATGAGTAAACGAGGTGGAACCGTTTGCGCTGTTAAGAAATGTACAAGTAGTAGGACAGGAAAAAACATTAGTTTATTTAGGTTTCCTAAGGATTCCCTCCCAAAGGTATTTTATTATAGATGTAAATTATAAGATATTTCCAAGTAATTGTGAACCGTTCTTCTTTTAAGATCCGTATTGTGGTTGGAAGCATGCGATCGTGGGTATTTGGCAAGTAAAAGTTCAGCCGAACTTTATAACAATTATAAGTTGTGCGCACGACAAATGTGTATCAAAATAGATTGCTACTAGCAGCAGTAACAGCACTACCTACTATTTTTCCTTAATTTGGTAGTTTAAAAAGAAAAAAAATTCCCCAGAACGTCCTCCCAGTAAGAAATTACAGATTTTCTCAGGCGAGATATTGTATTGATTTTAATACATTTTGTGACTTTATATTAAGAATACTATTGTTCGTAGAGACAATTTTATCCAGTTTGCTTTAATAGTTTTAATATCCATTATAAATAGAATTCTTTTTCGAATAACGTAATTGTATTCAGCCTGTGTAAAGTTTGTTTATAAACATTCTGTTTAAATTTCCCGCCAAAATTACAAACAACAAAATGGCGAAGGTCACAAAAAAAACATCAAAGACGGTGCTGAGAGTGCCGCTTCTGGTAGTTCCTTATTCTGTGGTAATGGCGTGACAACTAAAAGCTGAAAGTAGTGACCTTTGACGAAATAGAGGAAAATAGAGGTCGCTAAATGGCTGTTTGTTTGTTCGGCCCACAACTGTAAACAAGAAATTATTAATCCCCAATTCTCTTGGCTGGTACTAAATAATGTATTCGGTAGGGGATACTGTCTAATATGGCGTTTGGTATAATTTGCGTATTGTTTACTTTCGTGTTCTATGTTCTATTGTGTTTTGTGGGTGTTTACTACGCCTGTCGCGTCCCTTGCCATACGTGTTGAGAACAAATATACGCATTGTTGTAAAATTGATCTATTTTCCCCCTGTACAGTGCTACCAGAATGAAAATTCAAGAATGTACCAACAAAGTAAATAAAACGTACTAGATTTCAAAAAATTGTACTAATTCAAAAACTAAAAGAATTGTACTAAATTTTACGATAAAGTACCAACCTTAGGAAAGAAAGGTACCAACAAAAGGCGGGAATTTTAAATTTAAACGGGTTTATCGTTATTTATTTTTACTGAATAAAATCAAAATAACTTTAAAAAGCTCTACCCACATTACATATTGTAAACACGAGAATAAAAAACATAAAAAAATACCGGTAAGCAGTGCTTTATTGATTAAAATAAAAATATTAGAACTTTTCAAATTCTGAAAATTAACAGTTAAGATTAATTTCTTCTTCTTTATATGTCACACAGGCATATGACATATATTACTCATATTAGGTACTTTAATTTTTTAAGAACACAATTTTTATTTTTTAAATAAGCTCTCAAATAACAGGTGCTTTTTTCCAAAAACAATCTTAGGTTACCTAAATTTGAGATTCTTATCTAAACTAACTTGCAAAAAGAATGATCAAAACAAAGACCAGAAAATATACGCATGCGCGTTCAGATTTGGGTATTTTGACCTTAGAATCAACTTCGACAAGTTTCTAAAATATAGGATGAAATTCGGTAAAGACTTGGCGTAGGTAAGGAGGGAGATATTTGACTGAGCTAATCTAAGATAAAAAGATCAAACAGAATGCCCAACGCCCAAGTCAGATTTCTTAAGTTTAGCTCAGTTCGCTGATAGAAAGAAAGCAACTAGCAATAGTTATCCTTTCTCTTCTATTATTTACATGAAATGAAAAAGGAAAGAGAATGCATCCTACGAATAGTACTAAAAATTGTACTATTTTGATGAATCTTGTCGAAATTGTACTAAAAATGTGATTGTAACACTAACGTACTAAAAAATATGCAAATGTACTAAATCTAGTACAATTGTACCAGTTCTGGCAGCACTGCCCCTGTAATGCTCGAAGGTAGTGATAGTCGGGCAAGATGCAGATTTGCGCAGCCGTCGTATCAAGTACAAGTAGCGACACAGCGACGTAATGGAAACTAAAGAATGCTTTTGTAAAATAATAGGAGTGCGCATAGCCTGACTGTTTACATTTATTTGTGCTAATCCGTTTGCTTATTTGTAAATAACAATTAAATTTTCTAGAAACGACGCTATTCTGTTGAATATTAAAAACTGTAATGGGTTTTAAGTGTTCTGTTTGTTCTAACACAAGGACGTGGAAATGCATATTGATTTGTAAAGAACGTGGCTCCCAAGAAATTGACTAAAAACGACTGTGGTATTATTGAATTTTAAAGACTGATAGGTTCTATGTGTTGTGTTTCTACTACTAAAGGACGTGAAAATGTATATTTAATTGTATTACAGGTATTTAGATACATTAGTTACTTTAACACTTTACTTATTTCAACGCAGCTTCAACATCTTAATACTTTTGTAATAATTTTACTTAGGTACGTTAGTTACTTTTTAAATGTTATTGCATTTATTGTAATGATTTTCCGTTAAGTTAATAAATGATCAATTTCTAGTTTCGAAATGACTTATTTAATTTTGAGCCCACCATATTAGACTATAAAAGTTCTTTGACAAAGTTCTTTTATAAAAAATATTTTATGAGTAATTTGATAGATCTTTGTCAAAGAATTTTTATAGTCTAATGATGGCCTAAGCAATTTGTTTGAAAATTGTTTAAAATTCGCGCTTGTACCAATCTCGCCTATATCAAAAAGGCGGGAATACAGCGCTGTCTGCAACGTAATGTTTGCAGTTTAAAAAAATACTGAGAGTTTCCTGTCTATATATAATATATAAGGGGCCATCCGTAAATGACGTCGCGCTCCAGGGGGGGGAGGGGGTTCGTAATTACGTGACTAAGTGTGATAAGGGGAGGGGGGGTTGATTTAGTGTGACGTAACGAAAAGAAAAATATTGTAATTTTTTTTTGGATTTCTATTAGCACCCCCCCCCCCTCCATGAGGCGAAAAATATCTAACGGAATCGAAAAAAACATAAGGGGGGGGTCTCTATAAACGTGACGTGATTTTGGGGGGGGGGCTAACTCAGTGTGACGAAACGCGACAATGGGGGGGGGGGGAGGGGGTCTAAAATCTCAAAAATTGGCGTGTCGTCATTTATGGATGGCCCCTAAGTGTAACGTTCTGTCTTACACAATAAAACCAAAGAATTCTACATCAATTTTTATTCACAGCCTTACAATCACTTGAATTCTTTAATAAGCACATGTACATTTGAGACTTCCGCACAAAGAGAGAGAGAGCGATCGTCACCCCAGGTTCTTATATATGTCCTATTAACGTCATTTTTTACTTCTTCACCCGATGCGTGCACGTGGTCTGCGAAAGTTCCGTTCCAGGGAAGTTTACGTATTCTTAGCGCGTTACCAATAATATCTCGTCTCCATGTGTAACGTTCTGTCTTACACAATAAAACCAAAGAGTTTTACACTCGGTTATACATCAATTTTTATTCACAGCCTTACAATCACTTGAATTCTTTAATAAGCACATGTACATTTGAGACTTCCGCACAAAGAGAGAGAGAGCGATCGTCACCCCAGGTTCTTATATATGTATACCTGCGCATGCGCGCTACATCTTATATTTCCGGATACGTCACACTAAGTCTTTAATCTATGGTTGCGTTTTGATGACCAAGATATGATTCCCCATTTTCGTCACCAGTAACAGTACTGGTACAGTACCCAGTACGTCTTCAGAACGTAACAATTCAGTTTTAATAATCGCCACTATAACCAAATAGCCATCATTTTTAGCTACCAAAATACAACTACTTGTGCTACTTGGGGGGGGTTTTTTAGTAATAGGAACATATAAAAGTACATACTAGTTAGTAGTCTACTTGATAAAAATGAAGTTATTGATGCATAAGTATGGTCCTATGAATTTGTTTGTTAGCCATCCATATATTTTATTCACACTAACTTATCTAATATTGTTTACCATCAATCCAATTTTTTCTCACAAGGGTTGCCTGCAAATTATAATGTTTATTAAGTTATACTACAGGAGCCCACCCTAAGTGTCTGTGCACCCCCCCCCCCCTCGATCCTTTAGGACAATGTTTTTCATAAAGATTAAAGCCCAAGGAACAATTTAAGACATGTCCAAAAAAAAAAATTGGCTGCACTTTCAAAATGGCGTCCATTAAAAAAAAAATTTCAAATATTGTTTTTGTCAATTAATACAAAAACTAAAAAAAGATGGAGAAAAACTTTCTGCACAAAAAACAGTGGATAAAATTGTCTACAATTTTGTTCCTATACAATATTTGGATAGGAGTTACCATTTTCCAGATACCACTGTTACCGTTTTCGAGATAAATGTCTGCAAATTATAATATTATTATTATTATTAATTTTTCTCAGTTTATTTTATTTTATTTTTATGTTAATAATATAAAGTTATATTATACGCCTTACAATAATTGTCACAGTTATTTACCGATATATGAATTTCCATGTTTTCTTAATTTTGGACTCATTTATCTGAAAAATGGTACCTAACTCCTATCAAAATATTGTATAGGCACAAAATTGTAGAAAATTTTATGGACGTTGTTTTTTGTGAAAAAAGTTTTGTCCATCTTTTTTAGTTTTTGTGTTAAATGACAAAAACAACATTGGCAACAGTTTTTTTAACATATGGCCGCCATTTTGAAAGTACAGCCAGTTTTTTGTTTCTAGAACATGTCTTAAATTGTTCCTTAGGCTTTAATCTTTATGAAAAACATTGTCACCAAGGATCGGGCGGGGGCGGGCATGTACAGCTAGGGAAGGCTCCCCGACTATTATTAAATTCATTTTTACTTACCTTTACCAATTGCGGACGGTAGGGATCGAACCTGCATGTCTCCGTTGTCCGTATTACAGTACTGACTCTTCTACCAACTGAGCTATCTTAGTGACCGTTATTTCGGATGCTAGTATTTATGGTGATGTGTATGAAGTCTTTATTATGTGAAATTGAATTTCTAGCCTTATTTAAAATATATGAAAATCTTTCAGGTTCTCTTTTTTTTTTTCTATTTTTTTATGTGTTCCCAAACCTGAATTTTTCGAGTTACTAGTATTTTTACTTATTTATAATAATTAAGAAGAACTTATTTAATTTAATTAAACTGTCACCAGTGTCACCTGAGAAGTACCTATGAATAGTTGTTAAACAACGTAATTATTACATTAACTCAGTGGCGGTTTGTTAAAAAAAATGTTTTCCCCAGATCTCGAAATTGAAGAGCAAAGAGGGAGAAATCCGAAAAAAAAATTTCTTCATCTCAAATTTGATGAGCGGTGGGGGAAAGACATGAGTCAACTATTTTAAGAATTTAAGTTTTAAGTTGAGGTACTTATACAAACTTGTTGGCGAAAAAATGGCACAGGTATAATATCAACATCTACAACATAAATAGAATATTTAATGGTCTAAAACAGACCTAATATTGAAAAGAAGTATATTTGTACATCGGTTTTATAGGCAACTATTACCTTAAAAAAAACAACTAACATTTTTTTCACAATTTTTACAAAAAAAAAAAACGGAATGAGCCTACCTCGTGACTTGCAAGATGACGCCTTAACTCACTCACCACTAACCTTTCTAAGAGTACTTACTTAAAAATTTTATAGTAGAACACGCAACGGCTAGATTTTGCTTTTTAATGCATTTTAATCTAATTTTATTATTAAAAGAACTCGATACCTGCACAAATAAACTGCCGAATCTTTGCAAACTCTTTCGAATATAAATTATTTTGGATATTGTTAAAAAACATTATCCTCGAATAAAAACGCTAATACTTATCTCTCACGACACGGTTTATTTTTTTTTTTTTAAACTTTACACTCTGCTTACGATATCAAAATGCCATTAGCGAGTTTTAAAGTTTGTATAATCCGATAAAATATAAATAAATTTAACACCGAAAAAAGACGACAATATGACGTGATGTGTAGCATGTCATTTTAATGTCATTTATAAGACGTCATTATGTCGTCGATTTTTAGTGCATTGACGTCTTTTTGACCAGAATCACCAGATTTTGACGTCATTATAACATACCCTTGCTACCTGGGTACCAACAAAAAGATGGCGGCAATGGAATTTTGGCGAGAAGCCCATGTGTCGTTTCTGGTAGTTCCCTTTTCTGTGGTATGAGTCCCTAATATCAGCGGCATACGCACTGATCACTCCCAGAGAAATGGATAGACTCCGGGGTTATCAGCACGCTAACCCTATGCCCACGATGTACCTCCAGAGAAATTGATGGACTTGGGATACCTCGAGGACACGAGATTTATCCAGATTTTCCAGAAAACAATAAAGACAGCAAAAATAAAGAAAATGATAGTACGCGGAGTCCCTAATATCAACCAAGTCGGTACCTATTATTATTATTATGAAAGGGGTGGTTTCCGACAATTTAAGGGTGAAGGAAGGGTCGAACCAGCGTAAAAACAGCATCCTCGAAACCAGGGGTAAACGTCTTTAACAAGAAAAAAAAAGAAGCAATTTTACACCCCCTGACAGGGTAGATTCCACCCTCAAGGGCGGTTGTGGCCTACTACCTGACATCACTTTTCACCATCTGTTATATCCCCATGAAAAAATAAAGAATCCTTGCAAAAATAATCGATGCCAAGCTGTCATATGAGAAATAAGCAAAACGGAGGGGTATTTCAGGGGGTGCGCATGACTAAAAACTTTTTTCACCCTGTTATTCGTGACTCGAAAACGGGAAGAGGAATAGATCTCATAACTTTAGCACGATTTTGCTTTTTTGGGAAAACCTCGACTCCTTATACTTCCACTATCGTTAAGATGATGCGATTGTTAGATTATACGAACCAGTATTTTTTTAAATTTCAATAACCATAACTTTTTATTCATTTTAAAAAGGATTATAAAGATAGTATGAAATAAAATATTATACGATACACGTCCGGTAGGTCTCATTACAGTACTCATTTATATTTCGGACTCGGCTCCTGAGTCGTGTCGTCCATAAAACAACTCGTACTGTAATAAGTCACCTACCGGACTTATAACGTAAATTACTATTACAAACTTGTCTTGAATACATTTATTTTTTTTAGAAATTGTTAAACTGAAAAATAAATTAAACAGCACAAGAGACCAGTTGGAAAACCTAGACATCAGTACTACCTATTTTGACAGTATTAAAAAGTACAATAGCGAAAATAAAAACAAAAACTTACAAGCCATTCAAGAGAAGATTGAGGGATTACGGAACAAGATATACTATGCTAAACAGGCTGCAGATACGGTAGGAAAAAAGAGGATAATTCCGTTCTTACATAATTACATTTTATATTCTATTTCAGATAAATGTTGCTATGAATTTGACGAATTGCGTTATGTTCTACAAATTACCCCAGACAGAAATATTCCAAAGCTTGTCGATAACATTCAAATGTAAGAATTGTAATTTGTTTGAATGGTCTAACAAACATGGAAAATCGCTGTCTTTAAAAATTGAAAATTCCAAACCAGTACTCTCAGTGGAAAGCGAAAAAATTATTATAGATAATGTAGAAGACAAAGAAAGAACTGTTAACATTGAAAAGTAAGTGAACTCCAGAGACCAGACCATTGCGTGATAAATAAGAATAATTCATTTTTAGATTCGGTTCTCTAATAAAAATGCAACTTGAAAACTTAAAGAAAAGTAAAAAAATTGACTCCTATTACTATGTTATCGATTCTGATGATGATATTAAAATTGGCAGCACGGCAAAACCAATTATAGAAAATTCCTACATATACAAGGTTTTGCTGAACGAGAAAAACTTTGGTTTATGGAAATTCACTAGAACAGAAGGGCACTGTACGGGACAGAAAAGGTAAAAAGGTAAATTTTTGATGTGTTGAAATCTGTTCATTATATTTATTGCAGGGAAACCACAGACAATCAAGCAGATAACATTAATACCTATTTTAATGGCAATGGGTATCGTATATATGGTAGAAATAAGAAGTTGAATCCCTCGAAATTAACATTAGGATTTGATTTCAGCACGTTTGATGAGAATAGTTTAATTTATTTAGCCCAGGAGGTAAAAGCATTCAAATATTATGTTAATTTTTATTTCATTGGTGACTTTCTCTAGAGATGCCATTGGCATATCTCTACAGACAATCACTGGTTCCTGTTTTACCAATTCCTATATGGCACCTAAATAATAAGCTTTGGTGATTTTTTGCATCATTATTTTCTTTTATAAAGCAAAAAAAGCAAGTATGTTAATCATAACATAAAACGTTATTTTCTCAACGATGTCTGTTTGAGTGTTTGGCAATCTGTCCGTTATTGGCCCCTAAAATTCTTTACTATTTATGTGAAATTTAACATCTAGGTATGCAACTTTAACTGAAAGTAATGGTTTATATGTTTGATTTTTGGGTTTCTTTGAAAATATTTCGATAAAATATAAAAACATTAGAGAAATAAAACGAGGAAAACTTTCTTAAATACATATTTACTTTTTCCTGATCTCTTTTTATAACTCTAGTTTAGAAGTGCCCAAATAGATTTTAAAAATAGTTACATAATTTCCCACATCTTAATTTTTAAAATATTTTTGAAAATTTGCACTTCAAGTATTATTCATTTATAGGGATTACTTTCTTAGATTTTTCATGTTTTCCAGTTATCGTTTCCTACTCTAAAGGAATAAAGAATAGTAATAATAAGTGAACTCTACTGGTTATTGACCAAAGTCTTTTGGCTCTCGTTCCTTCTCCTGCATAATGGTCTTATCAGTTGTTTGCATCACTTGCAAATTTGGTGGAGAGATCTTCAAGTCTTATGTCAATAAGAATAATATATTAGAATTACCAAAATGTCGTATTTTGGAACGAAGCAAAGAAGTTTTGCAGTTTTTAAATTAATTAACACTGGTTTACAGAGATTTAGATACAACCTGTGACCATATTCTAGTCTTGGTCAACATACTGACTTATAAATGTTAGTTGCTGTTTGTATGGAATCATCTTGATTTTCATAAGCGCTCTGAATAGTGTGTCGGATGGCTGGCTCTAGCGTTCACTAACCCAATACCGAGGTATAATCAAATACAACCTATTTCATTTTATTCAACAGATTTTTTTACATAGAAAATCACTTTTGATGACACTCTTCATTGGTCGAGACTGAAGTTACAAAAAAAAAACTAAAAAAAATGAAAATAGCAAAATTCAAATTTAATCACGAATAACTTTAAAACAAAAAAGATAAAATTATATATATTTTTTAATTTTATAGTAAAAACAATTCTTTTTAATTTGATGTGTAATTTGTTACAAAAATAATAACTTTAGAAAATTGACGTTAATTTAGATGGTACACAAATCATCATCTCTGGCCAGATCACCTCCTCTCATTGCCAATGTTTCCCTTTTGTCCTAACATCCACTCCAGTTATACCCTGTTGTGTTCATCCAGTTCCAAAGATTTTAGAACTGCCTAACTTTCAGTAATGATGCAGTTTTCTTGACCTCTGTATCATTTCTAGTGCAAAAACTTTTACAGATGTCACTCCTGCTTGAAACACTACTTCAGTGTATCCCTAGTTGATACCCTGTAACTCCTATTCCCATACCACTTGACTTTTGTGATCCATGTGCCACCATTTGAATGTCTCCGCAACTGTCATATTTCCTCATTTCTCGTCAGGTATATAAACCCACTGAAGGATAGATTTTGAGGATGTGGGTTGCCTGATTGTATCTGTTTATCTGTCAAGTAGACGATTCTTCTCTTATTTTTAAAATGGTTGATGCATTAAAGGCATTTCTCAAAAGGGATCATCATGTCAAAAAACGTCTTGAAGCTTTCTCATCAGATGAACCGTTCTAAAGAAAAACGGTGCAAAATTAACTTTGGCCCCTATAAGAAATTTCAAAAGCTACAAATACCAACTTTTTACAGATCATTTATGCTAATTTCTATAATTAATAATATGCATTGTAATACTTTTAGGATAATTGTGCGTACATATCGTTATTTTTGGAGAACGGTTATCTAAAGTTAACTGTGAACCACACTAATGGTGCAACCAGTACGCTAACATTAGACAATAAGTACAATAATGGTAAAAAGTACCAAGCTGAAATCACAATGGAGTATGATACAAAGAGTGGGCTGCAGCATTACATACTTTTTGCTAAAAACAGTCAAGATCGGAAGCACTCCAGTAACACACTGAACAAGAAGAATGTTTTCAAAATAAAACAAGCCACCCATTATATTGGTGGAATTCCTCCAACGTTCAATAAAACATGTATTCCAGTTAGAACTACCTCATTTTTGGGCTTCTTAGGGCTAACCTCGCAATTGTCAAACGAGAGCCTATCCTATGGAGTGTCCATGACAAATAAAGAGGTAAGATAAAAGATTTTTTTCAATTAGAAATATATTTGGGGGTAAATATTTTTGTAAATTATATTTTGAAAAATATAACTAGTGGTGGAGTTATCATGAGGACAAAGTTCATATGAATAATCATACAAAAGAGATCTTGTCCCCAAAAACCAGGAAGTGAGGTTCATATATACGTTATTCAGGGCGAGTCATACCAACACACAGTTAGTCCTAACTCCGTGTTAAAAAATGGTTAAAAGCAATGACGTGCTGTAGCAATATGCTAACCTTGGTTTTTAAGGATATCGGACACACTTAACCTCGCAAAATTTAAACTAGGTTGTGGAGTGATTTAAGGCGGGGTTAAAATTTCTAATTTTGATATTTCTACCTTGAGTATACAGTGTACATTTGTAATGGACCACAATAGTGTGACGTTTCACTCCCACTCTAACTATTCCAACCTATTTCTCACATCGACCTTATCGCCACTGTACATAAGACCATGGTTAAAATTGAATTTGAAATTTCAGAAAATCTGAATATTTAACTATTGAATTATCATCCTCATGTTTTAACTTTAAAAGCTGCGCCTTCTTGTAATAATACTGTAATTTTTAAGTCCTCTTGAAATTTTCTCAGAAATTAATTGTTTATTGCGCACGCGTAATACGTATGTCGGGCATAACTCCATCTACTTATTTTTATTTGTTTTCCTGGTTGAAGTTTAAGGTTATGTATAGTGGATTATTTCTTTTATAATTTTCAAGGATTTTACAGTATTTAAAGTGTTTGTATATCAAAAATTGTCAAAAAATTACATTTTTCTGCGATTGCTCAATTTTTTAAGGATAAAGAAACACTCATGGTCAAGGTAGAAAGTTCTGTTGAAGCGCGAAGCGGGCCGCATGAAAGGAATTATTATGATCCTGAAGTGCTGACTGTTAAGGGAGAAGTTCATGCTAGCATGAGAGATAGAATCTATAAAGTAGAGGTGTGTGCTTTTTTAAAAAAATAAATATATTTTACTTTAAATGTAATTGTTTTCAGATATTTTTGAATAACGGTAAAAATATAACCGATGCAGAATGTGCTTGTCCAAGGGGATTATGGTTATGCCATCATATGGCTGCTCTGGCTCTCTTTGCACACTATAATATTTCTGTAAGAGTACGAACATGCCAAAGGTGCTACGCAGCTATAGAAGTTCAGGCCACAGTTTTAGTCGATGCATTGAAGCCATGAATTTGTACTAGGAGCAGTTCACCTTTCTAACATCGACGGTATGTGCGGTTATATTTAAATGTATAGATTTGTTTTACACATTGATGGCTTCGATGCATCTACTGAATTTGCGGTCTGAACTTCTAGCTGCGTAGCAACTTCGGCATGTTCGTACTGTAAGAAATGAAGCGTGCTCATGGAATATATCGTATTTACTAGACAGTTCAATTTTAAACTATTTTAATCAAACAGAAGTAAGTTCTGAATAAACGATACAATACGTAATTTATTTATTTATTTGCGTTTCTAAGTGAAAATACTTACAAATAAACATTTAAACACGAGGTTAGAGGCAAGGCCCCCACAAGGGAGGGTCAGTAGGTACTGTGGTACCCTGGGCCCGGTTAGGCTAGTAAATACAATTTTCGCTCGTTTAAGAGACCTGGACAAATTTCTCCTAGGCGCGGGGGCCTGCCAGTGAATTTCGTACAGGGGCCTGGTTAGAGGACGAAAATTTATGATAACAGTATAAAATAATGGAAAGCAATTCAAATAAAAATAAATAAAACAGGCTTTGATGTTAGAGCACAAAGAAATAATCAAAGAACTACGTTCTCAATAATTTTCCAGGCACTTGTAGAACGCATGCGCATAAACAACAATTTAGAAAACATTTTTTTATTTATTCTCCGTAGAGAAAATTGATTACCACATGTAAAAAACTTATAATCCAGCTCTATTTTTATACTAGTAGTTAGGTTTCAATAGTTAAATATGAAAAATAACGTACCAATCCTCAGATACATTTTTAAGTAATTTATTTTGACCCTTAAAGCACATGTACATAAGGCATGCTTCAAAGAGTGGATGGAAAGGAATTCAAATTAACCTTCTCGTGAATGACGTCACGACTATTGTGGTCCATTACTTAATGTTGGTATTCAATATATGGTTACTTTACATATTAGAAAAGATGAAGATTTTGCAGAGTTAGTGAGTGGCATTACTTCCCAGAAGAATGCAAAACTATAACCCCCCCACCTGATAACTTTCTTTGTTGGAATGAAAAAAAGTTCAACTATTGCTTTCGTTTATCTAAAGTCACCACAGTGCAATATGTAATTGACAGAATTGCTCATGATATCGCCCCACGTATTAATAGGTAATAGAATGAGCAAATATTTTCTAAATGTTGGTTGTGGCGTTTTCTTAATTTTTCTGTTTCTTATTGGGATGCTCTGCCACATGTATTTTCTTCTAAACAATGTTCGTTAAATCTACAAAATAATACAATTATCCAGTATTTTACTGGGAAATAAACTCTACGTCTGTGACTTTAAGGTCAAAGGAGCAGTTAGAGGGCATTTTTTTAACAAATAATCACACACCTACAAATTTTAACTTTTATTTTGTATCGTTAACCAAAACCACTTATTTGCATTGTTTTGGTCCCAGCTGCATCTAACATAGTCATAAAAAAAATTTGTTGGCTCTAAAAATTGTAATAACTGACCTAACTCACATATTATGGTATAATATTAATAAAAAAAAAGCAATTAATTACATCATGCGAAAAAATATTTGCCATTTTGACATATATTTCAAATACATGTTATATACTATATATTTAATTAGAATATAAGCCCTTTCATCAGAAAATTAATTATTCTTCTTGCGCTTCTTAGCCCGTCTCTTATAAATTCTGGAGCATCTCTTATACATGTCCAACAGTAGTCGCAGAAGTCTATTTGCCCTGATATCTTTTTTCCATATTTTGAATATCCTGGTGGAATCTCTCTCCATGCTCATCACTTACTGCACCACAGTTTTCTGGGAGGTAATCTAGGTGTGAATGTAGAAAGTGGACTTTCAATGACATATTGCATCCTAATTTCTGGTAGCAAGAAAGAAGATTCCGAACAAGGTCGTTTTCTGCTCTTTTGTTACCGAGAAAGTGTGTTGCTACCATTTTAAAGGAATTCCAAGCAGCTTTTTCATTACCTTCTAGAATGTCAAATTCACTATCTTTGAAAAGGTTCTTGATTTGAGGACCCACAAAAATTCCCTCTTTAATTTTCGCATTACTAAGTCTGGGAAATTTTTGTTTTAAATAACTGAAAGCACGTCCTTCTTTGTCCATAGCTTTTATCAAGATTTTCATAAGCCCCAGTTTTATGTGGAGTGGTGGCAGTATTACCTTTTGTGAATCAACTAATGGAATGTTAACAACATTTTTTTCTCCTGGTTCAAAACCCAGTCTTGGCAGCCAAATTTTTCTTTTGTAATGTTCTAATCGCGCTCGACTGTCCCACTCACAAAGAAAACAGTAATATTTGGTATACCCTTGCTGCATACCAAGTAAGATAGCTATCACTTTTAAGTCTGCACAAATCTGCCGCTTATACTTGTTATATTCTATAGTTTGTAGCAATACATTCATATTACTGTAATTTTCCATCATGTGGATAGCATGGGCGATTGGAATTAATGGCAATTTATTTCCATTGTGGAGTAACACAGCTTTTAGACTAAGTTTCGAAGCGTCAATAAAAAGTCTCCAGTCACTAGGATCATGGGAAATGTGTAAAGCACTCATTAAACCGTCAATGTCCTTGCAGGCAACCAAGTCATTTTCCATTTTGAAAAAGTATAAGATCTTTTTGACGACTTCGATACATGGAAACTTTAACATTTTCTTGTAGTAAATTCCATTGTTGTAATCGACATGCCAAAAGCTCCGCTTTTGCCTTGGACAGATCAAGGTCTCTTATAAGATCACTTAATTCGCGTTGATTAATTTTGTGTGGTTGACCACCGGGATCTTGTGATGTTGATGGCTGGATTAAGTCGTCATCTACATTATCCTCCGATTCTTGGAGAACCGGGCGAACTGCAGATGGTAAATTGGGGTATTGTATTACCATCCTTTTTTTCTTGTTAATACCTTGTCTAATAGGAGGTATCACGCAAAAATAACAATCGGTAACATGATCTGTAGGTTCTCGCCAGATCATGGGCACAGCAAAAGCCATTGAACGTCCTCTTCCACTTAGCCAACTGCAAAGATTGTTCGCACAATTGCTGCAACATATATGAGGTGCCCATTTTTTGTGTTCATCTCCAATTGTACAACCAAAATACAACTGGTACGCCTTCTTACGTTTTTGATGTGCAAAAGTCACTTCACCACAAATATAACAAAAGTTGTTAGGTGTATTTACACAATCTCGTGGCATATTTTCAAAATAGCACTATTTTATTTTCGAAAATGAATGCTTATCATGCACAAGGTACAAATACGACTACCTAAGAATGAATATTAGTTTTAGTGACAAATAAAGAGGTAGGTAGTTAGTACGTCTATTTTTCGTAGAATTCTAATTCTACCTGTTATTTGTGGACCGCCCATAAACTAGGGTTTATAAGGGGTCTACACACGATCCAGCGGCAGGGAGCCAGCCTTGACGGCATGCTTTGAACTCATTCGTAAAAGTGAACTGATCCACTGGCATTCCAATTATCTTTAAAGCGTACCGACAATGTCGGGTCCCAGCAGCTGGATCTATACCTGTGTTACACTTCATTACCTGTATTGGGAAAACCAGAGCCAACTTGAACTTTTGCTTTTTATATTGTTATTTAGCATGACGAAGTTACTAAGAATTTGCTATTTTTACTTCCAATACATGTAGGCTGTAGAATAGTGAATGAATAAGAACAAAAATATAAAAATAATGCATTTTGCCGACGTTTCGGAAACCGAATCTGTTTCCTTTCTCAAAGCGTATTATAAGTGTTGTGCATTTAACACAGCTTCAAGAATATATTTGTTATATTCAGTATCCATAGATACTTACACTGCTTACACAGAACTGTTGATATATCTAGTTGATAGCTTTATTTTAAACAATGTTCTGTTTCTTAAGTTCTTCTTTTAACATTGGCAGTCAAGTTGTTCGAACATCTATGGAACAATTCGACACACATTTATCCTCCTTCAATAATCATTGTAGCCGATTCTTTAATTTTTCTTTTCTTGCTATCTGTCTCTGTTGTTAATATTTTTGCCGACTCCCAGTTTATTCCATGTCCCTTCTCCCAAGCGTGTTCGCAAATCTTCGATTTCAGAATCTCATTCTTCCTAATGAAACCCCAATCTAACACTAAATGATCTGGATGACTCACCCACATAATGTTTATTACGCTCACATGGAATACTATAAATGCAGTTTTTTGAATTTTGCTCATGATTTAACGGTTCTGTTTTGTAGACCTCAACGTATTGTCTGTTTGAAATATCGTCCTAATATTCAAAAAACAAAAAAAGAAACAATCTATATCTTTAAAAAGAGATAAATGTATTAAAATTTTGCCAGCAGACAAAGGTAATGCCACGGTTGTTATAGATAAAAATGTATATGATACTAAAGTCATGACGTTAATCAGTGAAGGACCTTACTCAAAATTAAGCAAAGATACCACAAAATCAATTGAGAGCAAAATTTATATAACTCTATTCAAGTACAAAAATGAATTTAATGACTGAATGAAGGAAGCTCACACCGCATCATAGCAAGCCACCTCATTTTTATGGCTTGCAAAAATGCATAAGCAAAATATTCCTTTAAGATCCATTGTTAGTTCCATTAGTTGGCCATGCCATAACTTGGCAAAGTCTTTACTTAATATTCTCAATCCTTTATCTGGAAATACCGATTCGTGTATTAAAAATAGTAGACAATTTACAGAAAAGATTTATGAAAACAATATTCATGATACAGATCTGATGATTAGTTTTGATGTAATTAGCCTCTTTACTAATGTCCCAGTAGATGAAAGTTTAAAATTAATCAAGGACAAATTGTTGAATGATAATAATTTGGAAGATAGAATTAAATTAACTGTTAATAGCATAATGGAACTATTAATCTTCTTCTAATATATAAGAATCTCGTGTCACAGTGTTTGTTATCGAACTCCTCCGAAACGCTTGACCGATTTTTATGAAATTTTTGGTGTATATTTGGTAGGTCTGAGAATAGGTCGTAGGCTATTTTTTATACCCCTAGATGATAAGGGTGGCCCTATCCAGAAATTTTCTTTTTATTTTTTGGACAAAAATTTATAATTTATATGGCAAAACAACGTTTGCTGGGTCAGCTAGTAATGTGTATAAAAACGACTTACTTTCAGTTGGAAGGTGATTTCTATCAACAAAAGACTGATTTGGCAATGGGGTCTCTATTGTCGTCAATTTTAAGTAATATATTTATGGAAGACTTCGATACTAGACATGTTCAAAATTGTATATATAAACGGGGTAGCTGGTGGAGATATGTTGACGATATCTTTGCAATTTGGCCACATGGAGTCGATTTGCTGGATAGTTTTTTAGAAAATATAAATTTTTTAGAAAATATAAATAATAAAGAATCTCTATTAGATTTACAATAGAAGTAGAAAGTAGAAATGAAATACCATTCTTAGATGTTTTAATTAAAAAAGTACATAATACAGTTGAAACAAGTGTTTATAGAAAACCAACACACACCAGCAGGTATTTGAATTTTCACTCAAATCAGTCCATGCATGTTAAAAGGTGTCATAAAATGTTTATATGATAGGGGACAAAATAATTTCTTCTAATGATGAAATATTAGATAATGAGAAAAGAGGTCATCCTTATAAAAAATCAATACCTTGAAGTCTTTGTCGATAGAAATTTCACATATTTATATAGAAAATAATAATCAGGTACGACAAAAACCTGAACAACGGTACACAACGTTAATTCCCTATATACGGATTATCTGAAAAGCTGTGTAGGCAATAGATTTGATATTAGGACAATATTTCAAATGGGCAATACGTTGAGATCTATATTTTAACAAAAACAAAACCGCTAAATCATGAGCAAAATTCAAAAAACTGCATTTATAGTATTCCATGTGAGTGGGTGAGTCGTCCAGACCATTTAGTGTTAGATTGGGTGAGCACTAGAGTTACATTAGGAAGAATGAAATTCAGAAATCGAAGATTTGCGAACACGCTTAGAAGAATGAATCTAGAATAAACTGGGACTCTGCAAAAATTTTAACAAAAGAGACAGATAGCAAGAAAAAAAAATTAAAGAGTCAGCTATAATATTACTGAATGAGGATAAATGCGTGTCGAATTGTTCCGTAGATGTTTGCACACGCTGGCTGCCGATGTTAAAAGAAGAACTTAACAAATAGAACATTGTTTAAAACAAAGCTATCAACTAGATATATCAACAGTTCTGTGTAAGCAGTAAGTATCTATGGATACTGAATGTAACAAATATATTCTTAAAGCTGTGTATTTAATATACACAGCACACAAACACTTATAATATGTTTTGAGAAAGGAAATAGATTTGATTTCTGAAAGATTAGCAAAATACATTATTTTTATATTTTTGTTCTTATTCATTATTTGTCAAGAAACGCCCTCGAACTGCTCCTTTGGCATAGAAGTCACAGGCATAGAGGTTATTTTCCAGTAAAATACTGGATAATTATAATATTTTGTGGATTTCACGGACATTGTTTCGAAGAAAATACATGTAGCAGAGCATCCCAATAAGAAACACAGGGAAAAAAAAGAATGAGCAATTCATAATAATTGAAAATATAAATCTTGTACTATTTCAAAAATCATGCTCTTTTACGAGCCGAAATGATCTTTGCTAGTTTACAGTATTTAGCTTCTGGGTCCTTGTTGGTTGTCTGCAAATTATGCCGAAATTGTTTACTGATAACTTGACAAAGTTGTCAGTAAACAGTAACTCGCCTGCTAACACCCCTGCACCACTAGCAACTTGCACTTATACTTTGTTAGTTGTGGGTTTGTTAAAACCAAGGTTAATTCAGATGGTACAATGCATGAAATTTTAAAACCAGTCAGTGGCGTAACTAGACGTCATGGGGCCCCAGGGCAAAAATTTGTTGGGGGCACTTTATTATATTATTTTCTTAATACCTAATCCTAATCAGAAAAAAAAATGTTTTCATCCCAACATTTTTTTGATGAGCGTAGGGAGAAATCCGAAAAAAAAGAGCCCTCGGTCTCCCGGGGCCCCAGGACGCCGGCTGGGGAGCCCTTGATCTCCCGGGGCACTGCCCCGGTTTGCCCTGCCAGTTACGCCTCTGAAACCAGTGTTAAATTTTATTATGGTTCTCCCGGGGCACTGCCTCTGAAACCTGTGTTAAATTTTATTATGGTGTTAGTTTAACACTGGGTTAGGGTTAGGGTACAGATGGTACAACTCGCCCTCAATGTACTTGTACAGTATTATTATCATTATTATGTACTCCAAAATCATCATACTTTAAATTTTTAGCTCCTAGAGTTTTATCAAGCTTGGATTAACAAAAATGGATTCTTAAATATAAAACTTGCCAAAGAACACATTAACACTATTAGCTTTATTTTAAGACCGATTGAAAAAAATGGTTTAGTCATGAACCTTACTCAGTATGTGATATACCTAAACAATTACAAATTGCACATAGTCGGACCAAAGAGTAATTACACATCTGATACTGAATTAAACAAAAATGATTATAACATTGTACAAATGTCAGTGAAGCTTGGTAATCTGATAGTTAATAAAAAAGAAGAAAATACGTCATTTTCTGATAAAATTAATATTCAAGACCTAATTATTAAAGTGGGCAATGCAACTGGTGGCTTCATTGGAGGATTCAGTACTATTTTGATAAACAACAAGTAAGTATATCACTATAAGAATTTAGGATGAACTAGCGATGCTATTAGAAATATTGAAAATATGCCAGATATGTCTTAGTTCATTTGTTTGTGTTTCAAACCTAATCAATAAAATTTATAATAGGCTATTGACTATGTACAAAAAAAAAGAGGCAGTAAAGAACAATTGCGTTAAAGGGTTTTTATTGTTTCATCCGCCTAAATATGATAAAATCACAAAATGCTATTAAATTTAGAAGTGCATTCTTGAGAATGGGGTGAAAAGGGTGGTCTTTTTGGTTTTTTCAATATAAGTAACTCAAAAACTAAGCGGAATTCAAAAAAATTACAAAAGTACTTTTTTGTAGAAAATTGAATTTCCCATCAAAATGGCTTTGTGTAACCTCAAAGACCTGTTTTTTCTACTAAATGTAAGCATAAACAAATCTGCAAAGAATGCGAAAAATCGCGAAATTTTTTTTTTTTACATTTTCACTTAGAACTTTTTTCTGTGCAAAGATAGGTATAGGAATTGATTCAAAGAAAAGAAAGTAGAGATTCCAGCCGTTAAAATGAGCTGTGAAAAGTGGTTCTATGACGAAAATTGGCTGAGATATTGCCGTTCAAAGTTGGCTATTTTTTGTCGTTTTTACCGCTTTTGCTTATATACTTACCCTTTTCTTTACAATTATCGTATGTAATATCACTAGTGCTTGAAATTTTATCGGTAAAATTTTTTCGAAAGCGTTGTTGCCTGGTAATATAAAGAGTGCAAATTGACAGTTTATTATCTAATTAAATCCCGACCGCTTTAGCGGGAGGGATTTAATCTTTGATAATAAACTGTCAATTTGCACGAGTTATATTAACCTTATGGCAACTTAGCTTGAGAAAAAATTTATAGATAAAATTTAGAAGCACGAGTGGTATTTGTGGAGAATATTTCACGAATAAATAATTCATTAAGTACATCTTCAATATTATGTTCAGTAATTAATTGCTTTCAGGCATTTCCTTGTTACTTTTTAGAGATTACTCACCTTTATCTTCAATTTCATCATTTACGTCACATAAAAATGCATTTCCAAAGCGACTCATCTAATAAAAAACAAAGTAGGTTTAAATTATGACAACCAAGAAAAACAATATACGTTAAACCATAGGTACTGTAACTTATAAGACTAGTCATCACAACAAAGCACGCTTCAACCAGTCACATTACGGGTATAACCTCACAAATTGCATATTACAATCTATCTTTTACGTTCTAAGGCTACTGGCTCAGATGGTATGGTAACGCCATCTAGTAACGCCAGCTTAACTTAACTGGCCTAAACAGTGAATTGAATTATTATATTAAAGTGTTTATTAATATATGTTTATGTATTTAATCCTTGTTTCTAATTTGAGAAGTTTAATAGTTAAGTTAAGGTTTACTTGTTTAAGTAGAGAGACTTTAAATACAACGAATTATAATGTATATAGTGATACTGCAGAGTTTTGATTTTCCAAATAAGTGTTAGCTGTTTTGTGATGATTGATGTATTACCATACGTAAGTACCTACATTTGTGTATTTATCACGAAATAACTGATTTGTCTGCTTCGTAGATATCTATATTTAATGTTAGTTGTGAAAATTATTTTTTAATTACGTTAGGAAAATTATTTTTTAATTACTTTAGGTATTAAGCCATTGAAAGCTGTGTATAACTTGTCCCGAACCTATATAAGTTCTACACGGCATTGGCTTTTTAGGTTATTAATACAATACTACAATTTACGTTAACAATTAGTAATAAGCTAGAGAAGATATTTATAGATAACATTTAAAAGCACGATTTGTTCTATTTGCCGAAAACATTTCACGACCCAAAACGTCAAAAAATTTTCGCAATATTTGCCGCTGCAGCGACCTAAAAAAACGATAAATTTTGCACGTTGGTACTGTCAAAAGCCGATCTAGCTTGAATTACCACTAATAATGACGTTGGATTGGTGCAATGTTGTGAAAAAACGGGCTCTCATTGGCTATAGCGTTAATGAGTGAAATAATCAATGAAAAATTTTTATTTTTATTGAGTACAATGCAATTTTAAAGTTATAGGATAACAATAAACATGTTCTCTAAGTTGCAAAATTAATTTTTTGTTGCAAAGGAAAATAAATAAATAAATAACACATAACTTTTGACCATTTTTTTTCAGATTTTTTTCAACTTTGAACAGCTGAAGAGGACATCGATGAAGAAATTGATTTTCAAATCGACAGTAGGCTTCTTGCATAAAATATAATTTGAGCATTTTTAGAATCTTTACTTAATACAAAACACAGTGTGTAAAGGATTTTTTCTTATTTTTTTCTTTTACAGACGGTATTCAACATTAAAGTTTGAATAAATCCGTTAGGCACGCAAACAACGTGTGACGTCATGTGTCAGCAGACGCACAGCGCTAGCATACATTTTAAATTAAATCCATTCATTGATGTTGCCCTTGTAATACCTTGACAGTGGAGCGAAATAGACCATAAAAATCTCTCCATTCTCGAGAAAAAAAAATCAGGGTGGCACAGTGTAGTTTTTATAAAGTGAAAAATTTTACATAAGAAATAGCTATTTAATATATTTTTTGTGGTACAGATATTTTTTATTTCGAAAAAATTTGAGAAATTGATTGATCATAAAAATTGTGTTTTTTAACATTTACACTGCCATATTTTCAATTGAGCTATCGATCTGATTTTTTTTTTAAATTTAAGTACACAAATAAGCGCTTCCAATGGTCTTTTTGTTTCTATCGATTATTGTTTATTATTTTCTTTAAACAACAATGAACTTATTACTCTTCTTCTAATACTTCGCTAAAAATATATTCATAATTTTGACTAAGCGACAAACTTTTTTATTTTTGAAAATTTTCATATATATGCAGCGAGGCGATTGAAGCTAAGGTACAGGAGAATTTTTTGAAAAAAAAATTTTTCATCTAGGACTTCAGAATATTTTTGTGACGCAGGCAGGCGTATGGCTTGAACTATCCGAAATAATAACCTTTTTCATTCATGTGTAAAATAATTTAAACCCTTTTAAATATGGTACAATTCACAGACCGAATACAACTAAATCATTTTAGGAAATAATCGCAAATATGTCCGAATCATTGCACGCATACACGCACAGAGATATATCTAATGACAGATGATGTCAACTCCAATATTAGTGTGTTTTCAGATATGCCCCTTCTCCCAGATATTAGTCGGTTCTTTAAATACTTTCCAGTTAGAAATTATGAAAACAGATTTGATAATTGCTAATGTTTAGTAACACTATATTAATATATATAAATTAATTTAAAATATACATATACATGCAAGAGGCCTATTGTAATTTTGTTGAAGAGACATCAGCTTAACTTTTATATACAATAAACTGAAAGAATTCATGTATTATTCCTTTTTTTTTATTTGATTGATTGATTAATTGATTTACCAGCGTGGAGTAGGCATTGCTGCCACTTCCAGGGTTATACAGCTGGGCCTGCTACGTCCACGCTGGGTTGGACTAAGGTCATGCTTGTTGCCAGCAGTGAGTGCCACATGGCGCATGGTAAAGGAATATGGGATGGGAAGTGTAGGTATTTGTGAGATGCGTTACCGCATTGTGTTGTGAGGGAGCGTTTAAGCTCCCCTTTTTTGTGTTTTTGGTTCTGGGTATCTGCCTCTTTTGAATCTTCGTGTGAAATATGAGTTGTGTCTTGATATGGAGTGTTTATTACTGTTTATGCTCCTCTTTTTGTGTGTCTGCTTCTTTGAATCTCCTTTTTCTGAGACTTCTGATTCCTCGATTTCCGATGCTAGGTTGGATTTGGGTCATGCCCGTTGCCAGCAGCGAGAGCCATATGACACATGGTTTTTTTTTCATTTTTCCCCTCGCTTTTCTTTCCTAGTTTGTTCATGATCCTCTCAATTGTTGTTTTCCACGTGTAACATGGTCTCCCTATTTTTAGTTTGCTGCTGTTTAGTGTTAGCGTTTTCTTCAGTAGGTTTTCTGCTGTCCTTTTTGCTTTAACCTTCTGATCCTTTCCCTTATCTCTTTGCTTACCAGTATATGGTCTATTTGTGTGATTGAGCTTCCATTACTCCAGGTGTCAATGCATGTTTGACTTTTGCTCTATGTATTTCTTATTGTTAAGTCAAACATGTGTGCTAGATTTTTCAGCGTGTTTTCATTTTCGTTAGGCCATATGTGGAGTATATGTGCATTAAAGTCTCCAGGTACACGATTTCACTGCACTACGTATATATAAACTATGATTTACTGCGTTAGAGGGAAGCACTGTGGAAAGTTTTGGTTTGTGTACCTAATTAAACACTAACTAATATTTCTTATCAAGCTGAAAATATTCCAAGGTATAAATTATTTTACAAATACTTTCACTTATACAAACTTAAATATAACTTCTATACGTTGTCACTTTGTATTTAACTTTTACAAGCTATTATGGGTATCCATGGTGACAGAACACTATAAGTCATTTCCCTGCCTACCAGGATATGATCTATTTATTGAGTTGAGTTTCCGCTGCTCTAGGTATCAAGATTGCTCTTTTCTGTGTGTATTTTCTTGGAAACCATTTTCCTGAGAGAAACCTGTATCACGCATACCTACATTGAGGTGCCATAAGGATTCAGTCTGGACGCTACACACCGACAGTGCCCATTGATTATTTCTGATCTAATCCAAATTAAACTCATTTGAATATTTTTAGCAATTATGAGAAACTCGCCTGAAAGATAGGTATACTTTAAGAGTAATGCGCCACTGATCATTACGTGTTCAATTTTTATTAAATTTGTTTGAATATTTTTAGTAATTACGTTGAGTGAAAAGTTCTGTTCAATCAACGGTAATTATGAAAAAACACACTTGAAGGTTCACACAGGAAATCTGTATAATTACACTTTAATAGCGATGCATTACTGATTATTTCGGGTTATTATTATCACCATTTTTATCGTGCGTAATTCTCTTGATTGGCTGAAAGAAATTCGGTTTTGGCTATTAATTATTATTTGTATTATTGACCTAATAGTATGCCTCTGGTTTATTCAATACTATTTAAAATATTAGGTTTTGAGTTAATAAATTAGGTTAATAGAGATTAAGTTGATAAAGTTATTAAAGTAATTAAATTCAATAAAATAAAATAAATGAGTTTATAGCTTAGCTTTCTGTGGCTTCTGGCGTTGTGATTGCTGTTTTTTATTCCCTCTTCTTTTTGGGCTTAGTACACTGTAAAAACTTTTCACTGCACACACAAATTTATTATTTATTCATTTACACTTTTACGTCTAATATGTCTGTATTGCTTTGCTTTTATTTGCAACAAATATTAAGTTTTACAAATTAAAATAAAACATGTTGATTATTACTCACTAACCTTAAAATTGCGTTATACCGAATAGAAATAAAGTTTTTCATTGATACTAATTGTAAAGAAAAGGGTATGTAAATAAAACCGGTAAAATACGATAAAAATAGCCATAGCCAACTTTGAACGGCATTATCTCAGCCAATTTTCATACAATACAATATATATATTCATGTTAATATACATATAGTTCATTTAACGGTTGGAATCTCTACTCTATTTTCTCTGAAGCAGTTCCTATTTCTGCTCAGAAATAAGTTATAAGCGAAAATGTAAAAAAAATCACGATTTTTCGCATTTTTTGCAGATTTGTTTATACTTACATTTAGGATAAAAAATGTTTCAATGTTAAAAAACCTATTTCGATGGGAAATTTAATTTTCTGCAATCTTGGAATTTTTTTGAATTCCACGTAGTTTTTGAGTCATATTGAAAAACTAAACATTCATTTGATAGGTTTGTTATTACTCGAGGCAATCAGTATAATCATTTAAACATACTTCTAAAGTTCTAAAAATCTCGGAAACTCGTTTTTTTAATAAAGTAACTTTATCCTTTTTAATACAGTGTACTTTTTAGGGAATTATCACTAAATCCAAATACCGTCATGGAGTTTTCCAATGTAGAAATAGGTCGGGAGCCTCCGCTAGTTACCAGGTTTAATATAAACACAAAGAGCCTATCTTCAAATATAACAAATTCCATGCAAAATACCGAGGGTTGTGCTTCATTCGCAAATTACGTTACCGACCCAGATGCTGTTAAATTTGGAGATAAACCAAATAGTTACACTTATATAAAGTCCAACTTTTGGAAGCAAGATTATAAAATCAGTTTTGAATTCAGGACTTACTACCCAAATGGAGTCATTTTTATATCTATGGTAAGTAAGTCATTTTGAATCCATGACCAAACCCACTGACTCAATGCTAATCAAGCATGACTTTGACTGCCCATTTGATGTACTGATTGAGAGCCGTCAGGCGAGCAGGGCCCTTCGACTGTCCTTCGTACTGCGGTTGGAGAAAGAATCACTCATCTGGTACACAGATGGATCTAAGATAGACAAGGGGGTTCGTATGAGTATAGCAGGGCCTAAATGCACGCTATCTAAAGCCCTTGGCAATGCCCCCAACCATCCTCCAGGCAGAAATCTATGCCATAGATCAGGGGTGGATGGGGTCAGTCCAACCGGCCCTGGCAATTTGAGGGAATCGGCCCAATCAAGCATGGAATTAGAACTTTTGATGGGTCAAGGCCTAAAAGGAAAAATGTGCCGCAGGCGAAAATTTTGTATTTTTCAAGGTCAAATTCTAAAATGAAAAGTTAGAAATTCGAGTAGCAAAAACATTTTCTTCGAAAATAGGCTTCGTCAAACGAATTTTCCTTTTTTTCATGCAATTGCAAAAATTAGTTAAAGGTTTAAAGTACTAGCACGTAGTCTGACTCAACCACGGTCTAAAACAGACTGCTACCATCTTGGTAACATTTTTAAAAACATCCATACTCTTTACTAAAATTGACATTGAAAAACAAAGAACGAAATAAAAAATTTAAACATTTTAACAGTATAACAATAAATAATAAATCAATAATAATTATGAATCATCATTATAAACATCTCGAAACATCAAAAAAAAAAAATAATAATTCTAAAGTTTCAGAGGTCAAAAGAAAAAGAAAGAAGACCCCTTAATACATCAGAACTTTCTTAAGCAAACTTGCAGAATTTGGGACGAACATGCAAAATTAGGTTATTAAGTTAATAACTTTTTATAAATGACATATGGCATTTATGTCAGTGGTCGAGTTTTTAAGATAGCATCCTGAAAATCACATCTGAGACTTATTTCGTTCTAATAGAGCGGGAGCTAGGTGGCTTTTTCGGCAGCTCATCGTTTTATGAACTTTGAGATATATTTATGGTTTATGGATGATAACGATTCATAAAATCGACTTCTGGCGGGGCACCTCCTGTCAGGAGCGGCACGAACACTGTTTAAAAATCAGTGAAATCATGTCATCGTTACAAGGATCATTTTTTTTGTGTGTACACATTTTATGTTTAGAATGAATAAAATATGATCGCCAGAAAGTGTGGGCCGTCAGGAGGCGCAGCCAGAAAGGTAACAATGATACAATACATCTGAGGCACGGTACGGAGTCAAGTTAGCCGAAAGTGTTAAATTCCTGTATATTTAAGAGCCTATGGTACTTTTGTTGACACTAAGAACTTTACGGGGAGGCTATTCTATTGTTGAAGGAGCTTATATTTACATTTTGAAAAGGAGCCAGAACTTGTAACGATGAGTTTAGAGTTCTGAGATGAAATATGCGAAAAAAAATCCAATTTTCTTCAAAAATCCTAAACATTATCTTTCTGGCTAGCCTTACTGACGGGAGTTTCTTTCTGGGAATTTTTTTCTGTGTTCAAAACATTTAAATAAACATGCTCAGCCTTAAAAAAGTTTATAATGATGATGTTATATTACTCCGTTTTTTTACCTCTTTGACTTTTCTAATGTCCCTGATGGCCCTGATGGCCCACACTTTCTGGCGATCTTATTTTATTCATTCTAAACATAAAATGTGTACACACAAAAAAAAATTGGCTTTGTAACGATGATATAATTTCACTGATTTTTATATCTTGAACCATGGCCAACTCGACGGGCTGACATATGCCAGAAGTCTATTTTGTCGTTATTTCAGTTCGATAGAATTAATCAACGCATAGAAAATGCTTGTAACAATGAGTGTCCGAAAAAGCCACTTAGCTCCCGCACCATAAGTAAGTATTAAGGAGAGAAAAGAGCTGCCGTTTAAATTTCTTTTGACCGTCGGGTTTTTTATCTGCCGGAACAAATGCCTATTTACCTCAGACTGGCCCTTCTCGGCCCCAGAGCCACCGGCCCGATGGGAATTTGCCCGTTTGCCATCCCCTTCCCATCCAGCCCTGCTATAGATCCAGGAATGCCTTAACAGAGACACTCGAAGAGCAAAGATATATTTATATTCTTTCGTACACTCAACCCCAACTGCTCTTAGGTCCTATACCTTTGAGTCTAAAATTGCCTGAGAATGCAGACAATCTCTGAAAGAACTGGCAAAAAACAACAAGGTTACTTTGATGCGGGTGCCAGGGCATGAGGGAATAGACGACAATGAATTGGTTGACAACCTTGCAAGAAAAAGGGCATTTTTCAGACCTGAACCGTTCTGTGGCTTATCTAAGGAACACATAACGGAGGAGATTCAAAAATGGGAAAAGGAACAAAAGAAGTCCTACTTCAGGAATACTCCAGGCCTAAGACAAGCGAAAAGGTTTATAACCTATTCGACATAGAATGCCACAAGGCTTCTCGACCTCGAAAATTCCGACCTAAGGCTGATCACAGGCCTTCTAACTGGCCATTGCCCCTTGAAATATAATTTCAAGAATGGGCATGGCATAAGATAACAAATGCAGATACTGTGAAGCTGCAACTGAAACTGTGGAGCATATACTTTGTGAATGCAAGGTACTAATCCACATTAGGCTAAACCACCTAGAACAAGCGGAATTAACACCTGAAGACATAGGGAAATTGGCCTCCAGGAAAATCACAAGCTTTGCAAAAAGTCTTGGAATCCTGGGCAACAACTAGTTGTAGGGTAATTCACAAAAGATCTTTTAGGTCGAGGTGAAGAAAGGCCAATTCAGGGCCAGTGGCGGATCTAACCGGGCGGCCAATGAGCAAATGTCACCTGGGCCCCTGTGCAAAAGGGCCCTCGAAGACAATGCATCCGTCACTTGCGTGGTTACCATCAGAAAAAATAGGCCCTTCAAAGCATTTTCCACCTGGGCCTTTTACCACTGTTCAGGGCCAAGTGACTGTGGCAATGAATTGGTTGACAACTTTGCAAGAAAAGGGGCTGAAGCCCCATTTTTCGGACCTGAACCGTTCTGTGGCTTATCTAAGGGACACATAACGGAGGAGATCCAAAAATGGGAAAAGAAACAAAAAAAGTCCTACTGCAGGAATATTCCAGGCCAAAGAAAAGGTCTATAACCTATTTGACAAAGAATGCCACAAGGCTTCTCGACCTCGAAAATTCCGACCTAAACAATCTACAAACCTTATGTACATTGTGCAAAAGGATTCAAATTAATTCAGAAACGGTCGTCTCGTTGTCTTTCTATCAAATATTTAAGGATTTTTCACTCAGATATAACGAATTCTACATCTATTCAAAATATTATGTAGTGTGTATAAATCCTTAAATATAAATTCGCATATCAACAATATGTAGAATTATACGCATACAAAAGTCATAAGATTCAATTTGTTTTGAGCTTCCATTGCACCATATATTTTTGACTCGCTGTATTGTGGGATAGCATACATTCAGGCGTTATTGACTGGTTTTGAAAAGTGGTGAAAATGTACTACGATTATCCATAAAAAATATTTTAAAAAATTATTAATATTATAGGGTAGCCATAAACAGCAACATTATAATTTCCTCGAGTTACGGGAAGGTAAATTAAATCTGAATTTCAAAGGAAGAAGAAAGAGCACACCTATTATTATTAATGGTAAAATGAATGATGGTCAATGGCATAATGTTCAAATATTTAAGAAGAAAAGAAAACTGATACTTGTTTTGGATGGCGAACAGAAGAAACCTTATCGCATTCCCAAAAACGTTGTCCGAGATGAGATATATTTAGGAGGCGTTCCTTTAAATTCAAATTATTTAAATGTTAAAGATTTGGTAAGATAAATCGTTAATAGAATAATATTTCTTGTATCAATTGGTATTTTTTAATTTTCAGAAAGATAAGTTGCTTCCATTTAGGGGCTGCATGAAGTCATTAATTATCAATGAAGAACACAAATTCTTATTAAAAAATAATAAGAATGTGATTCATTCTAACATCAGACAATGTTTCCGCAACATAGAAGAAGGTGCATATTTTGGAGGAGATGCGTATGCAGTATACAGTAAGTAAATATTTTTAGTAACGTTATAAACACACAATCAAATTGCTAAAGTTCAGTTGTTTTAGGATGATGAACTGTGCAATAAAATATCAGTAAGACAGGAAATGTTTTCTTATTCATTTCAACCCATAAGCATTATTTAGTTGTTGAATCGCGATCTTGAAATATCTGACTGATTGGGAACTATTTTCCTGTTACTGAATCCGAAAAAATTTTCTTTTCTACACACTGGACTCCCTATCGCGCGCACGACATTAAAACCTGAATCTTCAAGCTAATATTGCAAACAGTTTTTTAAAATGTCACTCCTGCAAAAAACCTAGGCTTAGTTTTTGTCGAAAAGACCCCCTGCACCCCCACCTTCTTATAAAATTCACTTGAAGTTTGAAAACAGACTATTAGGACATTAATTTTATGGAAAGCGCCCTTTATTATCCTCGTGACAGAATTTACTTACACATTCGCTGTCCAGTGACCCCCATGGGTCATGCCTTACATTTTCCGTAAGTCCTGTGCCCCATAATTGACTCACGTTTAGGTTCTATTTCATATTACATTCTAAGACGGACTGTCGACGAATAGGCAGGTTGTCTACAGAGACTCCCTTGTATATCAAGGTTACTACACATATGAACCATATTTGCACTACAAAACTCCATTCCAATCGGTAAATCATCGTTTGGTAGTGCAAATTATTCATAAAACTGATTGGCGTACGTTTTAAAGTCGTTCGGAGATAACTGAATTTGTTTGCATTTTTTGGAATTACTTCTGCATTACAAAACTGCATGCCAATCGGTAAATCGTCATTTGGCAGTGCAAATTTATCATAAAACATAATTGGCATGCATTTTAACTTCGTTCGGAGATACCTGAAATTATTTCTTGTGTATTTGGATGACGGCAAATATTTTAAGCATCCCAAAATTGCATGCCAATTGTTAATATCATCTTTTTTTTTTTCATTACCAATAAGATACCTCAATGGAATGCTCTTTATAATCGTTCGGAGAAATAACTTTTAATAACGTTCTGCATTATAAAACTGCAATCCAATCGGTAAATCGTCGTTTGACAGTGCAAATTTATCATAAACATATTGGCATGCATTTTAACTTCGTTTGGAGATACCAAAAAATTTTACGATTTAAAATGTGCGCACCAAAATTTATTATGCACGCGGAAACTGCATGCCAACAAGTTTCCGCTGGATTTTTTTCACGGCTTTTCGTTTGACACTATTGGCATCCATTTTAAAATCTTTTACAGACATCGATTTTCCATGCAAACAGAAAATCGACTTGCACTCTTCTGCACGCGACGACTGCCTGAAATTCGCGTTTCTGGCATATTCATGGTAATTACATACACATATATGATTGGCATGCATTTTAAAAACGTTGCACCTAACTGGTCATGTACCGCTGGTCTATTAGAGAGATGGCTCGTAATAGAGATCTTAGACATCTTAATAACATAACGTATCGTATTCACAACACAACAGCATTTGAATTGTCTTTCTCTATATCTAGTTCCACATCTTGTAAATAATGTATCATCTAATATTTGGCTAAGTAGTACAAGAAATATAAAACAAAAACTAAAATTAAGTATTATTGAGGCAAACTTGTATATGAATTTTTTACTGCAAGTAATGAATAAAACTATTTATTTTGCTGATTTATGGGACATAAAAGACAAGGTACACAATATTATATATTGCAGGTAGAACACAATACCTGGTTTTTGGGCATTTTCTTTGAGCGGTTTTCCTACCAACATCTTTCATGTGTTTATAGCACTAGATGTAAGATAGGACTAAATTTGTGAGGCACATGCAAATACCTCACCGGCCCAAAGCCCTTACAGCCCGCGAAGTACTTACATGTACGACAAATTCAAATGTCAATAATTTTGGGTAGGCCGTGGTCCGCCGTAGTTCCGTGCGTGAGTTTCTTACTCTATTGTATTGCCCACTATTATTTTACGAATGCCAAATGGTCTGCACCACTGAACTTAACAATCTAAGGGGTTACACTTGGATTATGTACCCTGCATTTGTCTTATTTCTTTACTGTTAATTGCTATTTTCACTAGTTTACATTATTATAAATAGTTTACATAATACTTACTAATTCTAATTGCAGAAGAAAATTTCCAAGTTAACAAAATCCTGGAGTTGGGCTTTGAATTTAGAACATCCGAACAAAATGGGATACTACTAAGTATCTCCAACTTTAGAAATAGTCCTGCCCTTTCAGTAGAACTACAAAATGGAGCTGTTGTTATGGCGGTGGACATGGGAAATGGAGTGGTGTCTAATGTCACGAATAATCTGGATTCTGACATTGCCCTGTGCAACAACATGTGGCACAATATCACTGCCATGTATTCCAGTTCTGAACTGACTGTGAATGTGGATGGCATTCGGAAGAGCTGGGTAAACAATAATTCGCTGATGGACGAGATCGATGCCCCTTTGTACATTGGAGGGTTACCAGGTAGTTATCTCTAAACTATTCATATTAATTATAGTACACGGAAATTAGCAAAAATAGAAGAAAAAAATTATAATAAGCTGATATTTTCTGAATCGATAGGGATAGGAAATCAGGATCAAAAAGTTCCCATCCCTAACTGGAGAGCTTTTTCACCCTTATAATGACACTGTGCTGGTTTTTCAATAATATTTTGGAAATGTGATGTTCTACGACAAAACTAGAGGTATTGAAAAATATTGAGAATTAAATTTTCTATAAAACATGTCTTATAGGTCGCAGATTATTAAGGGTATTTACGTTAATCGATGGCAAACTTAGAGGTAGGTAACAAAAACTCTTTTGGATGGAAACACAATATTTATCCGGATCGAAATGAAAGTCATATCTATCGACTCGAGAGCGAATTTAGAAAATTCCGTTCGTCGGTCAGTCGGTCTGTCACGCTCGGCCACCCTAATCCGTTTTCGGATTTAGATGAAACTTGGGTGGTTGATAGGAGGCCTTTAGAAAACCTTAACACTGGAAGCTCGGCTCCGTTCAGAAACCGGAAGTACCTGATATAGATGTTTCAACTTTTTCGGGAAAAATTGAATAACTCGGTAACGGGCAGTCGGATCAAGATATTTCAAAAAAGAGATGGTGCCGCTGGCAACGATCTACAAATAAGTATACCAGAGACTATCTCAAAAAACAAATGGAAATTGAATTTTTTTGCAAAAACTGGTTTTCTCGAAATCGAGCTAGGAAGCACAATAACTGTCCAGGATATTAATTGATTTCGATGAGACTTGGTGGGATCAAAGGTACATGGCCACAAATGAAGTCTATTGCCGGCGGCCCGAATTCGTTGACCGCAAGTATTTTTTCGAAGGCAGAGTATGATTTTCCAAAGAAATTGATAACTCCCGAACCGAAGGTCCGATTTTGATTTTCAAAAATGGCGATTATAGGGCTCAATTAAGTCTATTAGGTGACGTTTGTGAGAAATTTGACAAAACAAAAGCGAATCTAAAAATCCTGGAAAACTCAATTTTTTTTGATAAATTCTACAAATACCGAACAGTTTCCTAATAAAAATCGAAAATTAAGTATTCCGTCGATCAATCTCTATAACCAGTATAAGGCACGGACCCTGAAATAGAGTTTTTTCGAAAAATTAAAAATAAATGAGTTATTTACAAAGATGGATGACCATGTCCGGTAGGTATATCAGAGTGGCAGTCCGCCCGAAAATAAAATCGTAAGTCTGAAATCACTCCGCTGATGTTTCACCCTTCTCGAAAAAGTCTCTATTTTGATAATACACGAAATTATCTATACCAAAAAAAATGAAGATCATACCGATCATAAATTCTATCTCTATAAATATTTGACCGATTTTCATTTACTAAATAACAATATAACCGATGCCCTTTCTGTATTTTAAAATGTAGTTAGCCTTTACTTTAGTCAATGCAAAAAGAAAAAAAAAAGAAAAGAAAAATAAAACATGTCAAAATGTACTGAGTCATCCTACGACCCTTTGCTGAAAAGATACTGAATCATCCCAACAGGGATAAAAAGCATATCAAAATGTAGTTTTTATCGATACATAACACAGAAACTTTGTAGAGAATTTTGTGACAAACCTTTTCCTATACTTATGTTTTTTCCCTAAGATAAAGCGTTTAAAAGACATTGTAAAAAACCCAGTGCGGTGTCCCTAAAGGAGGGATGAAGCTTACCCCTTAGGGGTGGGAACTTTTTTTGTATGTATTCTTACACACATAAGCTAACTATTGTAGATATTTCAGCTTATTATAATTTTTTTCTTCTATTCCACATAAATTTGCCTAATTTCCGTGTACCATTATATTCTTGACCACCTATACCTATACCATTAAGAAAGCAGAATGAATTTGGGGCTTCAAATAATTCAATTTTTTTTTCCTTATGGGTTGCGGTGTCAGAGGCCCCGCCTTACTGTAGCTTAAGCTTATTGTACCCTATAGTCTTGTTATCCCATTAATCCCGCTCCTCTCCAAAAGGAGGGTATATACAGTCAATGGGAGCTCTGGCTATTTCTTCCACGGTTGGTCCCCCGAAGTATGAAAACCTCCCAGCCACCAAGGCTGGGCATTCACATCCTGCATTTTGGATTATCCTTAACACCTATGTTGGTTAGGTGTCTATTCAGTGTGTTAAGATTCCCACTGCACATCTCAGCTGTTTTCTGCTCAGCTTTAGCAATTCGTTAGTTTTTGTCTTGGATGGCCCACCAGTGATGAATATATGTGACTGTCTCACCCCCGGTCCCCGATCCAATACAAGTTATGTTTCTGACTTAATAGTTCCTTTACCATTCCTCTTGCGGTATTGTATGATATCCCCCGGTCCAATACAAGTTATGTTTCTGACTTAATAGTTCCTTTACCATTCCTCTCGCAGTATTGTATGATATCCCGGGTCTCATCAAGGCTGTTTTTGCGCCTTCTTTGGTCAGCTTATCTGCTTTTTCGCTGCCTTCATTGCCGTGGAGTTTTGCCAGGAATTCAAGGCAGTCCTTTACCATTTTGGAACATATCTCTACTGCATTCAGAGCTTTGCGAGCTGCCTGATTGTCAGTGATGACGCAGATTCTTTTGTCAGTGTATAACCTCCGTATCATTTCTTGTGCACAGATTTCTATAGCAGTGACTTCTGCTTGGAACACCGTTGCGGTGCTGCCCAGGTTCAGACTAATATCTGTCCGTGGTTGGTCCCCATAAGACCTGCTCCAGTACTTCTTGACGTTTTTGATCCGTCAGTATACCATATGGTATCATTTGAATGTCTTCGCAGTTGCCTCGTTCCTTCCTCTTCCCTATCGGGTATGTATACCCTGAAGGTCTTTGTGAAGTTGTGGCTTGTGCTGATTCAAATGTTACTTTCAACATTATTTGTAGTGTGCCAAAATTCATGTATATCATAATTATTTCAATTATGTGCTTAAATCTGGTCTGATACAACTGGTCTATATTTTTATAATTATTTGCAGACAATGCACCAATAGGAACTGTCAAGTCAAGGGAAAACTTCAAAGGATGCATAAGAAAATTAAAAATCGAGGACAAACTGATGGACTGGTCGGATATGAAAGATTTAAACAACGTTTTACTTAATTCGTGTCCGGTACAACATAAAACCAAAAAGTATAATGGTAACTTAGAAACTACCAATTACACTCTCATTCCTTAGAGAATATATTAATTAGGAGAAACAAACCAAAATCGTATGGGGAATCTGACGGCAACTGATTCAAGCATAAACAAAAGTATTATACCATAATGTATTATAAAACACTGCCAATGTACTGTAAATATTTTGTGTAAATATTTATTTAATTTTGTATTTAAAAATGCCATATTAATAGGTTTAAGATGAAAGTTGTAATTATAGTATGTGGAATATTTGTATATAGATTCTTCAATATACAGTGCAGTGATTTGAAATAGTCATGTCCATCATTATTTGTACTGCCTATGTATATAATATTATATAAGAAAGTCAGAAGTCAAACAGTTTTGTAATTTTAAAAAATTGGTAAAAATGTGTTCCAAGAGATAAAATAAATCGTGTTATATTTAAATTATAGAAAAGGATGGTTACAAGCCGGATTTAATTGAGCATGCTGTAAATTAATTTATGTGAAAAAATAAATGTGAACTGTTCAATATAAAGACTAGTTTTTTTTTTTATCTAAAACACAAGTACTAGCCCTCCCCACTCCAACCACAGAGGATTTCTTTCTGATTTCTATGAAAATTAAACATTTAGTATATTAAAGTTAATCATATTGGCAATAAAGCTCCCAATGTCATAAACTAAAATTAACAAAGATATCTCAAACAAATCAAAAGACATATGAAAAATATTGTGCATTAGTGCCTCTTTACCCAACGCCACATGGTCGTACAGGCTTATTTCATCAATCGCCAAAGAGCGACCAAAGTCACCCGCTCCCATTACTTATTTTGTTCATAGCTATGATTGTTTGGGTACCTTCAAATAGATTCACGAGTTCTTCCGAGCACCTTTTTTGATTTTAGTATCACAATGAATAATATTGCGTATGTCTCAATTTCAAATGTAAATTCTCCCGTATCAAAATTTGAATCTATTTTTATAAGAAGTTAAAACCTAGACACATTTCTGATTGTTCGTTTTTGTTGTCGACCTTCAAATAACTACATGTAATTTGGCTGCTGTTGCCAGCAAGAAAATTATGCCACCACTAGATACATCTACTGGTGTCAGGGTCAGCAGCTCGACCAATTTGGCTTAAATGCTTGAAGAATTTCAATACTAAACAGCAATTTGATATCAGAAACCACACCCATCATGCGTCCGTGGCGACATATTGATAACATCATCCTGAAAGATCATAATCTTGCTCACCGATTTAAGCCCAACCAATTTGAAGAAAGCAGAATTCAGTTTTATTGATAAACCCAATACTCCCATTAGGGTTGCTCACTAACCCAAATGCTACACAATGTGTCACAAAAAGACGAAAATGGTAGAAAGAGCGAGTCATTTCATCGACAAGAAACCTATATTGTCAAGGTCGGAACGGTTTAGTTTTGTTTTTTTTTTTGGTGGGCCTTTGCATTTTGTCTCATAGAAAATCTCATTAATTATAACTTCAGTCATAGTTCTTGAACTATTCTGGCAATTTACATTAAAAAAATTGTTTTGCAAAGCTAATTAATGCCTTTTTGATATAAGGCTATAACATCATCAACAAATTATTTTGATTACCAAAAAAAATAAAGTATGTCAGAGAATAAATGACAATAAAAAATGCAAAGGCCCACAGAAAAAACTTAAGCCTAGACAATATTGGTTTTTGTCGATGAAATGACTTGCTCTTTCTACCATTTTCGACTGAGCACTTATTTTTGGGACACTGTATAATAGTACGGGAGCCATCAACCAAAATTTCTCATCATCGCGACATGGACAAATCCATAAAACTATTTAGTTTAAGTGAAAATAGGAAACTTTGTTATGTAAAGCAAAGCTCTGGCGTGTTGCGGATATGGTAGAAAAACATTTTCCGTCGGTAAAAAAAAACGCGTAATTTTTTATAGCACCTCATCCTTTTTTAATGGAATCCCATTCAAAATATAAAAACAAACACCAATCCGTGAAGAACGGAAATTTTTAGCCTTGTAGAAACCTGATAAATGTAGTATTAGTTGTTAAAAAAAATGGCTTGACCGAGTTACAGTGACATGGTTAAAACCTTGTTTAGACGGTTGACCAGGGTCTATACATCCTAAAAAAAAGTCTAAACGGACATTTTCCATGTTGCACGGTTGTACAAAATGAAATGGAGTCGTCTCTTACTCTGCGTGTTGCGGCCATCACGTGTTATAGAGATATGAAGATAACTGACCGCGGGAGAAAGATTAAAAAGATCCAAACCGACATTTTCGAGATCCGTAAATTTGTCTTCTTTCTCTCTCTCCGGACCCTACAACTTTTGTCCGAAACTTTTTTCCCCGCATCCTTCTCCGAAGAAATATCCAGCTGGTTAGTTTTTCAATTGTCACCCTGTCACGGGGGAAAAGGTTGAAGTTTGAACTCGAGGGGTTGTAATGTTCCCTGCGTTAGGTTGCTTTCCCTCCCTATCGACCCTTTCCCCCGTAGTGTTTGGTACGTTTGGCTCTTCAATTTCCTCTCCCTTGCTAGTTAGATTTGCCTCTGTATTTTTCCTCCCTATCTACCCGTATATGAGTCTATTCACCCACCCCAGTTACATTTGCAAGATTCCGACAAATTACAGAACATGAAAACACAAAACACCCATATTGCGACTTTCTAATGCGACGGAAAATTGATTTTCTCGGAACAACAACGCAGAAAACGTCCGTTCCAATTTTTCTTACGTATGTCTAAACCCTACCAATGATTTAATCAAGAAAACGGACGCGAAACCTCGCGGGAACCGCAAAAAATTTCATTTTACAAATTCATTCCCTCCCACGAGCAACGTTTAAATCGTCCGTTTTCATTTTTTCATATTTGTTTTGAGTGGAAATTCTCAAATTGCACTGAAAACGAACGAGACGTAATGACAAAATTTTCTACCTTCAAATTTATTGGAAAATTTTCCAATTTTCTCTTCATTAGCCGCTTGCACAAAGCGGAAAATGTCCATTCAAATTTTTTTAAAGTTCCAGACTCCGTACTTCAACACAAGAACCAGATAACAATTTTAGCCTATTTTTTTTACATGTTCATTATTGTTTTTCGATCGTTTAGCAACATTGAAGACTTCCGCCATAAAGAACTTTTTTCTTTATTTGAGTATGAACTGTCCGAAAAAGTTTGAAATTCTCATGTCACGATGAGGCTGAAAATCCTGGTCAATAACATTTATTGTTAAGACATAATATTCACAAATGAACAATCTCAACATCTGTCATCTGTCTCGGCCTACTCTAAGCCAAGTTTTATGAAAATCGGTTTAGTAGAACCTGAGATACAGCTTGATCTCTACAATAAGCGTATTTATACGGCATAAACTTTCATGATTAAACTTCTGTAATATTCCAGAAAATTCGAGAGTATTCTGGAACATTCAAGAAAATTTGGGAGCCTTCTGAAATATTCCAGAATGTTCTGTAATATTCCAGAATGTTCTGTAATATTCCAGAAAATATGATCATTAACAAAGCGCAGGGCCAGACGCTTCACGGCTGCGCGTTGCGTGTATGGACCAGTCAGTTGCTTTTCCCATGGCCAGCTCTACATGGCTCTCTCCCGTATCAGTGAGCAAACAATCTCTTTGTAGATGTCCCTGGTGATTCTACCTCAAACGTTGTTTATAAAGAAGCTCTTTAGTTAATTTCAATATTCCACACGAACGTAGTCGTGGGCACAGCTAGTAGTACAGTATTTTTCCTATTCTGATTTAGTTATTTAAAATGTTTGATAGTACAACACTCCCCGAAAGTCAAAATAAATCACTATATACCTGAATTACCACCATTTATAATAGGGCTCTTAAAAAATAAAAGGAAAATTTACAGAGAGTACAAACAAAACCAAAACGCCAGCTTTAAAAGAAATTTAAATTCGTATAATAAAAACATACAAAAATTGATCCAACAGTATAAAGAAAATAAATGGATAGAAACGTGCAACGATATAAATAGACAACAGAGGAAGAATTATTGGCATCAAGTTAAAAAGCTCAGCAGATATAAAACAATATCCCTTATGCCACAACTAGAAGACATGGGCAAATCGTTACAACTGATTCGGAAAAAGCTGAGGATTTCGCAAAACACTTTGAAAAGGCATTTTAAAAAGGTAACGACATATATTTCGATCAAAACCAATACGAACTGTAGTACCTACAACACTCCGAAAAAACCATATTGGAACTCCCTAAAGAACTTAATGAAGAATAATTGCAAAGAAGAGTTTCTCTTTTTTTTTTCTGTTTTTTTTTTGTAAATCAAGATATTTATACTTTCTTATTATAACTTCCTATAAAATTATATGTAAAATATGTTTAAATATGCAACTGGCAGAAGGACCTCATCGACAGCCCTTTGGTTTTACCAATAAAGAACTTTATTATTATTTTTGTTTGATAATTGACCCTCCTGACAAAACTTTCTGCGATTTCTCTCAACTGAAATGTTTTGTAAGTACCAACACAGATATGTTTACTATTAACATTAACCCATGCGTAACGTGACCACACCTCTAGTTGTTTATTTTCACACTACCCAATTACTCCTGACGATTGCCAAACCTTCACAAACCATGCAGGCTCTGTTACTTAATGAAATAATGTATTTGAGAATGATGAAATAATATAGCAGAAATAGATTTTGCAGCTGAGACTAAGTCTACTTGAACAGCGACCAATTCAAATTCAAACTGTGATGCTTGTGGCTATGTAAACTGATTTCAGGAATATTTCATTCTTAAACTGGATAAACCATAGAAGGCATTATTTTCATGTCCAGCTGTATCTAGCAGTATTTTGTATATATTTTTCATATCTTAACAGAAGGCTACTACTTTTCTTATGTCTATGAATCTTAACTAGTCCTATAATACCCTCTATGTCTGTAAATTCTTGTCAGGCAATAAAATGTTTATTTATATTCAGAGATGGCAATGGATTTTTCTCTCATCGGGAATTTTCTCAAAAATGGGAGGGTTAAAATGAAAAAAACCGTTTTTTTCCATTTTTGAATTTTCCGCCAATTCTGACCTAACTTTTCTTCAAAAAATCGCTATTTCATCATTTTCTGGCGTGGGTATGAATTTTTCTAAATACCCAATAGTGCAATTAATGCTAATGAATAGTAAATTAAAAAATTAGCAGCTATGGAATGCGGTTGGAACCTCCCCACTCGATGAATCTTTGAAGCCGAAAAGAGCACTAATCATTTAATTATATTTTTTTATTTATTTTTAAAAACCATATAATTCTTTGTTGACATCTTCTCTGCCAGCTGTGGCCGGTGAAATGTTCATAGTGAACCGTTTCAATTTGAGCTGATAAATATTATTTTTATCTTCTGGCCTCGACCGATTTTTCACTAAATCAGTCGAGGAAGGTTGTTGTTTGGTTGTTTGTCACTAATATCAGATATCGAACTGACAGATGCCAAAAGGTTTCAGGAGACTTTTTGACAACTGTCAAATTGACAGCTGTCAAAAATTCTGGTTCTAAGCTTTACTGGGGGATTTTTTTTTGACAGTTGTTGAAAATTTTTAAGTTGGTATTGCACTTGGTTTGATTTTTACATTAGGCGAGTTTTATTGACCCCAGAAATCTACTACTCGTAGAAGTAGGAACGCATCCTGCCGTTTCACTGACCACTATGTTTTCCACGTTTGCTACTTTTCTTACGACCGAATTTGATCGTGGAAAGAGTAGAATCACTGGTCATAAAACCAAAAGTAACTAAAATACAAAATAAATAATAAGAAACTGAAACTATACTTATTGAAGTTATTAAAATATATACAAAATGAGTAGTAAAGATTCTAAAAAAATAGATAATCATTTGGATTTGGAAATCCACGAATTGGATGACAAGATATATTTATATAATAAAGATAGATTAGATAAATTAGCAATTCCAGCAGCAGCAGCAGCTCTATAAGCAGTAGCTTATTATGTCGATTCATAATGTAAGAGCCAAAGAGAAGTTAGAGCTTGTACCTGTACTGTGCGTTTAATTTTTTCTTAGGCATAGGGTTATTATCTTATTCGAGGGTATTTACAGTAACTTGGTACATTTTGCTAAATCACTGAAGCACTTGTGGCAACATTGACGAAGCGTTTTATTGACACTTAAAATTTGCTACTCGTAGTAGTACATTCAAACTAGCAATAAAACACGCCTATTAGGTTTGTTTTGGTTCGCAAAACGGAAACAGTTTGGAAACTGCGCAGGACAGTATGCGTAGATGCAAAAAATCCCTAACAGTCCGAAACTATCTAGAACTCTTGATTGAACCAGAACGAATACTAGCGCGATTATCCCGCCATCTTTTGATATGTGTTCTTATTACAAACATTCAAGAAGTTTGAGTTGCCTTCCTTGAAAACGATTCATGTGTAATTTTAATTTTAGCAGCGACATCCTTCTTTGAAGAATATGTTTGTGTTCTATAATTTTTAAAACCTTTTAGAACTAGGTATGTCTAGGGGGATATATGTAATGAATATATGGTTTCAATGAAATGCATTCAAAAATAATTTTCAGAAGAGTGTTATTTGTCAGATTTTTTTATTGTTAATCGGTTAAATGGAAGAGCGCGAACTTCATCGAAACACATGAATTGTATAAATAATTGTACCTATAGTTCAATGTAAATAAAGCCATTTATTATTATTGTTATAGTAGAAATGAAATGAAGATGGAAATCAAAGCGATGAATTTTTTGTGTTTCACTATATTCATATTTTTTAGGCATTTTTTCAAAAACTCCCGTAGGTACCATTGACAATTTTTAATATTGGTCCATGATCATCAGAAGACGAAATACCTATCAGTCATATTTAACAAATAACATAAAGAAAAACATAATGCGATACACCAGTCGCGAGAGGTTACGTTCAGTTAGGCAGAAGACGACTCCACATCCGCACTTCGCCAAACTAGCGCTAGCAAGCAGTGAATAAACGTGAAACGCAAAAGCGCATGCTCAACAAAAACAGTCCAGATCTGTCCACACTCGAGGGCAGGTACAGTTTCTGACGGTCCCTGACAATCTCAGATTATTACTAACACAAAACCAGAACAAATGACTGAGAAATCCGAAATAGTCCAAGAGAAACCAGAACACGTTTTACTAACTGCGCATGTGCCTGACATCCGAGGACTGCTATTTCTCAAAACCAAAACAAACCTATTATGTTAATGTTGTGGTTATGTTAAATATATTCGAGTTTCTCTTTTAATGTCACTGTCACTTTTAATAGCTTTGCGCAAAAAACTTGCTTTGAGCCCAGTTATTTAATTTTTTTCACACAAACCAAATCGAAAAAGTGCAGGTGTGATATATCATTGAAATCGGAATTTTTACTGATTTTCAATGGTTCGATAATAATTGTAAGTAATCATAAAATAAACAACTTGTTGTGTCGAAATGGCACTAAATGTAATCCCATCTCAACCAAAACCTTTTCAGATCTTCTGGAACACTAAAGAAACCCTCATGCAAAGTTTCATCCAAATCCGTTTAGTAGTTTCGCCGCTATCGTGCTAACATACACACATACACACGCACACACAAACATTTTTCAAAAACCATTTTTTTGGGTTCCTGGGACCCCAAAACGTAAAGATTAATGTTATCTCAATTTTCGATTTTGGATTAATAACCTCCCACAATTTTATTGTGGGGAGGTTAAAAATACCGAATTGGAATTGTTTTCAAATATGGCAAGAACTAAATCCGTTATTTGGGAATGTTTTAATGAATTTGCTATTAATAAACAGGGTAATAAAGGTAATAAAAAATATGCCCGATGCATATATTGCAAAAAAGAATATTTTGGGAAGTCATTTTGATAGATATCATATTTTATTGGGAAAAAAACGGGTTTTTTCCCTGCAAAAAACCCAAAAAATAAAAACAGGGTTTTTATCCATCCTTATTTATATTTGTGCCTATGATCAGGCCCCCCGTAAGGGGGGTCTATTGAGTACCGAGTACAATTTTTTTTTCAAATTTCTCCCCTCCCACTCATCAATTATTAAGGGCGGGGGCCCGCCAGAGATTTTGACACAAAAAATTTTTCCCGCTCATAACTGAACGCCAATGAATTTGGTACCGGGGCCCATGATTTGATGCGGGGGGCCTGCCTATGATCAATTTGCTAAATATTTAGTTATTAGGGATATTAGTGCTACTCAAGTGGTTTAAAAAATACGATTTATTGCATAATGATGCTCATTAAAAAGGAAAAGTAGAAAATATAACTTTAATCTTAACTTTTGAAAATTATCTACGCTAGATGTGATAGATCATCTACCGAAGGTGGCTGAATTTGTTGCAGTTGTTGCTGCTGTTGATGCTGCTGCTGATGCTGCTGTTGGTGCTGCTGCAGATGCTGCTGCTGTTGTATTGCGAAATTCGACTTAGAAATCAACGTTGCAGGCGGCTGAATACCAGGACTCATCATTCCAGAACTCTGACTTGTAAAATTATTTTGGTTGATTTGATTCGACATAACAACTAACTTCTGCTGGGTCGTCAGTTTTGGTTGAGGCTGTTGAGTGTTATTAGACACAAATTTGACAACAGTATTCTGGGGTGTTGACGTAACCGATTGATTTTGGTGTGATGTGCCTACAACGGGTGTTTGAGGTCGCTGTGTGACGAAAACAAACTTTTGATTGCCTTGCTGAGTTGGAACTCTTGGATTCATCACTATCGTCCTTCCGGTATTAGTATTCTAAAAAAGAAAACGTTTGACATTAAAATCTAGGTAGTCCTTAATTATTAATAAAAAATTGATTTTATTTATTTAGTTGCTATTCATGATTAGAAAAATATTGTTACAGATATTAAGGAATCGAAAACCTTTTTTTTTTCAGTGCAAAGAAATTTTAAAAGATCCTAGTTTTTAAGTAGTTTTTTTAGTTTACTAGTTTTTAAGTGCTTTGTGGCCTAATGTAGCCAAACAAACATACGAGTTAGGTACAGACAACCTAAAACAACATGCATGATTGGAGTTTCAATCAAAACAATTACTCTTCTAGGTAATACCAAGAGGTATTAAATTACGCGCCATAATTCACAGCATTTAAAAAAACTTGTACAATTCCTTTAGAGTCTAAAGTACAATAAGATAATGTGAAGTTTCTGTGTTGTCAGTTCCAACTTAAGGTGGGGGCTTCAGGACTATTAGTCTCTCTCCTCCGAGTAGAGGATCGCACTACCCTTTATCTTTTCGCTGAGGATGCACTATATTAAACACAGACACGTAATAGAACATTCCCATTAGATATATATGACCAAAATGGGGAATATATTTTTGGTGCCCCAACCAGGTCACGTTCCCGTAACTTGTTCGGCTACGTTCCATTGATATTGGGGGTACATGGCATGCAAGCTGCGACTTTCAGAGAATGTTATCACCCACCACTCTTTTGGATCAATGTTGCCTTCTTTATCTTGCAATTGATTTTATGATATAGAGCAGCGAAAAAGACGTAAAATTGTGTCGTTTTTTTTTATCAGCTTAGAACAAGATCAGACACAGTGGGTATTACCGACAACATCATTTTACACCTAAAAACACCAAATACGACATTTTTTAGTGGTCACAGATATTCTTATTTAAAAAAAAGTGTAAAATTTATTTTTTTTTTAAATCATGTTTTTTTGTACATCTATTGCCATATCTCAAAAATGAATTGAGCTATCAATGTGAACTTTTTTTTTGTTATAAAACACACACTTAAGCACTTCTTTCTATACATAGGATTGCTAACAAAAAAAAAAATGTAAACATGACAAAAACGTAGATGATCCTAAAAGTTTAGAGAATACGCCATCAAATTTTCACTAAGCGAGGAACTTTTTTGTTTTTGAAAATTTTGTGTAACATGCTATGAAGAAAATGAAGTTAATAGACTAAAAAAGTTTTTAGAAAAAAAATATTTTAATTATTAGCAATAGTTTGCTAGTTACGAATTTTTTAGTATGGAGGAATTGTCGAAGCGTACGCGCGCGGCACTTAACAATAATAATGATTATGTACTGTGTGTAACGGAACTTTTCATTATTATTTTTTTATGTTTAGGACTGTTTTATCCCGTTTAAGGATCTGAAAGGATAACTTATTTTTTCCAGTGGCGCATTAAGGACTAAGGTTGAAGGCAAAAAGGAATTAAAAATCTTAAATAGAGTATCTAGGATAAAAATGCATTGCACTGGGATCTCGGAAACGGTAAAAAATAATATAGTAAATGGAAAAAAAAGTTGCACAACTAGGGGGCTAATAACACTCCATAAACAGAAGTTTAGGAAAAGTAATAATTTTGGAGTGTTTTGATAAAAAGTAAACTATCGAGTTTTCCTTTTTTTTGCGTTATTATTGGAGCTAAATAGAAAAGACAGTTTTTTAAAGCACTTTTTTTTTAACATGGCAATCTTAATATTTGTATCCGACATTTCCTGTGTCAGAGTCCCTATCCGAAACTCCCACGCATTGCATTTTTACCCTAGAACCACACAATAATTGAGTAGACGTGTTATTTTCGCCTAAATTAGGTAACAAAAAAGAAAAAAATATCCTAAATTAAGTCTCTTTTAATTTTCCGCAGCCCTGTTTCCATGGCTTGTGCACAAGTTTATCGTTCTCTTCTATTACTACGCCACATAAAATCCACTCCATTTTACAATGAAACTTAGATTGCTTTTTTTATCTTAAATATTTTTTTAGCAGATAATCCAGTCACAATTCGCACAATGGCCATACGTTCTACTACAATATAATACAAGTGGTAATAAGGGAAAGAATATCGTTACACATTTTACTTCCACATCCAGTGTAAGTATAGTATCGACCGAGGTATCGACAAAAATATTTTTGAAAATTTTTATTGTCCAAATAGGCTTAGATTGTCAGAGAAACTTCGAGATTTTAAGTTTGACCATAAAATTGTCATTTAGTGTGTGTACAAGAACCAAAGGCCTCAATTTTTTTTTTTACTTTATCCACCACTACTACCACCACCCTCAGCCCCACTACCGATGTGGCATATCGTTTTATAGGTATTTGGGGCAGACGATTTCAAATATTTTATTATTAACGTTCCATAAACAATTATTTCCACATTCAAATTTTTTTCGTTGTGAGAGACTTGGATAGAAGATCTGGATGTGGAAGTAGTGATTCCTTGGGCAGCGGTTTTATAATTTGACCTTCGACGAAAACGAATAACGTTGATCGTACACCTCCTTGAGACTAGTTAGTTTTAGTGGACGCGGGCGTATTAATACTCAATTTCTGCAATTCGCGTGCTCCAAAAAAATCACTGTACCTAAACTATCAAAGACACAATAAGAATTATGCTATCAAAAACTTATTTGGTCTTTTGGCTTTATTTTCTTCGCAGCATGTTAAACAAAATTTCCAAAAACAAAAAAGTTTGTAGCTTAGTGAAAATTGGACTGCATATTTTCTGAACTTTCAAGGTTATCTAAGTTTTTAACATGCTTAAAAATGTTTTAATTAACAATACTATACACAGATAGAAGCGCTTAAGTGTGCGTTTTATAACAAAAAAAGTTCATGTGGATATCTCCATTTGTTTTTGAGATATGGCATTAGATGTTCAAAAAAACATGATTAAAAAAAACAAAATTTCACAATTTTTTAAAAATAACAATGTCCTTGACCACTAAAAAATGTCGTATTTCATGATTTCTAATGAACATTGACCTACTTAATGAAATGGTATATGTCTCAGTTTGTTCTTAGATTAAAAAAAACTCGAGAAGGAAGCGACTTTTCCCCTGTTTTTTACTCCACTAATATTTATGATTCATTCCTACATGATTCTTGTTCATTTCCCTAACACAGACACTCAATAGAATACTAGAAGAGTAAATTTATCACAAAGCACCGAATGGGGCTGTAGCGTCACTTTAAAGACGCAGCAAACTTGTGTCTACCCAAATTACCTTTTCAAAGTCTCCGCTTTATGGCTTCATTTTTCTCAAAGGAAAGAGGGGAAACTTCAAGAGGCGATAACGAGAGAAATATATTCCACAGTCCACACATGCACCTATCATAAAATTCGAGGAATGGTGAAAACTTATTATTACTGATATTATTTGAGTTGTGATGAACAAAAAAGTTAAATGTATGGAATCCAATACAAAAAAGTATGTTAAAACTGTAAAATGGTAAACAGCCCAAATTTGGAAAAGATAAATGTCACAAGACAAGCATAAACTAGGTTACGTATTTCATATCATCAGAATCATAAACACGAAATATGATCTAACTCGCACATGTTTAGAACATGGGATATAGGTATTCCTCTCGTTATTATCTCCTTTCCTATCTATGGACAACATTAGGAACTAGATGAATTTACTTCATGATGAATTTAAGATATGATATGCACTTTGTAGTGGCTGTGCACAGTGAAGTTCAGGTCTGCAGGAAGCGGTAACGTCATAAACACTAATAAATGTTACTTACAAGTTCCCTGATTTTAAATGTATAGTGAAGGTTCCCAAAATACCGTGGCAACTACCAAAGCTAATGGAAAGTGATTGCAACTTTGAAGTCACATTAGTAATTCTTAAAGTACTCTATTACGCTAATTTTCATTCGCATCTTAGGTACAGAATTGTAAACTGGGGTAATAGCTGTAATGTGACTAGGGTATTTTTATTACAGAAATATGCAATTCCTATTTTATTAAATTTAAATTACAATTTGCCATGAGGCCTTTAAAAATTTAAAAATTTTGACAGTTGCTGGTCTATGCGTTCTAGAGGTGTGCTCATATGTTCATAAACATAAATTAATCTTTTTAATAAATCAAGTGAGTCATTTACATGACACTAAAGCAAGGAATTTTTTACTGCCTGATTCTCATAGAATTGCTATGTACCAGAAAAGTTTTCTTTACTAAGGGTGTAAGCTATATAGTTCATTAGGTGAAGATGTTAGTTCTTTGGGTAGCATACATATTTTCAAACAAATTTAAAAAAGATTATTACTAGATAAAAATTGTTAACTATAACTTCCTGGAAACTTTCCGACGGAAAGTTTCTAGGAAGTTTTCCCTCTAACTTTCCATTGGGTATATTGATAGGGCTATTTTATGGGGAAATCTGATTCGTGATGATGCAAGCTTCATTTTAATACCAAATAAGTGTATACAATTATATTATTTACATGACTTTTACAGACTTTTGTCAAACATGGAAAGTTTCCTCGACCCGTCTCTGGTAAGTACTAGGATATTTTTTGATTTCATATGGTTTATAAGAGAATCCTCAATTAATCGAGCATATCTGTAACCATCAATATACATATTTCTTATTTCATTTGTCAAATCAAAAATGTAAGCCATGATTTTCATTGATTTCCAAATTAAATTTAAGGCTCTTGAATGATTTTATAGTTTTGTAAATATTTAACTAATCAAAAATTATACATTTTGCAATATTTTTTGGTTCAACATTTTGCATAGTCTACATATCCTACCTGTTGAATTATCCCGCTAGGAGTAGTAACGGTTCTTGTAATAGACGAACTACAAGTAATGGGACTGTTGGTTATATTGGACGACACAGTGGTTACCGGATTTGGTTGGGTACGTGCTTTAACCACGGCATTATATAAAGCTACACCCAAGTAACCATATTCCTGTTTATATTCCTCGATGTTATCTGGTGGGTTCTGAATATTTTTTATAACTGGAGCTAAAACCTTCACTAGCAATTGCTTTATGTGGCCAGAAGCAATTTTGTCGATATTCGAATTAAGAGAACCCTCCAGATGAGTTTCTATTCGAGCACCTACAATTTTTTTTTAAATTAAATACCTACTAAATTTTAAAAACGCAAGTCATTTACCTATGGCCTTAATTTTGGGAAGAACAAATATTCGGACAACTTCTGTGCCCAGTTCTGACAGTCCCTGAAGTGCCCCGTAAAGAGAAGACAGGGGAACCTTTTCTCCTTGTAGCAGGGCATTGGTAAACATTCTTGTTATTCTGGTCTGAATATTATTTGTACTTGTATTAAAATTTTTGCATATTTGTGACATTAATCTCGAAGCAAAATCTCTTAACGCCCAATGATTGTCCACATCTGGTCTCATACATAGTTGCTTTGACACTACACATGTTGTTACGGATGGTATTAACTCGTGTAACTAAAAAGCAATTTTTTAAATACCATATTAATGGCATATAAGTAGTTTCATAACGTCTTCAAAAAGTAATGTTCATGAAATGTGGATTTTGAATAAAATTTTGTTACAAAAATTCTCTTTCGACTGCTACTTTTGCAAGCAGCAACTCAAAGGACACAATTTCACTGTCCTTAATGTAGGCATCTTCCTTAAATTTCTCAAAATTATGAACATCACATATCTAACTAAAAAATTTCCAAAATTCAGATGTTTAACTTATTATAATATACTTACATATTTTTCTAAATACAGAGACTGATTGTCTAATAACGCTTTTACCATTCGCATTAGATAAATTAAGAGAGCCAAATTATTTTGAACCACGTTGACTCGAACTCCCTCAATTATAAATGTGCACATTCTGGGAAGCATTTCATGAAGACCAGGATCAGATGAGAGGCTCTGCAATGCTTCCTACAAGAAAAAAAATAGACAAAACAAATTTCAAAGATAATTTCAAAATTTAGTAGTAATAGATAAATATAACTTACAGCTCGTTTTGCTTCATCCGATCCCACACATGCTTCTGTAATTTCCTTATAATAAAGTTGTTGCTCAACGGACAACTCATGCGTAGCTAATTGTTTAATTTGAACAGTTTCAACATTCCTTAGTTTTTGTTTTCCTGTTGTAGGTTTCCCTGATGTTTCCTTTGCGGGTTTTTTGTTAATGGGGTCAACCGATTCTAACTAAAAATAAATCCCCACTCTGAAACTATATCTACTCGAAAAAGTTCAAAGCTTACCTTTTGAACATTTTTCGCGACAGGCGGTGGATTTTCAGGAATAGTCGGTTGAACTCCGTCTATGCATAACCAATGAGAGCGAAGCGTACATTCCAAAGGTGCTTTAGGGTTCAAATTTTGTAATAAATCATTCAAATCAACCTCTTTTTCTTCAATAAAATGTAATTCTCTCCCGCCCCCAGAGGCAAAACGAAACGGAAGAGGCTCTAATGACTGGAATCCATACTGAGGCTACAAAATAACATATTAGTAAGGTTAGGACGCGAATTTTAAAAATATGTACTTCTATGTTTTTTGATTTTAATGCCGCATCTACATCGGTCTGCATTAGTTTAATCCGTTTGGCGTGATTCATAAATTTTGCAGCATCTTGAATAACATGTTTCAATCGAAAAGATATATCTTCAGCTAATTCCTTGGCAGCATCATCAACTAAATTTCCTATTCCAATACTTTCAGCAATCACTTTCATCGATTCTATTGAGAAATTAGTGCCATATAAATCATTTTCGTTCAGTTTAGACATTATAAGTTAAATTTGTATGCTATCCTATATCCTGTCAATGACAAAACTTGTAAATAAACAAGGAGCAAACAGCAAACGCCATAAGTGCCATAACTCATGTAAGGCGTAAACCAGATTTACAGAAATCTGTATTATCCTGTATTGCAAACTTACTTGTAAAGTCACAACCAGTGTTGCCAGTATACGGTTAATAAATATCACAAGACAGTTCAAAAAGTTGACAAAAAAAATATCGTTTCGTTTTCTGCAATATTAATGAAGAATAGAAGAATAGAGAGGAAAGAATCGCCATACTTTACCCTTTACGCATGTCCGTAAAAGTGGGATCAGATCTTCAGAGAACTAGAAAAGGGTAACTGCTGTTCTAGGCGAAATAGGTGCCCTCAGTTTGTGGCATATCTTGTTCTGCGAAAAGATTTTCCAAGACTTGCTCCTTGTCTTTCTTCTTTATGGTTATGGAAAGAGCAGATTTATCATTTATCTTTTTTTGTTATATAATTTATTGACATTTATCGACGATTTGCACGAAAGAAAGTTCAGTAAAAAGTGTCATGGCGCACAGTATAATGGTATCACTGTAATTCACTGTCATAACATCGTTTTCATTATCTTTAATGTTAAACCTGCTTCCATTGAATATAAATAGTCTTTATTAGGTTGTTTCGTAGTCTACAATATTTAAAAAATGTCGAATTATGCAATTTGTCAAACACTGTTTCCAACTCTCAGTTTACTAGAAGAGTTGGCAGCAGTGATTGACAAATTGCATAATTTGACATTTTTTAAATATTGTAGAGTACGAAACAACCTAATAAAGATGATTTATATTCAATGGAAGTAGGTTTAACATTAGAGATAATGAAAACAATGTTATGATTATTATATTATAGGTATTTAATTGTTGCAAAGTTTGGAAATTAGACGAGTTGGTCAACATGTGCAGTGAATTACAGTGATACCAATCTAGACACTTTTTACCAAACTTTCTTTCGTGCAAATCGTCAATTGACGATTTGCACGAAAGAAAGTTCAGTAAAAAGTGTCATGGCGCACAATATAATGGTATCACTGTAATTCACTGCACATGTTGACCAACTCGTCTAATTTCCAAACTTTGCAACAATTAAATACCTATAATATAATAATGATAACATCGTTTTCATTATCTTTAATGTTAAACCTGCTTCCATTGAATATAAATTGTCTTTATTAGGCTGTTTCGTAGTCTACAATATTTAAAAAATGTCGAATTATGCAATTTGTCAAACACTGTTTCCAACTCTCAGTTTAGTAGAAGAGTTGGCAGCAGTGATTGACAAATTGTATAATTTGACATTTTTTAAATATTGTAGGCTACGAAACAGCCTAATAAAGATGATTTATATTCAGTTGAAGTAGGTTTAACATTAAAGATAATGAAAACAATGTTATGATTATTATATTATAGGTATTTAATTGTTGCAAAGTTTGGAAATTAGAGGAGTTGGTTAACATGTGCAGTGAATTACAGTGATGCCATTATACTGTGCGCCATGACACTTTTTACCAAACTTTCTTTCATGCAAATCGTCAATTGTCACCACTAGTGATGGGCGATATCGTGATTTTTCAATCACAACGTAAATCGTTACTGTGATTTTCTTATATCAGTGAATTTAAAGCGTGATGTGATCACGACTTTCATAATACCACGTACGAGAGAAATTGTTAATTGTTCCCTCTCCCTAAATAAGCGCCGACAGACAGTGAATGGTGAATTTTAGCTACTTTTGGTAATCTGTGCTGCCGCAGATATGCATAATATGTATAATATATATTATGATTTGTTTATCCAAATAACCTCTGATGTATGGATTGGTAATAAAGTAAAAGCATACTAGGTTTTGAATGGAACTTGATAATAGGCGTCTGAATTTAAGATGCCAGCGCCAAAGTGGAGAACTCGTGAACTAATTATAGGCTTTTTGTTAGTTTATATGGCGAATACTTATATTCATTTTTTTCTGTTTATTGTTGTTTTTGGCGTTAAAAATAATAACATTAATAATATATGACCTAAAGGTTTGCAAGATTTTGTTGTAAGTGATTTGCAAGATATTAATGGCATTATTCAGCAAAATTCATATTTTTTTAGGTTATCTAGTTTTTCCCTTGAAAATTACAGTTTCTTCGACATAAACGGTGTCTAGCTAGTTAAATATTAATAAACTTAAATATTTCTTTAAATTTATATACAGTTGTAGTTTAAATCACTTTTTTTTTCAGGAAACATGAGTGACATTTAGGTTAAGCATATTGCAATGTATGGAACATTTGTGAATCACTAAAAATGTAAAAATTCTAAGTGTGTGTATGAAGGGGACTATGTTTTAAATGCAGGACATATTATTTTGTGTGGTACAACCCATATTCAACACAAAACTTAATAAATGTGTATGCTCTATGTTTACAAACAAGTGTCTCAGATTCAAATACCCATGAATTTAGTGGTACATTGAATGTAACTGAAAAGATATTTATTAATTCTTTAAGTTAAATGAATGAAACCGTATTTTGTCAAATATGAAATAGAAATATTCAGAGGTAAAACATAATAGTGCATGGTGCAATAGTATATATTACTTTTAAATATACTGGAATTACATATATTTACTTATTTAAAAAATTTCACTTGCAATGTGTGATTGTCTAGGACATTATTATTGCTACTCGGGCCACGGTTATTTGCACCAGCTTTTTCCCCCTCAATGCCTGGTTAAAGGTGTCTACATCAAAGAGGGTATGCTTTGAACATTGTCGTTCCAACTCAACTTTCACGAGTTGTCCCTGCAATCTACAAAGGATACCGACTAGGTTGACTCCAGCCAATTGTAGCCCCTTTAAACGCTATCATATTTGTAATAACTTAGCATCTCAGTTTATCATTTACTTATTGTTGATATCATCGTACACTAAAGAGACAATGACAGAAAAGCCCATGATTAGTTTGACTATAGACCACCAGGTGGCGTACTCCTTATTTTCAGACGCCTATGGATATTTTTGTAAAGTTGTACTGTCGTGCGCCAAAAATGGGACGTATTTATGCTAAAATCTAGTTGGTGTACATCTACCTGTAATTTTTGGGACATTGTCAGATATTTGTCAAAATTCATTGCAAGTGTGCAAATAGAGACAGATTTACATTAGATAAATAGTTGTCTTATTTTTTTTGCTCACGACAGTACAAACATTAACATTTCGGAAGCATCAATAAATTTCTTGTTTATATTTATGTTTATTTTACACGAATTTTTGTTAATTTAAAATGGTATATTTATTTTTTAATGTTATTTTTTTTTGTTCTTTTATAATACACCTATAAGGATGTTTTTTAAAAATGTTTTCATTTGCTTATTGTCGAATTCCATATTTTTATTCAAATTTCATGCCGAAACGTAAATGCTCAATATTTGCAATAAAATTGCTAGTATATTTAATCATATAAAATATTTTTACGCATGGTTTTAGTAGTTATACTTCTGGTGTTATAACAAAAATGTTCCGTCACGACCCTGCCTCGAATCGCCACATCACATCGCCAGTCAATAAAAGACAAAGATATTTATTTATATAAATATCTAAATAGTGTGAAATGCGTATCTAATACCGCTAATAAGGCACGGGATCGCTTGCTTTACGTGTTAATACATACGGCCGCAAACAATAATCGACTGAAAGTAAATATTGTGAAATATCGTCTTGGTTAGACCACAGAAGACTAAACAATCAGAATGGAATCTTTCAGGGAGGGGGAAGGTTCGCGCATTTCTAAGCGCGCATCGAATCCCCATATGTTCCTGGAATAGAATACAGCGATGCCACATTTGGTAGATTGGGAACAACAAATAATCTGGTACTCAATACAGAGTTGCCAGATGTACAAAGAAATCTGATTTGTACAATAATTTAGTATTTACATACTTTGTAATTTGAAAATAGATTAAAAAAATCAACAAAATGACAAGTTCAGCATTATGTCAAACCAAGACAACTTTTAGACAATTCAGAAAGAGTGATTTTGCAAATTTGATTAAAGTTGAAGATTTGTGCAAAATTAAATTATAAACTCCTAATTGCGACCCTGACTACAACATTACAAAATACGCCCCTGATATCTATTCCAACATCTGGAGTTAAATTGTACAAAGGATATGCCGCCAGTTTCCATTCTGATTGTTTAGTCTTCTGTTCTGTGGTTAGACCACGACAAGGGAACGAAATACGGAAAGTCGTGATCACGTCACGCTTTTCTGCCAACTTTACTAACAGTCGTTACCTGTGATTTCTTAATATCAGTGATTAAATCACAGTTCGTGATATATCGCCCATCACTAGTCACCACCCACTCTTTCTCTTTAGTATATTCGACGTAGAATAAGACTGATATGTGTTGATCCACTACTGTTTTTGCATAACTTTTAATTCAGTGGTTACAAGCAAAATAAGTTTTGTATTTGCAACTTATTGAATAGTTCAAAACGCAATGACCATAATTATATTATTCACATGCAACATTTTTAAGCCTATTTGTGCAAAAAGAAAATCACATTTTTTCACCGTTAAGTACTATTTTCTTCCACTCCACTACGTGGATGTGGAAGTAATATTATGTTTTCCTCATGTTTAATATGTAGCATTTTTTATTTTTGCTGTATATACGCCTGGAAGAGGGTGGAGCCTTCGGTGGGACGCTGCCTAACTCTAAAGTAGAGTTTCCACAACATCAAAACACTTGAATTAACACTACGCTCGACGCACATTTCACCAACCACGTTGGCATCATCTGGAGATGATTAAATGTCACAACTACCATTAAAACTCTATACACAAATCAGATCGGGAAAACTCTGAAGCGAGAGCACATATTACGCTCGTGAGCTTGTACAAAATGCAGATATGCATAGCAATAATTCATCGAGTAGCAGTAAAATGTTGCAACAGGTCAAAAGAAAAAAAAATGATTGCTTATTCCCCCATAATTACTTTTTGGCTTTGCCTCTGCTACCAAGACAGCTACATTAGTGATGGGCGATATATCACGAACTGTGATTTAATCACTGATATTAAGAAATCACAGGTAACGACTGTTAGTAAAGTTGGCAGAAAAGCGTGACGTGATCACGATTTTCCGTATTTCGTTCCCTTGTCGTGCTCTTGCCAATATATCTTTCACGATATTTACTTTGAGTCAATTATCGTCTGCGGCCGTATGTATTAACACGTAAAGCAAGCGATCCCGTGCCTTAGCGTCGTTAGATACGCATTTCACACTATTTAGATAAATATCTTTATGCATGTCTTTTATTGACTGGCGATGCGATGTTGCGATTGGGGGCAGGGTCGTGACGGAACATTTTTGTTATAATACCAGAAGTAACTAACTACTAAAACCACGCGTAAAAATATTTTATATGATTAAATATACTAGCAATTTTATTGCAAATATTGAGCATTTATGTTTCGGCCTGAAATATAAATAAAAATATGGAATTCGACAATAAGCAAATGAAAACATTTTTAAAAAACATCCTTAAGTATATATTATAAAACAAAAAAAATAACATTAAAAAATAAATTTACCATTTTAAATTAACAAAAATTCCTGTAAAACAAACATAAACATAAAAATAAACAAGAAATTTATTGATGCTTCCGAAATTTTAATTTTTGTACAACTTTACAAAAATATCCTATTATCAAGTTCCATTCAAAACCTAGTGCTTTTGCTTTATTACCAATCCATACATCAGGTTATTTGGATAAACAAATCATAATATATATTATACATATTATGCATATCTGTGGCAGCACGGATTACCAAAGTAGCTAATTCACCATTCACCGTCTATCGGCGCTTAGGGAACGATTAACAATTTCTCCCGTACGTCGTATTATGAAAGTCGTGATCACATCACGTTTTAAATTCACTGATATAAGAAAATCACAGTAACGATTTACGTTGTGATTGAAAAATCACGATATCGCCCATCATTAAGCTACATATTAGACTGGCGGTACATGACCAGTCAGGTGTGCAACGTTTTTAAAATTCATGCCAATCATATATATGAATGAAATTACCATGAATATGCCAGAAACGCAAATTTTAGGCAGTCGTCGCGTGCAGAAGGGTGTGCAAATCGATTTTTTTTTGTTTTTTTTTTTTTTATTTCAAAATGGATATCGGAACTAGATACAGATCTAGTTGGGCATACGAGAGTTTTTAATGAGAAAGTCGAAAGTCGAAACATATTAAAAATTTTGCCAATTTGACGAGGATACAATTTTCATAAAAAAAAAACAGCGAAATCTTTTATGAAAAATTATGTAGAATACATTGAGTAATTTGCAATGAATTAAAAAAAAATGATTTTTTCGAAGGGGTGAAAAGAAGCCAGAACTTTAAAACACTGTATGTATCTTTCTCTCTAAAACGCTTATTTTTCGAGATATTTTCTGCCTCACTAAAAAAATTATCTTCGATTCTAAGCTAGACGGATCAAATTTTTCTCGTTGTATTTCCTATTTTTTTCGAACTATGACGCATAACAATACTCGAGTCCATTACTTTTGAGATAAATAGGAAAAACATATTTTTGCTTATATATTGAACCAATTGATTCAATATATTTTTCTGTTTATTGTATCATACTTAAACTTAATAGTCTTAAAATAATTTTAATCCAATTTATTATAGTTTAGTTTTAATTTTATATAGATAAAAGAAATCATATAGTGAGTTTTGCAACGGGCCGATGCAGAAAGTGAGTTTTGAGATGAGACACCATTGCTGCCTTATGCTCTGGGGATATTGAGTCTGTGGTGGGGAATGAGCAGTGCCTAATATATTGGAACTTCTCTTTTCCCACCCTCAAGCAAATAGAGGCCAATAAACCTGATATAGTCCTCCTCGACCACCAAATCAGGACAATGTTTGTTATTGAGTTCTCCACTCCAGCGGAAACAAACATTGTGTTGAAAGAGGGGGAAAAACGGACTAACTATCGAGATCTTTTCTTCGAACTCCGCAGACTCTATCCAGACCACACCGTTAAGCTAGTGGTATTAATCATAGGATCCCTTGGTGGGGTGAGCAGGCCCGACGACAGGGGGGGGGTAGCCGGGGCCATAGCCCCGGGGCCCGGCACCATCACTGTTAAATACATTTTTGTATTGATTGTATTTCAAATTGTGTATTGAAAATTAGTATTTTTGATTTGTCCTAGCCGAGGGGGGCCCGCCAATTTGATTTTACCCCTGGGCCCGTGCTGGCTCTCCACGGGCCTGGGGGTGAGGCATACACTGTTTTCGGAATTGAAGACGATACCGGCATGGAAGCCGGAAGAATGCAGAAGGCCGCTTTCCTTGGCTCGTTACGCCTGCTCAGAGCACACGATTCGCAGACCCAGTGATCACTAACCCTACGGCGTAGGGAGTGGTCTCTGGTATTACCAGCGTACCCTCTCTGGCATCGGAGACAGAGAGAAGGGCGACTGGCTTCACAAAAAATAAATAAATAAAAAAAAAATAATAGAAACATTAAAATAATGATTATATTGGAACAAACAGTTATAACAAAAAGAATACGGTTTTGTTAGTATTGAACATATGACTAATACACGTGACCTGCATAAAGCGTCGCCATTGGCCAACATGCAGAAAGAGAGTTTTTGCATCTAAATTTGTTCTTCGTAAAGCCAGCAACGAAATGTATATTTTAGACAGTGGCGGCTGGTGAAATTTGAATATTTTTTTTCTCGTCTGTGGCGCACGGGACCCACACGAAATATGGGAACTAACATCTAGAGAAGCACTCCTCTAACGACCCCTAAAAAATTTTGAAAAAGCAGTTTGCGAAAAATTTTTTCAAAATTCGGTTGCCCCCCCTAGGTCTAGTTGAAAATTATTTTCTTTTTGTCATTTTACTTTTCATAAAAATACAATAATAGGTTTTGGAGTTTATGAAAATATTTTCATTACTAACTGAAATACAACGAATTGAAATTTTATAATTTGTTAAATTGTAAATTACAAAATTTCAGTTCATTGTATTTCAGTTAATAATGAAAATATTGTTGTATTTTTATAAAAAGTAAAATGTATATGACAAAAAAAACATATTTTCAACAGGAGTCCCTAGACCTAGGGGGGGGGGCAATCGAATTTTGAAAAAATTTTCGCAAACTGCTTTTTCAAAATTTTTTACAGGTCGTTAGAGGAGTGCTTCTCTAGGTGTTAGTTCCCATATTTCGTATGGGTCTCATGCGCCACAGACGAGAAAAAATTATTGAAATTTCACCAGCCGCCACTGATTTTAGATAGGATTTTCAACGTTATAAAGAGATATTTGATCATCCACAATTATTTAAACGATAGATTATAAATAGACCAATGCAATGGTGTATTTAACTCATTTCTGGATTTTTGTCGAAAAGCGAGTTTTGCACCTAACGTTTTTCATTTATTGTAAACCGAAAATTTGAATATTCTTTCTATCTCTGGAAAAGTCTCTTAAGGTGTATAAAATTTCAGACCAATAGGCCCGTTCAGCATTTTTTTTTATTTTAGAAATCAAAAGTAGAACACTTCTTAAGGCAATTTCCAAATTTTTAGGTTTTTATTAGGACGTTTAAGCCCTTAAATAAATTACCAAAGATGGACCGCGCGAAAACGAGGCGGAGCTTCGCGTGACGTCACTTTGCAGATGCTGATCAGGCGATTGTCGAGATTTAATGTGACTTCACAGCTAACCTCAAAAATATATGTTTCTTAAGATTTACAAGTATTACACGTAGCAATTATTAAACTTTCTGCCTGGTTCCTGTACTTTCAATCAAACTCTAGTTCAATGTAATGTTTATGAAGTTTTAAATAGTTTGTACAATAAAATATAAGACACTTTTTTGCAGGTTAGGAATCTAACCTATAATTAGCAGTCTAATTGTATCAATCAACAATATTGAAAAATTATTTGCGTGAATTTTTATATATTTGCTTGCAGCCAGATTGGCTCCAAGCGTAAAATGAGTATACAAACATTAAAAATGAAAATAAACCTAAAAAACATAACAATTGAGGTTATGTTAGTTATATGATGCACACATGCCCAAAGCGTGTGGCGGGTGTTATTGTTTCTCTATGGAAATAGCGTTTGATTGTTAAATTATATCTGTTTTATCTTCTTGCTGGTTTAAAATGAGTAGTGTTTATGCAGAATGACGTCACGAGCCGGTGAAATGCTTTGTACTGGAACTCAATCTTTAACATTGAATATCTAATGATTGGATATACTTACGAAGCTGAGATTTTAACAGCTTATCTAGATGATCGAATTCTATTGAATGCCATAAAAAAATAACGAAAAAATAATTATCGATAACAAGCATTAGGTGTTTTCACTGTATGCAAATTTGCTTTCTTAATATTATTAAAATGAAGTACTCCATACATTAAAGCACTTACCAATATTTAAACACCATTCTTTCATCTATCAATTTAAAACTTCAACAAATAAATAACAAAACTGAATAACTGAACGGGTATTATACAAAACGGGCTGTGACGTCATCGGTTGCATTAACATTAACTTTTAGGTTTTTTAATTTTATTGTCATTTTTAATGATTATATCTTCACTTCTCATTTGAAACCAGTATGGCTCCAAGCAAACATTTAAAAATTGACGCATATGATGTCTCAATATTGTTGATTACTAAAAATGGGCTAATTATAGGTTGGATTTCCAACCTACAAAAATCGCCTTATTTTATTGGGAGAAGATATTTAAAACTTTATGAACATTACATTGAACAAGATTTTAATTGAAAATACGAGAACCAAGCGGAAATTTTCATAATAGTGACATATTACTCGTAAATTTTTAAAAGATATGTATTTTTGAGGTTATAGGTGTTTATGACCGATGACGTCAACAATATAGCTTAGTGTTTTGGGCGGTAAAATTTTAATTCAAATTTAAAAATACTTTTTCTTGGATATTACTCAACTGGTTGTGGAAATTCAAATGTTTTTAGTTATAATTAAGTATCACCTTCACAGTCAATGAGATTTTAAAATTTGTGAAAACACCGAATTGTGTCCTAATAACAGGGACAACTATTATATCTCTGCATGATTCTATAAAAAAAAAAGCTTCAACAGTATAATCTAACGAATGTTAACAGAAATATTTGTTATCTTTCACTGGATGTAACTATAGTGTTTGATATTATATTTTATAAAAATATACATTCATATTTTAACTAAAAAATATCTGCAACCCAAAAGTTTTAAAAAAAGTTGTGTGTTTTTTGCCAGCATTATATTAAATGTTATAAATTCGTTATGTAGTAAATATTAAAAACTAAAAATTGTTTACGAAAGGATATTAAGAGCAATTTATTTTTATCACGTAAATAATTACAAAAAACAATAACATAATAAAGTACTTAAATAATTTCATTTGTTTTGACGCGTTCTCATAGCACATGTTGTGTGTATGAATATATTTTGAATCATATAAAAATATGTTGTCTAGTTTTATTTTTAAATATTAACCAGATAAATTTAGGTTGTTAAATAATATTGCGCTGCCAACAAAATAAAATGTAATTAAGAGCAAAAACAGATAGCTACCTGATGTTTATATAGTGAAATATAATTGAAATTAAAGTGCTATATGTTGCTATAATTAAAATGCCTTTGTGATTTACAAGAAGATGTAACATTAATTTGGCAGTTAATACCTTCAAAAAGGTGTAACACTTCATATTAAAACAATAAAGGAAACTGATGTCTATCAACTTCGACTTCTTTATGAAGAATACATTTTACATATTATTTTATTTTTCCAAAAATTATTTAAGACATTAATACAGTTTTTCAGCAACTTCTCTATTTGGCCTTAGTAGTTCATACCCCCGATTAAAGAACTTTTCATACCTTAGAACATTGCTTAGGTGTCATAATATGCTTCAATACTAATATATTAACGCAAATTTCACCAGCAGTCATAAATAAATCCAATCAATTAATAGTACAGTAACTAGAGATTTTAACTTCGGAATAATATCATATTGAACGGATTTCGTTCATTTTTGGCAGTATAATAGTAAATGCTTCGCAGAAAAGTTTCTATATTGTGCGGGGGCTTGCTAATTTAGAGGGGGTGGATGCCACCCCCTCTCAGGGGGTGGCACTTAAAAAATGTATATATTTATTGGAGCTGAAATAGAATCAAATTTTAAGAAGAAAAGGTTCTATGCAATTTTTCACATAAATTAATAGTTTTTAAGTTATAACGACTTCAAAATTGCGATTTTAGCTTAAAAAAAAAGGTATTTCCAAACGGCTTCCGTCAAGTATCTCGAAAAGTATTACTTTATCGAAAAAATGTTACAGACCAATTACAGAAAGTACAAACTGGGAATTAATTATATTTTTTGTTTATTGATGTAGGATTAATAATTTCGGAGATATTTAAGTTTATATTTGGTATTCAAGTGTTTCGAAATTACCTTTAAAGTTTAAAATGCATTTTTTTCTAAAGCAAGTGCTGTAAGTGAGCAAAAAAATTTGAGCATCTAGGTAATGCTACATCTTAACGAAAAACTGAATTTGAGATCATTTTTTTAAATTACTGGCTAATTGGAGTAACAAAATGGCGACCTTTTTATATAAAAAAATATAAATACGCGCATTTTTTCCGTCATAACTTCATTATTTCGTATGCTACAAGAACGAGTAAAAAATAATTTGAAAGCGCAATTAATTGTCTTTAATTTCATTTCTTAGCATGCGTGACAATTACTGAGGTATTTAACATTTAAACTGCATTTTTTGTCTTATAAATGTTCGGACGCCATTTGTAAACTTTCATATCTCCGAACCTATTAAATATATGTAAGTAAATAAAGAAGCAAAATTCATTATCAGTTTATGAGCTTTATTTTTGGTCTCTACCCATTTTTCAATAAAACTAATATTTGTTGAGATATTTGGAAAACGAAAAACAATTACGTTTTATCGAAAATATCTTATATTTTTTTTCTAAAGCAAGTTCTGTATACAAACCAAAAAATTTGAGCATCTACGTCATGCTATATGTATATTAATGAGAAATAGTGTTTGAAATTCCTTCTTTTCAATTACTGGCTAATTACAGTAACAAAATGGCGACGTTGTTATTAAAAAAATGTGTAGACGCACATTGCTTCGGTCATAACTTCTTTGTTTTTTATGCTACAGAAAGAAATAAAAAAACTGTTGAAAGCTTAATTAATAACCTATTATTCTACCTATTAGTATCCTTGACGTAGGTTTTGTCACAGTTTCTGAGATATTTAATTCTCACTCTAAATAATTATTTTATGAACACTTGGATGCCAAATGTAAACTTAAATATCTCCGAAATTATTAATCCTACATCAATAAACAAAAAATATAATTAATTCCTAGTTTGTACTTTCTGTAATTGGTCTGTAACATTTTTCCGATAAAGTAATACTTTTCGAGATACTTGACGAAAGCCGTTTGGAAATACCTTTTTTTTAAGCTAAAATCGCAATTTTGAAGTCGTTATAACATAAAAACTATCAATTTATGTGAAAAATTGCATAAAACCTTTTCTTCTTAAAATTTGATTCTACTTCAGCTCCAATAAATATATATATTTTTTTAAGTGCCACCCCCTGAGAGGGGGTGGCATCCACCCCTTATAAATTAGCAAGTCCCCGCACAATATAGAAACTTTTCTGTGAAGCATTTACTATTCTACTGCCAAAAATGAACGATATCCGTTCAATATGACATTATTCCGAAGTTTTACAATTTTTTACCTCTAAGTACACTGTACTATAAATTGTTATTATAATTTGAATACTGATTTTATTGCCAACTGAAAGAACTTTATTTTTCACGGTTGAATTATGATCCAATTTGGAAGAACTATATATTGACAGCAAAATTTAATATTTATCTTTGATTTGGTAAAATAATATAGATAATTTAAGAAAAAAGAGCACAAAGTTTTGCTTATCGACTAACAATGGCCTTATATACCCTATACTTTTGATCTTCCAACACAAAATGATCAAATCACAGTTCCATTTAAGACATTTTACCTCTCCAGGGAAGGCAAAGCACCCTTTTGGGTTCTTTAAAAATCTAGCATGTTTTAATTACACACTTCGAAGAATATGAAAATCTCGGATGTAATATATACACGATTGCTTTTGTTCTCTGAGCTGTTCAATTACAAAAATTTTGCTAATTTTTCATGAATAAATTTCTTTGTTCATCATATAATGCAGATATACAGTGTGTGCTATTTAATATGTATAATTGGCACAAAAAACTAATAAAAGTATGTCTATCTATCTATCTATCTATCTATCTATCTATCTAACACCGCAACACCCCTTTATTTTGGAACACGTTGGTCATTTTAAAAATTTTTCTTTTGTGATATAGTGCTCGATGAGCTTTATTTGACTGTTTTGAAAAAATTGTAATTTTCATATTTTCAAAGCCTACTAAACTCTAAAACGGGTCGCAATTTTTTTATCGGGAAATTGGATAGCGTATTCTTTTATATTCTATATATTCTTTTTTCTTCCTCATTTAGTGTTTGATGTTCCTTAAGTTGAATGACTACCTTTTTAGTAAAATGGCATACACTGTGTATAGGGACCAACAGGATGGTTCTTATTAGATTTTTCTCAGGACAACCCAGGCATCAGATTGACGTCATATTATGGTAACATTGGTCCCCGACGCCAGGCGACGAAAAATGACGCGATATTGTGACGAAATTATGACGTCATGTTGAGACGTCGCTCTGGACGTATTGGTGGCGTAATTTTCCTTTTTTTACGACATTTTCTGGTCACAAATGACGTCGCCGGGCTGTGATATAATGACATCATTAATGACGTCAAAATGGCGTTTGTTGCCTGGGACCTCCCAAATCTGTTGTTAGCTAAGAAAATAATTTATGTAAAATTTTAATTCAATTGAATAACCAGAGTAGAGAAAAAACATAAAAAACGTAAATTTAAATAATTGGATAGTGGTCGTCATAACACGAACAACAATTTTGTTACTCCCAAAATATTTTTTTCTGAAAGAAGAGAAGATACAAAAAATCATGATATAATTTTAACAAATTTTTAAAACCTCTTTGCCGAATATTAGTATTAGGAAATTCTCGACCGTGTCCAGTAAGGATTTGCTGCACATCTGTGTTTCTCATTTTTTGTTATTATTTTAATCAATTAACACCTCTCTAGTTATAGTATATTTTAACATAGAACTCGGGAGCAGTGCTGAGACAGAGCCCACCAGTTTCATTGCATTTACTGCTGCCTCTATTACCGTGAATTTTTTCTTAGAAACACATCGAGGTTGTTTAAATTTAAAATGAAATAATACAGAAATAATACATTTAATTGAACCAATTAATGATAGCAGTGTAACACAATTTTGGTATAAGGCTATATTTTTATATATTTTTAAGACTTATAAATGAGTATGTTTATATATCATGCGTACGTATTTTTATTTTATCAAATGTTTGTATTGTATTATCTTGTAAATTGATTTGTTTGCTTTGTATATTTAATTTGTTGTATTTATATATTTACTTATTTCAAATATTAAAATAAGCACTCCATAACTCGTATGGCGATAAGTGCCAATAAAATATATTTTATAATTTTGGTACCAAATGTTTGTTTATAATTTATTTCCAATATTTTATAAAATGAGGCATGTTGAGACCGCAACATTTTTTTCTTTTATTTTAGATACCTTTATAGCTTTTCCAATGTTAACCGTTATTTTCGAATTGTCTGATTGAAATCAAATTTTACACAAATTATTTTCTTAACAAATGCTATAAATTGAAAGGGGGTCCTGAAGTTACTACTAATTTTTTTATCAAGAATAGTTAAGGATCACCCTAATATTACATATTGTCAAATCACTATACACCCCGAGAAAAATTCTGTCTCACTTTAACTCATTAAATACAAGAAATAAATATATAAGAGTTTATTAAACAATGTGATATAATTCACATATGTATGGTTACAATAATGAATTAAAACCCTTTCGTGATAGTCACTTTGCAGTAAAACCATCTGAAAAAAAGCTCGTTTCTCGTAATTTCATGTAATATTTACTAGAAAAATATAAGAAAAAAATTATTAAGTGAAAAAATGTTCCTTAGTATACATTCTACTATGTAGCATGTTTTATCGAACATATAGTATGAAAAGCAACAACAGTTTTCTTGTGTAACCACAAGGATTTGGTTTAAAATATACTATATTATGTATGAAAAAAAATTTCCTGATGGTTCTTTTATATTGCCACAATAACGTCTTCTCCACAAAAATTTGTTCATTAGCGCGAGTCAGGTCCAAAGAACTATTTTTTTTTTAAATAAACACTCGTTTATTTAAAAAAAAATAGTTCTTTGGATCTGACTCGCACTAATGAAAAAAATTTTGTGGATTGAGTATCTATCTATCTATTGATATATATGCAGTTCAAAAAGCTACAACGACATTGTACGTAGATAAGTAGCCTATTTACTTCTTTCCTTGTGGTTTTTGCTGTTCGAAAATCCTAGTGGTTACAATGAAAACCACCCAATTTCACTAAACAAATTTCTTACCTAGTTGGCTTCATTTTAAAATAACAAATCAATTTCAACATAAAAAAAGAATATTTATTGTTTCTTAATTTGAACACGAAAGGGTTAACAATTTTTTTAGATCACTGACACACAAATAAAAAAAGATTTAAAATATATTGTATAATATATGTGCTATAATATTCAAATATTTATACTTATTTCACAAGAAATTAGGTCTAGAAAATTGTATTCCATGCTTCACTAGCTGTTCCTCCTCTCGTGATGTCCTTTTGATAATAATTTGAAAAAACAGAAATGTCTTGTCTTGATAGCTTCCTGCACGTGGCCAAAACCCACTGAACTCTAATATAAAGTCCAGTGCCAAAACCACAGTAGTTACAATATTAATACTGTTACTTAGTAAATTGGTACATTTATTTTAAAATCTGGTAACAGCTGATTAGCTATTTTAAGCCCTATGGGTAGTCCATATAGTTTTTATTAGCAGCATTTCCACTTTTGACTAAGTTTACTACAGAGTGTATTTTGTCCCAGTTTCTTTCCTTGTATTAAAAATGGATAGGAAATACACAGAGTGCAATAAATGCTGAAATAAATTGAATTGCCATTAATCGAAAGAGAAATGCTCTTACTGTTAAATATCATTTAAAAATACACATCTTCAATATCTTGTATTTTGTCTAGTATTTTGTTATAATTTAAATGCAAGGTAGGTTTTGAAAGAAGCAATACAACTGTTAGCATGGTTCAAAATATACAATACAATCTGCATTTTAAGGTAGGTACAGAAAAAAAAATGTAATACTAATTAATTTCTATCACAGCAATATCCAAGGCGAAAAATAATAATTAAATATAAAACAAAAATTTTATATTGGAAAAATTCAAATTTTATCTACCTACAGTGTCTCACTTAAGACGTAACACCCCTACAACTTTTTTAGTTTTTATCATATTTAAATCAAATTGGTCTCAAATGGTAGAGTGTTATTATGACCACAATATAATTTATCCACTTGAAATGCAAAGCCACCTACGATGCAAGAGTAAATTATATTAGACATTTCTTTATGAAAAAAATTATATTAATAAAAGTCCAAAATATTTAAATTTTGATAAAAATAATATTTTCCCAATATTTATTGCAGGTTTGTTATTTGGAAAAGTATTCTGACTTTTTTCTTTCTACTGAAACACTTTTAATATAAAATGTAACTGTCGAAGAGTTGTCAAGTAAATAATTTGTTGTTTTGTTTGCTGTTTACGAATTTCACCAATTTTTAATATAACACAGGGTTCACTACTCAGGCCAATATTGTCCTTAATTTATATCAATGATCTGCTGGGATTAGCTAGGCTGGGTACTTGGGTAATAACCTTGTATTATTTGCTAATGTCACAACTAAAATAGGTGTTGAGAGAAATTTCGAAACTTGCACAGAATATGGAAACCTCTGAAAACCTATCCTTTCACTGATTTATAGCAAATTCCTCGAAATTAAACGAAGATAAAACAGAAATTAATATTTACTTTAAGACACGAAGTCTTAAAACCAAAAAATGTTCTCCACTCATCAATGAAAACTGATGAGCGAGGGGAAGAAAACCACCAAACATTTTTCCACTTACAAATGAACATTGAACAAATTTTTCATACACCGGCCTTTTTGCCAAAATAAACGACAGGGAGGACACGTACAGTACATATGTATAAATATATATCATAACAATTAATATTGTTGTTCAAAAATCACTATTATTTCACAAAAAAACGAATACCAAAAAAAACGACAGGGGAAGCACGTGCCCCTGTGCGCCCCGCCCCTGGATGCGCCTATGGACACATACCTAGTTTCATCTCGATCCATTAAAAAATGAAAAAATGGTGGCCGGAAAGTGATCTCATTGACACCCAATATGATACTTACATTTTACTAGACTGGCGGTACATGACCAGTCAGGTGCAACGTTTTTAAAATGTATGCCAATCATATATATGAATGAAATTACCATGAATATGTTAGAAACGCAAATTTTAGGCAGTCGTCGCGTGCAGAAGGGTGTCCAAATCGATTTTTTTTATTTTTTGTTTTTTTTTTTAATTTTAAAATGGATGCCAATAGTGCCAAACGAAAAGCCGTGAAAAAGAATCCAGCAGAAATTCACTGGCATGCAGTTTCCGCGCGCAAAACAACTCTTGTGCGCACATTTTTTGGTGTTCTTGATTTTGGATGATTTTGATTTTGGATTTTTTTTCAAGGCTTTTCGTTTGGCACTATTGGCATCCATTTTAAAATTTAAAAAAAAACAAAAAAAATCGATTTGCACACCCTTCTGCACGCGACGACTGCCTAAAATTTGCGTTTCTGGCATATTCATGGTAATTTCGTTCATATATATGATTGGCATACATTTTAAAAACGTTGCACCTGACTGGTCATGTACCGCCAGACTATATTGTTGTGTGACTTTTTTATGGCATATAAAAATTTTATAATCAAGAACATCAATAAATTCTATTCTATTTCAAAATTATTTAAATTGATTCAATCAAACTATGTATTTGAATAATTATAATACAGCGGCGGCTGGTGAAATTTCAATATTTTTTTTCTCGTCTGTGGCGCATGGGACCCATACGAAATTTGGGAAATAACATCTAGAGAAGCACTTCTCTAATGACCCCTAAAAAATTTTGAAAAAGCAGTTTGCGAAAAAATTTTTGAAAATTTGCTAGCCTCCCCTGGGTCTAGGGACCCCTGTTTACTTTTATTTTTTTTTGTCATATGCATTTGACTTTTCATAAAAATGCATCGACAGATTTTAGAGTTTGTGAAAATATTTTCATTACTAACTGAAATACAATGAACTGAAATTTTGTAATTTACAATTTAACAAATTACAATATTTCAATTCGTTGTATCTCAGTTAGTAATGAAAATATTTTCACAAACTCCAAAATCTGTCGATGCATTTTTATGAAAAGTCAAATGCATATGACAAAAAAAAATAAAAGTAAAGAGGGGTCCCTAGACCCAGGGGAGGCTAGCGAATTTTCAAAATTTTTTTCGCAAACTGCTTTTTCAAAATTTTTTAGGGGTCATTAGAGAAGTGCTTCTCTAGATGTTATTTCCCAAGTTTCGTATGGGTCCCATCCGCCACAGACGAGAAAAAAAATATTGAAATTTCACCAGCCGCCACTGTTATAATACCTACTCCACCAGACACAATGATAACATTAACATCGACTATTGACGACTTAGTGAAACTAGAAATGGAACTAGCTATTATGCAATTAAGTTCTATAATGTAATACCTGCAGAGGTTAGAAATCCGAGCTACAAAATTTTAAAGCAACCATTAAGTCATTTTTATTAGACAATGCGTTTTACAGTACAAATGAATACTAACGCGGACTTAAATTTGTAAGCTGTAATTGTGTTCTATATTCTTGTTTTTATTTATTCTGTTTTATTTTGTTAATATATTTGTACTATTTTATCTATGACTTGTGTATATACTGTATGTAGTATATTGGCACCAAATATATATTATTATTATTATAAATTACAAACTTTCATTAATAATTTTTTTTTATAAACAAATGCCCAATATGATTTTTTTTATTTTTCTCATTCAATCTTGCACCATAGTTGACTTTGCATTTGCAGAGGATAAATAATTTTTTGGTCATATGTAGATTTTAATGATCTTTATCTTTTGATACCAACTTGGTTTAAATCAGATAAAAAACTAAAAAAAAAAACAAAGCTGTTACAGTATTTTAGTGAGATACTTACTTTTCACGGTAACACTTTAGTAGCACGGTTATTAATCATTCAATTTCAACCAAATTTGGATAGGTATCAAAAACCTTTACTACAATATCTTCTTTGAGTAAAGCAAAACTTATTTCAGCCATCGGCGTGCATTTTTATTGAAAAAAAGAAAATGTTCGATATTTCGAGAAGTCATATTAGCCATTTTTTTTATTAAAAAATTAATGCATTATTGATCAGCATGCTTTAGAACTCCTATATCCAAAATTTAACAATATTTTGATTTATATAGTTTTCGAATTACAGACCCCTTTAAATTATATTTTTCAATTAATAACGTAGAAACGAATCGTGTTTTGAAAAAGTTATTCTTCATTTTCGATCGAAAATGGTTGTTAAAAGTAGGGACCGTAACCGAACCGAAACCGTAACCGAAAACCGCACCGTAATTACGATTTTTTTCTAACTGAAACCGAAATGAGAGATTCTGGAAAACCGAAACCGTAACCGAAAACCGAATTGGCGCTGCTTTGAAAACCGAAACCGAAAACCAAATTAACGCTGCTCTGAAAACCGAAACCGTAACCGAAAACCGAAAATGGCATAATGTCGTGAGCAAAAAAAATAGTACAACTATTTTTTTCTAATGTAAATCTGTCTATTTGAATATGTAGTATGTAATTTTGACAAAAAACTGACAATGTCACAAAAATTAAAGTTATATGTACACAACGAGATTTTAGCAAAAATACGTTATAAGACTTGTCCCATTTTTTTTTGCGCACGACAATACGTAAGGGGAACCGTACCGAAAAAAAATTCGTTCTCAGTCCCTGCATGCATTAATTTAATTTTAACCGAAACCCTACCCGAAAACCGCACCGTAATTACGAATTTTTCCTAACCGTAACTGAGAGCGGAATGTGAGATTCTGGAAAACCGAAACCGTAACTGAAAACCGAATTGATGCTGCTTTGAAAACCAAAACCGAAACCGAAAACCAAATTAACGGTGCTCTGGAAACCGAAACCGTAACCGAAAATGGTGTACGTCAGTTAACCTTAACCGAAACCGAACAGAAATAAATTTCGGTTTCGGTCCCTGGTTAAAAGGTTGTTAAATTTTGGATAATGGGGTTCTAAAACATACTAATTAATAATATTGTATTAGTTTTTCAATAAAAAAATGCCTAATATGACTTCTCGAAAAAATCGACCATTTTTTTTTAATGAAAATGTATGCCAATGACTGAAATAAGTTTTGTTTTACTCAAAAAAGATAGTAAGATAGTAAAGGTGTTTGATTTCATTCCAAATTTGGTAAAAACTAGATGACTAATAAGTCACGAAGGTATTACTATATTAGAGTGTTTAAAAAAAATACCAACATTTCTGAGGCAGCTAGTGTATCAAAAAATAAGAAAAACAACAAAAATAAATATATATATATATATATATCCTAATATTCTTTTCAAAACATATTTTCATGTATAATTAAGATATATATTTTTTAAAGGCATCGTCAAAAACCTAACCTTACAAAAATTAGAAGCAAAACTATCCAATGACAGTTGTGTACGATATCCTCTACAGGATATCTTAATGGTATTTGTTGACCTCCAAAATGTACATACTTGAAGCATTTTTTCGAGACTAAAGATAGATAATTTGTCTGACATAGTGGTGACTATTTCGTACTCTTTCTATTTTCATGTGCTATCTCTCATAACATAATATATTTTTTTTTATCTATTTATTTAACGTCCGCTACCAGGACCTAACACCAACGCCAGGAGACAACTTGGAAATTTTGCCGAATCTCTTCTCGTAAGAAGAGTAGGGATCTTTTACTTGCCTAACATTTAACAGACAAGTGATCGCCTGCTTTACATCCCCTCTGAAGGATGGTATATCCACTATGTAATCCTCGTCTTGAAATTACATAGCTTCCGCGTATACACTGATATACAAGCCGCTAGAAAGTGGGACGAAATCGCTGTGTTTTTCAAGTACTGACCGCGCTGCACGTTGCTTCACTGGAGTATCGAGGATACATACACAGTGAAGACGCATCTACACTCGCCCCCTCATAATATAGTTTGTCACGAAAATGAAATAGCGTGTTAAGGATAGGATTTTGCAAAGTGAGAGGGAAATATGCGTTTATTTTCGATTTATTATAAATATTTAAAAAACCAAACTTAGTATAGTCTTTAAAACTGTTTTAGATACTTGCTATTGTTCTAACAAATACAACTGTATATATTTTTTATTGTAAATTTCTGTTGTACTTGAATATTGTAGTCTGTCAATGAAAATAGTTCCTTAGGCATATTTTTGCGCTAAGACGCTACAAGCCGCGATAAGCGGAGCCATTCGAGCGAATAAGCTGTGACGTCACACTTAAAGATGCTTAAAGCGGTATCGCGCGGTCTCATTAGGACGCTAGAAAATGTGTAAGCGGAAAATAGTGGGGATATGACATAAGAAATAGCATATGACATGCGAAATAGCAAAAAGTCATAATTTAAATATCGACTAATAAACTCGCCATGATAAATGGACCGCTGGTGATATTCTCCTTCATAAATTAATAAAATATTTTGTACTGCTCTATTGCATCGTCTATTTAAAAACATTGTTAACAAGGGAATCACTAATTCCTGATCCATATCGAAGATAAAACGTATGATTTCGTCTCCTGAAGAGGTCAAATTTACTTCCCGCACTTAAACAGAACGTTTAGGTTAGGGATGGTTAGAACTAAACTGTCAAAACAAAAGCTAAAAAGACGTTCATTTTTGCGGAGAAATATATGATGATATCGCGCTTCAAGGCGCTTAAAACATTGGCGTAAGACACGAGATCGCAAAAATATGCCTCTAATTTCATTATTAGAGCATTGCATTTAACCATATACAAAATTTATGATAAAAACTATATATGGTTGTATTCCTTTGAGCAATGGAGTACCTGAAACTATTTTAAATATTATACCATTTGATTGTTTAAATATTTATAATAAACCGAAAATAGATGCATATTTCCCTCTCACTCTGCAAAATCCTATCCTCAACCTCAACTGGTAAAAATGTTTTCAGAACATCGCTGAATACAGGAAGACCATAGTCAGTTGAAAGCCAAAGTAGCAAATAATTTGATCTAAAATAGTGACATCACTAATTGTAGATCAAATAAGGCTTGTTTTAGTTCCGGCAAGAAGAGTTCTCGAACAGTTTCCATTATGCGCAATAAAGAAACAGCCATGCACAGTGTATTGAAATAGTGAGTTTATTAAACTGCGCAAGATGGGAACAGTTTAAGAATTCTGAAAATTTAGAACCAAAACATACTACTTCAGTCGCGTTGGTGTTGTGCGAATGGCTTTGCAGCCACAGCCATATATTAGATAGATAGTTCAGTCGCGAAAAAATACTTTTATTAATTTCAATATATCTGTTGTAGTTTTGACTGTAATAAAAAAATGTGTTAACAAAATTTAACTTCAAAACTCGATAATTTACTTGAAAATTATTCAATTATTCATATAAGACATATATTTATTAAGCAATTTCTGCTTATTTTTTAATATACTACTGTCTGCCCTGGAAATGTTGGTGCATACTTTTGAAACATCTTGCATTATAGTTAGACGAAATTATAATATCTATAACCTAATAAAATGAGTCACCAGAAACAGTATTACCAATTTTATTTAATTCATTTAAAATTTTGCAAACTATAAAGATATTAGTTTCAATGTATTTTGGCCGAGAAATATAAGCGATTTTTTGAATGTCAACGCTTAAGAAACAATATCTCCAAAAATTAGCAATTTTACAGGACACGAGAAAAACTAATTTCTCTTATAGTGCAGTCAATGGAGCGCTAAAATGACCAAAATCTCTAATTTGAGTGCTAATGAATGGATTTCAATGAAACCTTGTGCACTGTGTTTGTAATGATGTTAATAAAAAAGTTGAAAAAAAAGATTAGAGTAGGAAATGATTAGAAGGGGTAGAAAACACTCTTTTTATCACGGGTTCCATAACTTGGAGAATTAGGTCAAAAATAAAAAAAAAAACCGCTGCCCAAGGAATCACTACTTCCACATCCGGATTTTCTATCCAAGTCACACAACGAAAAATGGAAATAATTGTTTATGGAACTTTAATAATATAATATTTGAAATCCTCTACCCCAAAAACCCATAAAACGATACCCCACATCGGTAGTAGGGTGGGGGTGGTGACAGGGGGTGGGAGTGGGGGGTGGATAAAGTAAAAAAATATTTTGAGGTTTCTGGTTCTTGTACACACACTAAATCACATTTTTTTTCATCCCCTTTAATAATGGGGTGGGGGTGGTAATGGGGGTGGCCAATGCCAAAATTTTTTTTGAGACCTTAGCTTCTCTTGTATATACTAAATACCAACTTTATGGACTCTTACCTGCTTGATTTACCTATTTTCCCCAAATTTACCCCAATTTACCCCCTAACCCTTCGACGGAACAAGATGAAAATATAATCTAGTTCTAGATCTCGTTAAAGTACATATGTGTACCAAATTTCAAGTCAATATCTCAAACGGTTCCAGAGTAAACGTGCGCACAAAAAAAGTTACAGACCGACAGACAGAAATTTTTTTTTTGCTCAAACTTGAAATCTCGACGTTTCATGGCATTCTAAGCCTATTTGAACAATAAAAATTTTTAAAAATTTTTTTGTCGTTACTATACTTCCACTGGATGTGGAAGTAATAATTACCATTTATCTTTTTTGGCCCAAAATAACATGTTTTACTATTGTGAGTTTTTTCGAAAAATGCATATTTTTCGACATATGGCCACTCGAAAATTCCTAAAAGTGGGGGAGAGGAAATGTAAAAGTTGAAAAAAAAAATCTGAAAAAATTCAGGTGAATGTATCGTCGAAATACAAGACTTTTTTTTATTTGCAATTTTTCTGTAAAGTTCGTTTTCACCGAGTTTTCCGGAAAAACATGAACAGGCAGAATTTGACGATAAATAATGTACTACATTTATTGCACTTTTTCATGTATTTTTTGTGCAAAAAATGTAGTACATTATTTATCGTCAAAAACTGCCTGTAACCCGGAAAATTAGTAAGTTACAAAAAAATTCCAAGAGACAAAAAATGTTTAGAAGGCCTCAATGCATACATCTGAATTTTTTCAAATTTTTAAATTACATATTTTTAAAGTGCTACAATTTCAAAGAAAGGGGTAGTATTTCATGTTTTTCCGGAAAAACTCGGTGAAAACGAAAAATCACGACAGTAAAAACATCTTATTATGGGTCAAAAAGGTAAATATCTTGTTTTTTCTAATTCTACAAGTTATAGGTGTTTTCTACTCCTTTCGATCATTTCCTACTTTTTTTCAACTTTTTTATTAAAGTCAATTCAAACACATTGCACAAGGTTTCATCAAAATCCATTCATTAGCATTCAAATTAGAGGTGAAACCCACCATTGACTGAACTATTATTGTATGAAACCTACATGTTATTTTTTCTTCAATCATTTATTCTTTTAAGTAGAGTTTTAAGTATCAATATTAATTCTTGGAGATAAAAGCTATTGGACATAGGAGTGGACATCAATTTAAATACAAAAAAAAAAAAATTTTGGCAAAAATGGAGATAAGAGGTATTGTTTCTGAAGCGGGTTTTAGGTATCAATATTAATCTTGAAGATACCAGCTATTAGGAACTGTTGTACATAGAAGTGGACAGCAATTTAAAATTCCAAACCAAATTTTGACAAAAATGGAGATATGAGGTATTGTTTCTTAAGCGTCGATATGCTATTTCCATTATACAGGTACAATTGATTTTCTCTTTGGATATGGATACCTATATTTCTCGAGAGGTACGTGTTAACCATCTAAATATTTGTGAAACAACAAATGAGCACTGTTGAACCCCAATAATCTGAATAAAAAACAGAGATGGATAAAGCAAAGTTTCCAGGAAATTTTTCCGGAATGAAGTTTTGATAAAAATTAGTTGGAAATTTCCAATAAAATATTTGAGTATTCCGAAAGTTTCCAAATTGCCCATGAATATTTACAATTGTCCTCATAATTTAAAATTGATGCTACGAACTGGTGACCTCTAGTTTGATAACATAACCTCACACATCAGAAATTCAGTTTTTATTTCTTTAGCAGCACTATCGTTTCTCGATGAATATGCTTTAGCATTGTTTTTTGTTACATTAAAAACAAAAACTAAGAAAAGAAACATTTTTTTTTTAATTCAAAGTATGATGAATGTTATGTTGTGAAGAATTTAATTTATCTCTGTATTAATATCAATATTAATACTACTTTCTTATTAGTTCTTTTAAGCTTTAAAATCAAACAAACATTTACTTATCATTTTATTTAGATAAGTTTTTGACTTTTCATTTAATATTACTATGGGATTTAGATGTTATTATTTAATTTCTGTCTTGTCTTCTACAGTTCCATTTCTACACCGTGTACAAAAAAATGAGTTAGACTTACGAATCTTATGACAATTGTATCAATTTTTAATTTTATAATGCTCATATTTATCATATTCTTTAAATCATTTGATATAGACTAATATTACTATGAGAAGATGCCAGGACGGAGCCAAAATGCGCGAATATTTTTACCAGTGGCATAGCTTTATCTGGGGTATAGGAATGTGTAATTGCAATAAAAGTTTCGCGGTCAAGGAACTGTGAAAATGGAGTAGATTAAAACTTGTCAATTGTTACGAGTAACCTTTGTTCAGGAGAAGTGTAAGAATAGTAAGTTCTACTAAACTTTGCCTAATAAAATTGTTTTATTATTATTATTACCGTCGCCGCCGCTCTACTGCAGGGCACCGCCGCTACTGGTGTTGACATTGAATGTCACGTAATTCTTTCTCATTGGTTTAGAATGATGGAGCGCACAAACTCGTTTCTGCACATATTTTATGCTGGCATCTTCTCATAGTAATACTACTTTACGTATAGTTATGAAATAATTCAAACATTATAGGATATAGTTAGATATAAGAACCTTCCAACTGCTCCATATTTTTCATACAGTACACAAAACGAATAGTCATGTAAACAATATATTATACGATGCACTGTTGGTATCAAAATGAAGCTTGCAATGGAAAGTTTTCAGGAAAACTTCCTAGAAACTTTTAGAGTGATCAAAACTCCCGGAGTTTACCCATCTCTGATAAAAAAAAACAATAAAAAATTAAAGTGATTTCATGTACTGTGTTTTTATTACATTACCTGGATGCAATTGTGCACTATGTTCCATTCAATTAAAACTATGTTGCACACAAGATTCATAAGCCCTTAATATCGAGAAACTTAGCTAGTGGCTAGAATAATCAAAGTTCTTAATTGTTTTGGGCAGTATTTGATTGAAGTAAATCTTTTGATAATCATCTGGTTTGTGCGATATATATCCTAACCAGCAGTACCTATCGAAATCCTGTAAAATTATTTGACATATTTAGTTTTTGGACAAAGTTATTTATAAAACAGTAGAAAATCTATTAATGATGTGTTTTAGACTCTAGAGAACATTATCCCCGAACAAATTTGAGCAGTTTTGGTTCATGAAAGGAACTAGTTTATTACTTACATTAGCAAGTAGGTGTGTGTACTTATTGATTAAACCCGTTTTCATTTCTAATTTGAAAATATCACTTTCAGTTTGAGAACTCCCAAATGAACGGTAACATATAACATGCAACATGCTCAAATACTGAACCTATCAAATGCGTCCCTGCAAATTTTACTTATTATTAATTAGTAAAGCACTATAGGTACTGCATAAATATGTATGTATATAAACAACAAACTAACAAAGCAAATGCTTTTTATGTTAAATTTAAAAATCAGTGTTAAAATACTCATCCACTAGTATATCTGCAGGTGCAATATTTTCTGGAGTGAAATCGTAACTTTCATTTTCGCTATTCTGCCCAACTACTTCATTTTGAAAACTAGATCCCACTGGTAAAGCAGCATAATCAATAGGTAACGTTTTCTTGGTGGTGTCTCCTAGTCCACTATCGATGTCCTGATTACATACCACTTCATACAAATTTGTTAAATCAGGTCCAGCAATGCTCTCCTTGAGGTCACTTGGGCCAGTGTTTTCCATTGAATTGAGTAAATTAGACAAATCATTTGGGCTTAAGTTACTTAACAAATCTTGTAAGTTTAACAATTCTGTATGGGTTCTGTCGAGATAAGTACCAAGCTTTTCTTTGGGATTCTCAAGAATATTATAGTTATGCGTAGTCTTAAATGATACTGGCATTTTCTGAATGTCGGAAGTATATAATCCCTTTTGAGGGTTATTCAACGTATTAAGAGGTGCATCTCCCACAGTATTTGGGTTTTCCAATGTGCTATCTATTAAGCCCTCTTTAGTATCAACTAGCGTATTAAACATAAAATTTTCCAATATATCGCTTTTTGAATTTTCTACACTAGAAACGTTCTGTTTAGGATTATCCATTATGTTTTCGAACGTATCAGGTTTTGTTATATTAGATTTTAACTTTCCCAATGAATTCCCACTTTCCAAATTTTTAGGCAATAACACTGTTTGTTGATGAACAGCTGGTACCGTATTTAACATCTCTTCCAATGAGTCGTCTATAACTGGCTGCATGTTTGACATATTCTCCACATTTATATCATATGGCATATCATCGCTTTGGCCTGGTTCTGTAACAGTGTATGAGTTTTGTTTGGCTTGTTTTGATGGATCAGAATTGTTGTGATAATCTATCTCTAAGATGGTAGGACCAGTTTTTAAATTATTCTGGTTATTCTTTCTACTAACTGTACCACTTCGCTTGGACAAAGAAGTCTGATGCGAATGCATGTATGAAATTAGAAAATGTATTATTTTATTGATAATTTTGGTTTGCTTGGTGTGTTTAACTCGCAAATTATTGATTTCACTCCATAAGGCAGCATTTTCCTGTTTTAATAATTTTAGTTCAGTGTCAACCATAGAATGTTTCGTTTTTATTTCTTTAACACCATTTAATAGATCAGTCAACTCTTCTTCTTTAGCATTATTTGCCATTTTAGATTTCACAGAAGTGCATTTTCTTCTTATAAAGACGAGCGTTTCTGGCAGGTCTTTTAAGAAACAGTTGTGCGTGAAATGTATCTCGTCTTTGTCGATACCTGCTACTTTGTGAAAATCATAAAAATTCAGTTGGCGTATGAAACTTGCCATGTTGTTGTGTTTAAAATACTGCGGCAGCAACTTCGTTATAAACTGCAATTGATCATATATCACAAAACCATCACCTGTAGAGTTCCAGCCTATTATATGTTCAGCATCTTTGTCATTGACCATTTTCCACAATTTTTTTAAGAATAGTGGTACAGTTACAGCAATTTGTGGTTCTCCACCCTCCATGGAAACTTTTACCATTTAATTACTAAAAAGGAAACTAAAGTAGGTAATACAAATATAATTTCAAATGTGTTGATATACCTTCCCTGGATGATAAATAAGGAAATTTCACTATTATTGAACTAATGTATAAATTTGATTACGTAGCTCTAAGCGCCTTATTTAGTTTCAGTTCACGGTTTTCTCCTTAATACTCACGAAATTGACAAAACAAACGTAATAATCGGATCCCACTTAAATTATTTCCATCAATGTTCCTCTTCTTCTTCTTTAGTGTGAACTTTCCATAAGTTCAGAAGTACATAGGCGTGTATCTAAATTTCTGTTCCATTTTTCAAAAAGTTGTATAAAAAACTATGAAATGTAAAGCACAGAGCAGCGTACATTTGAATAAACAATACATTTTCTAAGATACTTCTCAAAATATTTGAGGCGTATTGAAGGTTTTGAATAAAAATAATTAATACAATACGGTAGAGATTCAACTAAAAATGCATTACAAGGCATATGACACGTACATTTTTAGGGATATTCCAAGTTTGCAATAAACGTTAGTAGACAAATCTGCTACTTATATTCACGGTCATTAAACCATACGGTTGTCTCAATCAGCAGCTTGACGGCGAGAGAGACGCGGGGGGCGGGAAATAAAATGAAAGAGACAGACATATCTGATTTCCGTGCAAAAGACAGAGACAAAGATGCTTGTAGTGTCTACAGGTGACGTAGGCTGTAGACCCTACCGGAATCTCTGCCTCTGTTTTCTGCACGGAAATCAGATATGTCTGTCTCTTTCATTCGATTTCCCTCCCCCCGCGTCTCTCTCGTCCTAAAGCTGCTGATTGATGTAACCGTATCGTTTATTGACCGTGACTTATATTCACCTGGACCCCTATTCTCCAGTCTAGAGAATGGTCATTTCGGGAGAAAGGAAAGAGAAAGAAATAGGAAATATAATGAAATAAAAAGAGAAAAAATACCTTGATCTTGATTCACCCTATAAGCTGGAGAATGGGACCCCAGGGCGCTTATTCTCAGCCAAGGGATATTTCGCTCCTATGAGAAAATAGTATTTTGTCTCTTTTCATCTCACTGTGTTTCCTATTTCTTTCTCTTTCCTTTCTCGTAGGAACCATATCATTCTCTTGGCTTTCCTTTCTTCCGACATGACCATTCTCTCGACTGGAGAATAGGTAATTCGTATTGACAGCAGGCACGGAAACGTTGGGGCCAGCTGTGCCATGGCCCACCCAAAATTACGTTGGCCCACCCAAAATTTTTGTTTTGCATAAACTGAATAAATCTTCTAAAATAATTAAATAGGTAAGATTGTGTAAATTCGTTTGAACCCTTATCCTCTAGCCCAGCCGCGGTCTACTCAGTAGTACTCAGCTCCGTGCTTGTGCCCCTAATACCCTTAGAATACTTTTACATCAGGTAAGTGATGTGTATTTTAAAATGTATAGTGACGCCGAAGAGCGTCCTCCGCCTCCGCTTATCGAAAAAATTATTTAGGCTACTTTTCCCGGTGCTAGATTCGGGCTTTGCTCACCCATCAGTTCTGTACTTTTAGTTCCGTGTCTCATGACAGGCAGGCAGTCCTGCTCCGCTCTTATGTGAAAATGGGTAGCATTATGCTGGTTAGGGGTGGGAGGCTAAATAATACCAGCATTGTATTCTCCGGCCTTGAAAACGTGTAGAAAACAATTTTCAGCATATTTGGATGTTTTTTGCATGTTCCGGTATTGAGGGAGGGGGTGGTTTCAACCCCCGTTGGTCGTTAGGATGTCTGGTTGCAAAGTATTACAGGACATATTGAGTTTCCTCAAAAATAACCGATCCAACAAGTCCTCGCTTGCCTGACAACGAAAAATCCGAGGAAAAATCGATAAAAAAAGGGTGGTTTGAGGGGTAGTTTGGGGGGGGGGAGTAGGGACCGCGCGATTATCACCATCATGTTGGCCGTCCTCAAGAACGGGGGGTAGTCATGTTTGGTCGCTACCTCTGCACTTTTTTGGGGTTTTACACTTTTTTTTCAAGTTTCGTATATATGGACTACTATGCGTACATAATGTATCGTATAGTCAATATTACAATTAACATAGGAAATTCATCGAGTCATATATGACAATAAAATAATATAGCCGACATCATTTTAATATCCCAGGCAGCAAGGTTGCAGACGTGAAAAAGACGGCACAATGTCACAGCCCAATGACGTCATACATATGACGCCAATATGACGTATTGGTTAATCAGTGAATTTTGCGATAAGGGATGCAAACCTCTCATTATAATATTTTTTCACAATTATTAATAAAGTTTTTGACGAAAAAAAAAACCGGAATGTGCAGGGATCGAACCGCGGACCTTTTGACTCGCAACCTAACATTTAACTCTCTGAACCATTGAACATCTTTATTTAAGTTTGTTTAAAAGCTGTATACCTAGTTAGAAATAGTAAAACAAAATTATTATTACTATGTGGCAAAAATTGAACTAGTCACTAAATACTTCTATTTATTTTTATTTTATAATGATTTATTTCACGTCATTTTAATGACGTCAACATAATGACCTAAACGAAACGTGTATTTGACGTCTTCATGATGACGTCAGAAGTACGTTTTAAATATCACGTCTCTGGTACGTCATTTATTAATGACGTCAAAATAATGACCTAAAAGAAACGTATATTTGACGTCTTCATGATGACGTCAGAAGTACGTTATAAATATCACGTCTCTGGTACGTCATTTATTGGGACAACAAACCCTGACTACAACAGAGACGATTAATTGCTTGTGCAATTGCCAATCTCTGACTATTGGCGGCTATCGTCAGAGTATAGGAGCAGATTGCATGGAAGATTCTGTCTGATAATATTGCAGTGGAGAATTTATATTTTGATTACATATACATGTGTCTGTGATTGTCGATGCTTGAGGTAACCATTCATCGCTCAGATGCTTATTTCCTCGAATTGTTTTTTATATATTGCCTATAGGAATTTCATATACCAGTGGTAGGACTAAGTCAGCGACTTATAAGCAGATCCATCTACCAACCCAAGCAGCAATTTTAGTAGTTTCTACGTAGTAGTTACCGTTAGTGGAACTTTAAAAGTTCCCGCAACTAAGGATTGTTACGTAATGGGAACCATCCTGCTTCTACTAAGCATTCACCAAAATAGGGAATAATAATTACGTAGCAAGTTACTATTCCGGTACTTCTACCGTTACCGTGTTGAGGGCTAGGTTATTACGTAAACGGGATGTAACCAAGTAGTAGAAATGACTAACTTTTGGAACAGCTCAGCTGACCGGAATGAGAGCGCAAACTTTATATATTTGTTTGTCTGTTAGAATAGCAAATTAATGAATTATTGAGTTTGAGCACATAATATGTCCAAGGTCCAAATTAAGGTGATTATATACAACATGCATATAAGCATATATTATAAATCATGATGTTTTGCATTTACCCTGTGTGTGGATATTAAAACCACCACTTGTTTTCTGTAAAATGTTATCATGATGCTTCGATAAAAAAGACGCCCCTCGAGAAAATGGTTTTTTCGGAAAAAAAAATTTTGCAAAAATTATGTTCAAGCAAAACATATCTGCAAATGACCATAATAATAAAAACAAATTATTGAATTATATTTTTACCTGTGTCAATATGGCGTCTTCATTCAACAACAGAAAAATGGCGATTTTAATTGCAGTTTGTAGTGGCATGTCAGCAAAGTATTTTTGTCACACATTATAGGTAGTTCAATAACGGGGGTACTTTATAGTTGCAATAAATGAGGTAGTAGATTTTTTTTTATCTTGTATGTATTGTAGAGAGTATGTAGAATCCATGTTTTAGACCTCCAAACCCATTGGAAAATTTTTGTGCAGACGAAAAACCACGAATTTTTGGCACTTTTTCCAGTTTGTGGCCTATAACTTAAAAACAATGCATCCAATCGAAAAATCATCTATTATCATAGCATTAAATTTCGCTTCGAATGAGTACCTCAAAGTTGAATGGGGGCATTTTTTTAATTTTATTATTTTTATTTTTTTATTTTTAGGTAATCTATGAACTTGAAATTATATGCTCTATAACTTTCATTCTATGAATCATTTCATTTAGATTAGCCGTTTCAGAGCTGAAGACGTTTAAAAAGTTTCCCAGTGTGAATTTTTTACAAGTTGGTAAAAAATGTTGTTATTCGACTGCTAATTACGCCAAAGTTGTAGAGCATGTAAGTTCAAGTTCATAGATTACCTAAAAAAAAAAATAAATAAAAAAAAATTAAAAAAAAAAAAATAATATTTAAAAAATACGCCCATACCTCTTGATGAAATTTCAACTATGAGGTATTCATTCGAAGCGAAATTTAATGCTCTTTAATTCTGATAATGGTTGACTCTTCGGTTGGATGCATTGTTTTTAAGTTATAGGCCATACACTGAAAAAAGTGCCAAAAATTCGTAGTTTTTCGTCTGCACAAAAATTTGCCAATAACTTTGGAGGTCTAAAACTTGGATTTTACATACTCTCTACAATACATACAAGATAAAAAAAAATCTACAACCTCGTTTAATGTAACTATCACCCCCTTTCGATGACGCCGTTCCTGAACTAAGGTGGCAGAAACCAAAATTATTTCCCTACAAGTTACATTTCCCATAAAGTAGCAGATGCCACCAACGTGTTATAGTTGTTGCTACTTTAAAAGTGGTGACGGGAACTACAACAATTTCACTGTGTAGTTATATTTACCAGACTAGATGTAGGAAATTGGACCAATGACGTTATAAGATCTTGGTAACTATTGCTACCAACTTATTTTCATGTTGGTACAATTGGCAGATACGATACAAAGATTAGAGGTTGTTAATTCTCTAATCTTTGTACGATAGGTAATTTTTTTTAAATTTTTAAACTGTTAAAGTGTCACTATGTGTGATGTGGATTAAAAATAACAGTTATACTTTTACCAAGTACTTTTTATTATCTAATATTATTAATTAAGTTAATAAACTTGTGCAAATAAAATATTTGTTTTTTTACTGAAAACGATGTTGTACAATGTATGTCTTGCAAATGTATTTATTAACGTAAGGTGTGTAATAATGAAAAAAATACATAAGAGTTTTCATATTTTAGTGATCAGTTTACATTTAATTTCATTCAGTTCAATTTATTGTACACTGCGCAGCATATTAATGTGGTACACTTCGATTTTATCAATGCAAAGAAAACTAGACTGGTCACGCATTTGACAATAATAAAATCTATCTCAAATCAGTATTTCAAACAATAATGATGTCTAGACAGTTAAGTAATATTCAGAAGCTTGAGAGAATATCACAACCCAGGTAGCAAGGGTACGTTATAGTGACGTCAAAATCTGGTGATTCTGGTCAAAAAGACGTCAGGACACTAAAAATCGACGACAGAATGACGTCTTATAAATGATATTAAAATGACGTGCTACACATCACGTCATATTGTCGTCTTTTTTCGGTGTTAACTTTATTTATATTTTATCGGATTACAAACTTTAAAACTCGCTAATGGCATTTTGTTATCGTAAGCAGAGTGTAAAGTTTAAAAAAAAAATAAACCGTGTCGTGAGGAATAAGTATTGGCGTTTTTATTCGAGGATAATGTTTTTTAACATTATCCAAAATAATTTATATTCGAAAGAGTTTGCAAAGATTCGGCAGTTTATTTGTTTAAATTATATTTCTATCTACTCTTTTAATAATAAAATTAGATTAAAATACATTAAAAAGCAAAATCTATCCGTTGCGTGTTCCAACTATAAAGTCTTTAGGCAAGTAGCCTCAGAAAGGTTGGTGGCCGAGTGCTTAAGGCGTCGTCTTCCAAATCATGAGGTCGGCGGTTCGACCTCTGCTCATTCCGTTTTTTTTTGCGAAAAAAATTTTATTTTTTTTTAAGGTAATAATTGTTTATTGTTTTTTTTTCAATTTTAGGTCTGTTTTAGACCATTAAATATTCTATTTATGTTGTAGATGACGATATTACACTTTTACCGTTTTTTCTCCAACACGCTTCCCAGGTTTGTATAAGTACCTCAATTTAAAACTTTAATTCTTAAAATAGTTGACTCCTGACTTCCCCTCCACCGCTCATTAAATTTGAGATAAGGAAAATTTTTTTCGGATTTCTCCCTGTCTGCTCTTCAATGTCGAGATCTGTGGAAAATATATTTTTTTAACGAATCGCCACTAATACCTACTAATTAATGTAATAATTACATTGTTCAACAACTACTCGTACTTTTCAGGTGACACTGGTGACAGTTTAATTAAATTAAATAAGTTCTTCTTAATAATTATAAATAAATAAAAATACTAGACTCAAATACAGAACGAAAAATCATTAACAAAGAGATAAAACAGATGAAAAAGAAAAGTGAAACAAATAATAATTCAGAGATGGAAACTAGCCAAGCCAGTCAAGTAAGTGTCGTTGAAAAAATGGCGGAAGATAATGAAAGTGATAACGAGATGGCAAAGGCATTTGAACTTAAAACAAGGAAACGGAGAATAACTGACGAAGGGGATAGCAGCTTCTCACACCCTACAATAAAGAAAATAAGCAAACAAACACCAATAATGACCACCATAAGTAACAAGTTTGAAAAAGCCAACGAAATTATAACTCAAGAGGACATGCATGTAACATATGAACAACAGGATGAACCAGCAGATAGACAAATACAAAAACAGACAAAAATCAGACCACCCCCGCCAATAGTCATTCACGGAATATTCAAGGACCACAAAATTTTGAACAATTTCTTGACAACTAAATTAAAAGCAAAATTCTTTTGGAAACATTCACCCAACACTACCATACTACAAGTCTCAACATATGAGGACTGGGTGGAAGCTAATAAGAAATTTGAATCTGGAAAATTGGAATTTCACACATATACCCCAAAACAAGAAAAGACTCACGCCTTCGTCCTAAGGGGACTATACCACGAGGTAGATCTGCAACAATTAAAAGAAGAGCTAACCATTGAATATGACGTACCCGTTAAAGAGATTTACACCATGAAGGGAACAAAATTCCAGTCTTTCATGGTTGTAACTAATAATAACATAACTCTAAAACATCTCGAACAAAATGTTAAATACCTAGACTACACAGTTATCAGGTGGGAAAGGCACAACAACACTAAAAAGATAATACAGTGCCACAGATGTCAAATGTGGGGGCACGCCACATCTAACTGCCGCGCCTCTCCAAGGTGTTTGAAATGCGCACAACCGCATCTAACGAACCAATGTCCAAAAAGCAGAGAAGATCCAGCGAAATGTGTGAACTGTGGAGAGGCGCACACAGCTAATAGCGTATCCTGTAAAGTATACCAAGGAAAAATTTGGCAATTAGAAAAGAAAAACGTGAGAGTACCCCCACCGTCTGAAATGAGGTATGTAGCGGCCACGGCTCCACGACAAAATGCCTGGGAAGCTAGAAAAAATCAGCAGCAACAACAACAGCAGACCCTAGTACAAGATCCCGCCAACTTCTCCCCGTTACCACAAAGGAGAGTGCAGCAGAGAGCTCCCGCACCGATGTCCCAAACTACAGCAACGTTGAATAGATCTTCTGGAGGTCCAACGGCGATGGATGAACTGCAGAAACAGCTTGGAAGAGTGGATGCCTTAGTCGACATCGAAATGATGACGGAAAGGGTAAGATTACTAGCCGATCAACTCGAACTTTGCAATAGTGAGAGTGCTAAATTTCAAGTTTTTTACAAATTCATGATTGACCTAGATAACAATGCCTATTGAATTCAAACTCTCTTCGTGGAACGCTAATGGTATTGGCAACAAAATTCCTTTTCTTATTATCTTACGAGGCATAAAATTGACATTATGCTCTTAAACGAAACCAAATTAACCCAACGCGACAAGCTGAGCGTTCGAGGGTATACTACAATCAGACAAGATAGGGTGAACATAAACAGAGGTGGAGGTGTGGCTGTGCTCATAAAATCTAGTATAGCTCATACGCATCGCACTCTACGGAATACTTCCGTAGAGAACGTGTGTGTGACGTTAGAGGGTGGCATGAGCATTGTCGCCGTGTATAATAGTCCTACGAATGGCTTCACAGCGGGTTGTCTTGAGAATTTGATGAACGCTGGCCCGCGCTGTCTGGTGATAGGCGACCTTAATGCTAGACATAACGCGTGGAACTGTCATCGCAACAACGCAAACGGTGGCACCTTGTTTCAATATGTCAATAATCATAATGTCATTCTGCAGTATCCGGATAGTCCGACTCACTTTCCAGATAACGGCGGTACCCCATCAACTATTGACATAGTGGTCAACAAGGGCGTGATCAACTCTACGCTACCTGTTGCGCTAGAGGAGCTCACGTCTGATCACAATCCAATTCAGATTGAATTAAAAAATATGTCAAGGGAAGATGTTACACGAAAAATCACCTCTTATAGAGACGCCGACTGGCGTCTCTATAAGACCCACATCAACACACATTTAACACTCACTAACACGATTGACACAGCCGCCGAGCTGGAAGGTGTAGTTGAGGAATTTACGAGGGTACTGCAGAGTGCCAAACAGGGTGTTGCAACAACTATAACGATAGATCCTTACAAAGACCAACTTGACGAGGCGGTCAAACGAGACATTAGGGAAAAGAACATATTAAGACGGCGTTGGCAGCGAAATCGTGATGTCGACGTTAAATTACAGATGATCAGATTGCAACGGCGGATTCGAGACGCCATAACCACCTGGAGAAACAGGAAATGGGGCGAGAAGCTAGAAGCCTTGAATTCTCGGGACAACTCGCTGTGGAAGTTGACCAGGGCATTAAAAACTACACGGCAAACCATGCCTGCATTGACCAAACGCAACGGACAGACAGTTATAACGGACTCGCAAAAGGCGAATGAACTAGCTGACAACTTTGAACGAATTCACAATGTACACACACCCAACAATTTAGATGACCGCATCGAAAATGACGTTAACGATGTTATTGGCCATGACATCCAATTAACTAGACAGGAATTTTTAAAAGTCATGGTCAAACCCTCAGAATTAGCGAAGCTAATAAAGACCTTACCTAATAACAAAGCACCGGGGAAAGATGGTATTGAATACAAGCTTCTTAAATATCTGCCGAGGAAAGGTATTGTACAACTCACGTATATCGTTAACGCGATTTTGCGACTACAATACTGGCCTAGTCAATGGAAGTTTGCTGTGGTTGTTCCCGTCCTTAAACCGAATAAAAATGCAAAAATCGCAGGCAGCTATCGACCAGTCTCGCTACTGTCGGCGATTTCCAAGTTGGTGGAGAAGATCATCCTGGATAGATTAAACATTGCCCAGGATGAGCTTCACATTAACGATGAGCACCAGTTCGGTTTCAGGACGGGAAGAAGCACAGTACAACAAGTTGTCAGAATTGTTAACGATGTGGAGATGCAATATAACCTCGGTAAGAATACTACCATGGTATTCCTAGATATTGAGAAAGCTTTCGATACCGTTTGGATCCCGGGACTAATTTACAAAATGATCAACTACCGTTTTCCGCAACACATCATTAAACTCATTCACTCATACTTGACTGGTAGAAGGCTTCAGGTGAGAGTGAATAACAAACTGTCAACATTGCGGGACATTCGCGCGGGTGTCCCGCAGGGGTCGGTCCTCGGTCCAAAATTGTACAATTTGTACATATCCGACTTCCCCACTTTCCCGAATACTAAACTTGCCAAGTACGCCGATGACACAGCCTTGTACGCGCATAGTCATAATGCACAAGCGGCTAACATGCTTCTAAAAGCCCACATGGCTCGTGCCACGGCTTATTACGATAAGTGGAAAATTCGCGTAAATGCGGAGAAGTCGGAGTCCATAGTCTTCACGCGCAGATTTACAGAGAATAAGATTCTAACACCAATTTTGATAAGGGGAAACAAAATTCCAGAAAGGAAGTGCGTGAAGTATTTAGGAGTACGACTAGATAAGCGACTGACGTTCGACCGACATGTTAACGAAACTATACGGACAGTCTATTCTATGTCCAGGAGTCTGTATCCGCTTCTGGCCAGGAATAGCAGACTCAGTAGACAAAACAAAAAATTAATTTACACTGTTATTGTAAGACCGGCCCTAACATATGCGGCGCCGGTATGGTGCAGCATACCGGACACGACAATGAATAAACTAAGAGTTCTGGAACATAAATTTATGCGCCTCATTTCAAATTCTTCACGATACATCTCCACTAGCCACTAGCGGACTACATCAAAGTTACATCGGAAAAATTCTATCAATTCAAACTTGGTGATAGCCCGCTAACAAACAACATTACGCGAATCAGAGAGCATAATGCACCTTTTCGCATAAAACACAAATTACCATACCAGGCGTTGCCCATCTTTCGGCAACATCACTAGCCACAGTGCCTTTCTCTATCTATCTATAAAAACTCTCAAACATAATTTCTGATCTTTACTCGTTTCTTTGTTTTTCTTTGTTTTCTTCGTTGTTTTTGTTTGTTTTGTCTCTCTAAATTATTTCTTCCCAATCACAATTTATTTTTGAATATCAAAATCTTTAGAAAATCAAATATTTGAAACCATAAATTGCGCGGTCTTGCATTACCGTTCGCTTTGACTGCATTGCTTAGAACGGGTTTTTTGGTTGGTAATTTTCCCGTGAAGACCAGCCATATATATCTGATATTTTATTTACACCAGCCTCTTTTGTATTGTATATATCAATTATTTTAAGTTTATTTTTTACATGTTTTACCTTATGCACTTTTTAATTCGCCTATCCTGCGAAAGGAGATTGTGTTTATATTTTCATTTTATTTTTATCCAATCCGGCCTCGCTCCGTCCAGTCAATCAATTACCATGGCGATTCGCACCGTGGATGTATGGCTGGCTCCGGATGAGTGCGCGGGGAGGACAATATGTATTGTTAATTTAAAATAAATTTGTTCTTGCTTGCTTGCGTCAGTATTACTTTTGTCAATTTTTGTTCTTTTGTCCCTTTTTGTTTCTTCCAAATTTCCTTTAGACCAATAACTGCTAGTAAATCCCAACTTTTAAAATCATAATCTCCCCTCACCCCATCCTTCCAGAGGCAGGTAGACCACTGGATAAATCCGTGACTCTCGAACGGGTTTTTTCACTAAGTTTTTCCCGTATGGACAAGATTTTCTTCATAAATTTAGAGCGCGTGCGACGGTGCGCGTGTGTTAAAAATGCAATTGTTTCTTCGTAGTTTTAGCTATTTCTAAGTATTTTAATATCTTCCCGGATTATTGTTCAACGAAATTGTTAGGTTTAAGTTTTTTATATATGTTAAACAGGAGCCCTAACGCCCCAATTTCATCTGTTGTTACAGCCGAAGCTAAACCCCTCCACCCGATCACCTACCTACTGCGACGTTGCACGCCACGTTGGGGTGATCGGCTCTAGACTGGACCCAGCTGAGGCACATTCATGTCTTTAAACATTAATAAATATCTTTGATTTGATTTTTGAAGCGTCAGTACTGTAATACGGACATCGGAGTCATGCAGGTTCGAACCCTAGCGACCGCAGTTGGTAAAGGTAAGTAAAAATGAATTTAATAACTTAATAAACATTATAATTTGCAGGCAACCTTGTGAGAAAAAATGGGAGTGATGGTAAGTAAACAATATTAGATAGATAATAATAAATAATATGTTAATGTAAATAAAATATACGGATGGCTAACGAACAAATTCATAGATAGGACAATACTACTTATTTATTTATGCATTAATTACTTCATTTTTATCAAGTAGACTACTAACTAGTATGTAGTTTTATATGTTCCTATTACTAAAAACCTGTGAGGGGATTATCAAATATAACCTGAAAAAGACGTCAAATTAACGTCTAGCATAAGACGTCATTCATCTGAGACATTAGGAAGTCATTTTCACGTTTCATTTACGTCATCTAACTCGTCATTTCTCGTCACTCCTGACCATTTTTTCACGTCATTTTCACGTGCCTTTGCTACCTGGGAATCTACCAATAAATTTAGTTAATGGTTTTCAGTTCACAAGTGCTGTACCATATATTTATATGCCGCGCAGTGTATACACAAACAATGTGTTATGCCGTTATACCGATATTGTCCGTTCCCCTTCGGCACAATATTTATTAAATTTGGAGTTTTTAATCGGCAAATTCATTTAATATGCTCAGTGGATCACTAACTGAACTATTGGTCAATCTGTGTTTTAAAGACAAGTTGTAACTTTCGTGCAGTACACACAGTATCACTAATATCACTACAAACTGTTATAGTTTTCGATTACTCTTCTCCTTGTGTTGATGGGAACACTTTTGCACTTGTTGCCAAAGGTGATGGTTTTGCTATGGCGAAACAATCTTTCATGTGTGCATCACATTCTGAAGAATCACTATTTCTACTACTGTTTAACTGTTTCTTCAGTTTTCTATAAAACGTGCGGATGAGTGCCGATAAACTTTATTTCGCTTTTACTGAGCATTTCAGATGCCGCCATTTTATTCAATGCCAATAATTATATATAAATTGTTTTAAAAGTTAATATTACTTTATATTAGGTTTTCAAAGTATATGTAACTTTGTAGTCATTTTCAATTAGTGGGGAGCAGTAAAAATAATTTCAGAGCCCCCATGTTCGTAGAAATAACCTCACTTTTACTCGAGATGTCACTAATAATTTAGACAACTTTGAAGTTCCAGAAAATTTCCCAACAACGTACCGGGCACTTAAAATTGCACACTTGAAGTTATCGTTACTTTGAAGTGGTTCTTTGGTAACGCTGTGCGGTCGGTCGGCATTACTACTAATTTTCACTTTGCAGTTGAGGATGCTTCAAAGTAATGCAGAGTAGTATCCGCGACGTTGCAGATCCTGCAGCAGTTGGAAGTGTTATAACTATACAATGCCTGAATTCAGTAGGGTCTACATAATTGTCACTACAAATTCATACCGCAAAGTGAATATTATGTGTAGTCACAAATTTCGTAACAGTTATGTCATTCCTACTATATTAAAGTTCCAATGCCTCAGATGCCAGTTCCCATCACTTTGAATGCTGCTTGGGAACGTTTACCGTGAACTTGGAAATATATATTGAGCTAAAATGCCAATGAATATCCGATTAATTCTAGATGTTTGACTTGAATCTAAGTTTCAGTACTGGGTCGGCATTTCCATAAAGCGACTTATAGTTATAACTAACTAAATTGTCGCCATTATAGCGACGTTGTTACATAATTGGCATTGGCCATCTTTTCCCCATTGTTTCCAACATTAAACCTCATTTCGGCTGATGTTTTGTGTGTTTGCTGGGAAGGGAACAAAAGGACAGAGGCATGTGGTTCCAACTTTTCCTCTCCTTCTCACCGGGTAGGTCGAGTAGGTCCATATCCTGGTGGGAATTTTAAAGGGATTTCGCGTCTTTAGTAAAGACAAAATAATAAGTCGTGTTAAACAAGCAAAAACAATGGATAAAACGTCCTTATCTTCCATTTTGGTATATTTATAATAAAATAGCACAATTTATGATTATAAATTATAACATTACTTAAATCTGAATCCGTGCAAAAGATCAAAGTTAAAAAGTAATTGTATTATGTAATTTAAATACAGGCTACGATCACATTCATATCCTCTACCTCCGCCGCTGGATTTACGGTGTTTATTTTTATCAGGGTAAAGGTCATTTGTCTGTGTTTATGTAAAAGACAAGGACTAAAATATGGACAAAGGTCATGGTTTGTAAGTTGCTAGCTTCAGGCTTGTTAATATTAAAGTATTTACTATTTATTTACCTAAGAGGATAAAAATATATATGTATATTTTTATTCTCGCAGCTATTTACACGTATAAGCCAGTCACATAAGAAAAGTTGGCGGAAATCATTGGGAGATTTTTGAAAATTTATATGGAGATGTTCATTTCGATGTCCCGAATAACATTACAGATCTTACGGGTAGTGGCGGCTCTGCTCCCGGGGCAGGGAGTGGGAAAGGTGATCCAGAACGGTTTCTTGGTTGTAATAACCTCCTTGACCATGATTTAAGATTTCCTTACATCATGGTGACCTCCATGAATACAAGAGACAAGGATGACGCACCCCGTGCAACACGTTCGTGAAACTGAAAGAAAAAGCCGCACGTTAGGTGGCGCAGTTCTCACTATCACACTGGAGCGCGGAAAAATATGAATTTTATATGCAATTGTGTTATGCCCTTACTACAGAGTAGTGTACTCAGATTTTTTTATTAAAAAAATGGTAATACCAACTCGTGAATTTTCACTCCAAAGAAATTACACAGTAGAGGCCTTGGTTTTTTTTTTAAATGTAACACTGTCCTAAAGTAGTTTTCCACGCTCTATATTTAAAAAAAAAACGGTAAAAATTGGATGACAAATACAAATTTTATGGGGGTGTCCTGCTTTCAAGTAAACACTGTATCGTGGATCCGGAAATTATAACACCAGGGTAACACTAAACCCAAATTTATTAACTTACGTACTGATTACAACAAATACTACTTCACTAACATTAAACTGAGTGCCCTAATTCAATAATTCAGACACTTTATTACTTTGTTCACTACTTTACTTATACATGAAACTTAGAGGGAATTCCTAGAGATGAGGTGCAAAGCTATAACATCGCCCCCTCCTTAAGCCTGAACGTCCCAAGTCAGGCAATTTAGTGTCTTCCACATACTTTGCCAGTCTATACAAATGTACATTTTTCATCTTCGACTTTTCACTTCTGTGAATACAATGAACAACATCATTGATTTGGGTAATGATGGAATATGGTTCTTCCCAAGGTGGCTGAAGCTTCGGGGATCTCCATTCCGTCCGCTGTGGGTTGTATAGTCAAACCAGATCTCCCACCTTGAATCTTCCTGTACTGGCATTACGATCATAATGAGCTTTCATTCGGTTACTAACTGTGGTGATCTGCTCTCGGACATTCTTCAGCCGTTCTCGACTTTCATCTGTATAGTTGCTTTCGGAAAGTGGTTCCTTATTGGCAGCACAATTCTTGCATTTGCGACACCAAGCCTCCACATCCTGGCGACTATTAACCTAATACAATCATTCTTGTACTTTACCGAGCGTCTTATTTAAGCCAAAGTGTCTGCCATTATGCGGTTCCTGGAGTACTTTTGGTACACGGCACCTGGGAATCACTAGACGCATGGTACCTTGCTTTCTATCCAGGCTTTCCCATGCTCTCCTCAATAGCCTGTCTATGACTAAGTGAATCCCATGCGACCATAAAGCCTTCAATTCTACTCCTTTATTTGAACCATCTTTCCAGTCTGGTCGGGTTCTTTTTTCTTTTGCTCGCACTGTAGGCCCAATTTCTGCATCACTCGGTTGCTTTTGTCTTAAAACTTCCTTTGTGCAATCATCTGGAACCTCTTTCCTTTCGTTTATGCAGCCTTGTAATGGTAGACTACTCGGAATTCTTCGAAACTGGCAAATCTTTATTTCTTTGGGGGCATCGTGTCCTCTAGCCAGTACCGCCCCCCGTGGTATGTACCTTCTCAGGACTCCACTGTCAACAATCTCGTCTTACATGGCCTAGTTTTCCACAGTTATAACATCGGATATACCCACATGGCTTCCCACTACTTGGTCGTTTGTTGTTTCCCTGAAGAATTCGTCAGTAACTGATTTAACATTTCGTGCTGTCGACAATCTCGCTTAATATTCCCTAATTTGCCGCACTGAGAGCATCGGGTACCTCCCGTTTGATTTTGCTTTTTATTGTTTGACTGTTTCGTCGGAGAATCCGATTTGGCCAATAATCGACTCATAATTTTTGTGCATGTCGCCTCTGTCTCGAAGGCACGCACCAAAGTTTCGCTACTACTTTGGTGTCGTTAACCTAAGAGCTCGCTTGACCTCTGTATGCCTTATGCCATCCAGAAAGGGTCCCATCATTAATTGTTCTTGAAATTCTCTTGGGGCACTCGGATATGCCAGGTGTGCAAGTCTCTCTACCGCAGTTTCGAATTCTTGTAAGCTTTCCCCAGCCTTTTGCGTCCGTGATTTCAGCTGAGACTGGTATACTTGAGTGAGGTGTTGGTCACCATATCTCAAGTCCAATATAGCTTCCAAAACATTTTGTTTTTCCACTGGGATAGTCTGAAGTAATTCTGAGGCATGGCCCCTTAGTGCTAGAACTAATGCCATAGCCTTCTCCTTGTTACCCCAGCTATTCGCAAATGCAGCTGCTGTCTCTTATACGTTGTCCATGAGCTTTGGCTGTAAAGAAGGTTTTAACTGAGGACCTGATGATGCTACTAGCTGGCCTCCTTTCTCTCTCAATTGTCTTTTAAGTCGCTCTACTTCTCCTCTTAGTTGACTGACATCTATCTTGACTTCGCCTACTGGTCATGTTGTATTTTCCAAGTCCTCCATCATTTTTCTCAGTTCGGATTTTTCTTCTTGACGTCTTTCTTGTTCTTCTTTCTCCTCCTGATGTCGTCTTTCTTGCTCTTCTTTTTCTACTTGACACCGCTTTTCTTGTTCTTCCTTCTCTTCTTTGTCTCATTTCCAGGTCTTCCATAATTTTTCTCAATTCACCTTTTTCTTCATGACGCCGCTTTTCTTGTTCCTCTTTATGTTCCTAAACACCGCACGTAGGTCCTGCATTTGTTTTTCTGCTGCCATGCTTCTTATTGTTATGGGCATACGATGACGTTAACCAAGTTTATTGCACAATAACGTTAAGAAAATTCAGATATCTCGTCGATATTTCCAATGGAACTTTCTAGAGAAATCTCGAAATGACACGAAAGAATCTTATTTAGGTCACTATCCAGTTGAAATAATTCCACTATCTCCAGTAATTTCCAAATAGAATATTCTAGGAATTTTCTTAAACTAACACAAATAAGGCTTATTTAGTGTCTATATTACTTTCCAGTTAAAAGAATTTACCTATCTCCTCTAGTTTCTGAATAGAATGTTCTAGAAATTTTCCCGAAAACGCACTTTTCACAGTTTTTCATTCAAAATTTAGTCCTCAAACAATGTCCCGTAAGTCAATTCTCTGTGTGACCGCTAATTCCCGAGAAGAACACTGTAGAAACCTTCTCGAACAATCCAGAAATCTTCTGTTATAATTCCGCTTCTGACACCAATTGTTACGTGTTTACACCCTTTAGTTAATACCCTGTATCGTAGACCCGGAAATTACAACACCAGCGTAATGCTAAACACTAATTTATTAACTTACGTTCTAATTACTGACAAAACTTGAGAAATATGGAGTTAAAGGTGTTGCTCATGATTGGTTTGCATCTGACTCTCAGACTGTCAGCGTTGGAGTACCTCAAGGGTCTATATTGGGGCCCACACTTTTTATTATTTATATCAATGATATGCTGAATTTTATTCAACATCCATCATGTTTGACAGTTTCGTATACTGATGATACGAACATTTTAATACAATTTAATACCCTAGCTGATGCTGAAGACTGCAAAAACTATATATGATAAAGTAATTTTGTGGACTGAAAATAATAAACAGTGTATTAACCAAAGTAAAACAACCTGTATTCTCTTTAGAACATTGCAGTCTAATATTGTTTTCAACACTAATAAATATCCTTTTATCTCCTACTACAAGTGTGAAGTATGCCAATGAATCGAAAATGCTTGGTTTGAAAATTGACTGTAGCCTTAAATGATCTAATCACATTCATGATATGTGTGGAAAACTGTCAAAGATCTGTTATGCCTTGGCGATAACATCTAAACAATGTAGCCTATCAATAGTAAGACAGTTGTATCTTGCTTCTGTTCATTCTTGCATAAAGTAGGTACGGTATAGTGCATTAGGGTTCCGCACCCGAGGCAAATAGAGTTTTTTTACTGCAAAAAAAGGGCAATACGTATAATAGCCAATCTTGGTTATAATACTTCCTGCAGGGAAGCCTTTAAAAGCTTAAACATTCTTACCTTGAACTCTATTTACATTTATGAGTTGTCATGTTTTGTTTACAAAAACAGAATCAAATTTAACGAGATTAGAACTGATCATCCATATAGCACTAGGAAAAAAGATCTCCTTTTACCTAAAGAACACAGAACGGCTTTATATCAAAAAAGTCTTTTTTTCATGGGTTGTAAATTTTTTAACTGTTTGCCTGAGCATATTAAATCTATGACATTTTTTAAGTTTAAAAAGGCTTTAAAATCACTTTTGTTGGACATAAACAGCTACAATGTTGACGAATTTTTACAAAATGTGTGACTACTTTTCTCTATTTTTTTTTTTTAGTTTTTTTATTATTTGTGAATTATACCCTATATTTTCAATTGCTCACTGTTCACATGTTTTTTGTGTAAATATGTTTTTACAACGTTATTTGTGATATTTTTCTTTGTATTTCTACCGACAATATTTCTTAACTGTGCTTGTCCGGTTTTGAAATTAATAAATATTATCATTATTATTGTTATTATTATTATTACAACAAATACTACCTCACTAATGTTACACAATAGCTATTTTCTTTCGTACTGAACAAAGTGAACACAATCAGTAAGCAACCAATAGAGATCAAGGATTTCAAAAATACCTCGATATGATTGTCTGTTTAGTGATTGTAATCAGTTCGTTCAGCACGAAAGAAAAAAGCTAATAATTTAGTCACCTTATTACTTGGTTCACTACTTTATCTCTCTAAACTCGCTATCTGAACTGAACTGTCTACTGAACTGTCCTGCCTCTGAACTGTAGTCACTACTTATACTCCTGAGTAATTGACTCTGGATCTTTCTACAATGTTCCAGATGTCAGCACTTTTCTCGACGTTTCTAGGTTATGACACCAAACGCACCATCTCTGGGACGATTGCCAAACTAACTAACTAGCTAACGTAGTTTTCTGTTACTTACACATGGAACTTAGAGGGAGTTCCTATAGATGAGGTACAAAGCTATAACAGTACATTTATTGTATATAAATAATTAAATTAAAATTTAAATATAACAAATTTTTGATAAATCAAGATAAACATGAATTTAAATTGTTATGAGTTCTCATATGCTGCTTAAGTCCAGCGCTTTGGATAAATGCACTATTACAAATACTGCAAACAAACGGTCTCTCGCCTGTATGTATCCTTTTGTGTATGCTGAATGTAGAACTAGATCCAAAAGCCTTTCCGCACGTTGCACAGACATAAGGCTTTTCTCCAGTGTGATTTCTCATATGTGCTGTTAAATGTTGTTTTCGAACAAACCTGAAATAGTATATCAATGAGATGTAATAACTCAGTGAAATGGAACAACCATTTTTTAAATAAATTTTTTGCTAAAGAAAAAATAATTTATTAATGATTGTTTATAATCTAAGTTTTTAAACTAACTCCTATTTTCAACTTTATGTTTTAAAGTAAAAACATTAACCAGCACTGACAAATATTAGTGTTTGTAAACACAACTTCTATTGGACTTCAAATTTTGATCTCAAACTTAGCAAATTTCTAAAATTAAAACAGAATTCACTGTGTCAAAATGGGTTACATAATACGGTGTGTTCTCTAGAGTTATTCAAGTGTTTTTTGTTGTTTTCTTTTAAGTATATCAAATTTTAGTACAGCTCTATATATATATAGTGCTTGTGCTGGAATAAAACAAATTCAAATTACATTTTGCTAAACCAAAGTAATACAGTGAAAATTATTTGAAGTTGGCAATATCTTATTGCACTTATTTTATATAAAGTTTTAATTCCCCACTTACACTTACACCATTTAAAAAATACTAATTTTTGCTTGCAAAGAATACCATTATCACCATTTATTTGTATATTTCTTTCATTACCTTTTTTGGCAAATTTCACAGGCAAATGGTTTTTCTCCAGTGTGAGCTGCCCTGATATGGTATTTCAAAGTTGAGGTACTCTCACATTTCTTACCACATGTAGGACATTCATGTCTAGGGGGCTTTCTTTCTCCTAAGACGAAAAAATATGAATCGAATATAAATAGTTAAAACTCGTAACATACCAGTGTGTGTCCGCATATGATCATCCAGGGTGTGTTTTGCAGTAAATGCCTTAGCACACATACTGCATATAAAATTCTTTTCGAACGTATGCTTATATCGAATATGTGATTGCAAGCTAGAAGACACTGCAAAAGCCATATCGCAATGGGGACATTTATGTGGTTTCTCACCAGTGTGAGTTCTGATGTGAATTTTCAGTTGCCACCCATCAATGAAACCTTTTCCACATATTTGGCATATGTATTTCTTATCATTTGTGTGCCTCTAAAAATAATGCAAAACTTCTATACTCTCGCAATGCAAATAATATGGGATCTCCATTAATATTGTGCCTATTTAAATAATTGTGTAGATAGTTATCATTCACCTTTCATTGCACAAAATGCTCTCATCGAAGAACTGATTCTTAAAAGAATCTAGGAAAAGGACTTACTATTATTTGTGTGCAATGAGAGCTCGTCACGGTATCTGAACCACTTCAATTTCCAAGCAATTACATGCAACTTCAATTTTTTAAATTTTAAGTTCCGTAAAAACTGACATTATTACATTATTTCAGTCACGACACTTCTATGAGTGAGGATCTGTTCGTGAAGATGACGTCACCCTACAGTAAACTATGAAATTCTTGTAGACATCTGTATAACCATTCGATAAAGATATTTTTATTCGATAAAGATAGATAAAGATGCTATATATATATATTTGTCATTATCGGTGGTGTATTTATAGCACTTATGCCGAGTCTATATTTTAAACTTTACCGATAAAACCTTTATTGCTACTAAGCAGTAGGTATACCTTGTTAACTTTATATATTTAGCTTTATTGAGTCTATATAAATACTTCTTTAAATTTAATAAACTACACCACATATCTATCTCAACTGTACGTGATATCTTTATTCTAGCTGTACCTTAACGACCGACACCTCTTCTCTTAGTTCTCTTTAACATAATTGAGATTGAGCCCCATATGTATTTTAAAAAGCCGGGCGAATTATAAACGAAAAAACGATGGCAACAAAACCTGAAGAATCCGTTATCCCAACAGATGATCCTGGAGTTATATCATGTTGACAGTTGATGGCAGTAACAGTATCTGTAATATATGGGTTCTCTTCTCTATTGATTATAAATGAAATTACACAACATATAAGGCATAATATTCATTACAATATGATATTTACATACCTTTGAGCCCTGAGCCCCATATTAGTTGGGCAGAGACTAGCTGTTATGCTCTTATTTCTTGTAATACCTGACCATTTCATTACCTTTATGACGACGAAATTATCGAAGGTTTTGTTTTGGCATTATGTCGCATATATGAAATATACATGAACAATTTACATCATACAGTACAGAAGTTCGCTATTGCACTTGATTCTGAATCGTATATAGCATAGTCTATTGTAACTATTTTATATAAATACTGTTCTTAAAACAACATTTCGTATGAAGGAAAATAGCGCAGTGGAAACGTATTCGGCAGCCACTCTAAAGGTCGATGGTTCGAACCCTGCTGCAGGATAAGAGGTAAGTTGTGTTTATTAAATATTTTGAATAGTGTGCTATATGTGTATTTACAAAATCCCATTGATTCAGCGCGTACGTGACAGATGTAAAATAGAAAAAAAAAGTGGAAATATTGAATAATACCATAATTTTGGCCTATATTAATCTATTACAGTTACATTACAGATTTGATATAGATTTTGTATTTATGCTGTATCTGTAGAATAAAGAAATTCTATACCGGGATCTGTACCGTAGATATTATTTCTCTATCAACTCTCTGACAATGTACGGATTACCTGTATCGAATCAAGATATGCATATAGTTGTTGTAAAGGGTCTTTACTGTTTGGTTATACGGGTATTAACGAGATGTCAGATGTACTGTTTTATAAATACCCTGTACAAGTAAATACTTCACATTACGTTTTACTTGATGTTATTATTACCTGCTTTATGTGATTCCGCAACAACAAAGGCCGAGTAAAAGCCTTATCACATTCTTTACATTTATAAGGTTTCTCTCCAGTATGCATCCTCAGATGCATAGTCACATTATACTGTTTGTAAAATCTTTTACCACAATAGTCACACACATATTTTTTTAAGTCATAGTGTCTCTTCATGTGATCAGCAAGAGTATGTGATTGTTTAAATGCTTTTCCACATTTCGTACAAATGTAGTCTTTTGTTTCTTTATGAACTTTCTTATGTCTTAATAAAGCATTATTTGTGGGGCAGGATCTTTGACAAATATCACAAGTAAGATTAATTGTTTTGGAACTTGAAACGTTTTCAGGATCATCATCATCAGGAGAATCTTCATTATAGCAGCAATTTGTTTTTCTTGATCTTTTAGTTCTTTCAACAAGTTCTGAATTGCTGTTTTTCAAATCGTCTCTTTCCACTGTGGTTTCTTCACTAACTGCTGAGCAAGATACATCTTGTTCCTTAATGTTGATGTGATTTGTGACAGGAGTTGTTACTTGACAGGAAAAAGAATTTTCGTATAAAAGGTCCCTTTTTAAATTTTTCTGTTGAATCAACCATCTTCCTATTTCGAAAGACTGGATTAACTGTTGCTTAAAAATATACCACCGACTTACTTCATTAGCACACCCATTGCATACAAGATGTAAAATGTCTTCATCCGAGACCTTTTCAATTTAAGAAAAAATAAAAATATATCCATCAATCAAATTCATCAATTATGTAAAATTACCTGTATTGAAGCGCATTCAAATAACAAATCTGATAAGCCAGCTTCTGATATAAAAGACATTTGCTCTTGTTTGGACAGGCATATTCGACAAACCTCCTCAATATTTATATTCTCATACTGCAAAAAGGAATCCATGAATTTATTTGAAAAAATTACAAATGAATACCATAACCATAATCGGTAAACAAATAACAAATGGAATGACAGAAGAACCTTTAACCACAGATTAAAACAAATCAGAGACACAGAAGAAGAAACAATCAGAAGGGAATGTCGGCAAAAAATCCTTTGATCTCGTGTTGTAAATTTCCGCCATACTATTGTTGGGCGAGTTAAGGACAGTACTCAATATTTTTTACCCCTTTTAGGAACGGCCCGGTAGAGATTCAGAAAACCTGTGAAACATTAGATGAAGACAAATAATATTTGTTTCAGATTTTCAATATTTCTTAACTAGTTAGGCGGCATCATGATATATAAACTGTATCACGAGGCGAGATCACGCCACTCGCCATTTGTCGCAGACGATCCGGTTACAGAAGAAATCCGTGATCCGGGCCTGGCACAATATTTTACAATTCCGTCCGAGATTGACAGTGCGCGATGTAGATGCGCGAACTTTTCGCGCCAATGAGAGATTCTATTCTGATTGTTTCTTTTTCTGTGTCAGAGATGTTGCACTTATGACGTATTATGGTTTAGATCTTCGAGAATATAGGGGAAAATAGAGGTCGCCAAACAGCTGTTTGTTTGTTCGGACTACAACTGTAAGTAAACAAACAAATTATTAATCCCCGATTCCTTGGCTGGTGCAAAATAATGATCTCATCCCCGTAGGGGATCCTTTCTAATATGGCATTTAGTATCATTTGCGTATTGTTTACTTTCGTTTTATATTGTGTTTTGTGGGTATTTACTACAGTGTTTACTACGCCACTCGCGTTCCTCGTCCATATGTGTTGGGAACAAACCATACACATTGTTGTAAAATAGAGAAGGCACCTCTATTTTCCCTTGTATGCTCGAAGGTTTAGATCACAGAAGACAGGAACTATACAGAAGCGAAAGCTTGCCGCTTGATATCGGGTTATGTGACCTCGAAGTGACAGTAATATGCCTTACTACACTCAGAGAAATGATGTACACAAAAAATATATCGATATTTCGGTCCAACTCACTGTACACTGGGAAAAATGTCTTGTTCTATATTTAGTAGATATGGTATATGGTACATGAATAGGAATACGTATATACGGTAATAATGAAGTTGGTGGCCCAAATCATATAGTCTAGGTACCCGCGTACATAAATGCAATTTATACATATCCTCGTATAACTTCTAGTACGGCATAATTTCGCCTAGTCTATCACTTTTTTCCTCTGCGAAAATTTTCGTAATCGCGGCGTTCCTCCTCGGCATGAAAAAGACGATTTCCACACGTCGGAATGGAAAATCGGCAAATATATTTTGTCGGACAATTTGAGAATTAGATTCTACATATATATATTCTATATATTTCTACAAACTGTCCGACAAAAATTTTGGAACGTTAAGGGTGTCTACCACCCTAAACATAACATAACATAACTTCAAAACATTTATTGATAACCAGCTGATTTTTTCAAGATTGCTTAATAAAAATATGTAGAATCCAATTTTCGAATTGTCGGACAAAATATATTTGCCGATTTTCCAGTCCGAAATCGTCTTGGAAATCGTCTTTTTCATGCCGAGGAGGAACGCCGCGTTTACGAAAATTCTCGCATAGGAAAAAAGTTATAGACTAGGCGCAATTATGCCGTACAAGAAGTTATACGAGGATATGTATGTTATATGCTAAAGAAACCGTATTAATCCATTCAAACGTATAAGTACCTTATCTAATAAGAAACTGGATATCCTTATCTCTGTACGTGACATAATTTGATACAATTTATCTAAGCGATAACAACTTTCTCGACAAACAAAGGATTTTCATGTGAAACGCTGGCATAGCATTAATTCCAAGAATGCTTATGCCTACGTTGATAACAATATGTTATAAATACGACCAACGGACGCATTTGCAGTCAGTCTATATTTTATGCTCAAAGCAATTGTAACTAACCATATATAATTATAGAAATATTTGTAAAAGTAAAAATAAAAAGTTTTTAAAAAGCTAAGTGAATTCTAAGTCATATTAAAGTGGCGCAGTCGGTAGGATTGGTAATAACGCCTGGAAGAAAAGCCTAACTGACGAAAACCTCCCCGAAGAACAAGGAACACCCCCAAAAAGGGCCTAACTTCAGGAAAAAGATCGCCGGAACAAGGAGACCTTTGACGACGGGCGGCGGATTCCAATCCCTCAATTAAAAAAGGACCAACGTCTACAAATGAAGATTTACATGTAAGTACTTATCGAATCATCTCGTTTTTTTGTTTTGTGCAAATCGTATTAGAATTAATAATCGCACCATTCCTTGTGCGTATTGCCCGTGGAAAGAACAGTTCTGTTGTCCCTCGCTATAAGTAAAATACGTCTAAGTATTCCAAATTAAAATTAGTTTATACCAGTAACTACCAGAAATATGGCTCACCAACAACAACAATACCAACAACAGCAAGAGCCACAACTACCAATTCAACCTCAACCTCAACATCAACCAAACGCTATTGAACTATATACAAATTACGCGAAATATTTTCAATTATTCCTGAATATGACGGTAATCAAATAAATTTAAATATATTTTTAAATTCATGCAGAACTGCTTACGGCATGTCTATTGGTAATCAGGTGGTACTTTTAACTGTTCATATAAAAAATAAATTAAAAGGTCGTGCAGCTGAACTACTGAACTCTAGAAATCCCACTCATTGGGAAGAAATTAAGACTCTTTTAGAAAATCATTTCGGAGATAGTAGAGACCTAACCTCCTTAATACAGGACTTACAAAGAATGCGGCAGCTTCCCGGTGAATTTCCGCTTACGTTTATTGTGCGCTTACAAATCCACGAAGCAAAAATGCATGCTTCTGTTCATAAACAGCGGTTAACGGCGGCACAAAAACAAGCTGAAACGCAATTAACTGAGGGTATGGTTTTGAACACTCTACTCACGGGATTAGAACCCAATATGCTGAAAGCAAGTTCGAGAGTTCGAAAAGAACTCCAATTAAACTACTTTTAAATGCAAAAAACCAATCGCAACAATAGTGCAATCACTCCCACGCGTAACCAAATCTTCCCCTTACCTGCAAGACATTGTTCATTTTGCAAACGTACGGGACACGTCGCTAATGAATGTCGTCAGAGACAACAAAGTTCGTGACCCAATTTTTGTACCCCCCAAATCTATCCTAGGCCTAATTACTATAATGAAAATCCCGGAAATTCGCAAAATTTCCAACAACAAAGACCTAACTATTATAACCAAAACCCCAGAAGCTCACAAAACTTTCAGCAACAAAGACCACCCGTCATTGCACCAAACCCAAATTTCAATAATGCAAGACCACCTGCGATTCAACCTAACCCTAATTATTATAGACCAAACTCAAATAGAAGAACGCTTCACTTCAATCAAAATACTGATCCCGAAAGTCTGGAGCAACAAAATCAAAGTTATTACGCTCACGACAACCCTTACGAAAATATCAACGAGGGATATTATACTGATAATAACCCCTACGCAAGTCCGAACTATTATATAGCTAATACTTCGGAATATGACAACAGCAACGAAGACTGTCATACTGCTAATAGTCCCTCCGAAAATTATTACACGGACGAATCCACTTTCGGTACAACACCTGTATATAATCGGGATTTTCGATTAGGCCCACATACCCAGTCGGATCCGTCTTATCACAAAACTGGAGACCCCGAGATGACAGTATTCCAAACCCAATTTGGCAAAATGAACTTGGACAATTTCAACCCAAATCTCAACTTCCCGGAACAACAGTTCCTTTAAGCCCCTTATTGTCTGTCAAATAAAAAAATTTGTATTATATCTATGACATTACTAACACACTCATAGATTATTAATTGACAAGGGCGTAGGAATATCCATATTCAAATCCAAAATTTGTGAAAATTATAGTAGATGTCCGGAAAACATTACGATCCAAGGCATAACTGACAAAAAAATAAATATTAACGAAGACGTCTTTATCCCGTTTGACAACAATGAACCATTTAAAATTTATGTATGCGATTTTGACATAGAATTCGATGGACTCCTAGGGTCTGATTTCTTAGAACACTACAATTCAGACAGCACACAATATCCTCAGGATATCCTAGTATAGTCCCGCTGTCCCAGATTTGGGATTATCCCATAGACATATCCCTAGGTCATCCCAGGGATGACCTGACTGGATATTAATATCCTGTAGAGATCCAAATTATGGATACCCTAGGGATATCCGCAACTGATTTCCTACGGATATCCCGACGGGATGTCGGTATCCTATAGGTGTACAAAATATCTATATCCTACGGATGTAATACAATTGATATCCATGGGTTATCTTGTCCAGTTTGCCCACGGATATCCAAACACAGGATCATTTTTGCCATCTTTCTTAAGAAATGTGTTAAAGTGTTAAGTGTTAAAACATGAAATTATATTTATATACCTATTATTAAACAAATTTAACAAAAAAAAAACTAAAACTAAACGGCGGACTTCTTTAATCATAGTTTAAAAATTTCCCGTTAGTGGCGCTTCAATCGAAGTTCGGTATCCATCCTCTGCTCTCACAATCAGCTGTTTACAGTTTATTAGTGACCGTGAATTGATTTGATTTTCTGTTCTAAAAAAAGCTAAAATCAGCAAATATGGGTATTTTACAATTGAAAAAGGAGTTGACTTTGTGTGGTGCTAAAAAGAAACAACTTGAAAGGTGGCAAGTATAAATATTTTTTACCTAACCTTATACTTTTCATTTGTGCAGCTTAATTTTGTAGAAAGATAATATATTAAATGAATCTTTGTTAAAGATTACACTGATGGAGACGCAAATTTATTTCAGCCTTTAGGTAAATTGAAAAGTGAAAAAGTACTACATTATGGTTGGTTGCAAGGAAGATTTTTGCAATAAAAATGAGGCAAAAAAAAGGGAAAAAGAAAGGAGGAATATTGGTTAGGAAGTTTTTCATCAGATATACAGTGGCTTTTAAAAATTATAATTACTAAAATATTCAAGCGAGTGTTGTGCCGTACAAAAAAAGTCAGTCAGGAAATTATATTTAAGAATAATGTTTCTTTTTCTGAAATAATGCAGTCATCCTGTTCGTGTCTACAGCGGGCACTGATGGTTATTCCGCTGCCTGTAAACATATTTGGACTTGATATTGTTTAGAATATTTCTCAATTACAGGTTAGTATTTTCAAAATGTCATGTATTTTCTCAATAGGTATCTTCTCTTTCTGGAGTATATTTTATATAATTGCGATTTTTGCTCATTTCTCAATATGTTTTTTTTTTATTTTGATTTTTATACACGGCAAAGGGCACTTGTTTATTATATTATTATTGTGTTAGAAATTAAAGTTTACAACATATCGCAAAACTAAATTGCTACCTGCTTTCGCTCATAATTGGGCCATTTTTCGAAGTAAAGCTACCACTACCCAACCAGGGCACACAGACAACAACACAACAACCACTCTCTTCGACATTGCCATCTGCCGCAGCTGAGACTCGAACTTAGGAGAGATAAACTTAAGCCTTGAAATTTTAAAATTCATTGTGAAACTTGGCATCAAAGTTATTAAAACTATATCATTTAGAAAAAAATAGTTTAAATCGGCCAACAAATAAAAATTTTAGAGAGTGCCCCGCTTTCAAATGGGTCACTCTGTATCTAGTATATTTTTGTGAAACAGAAAGCAAGATTCTTAAACTTACAAAACTACTGGATGAAATGTAAAAAAAACATTTAGTGAATTGTTTTATACCTAGATAATATCCATTGATATATATTTTTGTTTTATTTTGTTTCATTTATTTTAAAATAATAAAAATATTGATGATAACCAGTCTACTATTTTTTATATATTACTGTAATTACCCTCTATAGCTATTCAATAAGTTTTTAAGTTCTCTGGGTATTTATATCACCAACATCTGTTTAATTAATGTAAAATGAAAAAAGTGATGTGGGATACTTCACGAGTTTTACAGAGGTGAGTCATCGCCAGCATACAGGGTGCGCCACTTAAAACTCCCCGGGCTTGTAACTTTCTTATTTTTTAAGCGACGACCATGTTGGGCATATCAAATTTTAGATATTTTTAAGGCATTTAAACATGTGTACAGATTGATTAAAAATTTTATTTAAAAAAATTGTTAAGAAAGAAAACTTAATTTCCTTGAATATTTTTTTACCTCACCCTGTACATGAACTGCGTTAATGTTTTCTTATAAAGGTTTTAATTAGCTTCAATTTATGTTATTACGTCATATTCGAAATTCTTTTTGCTTTTAGAGAAAAAAATTAAAAACACTTTCCGATTCCAAACTAAATTTTTTTAAAATAACTTTGAAAAGAATGTAAATAATAATTTTATGTTTTATTTGTAAAAGACATATCACAAAAAATATTCAACGTAACAAAACAGTAACAAGAAACAAAAGAAATAAATATTTTTAAAAACAAACTTATATTAAAATGTACTAAATAGGAAATTGCAAAATTTTTATTTTTAAAATTTTTTTATTTTAATAACATAAATTGAAGCTAATTAAAACCTTTATAAGAAAACATTAACACAGTTCATGTACAGGATGAGTTAAAAAAATATTCAAAGAAGTTAAGTTTCCTTTCTGAACAATTTTTTCCAAAAATTTTTTTTAAATCATTCTGTATGCATGTTTAAAGGCTTTAAAAATGTCTACAATTTGATGTGCCCAACATGGTCATCGCTTCAAAAATAAAAAAGTTACAAGTCTGGGGAGTTTTAAGTGGCGCAACTTGTATAGTGACTGATATCGACGAATTAAAGGACATCCTTGGGATGTCTGAAAGTTCTTCCTCAGGTTGTCCTAAGCTCAATTTGTACCTCCTGAGGATGGCCTAGGCAAATCTTACGATTCTGAAAATCTGCCTTTTAGCTCTCCATAGGATGTCTTTAGGTAATGCCTAGATATTGCCTAAATACATCCCAAGGATATAAGAAAGTGCATCCGCAGGCTGTTCTCGGGAGATCTGAAACAGTCTCACTTGGACTTCCTAGGGATGTCCTGTGGAAATCGGGGACATATCCTGAGGATATCTGTTCAAACCTAACTTCATATCCTGAGGATGTTCTGTGGATAACTTTGTGCTGACTGGGTTGTATAGTGGATATAAAAACAAAAACCTTATAACAAATTTCAAAACAATTCCGATCCACAAAGTTACAGACCAGGGTCTGCCAAACATGCAAAATTACCCAGATACTACTCGTAATATATCAAATAAAATTTCAGTTGAATCACGTATAGAACAAATTACCAAACTTAAATGTCACTTGACCAATACGGAAGCTATACTGCTAGCTCCCGAAGTAGATAAGGTAAGACTCCCTAATGCAATAGTTCATATAGACGATAAAGGTGAATTTATTACCTCTATATTAAACGTAAATGCGGTACCCAAAACAGTTAATTTTTCAAATTTAAAACTAGAACCGATCCAAAATTTCTCACTGAATTATATAGACGAAGAAACCTCCCAAACTTGCGTAGACAGACATTATGAAATAAAAAACCAACTCCGTCTAGACCACCTAAACACGGAAGAAAATGAACTAATAACTCAACTTTGTCTAGAATACGCGGACATTTTTTGAAGGTGACCAACTAACCTTCACCAATGTAATCAAACACGCGATAGATACCAATGACGCGAAACCGGTATTCACGAAATCATACCGATACCCCCAGATATACAAAGAAGAAGTCAAAACGCAGGTATCCAAAATATTAGAACAAAATATTATTCGTCCCTCTAACTCCCCCTGGTCATCTCCAGAGTGGGTTGTCCCTAAGAAACTTGATGCTTCGGGTAAGCCGAAATGGCGTGTGGTTGTAGACAGAAAACTCAACGAGTTAACTGTAGGAGATAAATACCCTCTAACCAACATCTCAGATTTCCTGGATCAATTAGGCAAGTGCCAGTATTTCACAACATTGGACTTGGCCTCTGGGTTCCACCAGATCGAGATAGACCCGAGAGACATCCCGAAAAGTGCATTTAGCATAGACAACGGGCACTATGAATTCGTTCGTATGCCCTTCGGGCTCAAAAACGCCGCCCTTTCCATCTTCCAAAGGGTTATGGACCTCATCCTCATGGGTATTCAAAACGAGACATGCCTGGTATATATGGATGATATTATCATATATTCCCCGACAGTTCACGAACACATTTCTCGCCTCACAGAAGTGTTCAAACGACTTCGAAATGCTAACTTAAAAATCCAACCTGTTAAATGCGAGTTCCTTCGTAAAGAAGTCGCATACCTGGGCCATCTCATAACCAAAAAAGGAGTAAAACCAAACCCCGATAAGATACAATGCATCGAAAACTTTCCCCAGCCTACTAACCAGAAGGAGATCAAATCCTTCCTCGAGTTGGCAGGTTAATATCGCAGATAAGCCCCTTCCCAAATTATTACAAAAGGATGTTCCTTTTGCTTTCGACTCAGAATATAAAAAATCCTTCTAGGAATTAAAACAAGCCCTCACTTCGACCCCAGTACTTATCTACACAAACTTCGACGAAACGTTTCTACTCACCACTGATGCAAGCGCGTTCGCCATCGGTACCGTGCTCTCACAAGGCCCCATTGGCAAAGACTTACCAAAGTTTTCGCCTCAAGGCCCTCTGTAAAGCCGAAACCAAATACGCAACCATCGAGCGCGAACCCCTAGCTATAGTATGGACTATGAAACACTTCCGTCCGTACAAATTTGGTCGAAAGTTCAAACTAATACCAGACCATAGGCCATTAACGTGGCTCTTTTCGATAAAAGCCCCCTTTAGCCGCCTAGCACGTTGGCGACTGAAGCTCGAAGAATACGAATACGAAATCGAGTATAAACCCGGCCGCATTAACAAAAATGCAGACGCTCTTTCCCGCATAAAGATAAATCACATCCAAGATTCCTCTAATTTTCAAGCAGAATTCAAATTATTAACGTACCCCATTCAATAGTCAGGACACGACAAGCGACACGACGGAAACAAACGAACAAGAAGATGTCCTGAACGAATTCGAAACCTTCGTAAAGTTGTATAAAAGAAAGTCACTTATCGATTATTCTAAAATTGAATTTTCGAACGGGCAACTCCTGGACAAAACCAACAAAAATATAGTGGCCTTTTTCCAAAAAAACAATCTCAAGGATTTTCACTACAAAATCTTTGAAGATTTGTTCGAAGAAAACGCAGACTTCCGAGATTTAGAATTAAATAAATTATCGAGTAAGTCGGTGCGACATAGAAACTATTTTATCGTGGCGCTACCATATGACCACGAAACCGTAATCCAAAATCTATTTATATCCTTACACAAAGGCCGTGAAGAGTTCGACAACTCCAAAACGTATTGTATCGAAAACAATGTCGAACTCCCTATTCTCGAAATTTTGTCATTCTTTTTATTGGAAAAAGACGTGAAACTCAAAATATGTCAAAACGATACTAGAACACCTAGTGACGACGAGATCCCAATTATTATCGACCAGCATAATACTGGCAAAGCTCATCCCCAACGCGGAATAAATGAGACCATTCGTCGGATTCGAGAGAAATACAACTGGAAAGGATTGGCAAAAAACGTTGAAAATTTCATAAAAACCTGCAAAATCTGCCAAGAAACAAAAATCTGTCACAAAAACTTAGATACCCCTCTCGTAATTACGGAGACGCCTAAGTCCCCTTTTGAACGTATAAACATAGACGTCCTAGAAGTCCCAACTAAAAATTACGCGCTTACTTATACGCAACGAACTTACAAAATTCACCCAAGCGTATCCCATCAAAGATAAATCGGCAAAATCAATCGCAAACACTCTACTCATTTACTTCCAGCACTTCGGAACACCTCTTCGAATCCACTGCGATTATGGCCGAGAATTCGATAACGCCATCCTAAAAGATTTATGTCTCCTCTACAACATTAAAGTAACGCACTCTAGTGTCGGACACCCTCAATCTAATGGTTCATTAGAAAGGTTCCACGCTACCTTGTTGGAAATGATCCGAGCACACGTTACAGAACACCCTGACGAACACCCCTTCAACATATTACCTTACGCGGTAATATGCTACAATACCTCTACTAATAAAACTCACGAATTTACACCCTACGAGTTAGTCTTTGGACATACGTCTAGCAGACCGCCTGAAACGTTATATAATCAGAAAGAACTAGTCACGAAATACGTCAGAGACTTAAATAATCGCCTCTCTTATTATTACAAAGTCGCACGCGCAAGAACCGAAGCGCAAAAATAAAAAGCGAAAGTTCGGTTTGACGCCCATGTTTCAAAGGAAACCCCCGAATATCAGATTGATCGAAAGGTGTATTTAAAAGAATACCAAATCACCGATAAGTTACATAATAAATTTAACGGGCCATTCGAGATTTTGGAACTTCACAAAACTCAGCCACTCTCCTTAACAAAAAAACAAAGCAAAAAACTAAAGCTAATTTTGACAGGTGTAAACCATATATTGAAGCCTAAATTGCCTTACAGGTTCACCTTGCTGATCGGAGCAGCCATGTCCCAGTACCAAATAACACCCATCAATAACACCGTCGGAGTCTATTACCACGACGAAACGAGGATAATAATTTCCAATAATAAATGGACCCTACTAGTCCATAAAAATCTATCAAGCCTCGAAGAAGCCTTTATCAACAACAACAAAATTTTAGAATCCATTGTCAATATATTCACCCCCGGTACACGCGAAACGAAAGAGTTCCTAGTCAAAGTCAAAACACACATAACACTCCTAAACGAAGTATCAAATTCCCATAAGGTCAAATTTGAAGAAATCCTTGTTAACACCAAACGATTCAAACGCGGTATAATAAATGGAGCGGGTAGTATATTTAAAGTAATTATCGGTAATCTAGATATGCTGAAGATGGACAATTCTTCACAGACAGCATTAATAAATTGAACAAAGATCAACATCAAATAGAAAACCTCCTGAAAAATCAAATATTCTTGATACCGTCATAAAAACTTTTAACGAAACGGTCCAGAACATGCAAATTAATATAGTAACGTTTAACGAAGATTTGAAAAAGATCCAAGTTGGATTACATAAAGTAAATGATAGTTGCACAGGTTCAAGCCGAACTAAAATTTATCGAAACGTGTGAAAAATTGACTGAGAGTTATTTGTACTCCAGAGCAACCTTGACGACATTTTGAACGCGATCACATTTGCTCGTCTGAAAATGCATATTCGTATCAATCGTATCGGCGCGCGGCGATGCGAAATGTACGAATCTTATTTTTTTGTGGGATTCGTACCATTCGTATCACTTCAAGAATTCGTACCAATGATACGAATCATACGAGTACTACCCACTACCCACCCACCTCTAGTTTTCGTTTGTCTGTAACAAGTAGGTTGAATAAATAAGGAGTCGCCATAAGAAACAGAATGTGGCAACACATTCCTCATTTTAGTATGATCGAAACGTCAACAAAACGCGATATGTATCTTGGTTTAATATTATTATAAAATAAATGTTTTTGATAGAAAATAGTGATTTTCGCCATTACATATGTTTTCGTGTCCGCCAAGTAGCTGTATAAATCAAAGTAGTATCGGTAAGAAGAAATGTTTTGGAATCACTTTTCATAGGTTAAAACACTCAAAAGATATGTTGAAACTATTTTCTATTTATTTTAGATTGTATTTTAGACTATATTATACAGGGTGTTTCGAAAAGATTGGGACAACGATTAGCCGTAGATTCTTGACATCAAAAGAAGTCGATTTAACTCAAGAAGTAGTGGTCTAACTCTTTTCGTTTTCAAGATACAGGGTAGCAAAGTAAAAAAAAAATGTATTCGTAATTTGTCTATCTCTCTATCTTGGAGACTATTATACTTATCCACTTCAAAATTGGTAACAACATATTTTTCAGGTCGCTAATTACAATGGTGATATTGCCAATGCCATATTTTATAGATGGCGCTAGTTACAGGACTTTTACGTGACACTTTGAGCCATAACTTTGTTGAGGTTAGGTTTTGGACATCGTCTTCTACTATAATCGAAACGCAATTTGGTTTCCTAAAGAAAAGATGTACTTGTTAAACGCGATAAAATGCACCCTTTCAGAGAAATACGCGATTTACAACTTTGTCACACACCAGTTCGAAGAAATTCAATTGTACCTAAAAGCGGTTTTCTTATCTAGTAGGTGTACGTCAAATATGATGTCTTGAAGTCGTCAATAGTGCTTGTTGTAGATACGTATAATATTCTCCAAGATAGAGACAAAACACGAAAATAATTTTTTATACTATACCACTCTGTATCTTGAAAACGAAATGAGTTAGACCGCTACTTTTTGGGTTAAGTCGACTTGATTTGATGTCAAGAGTCTACGCTAAGCGTTGTCCCAATCTTTTCAAAACACCCGGGGTGTTGAATTTCTTCGAACTAGTGTGTGACAATTACGAATACAATTTTTTACTTTGCCACCCTGTATCTTGAAAACAAAAATAGTTAGACCACTACTTTTTGAGTTAAATCGACTTGTTTTGATGTCAAGAATCTACGGATAAGCGTTGTCCCAATTTTTTCGAAACACCCTGTATTATATTTTCTTGAAATGTGAAACCGTCATCTCATTCATTACTTTACTGGATTGATATATGGTAGTGTTAATGTGTAAAGTCAATTAGCATGTATCTCTTCAAATGCTGTATAAACTTTTTTTTAAATCAGGACCTGGCGAGCCGTTCATGACAGTATGATCACAAGCCACGCCTTCTGCGGTCACTTCTCATGGTAGGATATAAGCTTTATGGCTACTCCTTATTTATATTCTACCTCCATGGTCTGTAATGTCAGTTACGTCACTCATATTTTAACCTATGAAATCATTTTCATAGTTCATTTGCGAAGGATCGAAATTAATGGACGATTTAAATCAATATGAACATTATAAAATTGATGAAATATGCAGAATTTGTCTGATAAAAAAGAATGAAATGATATTAATAAAGGAATCTGGTATTGAAAATATGTTAACTTGTGCATCAGTACAGGTAACTACGTTAATTATTTATGTATCCTATCCTCTTTTTATATATTACATATTTTTAGTTACTGGAAGAAGACAGGTCACATTTTCTATGTACCAATTGCTTAGGTAAGCTAAATGAATGGTATGACTTTAACCAACTGATAATAAAATCATTCAAAATCGGACACCGGTTAATCCAGCAAAATCTTGAGAGAGATGCACATCTAAAGGAATACAGTGTTAAACAGGAAATATATCTCATTAACAGTTCATTTGATAGTAACAAAGATTCGATATGTATTCCAAATTTGTTTTCTAATGATGTTACGAAATATATAAATGAAACAGATGATATACTTACCGTCCAAAAAAATTACCAGGAGGATCTTGACAACGTTGAGAAACCTAGATCATATGAAGTATCAAAATATGAGTTTCACAGCAACACAGGAAATATTAAAGATGATATTGATGATATAAAATTAGACTATAGTCATAAACAATATGAGCTAATCACTGATGAGGAGAACCAGAAACAAACATATTTTGAATGTGTAAAATGTGATAAACGGTTTAAACGAGCACAAACTTTGAGTGATCATATGAAAAGGCATTATAATTCAAGGAATTTTGCGTGTAGTATTTGTGGGAAAACATTTTATAAACAATTTAATGTTAATGAACATATGAGAATGCACACAGGTGAAAGACCTTTTAAGTGTGAACTTTGCTTCCAAACATTTACCAGAGCCCTGCTTTTAAGGAATCATATTAAAAAGGTATTTTGTTTTTGAAAATATTTGTAGATATTTTTTTTTATTACAAAGTGATAAGAACGACGTACATATAAGTTAGCAAATTTTTGCTCTAAGAAAATATTGACTAGATGTTTCAAGACAATATATTTAGAATACGTTTCTACATGTTTTTTGGCTTGAAGTCTTTATCAACATTTTATGGATTAATAAAAATAAGAGCAAATTGTATTTGTCACTAAATATCTTGCCCCTGCGCATCTGCATAATCTTTTTGTCACACTCGCGTAAAATATTTCTTACCACTTTTCACCCTGTTGCAACCGTCAGATTAGCCTGGTTTTTAACATTATTTGGCTTCATAGCATTAGAAACATGTTTTAAAAGTTACAGGTGGTATAAAACACTTTAAGTATGTTCCCGAATAGTGCAACTCTGCAGTCACTTGTCTATAAGTTGGGCCCAACTGTGATGCCTGGCAATTTTTTTTATTATTTAAAAAGGTATAAAATATTGTGTAATAAAATTTCGAGAGGTATACTTCTTTTTTTTTAGCATTATTTTTGCAATTTCAAAAAAAAAATTGGCCAGTCAGGTGGTCAAATCTTTTTTCAGCTATGAAAAAACTTTCTATCTATAAATTTTCAGCAGGTGTAAAACGTTTTGAACAAATCACTCACCAGCCCTTAGACTATAGACAGAAAGTATATTAAAAATAAAGTAAAATAGATTCTTTTAATACATGAATTATTACCAAAACCCCCGCTCCCAAGTAGTTATGCCAGAGACGGCATATACACACAGATAAATATAATGTTTTGAATCGAGAATCTTATGACTCATTATATAAGCACCTAAATACATTATTCATATGAAACAAATACTTTTGAGGTAAGAAATAAAAAGTCTTAAATAAATTATTTATTACAAACTGAGAGAAATTATTTACCTGGTATTAAACGATTCTTAATTTCAAATATTATTTTTATCTGTGCACATATAAAAGGCATTATAATGTTACGGAATTTTTAAAAATAAGGAGAATTTTCGGCACCACAATACTCTAATTTACCAAGTGATTAATTGTGTTTGTGCATCCAACAATAAGTGCGTCTAGTATGACTTAACCCTTTCGGAGCCATTTACCTTTAAATGTTAAGGAATTTACTAAATATAATTATAACATATTGTATATTATTGTGTGGAAATGGTCATAATTGTTCATATCGCCTAAAGCAGATTCTGATTTTTATCTCATAACTACCTCGGAGCCGGGGTATGATTATTACATGTGTCAAAAAAAATAGTCTTAATCTCAATGAGCACAACAAAAGGAATTTAAAATATCTTAGTTTAGATTAATAATGTAATACAATATGGATTTACGTATACATATACAAATAAAAAGCACATTAAAATAGGTTATTTATTAAATTTAATTATATATTTCTATGTATAATACTTTTATGTTCTGTGAAAGCTTATTGAAAAGTAAGGGACTGTATTAATTTGAGGCTAATTGTGTTTGTCTCAATCTGTAATATTCTAGGTGGATATTATGTTTAGTCTGGTATTATATTGTGTTCATGATAACAATTATTTTTTACATATTTATCCTGATTATTGTATGCAAATGTCAGACATTCATAAATGTATCAACATGGTATTGTTAGTATGTTCAATTTTACATGTCTGATGTCTTCTCTACAGCCTAAGCCAGATTTTTTAGGACAAAGATGCTTTTAGATAACTTATTTGCGGTGTGACTAATATTATTTTCGAAGGTAAGTACAGGATCTAGGTATACTCCTAAAAACATTACCTCTTCTAGGTTGCTTGTTGGTCTGTTGCCTTAGGTTAAAAGTAATATTTACTCTCTTTGCATTGTTTAGCACCAGAATGTCACTATATTCGGCTATATTTTCCTGTACTCCTTTTATCAATACCTCATAGTCAACGTCCACGTCAGAATGTGTGATATCATCCACTTATAGTATTAGTTTTAGATCATCCACAATGGAATTTATGTCATTAATGTATATGAGAAAGAGGGCTGGTCCTAGTCACGGTGTATTAAATAGGTGGTCCGACGTACGGCACTTTCCTATTATAACAATGGCTTCATAAGTGCATGGTTTCTATTTACTTTAGTAGATGGCGCGAGCAATAAGGTCCCCTCAATTACCTGGGCATGTGCATCGTATAACTAACATAACCTCAAATTTTAAGGTTTTTTCGTTTATTCTCATTTTTAATGTTTGTATAGGCATTTTTAGCTTGGAGCCATACTGACTCCAAGCAAATATTTAAAAATTCACGCAAATAATTTTTCAATATTGTTGATTAATAAAAATAGACTGCTAATTATAGGTTAGATTCCTAACCTGCAAAAAGTGTCTCATTTTTTTGTGACAAACTATTTAAAACTTCATACACATTATGTTGAACGTGATTTTGGTTGAAAGTACAGGAACCAGGCAGAAATTTTAATAATAGCTACGTAATACTTGTAAATCTTAAGAAATATATATTTTTGAGGTTATCTGTGGTGACACGTGCAATGCTGCATGTAGTGTTGGATATATACTTTCAGTGTTTTAATTTAGCCACTTAATGTCAGATGTCACTGGACTCTTGTTTCACCAAACAAAAAACAAAAGGCCGGGAATATATGCACGTATGCACAGAACCTGTAAAATTATCTATCTATGCGTAAGTAATGATAGAACTTATTGGTCCTGCCATCTATTACATTATGTACAAAGTAAGCACTTATGAAGCCACTATGAGGGTTGTCGTCGCATCACCTATTTAATACACCCTGGTCCTAGTAAAGAGCGTTGTGGTACTCCTTGTCTAACATCTACACAGTCAGAATTGATAATTTCAAAATAAGTTATTTGTTTCATTTCCGACGGGTAACTTTGGCCAATTTGCTGATTAATATTGTGACATGTCCCAGAGAGTGTGAGTTTCACAAGTTCTATAAGTAACAGAAACTAAGCTATTTAGTTAGGAATAAACAAAATGGTAAAGAGACTGAAATATTGAATGGGCTAGTAAACAATAACGAAAACACAATATTAATAATAACATAACATAACACAACATAACACACAACCCCCAAATCCAAAGCCAAGGCTGTCCGAAAGGGGGTTACACATTCGGAAAAACGCAGACATACATCCATACCCACCGGTGTTGTCAATACCGGGGCTGGGGGTCGAACCCAGAGCGCGGTAGCGAGTCGACCAGCGTATTCGCCACTCAATGAATATGCTTAAAATCAGTGTATTTAAAATAAGGTAGTTTTCCGGATATCTCGTGACGTAATAGCGTAATAACCTCAAAAACAGGGGCACTTTGCATTTGACAGTAACCAGCTACGTTGCCACATTTCTAAAAAAGAATGTGAACTACTGCACTGTCTGAAATAAATTTTAATATTAATTTTTAACACTATTTCAAATACTCAGGAAGTACCTAAATATTTTATATATTTTTAAGACTGTTTGATAACTTGCTAATACAGAATTGTAATATTACAGAGGATTCCATATAGCAGTACAGAATATCTAACATTATTTATTGAAATATGGCAAAGTAGCACTCGTTTCTCTGTTCAAGCACAAATTAGAATCTGGTGATTACGCTATTACGTCATAGCCAATAGAATAGCCCGAAAATTGGCAGCAATATCTGACCGTTTAAACACGGTTTGAACTTCATGATTTTTTTTACCATTAGGCATTATTAAAAAAATAAAATAAAAAATACGGGTCAACTGTTTTTATGTATAGATGTTATTAAAATTATTAAAAAAATTGTATACTCGCCCATTATAGTACTCAGTGTAACAGTAGTGAAGTAATTAACTATTGTAATTAGTACGTAAGTTAATAAATTAGTGTTTAGTGTTACCCTGCTGTTATAATTTCCAGATTCATGATACAGGATGTTTACAAAAGGGGTGTAAACACGTAACAATATATTATGAGATGCACTATCGAAGGTCTTCGATAGATCACAGAATGTGGTTACCACATACTGCTTTTCCTCGAAGCTAATATGTATTCCAATCTAGTATGGCTAGAGAAGTCGATTCTTTGACTCTAAATCCATATTGATTCTTTTCAAAAGAATCGTACAATTGTGCTTTCAACAGGTATTCTGCCATGCTAAAATCAAACGCCGTATCTACAAAAATATCCGAAATCGGGTTTTTAATAGTTTTGGTATATTAACATTTTATTCTATCTATTTACTAAAGTAAAAAGCTGTATCTACATTAGTTATATTAAAAAACATTACACATTTTGTCGTATCTTCACAATACTTCTGGCTTTCCTAAGTACAAATGTGGTATCTGCATGCTACTAGTTGAAAACGCAGTAACTTCGTGTGAGAAAGCGCATATGCCGCATTTGTTTCTAGTATTATGTAGTTCCCGCCTTTTCGATTAGGAAACGTTACTAATTACGCGCTTCATTTCTAGTTAGTTGCTCTATGTTCTTCAAAGTGTTTACATGTCGTGTCAGTTATTGGTGATAAAAATTAAAGGTAAATTAACATTATGGGATGTATTTGTTATCATGTGTTAGTTTCCTGGGAATGCTAAGTTAGAATAATGCCCCATCTACGTTTTAAATCAATATAATGTAGATACGGCATTGTGCTTTAGCATGTACAAATATATTTTTAACAATAAAAGCAGTATCTGATTTTTTTGTATAAACTTTTACTTTTTTTAAATATAACATGTCTAGTCGATTTTTTACGTCACTTTACATAGGAAATCATCTTGATTATATAACGTGTTGTAATTTACCAAGAACTATAAAAAAAACTTTGATGCTAAATTTCTCGATTCTTTGTCGCCAGTAGATATGGCATTTGATTTTAGCACGGCAGTATTCATACATTTTTTACACTACTGGTATTAATGTAATTATGCGGTAGTTCTTTACATCGTTTATTTCTCCTATTTTAAACACTAGGACAACATAAGATAAGATAAAACACTTGAAACTTATGAAACAATTAGAAATTTAAAAATCCTGAGAAGCATTCCTTGTACCACTAATATCAACAAAATTCTTAGACACACCTATAGTATAAGTATTAGAATACATACACACCACAGTTCCCTTTATCCTTGAAAATCTGAAGTGACCTTGTGCGGGGATGTTCTACAACTTTAATGATCTTGTAATGCTCTTGATATATGCCTAACAATAAGAAACATGTAGGATATTCTAAATATATTGTTTTGAAATATCTAAAAACGTTTTCCTAAAATAAAAACAATTATTTTCAACATGTTTGTTCCACATGGAACTTATCACAAATTCAGTTTAGTGTACTAATTTTTGCCATAGTAAATGTCAATAGAATATCCATCTGATTTAAAAATAATCATTATTGTTTTAGATACATACCAATGATAAAAAATTTATATGTGAAATATGTAACAAGTCATTTGTTGATAATTACCAGTTAAAAATACACATGCGAACACATACGGGTAAGTTTTTCTGCCTCTATGAATAGTGTAATTCATGATTATTGCATTAAAAAGCTAAGGATACAAGTTTCTAATAGTCTTAGGTTTATTTACTTCACAAAATTGCTACAAAATATAATGTGTGTTTATTATTCACATATTTTTTGTTATTTAATACATCACTGTTTATGTTTTTGAGGGTAGGAATAGTATGCCAAATATGCAAATCGACTAGTCATGTATAAACTAGAAAGTCAACAGCTAATTCAAATCACTATTGGGTATTTTATTGCAATTGCAAACAATCGTGAATTACCCTAGCGTTTGTGGTGTTGAATAAAGCCTAATAGTTGGATTTTAGGCGAGAAACCTTATCAATGCTCGGAATGCCAAAAAACGTTTGCCTTGCAAGGCCAACTGAACTCGCATATTAAATACAAACATACAAAACAAAAGGATTTTATTTGTAACGTTTGTGCTCGAGCCTTCACAGCCAAGCATTCCCTTGAGGAGCACTTAAGAACGCATACAGGAGAAAAAAAAGAACCGAAGCATGAATGTTCATTTTGTGGGAAAAAGTGCATTACCACGACACATCTAAAAATTCATGTAAAGTCACAGCACACAGGTTAGTAATTTTTGTATAGATGCATACATTACTGAAAAAGATCTCATTTGTATTTGAAAAATATGTTATTTTTGTCGTAAACGCCAACTAATAAATAACATCTTGTCATTACATTTTCTCAAAATTTATTTATATAAGAGTTTTTAATCTTGGTATTATTTTAAACAGGTAATAGTAGACATCAATTAATTATTAGTCAACTATCTTGATCTATACAAAATAAAATAATATCCCAAATCACATTTCAGTTAGTGTTTTAATAACTTCCTCTCGACATGGTTGTGTAAACAATTGTTCATACATAAGAGTGACAGTTGTAGATAAGTGACAGTTGTTTAGTTTAATAGTGTAAATTTACGTTTTTATACCGGCAAATATTGTAAAATATTTGTAAAATTTGGTCTACAAGAAATAAACTGCTATATCTAGCTGCTACTAGTCAGTAAACAAACTTTTATCATCAACTTTCATTATAAATAAATATAAACAAACATAAATATTGATCAGGTTAATCAAATAAAAAACAAAACATAAATCACAAAAACCACAGGACACAAAAACTGGTTTCTATACTTCTAATAAATACAAATCAGGACCGTACTCAAACATTTCTACACAAAATGAATAAATGCTCAAAGTGTGGAAACTCAGACTCTGATCTAATAAATTGTGATAAGTGTAACTCAAAGTTATGTCAGAGCTGTACACAATTAACAACGACTGAAATAAGAGCAGTACTCTTAAAAAAAAGGCTCATATTTTTTTGGTGCCCTGAATGTACGGCTAATAAAAATTCGCAGAGAACATCTCAAGAACTCTGCACTATAATAACTGAAATGGAAGAAAACGTGACGAAACACATCACTAACCTTCAAAATCAGATAATTGATCTCCACAACGACCTGGCAATATTAAAAGAAACTAACATTGACTTAATTAAGCTTCTGCAAAATGATAATATTAAAACTCATGGCATACAAACTCGCAATCAAACAACTCCCACCAGTATTACATACCCAGAAGACCATGCAATATTACCTGGAAAGGAGATACCACCAGAAAATAAGTCTGCTAATAAAGAACATGGAAATGGTACTATTAAGCCGATAAACAACATCAATAAACCAAAAGCCAAACAAAACCGGTCAAACAAGTCAGGTCAAGTTGAGAACTTTCGTAAACCAGCTTCTGTTATTGGAACTCTGAAAACCAACCAATCAAACTGTAAACTGGTAGCTGCTGTTACTTATAAGAAAAGTTCAGTCCAGGTAAAACGCTTAGCTAATGAGGTAACTGAGGCCGACCTCTTGGAACATCTACAGAACCACTTTGGCAATGAGACATTTTCCATTGAAAAGCTTAAGGTCCATTCTGGAGATTACGCAAGTTTTCGAGTGGAAGCACGAGAAGCTATTGCAAATCAGTTATTGAATCCTGAACTCTGGCCTCAAGGTATCATTGTAAATAAGTTTACATTTTTTCGGAAAGACAGAAAGTGGCACTATCAGCAAAGAAATTTCGAGAGAAGAACTTATAGGGAGTCCAGACCTTACTAAACACATAAAATCAAGCAAACTAATAAAAAAAGATACAAATATACTTCATATTAACATACAGTGCCTGAGAAATAAGATTTTGGAACTTGAAACTTTCCTTAAATATGAAAATACAACCTATAATTATATATGTATTACAGAACATTGGTTAACTTGTGAGGAGATTGAACATACATATATAGATGGTTATAATTTAATATCTAGTTTTAGTCGCAATGTAATCACTCATGGAGGGACAGCTATCTTTGCTAGAAATAATCTCAATATTAATAATGTGCCTAAATCAAACCATTTTTTAAATACCTTATCAATTGAACTACATTGTGAAATAGCAGCCATGGAAGTGCATGACCCCAATCTGCTTATCATAACTATTTATAGATCACCCTTGGGGGACTTTGAGATCTTCTATGATACTTTGCTAAAGATCCTAGACTATGCGACTACTTACAGACACACTTTGGTAATTAATGGAGACTTTAATGTCTGTTTTAATAAACAAGACAATAAAACTATAAAATTAATTGACTTAATGTCAACTTATGGACTAAAACCCACCATAACTGCAAACACCCGCTTAAACAACTGTATAGATAATATTTTCACTAATGCTCACATTGATGACTTTGAAACCTCTAGTTACGATCCACATTTATCAGACCACCATGCTATAACAATAACCTTACGCAATATCACTACCACTACACCTAAATATATAAAAATAAGACCAATAACTACGGCAGGACTGCAATTACTTAAAAACTTTATCACTAATATTAACTGGGACTTTATTTATGATAGGAAAGTCGGGGTAAACAATAAATTCGATAAACTGATAAATATTCTGGTTACAGGAATGAACACAGCATTTGCTGAAAAAACAGTAAAGGCTACAGCTGATAATACACCTAAAGTTAACTGGTTTACTAATGAACTTAAGATAATGAGACAAAATCTTAATTTTATTATCGAAGCTGCAAAACATACTAATAGCAACGCGTGTAGGGATGTCCTTAGACGATATCGGATGCAATACAAACTTGCAATTAAAAGAGCAAAGTGCAGGGCCTATGAAGCTTACATTTGTGAATCAGGAAATGTGCAAAAAGCAACTTGGAATGTGATTAATAGTCACAGGCTCACCAAAAATACTCACAATCACACAACGCTTTCACCTGATGAACTAAATAATTACTTTATTAATGTTGCAAGGCAGGTAATAGATGAGTTGCCGACTCCTATGTATTCTAACTCAGAATATATGGAACGCTCTGATATTGGAAAAACCCAAACTCAATTTCAATTCGAGAATATCACTTACGATGAAATCTACGACATTATCTCCTCGCTCAAAAATACAAACAGTAAGGACATCTTTGGAATAAATACGACAATCATTAAAAACATTGCTGACTACTTAGTAGTACCACTAACTGATCTGTTTAACATGTGCCTGCAAAGTAATACATTTCCTGATATTCTAAAAATCTCAAAAGTTATACCTGTTCACAAAAAAGGCTCCCTAAATGAGCCAGCCAACTTTCGGCCAATATCTATAATTCCGCTTATTGGAAAAATTTTTGAAAAAGCCCTTAAATCCAGGATTAATAGATACTTTGATATTAATAACTTATTTAATAAAGCACAGTTTGGTTTTCGTACGAACCACTCGACTACAATGGCTATAAATAAACTAACTGAAATAATATCAGCTAGTTATGATAAAGGCGAATTTGTTGGAGCTCTATGCTGTGATTTAACTAAAGCCTTTGACTGTATATCTGTTGAAATACTCATAGAAAAGCTGCATTACTATGGGTTTCACAATAATTCACTACAACTTATAAACTCTTATCTCTCCAATAGGAAACAACAAGTAATTGTTAATGACATACATTCCAATGTTGATATCATTGAACATGGTGTTCCTCAGGGTTCGGTGTTGGGTCCTATCCTGTTTATAATATACGTCAACGATATAACATCTAGCGTACCCAACAATGACCTTATACTATTCGCGGATGATACCACTGTAGTATCTAGAAATAAACAGCTTTCCTTACTGCTTAAAAATATGGAGGATGCACAGTCGAAGGTGACAAACTGGTTTGCAACTAATAAACTCAGTCTCAACAGCAGTAAATCTGAGACCATTATCTTTACACTTCGAGAGGCTAAGGAATGGAAAAATCCTCAGTCAGTTCGCTTTTTGGGTGTACACTTAGATCCTAAACTTACATGGGAGGCACATGTGAATCATGTAGCAAAAAGCCTGACAACTAATATCTTTGTCATAAGAAACTTGATAGGAATTGTAGCCCAGCCAGTACTTAAAACTGTTTACCATGCACTAATCCAATCTAAGCTAAGTTACGCAATTTTAGCCTGGGGCCATGCACCTTCGGCCTCAAGATTATTCAGTCTTCAACGCAGAGCTGTACGTTTAATTGATGGGCTAGGATATAGGGAAGACTGTAAAAAGAGTTTCATTGAGTTAAAGATTCTGTCCTTTCCATGTTTATTTATACTTGAATGCCTTATGTACGTAAAAAATAACAGCGAGCGGTATCTAATGCATAACGATGTACATAATTATGAAACTAGAAATAATTCCAGTATTTACTTAGATTATCATAGAGTATATAAATCGCGTACAAGCATTTCCTATTTTGGACCTAAATTTTTCAATCTCCTCCCAAGTAATATCAAAAACCTGCAACCAAGATTATTTAAAAATAAAATCAAGGAGTATTTGCTCAATAAATGTTTTTATTCACTAAATGAATTCTGTAATAACAATTTTTCAGATTTTGTAATAGGAACTTAAAAGATACAACTATTTCCATTTTATATTTTACATTAATTGTTTATTGTTAGTTTGTTCACATCATCGTTATTGTAGTTTATTACTTTTATTACTTTACTTACTAATTTGACATGTGTAAACAGTTTATTGTATTAACACGAATAAAGAATTGAATTGAATTGAATTGAATTCAACAGTTGCAAATGTACACAATATGTTTCTAATGCCATTGATGAAGTTGGCGGGTGGATGTGATATACACAGATTCCTCTAAAGCATTCGATCGTGTAGATCACAACATACTTAGAAAAAGTAATGTTGGCTTTTCTGCGTCATTAAGATTTTTTTCCAAATCATACTTGTCGAACTGGAAGCAATTTATGACTTATAATGTATATGATTCTACAATAATTAATGCAAAGTCGGGTGTGTCCCAAGGTTCCACTCTTGGAACACTATTGTTCATATTATTTATTTCTGATCTTAAAGGTATAATCAAATCTGAAAATTTGCCTTTTGCTAATAACCTAAATACGTAGCAGTTAAATAGTTTAGAAGATTGTGGTAAACCACAACTAAACTAAAAACAGCATACATACAATACAAAAATGATGTATTTCAATTAAACTGACTTAATATCTCTAAACGTAAAGTTGTAAGATTTAACATTCAAGCATAACGTTTTCATAAGACATTTGGTCCATTATTTTCCTTTACATTTGGTGTAGAGCCATAAATGTAATGCAGATTTGATGTACGGTTCTAAGCTAATTGTGCAAGTACTAATCAAAATGAAAAGAACGAATGTGGTACTAAATGGGAACGCGTCTATGTAACATAGTTCAATTCCTAATCCTGTTAAGTTCTGTCGTATTTTGTAAATATTCCCCAGGCCCCAGTTATACAGTGCGTGTAATTGCGGACTAGGCATATACTCCACGTAGCGCGAGAGATATGACAACCCAGGTAACAGCAAATTCGCCTATCGTCGGCATTGATTAAAGAGTCGGCGTTAGACCACTGAAGCATTCCCATTCTCAGTTATTCCATTTCAGCCAGCTGGCACACGCAATGTTGCAATTCTAACTCCCTATACCCAGCCCGCCACTACACACAGTGTATCACACATTTTCGTTGGAGCAACTAAATCCTCAAGACCATTTCGACGTATATGCTAAGTAAAATATAAGCTTATATCATAATATAAAGATTTATTATTTGTTACGTGGAAATATATCATCCGCCTATTACTAAGGGTTAATTTTTTTTCTATTTTCAAATAAGCTTTATCCATTTTAGGTTCGTTAACCTGACCTCAGAATATTCAAATATCTTAAGCTATTTCTGTCGTCTGTACTTCTACACTAACCACATCCGATAAAAAGAAAGTGTAGCTTGTGCTGTTCTGATGCAGCTGCATTTGACAAAAAGAACATTATAAAAGACCCACCGAAAAGAACATCATTTTCACCATTTAGACTTTTAGAACTGGTGCACATAATGCAGATGAGATGAGATGAGATTGATGAAAGAACATTAGAGCGTGTTAATGGGCCTTTTCACTAGATTCTTAAATCTCAAAACAAATATGTTTATTTGAAAGCTAACTGATAGATATTCACCTTGTGCAACTCTGTTTCAAATATAAATAATAAATAAATGTTTAATAAAAAAATAAACATTTACCGCAATTTGAACACTCGTTTGACCTTGAGGCTGAGTGACGTCACACATCCCGGATTTATGTTGGCAGCATTTACTAGAATGCCTAATAGCCACTAACATCACACCACAACTGACACATGTTTATTGTTTACGCTTTGTTTTGGGGTTCTGTGAGTTCCTTTACGAATTGTGCTTTGCTTTGTTTCTGTATAATAGTGGAAGAAAATGGAGCCAGGATTTTCTAAAGGAAGTGCAGAAAATCTGCCGAAAGTTGATTGGACAATTTATGTTGTTATTTGTACTTGTTGGTATAAAGCATTCTTAAAACATGTTCTAAACACAAAAATCTAAACTAAAAAGACTGTCAAAGTGTCAATTTCAACATCAACTGTCAAAAAGCAGGGAACCAACTTTATGATACATCGGTATGCACGTAGGCTCGTCGACGTCACTAAGGTGAATGCGTGACATCACGTTCAAAACGCGCGCTTTATTTACACACTTTTGATTTTTTTTTTTTCGATAGAAATCGTACTAAAAAAAATAAATATGGCGAATTTTTTTTATAAAACTATCACATAAAGTAATAAAAAAAAATCAGTGAAAAGGCCCATTCAGTAAAGGATCTTGGAATAGGAAACTTGCTCATTTTTTAAAATTTCATTAAAGTGTGTATTTATGTATAAAAACACGCCACACCGAATATCAGCTCTTAAATCGCAGTACTTACTTTGCAATAATTAATTAAAGTTGAAATCCTCGCCACTCTTCACGAAAAGCACTGTGACATCACCGGGTGAAAACTAATCTCGCGTGGTGTCCAACAGATGGCGTACTTTAGCCATTCACCCTAATTAATAGACTGGGCGGCGGTTGGCTTTGAGATGTCCGCATATTCCGTCATAAGTCTTTTGTTTTTTATGTTAGAGAAAAAATAAAAAAAGTGTCACAAAGCTCAATTAATTCTCTTTACATAAGCTGTCTGCAAATTTTTCGAAAAACAAAAACGATAATTATCGAGATATTCGAGGAAATGTAGGAAATTACACGTTTTCCTATAGTGTATGTAAATCTTAAAAAAATAATTTTCCTCGAAGGGCCGAGATTAACGGAGCGTCAAAATAGTACATGATATTAAGTGAACATCGTAAATAAGATCGATTTCAGTTAATTACCGATTAATTACGGTGACAAAATGGAAAAATTTTACCGAAAAAAAAAAAAAAAGAATTTTAGCAAATTTAATTATATTTAAATTAGATAGAGTAGTGTTTTGGCGTAGGAGCCAAGATTAAAAAGTTGCCAACTGTAGAAGCTCAAAATTTACTATTTTTTGCCGTACGTGGCCAACATTTCTGTAGTTATCTCCGAAACGAAAAAAAAAATAAAAAATCTGGTGATAGCAAAAGATTCGTAGTGGAAAATACTCGTTTGACCTAATTTTTTATTTCGAACTAACTCCCACCGTTTCAGAGATATCTGCGAAAAATAGCAAAGAACAGCTTACATTTCGAAGCCGAAAAAATTGCAAAAACATGCAATCTTGACACGTTCATATTTTTCGAAAAACACCATTGGGACGGCCGTACGATGTCGCGACATAAAGAGGAAGTCTTCCAGATAAAGCTGATCGTAAATTGCACGGCGAAATTCAGCTAGGCACGAACGAATCAAAAGTAGCATTTTGTGACATTTCAGAATATTGAAGATGTTTTTCCAATGAATTTTAGGTTAGGTTGTGTTCACTGCTAGTTGTTTCTGACAAATGCACATGCGAAAGCAGAATCGGTGTCGCTTGACGCCGTCATCCGACTTTCACCCTCTGACGTCACGTTTCAGGAGTGGGTAAAATCCGGCGGATTTTAATCACTTATATTTCTGGAGGAATTTTTTTTTTTTAAATTTTTTGTTGTTTATGGGGTTTTTAATGATGTTAGTTTACGATTTTGAGTATTTTAATTCAATTTTATTTTTTGGGCAAGTTCCCTATTGTGCTTAATTCAAAATTGAGTTTTTCTGAGCATATAACGACACTTCTATACAATCAATTAAAATGTTGGCAATTATCATAAGAAATTGCAGAATTTTTAACGAATGTTCAATGCTTTAAATAGTTTTTTCTGTAGAGAATTTTACTCATAACTATTTTGGATAATTTTTTCCAAATTATTTTCATATACTTATATATATACTATATATTATTCGATTTGTTACTGTTGCGGGGCATAATTCATTCAAATTCTAGAGATATATAGGTATTAAGTGTTTTAATGTATTTCTTCAAATATGTAACTATTTTTTATGATCTCTGATGTGTTTGAAAAAGAAAACACTCATATTTTAATATAACTGCAATTATTTCAACAATTTTTATTTTTACAGGTGAACGTCCCTTTCAATGTCGGTTGTGTGACAAGAGTTTTGTAACCAAAAGTACTTTAGATTGCCATATCAAGACTCACACAGGAGAAAAGACTTTTATTTGTGGCGATTGTGGTAAAGCATTTAGTGCAAACTCTACCTTGAGAATTCACTTACGAATTCACACCGGTGAGCGACCATATGAATGTGCTATTTGCCACAAAAGTTTTGCTCAAACCAGTACCTTAAATAATCATATGAAAATACATAATTAAAAATAAAATTTATTTTTATTCCTTTCCATTACAGAACGATTTTTCCAAAGTATTGAATTCGCCGAGGATTAAGATACGAATTTGTAATGGTGTAAATATCTTATATCTTTAAAGTTACAAACTGACATCCATAAACCACTAAAGGTCTGCAAGTCGCTAAAGATCCAACAGTTAACTTTACTTAGTGATAACTGTAGCAATACAATTTTGACTAGATCATAGTCAGATTGTTACTCATAGATTTTACATAGGGGGCTCCATCAATAAAAACAAGCAAATAAGTAATATCAAAATATATTACTTAGAAAAATATTTGTTACGGAGAACATGAATTTTCTACAGGGGTGAGCAACAAAAATGCTTTCTCAGATATCAACAAACAATGTATATATATCAGAGATGGGCATTAGTCGACTAAATTTTTATTCATTTAGTCATGACTAAAAATTTGCTCGACTAAATTTTTATTCATGATTGAAATTGATGGGCATTAGTCGACTAAATTTTTATTCAATTGAAATTAACCGAATAAATGAATAAAAATTTATTCGACTATTGCCCATATCAATTTTAATCATGAATAAAAATTTAGTCGACTAAATTTTTAGTCATGACTAATGATTAATGAATAAATTCATGACTAATTGCCTCAGAGCAACAGAAAATGAAAGGAAAACTTATTGTAAATTAATTGCAGATCTAGTAAGTAAGTACAATTGACGATTTGCACGAAAGAAAGTTTGGTAAAAAGTGTCTAGATTGGTATCACTGTAATTCACTGTACATGTTGACCAACTCGTCTAATTTCCAAACTTTGCAACAATTAAATACCTATAATATAATAATCATAACATTGTTTTCATTATCTTTAATGTTAAACCTACTTCCATTGAATATAAATCATATTTAGTAGGTTTGCTTTTAGAGGGCAGAATATTTACTAGTGAAATATTTTTGTCGAACTCCTCTATACGTTTCCTTAAATATATAAGGAATAAAAACCAGACTGCAACCAACAGCTATTCTCCGGACTAATGCCCCGCCGAGCGCTGAATTACGAATTACAAGCCTGGCGTTAAGTGCAATAACTGTGTATTGCCACAAAACACTAAAGTTTCGATTTTAATAGACACCAGCCGAAAGACTTATTCCTACTTAGTGTTTTGTGGCAATACACAGTTATTGCACTTAACGCGGCCAGGCTTGTAATTCGTAATTCAGCGCTCGGCGGGGCATTAGTCCGGAGAATAGCTGTTGGTTGCAGTCTGGTTTTTATTCCTTATATATTTAAGGAAACGTATAGAGGAGTTCGACAAAAATATTTCACTAGTAAATATTCTGCCCTCTAAAAGCAAACCTACTAACTATGCCCATGTCAGGGCTACTGCTGTTTCGATTGTAATGGACATTAGCCGCTAGATGGAGCCTGCCATTTTTGCTGCATGTCGTGGTTTTATAAATCTCGTCATGTACCAAGAGTGAACAAATGCCTCGTTCCAGCCATCTCAGACCTACCTTGCACTGACGAGAGCCAATAGCTCGAAACTGCAGTCTGCAAGTGGTATGGGGTGGCTGGCACGAGAGCTCCTTTAAGTAGGAATAAGTCTTTCGGCTGGTGTCTATTAAAATCGAAACTTTAGTGTTTTGTGGCAATACACAGTTATTGCACTTAACGCGGCCAGGCTTGTAATTCGTAATTCAGCGCTCGGCGGGGCATTAGTCCGGAGAATAGCTGTTGGTTGCAGTCTGGTTTTTATTCCTTATATATTTAAGGAAACGTATAGAGGAGTTCGACAAAAATATTTCACTAGTAAATAAATCATATTTGTTAGGTTGTTTCGTAGTCTATAATATTTTAAGTTTAGAAGAGCAGCAGTGATTGACAAAATGCATAATTCGACATTTTTTAAATATTGTAGACTACGAAACAACCTAATAAAGATGATTTATATTCAATGGAAGTAGGTTTAACATTAAAAATAACGAAAACAATGTTATGATTATTATATTATAGGTATTTAATAGGGATTGCAATACCGGTTAACCGGTTATCAGGACAAAAAACACATGAAAATAATTACCGGTTATTTTAATTTTTTACCGGTTATTTCGGTAAATTCTGAACTTACGATATGTCACGTATTCAACGTTTCTATTTATGTCAGTGACTAGTATTCACTGAATACAAAGTGACTGTTCCAACACTGAACACTTTTAACAATAAATAAATAATATTATAAAAAGTGAAATACAAACACCAAGACTAAGAAATACAATTGCTACAGAAAATTGAATATTTCGCTGCCGCAAATATCCGTGGGATACATTTAGAAGTATGTTATTACCAATTTTTATTAACTTATCGACCCACCAATGCCGATTGAAGAAGGGCATCTTCAGCTGGTGGTATTCTATGCACAAATATCAGACGACTAACAGATATAGCTTTAAAAACTAACGCTTTAACGGGCTAGTTTTAAAAAATATTATATTTTTAGATTAGGTATTCAGTAAATGCCCTATTTGAGTGTATGTTTATAATTTTTGTTATTTAAGTTGATATTTTTGTTATTTACCGAATAATTATTTATTTAAATTTATTTCATTTATATTTTTTCCTTTTGATAAAAAACCTTTTGTTTTTACAATTAATTATTTTTTATTTATTTGCTTTTATCATGATTAGAGAATATTATTTAGGTATTATGCAAATCATAACTTACACAGTTTTTATTTATTATGAAAATACCTACTTTCTGTATATTGTTGCCCTAATCTGGGCACGCTAATATACTAGTTAGGAAATACTTTAAAACATCATTATTGGAGAATCAATCAAAACAACTACTCTTCTAGCTAATAATGACGAAGTATGAATGACTAAATTTGATTAAATGATTTAAGTATTTTCAATATATTTTTTTTGCTTTAAATGCTAAGAATCCTATCATGTAATTCAATACTTCGACAGTATTAGCTAAAAGAATAGTTTTGATTGATTCTCCAATAATGAGTGTTTTAAAGTATTTACCTAACCAGTATATTAACGTGCCCAGATTAGGGCAACAATATACAGAAAGTAGTAGACTTTCATAATAAATAAAAAGTGTGTAAGTTGTGATTTGCATAATACCTAAATAATATTCTCTAAACCTTTTGTTTGTTCATTATATTAAACATATGTATATAAAAATGTTTTTTGTTAAATTTAGATAATTTTGTACATGGAAAAAGACAATTGCCATTTTCTCCACCCTAATTATTCATTCTAAAATTTACCGGTAATTACCGGTTAACCGGTTATTTACATTTTCATTTACCGATTTACCGGTTATTAAAACTTCCGGTAAATTGCAATCCCTAGTATTTAATTGTTCCAAAGTTTGGAAATTAGACGAGTTGGTCAACATGTGCAGTGAATTGCAGTGATACCAATCTAGACACTTTTTACCAAACTTTCTTTCGTGCAAATCGTCAATTGATGATTTGCACAAAAGAAAGTTTGGTAAAAAGTGTCTACATTGGTATCACTGTAATTCACTGTACATGTTGACCAACTCGTCTAATTTCCAAACTTTGCAACAATTAAATTACCTATAATATAATAATCATAACATTGTTTTCATTATCTTTAATGTTAAACCTACTTCCATTAAATATAAATCATACTTGTTAGGCTGTTTCGTAGTCTACAATATTTAAAAAATGTCGAATTATGCAATTTGTCAAACACTGTTTCCAACTCTCAGTTTAAAAGAGTTGGCAGCAGTGATTGACAAAATGCATAATTCGACATTTTTTAAATATTGTAGACTACGAAACAACCTAATAAAGATGATTTATATTCAATGGAAGTAGGTTTAACATTAAAAATAACGAAAACAATGTTATGATTATTATATTATAGGTATTTAATTGTTCCAAAGTTTGGAAATTAGACGAGTTGGTCAACATGTGCAGTGAATTGCAGTGATACCAATCTAGACACTTTTTACCAAACTTTCTTTCGTGCAAATCGTCAATTGATGATTTGCACAAAAGAAAGTTTGGTAAAAAGTGTCTACATTGGTATCACTGTAATTCACTGTACATGTTGACCAACTCGTCTAATTTCCAAACTTTGCAACAATTAAATTACCTATAATATAATAATCATAACATTGTTTTCATTATCTTTAATGTTAAACCTACTTCCATTAAATATAAATCATACTTGTTAGGCTGTTTCGTAGTCTACAATATTTAAAAAATGTCGAATTATGCAATTTGTCAAACACTGTTTCCAACTCTCAGTTTAGAAGAGTTGGCAGCAGTGATTGACAAAATGCATAATTCGACATTTTTTAAATATTGTAGACTACGAAACAACCTAATAAAGATGATTTATATTCAATGGAAGTAGGTTTAACATTAAAAATAACGAAAACAATGTTATGATTATTATATTATAGGTATTTAATTGTTCCAAACTTTGGAAATTAGACGAGTTGGTCAACATGTGCAGTGAATTGCAGTGATACCAATCTAGACACTTTTTACCAAACTTTCTTTCGTGCAAATCGTCAATTGATGATTTGCACAAAAGAAAGTTTGGTAAAAAGTGTCTACATTGGTATCACTGTAATTCACTGTACGTGTTGACCAACTCGTCTAATTTCCAAACTTTGCAACAATTAAATTACCTATAATATAATAATCATAACATTGTTTTCATTATCTTTAATGTTAAACCTACTTCCATTAAATATAAATCATACTTGTTAGGCTGTTTCGTAGTCTACAATATTTAAAAAATGTCGAATTATGCAATTTGTCAAACACTGTTTCCAACTCTCAGTTTAGAAGAGTTGGCAGCAGTGATGGACAAAATGCATAATTCGACATTTTTTAAATATTGTAGACTACGAAACAACCTAATAAAGATGATTTATATTCAATGGAAGTAGGTTTAACATTAAAGATAATGAAAACAATGTTATTATTATATTATAGGTATTTAATTGTTGCAAAGTTTGGAAATTAGACGAGTTGGTCAACATGTGCAGTGAATTACAGTGATACCAATCTAGACACTTTTTACCAAACTTTCTTTCGTGCAAATCGTCAATTGACGATTTGAATGAAAGAAAGTTGTGTCTAGATTGGTATCACTGTAATTCACTGCACATGTTGACCAACTCGTCTAATTTCCAAACTTTGCAACAATTAAATACCTATAATATAATAATCATAACATTGTTTTCATTATCTTTAATGTTAAACCTATTTCCATTGAATATAAATCATCTTTATTAGGTTGTTTCGTAGTCCACAATATTTAAAAAATGTCGCATTATGCAATTTGTCAATCACTGCTGCCAACTCTTCTAAACTGAGAGATGGAAACAGTGTTTGACAAATTGCATATTTCGACATTTTTTAAATATTGTAGGCAACGACACAACGTAATAAAGATGACTTATGTTCAATGGAAGTAGGTTTAACATTAAAGATAATGAAAACAATGTTATGATTATTATATTATAGTTATTTATTTAATTGTTGCAAAGTTTGTAAATTAGACGAGTTGGTCAACGTGTGCAGTGAATTACAGTGATACCAATCTAGACACTTTTTACCAAACTTTATTTCGTGCAAATCGTCAATTGTAACTGAAATAGGTGTGTAAACTTTTTTTAATTGAGAATACGATATTGGTGATTTTACTTTCACATCCACGTGGGACAGTAAAATTTTGAGTAATTAGTGTTCGCTCAAGGAAATTCATTATTATCATTTATTTCTATACATTACAAATAAATAATAGATAATAAATAAATACAAAACCATAAAAATAAGAATTGCGTGTATACAGATATGACAGACATTGGCGTCAATTTTAAACGGTGAGTGAAGGTCCTTGGTGTGGTGTTTACACTGCGGACTCGTACAGGATATGTACCAGGAAATCAGAAACTACAATAGTTCACAGCAACTCTTTCACAAACAACGTCCAGTTTTATATCAATGACAGTGGGTCGGAACGCGCCAGGAACGGTTGATGCAATGTCAGCGCTTTCCACGTGGCTCAGTTTGTGCATGGTGTGTGCTTGTGCATACTGAGTAAAGTATTTCTGGAACAGGTGAAATTAACAGCTGAAGACATAGGGAACTTAGCTCGTAGGAAAATCACAAGCTTGTAAAAAATCTTGGAATCCTGGGCAATAATTAGTTGTAGGGTAATTCTTAAAAGATCTTTTAGGTCAAGGTGAAGAAAGGCCAATTCAGGGCCAAGCGACCCCTAAAAGCGCACTACGTGTGCTGTCCTATTTTAATCTCATTTCGTGTATGTTTTGTAATAACTTTAATCTTGTTAATTTTGTCGTATTATATTCTTATTTATTCTAGGGTTAGGTTTAATATCAGTCTCTGTATCTAATTATTTTGAGCAAATGTATTTGACATTTTGGTCAATAAATTATTATTATTATTAAACAATCTACAACCCGGTTACTACTTTAGGCCCATACACGTTTTTTTCAACATAACTAAGCAATAAAAAAAAATCAGTCACCCAGATTTGAATCCCAAATGCCTATATAGCTATTCGATACCGAACATTAAATGTGGAAAACCATAATATATGTAACACTAAGAATTTATGATTATCAGTTCGTAACTTTAGGAATAATTATCCTGCTATGAATTTGTATGTTTCACGGTACCTACCTATTTTTGACCTTGTCGATTGAGACCTCTAAACAAATTGCAATTTTCAAGATATTTATTAACTGAAACATGTTTTTAAATGGTACAATATTCTATTTAATTTATGTACATTTTAATAAATACAGTTTTTTACAAAAAGAAGGTAAAAGTAAGATGCTGTCAATTCCTATTGTCTTAAGACAATTCGAAACCTGCCTGTTGTTCTATTGCCGCTAGTAATTTGGTCCTCAAAGTATCTTCATCCCTAATAATAGGAATTTTCAGTAAATTCAAGCAAGTACTTGCTGTTGGCATTCTATTTTCAGTACCAGACGATTGTATGCAAAATTGTGGATTCAATTCCTAGAACAATTTTCTAATGAATATTTTTCTGCACAACATAAAATGAAACAATAAAATTACATAATATACATAACACTTCAATATTAATTTAGGTATTAAGCAAATCACAACTTACACACGTTTTTATTTATTACGAAATTACCTACTTTCTGTATATTGTCGCCCTAATCTGGGCACGCTAATATACTAGTTAGGTAAATACTTTAAAACACTCATTGGAGAACCAATCAAAACAACTACTCTTCTAGCTAATACTGACGAAGTATTGAATTACATGATAGGTAATTTCGTAATAAATAAAAACGTGTGTAAGTTGTAATTTGCTTAATACCTAAATAATATTCTCTAATCATGATAAAAGCAAATAAATAAATAAATAAATAATTAATTGTAAAAACTTAAATATTCAGGCGCGCAGCCATGAGGCCCGCCCCCCCCCCCCCCCCAAGCCCTCTTCCATGAACCAAAAAATAAAGAAGCATAATCACTGTTAGTACAAAGAGTCAAATTACGAAATATTTAAGAAAAATTTCCCACAGTTATGAGACCTGTAAAAAGTGAAATATTTCGGTTGTCTAAACATGATTTTCACCCCCCGCAGTTCTAAAAAAGGGTGGTTTTTGAGAAATATATACATATATATGAATTTTAGCGTTTTTTCGTCTTTTTCCCTATATTGAGGAAAAACTATGCATTTTGGTGAAAAATAATCAAGAGAGCAAAGTAGTATAACAAAATTTCCTATAAATTTTGACTCTACCTTTTTTTTTTCGAATTCCACTTAGTTTCGTCGCTAGAGGGCGCGAAATAAATAAATATACATTAGACTTTTGTGCCTTTTTTAGATTTTGAGCCAGAATTATGCATTTTTATGAAAAATTACATGAGATCAAAGTTGTAGAACAAAATTCACTATCTTTAGGTGTTTTCTAGTTTTTTTTTTAAATGTATATATTTTATGTTCTACAATTTTGATCTCACATAATTTTTCATAAAAATGCATAATTTTGGCTCAAAATCTAAGAAAAGACGCAAAAGTCCATATGTATATTTATTTCTTTAATTCCCCTCTAGCGGCGAAACTAAGCGGAATTCGAAAAAAGTAGAGAAACAGGAAATTTTATGCTCTACAACTTTGCTCTCTTGATATTTTTCACCAAAATGCATAGTTTTTCCTCAAGATAGAGAAAAAGACGAAAAATAGCTAAAATTCGTATATATGTGTATATATTTTTCAAAAAAAAAACATTTTTTTAGAACTGCGGGGGTGAAAATCATGAAGGACTAAAAGCAGTATCCAAATTCTCTTGAAATTAATATTTTGTAATTAATGCCAATATTATCTAGTAGAGGAATCTATACACATCCGTTTTCAACCATTTTCTGAAAAGTTTTCCTCAACCTCTGGAGAGGCCGGTTCTATTGCCCCCCCCCCAGATGAATTTTCTGGCTGCGCCACTGTCAATATTAAATATGTCTGGAAGGTTTCCGTCTGCGGAAAATTCAAACATAAATAATCCATGAACTATAACCATTAATAAGTTACAGCACATTAAAATCAAGATTTGTAGAGTATAAGGTTCTCTCGTATTCAGCTTTTAGACGAGAAGTGAGTGCAGTAATGAAAAGTCAGACTATCCTTGTTCTTCGAACGTGCAGTAGAGGTGCAGTTATCTTTCTAGAATTATGGTCCGTACTGGCCCGAAATCAAAGCTGTCAGGGGAGAGGGGGCAGGCGGGGCTGCAGCCCCGAGGCCGAAGGGGCCCGACACCATCACTGTTAAATACAATTTTGTATTGATTGTATTTCAAATGAAATATTATATGTATTTAAAATTAGTATTTTTGATGTGTTCCAGACGAGGGGGTCCGCCAATTTGATTTTACCCCTGGGCCCGTACCGGCTCTCCACGGGCCTGCCCGAAATATGGCCAGAAGTATACTGTAGTGTTATATTCTACAACCTATCCTGACCACCATGCAAAACAGTGACTCAAAATACGAGGTAATTACTCCCTACCTCAGGCGGGACATTGCAAGCTCGTTCCAGTTACGAGTTCTTTGCTTAATTACTAACATTACACAAATTCTTACAATATTTTGAATCAGGCTCTCCATCTGGTGTGATTTCACATCAGCTGCTCATTGGCTAATGACATTTTTTGGTGGGGAACGTGAGTTACGAGGCCACCTTATACTCTACCAATCTTGCGTTAAAATGTCATGGCAATTTTGTAGCAGGGGCGGTTTTTCAATGGCGGCAATAGATGCTAAGCCTCCTCAAGATAACTTAGGTCAAAATATTCAATATATCAGATTTTATATTTTATATATCGTTAATAGTAATTGACTAACAAATCATGGATAAATAACGTGTAAATTATTTATTTGCGTTCTGGCACTAATCTCACTAATATCCCACAGTTGTTTAAATCAATTTTAAATAGGCGCGTTATAGACTAGCGGCAATGCGTCAACAGGACGCAAATAACAATTCAGATAATAAGTGCTGTATTGAACTGGAACGTGAGGCTACTTGAAAGGGTGGGTGGATAAAGGTGTTAAGAGGGGACAATGCCAATCACAAAGTTTCATCGGTAAAGCTAAAGCTGAAGTGGGGTAAAGGGTAGGCAGTGTGGCTATTATAGGTCATCTGCACATGACGTCACAGCTAACCTCAAAAATATAAGATTTAAGAGTATTACGCAGCTGCTATTAAAATTTCTGCCTGGTTCCCGTCTTTTCAACTAAAATCTAGTTCAGTGTAATGTTTATGAAGTTCTAAATATTTTGTCCTAATAAAATAGGATTCTTTTTGTAGGTTGGAAATCTAACCTGTACTTAGCAGTCTATTTTTATTAATCAACAATATTGAAAAATTATTTACGTGAATTTTTAAATATTTGTTTGAAGCCAGTACGCCTTTAAGCTAAAAATGCGTATACAAACATTAAAAATGAGAATAAACTTGAAAAACTTAAAATTTAAGGTTATGTTGGGTACATGATGCAGATGCCCTATTATAGTGCTGTAAGTGGCACTATCTATTAAAAAGCACTGTACTAAAAATCTTGACTGGGAAAAAGCAGTTTTTAGCCAGGCGTTATTAAACTGAAAAAAAAGATATTCTTGTAAGTAAATGAATACTACACTTCTACTGAAGAACATTTTTAGCTAAAACTTGTTTATTAGGAAGATCTCTCTTCACATTGGCTAACAAATAAGTTTTAGCTAAAAATGTTCTTCGATAGAAGTGTAGTATTCATTTACTTACAAGAATATCTTTTGATCAGTTTAGTAATATGAGCCAGTTCCCTAAAAAATTCTTTTTGCTGGAAATTTTTTTTTTAGTACAATGCTGTTTCAGTAGATGGAGTCACTTCGATATAATTAAAAATGATTGGAAAAATTGCATTTATAACCGATGCGCAGTATTTGAATCTTGGTCTCAATGTGTTCTTGACCTTTCAGGCATGATTGTAAGGAGCTAACAGCTCTCTGTACTTTATTGGCTAATTTCTGCCCACTCCCCTCTGATTTGATCGCGTTGCTCCCTCTTAATTGACATTTTTTCAAAAATTGAGTTATCCTATTCTATGAAGCTGTTAAGTGATAATACAACTTATCACCACGTTTTGCTTCATGTCTATGACTATATTCTTAGATACCAAATTGATAAAAGCGCTAAGGAATGGCATAACTCAATGCTTCTAGTCGATGAGGGTGTTAATATGTAACATTAAACATTAGTACCTTTATCTAATTTAACACCTTTATCTATCCACCCCTTCAATTCATATTTGCCTCAAGCGTCCGCTGCCAGCACTGTAATTTTGTCATAGTAGAAAGAGAAGAGAAATCTTTAATACACTTGACTTGGTCTGTAGCTAGTCCGCAAATACATCACATGACAGAGTCTAGCCTCATTGTCAGCCGATTGATCAATGATATTCTGGCGGGTTAAGTGACCGATTTATTCTACGCAAGCAGACTCTCAGTTACAGACGTTGAATTCACGAAGTAAAGCACGGACTAGACATAGCTAGTAATTTAGTCAAACTGAACTAAGTTTTAGTACTTGACTCGTGTAAACACAACGGTTTAGGTTAGTAGACATCGTTCGTCGAGTTCTTCACCGCGTGCACCGGTAGGGGATTTGACAGAGATTGAAGGGCACATAACCTCAAACTGCTTACCCCAAAAGGTAAAACACAAAAAACAAGGTAACCTTACAAAAAGTAAATAGATGATTGATACTGTATGTACTCCTTAGTGGTATAAAGGAATTAGATTCACTCAGCCACTGTTAAATCCAAAAGTGTCAAATCCTCTACCGGCGCACACGCTCTGAGTTGTTTAGTGAAATTAGGTTAGAATTTTCAATTATTTTGCTGGTCTTGTTTACTTTTTTCTGGAGAAAATTCGGTGTGGATGTAGTAGCACACAGTGGTCTTCAAGCTGCAGAAAGTTTGACCAAAACGGGTTTCACAGAATATTTTCAGTATATCTGTAGGGTAAAAAAATACAAACTGGAAAATCCTAGCTGATCCACTTCGCGAGATATTCAATTTCTAATTGCACGGCCCCACAAAAGAAAAAAGTGGTCTATCCAGTGGACCAGACCAGTGTGTCCTTGTGTATTTTGACCCGCTGAATCTGAATCCGAAGTCAGGATTTTCAGATTGGCTTGTTTTTCATCTCTAACTCCAAAGGACATCCCTAAAACGAAAAAAAAAAAAGTGGTTTCCGGCGGATCAGACCAATGTATCCTTATGTGTTTTGACCCGCTAAATCCGAATCCGAAGTTAGAATTTTCAAATTGGCTCGTATTTCATCCAAAATAAAAAAAGTGCTCTATCCGGCAGATCAGATCAATGTATCCTTATGTATTTTGACCTGCTGAATCTGAATCCGAAAACATTCTGTGAAACCCGTTTTTGGATCCATTTTGGTTAGTGATGGGTAAAAGCTGTTATTTTTTAATAACAGGATTAAACTGCTACTGCTATTTTGAAAGAACAGTTTAAAATAACAGATCGCTGAGAAGTACTGGCATACGCATACCGCAGCACGCAGTTGCAAATGTTATTTCAGAAACGTTATTTTATACATCATGCTGCTACCGCAGCTGCTTATCTGTTATTTTCTCTCCTGTTATTTTCGAACAGAAATAACAGTCTGTTAATGCTATTTACAAATAACAGTTATAAAATAACAGATTGTTAGTAAATGATGGCTGCGCCTGACAATAGTGTATTAATTTCGGAGCTCAATAAACTTAAGAAATCTGAACTAATTGATTTGTTAGTGTACCAAAAAGTGCCCTCAAGTTACCAGGATAATAAAATAATAAACTTCTTAGTGCAAACTGTGCCTATAAATAGTATGAATAACTTAAACATTAACAACGCCGGCAAAGATAGTGAAATCGGTGATATATATCATGACAGTTCAGAAGAGATAATTATCTGTGACAAAATAAAGTGCATTAAATCAAACACACAGTGTATTGTATTAAAAAGTGAAAACTCGATGCTCTTAAGGTTAGTAAATAACCTAGAAAATAGGGTCACCGAACAAGAAAGTTTTATTGGAATATTAAAACAATCTTATGATCAAAAAACTTATCTGAAACATACACAAAACAAAGAATGTGAGAAGCCGACAGAGGTGAGCAACCAACAATACTCCAATGCTGTACGGAATGTTGTATCAAAACCAACAAAGATTACAAATCAGCAAGTTTCTGCTGCAATACACGAAGCAAAAACTATAAGCAAATTCAAAGATGTTATTCATCTAGGCGATAATTCAAACGCAAGTACATCCAGTTCAAACCCTGTGGTTGTAGAAAATAAAAATACTCCAGAGTGGCGTTTTCAACAAAAAAGAGGTCAAAAACAATCTAACCAAAATAACGAGAGAGGAAAAAAGAAACAAGTCATTATTGGAACAGCGAATTCAACAGAACGTGTAACTGCAGAGAAAAAGGCTTGGCTATTTGTAACAAAATACCATATATCTTATACTTGCGAAAAACTAAAATCATATTTAGAATCGGTGCATCCTGACAGGCAATATATCTGCCAAAAAATCGACAATCTGGGCTCCTTCAACTCCTTTAAAGTTGGAATTGACTTAGACATCAAAGAAAAATTTTTGGACCCCGAAATATGGCCCCGTGGAATTGAAGTAAGTAATTTTTTATTCAAAAGGAAAACTCAAATATTCTCCAATCGAAACCAGTGAGAACAAAGAACGAACACTTCACAAGCTCAAGGAAATTAACCTCTAGCAAAACTATAAAAGTTGTGCATCAAAATGTACGGTCATTAAGAAAAAATATTAATGAATTAGAACTCTTTTTAGACAATATTAACTCATGTGATTTCCTATGCTTAACAGAACATTTTCAGAGCACAGAACAACTAAATTTATTCAAAATATCAAACCTAAAGCTAATATCAAGTCATTGCCGTCCCTCTGGGGAACGGGGAGGTTCAGCAATTTATGTAAATCCAGGAATACAGTGCTCTCAACGACAAGATATTGAAAATTTATCATGTAAAAATATTTTCGAATGCTCGGCTATAGAGTGTTATCTGGAAGGAGCTACATCTGTCATTGTTTGTATTTACCGTCCGCCGAATGAAGATATGATTGACCAATTTTTTGTTAAATTAAATGCACTTATTGATACACTCTTTAATGAAAATAAAATAGTAATATTGACAGGCGATCTAAACATAGATTTTGCAACTGAAACCCTAGCTAAATGTAAACTGAAAAGTATTTTAGATTCATACGGTATGACTTCTGCTGTAAGCGAGTTCACTAGAGTTACTTCTCAGTCTCAGACAATGATAGACTATATTATTACAAATATGGCACAAGAACACTCGGTGGAGGTGAGAGACTCGCAAATATCAGATCATAAAGCTCAAATACTTAGCTTCGCAGCTGAGTATAGTCAAACAAGATTGCCCTTTACTTATGGTAGATCATTCTCTGAGACAAATGTAAAACACTTTATAAATGATCTGTCCCGTGAAAACTGGCAGACTGTTTATGAGGCAAAAACAAGTGAGGAAAAAATAAAAGTATTTTTGAATACACTACAAGAAAGCTTTAATAAAAATTTTCCACTTCGTAAACGCAAATCGAACTTTAAATTAAACACCAAAGCCAAATGGGTCACTCCCGAATTGATTTCCTTAAGAAATCAATTAAAATTGTTACAAGACATTTCAAGATACAATTCAGATTATAAGTCAGCTGTTACACAGATGCGAAATTTGTATAGTAAAAAACTACAGGAATCGAAGGCTAACTATTATAACAACATAATAAACATATCAGACAACAAATCCAAATGTATGTGGGATCTTGTAAATCGTACACTAGGTAGAGAAACAAATAACTTATTACCCAAAACAGTTGACATACCACTCATCCCAAATAAATTCAATAACTTTTTTATAACTAACGTCTCAAATCTAGTATCAAATATAAAAACCTCAAATATTCATACAAATTATAATGATTTTATAAAAACCAATGCACAATCTATGTTTATATCTCCAACATCGTCAGAAGAAATCTGTGATATTGTTGATAATTTTAAATCAAAATCGTCTAGTGGATTCGATAGTATTTCACCAAAACTATTAAAGAGATGCATCGTTGCTCTTGCATCTCCTCTTGAAAACATTTACAATACATCATTCATACTTGGTGAATTTCCACAGACTTTAAAATTAGCACTGGTACTACCTATTTATAAAAAGGGTGACCCTAATGATTTGGAAAACTACCGTCCAATTAGCTTATTGTCCGTATTTTCAAAAATACTTGAATGTCTAATGTACAAAAGACTGATATCCTTTTTAAACAGTACCAACTTTTTTAATGAATTTCAGCACGGGTTTATGAAGAATAAGGCCACAGATACCGCTCTTTTTAATTTTGTTGATGAAATAATAAGCGCCTTGGATGGTCGGGAAATTGCCTGCGGACTATTTCTTGACTTATCTAAGGCGTTTGATACTTTAAACCATGTATGTTTACTTGATAAGTTGAACAAACTTGGTGTCAGAGGCACAGCACACAAATGGTTTTCTTCCTACTTAAAAAATCGTACTCAACAAACATCAATTCTGATTCATGGGCAAAAATACGTTTCTGATTCTGTCACTAATAACACAGGAGTGCCACAAGGTAGTGTGCTTGGGCCCCTTCTCTTTGTCGTTTATCTAAATGATCTATCCAACGTATGCCCAAACAACAACAACTTCAGACTTGTGAATTACGCCGATGACACCAATATCCTCATTAGAGGTAAGAATATCTCTGACATAGAACAGTTTGCCGGGGATATTTGGCAAAATTTGAGAGATTGGTTTTGTATCAATCAACTGATACTCAACGAATCCAAATCCAATGGTATGTTTTATAGAACTGACAAATCGAATTTGAACTTTCCTTCTGATTTATTACTAGGGCACTTACAAATACCTGTCAAAGATAGTATAAAACTCCTTGGAATAACTTTGGATTCGAACTTAAAGTGGAACGACCATATAAAAAATTTAAGTCAACAGTTAAATTCCGTTTGCTATGCATTAAGAGTACTTTCAAGGTCTTTTGATACATCGGTGCTTAAAACCATATATTATTCAAACTTTTACGGCAAAACTAAGTATGGAATAACTATTTGGGGTGGTTCTTCTAATCTTGGGGAAATTTTTACTATACAAAAAAGAGCAATTAGAATCATATATAAAATGGGCTTTTTAGCTTCCTGCAGGGGAGTTTTCAAAAGTAACAACTTACTAACCATACCGGGTTTATTTATTTATGAATGCATTTTATATGTAAAAAAACACAGTAACCAGTTTCAAGAGCACGAACAACATCACCCCTATAATACCAGATGCAAGGGCGACTATGCATTACCCATTCACAGTCTAACACTTCTTGAAAATTGTCCGCGTTATCAGTGTCTGAAAGTTTATAATGCGCTTCCCCAACACATTAAAGAGTGTACAAATTTTAAAAAGTTTAAAAATTATACATTTGATTATATATGTAATCTTGAACCGTACAGTCTACAGGATTTTCTGTAAGTAAATTATTGATGTTTACTTTTAAACATTTTAATTGATTATCGTAATGTCCAATTTTTACAATTTTTATGTTTTTATATAAACGTACGATTTTCTGTAAGTAAATTATTGATGTTTACTTTTAAACATTTTAATTAATTTATCGTAATGTCCAATTTTTACAATTTTTATATTTCTATATATACGTAATTACTGTTTTAAACTATCTCTATTGACTTGTCTTATCTACAAATTTTGTAGCTTATGAGACCAATAAATGTATTTGTATTTGTATTTGTATTTGTTAAATAGCAACTCATCTCTAATTTTGGGCAAACTTTCTGCGGCTTGACGACCACTGTGAGCAGTACAGGGATTTAGATTGCTAGAAGAATACGAAGACCTTGAAATTTCCAACAAATTTTCGTCTGCAGCGCACTATAAAGCACTCTCACCCCCCTGCTTACTTACAATGGTTGCCACTGCTTGGATCATTTTAGCATTCATGTATGAAGAAAGTGACAATGTTTCTTAATTCGTGGCAATCTCAGAATTAGCACACCAATGCAGTTAAATAGGGGAATGGTTTGAATGGCTGCCATCCTTAAAAGTTAATTATGTTTTGTCCTGATATGTGATCAGGTAGGGTACCATATGGTTACCACTTGGACTATTAATCTAAAATTACCTTAAACCCAAGTAGTGGTGGTCTCGAACAACTTGTTACAAACTTGAGCAACTGTTTTCTCTGGATATCTGTAAACTTATGTAAAATTTTCCAGAACAGGAGGATACTAGGATGATCTACACTAAATTCACCTAAAAAATAATAAATGCACATGTATTATTTGTTGACGATGTTTTTGTTGTGAATTTAATTTGTCGATCAGGTAGGAATTTGACATTTGAAACTAATGTTTGAATGCCAAAATATATATTTTTTAGTTATTTATAAAATCTAACTACTCCTCGCATGATTTTGCTGAACCAGTAATTTTAATATGAATCCTTGTGGAAGACTGTTTGTTCCGTCGTCGCATTTAAAATTTAAATCTAGTTACTTTTATTCTAAAACTTGACATGACTAATTGATCAATCAGAGCGTTGTCTTTTAGCACGTGTAGTAGTGTTGAAGGCAAAATCAGGGCATCTTGCCACGTGAATTTGTAAGAGACACATGCATTTTACTGCACTCGCATATTTTTGTACAAGAAACAGTTGTGTTGGGATCCCTCTAGAGACGTTACGGTGAATAGACGCCTATTAGATAACATTCCTTTAAATCGGAAGAAAAACCGGTAATAAGCTGGCCCAAATAGGTCAAAAGTACATTCGTTGTGAAGTGAAAAATTGTGCATGCGGTGGTAGTGTCCGAATAGCAACAATTAAGTGATAAGTGCTAATATTTAATTAATACGAGTGATTAAATCTTTCAGTGCAGCGTAAAAAAGTGAAAACAGTCGACAAATATCGAAGGTACCCGACCCGAAGGAAGGAAAGGCCATAAATCAATCAAGATAAGTCCACTTTACCCTTAAAATATTTATGTCTTAAGTACTTGTAGACAACTTAAAGAATTTCATAAATAGACCTGAAATGCAATAAATTAGAAATAAATTAATAAACAATTCTCTTCCAGCAAATACTACCAGGGGCGTACCATTAGAGTAACAGTACACCGTGCCAAATTAAATCAATTCAAAAATAATAAAAGCTTGGATAAAATTGTTGCCCATTATTAGCTTACTTTCAGTGCCATTAAAATTTAGAAAATCTCATGCGTGCTATAAGAACATACTGACTGTCTACACTTCACATCTGGTACGGCTCTGGTAAGGTTAAGGAATTTTATAAAAAACGTTTAGGTCCGTAAGAATACACAAAAAGTAAGCAAGAAATAATAACTCCGCAGAGAACACAAAAATAATGTATCCACTACAAAACGTAACAACGAAGACACATCAGCTACTGGTACAAAAATCGAGCACTAAACCATCAGTTAGAAGGAGAAAACATAACAACCTCGGCACACGCCAACACTATGAAAAGACCAGTAGAGGAGTTGCATAGGTAACCAGACGAGAGAGCTCCATCGAAATAAGGACGGAAAATATAAACGAAAACATAGCCACGGCAATCATACAAAATGATCAAGATCATTGATCATTGATCAATCCGACAAGACAGCAGGAAGGGTATTCATGCAACTGACTCAAGAAACCAGAAGAAACGAAAAAAAGAAAAAATGGGGAAACCGGGTTACACGTGGAAAACAACAACTAAGAGGATCATGAACAAACTGAGAAGCAACCAAACATACTGGAAAAGAAAGCGAGTGGGAAAAATGAACTCCACAAAGAAATCGCAGCGATATACCCTACCCGAACCAGAAACCGAGGCATCAGAAATCTCAGAAGGAGAAGAAGAAAATTTGTAGAAACAGAAACACAAAAAGATGAGCATAAACATTAAATAACGAACATAATGCGACAACACATTGGACTTGTCATCTTGCTGTCGAGGCGACCAGACCTGCTTTATAATGCTCTGTCACCAATGGATACCCATAAAAGTTTATAAAAGGTAAATAGTGACAACGTGTAAAAAATATAGTTAAAAAAAGTATAAGTGGATGTGTTTGTAAAATAATACATATCTCGGAACATTTTCAGTAATTGATAAGAAATATTAGATAGTGTTTAATTAGGTATACAAACCAAAACTTTACACAGTGCTTCCCCTCTAACGCAGTAAATAATGATATATATAGTGCAGTGAAATCGTGCCAGGCGGCAGAGAGGAGAAAGAAATCAGTAATAACCAAAGAGAGGACTGTCGATATGGAGCACTAAGCCATCAATTAGAAAAAGAAAACCGGCCCACACTAACGCTATGAAAAATCAAGAAAAATGTCCATTTTACTATTAGGAGATTTCAATGCACATATACTGCACACATGGCCTAACGAAAATGGAAACACGCTGAAAAACCTAGCACACGTTTGACTTAACAATAAGAAATACATGGAGCAAAAGTCAAACCATTGCATTGACACCTGGAGTAATGGAAGCTCAATCACACAAATAGACCATACCCTGGTAAGCAGAGAGATAAGGGCAAGGATCAAGAAGGTTAAAGCAAAAAGGACAGCAGAAGAAAGCGCTAACACTGAACAGCAGCAAACTAAAAATAGGGAGACCATGTTACACGTGGAAAACAACAATCGAGAGGATAAAAAAAAACTAGGAAAGAAAAGCGAGGAAAAAAACATGCGTCATGTGGCTCTCGCTGCTGACAACAAGCATGACCCAAATCCAACCCAGCATCGGAAACCGAGGAATCAGAAGACTCAGCAAAAGAAGATTTGAAGAAGCAGAAACACAAAAAGAAGAGCATAAACACTCCATATCAAGACACAGCACATATTTCACACGAAGATTCAGAAGAGGCAGATGCCCAGAACCAAAAACACAAAAAGGGAGCTTAAATGCTCCCTCACGACACAATGCGGTAACGCATCTCATAAATACCTACACCTCCCATCCCATGTTCCTTTACCATGCGCCATGTGGCTCTCGCTGCTGGCAACAAGCATGACCTTAGTCCAACCCAGCGTGGACGTAGCAGGCCCAGCTGTATAACCCTGGGAGTGGCAGCAATGCCTACCGCACGCTGGTCAATCAATCAATCAGCTTAGCTTTTAAACATATGCCAAAAAAAGTGAGGTTTTAAGTTCCACTGTGCTGTGTTATGTGTTTATTTGGTTCCCCCTGGTTGCCCTCCCCCCAGGCGCAGCGTGGTTGAGAATTATTGGGATAGTGGCAATCATTTCATATGTGTTTTTACATACCAAATATTAGTTAAAATTCGTTTTTACGCATACGCCAAAAAGAAAAGTGAGGTTTTAAGTTCCACTGTGCTGTGTTATGTGTTTATTTGGTATAAAGCGAAATTCGTCCCAGGTGAAGGTTCACGATTAAATAAATAAATGAAGATAATTCAAACGTTGATTGATTTTACATTGATCTAATATTACCTCCATAGACGGTGTGCGCTCTTAAATCGCTGAGATCTATTTCTTGTGTGTCTCCACCAATGATGACTTGCAACTCATTATGGTTAAACAATCGCAGCCACATAAGCGGTACCACACTGTTCAGTCCATATCGAAAAGCTGCACACTGCTTCTTCAGTTGTGTATTTAATTTGAGATCTGCCAACCTTTGGATATATTCAAGACGATTCTCATTTGTTACAGGAATGTTCCTTCCGTTTGGTTTTAACTCCATCACCTATGAATCAAAATAGTGCTATTGTAAAAGAAATATCGTACAGTAAATTACGATCATACTCGTGTTTCTCCTAAGTCGTTGTTGACTGTGGTGAAGTCCAGACCCAAATCACTAACGTCTCCAGAATAGTCCCTTAAGTATAGCAGATTCCTGTATAGCACAGGATCTAGTGATTTTAAGTAATGTGCGCTTGCTCTATCCACCAACAATTTTGCCAAAAAGAATTCTGCTAGTGGTAAATCAACCAAGATATTTTCAAAAATAGCCTAAAATAAGCAATTAACATGTAAATCCTTTATTTAGCTAAGGACTATTATAAAAGATATTTAAATTTTGATTAAGCACTTTCACAGACAGTATAAATGGTCATACATTCATCAAATGCTTTTTAGGCTTATATTTAAAAGTGTTTCAAGTAGTGCTGTTTTTAACATCTACCGGTAAATCATTATACTCACTTAATCCCTCGAAAAATAAACTATATTGAGTTGATTTTTTCCTATGTTTGTAATTGAATGTTTAGATTAGTTCGAGTATTTTGTTTGATTATATTGTATATAAATTAACATATTCTGCAGATACTTCTTAATTTTACATATAAACACCAGAGTGAAGAATGTTACATATTTTTTACCAAAAGCCACCTTAACTTACTCAGCATATATATCTTTTATAGGTGTTAGTCTAGAGCAACCCAAAAGTAACTCCTTTCTCCTATTTTGCAACTTTTGAAATCTATCTACTTCATTTTTATCTAAAAGGTATTAAATTGAGGAACAATGATATAAGGCAGGTTAGGGTGGTCCTTATTTTGCGACATTGAATTTTTTTCAGTCTCACCCCCGAAAGTGGTTTCAATTATTTAAAAAATGAACTATAAAAAATTTCAACTCGATTGGATAACGCTAACCGGAGCCTCGAGGCCATTAAAAGTCACTAAAATACCCAATTTTCACCTATGTTCAAAAGTATCTCGTTACCGGTTGATCATATTGAAATTTTCTATAGTGATAATCGAATGAAAATTTCATTTTCTAAAACTTTTATTTGTATTTTTCTCGTACAATTAATACTTTTCGAAATAATGGAGTTTGGATTGGCGTAAACAGGTACTAGAACATTCATATTCTCGCTATTGACGTCTTACAAGATGTTTTAGATTACATGAATTATTCGAATTGGCTTCTCAATAATACCTTACAATCGAAATTTTGTGCACTACTGGCTATATAAAATGAGTCTCTCAAATTTTCATAGTGTAATTTTGGCTTTAAACATTATTTGCTCATTTTCTACGTCGTTTCCAAACAACCGCAAATTGATCTTTTCAAATTTGTATTGCTTGAAATAAAAAAAAACTGTTTTCAGCTATCTACATCAAATCTAACTCTGAAGTAACACACACACTATAAACGCACACCACATATAACTAGACAACGCCAAAATCCAAAACCAGGGCTGTCCGCTGACGTACATCCAAACCCACTGGCATTGTCAGTACCACACAATCTTTCCAAAGCTTTTCCCATCAGCTCCTTGCTGATATCAGCACAATGTTCAGCAGATCGTCCTCTTTGCTTTTTGCTATCTAGTTTTCCTGAAATGTGTTTTATATTGCCCACTCTTCAGTTGATGTGACCAAAAAATGAGAGTTTATCTATTTTTCTTAAAAGTTCTCTTCTTTTCTAGTTGTACTTTCAAATGTTTTTTTATAGACATCTCTATCTCGAATATACGGTTCTACCTCTGGACAATGTTATTTATTACACTTTAATATCCAGGCTTTTTGCCAAAATATTAATATTTTGCAAATAATATGCAGAACGCTTTTACAAATTGTCATTTTAACTTCTCTAAAATTGAAATAAACTCACTTAAAACCTGTTTGCCAAATGGCAATTTACTGCCGATAATTTGATTAGTAAAATCTCTAAATAGAAAGATTTTAGCAGCGTCATGAAGACTCGTGACCAGTGAATTCAGTAATATGTGACCATAATTGCGAACAATTGAAGCCGATCGGAGGTCCACCATAATTTCCTACTGACGAGAACTTTCCATCCTATGATGTTTCTAGCCACATCAACCGAAAAGGAAAACATAAAACGGTTAATGGTTCATGGAAAATCAGATGGAAAATGGTGAAAGAAACTTAACCGACTCAGTGGTTAGTGCTTAGGTGTTATCATTGAGACCACAGGTTTCCTGGTTCGCTGTCGTTAAAAAACGACCAATGAAAAAGAGTTGTTGAGCCTAGCAGACAACCGCGACAGATACCATGTTGCTATAAGACAACAATACAATAAAGGGAAGCTAATTCGATTAATTCATGGGACACAAAACGTGTATCCTGGCTAGAGTATGGATGTTTAGTACCATTTTTAATGAGTTAACGAAACTGTAGCAATGGCCTACTGCGATTGAGTGAAACAAGGTAGTTAGTCGCTCTTATCTCTACTGAGTTCGAGCCTCAGATGCAGCAGATGGCAATATCGCAGGGAATCGTTGTCGTTAAAAAATGACCAATGAAAAAGAGTTTGTTGAGGTCGTACGCCTAGCAGACAACCACGACAGATACCGTGTTGCTATAAGACAACAATACAATACAATAAAGGGAAGCTAATTCGATTAATTCATGGGACACAAAACGTGTATCCTGGCATTTCAAAGAGAACATGAATGTTCTGGTGCCTGTTTATGCAAACCAAAACTTCATTATTCCTATTCAACAGTGGCGGCTGGTGAAATTTCAATATTTTTTTTCTCGTCTATGGCGCATGGGACCCATACGAAATTTGGGAAATAACATCTAGAGAAGCACTTCTCTAATGACCCCTAAAAAATTTTGAAAAAGCAGTTTGCGAAAAAATTTTTGAAAATTCGTTAGCCTCCCCTGGGTCTAGGGACTCCTGTTTATTTTTATTTTTTTTTGTCATATGCATTTGACTTTTCATAAAAATACAACAATAGATTTTGAAGTTTGTGAAAATATTTTCATTACTAACTGAAATACAATGAACTGAAATTTTGTAATTTACAATTTAACAAATTACAATATTTCAATTCGTTGTATCTCAGTTAGTAATGAAAATATTTTCATAAACTCCAAAATCTGTTGTATTTTTATGGAAAGTCAAATGCATGACAAAAAAAAATAAAAATAAACAGGAGCTCCTAGACCCAGGGGAGGCTAACGAATTTTCAAAAATTTTTTCGCAAACTGCTTTTTCAAAATTTTTTAGAGGTCATTAGAGAAGTGCTTCTCTAGATGTTATTGCCCAAATTTCGTATGGGTCCCATGCGCCACAGACTAGAAAAAAATATTGAAATTTCACCAGCTGCCGCTGCTATTCAGCTATTAAATATATGAGAAAAATGCAAAGAAATGACGTTTTATAGAAATAAGTACTCTTCCAATTATGTATGTATAACATTTCGATGTAATCAACAGTTCACAAGCTATTACTGAAAACAGATGAAAATTGCGTCTGATGGTGAATGTTAATTGCCTTGGGGCACGGGTTAGCGTTATCTGATCGAGTTAAAACTTTGTATACTTCATTTTTTACATCTATTTCAATAGTTTGTTTTAAAACCTATATTCTTACAAATATAGCTAGTGTGATCTTTAAAAGATATCCTTAAGGTAAACCAGAAAAAGGCAAAAAGCCCAAAAGTTCTGCGACTGGACCGCAAGACATCTTCCCCCCCATTTTCGAGGGCGGGGAACACGATGGTGACAATATTTTTCGACCTACCTTTCAAGGTATCTAAACCTTTTCCGATGCTAGGTATTTTTTTATCGGAAAATTTTATTAACGAAAATTGTTCAGAATTGTCCAAAAACCCTAAATCCAAAATTTAACCAAAATTAAAAAATACCGAAATTTTTTTAAAAATAATGTCAAGTCCAAAAACATCATTTAAATGGATTTTTTTGTTTAAAAAATTCATGACAATTTTGTTTGAAATTAAACCAAGCTGTCAGGTAATAATTAGCTTTTTTTATATTTTTTAAATTCATCATTTTTTCAATTTTCCAATTTTTTTATTTTGATGAAATATTGGGCTTTTGGACAATTCTGAACTTTCATTAATAAAATTTTCCGATAAAAAAATGCCGAGCACCGGAAACATGGAAAAAGGAGTGGTTTTTTCGGTTTAGGGGCAGTGGTTGGAGGGTAGGTCAGAAAATATTGTCACCATCGTGTTCCCCGCCCTCGAAAACAGGGGAGTACATGTCTTGTGGTCCGGTCGCAGAATTTTTGGGGTAAAAGCTTTACCTCAAGGGATTAATAATTGTCTATTTATAATTATGTCAAGATATTTAATTTTTGCAACTCAAATTCATCTGTACCTACAAGCATTGTTAGTCATCTATTTACCAAATATAAATCTATACCTGTTCCAATTAGTATTCAGTGAGTTTTTTTACGATTAATTTTTTATAAATTAATGATAATAATAATAATCGTCTTTATTAATCAACATACATAGCTACAAGCTATTCTTACACATAACCTATATAATAAGTACAAATTAGTACAGCAGTACTTGTAAAAATTTTTTAAGGTATTATTTATCACAGTGAAACAATTTTTAATATTCAAACTGCTAATATAAATTAGGGTCATCATTGGCAAATAAATAATGTATTTTACAATTCTTCACAATGTCATTTATTGATACTAAAAATAATAGTGGACCCAATATTCTGCCTCGTGGTATTCCAGTATTATTACTTATTTCGGTAGATACTGTATTATAGTCTAGGAAATAGCGTGCAAATTCGATGACGAATGGTTACCGCCTGCCAGTCGGTAATCGGAGAGACCATATAGTACAAAATTTTTTTCTCTCTGGAACTTTTTGGTATGGTGGGGGGATAGGGAGGGAGGGGGACTTTTTTTTTTCGATCGAATAGTTACCAATATCTGTCCGTTAGTATCTGTACTTCTCATACCCCAATCACGCTGGCAGACGAAACTTCCGGTCGGCACACGGTAACCGGAAATTAAAAAAAAAAAATTTTAATTACCGAACCAAATTTGGCGCAAAATTTTTGTTTCGGTGTGTACAGTACTGGACTGTAGTGCCAGATATTTCTGTCGGTCGGCTTTTGCGTAATTTGCAATCAAAGTGGCGAAAAATGGACCAAAACTTTAAATTTTGACAAAAAGTATCTAAAATTGAAAAAAAACGTCTGCCCAGCCAGCTTATGGTTCACAAGGTACTAAAGAACACTAATCTCGGCTGGCAGACATTTTTTCCAAATTTAACTCCGCTAAACCACTCTTTGAAGGGTTAAATTTTTTTTTTCTCAGTTTTCCGTGTCTATTTTCTTTTAATTAATATAAAGAAACGTCCTTTGGACATGTTATTACAGCAGGAAATACGAAGAATTTGAGCTTTTGATCATCTTGATCCGTTCATAATTAATAGAGTTATTAATAAAAAAAAAACAACTATTTTTCAATCGTGCTTTGCTCTAAATATTGCTCTAATAGGATGGTCACACTTTTTTGTTTCTAAAAATCAATAAAGGGTGGAATTATGATATGCAAGTTTAATTTTCTTTTTATTTCAATGGTTTTTCAGTGTTTTTGATTTTTATTATTATTATTATTGTTATCATTTTTGTAACGGCTTAGTGAGACTGCTGGTAGAGGTGGTGGGGGGCTAGAAGCGCAGTGAGTGCCACTGAAAGCGGAGCGCTCGGCGGCTGATTTGAAAAATCAAAAACACTGAGAAACCATTGAAATAAAAAGAAAATTAAACTTGCATATCATAATTCCATCCTTGCATATCATAATTCCAATTGATTTTTAGAAACAAAAAAATGACAGTCCTATTAGAGCAATATTTAGAGCAAAGCACGATTGAAAAATAGTTTTTTTTTTTAATTAATAACTCTATTAATTATGAACGGATCAAGATGATCAATAGCTCAAATTCTTCGTATTTCCTGCTGTCATAACAAATCCAAAGGACGTTTCTTTATATTCATTTAAAAAAAATGGGGACACGGAAAACCGAAAAAAAAAAAAAACCCTTCAAAGAGTGGTTTAGGGGGTTAAATTTGGAAAAATGTCTGCCAGCCGAGGTTAGTATTCTTTAGTACCTTGTGAACCATAAGCTGGCTGGGCAGACGTTTTTTTCAATTTTAGATATTTTTTGTCAAAATTTAAAGTTTTGGTCCATTTTGCGCCACTTTGATTGCAAATTACGCAAAAACCGACTGATAGAAATGTCTGCCACTACAGTCCAGTACTGTACACACCGAAACAAAAATTTTGCGCCAAATTTGGTCCGATAACTAAAAATTTTTGTTTTAATTTCCGGTTACCGCGCGCCGACCGGAAGTTTCGTCTGCCAGCGTAATTGGGGTATGAGAAGTACATATACTAACTACCTATGCGGACAGATATCAGTAACCATTCTATCGAAAAAAAAAAGTCCCCCTCCTTTGTACTTATATGGTCTCTCCGATTACCGACTGGCAGACGGTAACCATTCGTTGTCGAATTTGCACGCTATTTCCTAGAATATTATTTAATTTTAAGTTTATAAGAGTGGGGAGTGATTTTATGGATGGGTATGGAGTCGAAGGAAAAACAATTATAAAGCTTTAACATGCCAATAGTTGACAGTTGATCTAGAATGACAGTATAATTTTTACATTCCATAAAGTTACTATTCAAAATGGAACAAATGTATTTACCTTTCCAACCAACCGTCCAATGAAATGGTAATGATCAGCAAAATTATCCATGATAAGATGCACATTTGGATTCGGATACAATGTGTTATCAGCAGTCAACAGGAAAAATCCCCGATTAGGATCGAATGCTGTTTTTAGTACTTCATTAATAAACTCCTTAAATATTCCTCCACCGTCAATTCCTGCCTCCTCCAATCCAACACTATTAATGAACTGAATTCGTACTTTGTGTTTCAGATCAGATTCTGAAACAGCAACGTCATTAGTCTGTTAAATTTTATAAAAATATAAGAAATTACTAGGATGGCTCAAATATTCAAGTTCAAATTTTTTTTTTTGTAGCACCCTCCAGATTTGTCTGAAATCACAAAAAAATGATCGCCAAATTCGAACAAAATCAATTAACATCAATACATGTTTCCTAGTTGAAGTTTCCCATGTACTTTTTGCGGGAAGACTTTTTAAAAAATTTGCGATGGAATTGTGAAAATGTAAAACAAAAATGTGCAATTTTTATCTCTCCTCTTCAGAATTATCCAGAGTATACAAATTAATAATGTAAACATTTAAACAAAACTTTTAAAAAATCACACCTATCTATCTTTATCCTAAAAAAAGATTATGGTAATAAACAGTAACAAATCTTTTAAATAAATTGTAATTGTTTAGACAGTTTGAAACACATTAAAATATTAACTGAAACTATAACAGTAAGCAAAATTAAAAAAAATAATAAACATCTTCCGGGCTGGGGCCGATTGACCATTTTTATTCTACTAAACTCGTTATGAAAAAATGTTATATTATTATGTATACACCCTGATTAGAAGACAGCATTTGACTTCAGTTGACTTTCGTTAAAAATATCGGTATGTTACTGTTTTGCATCCTGATTAGACAAAAACAATAGGCTCATTTAACAATTTTTTATTATTACATATTCTGAAAGAGCTTGGTGAGTATAGTAAGTATGCCAAAAATTAGAATTTACTGACGCCGCTTTCATGTATAAAAAAATTATTAAAGTCGGCTCGCTTAAAAACGCGCATGTAGTCGAGTTGTGACGTCAGATGGCTGAACCGCCCAGTGAACACGGCTGTGAATTCAAGTGGCTAACTCGTTCTGTGTGACGACTTTATTATTCATTCGTTAATACTGCTTTTAGTGACACGGAGAGTAGTCTGCTATTTTGTTAATATAATAATATTAAGTGATTTTGTGCTGACATGAACAAAAAACGCAAGTATTGTGTAGTTCCTGGATGTAAAAGTACAAGCCTGACAATGCCAAATAAAATATTTATTAGTTTACCTCGAGGAGATAAAGATGTAAGGAGATTGTGGCAACGTGCTATGCGAAGGTCTGACCTTTTAGGGGATAAAACACATGCACACTGTTGCGAGGATCATTTTAATGTAAGTCAGTGGCGGCTCTAGAAATTTCCATAATTTTTTTCTCGTCTGTGGCGCATGGGACCCATACGAAATATAGGAAATAACATCTAGTAAAGCACTTCTCTACGACCCCTGAAAAATTTTGAAAAAGCAGTTTGCAAAAAAATTTTTGAAAATTCGGGTGCTCCCCCTGGTCTAGGAACTCCCGTTTAAAATTATTCTTTTTTGTCATATACATTTTACTTTTCATAAAAATGCAAGGTTTTGGAGTTTATGAAAATATTTTCATTATACAATGAACTGAAATTTTATAATTTACAATTTAACAAATTACAAAATTTCTCAGTTAGTAATGAAAATATTTTCATGAACTCCAAAACCTATTGTTGCATTTTTATGAAAAGTAAAATGTATATAACAAAAAAGAATAATTTTAAACGGGACTCTCTAGACCAGGGGGAGTACCCGAATTTTGAAAGATTTTTTCGCAAACTGCTTTTTCAAAATTTTTTAGGGGTCGTTAGAGAAGTGCTTCACTAGATGTTATTTCCCATATTTCATATGGGTTCCGTGCACCACAGACGAGAAAAAAAAATTATTGAAATTTCTAGAGCCGCCACTGATATAAGTAGAATTTATTTTATATATCAGTAATATCACAAAGACACCGACATTTTTTATGTGCACAGAAAATCTGAGGTAAACTATAAATGGTTTGATATTGGTTTGTTGCTTTTAGCTTGAGGAAAATATGGAAAACTACACACGTTTTAAATTAATGAAAAATATTAACGTTAAAATGAAACCTGGAATAGTTCCACACATATTTGACTGTCAAAAAGATAGAAAAACTGCGCATTGTAAAAGTTCTCGATAACATTTCTGAAAAGACAGAGACAAACAGTCCTAGATGAAAGTCTATCAAAAGCAAAAAAAAAAAACAAAATTTCAAACAGTGATACAGATGTAGACAATGAGGAGAGAGTGTGTATCTCAGATCAGGAACCTACAAATCAAGAATCTGAGGAAATAACACAAAACACAAGCGATAAAGCCATTCAAGTAAATAGAAAACTTAAAGTCCGTTCAAAATTCTGTTAATGAATATACTGAAAATACCTAATAAAAGAAAGCAAATACAAAAAATACGAAAAAAGTAGCAAATATACGTAGTTCACCCGAAACTAGCAGTACCTCAGCGACACTGCCGACATCCAAAGAGACATCTAGTGATTCTAGTTTATGTGGAGTATTTGTTCAAAACTGGAATGCTAGGGAAAATGTAGAAAAACGGACTATATATATTATTGAAAAAACTCGAATCGTGTTGAACGCAAAGCGAGTCTGCCATATACCGAGGCAGGCAGCTTATTATGTTCTCTCGGTGTTAACGGATATAGGTATCGGCGCACGCCAAGTGACGTCACTCTACGGACTGTTGGCCGGCCGAGAGTGTTTCTTTTCAAATGCGAATATCTCTGTGGCTATTGATTCAATTGAGCTGAAATTTTTTAAAATGATGAAGAAAACGTAGGAAACTGCCATATCACTAAATGACCCCATTGTCTTTCGTCAGAAGTGCCGACATGTTCTGAGTTTTGCTGATTCGACAAGAACAGTTGACTTCAGTTGACTTTCGTTGAAAATATTGACATGTTGCTATGTTTTGCAACAGTAGTTGTCTACTGCCTAGGCACAACTGACGATAAACAACTGTTGTTATCGAATCAGGGTGCAAAATCCAGCAACGTGTCAGCACTTCTGATGAAATAATAATAATAATAATAATAATAATAATATAATCTTTATTCTATAATAAAACCAATCAGGTGTAGAACAAGTCAAATTAAGTATAGTACAAACAGTTATAATTGTAATACCAAATAGGAACAAACATACATATAAACAAATTGATACATTAACTAAAAGTTATAGTTTAAAAACTCGGAAATCGAGTAAAATGCCTTAGTGGTTAAAAAATTGTGAAGCGTTCTTTTAAAGTTTTTAACAGGTAAGTCTTTGTAATTATTAGGTAAATTATTATAAATTTTTATTAACTGAGACTCAACATTTTTTTGAATATGAGAAGAGGTTGTCTTTGGCAAACATAAAATATTATTACGCGTGTCATACGCATGATCCACTTTGTATTTATCAATAAAATCACTATAATTGCTCTTAACTAGACAGGCACACTCGTATATATACACACATGGAAGAGTAAGTATATGTTTTTCTTTAAAGATCACACTGCATGTTTCTCTTCTCTTTAGATCGAAAATGCTTCTTAAACAGGCCTTTTGTAATCTGAAGATTCTGTCAGCTTCAACAGAATTTCCCCAGAATATAATTCCATATGTTATTCTGGACTTAATGTAAGCATAATAAGAAGTTATAGCTGCTTCTTCACTTACAGATCTTGATATAGTTCGTAATGCATACGTAAATGAACTGATTTTTGTGGCAAGATACTCTATGTGATGCTTCCAATTTAACTGTGAATCAATCACAATTCCTAAAAATGTTGTACAATCAGTTGATGTTAGTACTTCGTTGTTGTAGTTCACAACTAGTGGAGGCTCCTTTCTTAGGCTGAATTTTAGCAGATAAGTCTTGTCTATATTTAGCTGTAGATTATTTGTAGTGTACCAGTCATTTAGAATATCAATTGACATTGAAATCTCAGTTTCTAACTCCTCATTAGTTTCCGCTCTGATAACTAATGAATTATCATCAGCAAATAAATTAACAAGATGTTTAACAATTTTTGGTAGATCGTTTATGTAGAGCAGAAACAAAATTGGGCCCAAGATAGACCCTTGAGGGACACCTTTTTTGACCAACTTCCAGTCTGAACTAACGTATTTTCCATCATCCATCGCTACAATACACTGCTTTCTGTTCTCCAAATACGACATTAGGATATTGTGTATATTCCCTCGAAAACCCATAATTTTTAATTTTTCTAGAAGACTATGATGATCTACGCTATCGATCGCTTTTGATAGGTCCAGGAAAAGACCAGCAACTTTATCTTTACTGCTGATTGCATCTAAAATTTCGCAAATTCCTATATATATTGATCTAACCGTTGATCTCCCTTTTAAGTAAGCACTTTGCATGTCTGATATTATATTATATTGTTCTGTGAAGTCTACGATGCGGTTTAGTAGAGCTTTCTCAAATATTTTGGCAATTATAGAAATGAGAGCTATAGGTCGATAGTTAGTGATGTCGTTCTTATTACCTTTTTTATGCACTGGTTTGATAATTGTTCTTTTCAAATCGTCAGGAAATATACCTACACTGAAGCACATGTTGATTATCTGTGATATAGGTTGACATAGTTCTTCGGCACAATATTTCAATAACTTTGTAGGCACCTCATCAACTCCAACAGCTGATGTATCTTTTAAGGAGTGAATTATGTTGTATATTTCAACAGGCGTTGTTTCGTACAAAACCATTGAACATTTATTTCTGAATACATGCTTTAAATTGTTATTGGGATTTTTATTGACATTGACACATACATTGATGTAGTAGTTGTTTATTTCATTTAGAATTTCTTTTTTACTTTTTTTATTATCACTCTGCCTTATGTTTTCTATGTCAAAATTGTTACTCTGTTTGTTTTTTCCTGTAATGTCTTTCACTAATTCCCATGTTGCTTTGACCTTATTATTCGAATTTAGAATGTAGTTAGAATGGAAGTGTTTCTTTGCTTCACTAATTTTCTTTTTAAAATCCATCTTATATTGTTTATAAACTTCCTCTGGCACATGTCCTTCCAACATCCCTTCATACAATTGTCTTTTAATTCTGCTCCTCGTTCTTAAATCTTCATTCATCCAAACATTCTTCACGGTTTTTCTGTCATATAATTTTTTGGGATATACTTCATCAAGTATCTGTAAAAATTGCTCTAAAAACTTGGAAATACTTAAATTGGGGTTTCCTTCAATAATGATTTGATCCCAGTTAAGCTCTCGCATCTTTTCTTTAAATTGTGGTAGTCGCTCGTCCTGGATTATTCTACACTCAAATTTATTACTCACGTTTTTTTGTTTCCAGTCTGTAGGTATCTGTATACTTATACCAAAATGATCTGACAGTCCGTTTTTAATCACTCTGCTTTTGTAGTCTGGAGTACTTATAAAAATATTGTCTATTGTAGTTGACGATGTTGCACTTACCCTAGTTGGTTCATGTACAGAGGGTCTCAGGTCAAATGTTGCTAGCATGTCCAAGAATAATTTTACTTTATTATCATTTTTATTCTGCAGATCTAGATTGAAATCTCCGCATAAAACAATGGTATATGTACTTGATTTGGTAGCAGATGTTAAAATGTCTTCAAGGATAACTATAAATGAGTCAAAATTTCCGCTAGGTGGACGATAAACATTGATAATTTTTGTATATAGTGACTTTATTTCAACAGCGCTACATTCTATTTCTGATTCAAAACTTTTTTGTTTCAGATCTAGCAGTTCTTTAAACAGGATATTATTTCGTACAAATATACAGCTGCCACCACATTCCGAAGATTGTCTAATGAAACTTGAAGCCATTTGATAGTTTTTAATATTTACAAACGGTTTTTTTATTGTTGTTAAGCCAGTGTTCAGTAAATGCTAATATTTCGACACAGTGTGCGATTTCATCCAGGCATAATGTTATTTCTTCTGTCTTATTATAAATGCTTTGTATGTTTTGATAATAAATGCTAAACATAGTTTTCTGCACACTTTGATGCCTTATGTTATTTTTCCTCCTGTGGATCTATTACTCTAAAAAAGAAACAGGCCTCGAATCTTTAGACAATTCATTGTTGTCATCTGTTTCTCTGTATAATTTGTTTACCGTTGATTTTCAAAAAGAGGTTTGGTTAGTCATTGCCTAACCTCGATACGAGTCACATAGCTTAACTCAATGTTATAAATAGTGTATTTCAACATATACAGATAATGGCAGCCAAGTACGCACACATACGAATTTATGAGTAACTAGACATTTCATATTCAAGGTGTGAAGCAGACTGAATGCGCAATACAAAGGAATTTAAATGGTGAGGGCTCAACCTGCGGTCGGTTATCCATTTATTTTGCATGTAAACCGGGCCCAATGTACATACTTGCTTGTCGTTATCTGTATAAAGTATATTCTTCCCTTTGGCGATCATTTTTTTAGGATTTAGAACAACAAATCTGGGAGGTTAGGCAATAAACTTTTTCATTCACTGGCGTTTTGATTCATCCTATTATTCACTTCTAAAATCCTTTTATTATTCTTTTATATTAAAGTTTGGAAATAATTGAGATGTTCAATAACTTACCACTTTTGCTTGAGATCTTATCAAACGCATCTTCATAAAGGTGTGTTCTTCGTATAACAATGGTACTATCATTCAATAGTTCATGGTGCATACGCTGATAATCATTTTCTCCTAGGCTATACCTACACAAATCTCTCAACAACAAAACCCTTGTATTGAAAGCGATTAGAAATGGTAATTCCTCGAGAATGGCTAAAGAACGTTGCTCGATTGTAGATAATGGAGGTAGATGTTCATCATCTGTTATCATACATGAAAATTATACAGCTAAAATTAGTAATGGAAAAAACATTTTTCTTACAATAAAAGAAATTAACTATAGACCTTTTGCAGGATGGCCACAACCGGGAAAAGTCAGGAAATTTTATTTTGGTCAGGAAAACCAGGGAATTTGTACTAATATGAAGGGAGTCAGAGAATTTTAAGAAATAGTCAGGGAAAATTGTGTAAAACGCATTTATTTTAATATATTTGTATTCTTGCTAACAGACAAAAATGTTTTATTCATTGCAAATTTTACGCAAGTCGATTGAAGTTATTTTCGACGAAAAATTGCATAACTAGACAACATTACTAATAGGGAAGATGCATGAAATTTTAAAATGCTTGAAAAAGTGATTTGCTCTTAATTTCCATTACGCAGAAAATGATTATAACAAAAGAAATTCAAAATAAAATTTATTTTCCGTAAAATTAATATTTAGAGTATGCTGTAATTTGTAAACAAAACCACGTGACTGCAAACGGTTTCTTATTGGCGTGAAGTCAATGACGACATCCGTTATTCGGATAATTTGTCCAAAGTAGACGCAGTGTGCTAACCTCTCGTTGACGTCTGTCTACGAACAAATTTTGGAGAATCTTGAATGTAAAATTACCATATTTGTAGTGATACTCTTAGTTTTACATTTAGGCACAATGCAATATTTGTAATTCATAAGTCATAATAATGTTGTTCACTAGCTCATTAACCAAATAATTACACAATAACACCACCACAAACAAGAACTTGGTAAATTGACTGTAAACAATAAACAGTAAACTGACATTTCACAAACCCATCGAAATTGCTTACGAAACTACAGAAGCATGTTTCTACGGAAAAAGAAACTTTCGTTCACTATTCCGTCCTTGTCTGACAAGATCCGATTGGCTTAACCGTCTGTACACAGACCGAGAAAAAGGATGGAATATAGTGCACGCAAGTTTCTCTCTCTGTGTCACTTTCTCTAGTCGAGTGTACCTTCCAGTTTGTTATTAATTTCGATGGACAAATCATAACGGGAAACGTCACATTTAATGGCGCCAAATAACTGCCGTTTTGAAATATCCAAATTCCTCACCGATGAAATTATTTATTTTCTCGCTGTATTAACATTCAAAAAATCGTAAATTTTACATTTTTATAACTTTTTTTTGATGCCGTATCGATTTTCATTATAAAAAAAATCATGCAACTTCTCTATTTTTGTGTGGTCACATTTTTATTACTTAATGAAACATAAACAGCAGCTGAAATTGGCTTTTGGGTTTTAAAAATTAGTCAGGGAAGTCGGGGAATTTGAAAAGTAGTTTTAAGTGGCCACCCTGTTTTACATAATAGCAATCCACAATTTTTAAAAACTAATTTCAGAGTACCAAAAAATAAAAAACGAAGAATTAGAAATAAATATTATTCTCACCATCTCTGTCATTAACTACTCCATGGAATGACACAATTGTTTTGGATAAATAATTTTTTCTGGATAAATCTTGGGAAATATGAATTTTCTTAGCAGTCCAAAAACCAGGCGGGCAAAATTGTTTCCTCATGTCCAACATGTATAACATTTTCACACAATTTAAACATGATCTGTATAAATGCAGTATCTCTGGTGTCGCTGGTATCTGAAAATTTTGCAAAGAGAAAGGTAAGAAAAACACTGTCAGCATATTATATATGTGACACTACTTACTGCACTAGATCTGCACATTGGAAAAGCCACTTCTATTAAGTCTGTTGCAACAGTTTTCAGTAACTTCGACATATAATGCAAATCATTTTTAGTGAATGTTTCACTAGTATCTGAATTTTCTGTAAGTTATTATAAAAAATTAACAAAAAAAAAAAAAACTTTTCCCGATTATTTATACATAGAAACAGATTTTATAACACTGCAATTTTTTTTTTTTCATCTGGTCAGAGGTAATAATTAATAACAGATGACTCTTTCACCATTTGGCAGTAACTCTTGTTTAAAATAAATAGCGTTTGATGTTTATACCCCCAGAGACATCTGTGGGGATTTCCTCTAAGTTCCAATTAAAAGGGGAACAGAAAGCTAAGTTAGTTTGGTTAGTTCGGCAGTCGGCCCAGATATGGCACGTGGTGTTAGAGTCTGGAAGTAGTAAAGATCCTACTAAAACATCTAGAAAGTGATGACATCATTACAGACCATTCTGGAACTCTCATCTTTGGGTATATAAAGATATGAAGAAGACCAAGTGGACAGTTCAGTTTAGATAGCAAGTCAGTAAGATAAAAGAATAAGTAAGTGATCAAGTGACTCAAGTAGTGAATTATAGTACATGATGCAATATTAATTAGTAAAGTAATTAATTGTTGTAATTAGTACGTAATTTAATAAACTAGTGTTTAGTGTTACCCTGGTGTTATAATTTCCGGATCCACGATACAGGGTGTTTACAAAAGGGATGTAAACATTTAACAATATGATGGTCTACTAACCTCTGTCTGTCAACGTTTCTGTATAAAATGTGAACATATCACAGAATACAGATAATGTCGTGTGACATTCCTTCCATGAAATGAAGCAGGATCCTCTCATTTGCAAGTCTCCATGTTGATTCTTGTTTATCACCAACCAAAGTTTATTTAAAAATATGCTATTCAAGCCCAGCTTGTACAGCAACCTTACAAAAAAAAAAGTCAGTTTAAGTACTGCACATAAAATACTTGAAACATGCCCCAGATATTCAGCTTGTTTTCATGAAAAAATCCCATCCACTACTCTGCAATTCAATTATTGACAAATTTTCAAAAATATTGTAGTGGAGGCATAAATATCTTTATGCGGTGTCCCATTTTGCTTGGAAACACCGCCATAAGTCTGACTTAGATCGGTTTTTTTTGAAAAGTGCATTCTTGAGGAACATACATTTTATAAAATATAAAAGCTCGGTCTACTGCGGTCTTTTTTTTTTAATGGAAAATTAAGAAATCTTAGCGATTTTTCTATTTCAAATGGATTTATACCAAATTTTGTGGAAGAATTCCTAATTTTTGATTTTTCTTGAGTAACACCAGTTTGTCCCATTTTGCTTGAAACCACCCCCATAAAAAGTTTATTTTAGGTCCGATTTAGATTGGGTTTTTTTTTAAAACGTAGATCTCTGAAAAGTGCATTCTTCTGATACACTTAATTTTATAAAATACAAAAGCGGTCTTTTTTTGGGGTGGAAAATGAAGAAATCTTATTAGCCATTTTTTTTTATTTTAAATCTTAGTATTGCACAGGATTCGGCCTCAAATGGGTTTGTACCAAATTTCGCGGAAAAATATCTATTTTTGGAATTTTCCCATAAGAAATAAGAATTTTGAAATTGCAAATGAAAATTTACTGTTGCAAGGGATTGTGTATTTAAAAGAGTACCTTGACTCAAACAACTGACAAAAGAATGTTTATTTATTTCTCAGCAACTCAAGTTACAATCAAGCGCAGTCCTGCGGGGTGGGGGGGTAATTACACCCACCCCCCCCCCCAGAAAGGACACAAAAGGATGAAAATATTGATTAAATTTTTTATAACTTTATTAACTCTATACAACAAAAACGAACTTGAAAGCCCAAAAAAATTTCGCCTGCGGCGCTCCCTACAAACACCCCATGTACACATTGTTACAAAAAAGTTGGAATCTGTTACGGACAAATTACCCCCCCAGAATAACAATCCAGGACCGCCCGTGGTTACAATACTCTTCTTTGGGAGTAATAGTGAGTCACAACTTACTATACATTTCATGATGTATTCTTGGTTGCTTACAGTTCATTTGCTCATCATTTCAGTCAAAATAAATGTTAAAATTCAGGCTAGCTATGATGATTGCCCCAAATACATGACGAGAAATTAATATTTGCCACGGTGCAGAGAATTTCTAAAACTTTTCACGTCGATGGATCAGCCCTTACGATTTAGCTAATGATGCTACATGTAACGCTTAAATATTACTAAATGATATTACTTACAAGTACTTCCTTATCGAATCCTTATAAACTAACAAAAGGTTATGACACAACTGGGTGAAAGAGGTCAAAACTTGCTCATTGTTGCTATTGAGCTCGAAGAAATGTAACCACTTCTTAACTTTATCAGGTTTGTTCATTATATTCAGATAATCGGAGAGCAACACTTGCTCCTCAGATATTTCTATATCTTCTTCATCTTCACTATCTTCAGTCGTTAAATCACAGGAAGGTTTAAGTTTATGGATGTTTAAACTTAATTTTGACAGGACTTGTATACTATCACAATTCGGTTCTGAAACGGAAATTTATAAGTAATATCACTATGACAGGTAACATCCTTAACATAAAAGCTAAGGTTTGAATAAGATATGGAAGTAACAGTTCTGATATAATGATAATGACTTTATTGACCAAGGATAACATACATAAAGTACAACAGGTTAAGTCAGTAATAAACTGCAACTAGACAGCATCAATATAAAATAGATATAAATACACAAATATATAAATAAACAAATAAATACAATTAGATATAGATAAAAGTTGATAGCAAAATAAAAAATCAAATTGATTAAAATACCTATACTTCAGCGCAACAATATCATGCAATACTTTGCCTAGACACAAACTTGCTTACCGAATAGAAACATTCATTAATAAGAAACTTTTTATTTTCTGTTTTGAATTTATAATAATTCGTTATATTTTTTAAATGTATTGGAAGTGAATTATACAAAGTGATACTGCCATAGTCTGTGACGTTTCTCAACGTCATCTCAATACCTTTGTATTTAGAGCAATTAATTAGTTATTAATAAAGGACTTGCGATACTTTGGCATGTATTTATTTATCTCTGTCAAAACTTAAAACTCAACTAACTCCATATAATACTATTCCCAGTTACATCGAATCTATAAGTTTTTTAGTCTTTCTAATTTATGAATGAAAGAGCAAACTGAGAGAATATATAAAGTATTTATGTTGCAAATGTCTTCATTATAAAGTGCATTCGTGGGACACAACCAAGTCTTATGAAACATTATTTTTAATATTGATTAATCTGATGTTTAGGAATTCTCTTAAAATATAAAATTTATGTATTAGTTTACGTATTTTGTTAGATAATTAATATGTTCACCCCATTTTAGATGTTGATCTCTAAATGATTCCAAGATATTTGGTATTGTCCTCAGCTATAATTTCATTAGTAGGGTCATTAACTAATGCTATGCTATTGAAATTAGGCCTATTTATATTTTTTAGAGCTATATAATTAGTTTTTTTAATGTTGAGAGATCATTTAAAAGTGTCTAACCAATTTTTTACTAAATTACATCCTTGTATAACCTTTTCCTTGGTTTCATCCCAAGTGTTACCAGTAAAAATAAGTGCATTATCGTCAGCATATGATATGACCTTACCTTCAATCTTGATGTTCAATAATGACTTTATGTATGTAATAAAAAGAATTGGTCCAAGAATAGTGCCTTGCGGCATGCCAATTTTTATTCTTTGAGGATTACTAAGGGTATTATTTACTTTTACATATTGATTACGGTCCTTTAGGTAGGACTTGAAGATATCCAACACCACTCCCCGAACTCCATAATGTGACAATACATCTAGGAGTTTTTGGTGAGGGACGGTGTCGAAAGCCTTCGCAAGATCAATAAAAACCGCTATGCATTTTTTACTATCATTTAGGTTATTTGTAATTTCGGAAGTAAGAGTATACATAGCATCAGCTGTGCTTACGTTTTCGGTAAAACCGAACTGATTGGAAGACAAAATGTTATTGCTTTTTAAAAACTGTTAATCTGTCTTTAAGACATTTTTCCAACATTTTTGCAAAGTTGCTTATCAGGCTTATTGGGCGATAATTTTGTATTTTATTTTTATTACCAGCTTTAAAAATGGGTATTACAACAGACTGCTTAAAGTAGTTTGGTACTTGACCTGTTTTAAAGGTTAAATTAATAATATGGGCCATAGGTTTAGCAATTTCAGTGTGGCTTAATTTAATAAGTTTAGTTGACACTCCATCTATACCCGGAGCACTATCATTTTTTAATGAGGAGATTTGATTTATAATTTCATTTTCCGTAACTGGTTTTAGAAACACTGAGTTAATATTAAGGTAGTCGGGTATAAATGGGTTTGGTGGAGCATTTATTTTCTTCTCCATATCAATTCCAATATTAATGAAATAATTGTTGCAGTGATTAGCCATATCTGTATTGCTTAGAAATTCATTGCCCTTTTCATCTATAAATTTAAGATTTGAGTTTTTAGAATTATTTTTTTCGTTAGTGGCATCAGATATTACTTGATATATTTTTTAACATTATTTCTATTATTTTCTATCAGGGATTTGTAATAGTTATATTTTTGTTTCTTTATTAATGTATTTAATTGATTTCTATATAATTTATATTCCTTTCCTAATTCATGACTGTAATTTTTTACCAGTTTCTTCTTTAGTTTGTCCCGATGCTTAATTGATGTAATTAAGCCTGTTGTTATCCATTTTTTTTATTTTCTTATGATTGTTTATTTTAATCTTACTAGATTTACAGTTATTTAAGATCTGCTGAAAGATTGTAGTAAAAATATTGGTAGCTTGTTCAGGATCATTGGCGTTCAATGGACTGACCAATCTTGGAAAGACATTTTATATTTAAACATATTGTGGTCTATAAATTCATATGTGTTGCTAGGTTGATTGTGGGGTCTAATAACATTTTTTTTCCGAGTGATTGTTTAACATTATTGGGTAATGATCGGTTATACACTGTGTGTAGTGGCGGGCTGGGCATAGGGAGTTAGAATTGCAACATCGCGTGTGCCAGCTGGCTGAAATGAAATAACTGAGAACGGGGATGCTTCAGTAGTCTAGCGCCGACTCTTTAATCTATGCCGCCGACGGGCGAGTTTGCTGTTAGCTGGTACGTGGAAGTACATGCCCAGTCCGCAATTACACGCACTGTATCAGTATATAATATAAAGGATTTCAAGTTTAAATTATTTATATTTATTTTTTTAATAATAAATAAGTGATCAATACACGATGATGTTTCTGCTGTTACCCGGGTGGGAGAGTTAATGTATGGCATAAAACCATATTGCCCCATTAAAGAGAGATATTCATTTACATTATGATTTTCATTATCATTTATATTTATGTTTATATCTCCAGTGAATATTTCCACATTTTTTGATCTTCAATAAATATTGTTATATCTACTTGTAGAATTCACTAGCATAGGGTCAATGTCTTTTCATTTATTTCGCTATTTTTGTAGTGTGATTTAATTAAAACCAAAAAGTCACTCTATCCTCTTCAGCTTTGCTGTCAATAGTGTCAATCCCAAGTCTGATAAATTGATATGGTTGGCGTTACGTCAGATTGGTTAAAGTTATTGCCAGCGCATTTCAACAAAAAAATAAAGTAATCTTTTTGGTCATTTTTTTTTAATTTTTCATTTTTTTTAACTTCTTTCGGGGCATTAAATTTTATAAAAATGTGGAGTAAATATTAACGTTTTTAAAAAGTAATTTGTGCTACTTGGGTAGCCCATGTTACATGGATTACTAGACGGTCTAAATCTATATACATAATTTAAAGAAATCAAGAAATGATATATTCAAACTTGACTTTTAACACTTATCAGTTACATCATAATCCAACATAAGACTATGTATCTTTAAGATAAACAATTTTAATTACTTAAAAAAAAGAATGTTAAAGTTGATAACATTTTTTATGGAAACAAAATTTTATCTCTCCGTTTTAAGTTCAAAGCACTTTTGAAAGCGATTCACACAACCACACGCATTATCAGTTGACGATAGTGGCTCCTGAGAGCCCCAGCCTATAGATCAGTTTGACAAGTTTCCAAGTGTGAACTTGCCTCATGTTTTAACCAATAAAAAGCAAGCAAATCATTCCCTATCTAACAGAAATACAGTAAACTTGAAGTAGACAAACTTAAATATTTATGGAACAACGGCTCTATCGTAAAAAAGAAATCTTACCATACTCATCTGGTTCTAGAGCAAGAATGCAATAGAACAAACTATTTGTACTATCGAAGTGAAAACCACTGTTCAAGTAGCAAATTATCATCTCAAATGGCAAATCCCTTTTAGTCTTTAGGTATGGTATTAGGATATGCTTTATGTTGTATGTTAAAGGTGGTTTTAAGAAGCCTGAGCAAAATTCTGATAGAACTATGTCCTTGGAATTTTCCATTTCATATAAATATTTAAACGGTCTGTGAATAAGAATCATTGCTTGGCCTAACAATTCCTTATCGTTGCTTTCCAAGAAACCACGTAAATACCCATAGTAACCTATCAAAAAAAAAAAAAAAACGGTAAAATTGGTAAACTACCTCTTATACTTTATTCTTACCTTTTCTAATTAAATATTCCAGAGTCTGAGCATTATTCGTAAAAATGTATAGCGATTTCATCAAAATTCTAACCATATCGCCATCATATAGAGTTTTTAAACATAAAACGAGATATCGTTTAATTAACCAACAAAACGATGCATCGATTTCCATATATCGTAATACTTCTTTATGTTGATTGACAAGATGATCCGCAATTTTAAACTAAAAATGATACACTATTTATATATATTCCATATAGCTACTACACTTATTAGGTGAATATAATAAGCTTGACCAAAATGGTTCCTTTATGTGAAGCAAGTCACTGAAAACAGGTACGGTAAACTATATCCTATTAGTCGAATAAAACTAAGCATTTTTTTTTTTTAAATGCAATCTGTATGTTATCAGGAAGGTACAGTGAAGTTTTGTTTTATTTTGGAGGTGAGCGTTTTTTGTAAATTGATTTCTAATTTTGAAAAACATGCTTTTGTCTCGTTCTTCTTTAATATCTGGGGTTCTCTTCATGGGATCAGGCCAAACCTGGAAATGAAAATCTTTGAAAACAAATGATGACCAAAACTACATCGGTCATTTTGTCTTTTTTTGCAAAAAAATAAAAAACACGAACATTTCTGATTTTTTTTTTCTAAACCAAAATTACTAAAAAAATAATTAATCTTTTTTAATGGAACTTGGTGAAATTATAGATCTTGTAGATGTAACCTGTTATGGAAAATTACAAATAAAAATAGTAATTATTTCCCTAAAAAACGAAATTTTTGAAAAGTTTTTTAAGCTTCATAAAAAACTGCTAATTTGTCACTAACTTTTTTTTTCTTAAATTGTACCTTTTTGGCCAAGCTTTACAATGGTGATAAAAATCAATTTTTTTGTTTTATTTTAAAGTCATATTTCGTGCATTTTTTGTAATGCATTTTTTGTATAGAAAAATGTATCCAGCCAAATACTTTTGTCATCTGTTAAAAGTGCTTCAAATGCGAACAATTAAATGAAAATTAGACCTTTTTACATTAATTAAAAGCTGAGATATCGTATCTTTTGCGTTTCATGCATTTATTTCTGTACATATATTTATATTTTAGGCCGAAATCGTTACTGCTTATTCTCTAATGTGTAAGAACTTTAGCGAATACATAAAATAAGTTTTCAATATGCCTACAATTACATAGGTATATATGCACTCGTTCATCAAAACCACAACTGCTACGTCAATAATATTTCCCCCACTCCCATTACCGAGGCTTCGAGATTCTAGGAGAACCTGAGGAGATGATATCCATGCATTCTATTTACTCATCTACTGTGCTCAGTCAAAGTCAAATGTGTTTCGCAAAACGTCAGAAAATGTAATTTTTCGTACGTTCCAGCTGGATCTAGTTTTCTATTTGGAGTATGCAGTCACGATGAGATTAAAACACCATTCTTGTTCTTTTGATATCGATATCGTACAGCCTTGCCACTTATGTATTAATGAATATCTGATCGTTCAAAAATTTCATGTTTTGATTTCTCTGCCATAATTCATCGAATCTGCAAATGTTTCACAGTCGTAGCTTAATGATTAAAGTGATAATTCTCATGCGAAAATCTGCATGGGAATTCTCACATATAATTTTTCTTTTTTTAATTTTAAAATAATACACAAAATTTATTTTTATCACTGTCGTAAAACACATTCAAAAAGCTACAATTTAAGGAAGAAAAAGTTTTAGTGTGACCAAAAGACAGTTTTTTATAAAGCTTCAAGAATTTTTTAAAAATTTCGTTCTTTAGGGAAAAAAATTAATATTTTTATTTGTAATATTCCATAATAGTTTACTAGATGTAAAGACCTATAATTTCACCAAGTGTCACTAAAAAAGATAAATTATTTTTTTTATTAATTTCAGTTTATGTAAAATTAGAAATTTTCATGGTTTTTATTTTTTTGCAAAAAACAAAATGGCTGACAGGATTTAGATCTATGTGGTTTTGTTCATCATTTGTTTACAAACATTTTGGTTTTTATGTTTGGCCTGATCCGATGAAAAGTACACGAGATATTAAAAAAAATGAGACAAAAACACGTTTTTCTAAATTAGAACTCAATTTACAAAAAACGCTTATCTACAATATTAGACAAAACTTCACTGTACCGTCTTTATAAGATATAGATTTCCATTTCAAAAAAAAAAAAAAACTGGCCCCCTACAAACAATCTTTGAAAAAACTTAGTTTTATTCGACTATATACCCTTGCATCGTTTATTGTAGAGAGGGGCTTAGCGATATAATTTTTTAACGATACGACATTGGTTCGATACCAATATTTCAAAATCAAATCAAAATATACTTTATTGTCCAGAAGAAAATTAATTTTCCTTGACAAAGTAAAAGAAACAATGAGTACAAAAGCCAGTAAAAAATAGTCAGTCGAAAAAACACCCAGGAAATAGGAAGAATATATTTAGAAAACAATTTAAAAAATAAATATAAATAAAATATTACATTACATGAAAATGTATCCTCATAATATTTTTTCTAAATCGTAACAGTGAGCAGACTTTAACTGCCTTCTTGAAATTATTTTTTGAATTAATGTGTTTAATATTACTAGGTAGGTGATTATAAATCTTATAACCATTATAAATAATAGCCTTTGATCAGGGAGAATTTTATTTGGACGAGTTACATAATGGAGAGAACTAGTACTGACATCACTTTTAAGCTTATGAATTGAACACACTGTTTCCAGAATGTATAAGATTCATTCTCAATTATTTCTTTTCAATTTACAAATTATACACAGCTATTAACTAATTGACCAGCAGCAGTGCACTTTTGTCTTTTTTATATTTTTTTGGCAGAAAATTCAAAACGATTTTTGTCCAGTATGTTACCAAATTTTAAAATTGTATAGTTCCAATCACAAATACATTTATAAAATAGAAGTTACTGATAACTGATACTTTAAATTTGTATTTAATCTGTTTTTGAAAATTCGTGTTAGCTTTCATCCTTTTGTCCACTGCGTTACTCTAAGTTCTCTGCTTGCCTTTTAAAATGTGGACCAGCACGCAGTGGACAAAATAACCTCAAAATGCATGTTTACAGTTGAAATTACTAATTATGTAAACTTTAACATGTGTTGTTTTTGTTTACTTACTTCATATTGGCAACATACTTTACATTAGATACATGAAATTGAATCTACCTGAATTTAAGAGGGAGCAACTCAATCAAATCAGAGGGGAGTGGGCGGAAATGAGCCAATAAAGTACAGAGAGCTGTTGTGTTGGTTGTCTAGTTTTGGTGTTCGCACTTTCTTTACTATTTCTCTACCTACTTACAATCACTCCTAAAAGGTCAAGAACACATCGAGACCAAACTTCAAATACACGAAATGAGTGCACATCAGTTATAAATTATTTTTGCAATCATTTTTAATTATATCGAAGTGACTCCATCTACTAAAACAGCATTGTACTAAAAAAAAATTTCCAGCAAAAAGCATTTTTTAGCGAACTGGCTCATGTTATTAAACTGATCAAAAGATATTCTTGTAAGTAAATGAATACTACACTTCTATTGAAGAACATCTTTAGTTAAAACTTGTTTATTAGCCAATGTGAAAAGAGATCTTCCTAATAAACAAGTTTTAGCTAAAAATGTTCTTCAATAGAAGTGTAGTATTCATTTACTTACAAGAATATCTTTTTTTCAGTTTAATAACGCCATCTGTTTTGCTAAAAACTGCTTTTTCCCCAGTCAAGATTTTTAGTACAGTGCTTTTTAATGTAACCAACATAATCTTAAATTTTAAGTTTTTCAAGTTTATTTTCATTTTTAATGTTTGTATACGCATTTTTAGCTTGAAGCCGCACTGGCTCCAAGCAAATATTTAAAAATTCACGTAAATAATTTTTCAATATTGTTGATTAATAAAAATAGACTGCTAATTACAGGTTAGATTTCCAACCTACAAAAAGAGTCCTATTTTATTAGGATACAGTATTTAGAACTTCATAAACATTACACTGAACTAGATTTTAGTTGAAAATACGGGAACCAGGCAGAAATTTTAATAACAGCTGCGTAATACTCTTAAATCTTAAGAAACACATATTTTTGAGGTTAGCGTTACAAGCAGATGCCCAGTGGTGGTCTGGGTGTCTAGGGCTTAGTCAGCATTTTACAATAAACATTCAAACTCAGTTCGTCAGCGATTTGAATATTTTTGCTTCGCATGTATATAAACGTCGTCCCAAAATTTTTTTCATTTTTGATGACCAGGGGGGGGAATCCTCCAAATTTTTCGTCCCAAAATGGCTTCTCATTAAATGCGACCCTAGGGCCGCCACTGCCCTTCGCGCGCCACTTCAGCTTTGTGGCGCGAAGGCAACACAGGAGACAATGAATTTTTACAAATTAGAACCAACACAGATATTTGGAGTGTCAGTTAAACAAAACTAAACTATAAAATAAAACAAATATAGAATTCAAAACTTAACAGTTTCTATATTCTGTACCTTTTGCCCCATCTTAACATTTTTAAACTTATACTGTTAGGTAACATAGTGGACTAAAATTGGTTACATATAAAAATGCTGTACAACTTAATGATTTGCTTGAGGTGAAACCAGGGTGTATTAAATAGGTGATGCGACGACAACCCTCACAGTGGCTTCATAAGTGCTTACTTTGTACATAATAAATATATATTTCTTAAGATTTACAAGTATTACGCAGCTATTATTAAAATTTCTGCCTGGTTCCTGTACTTTCAACCAAAATCAAGTTCAACGTTATGTGTATGAAGTTTCAAATAGTTTGTCACAATAAATAAGACACTTTTTGCAGGTTAGAAATCTAACCTATAATTAGCAGTCTATTTTTATCAATCAACAATATTGAAAAATTATTTGCATCAATTTTTAAATATTTGCTTGGAGCCAGTGTGGCTCCAAGCTAAAAATGCCTATACAAACATTAAAAATGAGAATAAACGAAAAAACCTTAAAATTTGAGGTTGTGTTAGTTATACGATGCACATGCCCAGGTAATTGTAGGACCTTATTGCTCACGCCATCTACTAAAGTAAATAGAAACCATGCACTTATGAAGCCATTATTATAATAGAAAAGTGCCGTAAGTCGGACCACCTATTTAATACACCATGGGTGAAACTAAATGTAACCCAGGATGGGTTACATTCAAATTTATCGTAGAAATAAATCTGTTTTACACTACCCTCAATAATAAGCTGTGAAGATGGAATTTTGACATAATTAGTTACATAGTAGCATTTCTTCCGTATTTTGACTAAAACTAATTTATTTGCATAAAAATTAATAAATACAGAAGAATGAAATTATCGGGATTAAGCTAAGAATTAAACAGCCTACTTAGGAGTTATTTTTGTATTTTCATTAAATTACAAATTATAATACTTAAGCGACTTTAAAGTTGATTACATACTAAGTGTGGTATATTTTGAGAATGATTCATACTGTACGAATTTCTTGGGCCAAAAAAAGTGATTTAATGAATCACAAATTCTCGCTTTACATAGTTTTGAATTACATTTTTGCTATGCCAAATAAGGTGAACTTTTTCTTTAATATCAATTTCAGTCAGGTCATTAATATATAACAAAAATAAAAGGGGGACAAGAACAGAACCTTGAGGCACCCCATGACTTATATTTAATTTGTTGGAATAAGTTGGGTTCTTAACTACTTGGCTACGGTTTGACAAATAATACCAAAACCAGTGTAAGGTACCCAATGCCTCTGAAACCATAGTGCTCAAGCTTCTGCAGCAATATTTCATTTTGGACGCAATGCTTTTGATATATCACAGAATGTTGCCGCAGCTGACTCTCTACTATTGATTTCAATTCAAATCATCTTTAAAAACAAAAACATAGCATAATCAGTATTTCAATTTTTTGGAAACCAAATTGGTGATTACTTAATACTTAAATCACAGGAGGACAAAAATTCAACATCTTTTATTTTTACAAATTTTTCAATAATTTTTGCTAATGTGGTTATTAGTGATGGCATGAAAATTAGATGGATCTTCTAAATGTCCACCCTCATAAAGCGGAATTATATTGGTATTTAAATTTATGCTATCAATATGTATCAATATTTATTTTTTTTTTAATCCTATAAAAAACAAGCACATGAAGACAAAGTTTGATATTTTTAGTTTTTGGTACTCAATAACTAATTTGGAACTTTACAGACATTGCGGCGCTTGCGTGAAACTACCTATTAAAATTACTGATGTCAAATGTTAATCTACAAAATTTAAAGCCGGTCTTTACCGTTTGCCAAAACAATTTTTTACACATTTCTCCCCTGCTTATCAGTTATGAGACCTGGACAAATCAAATATGGCCACTATATAAGAATTCACTGTAAATTATTAGGTTTCATTATTCAAAATCTAAAATATATTCTGTTAACAACATATTATAATTATATCAATACTAGGGTATGGTAAACTGTAGGTATCTCGTATTTTGCACATTTTCTAAAAAACAATGAATAGAATATGGTAAATGAAGAATGAAAAGGGGTGCTAAGTGGGGTAACAATGGATTGTAAATCATGCAAATGAAAGTAAGTAGTACTTAAAATGTACTTATGAATTAATTTAAGTATGTAATCAGAAACTAACAATTAAAGGATGTAAAATTATGCATCTATTTACTATTATCCTCTGTTTTGATGAGCAACTAATATCTGCCCTCCTATCCTACATTTGAGATTAGGTTAGGTTAAGGTTGTATTTTACTTTTTTTTTTATTACTGAAAAGCAGTATAAGTTACGAGGCAATTGCAATACTTCATTGTAGCACTACTTACTTTCATTTGCATGATTTACAATCCACTGTTGCCCCATCCAGCACCCCTTTTCGCACCTCTGTTTTCTTTCGTTTATCGTACACCGAGTCAAACACTGTTCATTACTTTTTAGAAAGTTTGCAAAATCCGAGATACCTAAACATCAATACTCTAAAGTACAGATCGATGTAGCACAAAGCAAGTCCTATTTCGAAGCAATATTAATATATCATATCGCTACGCCCCTCTCTACCTAGTTCATTCATTTTTATGTTCTCTGTTACTCATTATATTGTACATGTACTTGACTTTTGACTATGGAGTTGGTATATACATAAAATACACAAAAAATAACATACCAGTCTCAGTTTATCATCTTTAGGATTATAGAAAAATAGCAACTTTGGAAGTAATATCTGTATAGAAGCACTGCCTTCTTCACTATCAAACAGACGTCTCTCTTGATCCTTCACGTGTGTCCTAACCAGATAACTCCGAATGTGTGACTGCAGTAATTCCGCACTTTGTAATTTAACCCTTTGTTCCTAAGGAAATACATAGTAAAAACAAGTGTTTTTGAAAGACATTATATCCTTACTTGTCGTTTTCGCCTCTCTTCGTGAGTTTTCTGAAGAAGCACATCTCTAGTTAGCTTTTTACTTGCACCAGACAAGTTTTGCTCTGGTCTGTTTTTTGGGTTTCCTTCAAAACTATAACTCAACTTGAACGCTAAAACGATATATGTCATACATTGTTTAATAACAAAACAACGACTTACCCATTTTATACGTTAATTTTACTTTGACTGTCTCCAAATAATGAACATGAACAGAAATTATTAAGTGTTTTGATCATTAACGATTAACAGGCAGTGATCTGTCACTTTCTTACCTTTAATTCTATCTATTCTTCTTCATCTTCAAATGAGACAGCGTTTTATGGCTTAGTACGTTTACACGTAACTAGCTACGTCGTATTTGGAAAGTTCTAATTACTAGTTAATAGATGGCGGCAGATTGAAAATTTAGATATTTAGTTAGTATTTACCCCTGGCGCCCTGGATCCCCATTCTCCAGTTGAGAGAATGCTTATTTCGGGAGAAAGGAAAAAGAAGGAAAAGGAAGGAGATGAAAAGAGATAAAACCTTCACATCCTCTGCTCCCTGATTCGAGAATAGAGTCCCTGGCTTCCTAGGCAAGATTCGAAAGAAGTCATATAGTCATATTTCTCAGAGGTAGTTAATATTTACTTTCCAAGTTTTATTACAATCGATACGGTAGTTTGGAAGTTATGGGCAAAACAACTTCTTCAAGATTTTACCTTCAGAGGCAAACAGCTCCAAAGCAAGTCGTCCTAGGAAAAAAATTTTGCAGGTGCTTTACTGTTGTTTTTACTCAAACTATACTTTGCCAAAGTATTGCCCATACTCATAGAACATTGTAAATCAGTATAGATTATAGTTGCACAAAAAAACAGGCCTAGATTGGAAACCAATCTACTACCGGGCAACTTCTTCAACCGGCTCCAGCCCCAGTACATTTGTTGCAACTATAATGAGTGCAAAAACAATATAATTGTTTTTATATTTATATATTTTATATGTTAAGTTAATGGCAATAGCAATTGCTGACAAGTAACTAAGTTAAGAATGAAGGCACAGAGCATAGTCAAAAATGAAATCAGGGAAAAGTATAATCTTATGACTTAAGCTTCGTCGGATATACCAATATACCAACAGCACGAGACAAAATTTGCTTATTTTATATTAATTTAACTGCTTAAAAAAACCTTTATTTTTGTGGGAGGGGGGTGAGCATAGAGTCGTCTTGAATGTACATGTATTTTAATACTTACATTGAACCAACATTCATCGTGCTTAGTACTTGGTTAGGTGACCTGTGTGGAGAAACCCAGTGATCTTAATAAATATTACAATTATATAGTTTAGGTTTAACGTAGACATACCTTTTGTTATAGACCTTATTTAGGCAGGGGCGGCTTAAGGGCCGGGCAACCTGGGCAGCCGCCCGGGGCGCCAGAGGGCAAAAAAGTATTCGTTACTTTTTCAAGGTGACAAATTGTTTTTTTTTCGGATTTTTACTTGTACTCCTTCTGCATGAGGCGATAAAAAATTTTTTCGCATCCTCCACGAGGCAACGATAAATTTTTTTTTCGGATTTCTATTTGCACCCTAGAGAGATTGGAAGTGGCACCTTATATCATTAATATCATTAAGAGTTACTTCAGGGATAGGCAAATAGGGATGGACGCAAATAATACCTTTGAATGGAGAAACGTGTCCTGCGGCGTCTCACAGGGTTCGGTACTCTGGCCAACACTGAAACATTATGTTCGACGACGTCCTATGGATTCCCCTCGCAAACGGGGCTACGCCGATGATCTTCCCCTAACCGTGACTGGAAATTGGACAGGGCTAATCGAGGAGAAGGCGAATGCCACTATTGAGAGAATAGAGGAATGGCTGCGGAGCGTAAAATTAAAACTTGCCCCGGAAAAAACTGAAGCAGTGATGATCACAAGGAAAAGAACTGTCCAGCCTGTCACCATCAGGGTTGGACAGATGGAAATTAGACCGGGGAATGAGCTTAAATACCTCGGAATCTGGCTGGACCCGAAACTAACATTCAGGTGTCATATAACAAAAACTGCAGAAAAACCGGAAACCTGGGAAGAGTGATGTGCAACACAAAGGGGCCAAAGGCCAGCAAAAGAAGGGTGCTTTGTGGCGTGGTGCATTCAGTCATATTATATGCCGCCTCGATCTGGGGCCTTAGAAGAAAGGGCTAATGCCAAAGTAAGCCTGGCAAGGATCCAACGGCAGATGGCACTAAGGGTATGCAGCGCCTATCGGACAGTCTTGTACGAGGCGGTGCTGGTGGTAGCAGAGATGAATTTACTGGTCAAAGAAAGGGTAGAAGTGTACGAAGGAGTCGAGAGAGGAACCGCCAGGGAAAGACTGTTCGAAAGATGGCAGAACAGATGGGAGAACGCCCATAAAGCAAGATGGGCTCACCGCTACAGTCAAAGAGTGGGTGGAAAGGAAACATGGACTACCTGTTGAGAATAGGAAAGCTGGACTCTCGAGAGTGCGCATATTGATGCGAAATAGACGATGCAGAGTACTCAGTCTTCCATTGCAACAGATGGGTGGAGGAGAGATGAAGCATAAATCGTCTAGGGCCGGATGAGCTTGTGGAATTCATGCTGCAATCTGAAGAAAATTGGGCAAAGGCCGAAACAGCTCTTACACGGATCGTCGTGCATAAAGGAGAAGATGAGAGGAATCCCGACCTATACCCTTTGCACAACTAGAGGGAATACAGGGAATAAAGACACGGGAAAAAACAACATCTATACATTGAATAACGATTGACGTGTGTCCTGAAGAGAAGCAAGAGCAGTTCCAGGATATATCATACACTGAAGAGGGGTGGTTTTAGTGGGTATGCCTAGAGGTGAGTCCCACACTACCGTTCAGGTGTCCATAAAGGATTTCCACCAAGGGAAAAAAAAAAGGCCCGACAAAATGCATGTTTTTTTTGTTGCAATCAAGTTTTGTAATTATTCATTACTGTGTATATTTAAGGTATGTCATCGGTATAAATTAGGATGCTAGAAGTGCAGCAACCTGATCACCTTCAGTATTTGAGTCGATGACCAAGCATCTCATATAATAGCCAGTAGACTGTCAACTGAGACAAATCCCGGTTAAATTGGCAGTTGAGGACCATAGTTTAGAGTTCACCCTGAGCTGTACTAAGGTCCAATTTGGGCTGGTTTCCTAACAAAAAAGTAGCTATAGAGCGATGTTAACCTTTATAAAACTTACTTCAAATTAAAACGGTAATAAGATACATACAAGACATACATTTATTACTATCTTCCTTTTATGGACTATCCACTCCTATACCTATTAGATCTGATTAAATAGGTATATTGTAACCAGACAAAAATGTTTAAGACATGCACAGCACCAACAAGTTAATGTACATTCACTTCCTGCACAACCCAATAAAAGACTCATTTCTAATAATATGATTTTATTTCAGTCAAATATATAACTTCATGTTAGGAATGACATTTGATTATTGATCAAATCAAAAATATACATGAATCACAGTTATCTTACAACTTAATTTTAAGTTATCTTATAAAGTAAAATGATTAATGCCTAAATGACAAAAATAAATACTAATAAATAGGAATTTTCTTTGTAATTGTTTTCCTACACATATGACATGTTTTCAGAGTATCAGCGCATTTGGAGCAAGTACCGTGTCCACACAAAAATACTACATTACGTTTCCTCTCCATGCAAATACTACAAGCATGACTTTCCTCTATCTCGGCTATTTTGCATTCTAGATACCTCATTCGTTCGGCACTAGGTTGCCTACTTTTCGCAGGAATGATCCTGCCATCTTTAGTCACTCGTTTCTGGACGAGCACCCCGCATTGCAAACATTTCTTCATCCTGGAAGAGCAATCCTCGCATGCAGGCTTATGGTTGCAAGGTTCGAGTTTAACGTTTTCTTCGGATAATTCCGAACAGACTAAGCATTCCACTGGTTTACTTGCTACTATTTCGTTCTGATAGTAATGGTTTTTGTGATTGGGAGAGTTTTCTTGCGACGTACCTCCTATATCAAGAGCCTTGTCGTTTTTTTGCCGGCTCCGCCTAGTGTTCTTCTGGTCTTCGTTTACCAGATTCCTAGCTGGGCTGCTCTTTGGGGTATTATCCGTTAAATTGTACCCCTCTCTGGCTTCGTTTAGTGTAAGACTTTCGAGATTGTACGTTTCTTGAGTATTTTGTAGCGTCTGATTGTTGTCGACTGTTGGTTTGTAACTTTTTAGCAACTCTTGCAAATTAGAATCTTGCAACAGATTTAGAGCGGACTGACTTTTGCTATTTAAAGCGTCCAAATCGATCCCCATCTGAATGAGATAGCAGGCAATTGCGATTGCCAGTCTGTTTTCGGTAACGTGGCTAATATTTTCGTAAATTGTATAAATCGCCGGACTATCATCTTGGTTCACCTCGCCATTCAAATGATTTCTTTTAATAAGGACAATGTGTAGAGCTGTGTCTTCATCCTCGTCTTTGGCATTTATGTTGGCTCTTAGTTTCACGAGTAACTCTATCACTCCACTGTGACCTGCAAAAAAATTATAAAATTTTATTACATACTTTCCAAATAGGGCTTGCAACCCCGAAATCTCGAAACTGAAAATCCTGGAATTCTGTCAACTTTTAGATACCGCAAATCCTGGGAAATACAGGCATTAATTTTGTTTGATAGAGATCGCAAGTGCCAAATAAGTATTTTTTTTTTCAATTCACGTAACAAGCTTTTTTTCGTTTGAGTACACCTAAGTGTCAAGAAAGTAAGAAATTTTCTGAAAGAAAATGCCTTTTATGAGATTGATGAATTTTTCACGTACTTTAATTGTTTTTAAATGTAATTGTCTGTATTGTTGATCGTACTTGTTTTATTTTAATGTTATTATACTGCAGTTTATAATTGTAGTACTTATACATTGATGTTCTTAAGCCATTGTTTTTATTTTATCATATGTAAGTATCTATATTCATCTTTGTATCTGACGAGTGTAAACGATACTGCATTGTCACACACAATAAATAAACTACTACTACCAATAAAAGCTTGTTTTTAAAAAGATTTTTTATGTATAATCTTATTTTTAAATTTTTAGTTACGTCTTAATTATTACTTTTATATCCATTGCATCGCGTCGTCCTTATGTAAAAATACCGAATCCTCCGACATTTCTTAGAATGCAATGCCTGAGTGAATTCACTATCCAATCAAATTATAGTTTAAAAAACTAAAAAATATACTTTTATTGTATTGTCACCAGAACTACACGTGTATGCAAAATTTCAGCTCAATTGGACGTCATTAAGTGGTTCAAAATTGACTTGTAAGATTTGACCTAAACATATTAACATACAAACAGGGCAAGTTAAATAAAAGCTTGTAAATACGTTTTCCGCAACTGGTACCATTTGTACAAAAATTAAATCCCAATTCCCTTAATGGATTGACTTTTTGACGCTATGGGTTTAGTCAACACTGTCAGTAATTCAGCAAATTTTTGTTCATATATTCATGTGTTCATTATGTATCTACTACTTACGCTATTATTTTTTCCTAATCCCGATCCCGAAATTCTGGGATTCCCAGTATCGTGTACATTTGATCCCGAAATTCCGGGTTTGTATTATAACTCCAGGATTGCAAACAATTCCAAAATGCTAAGCTTGTGATATACCAAGGAATGGGAGCTAGGGAGCAATTTAAATTCATTTTTATTTCTCTTCTAAAACTGTAAAAATTTTATTTAAATATTTTTTTGAGTTTCCTATCAATTCAAATGGTCTTCATGAAACACTAATTTGTGGTTACTAAAATTAATAAATCATTTGTTATTTATGTAACGAGTAAGTGGACTGATAACAAAGAAAAAAAGATTTATTGGTGCTAAAAAACTAGAATTTACACAAATCAAGAAAATAGGTTTTGTAGTCCACATTACTTAATAATACAATGAGTTACACTATTTGAACATGCTAAGGTACCAAAGAGTGACCCAAAATTTCGCCCCTTTTGGAGTCCTCATGAATTCGATTCAAAAGTGGTCTAAATGATAGCTTATGGTGATATGACAAGTCGAACCTGTTAGTTGCCTGTTCATGGCAAGATTCTTGGAAATCTCGATCATTATGTTCAAGATTCTCAAATACGCAAAGTGTATCATTTTCGGTGTAAAATCTTCCGTTCTTTTTGAATCTATCATTGTATTTTATCAAAAACGTTGTTCAAGTGAGGTATAGCCAATTTTACAGGAAAAAAATCAGGATTTTTGCTGATAATATTCGATTAATTGGTATTTTTACACTGGAGACTTAGCACATCTCGATAGATACTCCAAGGGCCTTTGAATTAAAAAGTAAATGTATATTTCTAAGAAAGATTAGGTTTGGTTAAATTACTGAAATGTATTTCAATAATATGTACACCTCTTCCCCACGTCATGGTATTAATCCAGGAAGAGGTTTGTTTTTTTATTTTTTTCTTGTTTTTTTTTTCAATTTTTTTGACTTTTTATCTTTTTTTAGCCTTTTTTCATTTTTTTTAATCCACAAATAAATTAATTTCTGAAGCCAATCTTAATAGCAAGTATATTTAAGTATGCGAATCTGCTTCTTTAACTCGTCATATCTCCAAAACAAAAACTATGCTCAACTTGAAATTTCGCCTACGTTAAAGTATCACCATAAACTATCATCAAAAATGGGGGTTTCTTTTGGGTCACTCTTTACCATATCTGTAAAATTATTATTATAAAAATCTTCCAGAGAGTAAAAACGTTATACAACGTTATATAAAATATTTTTTTGCTAAATTTTTAAAACTTTTCAAAGGCAACAGTTTCAAGGGCGATGGTAGCAGGTTAAATAACTGTAATGTGTTACAACCCTTAGAATGAATGTAGTGTATTTGCACCTACTCGAAAAATAACCTACCAGAAGATTCCAAAGTGACATCTGGAATTCTCTAGAGAATGGTGGCGTCATCACAGAACAATCGATGTCATTTTTAGGTATAAAAGACCGACCGCATTCTCGGCGAGTAGTTCAGAAAGTTCAGAAAGTTCAGAAAGTATAGAAAGTGAGGTTAAGAGTTCAAAGATAAACAAAGTAATAAACATTGTGATTTTTAGTCAGTAAAGTGTATTTAAATTAATAATAGTATTGTGAAGTATCCAGTAAATATTTAATAAAGTGTGTTAGTGGACATCTCTTGTTATAATTTTTGGAACCCACGGAATTTGCGAGGGTGGTTTCCTAAGGGTGGAAACACGTTACAAATTGGTGTCAGAAGCGGAATTTTATAACAAGAGGGGCTCTGAAGTTGTGCTGGAGTGTTCGAGAAGTATTCTCGAGGTTTAGTGTAACACAGTGGACTAAATTACTGGACACATTGTTCGAGGGTTATTTTCGGTCAGAAAAATAGTGTTAAGTGCATTTTTGAGACATTGTAGAACATTTTATTAGGACATTAGTGCGATAAACTGAGAAGTGATACACTAAAAAAAAAAAAAAAAAACTCATTTGCGTTAGTGCGCGAAAATTACTAGAACTTTTCTAGTTGGACATTAGTGGAGATTATTAAATTCTCTGAACTGGATAGTGACAAGACTCTGGATAAGACTTTTTCGTGCTGTTTCGAGATTTTTCTGGAAAGTTCCATTACCGATATTGACGTGACAGTTAAATTTATTTTATTTTAATTTCATCGTATGCCCGTAACAACAAGAAGTATGGCATCCGATAAACAAATACAGGACTTATTCGAACAATTCCAAAAAATGATGGCACAGCAGCGCCAGGAGGAGGAAAAACGGCGTCAAGAGGAAAGGGACGAATTAAAGAAAATTATGGAAGATCAGGAAATAAGACGTCAGAAAGAAAAAGAGGATGAAGAAACAAGACGTCAGAAAGAAACAGAGGATGAAGAAAGAAGACGTCAAGAACAAGAAAGACGACGTCAGAAAGAAAAAGAGGATGAAGAAACAAGACGTCAGAAAGAAAAAGAAGAACAAGAAAAGCGACGTCAAGAAGAAAAAGAAGAGCAAGAAACAAGACGTCAAGAAGAAAGAGATGAATTAAAGAAAATGATGAAAAATCTGGAAATAAGACACCAACAAGAAAAAGAAGAACAAGAAAGACAGCGTCAAGAAGAAAAAGAGGAACAAGAAAGACGCCAAGAAGAATTAAGGAAAATTCTGAATGAACAAATGAAAATACAGCAGGACGCTATCATTTCTGCCAACGAAGGACTAAAGAGTGAAGTCAAAGAAGAGATAAACAAGGTAGAAGAAAAAGTAGGTGAAGTCGAGACAGAAGTCAGTCAAGTTAAAGAGAAAGTAAACAAGTTCGAAGAAGAAGTTAAAGGAGAAATAGACCGGCTTAAACGACAGTTGAGAGATAGAGGAAGCCAGCAGGTGGTATCATCAGGTCAGCGACTAAAACCTCCTTCTTTTGATGGCCAAAGTTCCTGGACGACGTACAAGAGGCAGTTTGAGGCAGCAGCGTGTGCGAACAACTGGGATAATGAGGAAAAGGCCATGGCATTAGTTCTGGCGTTAAGGGGCCAGGCCTCAGAGTTGCTTCAAACTATCCCAGTGGATAAACAAAGGGACTTCAAAGTCTTGGAAGCTGCATTAGACTTGAGGTATGGCGATCAACACCTTGCCCAATTATACCAGGCTCAGCTGAAATCCCGGATGCAAAAAGCTGGGGAAAGTTTACAAGAATTTGAAGCTGCGATAGAGAGACTGGCACACCTGGCGTATCCAAATGCACCTAAAGAATTCCAGGAACAATTAGCCGTGGGGGCCTTTTTAGATGGTATAAGGGACGAAGAGGTCAGGCGAGTTCTGAGGCTGACGAGACACCAAAGTAGTAGCGAAGCTTTGGTGCGTGCACTCGAAGTAGAAGCCGCTTACAGGGATACTCCAAGGTCGAGAGTGCGAGCTGTGACTCTCGAAGAATCGCAACCAGAAATGAACCAGAACCCTATGTTGACGGAGATGCAGAAAATGTTTACCAAATTATTGAACAAAGTGGATGATCTTAGGGAGCAGAGAAAACAACAAAATAAAGGAAAGCCGAGTGGAGGTATTAAATGTTACAACTGCGGCAAGGTAGGACACATGAAGCGAGACTGTCGACAGCAGAATTCGGAGAGTCGAGTAAATGCTGTGAATCTTGAAGAGAAGCAGGAAAACAGTACCAAGGGGGTTGTTCTGGCTAGGGAATGCAGTGACCCCAGAGAAATAAAGATTTCCCAGCTTCGAAGAATCGCAAGCAGTCTGTTGTTGCATGGATATGTGAACGGAAGAAAATGTTTGTTTACCATCGACACAGGTACTACGTCATCAATAGTACGGCCAGGATTTATATCGGGCATAAAGATTACCAAGAGGCAAAATGAAGTGATCGTCCGGACAGCTACGGGGGACAGGGCTACGGTTCATGGAGAAGTAGACCTGGGTTTGCAGATTGGACAGTTAAGGTTCGACCACAGGGTCATCGTGGCTGACATCACGGATGACTTCATTTTGGGACTGGACATTATGGAACAGTATGGGTTTATCGTTGACGTAGGAAAGCGAGTCTTAAGAATTGGGAACGAACAATTTATTCTGTCAAAAGTGAACAACCAATACGAGAAAACCAGGCTGTTGACAACGCAGGTAGTCAAAACTCCTGCATTATCCAGAAAACCAGACAAGGAAAATTGCAAGCGCTACCCTCAGGTGAGAAAAGTGCCGAACATGGTTGAAGTCAACACTGTCAAGGTCGATCTTCCAGACAGTTGGCCAAAGGAAACTCTGAGGCAAGAGCAATTGCGCGATGTAGAAATCGGACCCATGTTGAGAGCAAAAGAAGGCAGAACGCGTCCGGCATGGAAGGATGTTTCCAACAAAGAAGTGGGGCTGAAGGCTTTATGGTCACAATGGGATTCACTTACGGTCGTAGATGGGCTTTTGAGGAGAGCATGGGAAAGCCCAAATGGGAAGCAGGTTGCCATGCGTCTAGTGATTCCCAGGTGTCGTGTACCAGAAGTACTCCAGGAAGCGCATAATGAAACGTCCAGCAGACACTTCGGCATAAACAAGACATTGAGTAGAGCACGAGAACAGTTCTATTGGGTTAATAGTCGCCAGGATGTGGAGGCCTGGTGTCACAAGTGTAAAAATTGTGCTGCCCGTGGAGAACCATTTTCGATGAGCAATTACAGAAATGGAAGTCGAGAACAGCCAAAGAATGATCGAGAGCAGATGAATAGAACTAGTAACCGCTTGAAGGCTCGTTATGATCAGAATGCCAGTACAGGGGGATTCAAGGTGGGGGATCTGGTTTGGCTGTACAACCCACAGCGGAAGGAATGGAGATCCCCGAAACTTCAACCTCCTTGGGATGGACCGTATACTGTTATTACCCGAATTAATGATGTCGTCTATCGTATTCAACGAAACAAAAAGTCCAAGATGAAGATCGTACACTTGGATAGACTGGCGAAGTATGTGAAAGAGGCTGAATTGCCTGACCGGGACGTTCAGGCTTAAGGAGGGGGCAGTGTAATGTGTTACAACCCTTAGAATGAATGTAGTGTATTTGCACCTACTCGAAAAAGAACCTACCAGAAGATTCCAAAGTGACATCTGGAATTCTCTAGAGAATGGTGGCGTCATCACAGAACAATCGAGATCTGTCATTTTTAGGTATAAAAGACCGACCGCATTCTCGGCGAGTAGTTCAGAAAGTTCAGAAAGTATAGAAAGTGAGGTTAAGAGTTCAAAGATAAACAAAGTAATAAACATTGTGATTTTTAGTCAGTAAAGTGTATTTAAATTAATAATAGTATTGTGAAGTATCCAGTAAATATTTAATAAAGTGTGTTAGTGGACATCTCTTGTTATAATTTTTGGAACCCACGGAATTTGCGAGGGTGGTTTCCTAAGGGTGGAAACACGTTACATAACTTAGGACCAAAGTATGATATTCCCGATCTAGATTTATTGATTCTGTGGAAGTCTATATAGATATTTGTCCTATGTCTTGCGTCATAAGAGTGAATTTCTTCATGGGTAATATAGTTAAATTATCTTTAACAAACATGAGGCACTGTAATATACATAGTGAGGGCACTTAATTTACGTTCAATATAAGCTTGTGTAGAATCTTCCCTATACTCTAGTTTCTTTATAATTCGTACTGCCTTATTTTGAAATCCAAAAACAGGTTTCATATTTGGAGCATGGCCCCAAGCATGAATAGCATATGCTATTTTTAACTGAATAAGTGCATGGTAAGTTATTAGGAGTACTTGCCTGACACTATTGAGGCAATTTCTAATTGCATAGATACAAGAAGTTGGGTTATTACATAATTTGTCAATGTGAATGTTCCATTCTTCCTTGTTATTTCGGCAATCTCTAAGACTCCCGCAAAGGTATTGAATAGAGAATGGCAAATCTTACATTTTAAGTTTAAAAAATGAAGAAATTTTCGAGCTGCTGCAATTTTGAAACAATTGATTGTGGAAGAAAATTGTTTAAACAAAAATTTTAGGAAATTTTATAATCTACAATATTGATAACAACTAATTACTACCTAGGAGCAATAGGGACAGAGATAATTGCAAAAATCTGCAGTGTACATTTCACAGTAAAAAAAGTTGCAACTTTTATTTAAACTATTTTTTTTTTCTATTGTTAATATTAGTGCAGGAAAAATAAATTTTGACCTCGAAAAAATTAGTACTGTCGTGAGCAAAAAAAAAATAGGACAACTATTTTTTCTAATGTAAATCTGTCTCTATTTGAATGGGTCGCGTGCACGTGACGTCACAGGTCCCAGACCTTACGAAAAACAATCCGCTGTCATTAGCTGTCAAATGACGACTGATTGAACCTCAGAATTAAATTTTTCGTAATCCTAAAGTTTTTATCGGTATTATATCATACAAAATGGCTAGTTTTTATTGTATTATTAATTGTGGAAGTGTGGCCATCCGAGACAACATCAGTTTTTATAAAATAACGTCGAATTACAGCCAGAAGAGGTTAGGTTAAACAATTCCAGGCAATTATAAAAGAAATGCTTTAAGTTGTTGTGTGTTAATGCAAGAATGATTGTGATAGTAATAACTGCTGCTCAAACAAGCAATAAACAATCCATGGTAAAGAAAATTAACATTTGATATTGATTTGTCTCTATTTTTAATAACCATTTATTTAAATTTTAGTTGAGCGAAGCATGAACTGCACGGAGGGAGATTATATTTAATAGAATACAAGCCATAATAATTAACAATTGACCTACATAAAATAGTAAAATACATGTTAGACATTTTATATAATATATTATAATAAAAAATTACAAAAATTACAACAGTTTGCATAGTCCAATCTATAGGTATATAAGGTATAGACGGAGGGGTTAACCGCTAGAAGAAATTGTGTACATCTTATTACATACTTCAAATAGTTTACAGTAGGTACGTCAGTCTTTCATTGTTTATTTTATAAAGTGTCATTTTCACAAAATTTACAGCGGTTAATCTCCAACCACAGCCATGTTCATTTCTAAAAAACTAAAAGGAAAGATTTCCTGTTAAGTGGTGAACATGTTTTGTCTAGACTGGCAACACAATCCCAGTGAGCATTAGGAAATCATCTGAATCTGCAAAAGTCCAAGGAGTCAATGGCTTTTATTCATGATGCTAAGAGTTCATATCCTGAAAAATTAATTTCTGCATTAGTAATTATTTATAAAACAACATTTATTTAGGCAAGCATATCTGAAAAAAATGGTTGATAACTGATTCTTACCGTTGTAACAAGCTTTTATCCTGCAGAATTCTTGCAGAGTACTTCTTTCACCTAACCACAAACAACTTCAAGACTTTTCAATGCCTTGAATTCGTCCTTCTGTCTACGTAATTCTTTAAAAAATCAAGTAATTCGCAACATCTCTATGTGTAATATTTGGAAATACGTCAATATTTGTACTAAAGTATTTTTTTCTCAAAATATAAGGATTTAATTCGATGGCAGCCGTATACCTAACCTCTACATCAGGAGACAATTCTGCAAAATACGAACTAACCGTCATCCTGACGAACAAAATTGTTTATATAACAGTATTAAGAATAGTTGTAGATGTTAAATAATCCAACAAGTTCTTAAATGGCACAAAAACTGCAAAATTCACTTTAAAGAATCACGTTTAATCGGCGGATTTCTCAATGACAACTGTTTGTTTTTCCTAAGGTCTCAAAATCTGTGACGTCGGTGCACACCAAGGACTGTTAACTACACAGGATAGCTCATCTCCACGGATTTATTCCCCCAAGGTCATACGCGATTAGCCAGGTTGTGACGTCGACAACGGTCCCGGTCTGCTAGCGGCTTGCACCAGCGGTCCTTTTTAAAATAGATACTACCTTTTGTGGGATGCTGTTTTATGTCATTTTTTTTAACTAAATAAATCTCGATATTTTATGAACAGTAAACTAAAAATTTCTAGTTTTTTTTCTAACACAGTTATCATATACACATGTATATATTATGTAACAGTCCATGGCCGTAGAGCCCGTGGCGCAATCAACTACCGTCGCACCGAGAAATGAACAGCTTAATACGTCACAAACGGTCCAAAAATAGTGGGGGTATGGACAACGTTACGCTTATGGAGATGAGCTATCCTGTGTAGTTAACAGTCCTTGAGTGCACGCGACCCATATGTAATATGTAATTTTAACAATGTCACAAAAATTAAAGTTAGATGTACACAACTAGATTTTAGCAAAAATACTTTATAAGACTTGTCCCATTTCTTTTGCGCACGACGGTACAAGCAGGGAATTTGGTTGGAGATATTCCACTTGCCATCCTAATGTATATACTAAAAGTCTCCTAAAATCGAAGCTGTGCTTCGCCCGCCATATTGAAAAATGGCGGCTCATTTTCAGATTTTTGAATATAAATCCTTTACCGCTGCAGACAGAAAAAAAGTTTCAAATAAAAATTGTAGGCAATAATAAAGCAAACAATTTTTGATACTAACATTTTTTCTCTAAATCGAACGGTTTTTTAATTATGAATGTTATTGAATTTTCAAAAATCCCAATTGTGTACAAAATACACTGTAAAATGTGTGTTTATAGGTTGTAAATAAAACAAAAAACATTTTTTTAGGTATATTACCATTACAGACCAAGAATATACTGTAATTAATTATGAAGCCTAAGAGAATAAAAGAATAAAATACGAAAATACGTTATAACATTAGTTCGTCAATATCAATGTCGTCATCAGGTAACATATCTTCTGAGTTGCTGCAAGATAATTCCTGGCAATATCCACCCCCACTTTAACCCTGCCGATGAGCACTCCCAACGTTTTGTGCATCCTTATTTGCAACCACAGGATATGAGCTTCAGTAAATTGCTAGGAGCTGGATCTAAACATGTGAAAACTGGTTTCAAAGCCCCATGGCTTAACTGCCAACCTCAAGCAGTCGGTTCTAAATTATTACCCATCCACTGCTGGAGTTGGAGATATGTGCGACATGAGTAATTGGCAGCTGCTGCACTTACTTGTAGAAGGCAACACTGCCAAGTTAAATTTGGAATGTAATTGCTGCTTACTGATCTGACGATTATATGAAAAATATCTATACTCATCAAGCGTCTGAGACTTTGTTGCCCCATAAAAGGCAAGCAGAAATTTTTCCCCTGCAGCTGAAACGTCATCTTGGGATACAGCATCCTCCACAAATAATGCAACAGTCTATCGCAGATTCGGGTTTTGTTCTAAAAGGCGTAAGCAGGGGCGGCTTAAGGGCCGGGCAACCCGGGGCGCCGGCTCGGAGGAGTGTCAGAGGGCACAATTTTTTTTTTAAATCTGTAATAGCACCCCCCCCCATGAGATTTTTAATAGCATCGCCCGTTGTATGAGGCGGGAAATTTTTTTTTCGGATTGCTATGACGGAGGAAAGGGCGCCAAAAAGTGCTCCCGCCGGGTGGAAAATTTACCTTGAGCCGCCCCTGGGCGTAAGCCTTTAATCTTCCTCTTTCCAAAGGGCGCGGAGGTTGTGTCACAACCTGTAACAGCATGTATGAACATCAGACAGTGTAATGAATTCCTGTGCAAATTTCGTTGCTTTGGAATGTAAAAAATTGACCTTATTTTATTCCCTGAAATAATTAGGACCTAATAAGTCGGTGTCCTGGCCAACAACAACTACTCGAGAACCATGCCCTGCTTTCTCAAAAGCTGCTGCTACGATCGACACATCAGCATCTGCTTCGGCCTCTTCTACCTGGACACCCCGACTTCTTAACTGGAAGGCTAGATATTTTATAAGAAGTTTTTTATTTGCTCTGTTTGCAAGAAATTCTGCTTGCGTTGTTGTGGTGACAGTATTCAGAGTATTCTCACTTATGTTTATATCTGCTGATGTCCTTCTTGCCGCTCTCCTAAGTATCCATACAATGCAAAGTGTTTAGAGGACAGCTCATAATTCAAAAACCGTTTGATTTAGAGAAAAATTGTTTGTTTTATTATTGCCTACACATTTTATTTGAAACTTTTTTCCTATCTGCAACGGTAAAGGATTTATATACAAAAATCTGAAAATGGGCCGCCATTTTTTAATATGGCGGGCGTAGCACAGCTTAGATTTTAGGGGACTTTTAGTATATTCAATAAGATGATAACTGCAACATCTCCACCAAATTTCTTGCTTGTACTATTTTTTTCAGGGTTTGCATACTTTTAGGCTTATTTTTCTTGCACTATACTTTATGATTTACAGCCACCAAAAAGGCTGTAAATCGTATTAACAATAGAAATAAATAATTTAAATAAAAGTTGTGGCTTTTTTCATTTCCTACAATATTGTCACCTGGTAATCCTTCAAATGATCAACAATAGGCAATTTTATATTGTTAGAATTTCTTACCTTGACTCACAGCGAGCAAAAGGGCAGTCTGATTCCTGTTATTTCGTAAATCGATGTCAGCCTGTCCTGCCCTGACTAACGTTTCCACCACATCTTTATGTCCATTTAACGCTGCAAGATGCAAAGCGGAAAACCCATCGTCCTTCTTCACATCCACTAACTGTCTCGCAACGCTCAACAACTTTCTGGTTGCAAAATTCTTTCCTTTTAAAGCTGCGTGGTGTAGCACATTAAAGCCACGTTTGTTACGTAGAGTAAAATCAGTCCCTAGAAAGTTAAATTGACATCGGTTATTGTTTACATAGTAAATTATGTTTTACCTTGTGCCATACAAAGCAGTTCTATCACTTGATAGCTATCTTTGCCAATAGCATCGTGCAAAGCTGTGTCCCCATAAAGGTCGGTGCAATTTGGATTCGCACCCGCAGCTAGCAGTATTTGGATACATCGAGCCGGTTGCTTGTGGGCTGCTATGTGCAAAGCTGTGCAACCACTTCGGTTGGCAACATTTAACTCGACTCCAGATTTTATCAGCAAATCTAACACCTGAAAATAAGAATTTTAGTTATTTTATTCTTATTCTTACTACGAACTACAGATTAAAAACCTCAATAGGATGACTGTAATTAAGTTCAATATGATCCTATTATAACATACATAATCTAGATTTGCGCCTGACGCAGTCTTCCTTTGTTACAAACAACCAAACTCAAGCACAAGCATTCTTAAAAGTGAACCTGACAATCAGAACAGAGACACACACCTTACATTAGTAGTTAAAATTATAATAAATTAATTTAAATTATCATTAAAGACAGTCTTGTATCAATGGGAAAATGTTCACCATAATTAGTCGAATACTGAACATTGAAGGATTGCTGGTTTCTAAGTATTCTGAAGGGAATTTTGAAATATTAATATTATTTAAGAAATCTTGTCACACAATATAACCATTTATTAATTCAAATATTAATATGCAGCCTATACTCTGTTTTCTTCCAAGGTTTTTTAATTGAGCAGGTCTAACATCTCTGAATAGTTGTGATTATTTATCGAATAATTTAATTTAAATGAGCAAAATCTTAGAACTTATGCAGAACTGCTTCCAGTTCTCGTATGCACTTGATATACTGGGAACCATGTCATTGATGTATATTTGATTTGAGATCTAACTTCTGCCCTATAAACAGTTTTTATGGAACAAAAAGAAAATTCATTACAATTACGTAGAAATAATTCCAACTTTTGGATGTTTTAATTGATATAGTAGTGATATGTTCAACAATATTCATTGGCTCATCAAAAATAAAATACACCGATTTGATAATATTGCCGTTAATACCATGATGTAAGGAAGTAAGGTGTGCTTACGTGCAGTCTTCAGGATTAGCCAATAGCGTAACTCTTCCCAATTGCGTCCATGTTGAATTTCCGACAAACGAGAACGAGGCATTAAATAGCGGCAAATTTAAAATGCAATGAAATTTGTAGTCTTGTCACATGATTGTTATTGAGAGCTGATGTAATAAGATTTATTTATTTATTTATTAAAAATCATGTCAATACACAAATCGTTTACATTCGTCAACAAGAACAGATACATTACCTAATATTTATATGTAAAATTATTGGTAGAAGTACACAAATTGTGATTAAAACTCTAAATAGAAAACATTACTAGACACATAGAACAAGCTACACTTTAAAAATCTACAGACATAAAGTAGATATATAAAATAAAATAGGTGCATTAATCAACATGGAAATCATCATTTAATATTTCATTCAGAGAATAGAATGCCCTTTTGGCAAGGTATTTTTTCTCTGTATTGATTAGCGGGTAAGTATTTAATATGGTTTGGAAGTTTATTACATAGTTTAGGTGTATAATAGTTTGTAGAGAATTTGCTTTTGTTTACTCGAAACTCTATTTCAATCATTGTATTATTTCTCGTATCGTGGTGGTAAATATCATTATGATAGTTGAATAGATGAATATTGTCTCTTATTATTCCGTTCAGTTAATAAATTATAAAAAGTAAAGTGTTATTATTAATACCTCATAAGCATTACACAGAACGTGACAAGTCCAATAAAACATTTATGAAACATTAATGAATATAGAAATTCCATGGTATCAAGAAAGTTTATTTTCTGATGTGTACTTTGCGTAGCAGTTTTTGCCGAGTGATGAGCAAATGGGAAATATATCAAATAAATTATGCACGTAAGGCCAATTAAGATCGACATTTCTAAGAATGTATATAGAAGTATCAACAATTTCGCGAACTTATAAGATTCACATGATCCATGTCGAGGTCAAGATCTAAAAAATATCCCTTTTAAAAAGTATATTAGGTTCGTATAAAAGAATTATCTGCATCAAGATAGTTAAGTAGATATTACCTCCGCAAAGTTGGCCCCCTATTTTCGAAATTGAATGTAAATAGTTTGCTCATAATTGCTTGTGAGTTCCTTTCGTTTGCTCGTTATCGCTTACAAGGAGATTTGAAATTGCTAGCTCCCTTCCATTGATTTAAAGAAAAGTTACGTCCAGTTTGCTTGTGTTTTCTCATCTACTGTCTCTGTTTATTATTTATGGTATTCAAAAGTGGGTGAATTTATTAAGCAGCAAGCAAACAAAAAATGAGCAATCACGAGCGAATAATTCGCATTCAAAAATGTTTAAATATCCAAAGTAGGGGGCCAACTTCACAAGTATCAATATTGTTCAGTAACTATTATGAGGAATGATCTAGAATAAATAAATCAATCAAGATTACTTTACAGAAAAAAACTTATATGGGCATGGGCATGTACTACAGCAACTAATAGAGATAGGGAATTCAAAACCCAAAAACGATTGATACGAGCATTATGCAATGTCCCAACCACCAGTTGTTGGCCGCTATTCAAATTGCTAAGAATACTGCCAGTAATGAGTCTGTATGTCTTAGAAGCAGTAAAATTCGTACATAATAACACTAGCCTATTTAATAATCATCAAGTTGACCATTCCTATGGCACACGTACAATGGACGTAAGACTTCCACAACATATCCACGCTTTCTAGTTTCATTTTAACTTTACTATTTTGAGGTTAACCACGTCGCGGTCACGAAAATTAATCCATCTTTCTGCTATATTTTCATCCTTTGGGGATTGAAAGTAACTGATATCACTATTTTTGGTGTTCTCGTTCCAGTTTTTGCAACTTTTTACTCAACAACCTGACATTTTCAACTACTTTGTCAGCATAAATAAATGATAAACATATTAAATATGGTGGCATTTGGGAAGGCACAGTCGAGGACAAAAATGAGACCTTCATTTGCACACACCTTATTTCCTTACATTATGGTTAATACTATATGAAACAATTTTTTTTTTATAGACTTTGAAAAAGCTGCTGTGATAGCATCTGTCTATGTTTAACTATACTGCACCAATCTATTCAATTGTTTAACTCAGATTATAACTGCTCGTGATCATCTGTTTTCATAAGATATATTATTATCAATCTGTATACATATGCACAGTATGTCCTGTACTGATTGTGGCAGTTGCCAAATGCAATAAACACCCAGTGACTTGTCGGAAAATGTTTATGTTGCCTCACTGTTTTAGGGATGAATATTGTGGAAGTAGTATAATAACTCTCTAGTATCTTCAGGATTATGTTTGTGAGTAAAATGTATATTTAACCAACTTACCTCAGGTTGGTTGCCAAAAGCTGCATAATGCAAGCATGTATCTCCATCATTATCACTGGCGTTTACAGACGCTCCTGCATGAAGCAACAATTTAACAACTGGGGAGTGTCCTTGATGAGCTGCTACTTGTAACGCTGTCTTACCACTACTACGCATATCAACCATATTACGGGGTACGCCCTCTAATAGTCTTTGTACTGTTTCTAAGTGACCTTGAGCTGCTGCTCTTACTAACTGATCCGCCACGCCATTAGTTTGTATATCAGCTTGGTTTGCAGGAGACCACTGAACTGTAAAATCATAGAACAATATACTATCTTTTTGCTCTTCGGTAAAAACAAAATTAAAAGCAAACAAGTTGACACAATGAGATTTTAAGTGTGGTTGTGGACTGGAATCGTGGCCTACATAAATGATTTCATCAGGCCACCGCATTGCACTCGAGTCTGCCTGTGACGTCACGAAAGGAGTCCTTTGATTTTACAAAGCTACTGAGGCTGCAGGTGGATTTCGCATGTTTTTGCAAGATTAATATTGTATTTCTTCGTATAATTTGTTTAGTATTAAGTTGAGTATGGATTAGTGCCAATTAATTGGGTTTCAGTTTGTATTGGAGTCGAATGAATAGTGAGTTACTTAAATATTTAATGTGCCTAACACAGTAATAATGCAAATAGATCGAGAGAAATACTATAAATAAATGATTCAGCCTCCTAATACTAATAATCATAATAGTTATCGAAATTAGATCTTGATTTAATACTGTATCTTTATACTGTGAACGTTATGAAAGCGCCCTTAATTAATGAATGTCAAACACAGGTAAGAATGCCCCATAGGTATTGTGTGCCAGTGCAAATCAAATTACAATAAACAACGATATACTACTGTTTCGTTTTCCGTCGGACAAGAACCTGGCAAAAAAATGGTCTCACAGCATGACCGAAAACATTTTATCTCGAATAAACATTCAGTAATCTGCGTTAATCACATTAGTAAGCAATTCCACTTCCACATCCAGTGGAAGTCTAGTAAAGACAAAAAAAAAAAAATTTAAAATTAGGCTTAGAATGTCATGAAACGTCGAGATTTTAAGTTTGAAAAAAATTTCTGTCTGTCTGTCACTTTTTTGTGCGCACAATTACTCTGGAACCGTTTAAGATATTGACTTGAAATTTGGTACGCGTATGTCTTTTACCAAGATCTGGAACTATTTTCATCTTGTTCCGTTAAAGGGTTAGGGGTAAATGAGGGTAAATAGGTAAATCAAGCAGGCAAGAGCCCATAAAATTGGTATTTAGTATATACCTAATGTCTCAAAAATAATTTTGACATTAGCCACCCCCCCATTATAAAAGGGGGTGAAAAAAAATGGTGATTTAGTGTGTATACAAGAACCAAAGGCCTCAAAATATTGTTTTACTTCATCCATACCCAATACCACCCCGTCACTACCCCAAAAATTTCGTATGTGGAAATAATGGTTTATAGAATTTTAATAATATAATATTTGAAATCGTCTACCCCAAAAACCCATAAAACGATATCCCACATGGTAGTGGGGTGGGGGTGGTGATAGGGGGTGGATGAAGTAAAAAAATGTTTTGAGGCTTTTGGTTCTTGTACCCACACTAAATCACATTTTTTTTTCATCCCCTTTATTAATGGTAGGGGTGGTAATGGGGGTGGCTAATGCCAAAAATTTTTTTGAAACCTTAGCTTCCCTGGTATACACTAAATACCAATTTTATGGACTCTTACCTGTTTGATTTTTCTATTTACCCGCCCCCATTTACTTTATTTTACCCCCCAACCCTTCGACGGAATGAAATAAAAATATAATCTAGTTCTAGATCCCGTTAAAGTACATACGTGTACCAAATTACAAGTCAATATCTTAAACGGTTCCAGAGTAAACGTGCGCACAAAAAAGTTACAGACCGACACACACATACCAGAATTTTTTTTAGCTCAAATTTAAAATCTCGACGTTTCATGACATTCTAAGTCTATTTGAACAATAAAAATTTTCAAACATTTTTTTGTCGTTACTACTTCCACTGGATGTGGAATTAAAAAGAAAAGTTGATAAGTTGCAATCTCTGTGATAGGAATTAAATTTAAAATAACATATTTATTTTGTACATACTTGTGTATGTACCGATCTTTTAATATTTATAACAATAACTGTAGTATTAGAGAGGCATTTTAAATTTATTGCTGTTAGAGTTTAAAGAAATAATTATTTTGTGTTCTATTTTTAACTATTATTAAAAGTGTTTATTTTGTTTTGAATCAATAAGGTATCAAGTGTGTATTTTAGTTTATAGATATACCTTATTTAATAGTACAATACTGATTATTAATCATTTACAAATTGTTTATTCATTTATTTTTAGGAAACTATTTGTGTTTTTATAATATATTTTGTTATTAATTATATAAAGTAAATATCATTTTTAAGTATACGTTTACATTTTTTGTTGTATACGTTCATATAAGTTTGTTAGAAACATTCAAGAAAGTGTTAATAGTTTAAGTATGTACCATAATGCTAGGACTCCGACGGCCGCCATTAAAATTGAATGCGTAGGCCTGATGAAATCATTTACGTAGGCTACGTTGGAATCCACAGAAGCTGAACTGAAATTTTGTAAATTTATTGTAGCTATTTTATATGCTATAAATCGATAATGAAGACTAAAAATAATCATATTATTGGTTCAAAATTAAGCAAAAATGGAGATAAAAGTTTGGCAGAGAATGTGTAAAGATAAAAGCTATGTGAAACTCCAACAATAAAGATTAGTTGGGAGTTCATCATGAACTTCAACTAAAGAAACCTTACACTGGTTGTAGTTCCGTCACAGAAAATACATAGTACCCATTTCAACCACTCCCACCCCCAGACCACTAAACAACCACCAAGAAAATTAGATTTTTATAAATTCACAAACTTACAATTTTCTAAAACAGATTTTTTACTGAAAGTTTCTTGGAACAAAAAATAAATCAAAATCAAGGAAACTACAAAACAAACAACATTCAGAAGTTCCGGCAAAATACAAAGAAATTAATAAGACCGAATTTTAACGCCCATAGTTAAAAAAAATTATATAATGAAGCGAAAGAACATACAAATGAAATTAAATGCTTAGTAGCATAATTTAACTAAAATATACATACACAAAATAATGTGTTGGTGCACATAATAATACTTTATATGTGTTACACTAGAAAATATCTACATAAGTTTTTTAGGGAAGAGTACGACGCACTCACGGAAGAAATTCTTTTATCTGTTCGAACGGAGGTCATGTATGAAAGTTTTAACAATCCCACAAGTGGAATTAAAAAACCGCACTACCCACCAAATGAATAACGCCATACACAGCTATGATGGAGAACAAGGAAAACAAGGGACTATCTATCTATCTATCTATCTTTGGCCCTTATAAACTGCTATTCTTAGTTGACCATAATTGAAATAAGATAAATGTTCATTTACTTACAGTAAGTTCAGAAAAATTGACGTATTCACTTATTAAAATTACATAAACAATTTCTATAGACAGGTATAAGGTTTTTAGCAGGCAAAAAGTCAAAATCACATCGTTATTTTACTAAACACAGTGACCATAATGATGCATTTTGTCGACGAAAGCTTGTGCTGCAATCTAACTGCACTCACTAATTTATACCTATTTAATCAAATTCTCTCGGTAGTTAACGAAGTTATGGTTTCAGAGAGTCAGATTCACTCTCATTTTTATAAACTACTCTTGTTAATTCAACCAGCCTGCCTTCCGGCTGTGCCGCTGAAAAACACTCACATCTTTTGAGCTGAAACCGCCATCGGTCTCATCGACGACTTGTCCCAGACTCACAAATTCTTTATTTCCCGCGCGAAGGCTATAGATGGTCTTTATGCGCAGAGGTAAAATTCCTTCATAGAAGTTCAAGTATCGCAGGTTCGGGCTTAAAATATTTTTGTGAAGGAAAATATATAAAAAGCAATAAAGGTCGGTTTTCGGCCTAATTTATTTCTAGAGGAAAAAACTCGAAAAACATTTTTTTAGTATCTACTAACAATATTTAATCGATTCCACCCCAAACAAAACCTTCCCCCACCCTCCCTTTTTACCCCCCTCCCATCTCTTCCGAAACAACGAAAATACACTTACAAAATCAAAAATATCCTTATTCAGCAACAGTAATGTTAAAATATTTCAATGACCTGCAAAAAAATCAACTGAATGCTGATTAGTTGAATAGTTTCGGGGGTATAAATAGGGGAAGTAAGTGTGGGAAAGTTTCGTTGGGGTGGCATCGATTAAACATTGTTAGATACAAAAAAATGTTTTTCGAGTTTTTTCCTCAAGAAATAAATTAGGCCGAAAACCGGCCTTAGAGACCCTAGATTAGATTAGATTTTATAGTATTTACACAGGTTAACATAGTTGTAATAAGAAAAAATTAGAGTAAGTGATATAAAAAGTATAAAGATGTAAATAAAAAAAATGTGCAAGTCACAGACGTACAAACAGTTTAAAATAAAATAAATATATAAATAATTTATGCAGTGTGGTTGAAAATATAGGCAATGGGTTAGAACATAATGAGGAGAGTGGTACATGGGGGGGAAATATAATACAAGTAGACATGTAAGCGTTAAGTACAAAAAAGTGGATAATTTAAGTCGACCACTACACTTGAGGTGACTGTCCAGATTGCTATTTGGGAATTCCGTAGTACTGTAATAAGCATTTCTGAGTAAGGGATTTTTTATTTTATATTTGAACTGGGGTAGATTTAGAGACCCTACGTCGGGAGGCAATTTATTGAAAAAATTGTATACGAAGGTAGCCCGTGCCATCCCTAGTTTTGGTTAGCCGTAAGAAGTTTGTATTTAAATTATCTTTATTTCTAGTAGTGTAAGGATGACCTTAACTTCTGGTGTTAAAAGAGGGTTCATTGTTTTTTACATATAGGAGACCATGATATATGTAAGTGCATGGCACGGTCATTATTTCTAGGTTCATGAACTGTTGTTTACATTCATCTCTATATTTTAGTCCAGATATGATGACGAATAGCTTTCCTTTGCGCTGAGAATACATTGGCACATGTGGTGGCATGTCCCCATACTAAAAATGGCATAAGATATAGTGGAGTGAATGAGGCTGTGATATGCTGTCCGCAAGGTTCCTAACGATACTTTCCCGGCCAGGTTGCGAAGTAAGTAAGTATATTTTGAGATTTTGTTGCAAATAAGTGTGGTATGAGATTCCCAGGATAATTTCGGATCTAGATTAACTCCTAGAAATTTAATGTGTTCAGGGTTATCTACCCAAGCAGCAATTTTAGTAGTTTCCACGTAATAGTTATCATTAGGGGAACTTTAAAGGTTTCCGCGACTAAGGACTGTTACGTAATGGGATCCATCCTTCTACCAAGTATTCACCAAAATGGGGAATAATAATTACGTGGAAAACTACTATTCCGGTACTTCTACCGTTACCGTGTTGAGAACTAGGTTATTACGTAAACGGGATGTAACCAAGTAGTAGAAATGACTAACTTTTGGAACAGCTCAGCTGACCGAAATGAGAGCGCAAACTATATTTTTGGCTCTCTGTTATTCGAATAGCAAATTAATGACTTACTGAGTTTAAGCACATGATATGTCCAAGGTCCAAGTTAAGGTGATTATATACAACATGCATAAGCATATATTATAAATCATGATGTTTTGCATTTACCCTGGGTGTGGATATTAAAACCACCACTTGTTTTCTGTAAAATGTTATCATGATGCTTCCATAAAAAAGACGCCCCCTCGAGAAAATGGTTTTTTCGGAAAAAAAAATTTTTGCAAAAATTATGTGCACAAGCAAAACTGCAAAATTTTTTATGGAAAACGTTTTTTTTAAATTTTATATATTATAAAGTAATAATCTATTTAGAAAACATATTTGTAAATGACTATAATAAAAAGAAATTTTTTATTGAATTATATTTTTATCTGTGTCAATTCTTCATTCAACAACAGAAAAATGACGATTTTAATTGCAGTAACTTAGAGGTTGCAAAAACCAAAATTATTTCCCTACAAGTTACATTTACTATAAAGTAGCAGATGCCACCAACGTTAATAGTTGTTGTTACTTTAAAAGTGGTGACGGGAACTACAACATTTCACTGTGTAGTTATATTTACCTAGATGTAGCAAATGGGACACTCACTTGATTCAATTAGGAAATATGTGTCTTTAAGACCGCAAAATGTGTCTCACAAAAGATTTTTCGTAAATTTTCAAAAGGGAAAGTGCACTGTCCAATGCGTTGGATTAAATAAGGTCTAAAAAATTCCAAGAATTGTAGCTGATTATTTGCAACTGCCAGATGCAGATTTGTATACTGGCCATATAGCATGCGCCGTTCCTCATCAACTCTTTTGGCCAATGCTGGGGGTGACATTACCACCCTTAAAAGTCACGGTGTGTGGAAATCATCCACCGTGGCGGAGGGTTATTTGGAAGATTCAGTCTCAACAAGATTGTTATTGCTAAAAAAATCCAGGGAGAGCAGCACAACGAGTCAGGCAATACAGACGTCGTGACTAGTATAGAGAAAAATTGTGTACAGAAGAGCAGTTTTCTTTGTGAAAAATCGAATATGATGACAATAAATGTTAACATAAATATAAATAAGTGTTAGTGCATGGATTCTTTGTTTTGTTAATTTTCCATACAATGGAGACAATAAATAAATTCCTTGGACTTTATTTTATATTAAAATTACTCTTTAGTGACTAAATCACTTTACCTCACTTTAGCTTACTACTTTATCTCACTAGTGACTTATGGGTCACTTTATACCTTCAAAGTCTTATCAATAAAGATCACTTTATATGAAAGTGTTGGATAAATATATTTATTAACGTAAGGTGTGTAATAATGGAAAAAATACATGAGAGTTTTCATATTTATTTAGTGATCAGTTTACATTTAATTTCATTCAATTCAATTTATTGTACATAAATAATGTCTTATGCCGTTATACCGACATTGTTCGTTCCCCATCGACACAATATTTATTAAATTTGGAGTTTTTAATCGGCAAATTCATTTAATATGCTCAGTGGATCACTAACTGAACTATGGGTCAATCTGTGTGTTAAAGACAAGTTGTAATTTTCGAGCTGTACACAGTATCATTAATCACTACAACTGTTATAGTTTTCGATTACTCTTCTTGTGTTGATGGGAGCACTTTTGCACTTGTTGCCAAAGATGATGGTTTTGCTGTGGCGAAATAATCTTTCATGTTTGCATCATGCCTATGAATCTCAACAGACAAATCGCTCCGTCCAGCTCCAGAGACCACTCAACCATAAAAACCCCAAATCAAAACAACGTAGCTTCAACGTCCTGGGCACAGGTAGCAGCGGGTCGCCCGTCAATTGCACCACAAGAAATTAAAAATAAAAATAACTTTAGACCGAAAAGAAACATCTTCATTGGAACAGGTGAGACAACAGAAAATGAACATTTTATAGGCAGAGACGATTCAAACAAGAAAGTATGGTTATTCATCTCCAGGGTACCTGACAAAATTGACGAAGCTATTGTAAGGAACTATATCAAAATGAAGTCCAAAATCACCAACGACGAAGACCTTGTAGTAAAATATATTCCAACTAGAATTGAACAAACAAGGGCTGATAGTAAATGTTTTCAAGTAGGCATTAGATATAATTTATTAGACACAGTGTATAATAATAATTTTTGGCCCCGTAATGTTGCTTTTGAGCGATTCAAATTTAGAAGACAATCTAGGCAGAATGACAGAAATTCCGTAGTCCTTGAAAGTGATTTTTAGAGGCACAACCCATCTCGGGGATAACAAACTGAGTGGATCCCAAGAACCCTTATGTAATTTTAGGATATTGCACCTGAATATACAAAGTATCCGAAATAAAATAAATGAGTTTGAAATATTTTTAAATGAGCATAACTATAACTTTCTATTAATAAATGAACATTGGTGTATGAATAATGAACTGAGCTATGTAAGTATTAATCATTACAATCTAATCTCCAAATTTTGCAGATCAAATGCAGCCCATGGTGGAGTGGCTGTGTACGCATTTGAGAATTACACAAATTGTATAATTTTAGAGCAGGTAAACAAACTATCAGTGGAATTGCACTGCGAACTAACCGCTATCGAATTTGGTAATAACAAACTAATGACGATATACAGACCTCCAAATGGTGACTACAATCTATTCCTAGAAACACTAACTCTTGCTCTTGAAGCTTTCTCCAAGAGTGACAAAACAATGATTGTATCAGGTGATTTTAATATTTATATTCATGAAGAAAATCAACAGCGTACGATGCAGCTCATAAATACATTTAAATCTTTCGGGTTTTCTCTAAGCTATACCGGATACACCAGAAATAACCACTGTCTCGATACAATCTTCACCAATATAAATTCTAATAATCTGAGCACTCGAGCAATAGATACCAAACTCTCGGATCATTTAGGCATACATTTAGAGACAAACATTGAATTTAATATTCCCCCAAAGAAAGTAATCTATAGACCAATTCATGATCAAGGTCTCTCAGAACTTAATAATTTCTTAAGTAATGTTAACTGGGAATTCATTCTGGATCCCAACATAGACATAAACAATCGCATTATTAAATTTATTAAAATCATTACTGATTCAATAGACATAATCTTTCCAGTAAAATCTATTATAGTTAATGGCTCCAAGCAATCTAAATTATCCTGGTTTAATGACAATCTCCGGCACATGCGTGAACAATTAAATCTTTTATATGAATTTAATAAAAAAAATCCCACAGAAAATAATAAGGCCTTATTAAATAATTTCCGTTCTAGTTACCGCCGTGAAATAAACATTGCTAAAAAGGAATGTAATGATAACTTTGTAAATAGGCATAACAACCCCCAACAAGCATTATGGAAAATTGTGAATAGCTATAAAAAAACTGCGAGTAACGTATCTGCTAACATCTCAAGTGAACAATTTAATAATTATTTTGTAAATGTTACTGACAAAATTATCGAAGAACTGCCACCATGTAATACAGAATATACAGACTACCTAGAAGAACGTATTCAACAAAGTCAATTCTATTTCACTCAGGTATCAGACCAAGAAGTAGCTGACACTATTACAAACCTTAAAAATAAAAAAAGTAAGGACGTTTACGATATCTCCACTAGTATCTTAAAAGGTATAAAAAATTCCATCATAGGTCCTCTCACCACTCTAATTAACATTTGCATATCTAATAACGTATTCCCAGAATCCTTAAAAATTTCCAAAGTAGTACCGGTTTATAAAAAATGTAACATCGATGATCCTTCAAACCACAGACCAATATCTGTCATACCGTGTCTTGCTAAAATATACGAAATCATCCTAAAAAACCAGTTAACCAGATACCTAGAATATAATAAACTTCTCAGTTCCAATCAATATGGCTTCCGTAATAAACTATCCACTACACTTGCCATTGATAAATTAACTTCGATAATCAATGATGGATTTGAAAATGGGAATTACATCTGTTCTCAATTTTTAGATCTTACTAAGGCTTTTGATTGCGTGTCCCATGAAATACTGATACACAAACTAAATTATTATGGCTTTAGTGAACAGAGCAAAGCTCTCCTAACTTCTTACCTGAGTGATAGACAACAATTCGTAGTCTACAATGGGATAAAATCTAATCTTCTTAACATAAAGCACGGTGTCCCTCAAGGTTCCGTCCTCGGCCCCGTTCTCTTTCTTATTTACATTAATGATTTTCCCAATTCAGTTACCGATAATGTACTAACCATATTGTTTGCCGATGACACCAACTTAACCATCTCAAAAAAAAATATTGAAGACATCCAGAATGAAATACCCCACATCAATTCAAAATCTCAAAACTGGTTTGTCTCAAACAAATTATGCCTAAATGCATCAAAAACAGAGACCATGATATTCAGCATGCGCAACTTACAAGATATAAACAACCCAGAGTTCGTTAAATTCCTTGGGGTTAAATTAGATCCGAAACTAACTTGGGACAGTCACACCAATCAAGTCTGTAATAAAATAGCTACATACACTTACCTGCTTCGTAATCTGGTCGGAAAAGTATCACAAAATACTTTAACAACTGCATACCACAGCCTCATCCACTCTAGTATATCTTATGCTATACTAGTCTGGGGACATGCCACAAGTTCAATAAACGTATTTTCAGCACAAAGAAAGGTAATACGCATAATTTCGGGATTAAGATATAGGGATGATTGTAAAGAACAGTTCAAAAAATTAAAAATTATGACAGTTCCGTGCACTTACATATTCCAGTGTCTTTTATATGTAAAAAATAATGAAGGTGTATTTAACACAAGAAGTCAAATTCATTCTTATAACACCAGAAATAGAGATAATCTTGATACCAACTTCCTAAGATTAACTAAAACTAGAGACGGCACTGGTTACTTAGGAATTCAGTTTTTCAATGCCCTACCGCCTGAAGTAAGATCACTGAATGTTAATCATTTTAAATGGAAAGTAAAAAAATACTTGCTCGATAATGCTTTCTATAGCACAAAAGAATTTTTAGACATTAACCACCACATTGTTAATTAAGTCTTGCCTCGTATATTCGGGTGCACTATTCAAAAAATTACTTCGTGCAGTGTTTTATAACTCTATATTGTACATATTGTAATATGTTGCACCCCTTAAAATTTAAGGTTATGTTACTAAAAAGTAGGCAGACTTCAACAGATCGAATGTCTGAATGAATGTAGTGTATTTGCACCTACTCGAAGAACCTACCAGAAGATTCCAAAGTGACATCTGGAATTATCGAGAAAATGGTGGCGTCATCACAGAACAATCGAGATCTGTCATTTTTAGGTATAAAAGACCGATCGCATTCTCGGCGAGTAGTTCAGAAGTTCAGAAGTTCAGAAAGTTCAGAAAGTTCAGAAAGTATAGAAAGTGAGGTTAAGACTTCCAAGATAAACAAAGTGATAAACATTGTGATTTTAGTCAGTAAAGTGTATTTAAATTAATAATAGTATTGTGAAGTATCCAGTAAATATTTAATAAAGTGTGTTAGTGGACATTTCTTGTTATAATTTTTGGAACCCAAGGAATTTGCAAGGGGTAGTTTCCTAAGGGTGGAAACACGTTACAAATTGGTGTCAGAAGCGGAATTTTATGACAAGAGGAGCTCTGAAGTTGTGCTGGAGTGTTCGAGCTAGCACGGAGGACTCATTTACTGGACATTGTTCGAGGGTTATTTTCGAACAGGAAAATAGTGTTAAGTGCATTTTTGAGACATTGTAGAACATTTTATTAGGACATTAGTGTGATAATTAATTCCTTTGAACTGAGAAGTGATAGAAACACTGAAAAAGACTCATTTAGTGCATGAAAATTTCTAGAACTTTTCTATTTGGACATTAGTGGAGATTATTAAATTCTCTGGACTGGATAGTGACAAAAGACTCTGGATAAGACTTTTTCGTGCTGTTTCTAGATTTTTCTGGAAAGTTCCATTGCCGATATTGACGTGACAGTTAAATTTATTTTATTTTAATTTCGTCGTATGCCCGTAACAACAAGAAGTATGGCATCCGATAAACAAATACAGGACTTATTCGAACAATTCCAAAAAATGATGGCGCAGCAACGGCAGGAAGACAAAGTAGAACAGGAGAAAAGACGTCAGAAAGAAAAAGAGGATGAAGAAATAAGACGTCAGAAAGAAAAAGAGGATGAAGAAAGAAGACGTCAGAAAGAGAAAGAGGATGAAGAAACAAGACGTCAGAAAGAAAAAGAGGATGAAGAAACAAGACGTCAGAAAGAAAAAGAGGATGAAGAAGGAAGACGTCAAGAGGAAGAAAGACGACGTCAAGAGGAGAAGGAAGAACAAGAAAAGCGACGTCAAGAAGAAAAAGAAGAGCAAGAAAGAAGACGTCAAGAAGAGAGAGACGAATTAAAGAAAATGATGGAAAATCTGGAAATAAGACGCCAAGAAGAAAAAGAAGAACAAGAAAAACGCCAGGAAGAATTAAGGAAAATTCTGAGCGATCAAATAAAAACACAACAGGACGCAATCATTTCTGCCAATGAAGAACTAAAGAGTGAAATCAAGGAGGAAGTAAGCGAAGTCAAAGGGGAGGTAAATGAAGTTAAAGAGAAAGTAAACAAGTTCGAAGAAGAAGTCAAAGGAGAAATAGACCGGCTTAAACGACAGTTGAGAGATAGAGGAAGCCAGCAGGTGGTATCATCGGGTCAGCGACTAAAACCTCCTTCTTTTGACAGCCAAAGTTCCTGGACGACGTACAAGAGGCAGTTTGAGGCAGCAGCATGTGCGAACAACTGGGATAACGAGGAAAAGGCCATGGCATTAGTTCTGGCATTAAGGGGCCAGGCCTCAGAGTTGCTTCAGACTATCCCAGTGGATAAACAAAGGGACTTCAAAGTCTTGGAAGCTGCATTAGACTTGAGGTATGGCGATCAACACCTTGCCCAATTATACCAGACTCAGCTAAAATCACGAACACAAAAGGCTAGAGAGAGTTTACAGGAATTCGAAGCTGCGATAGAGAGACTGGCACACCTGGCGTATCCGAGTGCACCTAGAGAATTTCAGGAACAATTAGCCGTAGGGGCCTTTTTAGATGGCATAAGGGACGAAGAGGTCAGGCGAGTTCTGAGGCTGACAAGACACCAAAGTAGTAGCGAAGCTTTGGTGCGTGCACTTGAAGTAGAAGCCGCCTACAGAGATACTCCAAGGTCGAGAGTGAGAGCTGTGACTCTCGAAGAATCGCAACCAGAAATGAACCAGAGCCCCTTGCTGACTGAGATGCAGAAAATATTCACCAAATTATGCGAAAAATTGGATGGCCTCGGAAAGCAAGAAAAACAACAAAATAAAGGAAAGACGAGCGGAGGTATTAAATGTTTCAACTGCGGCAAGGTAGGACACATGAAGCGAGACTGTCGACAGCAGAATTCGGAGAGTCGAGTAAATGCTGTGAATCTTGAAGAAAAGCAGGAAAACAGTACCGAGGGGGTTGTTCTGGCTAGGGAATGCAGTGACCCCAGAGAAATAAAGATTTCCCAGCTTCGAAGAATCGCAAGCAGTCTGTTGTTGCATGGATATGTGAACGGAAGAAAATGTTTGTTTACCATCGACACAGGTACTACGTCATCAATAGTACGGCCAGGATTTATATCGGGCATAAAGATTACCAAGAGGCAAAATGAAGAAGTGATCGTCCGGACAGCTACGGGGGACAGGGCTACGGTTCATGGAGAAGTAGACCTGGGTTTGCAGATTGGACAATTAAGGTTCGACCACAGGGTCATCGTGGCTGACATCACGGATGATTTCATTTTGGGACTGGACATTATGGAACAGTATGGATTTATTGTTGACGTAGGAAAGCGAGTTTTAAGGATTGGGAACGAACAATTTATTCTGTCAAAAGTGAACAACCAATGCGAGAAAACCAAGCTGTTGACAACGCAGGCAGTCAAAACTCCTGCATTATCCAGAAAACCAGACAAGGAAGATTGCAAGCGCTACCCTCAGGTGAGAAAATTGCCGAACATGGTTGAAGTCAACACTGTCAAGGTCGATCTTCCAGACAGTTGGCCAAAGGAAACTCTGAGGCAAGAGCAATTGCGCGATGTAGAAATCGGACCCATGTTGAGAGCAAAAGAAGGCGGAACGCGTTCAGCATGGAAGGATGTTTCCAACAAAGAAGTGGGACTGAAGGCTTTATGGTCACAATGGGATTCACTTATGGTCGTAGATGGGCTTTTGAGGAGAGCATGGGAAAGCCCAGATGGGAAGCAGGTTGCCATGCGTCTAGTGATTCCCAGGTGTCGTGTACCAGAAGTACTCCAGGAAGCACATAATGAAACATCCAGCAGACACTTCGGCATAAACAAGACATTGAGTAGAGCACGGGAACAGTTCTATTGGGTTAATAGTCGCCAGGATGTGGAGGCCTGGTGTCACAAGTGTAAAAATTGTGCTGCCCGTGGAGAACCATTTTCGATGAGCAACTACAGGAATGGAAGTCGAGAACAGCCAAAGAATGATCGAGAGCAGATGAACAGAACTAGTAACCGCTTGAAGGTCCGTTATGATCAGAATGCCAGTACAGGGGGATTCAAGGTGGGGGATCTGGTTTGGCTGTACAACCCACAGCGGAAGGAATGGAGACCCCCGAAATTTCAACCTCCTTGGGATGGACCGTACACTGTTATTACCCGAATTAATGATGTCGTCTATCGTATTCAACGAAACAAAAAGTCCAAGATGAAGATCGTACACTTGGATAGACTGGCGAAGTATGTGAAAGAGGCTGAATTGCCTGACCGGGACGTTCAGGCTTAAGGAGGGGGCAGTGTAATATGTTGCACCCCTTAAAATTTAAGGTTATGTTACTAAAAAGTAGGCAGACTTCAACAGATCGAATGTCTGAATGAATGTAGTGTATTTGCACCTACTCGAAGAACCTACCAGAAGATTCCAAAGTGACATCTGGAATTATCGAGAGAATGGTGGCGTCATCACAGAACAATCGAGATCTGTCATTTTTAGGTATAAAAGACCGATTGCATTCTCGGCGAGTAGTTCAGAAGTTCAGAAAGTTCAGAAAGTATAGAAAGTGAGGTTAAGACTTCCAAGATAAACAAAGTGATAAACATTGTGATTTTAGTCAGTAAAGTGTATTTAAATTAATAATAGTATTGTGAAGTATCCAGTAAATATTTAATAAAGTGTGTTAGTGGACATTTCTTGTTATAATTTTTGGAACCCACGGAATTTGCAAGGGGTAGTTTCCTAAGGGTGGAAACACGTTACAATATATTTATTTATTTTAATATGTCATTAATTAAGTTTGTTCGTAATGTATTCATTTGTCCTCGTTTTTAAATTTAATTTTTATATTTACATATATTGTCTAATTTTATATTATTCAGTCATATTATTTTATTGTATTCTATATTATATCACATTAACTTTTTTGACGTGTGTAAACACTATGTGTATCTGACACCAATAAAACTATCTATCTATCTATCTATCTATCTATCATATTCTGAAGAATCACTATTTCTCTACTACTGTTTAACTGTTTCTTCAGTTTTCTATAAAACGTGGATGAGTGCTGATAAACTTTATTTCGCTTTCACTGAGCATTTCAGATGCCGCCATTTTACTCAATGCCAATAATTATATAAATTGTCTTAAAAGTTAATATTACTCTATAGTAGATTTTCAAGGTATATGTAACTTTTAAGTCATTTTCAATTAGTGGGGAGTAGTAAAGATAACTTCAAAGCACCTATGTTCGTAGAAATAACCTCATGTTTACTCGAGATGTCACTAATAAGTTAGACTACTTTCAAGTGGTCCTTTGGTAAATCTGTGCAGTCGGCATTACTACCAATTTTCACTTTGCAGTTGAGGATGCTTCAAAATAATGGAGAATAGTATCCGCGACGTTGCAGATTCTCCAGCAGTTACTTGAAAGTGTTATAACTATACAGTGCCTAAATTCAGTAGAATCTACTTAATTGTCACTACAAATGCATACCACAAAGTGAATATTACCCTGACGTCGCAAAATTAGTAACAGTTATGTCATTCCTACTATATTAAAGTTCCGATGCCTCAGATGCCAGTTCCCATCACTTTGAATGCTGCTTGGGTATGTTCGCCAGGCTGCGAAGACTGAAAGTCATGGTTTCGGTTTTGGATGCGTTTAGACATAATTTGTTGGAAGCAAACCAGGATAGGGTGTTGGCCTCAATTATAGGGATTTCGCCAAGCAAGTGCTCGAAGTTGTCATTAGAGATAGTCAAATTAGTGTCGTCTGCAAACAATATGGCGAGAACATTTTCGTTTATTGAGTTGGGGAAATCATTTATGTAAATTAGGAACAGTATGGGGCCCAGGACTGACCCCTGGGGGACACCATGGTTTATTTTTCGCATACTGGATTTGTTTCCATTATATATGACAAATTGTTGTCCATTTGTTAGGTATGAACATAGGAAAGAGATGGTATTTTCAGAAAATCCGCAATATGTTAGTTTTTTTAGAAGTATGTTGTGGGACACCTAATCGAAAGCCTTGGTTAGGTCTAGAAACAAGGAACAGATGTATGTTCCGTCTTCAAAGCCCTCCTCCTTTGATAATTTGAATTAGTAATTTATAGAGGTCAAAAATGAACCGTTACACTAATGCGATGTTACATACGAGATGAAACATGATGGCTTAATGTCATGGTCCAATGATGTCATTTTATGACATTCGACGACATTTGTCTGACCATGCGTAGGATATATTTAAAAAATATAGTACTACAATTAAGTGCAAAATGACGTGATTCTCAGGAACTCTAGAGATGCTGAGATCCTGATAAATCACCAAGTAATAAAATGAGTTCAATGGATTAGTAAGCAGCCACACGGTGGTTACAGAATAATAATGATCTCTAATCTGCCTGCCCATTAGTTCCATGCAAATCACTATTCGATATTTTCATAATGCAGTTCAAATTATTAAATGGTACATCCTGCCTGAAAATTACTTTCTAGACTAATATTTGATCATTAAGCTGTTTTATAATTTTAAAATCGAAATTAACTACCAAAATGCTTCATCTGCCAAGGTAAATTAAATAATAATTTGCACACAGCAAACATCTCTAAGTAACTTACTTGAAGGTTCCTGTCTTTGATTTTGTGTCGCGTGCATAGTATTTGCCAGTTCAGCCGCACTTCCTGGTATGATCTTAACACATTGCGGATGTAAAGTCCAAGCGTGTCCGTCCAACTGTACTCTCAAATCCCCATCCGAATAAACCTTTAACACTTTTCCTAACTTGCCGAGTGACTGCAAAAGAAGAAGCAGTTAAGAAGTCTGCAAGATGTCAATCGAAATTATTCTTACATTTCTCATAATTTCTATCCATTCACCATGTCCCTTTTGCAGTTCTTTAACTTTTTCGACATCTGTTATTAAGCTAACGATATCCCCTACTGCAAAACTGTTGACTTTATGTAGGGCGACAGGGTTGAAAGTCCACCGGTTATTACATCCTTCGTATTGAACTCTGATATCTCCTTTGTCTGTCACACGATGAACTGATCCCACTTTCCCAATGTACTAAAAGCAAAAAAGATTTATTTAAACACAGCATCGAATATTTTGAGGTTGATATAATCCCATAAATATAAACTGCTGCCCAAGGAATTACTACTTCCACATCCAGATTTTCTATTGTTTCTCACAACGAAAAAAATTTTGATACCATATTTGCACTCCACTAGTGAAGATAATTGTTTATGGAACTTTAATAATATAATATTTGAAATCGTCGACTCCAAAAACCCATAAAACAATATGCCACATTGGTAGGGGCGTGGGGGTGGTTGCAGTAAAAGAAATTGTTGAGGCTTTTGGTTCTTGTACACACACTAAATCACAATTTGATTTTACTTGCTTGATTTACCTATTTACCCCTGTTTACCGCCCCCATATGAAGATTATTAAGAGATCTAGTGTTATACACTTAACTTATAACTTTTTTTTTCCAGTTTGAACCACATTAATTCCACATCCAGTGGAAGTATAGTAACGACAAAAAATTTTTAAAAAATTTTTATTGTTCAAATAGACTTAGAACGTCATGAAATGTCGAGATTTTAAGTTTAAGCAAAAAAAATTCGGTCTGTCTGTAACTTTTTTTTGTGCGCACGATTACTCTGGAACCATTTAAGACATTGAATTGAAATTTGGTATACGTATGCATTTTAACAAGATCTGGAACTAGATTATATTTTGATCTTATTCCGTTGAAGAGTTGGGGGGTAAATTGGGGTAAATAGGTAAATCAAGCAGGTAAGAGTCCATAAAATTGGTATTTAGCATATATAGCTAGCTAAGCTAAGGTCTTTGTTGGTAATAGCCAACCCCCACTCCATTATTAAAAGGGGTGAAAAAAATAAAATTGTGATTTAGTGTATGTACAAGAACCAAAGGCCCCAAAAATTGTTTTTACCTCGTCCACCCCCACTATCACCCCCTTCCAACCACCAATATTGTCCGACAAAAATTTTTGGGCAATTTCGTTGTCCGACACCTTAAAGTTAAGGGTTTTATGCAACCCGTTATATAGTTATTACCTCATGTCGGACAAAAGTACAAGTGTATTACATGATTTGATTCTTGATCGATTAATAGTTGTTCGACAAAATTACTTGGTCTGTTTAATAGTCGGACAACAAAAGAAAATTTTCAAAAACGAGTACCCTTACGTTTAAATACTTATTATTACATGTATAATTTTATTTGAAATAATTAAAAATAATGTGACATTACTATTATATTTATCTAATATATAAAAATCTCGTGTCACAGTGTTTGTTATCGAACTCCTCCGAAACGGCTTGACCGATTTTTATGAAATTTTTGGTGTATATTTGGTAGGTCTGAGAATAGGTCGTAGGCTATTTTTTATACCCCTAGGTGATAAGGGTGGCCCTATCCAGAAATTTTCTTTTAATTTTTTGGACAAAAATTTATAATTTATATGGCAAAACAATGTTTGCTGGGTCAGCTAGTTAACATTATAACAATTATTATCATCATTATTAATAATTGTACAGAAATTTTTAAGTTTTTCAAACGTGGTATGTTCGAGTATGTAATTTTTTGTATCGCTTTTTTCTCGCTTTTTTCTCATACTTCCCGACTAGCTAGGAGTTTGGCTAGGAGAAATTTTAGGAAAAAGTTGCCTGTGTATGACAATATAACATAGTAAAAACTTGATATTCTATTGCAAAATGATAGCACTAAAAATAATAAAATTTAATTTTTGCAAAAATGCTAAAATCGCTTCTAATTAAGCTGGAGAGCTGAAATTTGGTATAGGTACAAGCATACTTAACATGCCGAACAAAATTTGGCAAAAATAATTGGTATATTTTAATTGTTTAAACAAAATTTTTGTTCAATTTTATTGGACTCTTAAAAACCCGTAAAATTTTTAAGATCACACTGATTTCTATACAAAAACAAGTGCAGATGACCAAGATATATTTCATTAATCTTTTTTATTTTGTTTTTTTTTTTTGGACGTACAATTTTGAATCTGGTTATTTTTTACATTATATTCAACTAACAATGTAACTTTCCACTTCCGCTTCATCTGCAGTTCCCGATTCGGTGCTCGGTTCCCAATCATCTTCGTTGTTGGAATCTAAAATCAGTATTTTATAAAAAAAAATATCAATAATAATGATTGCAACGCAAGTAAAAAATGTCATCGTGTCTTTAAATTGTGGATTCTCATATTTTAGATGAAGACACAAAAAACAATTCATTTTGCAAAACGCACACAATCACAAATTCAAAACGACTTTGCTCAATTCACTTTCGTTTCAATTTATTTTCTTCAATTTTTGGTGCACAAGACGAGTGTATTCTTTTGAAACTTCCAAACTGAACTAACTTGCTTACACGCTTTAGAGAAAAATAGAGATAGGAATAGAAAATAAGAGAAAGAGCGTGAAAATGAACGAGAAGGGAAATGTACAAGGTCGAAAGATGCTCGACGGGGAGCCCGCTCGATGTATACAAAACATGGAGTTTGGGCAGTTTCTTATGTATATATTCAAAAATTCTAAATTACTCTTAATACATTTATTTTATACATTGAAATTATCATTGCATTTAAATTATAATTTATTTATTTAAATTATTAAAGTCTTGCAACGTCGTATGTAACTCGATTTTAGAAAATTTTGTTTTTTCAATTTTTTCCGAAAATCCCCAAAATGTTTGTCGGACAGATGGTTCAATGTATTGCATACATCATTACAAAAAGTACAATATAAAAGTTGGTAGTAACTATATGGATTGCATAAAACCCTTAACTTTAAGGTGTCGGACAACGAAATTGTCCAAAAATTTTTGTCCGACAATGCCACTTGATTTAAAATATTTTTAATAAGCTATCCTGAAAAAGTCAGCTGTGAGGTAATAATATATTTTTTTTTATTTGAAACTTCCCCGTGTTGGGGGTGTCGGACGTGTCAATTCATTTTTCCGACACAATGTTTTTCTTTTTTTAAATAAAAAAAAACTTGCTGAGGTAATAAATTTTTTTTTGCACCAAATCCATAAGTTTGAAGCGCTTCCACGAAAAAACACCCCGCTACCGAAATTTTTCATAGAGGAAAAAGTTGTCCGACTTGCTGAGAATAATACGTTCACAAAGTTTCAGCAGTGAGGTAATAATTTTTTATTTTAGGCCTGGGCTCGAGGTCTATTATGCTCATAGCTCTATTCTGAAGTTTTTGCAATTCATTTTTACTGTATTGATCACGTAAATAAAAAACAGTAGCACAGCACAAACTGAGACGGAATTACTGATTTGTATACAGTGATTCTCGTTATTAGATTTCAAGTTAACAGATATTCTCGAAATGTAAAATAATTTTTTTTTTAATTTTTTCTTTATATATTCCAAATTGTTTAAATAATAAAATACCTATAATTAAACCTAAATATTTAATCTGTTCAACTAATTCAATTGGTGTATTATCTATAAACAAATTAATATTATCAATGTTGATGTTGCTATATCTAAATCTATTTGTAATAACCATTGCTTTTGTTTTAATTAGATTTAATTTGAGTTTGTTGACTTTATAGTAAGTTTCAATGTTGAATAATTCAGTATTAATTTTATTAACAGCAATATTAAAATTGTAGTCACAGACAGCTAATAAGGTTTCATCTGCACACAAATTTAAAAAAATCACAATAAAGCTGCTAATTTATGTCATTGATATAAATAAAAGGAGTCCTAAAATGCTTTCTTGCGGAAAAGATCAACATCAAGACTTGCAAAAAATGTATTGTTAACTTTGGTGATTTTTCTCTTGGCCAAATAATTTTTTAACCAATTCAAAATGTTACCTTTTGTACCATTAGGGCCAGTTGTACGAACTAAGTTGAGCCAAGTTCTGCTTGATCCAAGATCAAAATTCATGGTTACGATTATTGTAACAATCGTAACCTTGGCTTTTGATCTTGGTTCAAGCTGAAGTTGGCTCAACTTAGTTCGTACAACGGGCTCTTAGTATCATACAGTTTATCCAACAATATTTTTCGGTTGATAGTTTCAAAAGCTCTTTTTAAACCTACAAATACAGCTATGACATATTTTTCTTGATCAATAATCTGAACCCAACTAGCAAGTGTCAGTTGAAGTGCCGATTCACATGAATGCTTAGCTCGAAAACCTGATTGGTTAAGTTATTTGAATTAAAGTAGTCAATCAATTCGTTATAAACTTCTTTTTTTCAAAATTTTTCTACATGGAGTGTCTCAGGGTCTCGAGACCATTAATTACAAAACTAATTTTAATTATAATTCTAGTTGAAATTTAAACAAGGATATTTAAAAATCTGCTATTTTTTAATGGAGCAAATAAAACCTACTTTAACACGACAATACAATTCCCAAAATATTCATACCTCAGCCATTCTAGGGTTCCATCCACCATGTCCCTGTTGCATCGCCTTGAGTTGATCGACAGAAACAGTGACTTGAACTTTGTCACCAACTCCAAATGGTGGTGGTCCTGACCTAATTGGGCGTACTACTGTTTGCTCTATGTTTTGGCCTGAAAACAATTATTATTTAAAAATAAAAAAAGAAAGCACGGTGTTTGTGTGTTTAACGCCTTGAGTACCGCTCTACATTTTGGAATAAAGTTAGGCACGAAATATTGTGCCGCATACAGATGCAATAGGACTAAAATCCGATATTTCAAAGCGGTATGTTTTTCAGTCTGGTACATGACTCCTTGCACATTATTAGACGCAGGACGAGAGCTGGAAATGACTGCGTAATTATAATAATCCATATTTACTATTGCTGTATGACGTAAGTATAAGTAAAAGGGCAATTGCAATGAGAAGGTTGTTGATTAGGTAAAAAAATCAAGGTGATTACTGTAATTATTCTAGAAGACCTAGCAACAAACGAATTAAACCCGTAATTTGTTCTATGAGCTGATTAATGAAATGTGTTAACTGATCGGGTAGTGCTTGGTGGAACAGGAATGAAAAAAATTTTCCAGCAAATGCGGACAGAAAACATTCGAATTTATTATGTGATATAATAGTTTAAGATGTGTATGTTTCCGGCAAACTTCGAGAAAATTGATATGAAGATCATTTTCCGGAGTTGCATAATCAAGATTTATATTTGATTTAAAAGCGATATAGCGCAAGAACACTGTGCACATGTGCAGAAGCGAAAAGACGATGTAGCTTAGCTTAACTCCGTTCATTCCTGGCTTATGTACAAATGAGCGAATCCAACCTTGCCCAACCTGCTCGGTTGTATATACAAATGAGCAGAACTAACCTAGCTACTACTACTTACCCTTATTCATAAAATCATTTTCTCAAACAAGGCTGAGTGAGTAGTTTCTTAGCATGGAACACGTTTATGACAAAGGGCTTTCTAGCCCTGATAGATGAAAAGCACAAAGCTTAAGCTCAAAGCACAATACGAAGTTCAGTTTTAATCATCATTAACATGTACATCATAAACAAGTAGTGGGGGGGGGGGGGGGGCTAGGTTAGGTTTGCTCATTTGTAACTCGGCTGCGAAAGAGCAGATACTAGCTAGGTTAGTTCTGCTCGTTTGTATATGCAACTGAGTAGGTTGGGTGAGGTTGGATTCGCTCATTTGTGCATAAGCCAGGAACGATAGGGGTTAAACTAGGTTAGGTTTCGCTACATCGCCTTTTCGCTTCTGCACATGCGCACAGTGATCAAAATTCAGCGTAGATGGTATACATCCTACTGTTCGTTATGCACGATTTCATCATTTTGCCATAGGAAATGTGCCTTAGAATTGTAAAAAAACGAGTTATTTCACATTTATAGCTACTATGCGGACTGGTAAAAATTCAGTGAGAAAATGTACATTCTTTGATTACTCACATTCGTAACAATATTGCCCAGTTTTATTATAAACCATGGATGATTTTTTGGAATTTTATCGCTTCTGCGCATGCACCAACTGGTCCCATGTGGTTTCGTACGAAAAAATCCTCTTCATGAAGTATTTAATAATATATTGGAAAAAGATTTAGCATACTGGAAGGTTCTCCCATCGCGATCTCGTTTTCAATGAATTTTAAAAAATTTCGTTCCGAAAGAACTCGTTTTTTAACATAAAAACGGATTTATATCAAAATTCTAACGTGACCCGCCCAATCGGAGCCCGTATTCGGATTCAGGGCGTCAAAATACATAAGAGTGGCCTGGTCAAATAGGCATAACTTTTTTTTTGTAAACCTGTGTAATAAACAAGACAACTTAAAAATCTTACCTAATACTGGAAGATGTTCTGGATAGAAGTGACCGCCTGAGGCTGATTCCAAAAACTTTATATCACAATTTCCCTTATGTCCTAATCTATATACATTCGTATTGCCTGAAGACCATTGTACATTCGCTACTGACCTACTGCTCTCGTTATCCCAGCCCCTAATATCCAATACATGACCAATTTTTCCTTAAAAGCCATAATATATTGTCATCCACGATTTTAACTATCTATGATATTTTTGCTAATAATTCATTACCTTCTCCACCGTCTTGGTTGCCCCACTCCCAATTGAATCCCCGGACGACTTTGGCTCCAACATAAATACCTTTTAGTTCACACTTCCTGCCATTTAACCGTGGAGGAAGATCAATTCTGAAATGTTAAAATATATAAACATTCGTGTCATTTAACTAGTTTTTTTATACAGGGTGTGCTGTATATGTACAAATATTTTGCAGGATGATACGTTGGTCCAAAAGAAGTAAAAAATCCTTATATTTTTTTTTCTAGCTCAAACCTACTTTTTTTATTTAAAATAATTAGAAATAGGCAATATTTTCAGTTTAGACAGTACAACTATAAGCAGAAGACGGCAGAGACAAGGATATCATGCTCACTTATCATATCATAAAATAGAGAATAGAGAAATAGGAAAGCTCTTAAAAAGCTAGTCAATAATAATAATAATCAAGACATATTCCAAAATGTCTAAATTTTGGAACTGGTGATGATCATAAAGTCGTCTGTGGCAGTATGGAGATTGCACATAATTTTAATGAGTATTTTGTTGAAAGTATTGGTAATATTGTTCAAAGTATCAATAGTACTGAAACTTGGTCTAATTTAAACAATAATTTATATTTAAAATTCGAAAGCTTTGAAATGCTTTCCATGCAAGACTTACGGAAAATAGTTAGCAGTTTAGATAACAAATTGTCCATACATGAAACATTAAACTGTAGAATAATTAAACAAATATTTGAAACTATTGGCCATTTTATATTAAACTTAATAAATAAGTACATCTCTTAATACTGGTAAAATTACAAGCGCTAAAAATTAGTAAAGTTATTCCTATCCAGAAAGTAGATAACACCACAAAGACTAAAGAATTTCGTCCAATTAATACCTTTCCACCAATAGAAAAGCTTATAAAATTAACTGTCAATGAACAATTATTGCACCATGTTTCTGTGAATTCAATATTAATAAATAATCAATCCGGTTTTCGTAAAAATATTCATGTGAAACAGCATTACAAATCACACTATGCAACATCAAAACTAGCTTAGATAACAATAAATATGTTATAACTGTATTTTTGGACTTAACGCGAGCCTTTGTGACAATCGACCGAAAGATATTGTTATCAAAGTTAGAACAATGTTGTTTTGGTGGTAAAGTACTTGACTGGATTTGTGACTATTTAATAAATCGCAAACAATGTGTCCGCTTTAATGGTAAAATATCAAATGAAATAGATAATGATGTTTGAATTCCACAGGGTAGTGTGTTAGGCCCCCTTCTGTTTTTATTATACATAAATGATATTGAACTATTTGTAGAATGTGAATCTTTATTGACGACACCTTAATAGCTTGTAGTGATGATAAATTCATGTATACGTAACAGAAAACTAAGTTAGTCTTCTGTTATTTACCAGTAATATATCGAGTTTCTTAACCAATTTACACTCTTTTTCTTTATTTGTCGTAATTAGTATGTAAGTAAATACATTATTGTTTACTGTTACCCTGCTGTTATAATTTCTGAACCTACGATACAGGATGTTTACTAAGGGGGGGGGTGTAAGCACGTAACGTTATCTTTGCCAATTTGACTACGTTTCCCCCTTCGATAGAGTTTTGTGAAAAACATATGTTATAGCTTATTGTATGGTGTATAATTAGTTAAAAAAAATGGTGGTGGTCGTTAATGTGTAAGTACGTATTTAAATTCTTTTAAAAATCCAAAAGCATAAATTTTTGTTTCCTTCATGAAAAGATTTAGTGAAAATATCATTGATAAATTGTCTTGAGTAGATTTACAGTCTATGTGAAATACAAGCAAAATGGTTCACTTGATTAAGAGAAAAAAAGATTTTTCGGATTTTCGAAAAAAAAAAATCCCAGATATTATGAAGTTTTTGAGGTCAAAACTTTTTGTGGTAGTATCTTACGCAGATATATCACTGGAAGGAACCACACGCAAAAAGGTTGCAAAGGCACGGACACTTATCTTAACCTAGCATGGCCTTTATCTTTGAAATCCCAGCTTGGCAGCAGAGGAAAGAAACTCCAGCAATGTTCAAATAGGTCAGGCGGCACGGCACTTATTTGGCATCTTTTAAAAGCTTTTTATATCTCATTATCAATACAATAAAAAGGGAGAAGTAGGTCACTAGAAGACATTGAACTGGGCTTTAGTTTGTCTGGCTATACTGACCTACTATAAGTACTATATTTGCCTGAAAATATAGTATTTTTAGAAAATAATTAATTTAAGCAAAACCGTTGGAGTAAGGCAAAAATTTTACAAGACTTTTTTGTTTCTTTTGAGTCAATATATTATCATGCAAAATATTTGAACGTATACACTAGGGTGGTCCTTATTTATACTTGAGGAAAAAAATATTTTCGAATTTAGTTTGGGCCACCCCCCACAACAGTTTCAATTGCTAAAAAAATAATGTGAGTGAAATTTGAGCGAAATTGGATACGGGGAAAACGTGCCACCCACCACCCCTACATTTAATATTTCTTGAAATTCCCCACATTGTTATATTTGGTTTTTCTAAGTAAACAATAGGTATAATTGACATCCTGAAGATAATTTATACTAGTTTAGGAAGAGGAAAGCGAATTCTAAACACTACCCATGAAAATATTGACATTAAAATTCCCTAATCCTTTTAGGATTAAGGAATTTTAATAGGTGGTCGCCCGCAAGGCCCTAGTTTTAAGATCTATTTCCTCGAATTTTGTCTCTGCAGTAGGGTTGAGTTTCTACCTGAATGGCATACACCTTAATCCTCACTGTAATTTTACCCGACCTGTATGGCAACAAGTGCGTCAAAGCATTTCAGTACCTCATTATCAGTGAAAAGAGCAGCACGCAGCACAATGTCCCGCCAAATTAATTTGCGTGGTCGTGATAGTGTTTGTTTGCTTGGTAATATTTCAAACAAGATTACTGGAAGTAAACTGCCTTCTAATAAACAAGTTTTGAGTGTACTTTTTTTAACTTAAGAGACGTGAAGCTGAAGCCAGACTTGTAATACAAGAAGTTGTGATTTTCTGGGAAAAGGCAAGAATTCCCACTAGAAAACAAAACCACTGTATTGATAAGCTAGTATCTTTGTATGAAGAATGGAGGATGCTTCAATAAAGGTGTAAGAAGCAGACGAACTTTCAAAAACAGAAAGAGGCAAATTTTGTAGCAAAGTTTGATGACTTACTTCTTCGACATAGCCCACGAAAACGCGCTTGAGACGACAACAACGGGAAAAAGGTCGACCAGGATTTATGTACGGTATAGATTATGAATTAGAAGGCAGAGAAAGAAGAGCTGAAAAACGAGCACGCGAAGCTTCAGAAAGAAGAGAACGCAAGATACGAGAACTTGAAGAAGCAAGTAAGTATCAAAATTAATAGTATACAGTGTGACCCATCTCAAGTGGAAACACCTTTGTAACTCAATTATTGGTCACCCAATTTCAACCAAATTTGGATCGGTATCAAAGATCTTTAATATTTCTTTTTTTGAGTAAAACAAAACTTATTTGTCAGTCAGTCAAATTTTTAAGGCCGAGAGTTTTCTTTAAACGCTTTCAACAGTATTGGGCTAAGATTAACAAACATTATTTTAAGTTCGGATTTGAAGACGGATATGTTCTTCCATTTTTATATGATACAAAAGAGGTAGTCACATTTGTGATATCTGCTCTGGAAAATCCGCAAAAGCAGCCTCGAGAAGATTATAGAGAATTTTTGGAGTTGTCCAGAAGCAGTTGCCTTCGCATTCTTCGATTCAAAATTGTCAGAGGAATCCAAAGTGAAAATGGTTGAGAAAGAGGATCAGGAAGAAGAAACATTGGATGTGGAAGAAGAATTATCGGATGTGGAAGAAAAGCCATTAGATATAGAAGAAGAATCATCATATAGTAAAAGTATCAAGCGAAAAGAGATAGGCGAAAATGAAATTCCAAAGTTTGTGGAGAACACATTTATTGAAAATTTTGTTATTATCGAAACCCGAAAGTTTTTCAAACGATTTCACCTAAATGATGACTTTCTTGAAACGCACCCTTCAACTTGGTCTAAAAACGATAGTTTTAACAAAGGGTTAAGTTAATGACAGATTACAATAATGTAATAACAAAAGATGAGGAACAAAAACAATTCGTCTTGCAAGTTGTAAAAGATTATAGAACACGATTTCCCGATTTTGAAAAGGAGACCTTATCCCAAAAACTATAATCAAATTAACGACTTTTCATAAATAAAGTGATTTTAAGTATGTATATTATTTATTTTCAGTCACTACTAACTCAATTGTCAGTAGCAAGCTTTGAAAAAATAAATATCGAAATTTATTAGAATTTATTTGAATCTCCCAGAATCAAGGGTTGGGTGGCACGTTTTCTCGTTATCCGATTGAGTTCATATTTTGCTCAGAACATTTTTTTAAGTATTGAAACCAATCTAGGGGGTGGCCCGCAAAAAAACATAAAGTCGAAAAATAAGAACCGCCCTAGTATACACGAGACTCCCTGTATATTTTTGAGTGGGGGAATTTAGGAGAACGAATCAATGAATGTTACAATCATTTTCATAATATACTTTCTTTACTTCAAGGAGGTGATAAAACATAAAAAAAAACAAGTCTATATAAATGAATCTGTAAGAATAAGTTTTAATTAATTTTTGGGTTTGCTGCAATGTAAATTGAAAGTGGCTCGACATATTTTGATAACATTTTTTACACTTTTCTAACTTCAAGAATAGGCTACTTTACATCGGAGGTGGTGAGAAAACGTGGTGGAGGATGCAGGAAGGTAATGAAAATGTGAGATAATGGAAAAGTGGGATGAAGTGATGGGAAATTGCGAGAAATGTGGTATAAAAATGGAAGAAGGTGCAAGGGTGGGGGAGATGGCGAAAAAAAAGTGGAGGATTCACATGGGCATGGTCAAGTGTATAAGTTATATATCTCAATATCTCAAATTGAAAAATTCAAACTGGGACAATTTATTAGTTCCACAATTTTACTGCTTAATATGAGGGACACTTGCCAATCTAACTTCAAGGTTGGCCGAATTTTAGATTAGAAAATGTTTTAATCACACTGCCAAGTGAACTCAAGGATACTCATAACTTATTATACCTATTTGATTTAATAAAATGGGTAAGTACATTATAAGCAGACAAAAGTTAAAATTTTAGGAGAATCTGTGTTAAGCAATAACATTTATTCATAAAAAATCATTAGAAACACGTAGAAGTTGAAAATAAAGTTTCATAATATTACAATATCAATTATAAAAATACATGCTTTTAAAACGGAGATGAAATCATAACGGCAGTCTGCAGAGAAGTTAGTTATAAAACGACGAAACTTGATAGTGACGAAGAAAAAAGAGAATAACGACAGTTGAATTTGACATTATATTTAATATCAAATTCAACTAAATTAGTATGGTGAAAAAGATCCTATTGAGCAAAATGTTATTAAGGTTTTTGATTTAGCACACAAAAATAGGAAGATGTACAAATGTTGCAATATACAGTGTCTCACAGGTTAGAACGAACTTTACGTAGATTAGGTGATAAGTATATCAATTTTACTTTTAAATGTTATTAAGGTATTTTTAATAAAATTATTGCAAAATATATAATATCTATATAAATTCAATATCTATATAAATATAGATATTGAATGTGTGCTCAATCTCACTGACGTCATTTAAAAGTGATATGTGCATGTTAGAGCAAAATGTTAATAAAAAAGTATTTGCAGCTGGCAATTAACTGCAACTCCTACTCATTTGCTATTGTGGCTATAAATGTATGAGTCAAAGAATTACACTGAACAATAATTTCTGCTAATCATGATTTAACTGATAAGTAACAGGTTTACAGTTTTGATATGATTTATCTCCTTTATATTTAGATAGTGCATACATATCTAGCTGACTGATTTAATTATAAAAAACAAAAGGAATTAGGCTTGAAATGAAATATTTGCGAGAAGCATATTTTTGTCTAATTTTTAAGGGATATTTGAATGAGACAAAAACACGTACAATTTTAAACGAGGTATATAATACCTCACTCAACAGAAAAAAAAAACAATTTGAGCTTTGCAACCTTTGATACTTGATCGTCAATTGTCATGACTCAGTTTTTATGTATTTTAGATGAGCAATGGGATATTTTCCATCTTTTTTTTTTAATTTAGTTTTGGTGATATATATCATGTAATGTTATTATTTTAACAATTACTGCATAATCAATTTAAACCAAAACAATAATTTCTTAAATAAAAATAAGAAATAAGAATATGCCCATCTAGACACAGATTTCAAATGATTTTATTTGGCGGGAAATAATTTAACCAAATATAGACAACTTTGGCTTAGACTGAAACTAACTTATATGAACGCCAAATTGTGTATTTACTTTACATTATTTTACCTATAACACTTCTATTTTTCTCAATATCATGAATATCAATAAATATTATATACATGTATTTAGAAGGAATTAAAAGGTATTTATATTTGTTATTAAGTAGAAGTTATCTTAAAAATGTAAACAAAACTCACGGCGAGGATTATGTGACAACATTTCTTGTGTGCCGCCAGCTGTCACTTCTTGTCACAATACAAGTGAAAGAGATATATTGGTTAGATTTATTTGTTGTTTGTTTATGTGGCGTTTGATTTTTACTTTATCAATAAACTATCAAGATGGAGTTGAATTTTGTGAAAGGAGATTCGTCCAATTTGCCCAAAGTTGATTATGACTTGATAGATTCTTTCTATAACAAAATTTGGATTTTTGAAGGGATGGGAACAAAAATATTAGAAGCTTGCCACCAAGTTCTTCGAATATCAATTTTTTCGGAACAGTTACAAAATTTTTTTCGGAAGCACTTATATTTGTGTTTCCACAACTTTTTATAAAATACCTATTAAATGACATTATCTACTATTTGTAAATTACAACAAATACCTTCGATAAAAGAAATTGAAATGCTTCAAATCAACACAACGGCGACGTTAGAACACATCTATCATTTGACTAGCCGTTGACACTGTTGTCATGTTTTGCTAAATATGTTTTTAAAAATCTAGTCAGCATTAAAAATTATTTAAAATATTTAATAATTCACGCTTATTATTATTTTTTACATGGAGAAAATTAAATTTCGCGGATAAATATATTAAAATTGATTTAATAAATAAGCTTTACACTCCTGTTTTATTCAACTATCCTTACTAGAACTAGGGATGGAATTTCACCTTGGCAACACCACACTACACTGTTTTGTATAAAACCATTATATCAACAAATCCATACAAACTACCTACGTCATCGGCAAATTACCTATGTCACCAATTTAAAACACCTGTTGCTCCACTTAATTTAACTTCTATTTTCTCAAAAAATTGATAATTTTCTATATTATTCAATAAAAAAAAAAAAAAAATAGAAAAATACCCCATTCTATGTCCTTATTTATTAATTCCAACATTATTACTCTCATAAAACATTTTCTCAGTTTATGAAACAAAGTTCCTATGAATAATCTAAAATGTATTATTTTTCAGATATAGTGTTGTATATGTTATGTGAATCGTTATAAGATATTTTAATTTTTTTTTTTCAAAAGTGTGCAGGAAATACCTATCCATGTTTAACAAAAATAAACATAACTTTTGCTTTCCTCCTTATACGTTGCATGGCCCAGATGCATTAAATTCTGAAAATGGGTGATTTACTTAAAAATATTCATTTAGAATGTAGATTGTTTAAGAGGTCGCTTGGCCCTGGGTTGGCCTTTCTTCAGCTCGGCCTAAAAGGTCTTTTGTGAATTACCCTGCAATTAGTTGTTGTCCAGGATTTCAAGACTTTTTGCAAAGCTTGCGATTTTCCTGGGAGCTAATTTCCCTTTATCTTCACGCATTAATTTCGCCTGTTCTAGGTACTTTAGCCTTTCGGATTAGTACCTTGCATTCACAAAGTATATGTTCCGCAGTTTCAGTTGCAGCTTCACAGTATCTGCATTTGTCATCTTCTGCCATGACCATGTTCTTGAGATGATTCTCAAAGGGTAATGGCCAGTTAGAAGGCCTAGGATCAGCCTTAGGTCGGACTTTTCAAGTTCGAGAAGCCCTGTGGCATTTTTGAAAAAAAATATATACAGTCAGTAAAATTTGATAATTTCCTTTGAATATGTTGAAGTTCTCATAACAGGGAGTAGCTTTACCGAATATCAGTCCTCTAACCATAATAATTGCTCAGATCTAGCTATTTGAAAAATTTCTGCCACTAGCAAAATTAGTAATAATGTAACAACTTAGAATTGTTTGATTGGTTTTACCCAAGCTGGATGGAAGTGGGGAAATGACGCATTCGAGGGAAATGTCAAATTTATTTCACGAAAGCGACCATTATCGCTCATTTTATCATTACCGAGGAAATTTACAAATATTATCCAATTTTGAAATTTTATATAATTATATTAATACCAATGATTTGTCAATTCTAAATAAAGGAAAGACAGATAATTTGAGAGGTAGACGAAGAAATGACGGCAGATAATGATTGAAAGAATAGCAACATTTCAGGCAAATAGATAAATATCTATTGATAAAAGTTTTATCATCATAGAATTTGGGGGAACCTGATAAGCAGGCAAAGAAAATAGCTATTGTAATGAAATAATTTGAGGCATATTCATAATATCACCAGCAGCAATGCCAAATTATGAACATGGAGGTTATGATCCATTATGTATATGATACACACTTTCCAATTATGGAGTAATATATTGGTTTTCAAAAATTAGTTCGATTAGGTATTCATATTCAATGTAAAAAACACAAGAACACACTAGTAGTACACAAGTCCAAATCAGTCTGCTAAAGGCCACATTCGATTAGTAAATATCGAAGTACGGTATACACATTGAGTGTAAATAAATGATGACAACGAAAGACTCGAAAGAGGTTACTACCTGTTCTTCTTGATTTGACATTTGTTCTTTGGCACTGCAAGCTCATTCCACATACCATGCTTCTGTGTATTCTCACTGTACTTCACTACTTGTGACTGTCAATTGATCTTTGGCAACTTAAACCGACCAATCAGAAGACAATATGCAGAACACGATATCTTGCATGTCAGTTCCTAATCCATGGGTGGGATCAAAAGGAACGTATCAAGGAATTCAAAGTGATGGTTGGTCAACCAAATGGCGTATGCAAGTTAATACGTCACATTAAGAATGTCAATAACCAAACTTCCGTTATTTCATTAAGTATCCAAATATAATATCAAATATAATAATATATCCAAGTTTGTGGGAATATTATTGACGTTAAGATATTTATATCATCTTCAGAATGTTTCTTTCTAATTTGAGACACTGGTGTTTGTTTTGTAAAGTATGAATATTTTTCTCTTTTTCTTTTTTTGGTTACAATGGATTAAAGACACAAAGAAATGAATGTTATTTGATAGAGATATTCATTTTTATATAAACACAATGATCAACAAGTATATTTTAATTTATCTACATGTGAGTTAACACTTGTATTGTATATGTACTAAAACCGCTGCCCAAGGAATCACTACTTCCACATCCAAATTTTTTATCCAAGTCACCCACAACGAAAAAAAATTTGTATGTGGAAATAATTGTTTATTTAACTTTAATAATATAATATTTGAAATCCTCTACCCCAAAAACCCATAAAACGATACCCCACATCGGTAGCGGGGTGGGGGTGGTGATGGGGGGGTAGTGGGGGTGGATGAAGTAAAAAAATATTTTGAGGTTTCTGGTTCTTGTACACCCACTAAATCACAATTTTTTTTCATCCCCTTTAATAACGGGGTGGGGGTGGTAATGGGGGTGGCTAATGGGGGTTGCTAATGCCAAAACTTTTTTTGGGACCTTAGCTTTTCTTGTATATACTAAATACCAATTTTATCTCACTCTCACCTGCTTGTTTTACCTATTTTCCCCAAATTTACCCCAATTTACCCCCCAACCCTTCGACGGAACAAGATGAAAATATAATCTAGTTCTAGATCTCGTTAAAATACGTATGTGTACCAAATTTCAAGTCAATATCTCAAACGGTTCCAGAGTAAACCTGCGCACAAAAAAAGTTACAGACCGACAGACAGAAATTTTTTTTTCGTTCAAACTTAAAATCTCAACGTTTCGTGACATTCTAAGCCTATTTGAACAATAAAAATTTAAAAAAAAAATTTTGTCGTTACTATACTTCCACTGGATGTGGAAGTAAAAGTAACCCTATAAATTTCACTATGTGAAGTTGATTATGAGGATGTTTAATTTTCGTTAAGACTGAGACTAGCTTTTCGAAAACTACTATATTGTCTTACTTGTCCGTTTTTTGAAAAAGTAACATGCCCAAATACAAACATTGGCCGACATCATTTTGTAAATATTTGTTGAAGTTTTTAGTTTCGCTCCCACCTTTTTATAGGTTATCCATAAAAAATGTGTACTTCGAGCAATTATTTTTTCGTTCATATTTGATGCATACATTTTGAAATTGAGTTTGTTGTCGATTTAAACCTGAATATTTAGTCATTGTGACAGTCTTGAGATCATTATTTTTACTTTTGCAGCATTTATTTTGGTTTACAGTTCTATTGTTGAAGAAAGTGTTTTGCTTTTAACGATTATTGCTGTCTTGAGTAAATTGAAGAATTTAACGTATGTTACTGAAATAGTGCTGTGCGTTGTTTTGATCGTATATATTATAGTAAAATATTTTATATACTAAAGGCGATGATGGTGAACCTTGTGATACTCCCTGGGTTTGTGTAAATTCGTGTGACATATGATTTGATATTTTCACTTTCATTTCTCTATTTGTTAGGAATTCTATAAATGCTCTAATTAAATAGTTTAGGCAATTGTTATTGTGTAGTTTATATATTATTTCCTTACGCCATACAAAACCAAATATTTTTAATGCGTTTCAAAATACTGCTGCTAACATGTGACCAAATTTACTGTGCATTTGGATATTTGATATTATCATAGTTAAGAGAACATTAGTAGAGTTTTTATGTTTGATCGAGTTGAATTAACAGTTTTTGAATTTTTACTTTCTTGATAATTAACTCAGTATGTCTATTACAGTCCTACATATTTCTAAAAATATTTAAAGTGTATAATTTTACTCACCCCAACGAAGTAGCAGAGTCGAACCTCTTGAAATTGTGACTCAAATCGTGCTTGTCGCCATGGTAACACATATAACACAAATCATAATCGTAGCAAATGGTGCACTTGTACCTCATCCCGCCTATGCCCTGGCTGTCGCATCCATCACACACAATATTTGGATGCTTGACACCTGGAACAAGTCGTATTAGACTGCTAATATTTTCATATTGTATATTTACAAATTCACGTATTAAAATAATATAATTATTTAATTACAATCAACTCTTTAAAATTAAATAATTGTTTTAATTCAAGGTTGAGTAAAAAGATAATATTTTTAATACCTTATCTGTCCGTGACATTCTTGGTAAACACAGTGGTTAATGCATGACCTCAAAGACAATATTAGGGATGCAAGGCAATAACGAAACATTGTTTAATTAAAATATTAGCAAATATTTATCATTATAATAATATATTATAGAGTGCTCATTATCCTAGTAGGAAAAGAATTTAATAATATAAATTCCTATTAGTGTCTTTAGTAATAATACTTTGATTACAATTATAACTAAATGATGGATTTACAAGATAAAATGTAAGTTATTATAGTTTATAGTCTCATAAACAAAATACTAAATTGATAAATAATTAAATAATAAAAAAATCGGGGAGGTTAATTCAATGAGTTCAGCATGAAAATGAAAAATAAATCGGTTTCTCACATTAAGTCTTTTTTTTATTAATGTATAGTTGTTGCAATGGGCTTGTTATTTCTTTTATGGTATTCAATAGAATTCGATCATCTAGATAAGCTGTTAAAATTTCAGCATCATAAGTATATCCAATCCTTAGATATTCAATGTTAAAGATTGGGTTTCAGTACAAAGCGCTTTGCCAACTTGTGACGTCACTTTGCATAAACAAAAATTGAAAATGTACAATGTTTCTGTCATAACTTCTTTGTTTTTTATGCTATAGAAATAGAAAGAAAACCATTTGAAAGCCTAATTAAGAGTCTTTCATTTTTGTTCTTACCGCTTTCGACGTGAGTGCCATAGTTTCTGAGATATTTAACATTTAAACTAAATACTTCGTCTTATAGACGTTCGTACGCCACCTTTATACTTCCAGATCTCCGAAACCATTAACTCTACAGGAATTAGAAAAAAAAAACAATATGCATCAGTTTAGTAACTTTATTTGTCCTTAGCATGTTTTCGCTCAATGTAATACTGTTCGAGTTATTTGACTAATATTGTTTTGCAATACCTTTTTTTAAGCTAAAATCCCAATTTTCAAGTCGTTATAACTTAAAGACTATCAATTTTTATGAAAAGTTGCATAGAATCTTTTCTTCTTAAATTTTTATTTTATTTCACCTCCAACGTTTCTAATTATTAAATCTTGACTGTTGCCTGATCAGCATCTACAAAATGACGTCACGCGAAGCTCCGCCCCATTTTCGCGCGGTCGAACTTTGGTAATTTAAGGTTTTAAACGTACGAATAAAAACCTAAAAATTTGGAAATTACCTTAAAAAGTGTTGTGCTTTAGATTTCTAAAATAAAAAAAAAAAAATGCTGAACGGGCCTATTGCAATAGTGATCGACGTACCGCCTATCCAGGCGGTGTTGTTGAGAGGCAAGAGGTGCAGAATGTAGAGCCGGATTTAACTATATTGTTCGCTCGTTCACTTCCTATAATATTAGACTTACAATATCCCCCATGAATTGGTAACAAAACTTACTAAAATTATTTTCAAATACACATTACTAAATAAAGAAATATAAAGTAATTATCGAATTATATCTTCACCCCGACAGTATAAGCTAGACAGCGGTGTCTCTAATTGCGGTCCTGGGTTAAACAATACACTCACAAGTTTACGCCCACACGCCATGTCAGATAGTTGACATGTAATCGCCGGTACTTCTCTCTCACTTAATGTAAAAGTGGAGTAAAGACGGGAGATCTATTTACCGGTATATTCATGCCTCTCGATGTGATATTAACTACTTAGAATCAAACATTCCTAATTTTAGTAAAACTCGTTTCTAGTTTTGATGTTGAATCTCTCATAGATAGATTGAAAGCTTCAAACTCGAGTAGCTATGACAACATCTCTAACAATTTAATAAAAAAAATGTAAATATGTCATTTGTAGACCACTAGTTCACATTATAAATTTATCCATAGAAAAGGGCACTTTTTCAGACAGATTTAAACTAGCAATAGTACATCCTCTTTATAAGAAGGGGGATCCAAATGAATACAGTAACTATAGCAGGGGCGGACTGGCCCACCGGGAGACCGGGACGAATCCCGGTGGCCCGCTCCAATAGTACGCCGCGGGCGCCGGCTGCTTGGCAAGATGACCGGCTAATAAAGTAATAAGTGGCCTGCAAGTTCTAAGATCCAGCGCCGCTAAACTCTTGTCAGTCCGCCCCTGAACTATAGAGCTATTAGTTTACTTAGCAGTTTTTCTAAACTTCTGGAACTCCATCTCCAGGACCAACTATCAAGTTTTTTAAAATTTAATACATTGCTTTCTCCTTTACAACATGGCTTTACTGTAAACAAGAGCACTGAAATGGCCCTATGTAACTTTCATAATTTAATTATCAATGCGCTTGACAAAAAGAAATATGTTGTTGGTCTTTTTGCGGATTTCTCGAGAACTTTTGACTTGGTTGATCACCAATTGCTTGAATTTAAACTAGCCAGATATGGCGTCTGTGGAACTGCCCCACAAATCTTTTCCTCTTATCTGGAGAATAGGATGCAAATTGTCAAATTGCCTAGTGGAGTAGAAAGCAGTACTTGCATTGTCAGGCAAGGAGTTCCACAAGGCTCAATTCTTAGTCCCCTTCTTTATATATTATTTGCTAATGACTTAATTACCCACCTAGAGAGAATTCCAAATGTGCATGTGATTTGCTATGCTGACGATACCAATATCCTAGTCACTGGTAATAATTTAAATGAAACAAAGGTCACATGTGAAAGAGTGTATAAAGTAATAATATGTTGGGCCAAAGAAAATAATTTAATCTTAAATAAATCAAAGCTGTCTCTACCCAATTTTCACTAAGAAGTAATATTGAAGACATTACCCTTTTCGATGGTACTGACCATCCAATAAAAACAAATGATGCCAGCAAAATACTTGGTATTACTTTTGATCGGCATATGTAATGGTATCAACATGTAGATAATCTTTGCATGAAATTAAGGACCAGCTGTTATGCTCTTAAATTTATGTCTAAGCACTGTAGTCAGGATGTCCTCAAAACTTTGTATTATGCCAATTTTCACTCACATCTAAGGTATGGAATTGTAAATTGTATTCGTTTTACAAAAATATGCAATACGTATTTTATTAAACTTGGATTATAAAGAATCATGTCGTAATGCCTTCAAATCTCTGAAAATTTTAACTGTTGCTGGTCAATATATTTGTGAAGTTTGTACATATGAATACAAAAATAAATTCAGTCTTATTAGTAATCAAGTTAACCATTCATATGAAACCAGACACAGAGATCTTTTACTACCCAATTCTCATAGAACAAGTTCTTTTCAAAAGAGTTTTATTTACCAAGGCTGTAAATTTTACAACTATTTACCCGAAGATATTAAAGTCTCTGCAAGTATACATATCTTTAAATCAAAATTAAAAAATTTTTTTACTAGATAAGAACTGCTATACAACAACTGAATTTTTAAATAGTTAATTACTTTTTGTTTAGTTAACTTTCTGTTTTTTTTTTAATTACCTTTTAAGCTTAGTACTTATTATATTATATTTACATGTACTTTTTTTGACCTTTTCTGCATTGTTTCTTGTATGCATATATGTATATTTTTTTCAATGGAGAAATAAAGATTATCTATCTATCTATCGACATGTCATAACCCCGCACACTATTAAGACTGCTTCAACTATACTACTCCTGGGCTCATGGCGAAAATATGTATCACATTCTGAGGCACCAGAATTAAATCATGAAGATTTTATGAAGGGTTTGTCATATTTTTAGTTTCAAAGAAACGTTCAGTATACGGTACAGAGCAGAGAAAGGTGTCAGAGGATGGTTTAATAATACCAAATTTAGATTTTCTTGCAGAGTGAAAAAAAATTAATGAGATTTTTGAGCAAATCAATAGTCATTAAAAATTTATAATAATTACATGAAATAACATACTGTCCCATGCTATTGAATTAAGTGATAACATAGAAGCGCTATTTTACAGATGCAAAATGTATTTTTGTATTAGATTTCTTAATAGAAATATTAAAGAATCCGGTAATTTAACACAAAGGAAAATTGTCGAAATTACAGAATGATAAAATACATGTTTTCATTGATGATTGTTCGTCTATTTTCCCAACTCCTAAATAATGTTTGATAAATGTTGTTCATTTTGTAATACAATATATCGTACACCCGCAAATCGGATGTTATAAAACATTATTTTGGTGCTAAGGCTTTCGTGGAGCTGGTGATCTGGCTGCTGGTTTCCAGGTCTTCTTTCGCATAGATATGTTGATATGTTGAGTGCTTGACGTTTCGACCATCTTGTTGTGGTCTTCTTCTGAAGCGAAATGAGCTCTGCTGGACTGAACTCCTCTATTTATACAGGTTATCAGGGGGCGTGTTGCAGATTATCGCTCATGCTAAACATTGACTTCCAGGTTATAGGTAATTGTAGTTTGGTGTCAAGATTATAGTTTTTCGGATGTTTATTTATTTCAATGGCTTCTTTATATCTTCTTGGCTAATAATTCTTGGTGTTGGTTAATTTCTTTGTCTTGTCGAATTTTATCAAATGGCCGGTTTCTTCTGAGCGTTCAGCAACTGCTGATTTTGTAGAATTTCCCTTCTTTGTATGGCTAATGTGTTCTCTGAGTCTGGTGTTTATATGTCGTTTGGTTTCTCCGATGTAAACTTGTCCGCAGGAACATTGAATGCTATATACTACTAGTGTTTCTAGGTTTCTTCTGGACCTTGGTATTTGAGAAAATGTGCCACCTTCTGTTTCACATAACATATTACTTTTATGTTATTTTTCTCTAAAACTCTTCTGATTCTATCTGTACATCCTTGTATATTTGAATAGAAGAAAAGAAGTATACGGCAACAGCTTACCAAAAGTATACCTATTGATAGATAGATATTTTATTGGTGTCAGAATTCATAAGAAATGCTTACACAAGTCAGAAATTCTTGCCAAAACATGGGTCTGCAAATAGGAGACAATACACTTTTAGCCTTTTCTTTGCAGATGACCCAGTTGTGATCGCGGAAGATGAGCAAGGACGAGGGCGCCACAAGCTTAATATAAGTTGACAAAAAATTTTTTTGTGACTTGACCAGAAAAAGGGGCGCCTTTTAAAATTTCGCATGAGGGCGCTTGAGGAACTAAGGCCGGGCCTAATTAGGAAGATCAATGAAGAATACGAACACGCTGGTCTTACAATAAATCTAAATAAGTGTAAATACCTGATAGTAGGCAGTGACGAATGCAGTGACCTACCTTTGGAAAATGGGAACATTAAAGGAGTGAAAACATGCAAATACCTACGTCTTACACAAACAGGGAATAAGTAACGACAAAATTCAGGAAAGAATAAGTAAAGGAAGGAAAGCTATCGGCGCCCTAAACTCATTTTTGTGGGAAAAAGATATAAAAAAAAAAACGAAAAAGCGCATTTACAAGACCATTGTCCAAAGCTTCACAATATATGGGACGGAAGTTTGGGACCTAAGTAAATCCAATAGGAGAAAACTTTTGGCTACAGAGATGGATTATTTAAGACGGAGCTGCAGAACATCGAGAATTGAAAAGATACGATAGATAGATATTCTATTGATGTCAGAATACATTTCTTATGAAATGCTTACACAAGTCAGAAATTCTTAATTTTGGGCGAGTGTTGAAATTGTCCAAAAATATTAAACTTGGTACACAGTATATAGCAGGAGAGCCAGCAACGGATTTACTTATGTTATTTCATAAGAATGAGTAGGCGTACCCTTCTTAATATACTAAACACGAATTGGAAGGTCTGGCACCCCGAAACGGCCGGGTTTATTAAACAATTCAAATTCAAAATTTTTTTCCATTTCAAACCTAAAAATTACTAAGTGACGCAGTCTGTCAAATTTAAACCTTTTCGTTTCAAAGACCTTTTCCCTGACCGATTTGGTTGAAACCGGTGGAGACCACAAATTTTTCCCAAATTTTTATAAAAGACTATTAAAATATAACAGAGTGTAATGGAACAATACCAATATGGAGTGTCAATAGTCGTAGAATATTTTTTACTATTTTCATATTTTCTAATTTTTAGGTTTAATATTTTTCTAATTTTGACGTCACAACCTGTAATTTAAGTAGTTTGTCTGACAATCTATAGTGTTAAGAGTATTCAATGTATTCCAGGGACATTATTCTTGACTTGAGAGAGTAGAATTAGTGAGAGAAAGGAAAGAGAAAGATAAAAAATACCCCGATTCACTTCTCCTAAGCTGGAGAATAGGAGTCCAGGCGATGTCGAAGCATTCAACGTACCCATTTTACAAAAAGATTATTTCGACTTCAGTTGTATGCAGCTTGCGTAAGAGCGTATTTGCATTTGGTGTTCGACTTGAGAATTGTTTAATTTCAGTTACTGGTTATTGAATATTGTTAAAGACGTGATAATTACGTATTGTTATAATTGCATTATGCTTGTGTATTGTTTTAAACTTGTTTTTTCACGAATTACTATGTAAGTGTATTTTTAATAATTTTATGCATGAATGGCAGGCGCGGGGCAAGGGGGGGCAATGGGTGCAATTGCCCCCCCCCCCCTGGGCCTTCCTTGTGCTGTGCGAAAATCTGATATGTCTGGTCCGGCGGTGCCGCTTTGTCGAAGTCACCCTGCATGTTTTTTTACACCATTTCCAAGTAGCAAAGTAATTTTATAACGTTGTATAAACTACTATAAAATAAATTATTTATTTTACTACTTGGGTTCTTTATTAGGTACTTTTCAATATTTGTCAATTTGTGCAAGTGCCCTCCCCTTAGGGAGCTCCTGGATCCGCCCATGATGAATGGCTCATGTGAACTAAGAAAAGGTTTAAATTTGACAGACTGTGTCACTTAGTAATTTTTAGGTTGGAAATGGAAAAATCTACAATAAACTACTCATAACAATATATTTTTAGTAAAAGTTTTGTGTATGCGAATCATTATTTTCATGAAAAAATAAATATTCTAATTTAATTTTTTTTTTTTTGAAGGAGGCCGCTAAATCAGCTGATTTTTTTTTCCTAAGATGCATTTAAATTACATGTACATCGTCTATTTTTTTCATAATAATTAACGCACAACTTGCAGAGATAAAAAATGAAAACAAAATGTCATGTTTATTAGGGTACAGGGGTTACCCATGGCTACGAGGAAAACATTTCTTTTCCTATTGTCGATCTACTGACACCGAATTAGGCCCAAACGCTTCTGGGGCCATTTTACCATGCTTATTCTGCTATACCCTTTCATAAAAAAAAAGTATCGCCATCTAGAAAATTAAATTCGATCATATCTTAAGATAATTAATTAAATTATACATTAGTGGCACCTAGAAATCTTGAGTCGATCCCTATAATAAGATAGAGTGAAATATAAATAGTAAAATGATGTACATGAAAGAAAGTGATATATTAACACTGATGCCAGGCACTTCAGCGTGTTAAAAGTTCCGCCGACTACTAAAAGTAGCTAAAGAGAAAAGTGGTAAGTAGATTAAATCTGTTTTTTTTCAACTTATTATTTGTCCAGTTCTCTTCTCTTCTACCTTACACTGGCATCGACTCAATATTTTAAAACTCTTTAACTTAAGTAGAGTAGCTTCGGCTAGACTTCGCCCTAGGTATTGTATTAATGTATAATACTGAAATAAAGGCAATTTATTATTATTATTATTATTATTATTATTATGAGAGGGAACAGACATATAGATAGGCATATTGATTTACGAGCTTCTTGCCCATACCTCAAGGGTCTGAATAGGTTCAAGCTTTTAAAATTTTACCACCTACAAAGTCAGAATACAGAAAAAGATTTAGTATAGTAAGTGCTCTTTGTTCAATAAATGATGACTTCGTTATGGCTATTCTTGACAATACTAAAGCTTTCGATTTTGTTAATTCAAACTGCTTCTAGACTACTGTAACTTACCTGTTACAATTTTTGCCGTAGTCAAAAATCCTATTTTATTTCCGACCATATTTTGAGTATCACTCAGTAGGTTACAAAATTTTACCGTTCATTTAATAATAAGAACTACTGTAAAACACATCACAAAACTTCTCATTTTATATACTTGAATGTTTCTACAATACAGCACCCTTTTTTTAAATATTTACTGTACTAATTAAGAAACAAGGTTACCATAGATTTCTTTAAGGATCTACATTTACTCGAGGTCAATCAATACATTAGTTTTCATTACTAATCTATTACTTTAAATATTAATAATACTACCAAAATCCAGATGGCGTAAAGCGCTTGACAGAACTGTTGTTTTTTAAACCATATTAGCTTTCCTTGTAATTGAAACTTAATTGGTATTCATTTTACTATTCTGAACTGTCAATGAAAGTTGTGCGACTCCATTGCGATATCTCCCAGACTTTTGTCTAACTCTGTTGTATCGTCAATTACCTAGTGCATCAATAGATTTTGAGGTAAATTAGTTTTATTATTATTCTTTTATAACGTATAGGCACCTTCTGTGCTATATATTTTTTTGACCATGTGAGTATTTGTAAAATCTAATTTTGGTTTCCTTCTTTCTTATGATGGCGTTATAGTTCTGGCAGCTTAATTAAAGTAAAGTAAAAATTAAAGTAAAAATATAAGTAAGAAAATTACTAAGTAAAAGTAATTAAAATTTTTATTTGGGATTCAATCCATGAGGAGAATTTAGTTTTTCTATCTAAAAAGAAATCCTTGGATTCATTTGGTAAATTCTTCCACACGGAGCACGTGTCAGGAGGGAAACTTTTCCTATCGTAAAGAAGCCGATTAAACTTCACTTCATTTCCTAGAGATCCATTTTCATAAAAATAAATTTACACTACTAAGCCGAACGACAATCAAGCACAGGTCGAAATTTCTTGCCAACGTCTTCACGCTGTAAGCATCGAGACGACGACGTGGTCCACCAGGTCTAACGACACACCTTAGGACACGGTGAGAGTTTTGCGTAGTGTTAAATTTTGTTGGTGAATTTTTAACATCCGCTTGATGTTACATATATTTTTATGCAGGCCATGAGGTCCTTGATTAGCATAAATTTCGTTCTTATTTCATTGCTGTACATTGCTATATAATTAAGTTTATCATTTCATCTCTGTTGAAATTTGGAACATTTTATTAGTTATAATTATTTTAGATCGTAACCTTGATGAACATTTGAATTTGCTATAATCCTTTTTTTTCTACATTATTGATTATGTAAATTTGCTCACATAAATTTTAACATCAACCAGAATACTTTTAAAATAAATTTTATCTCACAATTTATTTCAATCTTTATTTTTTTTCTGAATCAAAAATTATTCCTTTCTAAATTTACCTGTAGGAGTTTTCGTCCTGGTAAAAGGGGGTCAGTAATCACTATTAAGGCTGCAGGTGGCGCCCCGGATCAAATTCATTTTTAAGCCCTCCTTTTACCAGACACGAATTGTGTGACAGGTGTCAAATAAAAAAGTGTGTAGTGCAATTTCCCCTAAGTTGAATAAGAGCCACAAGGTCGAGCCAAGGTAAGAGAACTCACGTTTAATCTCTAAATAAGAAGCTAGCCGAGAGCCGGGGTTCTTCTGGTTATCACGTTGTTCTTGGGACTTGTCCCGGGAATAACGAGGGAACTGGAAGGCTCCAAACAGGCGTTCACTCCACCCAACAACACCGGGAGGAGTGAAAACGTAACACTGGCGCCGCAACGTGGTTAAACAATGACGCCGCAACGTGGTTAAACAATGCCGCAACGTGGTTAAACAAAGGCCGCAAACGTGGTTTAAAAAGTAACAATTGGCCGCAACGTGGATTAATATGAAACAATGACGCAAAACGTGGATTAACAATGGCGTAAAAATGGCGACCACAGTGAGAATTTTTACCTAACCATTTTGGGGTAAAAATTGTTAAAAAAAAATTACTATTTTTTATAAAAGTTATAGCTCTAATAGTTATAAGTAAAAATTCCGTTGAGGAAAATTCTTTTTGTACAACCTGTACACTTTGAAAATTTAATTTGTGGGAAAACACACTTATTTCACACGCGTCACACAATCAGAAAGGAAAAAAAAGTTAACTTTAATTGTTATAGTGAGCACATTTTATAAAATGTTTTATATGGTATTTGACTAGAACGAAAAAATTTTAGTAACATACAGAGAAGGTACAGCGAATAAATCTTATTTAGAATATTTCATTATCAACCTGATAATCAGGAAATGAAACGAAAAGGTGAAACTATTTTACTCGGCATATAGGAATATTTAAGGGACATTTTTAAGAAATGTTGAAAAGTGGCCAGAGTACAAAATTTGTGCAAATTGGAGACGTTCTTGGGAAATTATATTTATTAGAAATATCATTTTATTGAGATAGCTCATTAAAATAAATAGGCAAAAAATTTACTTGATAAGTGAAATATTAAATTCTTAAACTTGTAAACTGTTACTGATAATTTTTTTAGTGATTAACTAGATTACACAGAGTATCAAAATGTCGTCCTTTAAAATAAATCCTATTCATCTAACTGAAAGTGAATTAGTTTACGAGCTCCGCATTCGCAAAGCCAGAGCTCATAAAAAACCTTTAGATATGAGACGAAGTATCCTAAAATCGCAGTTAGAAAAACATAAAGATTTATCAACTTTAGCAGATCCAGATTTTAATTTAAAAACTGAAAAAAAATTTATAAATAATACTATTTCAGACTTAGAAACTTTAATTAATCAATTTAAAGGAACCACGGATGATATTTTGTACAAAATAATCGCCACTCGATTGACCTCTCTCACAGGTAGAGTAGATCGATTTATTTTACCTGAGGAGACCGACAAAGATTACGAGTATTATTCAGATTTCTTAATCGAAGCTCAAGCATTCTGCGTGGAGCTCAAAGACAAACTCGAGCAAAATCTAATAAAAAGTAACAAGTGTACTACAATAAAAGATAGTAGTTTGCATAAAACAGTACCAGTTTACAAGTGGGGTATTAAATTCGATGGAACAAGTAGTGTCAAGGCTTTTTTAGAGAGAGTTGTAGAACTTATGGTTGCACGTAACGTAACAGAAACAGAATTATTTAACTCTGCAATAGACTTATTTTCTGATCAAGCATTAATATGGTTTAGGTCAAGCAGGGACAAAGTTTCAAATTGGCAAGAGTTAACAACTCTGCTGATAAACACATTTTTGCCAGAAGATTACGACGATATTTTACTAGACGAGATAAAATCTCGAAAACAAGGGAAGTCAGAAAATATCAGTATTTTTATTGCTGTAATGCAAAATTTATTTCGCCGTCTATCGACACCTTTGGACGATAAAAACAAATTAAAAATTATTAGACGTAATATGCTTAGCAAATATATTGAACACTTAGCATTGTATAATATAGAAAGTATTCCACAACTGGAAACATACTGCAAAAAAATTGACGAGGCTTCTAAAATTAAATCAATGTTTACTAGCAACAAACCGTTAAATTCTCTAGAAACAGATTTGGTTTACGTAGAAAACCCAGGCCCGTCTACGTCAAATAATTATAATATTATTAAACAAAAAAATTTCGGAGAAAAAAATGTCAAACCTAGTAGTTCTCATAAAAATAATTCATATCAAATTACAGAAAGCAACAATCAACAAGGCAAAAATGTAGTTTATCACAGTAGAAAGAACACAGACTATAAAAAAATAGTTACATGTTTCAACTGCAGAAAACAAGGTCATGTTTTCAATGTTTGTAGACAACCAAAGAAAAAATTCTGTTATAAATGCGGTAACCAAAATTTAGTTTTCAAAAATTGCCCTAAATGTAGGCCGGTTCCAAAAAACTAATTTCCAGGTCTGACGTAATAGGCCAACGTCACACCAGAAATTTTAAAGGCCGTACTTTCGTCAATAGTAATTATACTTGCTCCGAGAACGCTTTTAACTCACAAAATATTGTAAAAAAACCCAAAAACCAGAAATTTAATTTGTTAGAGTGGGAAAAATGGAAATTTACTGTTAAAAATTTCATGAAAAGTGAAAGTGTTGCACAAACCTTACCGGTTTTTATTGAAAAACCATTTGATAATCGACCATATATTACAGTCACATTGTTCGGTGAGGAAATCATTGCACTAGTAGACAGTGGTGCAAACATAACATGTTTAGGTTCACTAGGTACACACCTATTAAATAAATATAAAATTAAAACAAAAAAAAGCTTTAAGAAAATGGTAACTACAGCTGACGGCAAACCACAGCAAATTCAGGGAACTTGTGAAATTCCATTAGGCATAAATAACATCAATAAGCTGATAAACGTAAGCATAGTACCATCCCTTAAATGTGGTTTAATTTTAGGGAGTGATTTTTGTAAAATTTTTGGCTTAACGTTAAATTTTATTAATAATTCTTGGGAAATACTTAGTACGATAAACCAATCTAATATTTGTCCGGTGACTGAGCCGCCGAAAAATGTTGATAATAACGAGGGTTTGTTACTTAACTTATCAGAATTTCAACGACAGGAATTGAAAAAGGCAGTAGATTCTTTTAAAACTTTGTCCCCAGAGGACATAAATAAAATGAACATTACTTTGTCTGATCTAGAACCCTGGTATATTAAAATGAGAGATAAAATTTTGAACAAACCAGAAAATTACCCGCACTGGATGGTAAAAGATAATTTTATTTATAAACACACCAAAAATAAGTTGATTTTAAAAACCAATATTTCTGAGTGGAAATTAGTGGTACCAAGTTCCCAACGACAACAAATAATTTCTGATAATCACTGTGATGTAAATAGTGCACATTTCGGGTATTACAAAACATGGCATAGAATTGCCGAAAATTATTATTGGCCAAGAATGAGAAAAGATGTCCTAAAATTTGTTAGACAATGTGAGACGTGTGGTAGGGAAAAATCCCCCAACACACAAAGATTTGGTCTAATGGGCGCTAACAAAAAGGCAACTTTTCCCTTTCAACTAATTTCTTACGACACAATGGGTCCTTTACCTCGTAGCTTGAAAGGCAACAAATATTTGTTAGTAGCTTATGACTATTTTTCCAAATATGTGGTTATGAAACCAGCTAGACAAGCAAATGCACAAACAATCGTTTCTTTCCTGGAAAGCGTGATTTTAAAACACGGTTGTCCACAAGTGCTGCTGCTAGATAACGCAAGTACGCACACGGGCAAGGTTTTCGATAACTTTGTAAAAAAATATAAGATATCAAAAATATGGTACACCTGTTATTATAACCCACAAACGAACGCAACGGAACGAATGAACCGCACAATTGGCACTGCAATAAGATGCTTTCTGAAAGAATCTCATAAAAAATGGGACGAAAATATCCCTAACGTAGAAGCAGCTTTCAATACAGCAGTTCATGAGGTCACAGGGTACACCCCTGCATTCCTAAATTACGGGCGAAAGCTACCGCTAAGTGGTGACTATTATGACGATATCACAAATTTAGACATTACAGACTTATCGGAAAACCGGAAATCGTATGCCGCGGAGTTAAACAAACTACCCGAATTATACAAGAAAGTTCAGGAAAGACTCGATAAAGCGTATACACGCAGCACTAAGTATTATAATTTAAGAAAAAGAGACCAAGTATTTAAATTAGGTGATAAAGTTTGGAAAAAGAATTTTGTATTAAGCGATGCAGCAGATGATTTCTGTGCAAAATTAGCAAATCGTTATGTACTATGTAAAATTAGTAAAGTTTTATCTAAAGTAGCTTACGAATTGTCCCATATGGACGGCACCCCAGCTGGAAAATTTCATGTCTCGAAATTGAAGCCTTACCTAGGTTCAACTTCCAGTCTGGATCAAGTGTAAATAAGTCACTTTTAGAAAACTAAGTAGAAAAATTTTTTTTCTGACTTACTTTAGTAAATGATAGATTCCGCTAATTACAATTCTTGTAACTATATAATAGTTAATAAGTCCTAAAACCTACGAGCTAAAGACACCCTGAGTTGTAAAGTTTGATTTTCCAGTAAGAAAAAAACTGAAAATTATTTTAGATTTAAATGGGAACAGAAAGTTCACCATATTCCTGAGGAATGAATATTGCAACAAATTTGCAATTTTTTTTAAACATATGGCAAACACTTTTTGCATATGTATTATTTTTTGGAATTCATGAATCCATTAATTTATTGCTCAACAAAATTCCTGTTGCAATAATTTTTTGTGTACTAAACAGTGAAAATAGACACAAATATTTTCAAAATTTTGAATAAATTCGCATGGCGCGATATATAAATAAAGTCGAAAGCTTTTCTTTACCTAATTTATTCTATGGTTAAGTTCCTAACAAAGCTCCAGAAATCTGGCAAGGAACATTTCACAACCATAATAAATGTAGGATTTTGTAATTATTTTGTAAATAAATCATGATTTAGATATTAATTAGTTAGTTTTTTTTTCGAGTAGGCTAAAACAGAAAAAAATATACAAAAATTTTTTTTTCAGAATAAAATATCTTAGAAATATTTTATCATATTAGGCTTAGGTTTGATTAATTTTAGGATGCATCCATAGTTTAAGCTAGAGTTAGTAAAATGGTGAAATCCATTAGGGTTAGTAATTTTCTAACACTTAGAAAATTTTTGTACAATGAAACACAGAGACACTTATCCGTTAGAGGTATAAGATGTCTTCTGTGGGCGGTTGGGAGGTGGCCTAGGGCCTAACAAAATCGGTACTTAACACCTAAACTGATAGTTTTTGAGATAAATCAAAAACACTCTATTTTATTTTTACATTTAATAGGTAAAAATAAAATTTTTAGATAAGTGAGCAATTTATATAGGTTTTTTTTTACATAAAATAATTATTTATTTTATTTTTTTTTATCCTCACAATTCATTTTTGAACACATAACTCATTAAATTACATAATCTTAATAAATTTTAAATTTAATTCTTTATTTTACTTCCAAAAATTCATTTTGAGTAAACATAAAAATAAATACTTAGGTAATGTAGTTTCACCACATTTCTCAACAATGAAGTATACAATTTACTTTTCACGGTAAAATTTAAAAAAATGTACCATTTTTTTTCCCGAGGGGAGAGGTATTGTAACATACCTGTTACAATTTTTGCCGTAGTCAAAAATCCTATTTTATTTCCGACCATATTTTGAGTATCACTCAGTAGGTTACAAAATTTTACCGTTCATTTAATAATAAGAACTACTGTAAAACACATCACAAAACTTCTCATTTTATATACTTGAATGTTTCTACAATACAGCACCCTTTTTTTAAATATTTACTGTACTAATTAAGAAACAAGGTTACCATAGATTTCTTTAAGGATCTACATTTACTCGAGGTCAATCAATACATTAGTTTTCATTACTAATCTATTACTTTAAATATTAATAATACTACCAAAATCCAGATGGCGTAAAGCGCTTGACAGAACTGTTGTTTTTTAAACCATATTAGCTTTCCTTGTAATTGAAACTTAATTGGTATTCATTTTACTATTCTGAACTGTCAATGAAAGTTGTGCGACTCAATTGCGATATCTCCCAGACTTTTGTCTAACTCTGTTGTATCGTCAATTACCTAGTGCATCAATAGATTTTGAGGTAAATTAGTTTTATTATTATTCTTTTATAACGTATAGGCACCTTCTGCGCTATATATTTTTTTGACCATGTGAGTATTTGTAAAATCTAATTTTGGTTTCCTTCTTTCTTATGATGGCGTTATAGTTCTGGCAGCTTAATTAAAGTAAAGTAAAGTAAAGTAAAAATTAAAGTAAAAATATAAGTAAGAAAATTACTAAGTAAAAGTAATTAAAATTTTTATTTGGGATTCAATCCATGAGGAGAATTTAGTTTTTCTATCTAAAAAGAAATCCTTGGATTCATTTGGTAAATTCTTCCACACGGAGCACGTGTCAGGAGGGAAACTTTTCCTATCGTAAAGAAGCCGATTAAACTTCACTTCATTTCCTAGAGATCCATTTTCATAAAAATAAATTTACACTACTAAGCCGAACTATATCGACAATCAAGCACAGGTCGAAATTTCTTGCCAACGTCTTCACGCTGTAAGCATCGAGACGACGACGTGGTCCACCAGGTCTAACGACACACCTTAGGACACGGTGAGAGTTTTGTGTAGTGTTAAATTTTGTTGGTGAATTTTTAACATCCGCTTGATGTTACATATATTTTTATGCAGGCCATGAGGTCCTTGATTAGCATAAATTTCGTTCTTATTTCATTGCTGTACATTGCTATATAATTAAGTTTATCATTTCATCTCTGTTGAAATTTGGAACATTTTATTAGTTATAATTATTTTAGATCGTAACCTTGATGAACATTTGAATTTGCTATAATCCTTTTTTTTCTACATTATTGATTACGTAAATTTGCTCACATAAATTTTAACATCAACCAGAATACTTTTAAAATAAATTTTATCTCACAATTTATTTCAATCTTTATTTTTTTTCTGAATCAAAAATTATTCCTTTCTAAATTTACCTGTAGGAGTTTTCGTCCTGGTAAAAGGGGGTCAGTAATCACTATTAAGGCTGCAGGTGGCGCCCCGGATCAAATTCATTTTTAAGCCCTCCTTTTACCAGACACGAATTGTGTGACAGGTGTCAAATAAAAAAGTGTGTAGTGCAATTTCCCCTAAGTTGAATAAGAGCCACAAGGTCGAGCCAAGGTAAGAGAACTCACGTTTAATCTGTAAATAAGAAGCTAGCCGAGAGCCGGGGTTCTTCTGGTTATCACGTTGTTCTTGGGACTTGTCCCGGGAATAACGAGGGAACCGGAAGGCTCCAAACAGGCGTTCACTCCACCCAACAACACCGGGAGGAGTGAAAACGTAACACTACAATACAATGGTATTAGAAAAAATCGCTTGCAATGGCTTGAGAGTGATTTATTTAACAGAAGGCCAATTAGTCAGCCCCTCTTTTCTAATCTAATCAATAGAAATCAATGTACTGTTGTTCAAACTTCAAAAAACATTGATATACGGCTCTAGAACTAGGGGTTGGTAAATTAGAGGCTGGCAAGGGTGCAAGTTCTCTAATAAGATTATTAGATGAGTATCAATCAGTTTCATGAAAGGCACTTGAGGAATATTGCTGTGTCACAGTGCCTTTCCATCGTAGTGTAATTTTTTCAAAAAGTGTTTCTTATCTTTATAGAAGAGAAGCTTGTGGTACTCCGTATTTCAGTAGCAATATGTTAGAATTCCTCATGTTACAGGAAACATTTTGATGTCTGTCGGACACTTATGGCTTTATTAGGGCTATACTACTATCATCAAAATTATAATAACTGACTGAGCTTTTATAATAAATTGCTAAGATTTATGCAGTCGAAGGCTTCATAACTCTAAAGTAGCCACTATTAGTAAAAACTACGAGGCAGCGATACTGGATATGTCAAATGAAGTTAATATACTCTCCGCAAAAACGAAGAGTATATTGCATTCGATCGGCACATTTCTAAAACCGAAAATATCGCTCGTAGAGAAAAAATTTTCATATCATTGTGTTAGTGAACGAATTCTGAACAACTTTCAAAATGTCCGTCTGTCCGTCCGTCACGTTTCTTGTAAGCACGATAACTTAAGAAAGAAAAGTCCGATTGTATTGAAATTTGGAAAGTAAGTTAATGTTAGCTAGAGGAAGAACCTTATTGTTTTTGAAGAAAATCAATCAGTAAATATTTAAGAAAGTTATTAATCATTTAATTTAAAAAAAATTTTATCGCTTGTACTTAAATAGAAATCTTGCGAAATGTATCTCTATAATATATATATATTTTTTTGTTTATACATTTTACTAATTTATATTTTATGATAATATGTCTAATGTGTTGAAATATGATTCTCGAGGGATATATATAACAGACATTCAATTTTTGTAGTAATGTGTGATGGTCCAGTGGCTAAAGTTTTTTTTTGCTGCTCGCCGTGGTTGTCTGCCTGGCTCCGGGCCAGGCTTCGGGAGGCGCATAATTGTAGCTCTAATATAAATAAATTTATGTTCAGCTTCAGCTTTGCAATCCAAAGATCGTGTGTTCGAATCCCAGACAGGTCGAATGTTTTTTTTTCATATATTTTTCACAACAAAGCTGGTATCACAAAATTTAGGATGTCCAAAAACTGACATATCATGATTTTTGCTGAATAAGGATATTTTTGATTTTGTACGTGTGTTTTCGTTGTTTCGGAAGTGGTGGGGGAGGGGAGGAGGGGGTGACGGGGTAAAAAGGGAGGATGGGGGAAAGTTTTGTTTGGGGTAGAATCGATTAAATATTGTTAGTAGATACTAAAAAAATGTTTTTCAAATTTTTTCCTCAAGAAATAAAATAGGCCGAAAACCGGCCTTAGAGACCCTCCTCCTTTAGTGACGAATTCGTAATGGTTACTCATTCGAAGTTCCAATCTCAGGTACTGTTACTTCGGTGCTAGCTGGTCTGCAGTTAGCTGCATCATCCTTGCAGCCTTTTTTGTATATAGGAATCACTTTTGCTAATTTGAGAGCAGATGGAAGTCTTGTCTCTAATACACTGGTTTATTAATTTAGTAAGAGGGTAAACAATTATATTCTTTAATGCTTTAATGATCTGTACATTTATATCATAGTTATTTACTTCCACCATTCTTAACCCTAGAACGGTATCGTACGTAAAATTTACATGTGCAAGATTAATAACTTGCAATTTTCTCGACCTCCACATATGCTTGCCTAAATATCTTAGCGATAGGTCATTTACATTACCAATTTGCAAGTGCTTGTGCTAGAGGTTATATTTATTATTTTCTAGAGCTCTACACGTAAATATTACGCATCGTTACCAATACCTACTAATTAGTGTATAATTTTTACGTGTCCGATACCGATAAATGTTTACAATATCGAAACGAGGTTTAACAGATGAAAACTTCGAGGAAAGTAGTAAATTTATTTTGTTCGTTATTAATTTAAGTTACCATGTATATTGTATGTTTACTTGGCAAAATAAACCTTTAAGCAAAATATTAATTGAGTTTTATTAATTTATTTTACCGCATAAAGCTTATAGAAACAATATGTATGTAAAATTTACTTATCGATACCAATACAGTACCATAAAATATCAATACACTTCTTTAAATTTGAAATCGATTAGAGGATCAAAAAGATAGTTTTCTTAACTGTTTATTAATTACATTAAAAAAGAGGAAAATATAATGCGGGTGATATTCTTCCGAATTATCCAAATCTTTAACTTTTAAAGAATACACATCCGTTTTTTTAATCTTCAGGAGAAAGCCTATTTCTAGACGTTGAATGTGCGAAAGACCAGATTCCTAAAGACCACAAAAATTACATATTGCAGCATATTTTCTATAGTGAATCTTTGTCTGAGAGAATTTTACCTTCGTTCAAAAAGAATAATATTAACGATGCCATTTTGGAATTAAAAAGTAACAGACAAAACATCTTTCAATTAGTGCCCAGAAAAAGAACTTTTTGTTATGTACTGTGACACAAAAGTAGCAATGAGCAGCGAAGAGCAGAGCATTGATAAAAGATGTGAATGCACATAATGAAAGATGTTAGTAGCGGCGATAGTCTTTCAGGAAGGCTTTTGATGTCTTCAAAGTAGTTCGCTTAAAATGTGGTACATTATGCAAAATGTTAGATGTAGTGTGCACAAAATAGATAAAAAACTAAAAGATCTGGGCAAATTTCATCATTTATATGAGGCCTTGAGATGGTATCCTAAAATGATGATGCTTGTCTTTTTAATCCCACAAAGGAGGGCACGCAAATACTTCATTAATTTTTCGGTACCCATTTTCAATAATCCTCTTGAATTTAACCCCATTTTTACCTATGGCAAAGCAGACAAATCAAATCCAACTGAATTTGCTGCTTTGTTTGGTCAAGGTAGCGAGCATGCCATGTTTCTCACCGTGTCACTGTGTGTGTCTAAACTTGATGGCATTAGTTTAATTCCTCTGCTTTGCTCGACTATTTGTTCGCCTCTCTACTATAAACGTAGCCTTAGCAATTTGTTGAGCTTTGTTTTGAATGGCCCATCAGTGATGAACAAACGTTATTGTCTCAGCGCCTGGCACTCCATTCCAAGGCAAGTGTTTCTGACTTAATAGTTCCTTTACCAATCCTCTTGAGGTATTATGTGATACTCCGCAGGTTGGCTCGGATTTCATCAAGGCTATTTTTGAGCTTTTTCTGACCAGCTTATCTGCTTTTTCATTACCTTCATTGCTCTGGTGTACTCGTGTCCAACCCAGTTGTACACTGTTGTGTTCCGCCAGTTTCGCCATGGAATTAGGCCAGTCTTTTATCATTCTGGAATGTACCTCTACTGTATCCAGAACTGCTTGGCTGTCAGTGATGATACGGATTCTTTTGTCAGTGTATGACCTCCATCATTTCTCATGTACAGATTTCTATAGCTGTGATTTCTGCATGGAATATTATATACTTTCCAGTTCACACAGCTTGGTTTATACATTTTATAGTTATTTAACATGACATTGTACATGTGGAGATATAAAATTAGATTTTTTGTAATTAACCATCCCTGGTTGTATTTAAGGCCAATAAGCTGATTAATTTAGGCATCAGCCTGTTTAATATCGGTAACGGTTAAACTCTTGCTATTAACCAATCTGTAGTAAATTTGATTGAACAACTCTCCGCACTCCCTGATAACATGAGTATTGTATTACAAGTCACAAATTGTTAGTCTTAGACAAAACGTCCTTTGAATAAGGTCCATTACCGCAGAATTTTAACAAATTTAACAATAGCTCATGCACTAGCAAACAAACGGACCTGCCAATTGCATGTAGGGTTTAGTTATATTTGCACAAAAAGACAAATAACACTTTAAAAATTGATTGTTCCTTACCAATTTGTGCGTTATCGATGACACGTAGATCGTACTTCCCCAGATAGCCGACTCTATAGTTGGTTCGAGTCCCGTTGTCCCATTGTACCACAACCGTCTTATCCGGAGACCCAACTGTGCCAGACTTTCCTATTTCACACACCGTCCCCACATGGCCTTCGCCCCCATCTAGCAAAAAATTTGTCTTTAGAAACTTTGGAATAATGAAAAAGGAAAAACTACTCACCTTGATTTCCCCAAGACCAGTCTGGGCCTCTCACAATCCTTACTCCAGGAGTTAACATACCTATTTGATAAAATACCCAGCTGATATTCCCTTTGTATATTATGCAAATGAAAAGGGGTGTATAATCAATGAATTAAATATACAAACCATTTAATAAATTAATTTCTCCTTGGCAAATTTCGCGATTAACCTTGAAATAACGTTTAATTAATCATATTATTTTCCTCTGAAACATCTACAATTTATTGAGAAAGTTGTTTATTATTGTCATTTTGACAGTCGAAGTACATCAAATTAACTACGAGTGTCACTGACGTCAGAAACGAAACAAGTAAAAAAAAACATGGCAGAAATGGCAGAACTTCACGAAAACAAAACGGCGCGGCGGTAAACGATGTTACGATGACTCATATTCCTCCTCTGTAACAGGCCACAGCATAGCATTCAAATTCCTATGTATATTCACGTACAAAAAGTACTGGGAATTCTTTTGAGAGGGAAATATGGCTTTATTTTCGGTTTATTATAAATATTTAAAATATTATAAATGGTATAATCTTTAAATGGTTTCATGTACAACTTCCCATTGCCCCAAGAAATATAACCATATATAGTTTTTATCATTTTTGTATATAGTTAAATGCGATATTAGGGAATCTAACGACCTGTCAAAATATGGCGTTGTGGGCAAACACGGGTTTATTTTTACTAAATTCCGGAAATGTAGCCAATAAGCCAACAGAAAAAACACAAACGTTTAACGAATGAAAACGAATGTTTGCCCTCGAGGCCCACACACGCCATGTTGGAAGTCACGTGGTTTGAATTGCCTAATAATGAATTTAGGAGCTATTTGCATTGATAAACTACAATATTTATAAGTACAACAGAAATTTACAATAGAAAAAATATGTATAGTTGTATTCGTTAGAGGAATAGCAAGTATCTAAAACAGTTTTAAATATTTATACCATGTTTGGTTTTTTAAATATTTATAATAAATCGAAAATAAACGCATATTTCCCTCTCACTCTGCAACATTCTATCCTTAAGGGTGACGGCTTTGTCGACTCCTGCTAGCGGTCATCAATCAAACTGTGGAAACTAGTAAAAATTCTCTTTGTTTACACTCGCTTTTTTTTAGGTCTATTCCTTTGCACTAAAAGTGAGGCACTGAGCTGCACTAGTACAATTTTGTCTCTCTTTAACTTACAATGTCTATATTGATACCATCTCTGTCACTCAAAATTAGTGTTACACTTCTTGTACAAAGGAATGGACCTATTGCGTGTGGATATGTAACGGACTAGTCCAAAATGTAATTCTTCAAAAAACAAAACTAATCTGCCCAGAAAAGCGCGGAATGTGAACAAATTCAACAATTGCCGTTTTAGCTCGTCTCGTCAGTGCCTCATCTGCATATTCGTAGTGATGATTTTATAGTTTCCAATATTTACACCATTACCCGCCGTTTCTCCAATTTTATTTTTAGCCACCAAGGAACAACGGAATGCTTGGGAACGCTTGAAATGAAATAATAAGGACATTGAAATAACCTCTAATATTCCGTTCCACAGATATTTTTAAATCGGTAGGCTATGCCATATTTTTTCTTAGGTTGAATGTATATTGGAGCAAATCAGACAAATGAAACCCGTGAGGGTACAAACAAAATCATCGATATGTGAAAACGTTTACTGTAATATATTGTGTATTTCGGTGTGAAAGCAATACATTCCCGGACGACGATGCAAATTGTTGGCCGAGACGCTAGTCGAGGCCAACAAGCATCGAAGTCCGGGAATGTGCTTTCACACCGAAGTACACATATACTATTTTTTCTGAAATCACAATCTAATATATAAAAATCTCGTGTCACAGTGTTTGTTATCGAACTCCTCCGAAACGGCTTGGCCGATTTTTATGAAATTTTTGGTGTATATTTGGTAGGTCTGAGAATAGGTCGTAGGCTATTTTTTATACCCCTAGGTGATAAGGGTGACCCTGTCCAGAAATTTTCTCTTTATTTCTTGGACAAAAATTTATAATTTATATGGCAAAACAACGTTTGCTGGGTCAGCTAGTATTATTATAAATTGAGGAATTTGTATTAATGCACAACACTTCTTCATTACAATCTAACTGCTTACCAATAAATGCAATTTTAATGAGAGTTGATTTGTCTGCGTGTATTTATTTACTGTCTAAAATATACATAAAAAAACCGTACGGGAATGTTACTTTCCCGGCCTAGGCCGGGAAAGTAACATTCCCGTATGGTTTTGTTGATCGTTGCTTGGCAACGGATCTTTTCCGATCTGTTTTGTGATAGTTTCTTAGGATTAAAATACTGGAATTGTGCATTTTCCGATCTGAAATCGCGCCTAAAATGTAAACATTGCCGATCGATTTCAGAAAATAGTATATTGTGTATTTAGGTGTGAAAGCAATACATTCCCGGACGACGATGCAAATTGTTGGCCGAGACGCTAGCCGAGGCCAACAAGCATCGAAGTCCGGGAATGTGCTTTCACACCGAAATACACATACTATTTTTTCTGAAATCACAATCAATATTATTATAAATTAAGGAATTTGTATTAATGCATAACATTTCTTCATTACAATCTACCTGCTTACTAATAAATGCAATTTTAATGTGAGTTGATTTGTCTGCGTGTATTTATTTACTGGTTAAAATATACATAAGAAACCGTACGGGAATGTTAATTTCCCGGCCTAGGCCGGGAAAGTAACATTCCCGTACGGTTTTGTTGATCGTTGCTTGGCAACGGATCTTTTCCGGTCTGTTTTTTGATAGTTTCTTAGCAACGGACTAAAATACTGGAATTGTGAATTTTTCGATCTGAAATCGCGCCGAAAATGTAGACATTGCCGATCTATTTCAGAAAAACATTATTATGGGCTACTGTCAACAATACAGTGGCGGTGATATGTATCAGCGGGTATAAGCAAAGCTTAGGGGCCCCGGATAGTACTTGGAATGAATTGGACGTTTTGACCTGTGCCGCATCCGGTCGATCAATAAGGGGGGGGTTTGTTTGTTTAGGGGGTCAAGGTGCTCTTGCACCGCCACTGCAACAATATGAATTGAAGTTTTCTCCATGCGTGAATTTGTTTGTATTCAAGTAAAACCGCTACGGAATTCTTTTTTCTGATTTGCCGGAATCGGTAAAAAAACTGAAATGACAATTTACAGAACCAGCCTAAAATAACTATATTTAACTTTTTAATAACGCGTCAACATTTTAAAACGAGACAAAGCGTTTTGATTTTTATCAAAAGTTTGGCAAGTATATAATGACCAAAAGTAAAAATTTGCAATACCTATGTAAAATACGCTTTTATAATTTATTATTTTATGATATTATCGATTAATTTACTAAATATAACAAGTGCATACTTGCAGAATGTAAGTTCATTTCTTTAATAGGTTGGAATGGAAGAGGTGCAGTTTATAGTTATAGTTTTTCTTAATCGAAATTATATCCATCACGTACATGAGTTTGATTTTCATATTAAAACAGTGGATACGTTAATTACCTTTTTCACCTTGCTGTAGCTAATACGCTGCAAAAAAGTATGTAATACACCCGTAAGGATAAACATGAAGTGGTTAATCATTACAATTGTTAGACAAAGACGGTTAGCATGTGATGTCACCGTAGACAATATTTAACAATATGGCTGAAAGAGAAACCAATGAGAAATTTTATTTGATTTATATACGGTGCATTTTACCTATTGTTTTGTTGGAGAACTTGTAGTTTATGGTTTTAGTGTTTATTTTGGTGACTTTAGACCGTAAAGTAGCAGATATTTTTATGGGTCATTTAAATGTGTCTATTTTAAAGTAATTTTTGAGCTCTGTGTTTTGACTGGCTCTAGCGTTATTTGGCACTCGTCGTGTATCTTTCTTGATACATCCGGACCTGTAAACATCATCACTTCGTTAGTTGGTTAACCGGCGTCTAATATCCTTGGTAAATGTATCAATAAATATCCCCTAATTAGCTATTTGACTTGGGCATTTGTTTGGAGGAAGAAGATTTTGACAAGTCAGTTAATTTAAGATTACGTCAGTTATCAAAATAAACCCATAAAAAAATTGTGTTTTGGTAAATGATTAGTACAAAAAATAATTGAATATTGATACCTTTATAAGTAACATTGCACAAAAGTTTTAATTTTAGAACGGTAAATGTATTTATTTCCAAGCTGGTTAAATATCGCATTGTATTAAGACGCAAAAACAATTAACAATAACAGCAATGGATGAAGATATTTTAACTACTTTAAAAATCTTAATAATTGGTGAAAGTGGTGTAGGAAAGTCGAGCCTCTTGCTACGATTTACTGAAGATAATTTTGATCCCGAACAAACATTAACCATCGGTGTAGATTTCAAAACAAAAAGGGTAACGTTAGATGGAAATACCGTAAAATTAGCTATATGGGACACTGCTGGTCAGGAAAGATTTCGTACATTAACGCCTTCTTATTACAGAGATGCTCAGGGTGCTATTCTTGTGTTTGATGTTAGTAGCTATGCAACTTTTGCTAAGCTTGAAACGTGGCTGAATGAACTAGAGACATATTCAACCAAAAGTAACATAGTAAAAATGATAGTTGGCAACAAAATAGATGTTGTAAGTTTGCAAGAATTTTAAAAGTTGATGTTCTATTTAAAATGTTTTTAGGAAAATCGGGAGGTGTCTAGAGAGGAAGCTATGAAATTTGCTAGGAGGCATCAAACTCTTTATATCGAGGCTAGCGCCAAAACAAGAGATGGTGTGCAGTGTGCATTTGAGGAACTGGTACATAAAGTATGTAATATTTTTATAATTATAATTATAATTATATTACGGACCCTGAAATATGGAAGACAAATACTAATTTAATGATAATGGAGTAGGAATGTTCCAATACTATAAAAGTATGCATACTTGTATCAAAACTGGTATTGATAAAATATCAACACCAGTATCATATCAGGCAAAATGCAGGAAAAATGGCAAATTTGTAAATAAAAACAAACTAGATGTAAATATTCACTGGATTATTGAATTTTCCTTGGAATTTTCTATATAATTGTTGAACACATTCCATAGTATACCCTCAGTTTTTTAAAAATGACCTTTTTTAATTGCATTGTTTAGGATTGTAATATACTGCAAATTAAGTATTACTATAATAATAATAATAAATGATTTTATTGACAGGAAATTATACAAAATTTACAATATAACATGTTAGTCATTGCCTGTCAAATGGCAGAGTTCAAACGATCTGTCCGTAGGACAGGGGTTTGCTCTTCCACTCAACCATACCAAAAAACCCACTCAAACATATTAGTTATAGTAAAATGTGTTTTTAAAATGTTGAATAACCTTTTATTATTCCTTGTTTTTCTCACCGTTTTCAAAGTAATTAACCTTTGAAAAAGCATCTGGCACAGAGATGTACCGTGGCTGTATTTTTCAAATGCAATGTTTGACTGATACATAGATAATATATTTATATAAGTAGATAATATATATTTATAAACCTCAGTATGAAAATATTTATAAATTTATTTATTTGTGGCAACCAGAATATCGTTTAGTTTAAATTTGAATAAAATTATATGTATCAATTTTTTTTTTCAGATAATTCAAACTCCTGGTCTTTGGGAATCTTATGCGGGCGATAATATTCACATTGGCGAAAAAGATCATATACCCCAGTCCAGCTGCTCTTCTTATTGCAGTCTAGTCTAGAGTCATATTTTATGGCATAAAGATGTATTAGCTGAAATTCAAAATAATTCTATGTGCTACATATATATGTTTTACTCAATAATTCATATAAATACTTTAATTAATTTTAATAATTTGGTATTTTTTAATACAATTTTAGTCATATTAAAACCATCCTACTTTTAAGAGTTTTCTGTGTATCTGTTTTGTTACTTTTAAAAGGGGCTAGCAGGATAAGAGAGGGTTAGTGGCCCCAGAGAGTCATTTTCAAAATTACTTGGGTTATGACATTGGTGAGTAATAAAGTTACCATTGACACAAATTCAGCCTTCGATCTTCCTGCGTTCTTGAGATAATTGACCATATATAGGCTAGAGCGGGTATTTTTGAAAATCATTTTACTCAAAAACTATTGCAGCTAAATTAATAAAACGAAAACTTTTTGTTAGATAATACATTGTTCTATATTATATATTTTTTGTAGAATTTTTCAACTATATTTACTATTTAAAAAAATTAAAAATTCTTATTTTTTTTCATAGGTGCAATCACAGAAAAAATACATAATGTAGCTTACTATGTCTAGTATTATCACCAAAAAGTGCATTCAGATAAAATGAGTGCAACACATTTAAAAAAAATAAAAACTCGTTATGACCGTCCTGGAGTTCTTACCGCTTAATATCTCTCTTTAATATAAACTCACTCATAAACGTTTAAACAAGTAGTTATGTTTATAATTTAAATAAATAACGTCAATGCTCTGAATTACAGTTATTATTTATGTTAAGAATAAGAAATGTGCAGTACGGATAAAAATAAAAACCAAGAAAATATTATTTATTATGATACAAATTATTAATTATTACAATATAATTAATCTTCGTCGCTGTACTCATGAATAACTACGTGAACATTTTCTAATGTAAATATATCAGATAAAACTTCTGCTGGCATGAGAGAAGTAATATACGGCTGCGGCTGTATGTGAACAGCGTCCTACCGTTCTTATTTTATTGGGACAGTCGCAGAAATATCGGCATATGCTTTAAATTGTCGTTCCATTAGGTATATAATCAATGTAAATTTGGTAAGTTTTACTGTTGATATGCCTTGATCTTACTTCCAGTTTTAAAATGTTGGGCGCGACTAACAAAAGTAATCTCATCTAATATCCGCTTGATATCATTGAACTTATTTTGATTCTATTTTTAGTCTATTCCCAGAATTTTTTAAAAACGTTATCAACGTATCAACTTACGTAATTAGATCTGACTGACATCTATATTTCCATTATTAAGTTAATTTCAATAATTTACTGTCAAAAGAACAATTTAGACAACTAAAAAAAGGCCATATTCTTTTCTAAGAGTTGTACTACTTTTTTTGAAATTAAGTGTACTTACAATCTCTGTCAAAGAAAATTAATAGTCCAGATTCTGGAGACGTTTACCTTTCGTCAGGCATAAAGCTGAAAAGTATCCTATTTGATGTAAAATTTTTGCTGAATACGAATCTGGAGGGCGTATAAAAATCGGGGATTGCCTTCATCCGCGAATTTCCCCTCATTTCAGAAATCGTAAAAAATTGAATATTTAAGATATAACTTGCACTTTCTCCCACAAAAGATAAGCTAAAAATCCATTATTTTGTTAAATTGTAGCTCACAGTGTATTTAATGCAACAGTGTATCCAAAACAAATCTAATATTTATAGAAAAGCCACGCCCAACATATTAACACTGGAAGTAAGATCAAGGCATATCAACAGTAAAACTTACCGTACTTACATTGATTATATACCTAATGGAACAATAATTCAAAGCATATGCCGATATTGCTGCGACTGTCCCAATGGCATAAGACCGGTAGGATGCTGTTCACATGTAGCCGCAGCCGTATATTACTTGTCTCATGCCCGATATCTTTCTCGCATAGTATGTCCAGCAGAAGTTTTACCTAATATATTTACATCAGAAAATATTCACGTAGTTATTCATGAGGACAGCGACGAAGATTAATTATATCGTAATAATTAATAATTTGTATCATAATAAATATTTTCTTGGACTTTATTTTTGTCTATACTGCACCTTTCTTATTCTTAAATAATAACTGTAATTCAGAGCACTTACTTTATTTATTTAAATTAGAAACACATAACTACTTGTTTATACATTTATGAGCATATGAGCAAGTTTATATTAAAAGAGAGATATAAAGTAGTAAGAACTCCAGGACGGTCATAACGAGTTTTAATTTAACAAAGAGTTTTTGTTTTATTAGTTTAGCTGCAATAGTTTTTGAATAAAATAATTTTCAAAAATACCCGCTCTAGCCTATATATGGTCAATTATCTCAAGAAGGCAGGAAGATCGGAGGCTGAATTTGTGTCAATGGTAACTTTATTACTCACCGATGTTAAAACACAAGTTATTTTGAAAATACCTCTCTGGGGCCTATGACCCTATCTTATCCTGCTAGACCCTTTCAATAACTAATTAATTGTCACTAGTTCTAGTGTCATCAAAATTGGAATCATGGATATTTCCCCATTAGAAAAAGATATAGTAATTAGCATATTAAGATATGTCTTCAGGTCTACTAAGCACTCAAAAAGTGGTTTTAAATGCAAGCAATCATGTAGCATTGTCAGTCCTGCTTTTGTATTAACTGATCATGATACAAGTTTTTTTATTAATGTTATAACTTGCTTGATATTTTTATTGGTGGGCACTTAATGGCATCTAAGGTTTTTTTCTCTATTTTGAAGATTGAGCTAATACATTTTTACATTAAGTAACTTATTATGTGTTAACTATATATTAATATTAATCTCATCATTAGGTGCTGTTTTTATAATTTTACATAAAGTTTAGGATAATTAAATAATTTGTATAAAACTGAATGTATATTTTGTTGTCTTGAAACTATGTATATCAATAAATGTATATTTAACTTATAATTTGAGTTTCATATTTATTGAGAAATGTAATAGAAAAGTAGTGTATGTAGTTCAGCCGTGGATTGAATATTTTTACTTTATTTTTTTTTATTTATCAAAAATCACGTCAATACACAAATCGTTTACATTCATCAACAAGAACAGAGACATTACCTAATATTTAGATGTCAAATTATTGGTAGAAGTACACAAATTGAGATTAAAACTCTAAATAGAAAATATACTAACAATACTAGTCACATAGAACAAACTACAGTTTAAAAATCTACAGACATAAAGTATATGAAATAAAATAAGTGCATTAATCAACGTGGAAATCATTTAATATTTCATTCAAAGAATAGAATGCCCTTTTGGTAAGGTACGTTTTTATTCTTTCTTTGTATTGATTAGCGGGTACACTCAAAGAAAATGATAGGTAAATTCAACCAAAAAGAGCATATGAAATCGCGCCTATCTAGTTTCATAGTTAAATCAATCAGAAAAGAATAGTCATACAACTTTATTTGTTTTCGTAAACAAATAGTAGTTTAACAATCATATCTTCTTGTAACAAATTAAATAGTACAATGACACTTTTTTATGTTCACTAACCATTTTCAATTTAGTCTACAATTAAATAGTACAACGACTTTGTTTTTTGTTCACCAACTAATTTTTAGGTTGATCTACACTTTATCGTATGATGAAGTTTTTTTTGGTTAGCCAAAATCTCAGTATTGAGACATCAGACCACCCAAACCAAAGATTAAAGATCGTTTATAAGATCCATCCAAATATATCGATGATCCCTGAGAGAATTTGAACATTGCAATCATGTTATTAATTTTCTATAAATTCATAAGAGTATAAGATAATGCATGATTGATTATTGTCAGTGATTTGTATGTGGCGTCATCTGGGAATAATTTCTGTAATAGACTACGTGGTAAGCAAGCAAATTTTATGGCAATTCTTTTAGAACTTCTAGAAGACGACAATAATATTGGTTTGTCTACCAAGTACAATAATACAGCGAACTAATACTGGGTTAGAATTACAATTCGATAATAGTTAAAAATAAAATATACTATTATCTAGTTTAATTTGACAGAATTCAACAAAATAATAGTCAGACGAACAAAATAATAGTCTTATTCATCTATTCTTTAAGTTAATGTTTGTTTTGTTGTACGACAACTTTTTATTAATTAAAATAACAATCACCTCTTGTTTAAAAATACCATCAATATAGTTTGGTTTAACAAAATTAATGATGTTGTTAGTTAACCATTTTTTTTTGTTGAATTTACCCACACTATTTCTTTGAGTGTAAGTATTTAATATGGTTTGGAAGTTTATTATATAGTTTAGGGGCATAATAGTTTGTAGAGAATTTGCTTTTGTTTACTCGATGGAACTCTGTTTCAATCATGGTGTTATTTCTCATATCGTGGTGGTGAATATCATTATGATAGTTGAATAGATGAATATTGTCTCTTATCCATAGTAAACATTTCAGCGCATACACATGAGAAAGTGGGAATTTTTAATTCGATGAATTTTTGTTTTATATCTATGCCATATGCGATACCCTGATCCTGTGGTAGCTCTAATTGCACGCCGTTGAAGTGTTGGAGTTTACAAATTTGCTCGGCATGGGATGAATGTCCCCAAGCTAATATTGCATAACACATATAATAGTGGAATAGACCATAGTAAGCCGTTAGGTTAGTATGATTGAACTGTCTACAATGGGGTAGTTTTTTTGACAGTTGTTCTATATGTGTTTCCCAAGAAAGCCTGGAGTCTTGATGTATTCCAAGAAATTTAACTGACGTCGAGTTATCAACATCACAGTTTTTTAGTGTAAATACGCATTTCATAGTTTTACTTTCATTGAGGTGTAGTTGATTTACTGTAAACCATGAGGAGGCCTCTGATCGTGTTTTATTCATTAAATTTAAAAGCTGTTCTAAGTTGTTATGTTCATCCAGAGTAGTCATATCATCTGCATATAAAACTAGATCACTATTTGGCAGGCAGTTTGTGTTATATCGTTTATGCAGATGAGAAACAGCAACGGTCCCAGTATTGACCCTTGTGGCACTCCATATTTGATAGAACTTAAGCTAGAATTCATATCATTACAGTGGACCATTTGTTGTCTGTTGGTTAGACATGATTGAATAATTTTAGTGCTCAAGGGATTAAATCCATAAAAATTTAGTTTTTGAATTAGCGTGTAGTACTACACAATCAAAAGCTCAGGTCACAGAATGTTCCACCTTGTGGCATTGCTGCTAGGTCCATATACAGTGGCAAATCAATATTAAAGGTAAATTTACATTAAACTAATGGAGAGAGACTATTATATAACACAGATTTAAAGATAAAATATATACATAATTGTAAAACTTAAGAAGCAGGGATTGAGTATTTAGATATTCATTAGATATGAAAATGTTCAGATTAATGAATGAAGATTTACCTTCACAACCATATAGAATGAAGGAATAACATTTTTCATTCAAATAATTGATAACACAATCTCTGAAACGCTTTATATTTACAATATTTCTAATATCAGAAGGTAGTAATCGATAAGCTTAAATGGCTCTAAAATGCTTTATTATGATTTGGCATTCTTAACTCGTCACCAGGAGTGGATGGGGTCAGTCTAACCTGGCAATTTTAGATAAATGGCCCAATTGGGCACAGAACTAGAACCTCAAATTTGGGTGGACAGGATTAATTTTTTTTGCGGGCTAAGGCCTAAGGGGAAAAATCCGCCGCAAGCGAAAACTTTGTATGTTTCAAGGTCAAATGCTCTAAAATGGAAAGTTAGAAATTCAAGTTGAAAAAGCAATGAAGAGAATCCTCAAAAAAAAGGTTTCGTCAAACGAATTTTCATTTTTTTTTATATGATTGCAAAAATTATTTAAAGGTTCAAAGTACTAACACATAGTCTGACTCAACCACGGTCTAGAGCAGACTGCTACCGCCTCAGTAACATTTTCAAAAAGCCACTAAAGATCCATACCTCTTTATTAAGATTTATTGACATTGAAAAACAAAGAAGGAAATAAATTTAAATTTTTTTGGGCTTCGGGTTTTTTATTCGCCGGAAAAAATGCCTATTTACCAGGGCCCCAGAGCCACCTTCCTGACCTACATTTGCCCGTTTGCATGACTGTCTCATCCACTCCTGCTCGTCACGATTTCTAGTAAATAGTCATATCAGGTGCATACATATAACTGTTAGTTTGAAACATATCTGGATGCTTTTTAATAAACATAACAAGGGACAAAATATATAGCGATGGTGCACTTATTAGGAATCCTAATTTTTTTAAGTAAGGTTTGCAAGAAGTTCTAGGATGAAGTTTCAGTATACATCTAATAATTCTTTTTTGTGTTTGAAGTATTTTTAAAGCCTTAGTTGATCCAGAAAATGATGCAATAATTGATGATGGACTGTATGTATGCATAATACAATCTTATATTTACAATTGAAATTTAATTTTGTGTAAATAATGGGTCAAGCCACATGCACAATTCAGACTAGTTCTAAGCGTGAGATGTGGCAATCCCAGCTGAGGGATGTATTGAGAGTTATACCATGAAATTTGAAGTTATTATTCGGTATAGTTGACCTTTGTTATCTAAACTCATGGCGACTTATTTTGCTTTTGATTTTTACTAAATACCACTAGACCAGTTTTGGCACCATTGAGGTTCAGGTTATCAGAGGACCAGGCCTCCATACTTTCTACCAATGTGCATGCGTTATTTGAAAGCAGAGGCATAATTAATGCTGATATGATATCTGACACATCTATAGCAAACTGATATCAGCCATCTATCAAGTCGTTAACATATAGCAAGATAAGAACAGGGCCCAGAATCGAACCCTGAGCGACTCTCGGGTTATGACAGATGAATCTGAGTAATATTTATCTGGTTTTTTTCTGAGCTATCAATACCGAGACATCTAGTCTTTATTATTTGTGATTGTATGAAGGAAACTCTGCTTTGGTGAAGGTTGATCTGAGTATGGTTGTGAGTGTAAGTTACAACAAAATGAAACATGATTGTAGACCTACCAAACGAAAACCACTCAGAGACGTTAAGGATAGATGACTTCAGTGAAGCCATACAACCACAATCACATGATGCTGTCAGTCGTACTATCCTCCAAAGGCCAACTAGACTAAAGCATTGCATGGATCACAATGTGTGTATCTAGACGTGAATAAGAAAAGTTATACAAAAATCTACGTACATAAAAACAGAAATATGCTATGTAGAAAAAGAATTGCGAACCAAAAATCTCAATTTTTAACGGCATATCATCAAAACCTTTCGTGCAAATAACGACAGTGTATCTTTTCCATAATGGAAGAGTAAATTGGCAGTAGTAACGTCCTTGTTTAAAAAAGATCACAAATCAGTTACGATATCAACTACTGAGATGTCAATCTTTAGAAACTTTAATGCTTCTTGTTTTCTTTAAACAGACTTAATTTCATTAGCAACTTTGACTACAGTTTTGCAAAATTTAAATCAATAACAGCTCACACTAACTTTGTTCACTGCACCAAGTGTAAATGATAAAGAGTTTATGGACTCATAAAATGTATTCAAAGCATTAAGTATCTCACATTATCTTTCCAAATAAATTAGACAGATAGATGTGATACTTCCATTTATTTTCACCCAAAACTTAGTTACGAAAGGGCAAACATTTTATCACGTAAAAACAAGGATTTATGAACATATAAAACCATGACAATAATCCTCTAAATAGAAACTGAGGAACATTGTTAATTAAAATTGGTCAGTGATTCTTTCCATACATTTTATTTGTAAGAATATTATATTAAATACAAAACTGAGTTGGGTCTGATAGTTAAATGTTATTCGAGTACCGGATACGGATACATCAAATGTATTCGAATACCGCATAAAATATACGAATACTTTTTACTTTAAAAAGTATCCCAATACCCTGTATTTTAATACGAATACTGGATACTTTTCTTTAGTTTGTGAAAAAAATATCTTGTGAAATTTAATTTTCCTTAAAGCAGTTTTTATAATAAATATATGTGGTAACCATTCCGAGGAAATGAATATTTTATTTGTTTTTTTGTAACAAAAACAGAGCTCACAGTAACAAATTAATTTAAAGTACAAAAAAACTTCTAGAAAAAATAATTATTTTCCGCAATTTAACAAAAACTGAAACATGATACAGAGTCATTCTATAAAAAAAGTTTTGCTTATACTGAAAAGTACTTAACTACTTTAACTATAGTTGGAATGTCGATATAACGCACAGGGTCTTTAAAAAATAAGAAAACTTGAAATTGTTGCGAGAGTAAAATACCAGTTATTGAAATTGAAGTAAAAATTTAAAGTATTATAGGGCAAATTGTTCCTAATGTTGATGGAAGTTCAGATATGAGGTTTGATTTAAATTATCTAGTTTTTTTGGCACTAACATTAAATCAGGTTTGCAAAGTTAACTTAACAAAGTGGATAATTTATTAATTTGTTTAATAAGATGTTCATAAAACATTCACTTTTTTCTATTGTTCAAGTTACCAAATAAATTATCCACTTTGCCACTTTGTTTGGTTAAATTTGTAAAATTACTTTAAACTTAACGATGCCAAATAACAATTAAGATGAAGCTTTTGATTTTAATATCTGAATTTCTATCTTGAATTATAGTTATTATTATACGTGTAATAAAGGGCTAAACCAATCTAAACTTTATTATCAGAATGACTTGAAGACGAATATTTACTTTACTTAGTTTAAAAATATTATAATTCTCTATTCTCTATTACACCAATTAATATTGATCTATAAGATATTTTCCTTCTGGGGAAAAATGTATAAAATCAAATAACAACTATATCTTGTTGTTAATATCATGACCAACGAAATTATTTTCACGGGCGATTTGCCGGATGCCTTTGCGTTCTCTTGGTATGTTTCGTTAACATTGGGTATTTGGAGCTCTGAAGAGAGTTAGCTAGATCCTTATGTTTGAAATTGTGTTACGCCGACAGAATGCCAATTTAACTTACGTTACGTAACAAAAACCAACGACCGTGATTTGTCAAAATATATTCGAATATATTTTTTTATGGTATTCAGATACTTTTATTGTATTTGGACACTTTTGTGTATTCGGATACTTTTATCTGTATTCGAATACTTTTATCAGTATTCGTATACTCGTCAAATATATTCAAATAACGGATATTTTATTAATTTGCGTCAGATACGAATTACGGATACAAATTTAAGAAAGTATTCGAATACAGCTTTCGGGTACAGAAAAAGTATCTGAATACCGATACAAAACCAGACAAATTTATATAATCAGGTACTTAATATTATTTAAAGGGCAATAAAACTTATTACTACAAAATGTTTTTTTATTATCACCAGTTAAAAAAATGAAGGGGTATGCTATAGTGAAGCTTACACGTATAGCACATTATTTTTCAAAGAAATGGCAGGTCCGTTTTTGATTTATAATGAAAACATCTCATTTACTCGATTTAATAGTTATTTAATAACCCCAAAACTATATACATTTGCTTATCTTTTCATCATATGAGTTAGTGTTAACAATAATTAGAAATAGTGTTCAGAATCGATTATTAGAACTAAATTTTTAATATTATTTAATTCTGGCTTCTCTTCTTCTCTTAGTAAACATTCCCCAATATCCAATAACTTGATTACCTTCTTTAAGTGTTATCCAAGTTCTGCACTTTTGGCAGCCGGTTCAAAATGTCTCGTTTTCTTTGCAATAATTTAGCTTTTGTTTCTTGCACCGATTCATGTTCAGGAGCATAACAAACATGTAAAACTCCTCCATAAAATGACATGGTATCCAGTAATTTCTTGGCTATACGTGCTGATTGAATTCTACGATATTGAGCATGGTAACATTCAGTAAATATTTCTGTCGGAACATCGGATACAACATGTAGGCTTAGTATTTCACCATATTTTGTGCATAATCTCTTTAATTCATTTCGTAAGTTTATTTTAGGTACCCCATATATGAAAATATGTTGAGATTCAGAGCTCACAGTGTACACCTATAATTGAATTACATTATTAAATAAAGGTAAAGTTACATATTGAGATTGGAGTATTTACTTTTACTGCAGTTAAGTTTTTGCCTTGCCTATAGGCTGGTCTAGTCCTGCATAAATTTTCTTGTTTATGATGTTCCTTCAATTTGACTTCATTCATGATCAAATTTTCAATTAACACTGAAACATATTATTTATATAAAATTATTATTACTAAAAGTTATTGCTTATAAACAATTTATCAAGAAATCAAGTAAAATTTTCTAACATGACTTACATTAGAGAATATTATTTAGGTATTATGCAAATCACAACTTACACACTTTTTATTTATTATGAAAATACCTACTTTCTGTATATTGTTGCCCTAATCTGGGCACGCTAATATACTAGTCAGGTAAATACTTTAAAACACTCATTATTGGAGAATCAATCAAAACAACTACTCTTCTTGCTAATACTGACGAAGTATTGAATTACATGATAGGATTCTTAGCATTTTAAAGGAAAAAAATATATTGAAAATACTTAAACCATTTATTCAAATTTAATCATTCACACTTTTTTTATTTAATATGAAATTATCTACTTTCTGTATATTGGTGCCTTAATCGGGTCACGCTAATATACTTCTTAGGAAAACACTTTAAAACACTCATTATTGGAAAACCAATCAAAACAACTACTCTTCTAGCTAATACTGACGAAGTGTTGAATTATATGATAGGATTTCTGGCATTTTAAGGCAAAAAAATATATTGAAAATACTTAAATTATTTATTGAAATTCAGTCATTCACAACAATTATTGAACCATACATTCTATTTCAACTCTAGAAAAGTTGTACAAGTTTTTTCGAACTCGTTAGTTCTCATCAGTAGAGTATAGAAACATTCATTCATTATTTACAAGCCTATTCTTAGAGTAGTTGTTTTGATTGGTTTTCCAATAATGAGTGTTTTAAAGTGTTTTCCTAAGAAGTATATTAGCGTGACCCGATTAAGGCACCAATATACAGAAAGTAGATAATTTCATATTAAATAAAAAAAGTGTGAATGATTAAATTTGAATAAATGGTTTAAGTATTTTCAATATATTTTTTTCCTTTAAAATGCTAAGAATCCTATCATGTAATTCAATACTTCGTCAGTATTAGCAAGAAGAGTAGTTGTTTTGATTGATTCTCCAATAATGAGTGTTTTAAAGTATTTACCTGACTAGTATATTAGCGTGCCCAGATTAGGGCAACAATATACAGAAAGTAGGTATTTTCATAATAAATAAAAAGTGTGTAAGTTGTGATTTGCATAATACCTAAATAATATTCTCTAATCATGATAAAAGCAAATAAATAAAAAAATAAAAAATAATTAATTGTAAAAATGACTTACATTAATTCACAAGATCACAAGAATTACAGGTTATCTTCTCTCTTCTTCTTCTACATTTGTCGCCTTACCACCAATACAGGTTATCTGTTTACGCCCAAGTTTACGACATTGATTTAGTGTCAACCTGTCAAATGTCAAGTTTTGATAATAGTTACTTAACCTTCAAATAGTTTTAATGTAAACATAAAATAATTCATTTCTGTTATCTGCATAGTGAATTAAAACAGTAATTTCTTAATATGATTTAAGAATGTCTATTGTATCTGTTTTTAGTAAAACTCCCAATATTTTAAAAGAACTTGAAAGAGCTTTACCAAACGTTGTCTTTCATCAGGTTCACGAAGTAGGTAAGTTTATTAAAATGTTTACTAGTTTCTATAAAATAAAGTTACAAATTACTGCAGAAAATGACGAAAAGATCCGAAAGTCTCATATCGTTATTGGGGATTATGACAAGCTTGGGCCTTATATTTATAGTTTACCAAACTTAAAATGGATGCAAGGTACTTGGGCAGGTATAGATGCACTTCTGCCACATGTAAGAACTAATGAATTACCATCTTTTCCCGTTACTAGATACACTGGAAAACACTTTGGTCACCTAATAGGTGAATATGTTTTGGCGAATATCGTTAACTATGAAAGAACTATGTTTGAAATTAAAGAAAATCAAAATAAACAGAAGTGGATTGTTGAAGGTAAAATAAGTAATCATAGGTCTGTTTATGACCTAACAGTTGGCATATTAGGCATTGGAAATATTGGTGATAAAAGTATAACAATATAATCTTTGCAGAAATCCATATTCAATTTGACTGTTTTTAGTTGCAAAAATTTTACATTACATGGGTGCAAAAATATTAGCTTTTGCTCGTAGACCAACATTAGACTTAAGTGAGTATAAGCATATTCAACGGTATTTCAGTAGTGGCAATTTGCCAGAATTTCTACAAAGTTGCGATTATGTTATTAATGTACTTCCGACTACACCTGAGACTACAGGATTATTGAATGGAACAATTTTGGAAAACTGCAAAGGTAAATTGTAATGAAGTACTAATGATCTTAAGATATACCGTGGTGGTTAAAGATTACTTCCGAAATATATTTTAAATACTCTACACTAATTTAAGTGGTGTTTCCACTAGTGCCAATAAAATATTTTTATTTATATTTTCAAGAAAAGCAATATGTGACTGTTTGATAATAATAGGCAGTTAGTTGAAAATTGTTTGCTGTGATATGAAAACGAGTATCTTCTAATCTCTTGATTTTCATTTGTTTAAAAAAAAAACACTGCCCTCGACACTGCCTAAATGTTTTCCTCATGCTAAGGCAATCATTTTTTATGAACTGCTGATAGAATCTTAGCTATTTCTTTTCGATAAAATGATATGATAGAAAAGTATTTATAAAAATAACAGAAAATTATATTTGAAATTGGTCAACAGAACATATTAATTTAATTTGTAATAAATGGTTGTTTCATTTGCTTTTCTAGAGAAGGGGGTAGTGTTAATAAATGTTGGTAGAGGAACCATTATCTCTGAAAAGTCCCTCATCAATGCTCTTGAAGAAAAGTGGATATCTGCAGCAATTCTTGATGTGTTTGAGAATGAACCCTTAAGAAAAGATAGCCCTTTATGGAAAATGCCAAATGTATGATAAGTACTTGGTTAATAATACAAAGTAGTTGTACCTATTAGTGTTTTCTAGGTATTTATATCACCACATGTCTCTGGAATGAGTCGAGCCAAAGATATAGCAGAACAATTTCGTGAAAATTTGACACTTTTTGAACAGAATTTGCCAATACCAGCTACTATAGATTTTGTCAAAGGATATTAGGAAAACAAATTTGTACTGCATATAAATATGTATTTAAATAACTGACAATAATATATACTTAAAATTGTGCAATTTGTAGTTTGATGATTGTTTTCAAAGAGATGTGGTTGAAAACGCTAAAAACCAGGCTTTTAAAGTGAACGTTTTCTCTTTATGTAAATATCTCCTCAGGATACTGAAGATGAATGAAATGTAAAACTAGATATAGATGTACCTACATTACATTTGCATATGCCTAGTAGCATGTAATCAGTGGCGGCTGGTGAAATTTCAATATTTTTTTCTCGTCTGTGGTGCATGGGACCCATACGAAATATGGCAAATAACATCTCTAAAATTTTGAAAAATCAAAAATTTTGAAAAAGCAATTTGCGAAAAAAAATTTAAAATTCGGTTGCCACTCCTCGTCTAGGAACTCCTGTTTAATTTAATTTTTTTTTTGTCATATACATTTGACTTTTCATAAAAATACAATAGATTTTGGAGTTATTAACTGAAATACAATGAACTGAAATTTTGTAATTTTAATTTACAATTTAACAAATTACATTTCAATTCGTTGTATCTAATAATGAAAATATTTTCATAAACTCCAAAACATATCGTATTTTTATGAAAAGTCAAATGCGTATGACAAAAAATAATAAATTAAACAGGAGTCCCTAAACCAGGGGTGGCAATCGAATTTTAAAAATTTTTTTCATAAACTACTTTTCCAAAATTTTTGAGAGGTCGTTAAAGAAGTGCTTCTCTAGATGTTATTTGCCATATTTCGTATGGGTTCTATGCGCCACAGACGAGAAAAAAAATATTAAATTTCACCAGCCGCCACTGGTATGTTTAAGTGTTGTGGATGTTACAAATGGTTTTTGTTTCTTCTAATGAAATATTTTATTAATGTATATATTCAAAATTTGATAATAAATAGTATTATGCATTATACATTCATACATGAGTCTGCACTGAATTGAATGCAAATGTAATTTTATAATAAAATCAAAACTAGATTTAACTTGATTAAATTTGGGGAAAAATGTATACTACAAATTTTTATTCATTTGAAAACCGAGCCCCTCAAACGAGCTCGAGCTCGGGCCCGGGTATCACACCTTTCCCACCCCCCTCTGGTGGGGCCTGCTTATCTTATGCTTCTTTTTCTTAAGAATTGGTCTAAATTAATTGAATATTTTAATTGCCACTGTTTTGTAAAACATAGTTGGTGCAGAGGTTTCTTTCCTGTGATTGGAGAACTCAGCAGCTACACTTGGGGTTGCCAGGCCTAAAATTCGAAAAGCCGCATTTTACTTATAAAGGACCCCACTCGTTTCTTATGGGAAGTGGCCCCTGGTGAAATCAGCTGAATTTTTAATATCTCAAAATCTCTCATGGGCCCAACTCGATCCTATGTCTAGTTTCCGAGATACAGCTCAAGAAATGTACAAGAATGACCTCTTGTACAATTGAAAAAATTTCGAATTCATGATTTTTTTCATTCATTTTATATTATGATACGTTCTAATAACTTTATAATATTTTGCACTAAAAACATTTGTTGTTTTAATAAAAATAACGTAGAAAAAAATTAAAGTTTGAAAAATGTTGGCGAAGGCGCCGAGAAATCTATATAAAAATAACAAGTGAAAAAAATATTCAAATTGGCTAAAACATTTTTTACATAAAGTCCTCCTGATCAAAAAGCTTTAATTGAAGAACTTTTGGAAATTTCTCCTTTGATCTCTAATACCCCATCAATAAATTAAAAGTTCGACAAGTTACAGAATTTTACAAGAATTTATAGTTGTATCTCGGAAACTAGATATGGGATCGAGTTAGGCCCACGAGAGCTTTTGATCAGAAAGTCGAAATCTACAATATATTAAAAATTCAGCCGATTTCACCGGGGGCCACTTCCCATAAGAAATGAGTGGGGTCCTTTGGCCGGACATTTGTTATAAAAAGCCGAACAGCATTCGTTCACTATAAAAAAATAACAAAAACATAAAATCAGTCTTTCAATAATTTTATTAACCTTGATTAATTTAAAAATAAACATTTGTTATATAGGAACAAAAAGTCATCGCAAAACAAAATGTATCTATAGAAAAGCACTAAAAACAAAAAAAAACACGTTTTAGAGCCTTAGGCAAAAAGCCGGACAGGCTGGACAAGTTAATTTTTAACCGGACGAAACCATAAAAAGCCAAACATGTCCGGCTAAAGCGGGACGCCTAGCTACACCCCATTCCAGAAATTCACATTTGTAGGAAAATGACCATCATTCCTTTAAAAGTTGCAAAATAGCTATTTTTTAAAATATTACAAAATTATGGCAAATATTTTTTATCTTTGTTTGATTCAATATATTTGTCATATAATTGTATATACACTTTTTAACCCCCGATCCCAAAAGGGGGGTGTTATAAGTTTGACGCGTATGTTTGTTTGTCTGTCTGTCTGTGGCTTCATATCTCTTCAACGGGTGATCCGATTTTGATGTAGTTTTTTTTATTTGAAAGAGTATTTTGTCGAGAAGGTTATAGGCCATATTAGATTTTGATGTTTGGTCGCCATCTTGAATTCGCCATGTTGAACTTCTCTAGAAATTGTCCGATTGAAGTAAAATTGAAAATGAGCAGACAATTATGGTAGCCGAACATGATTTAGGCCTCATTTTGATTCGGTCATATGTAACTGGTACAGTGTGGTGTTGCGAAATGTTATCTCTATAATATATTTTTTTTGTTTATATATTTTACTGAGATAAATTTTATAATATATCTAATGAGTTGAAATATGATTCTCGAAAGATATATATTACAGACATTCAATTTTTATAACAACGTCTGATGGTCCAGTGGCTAAAGTTTTGCCTTATCGTGTGTTCAAATCCCAGACAGGTTGGATGTTTTTTTTTCCAATTTTTTTTCATAAATTTTTTTTCACAACAAAGTCGATATCACAAAATTTAGGATGTCCAAAAACTAAAATTTTTTATAAGAAAACTGCGAAGAGTATCCTATAGAATGTGTAACAATTATATAAAAATCAGCTCAGTAAATTGGCGAATAGTACGTTTTTAGCTTGATTTCATTTCATTCTGTGATGGATACTTATTACTTTTATTTAAAATTATAATTTTATTAATGTTATGCGAGATCCATCAACCATCACTCAAATATATGATCTTTAAAATGCGAAAATGTTATAGGGAAACTGACCATATTAAAAAATATATATCAAACTTCGACTATTTAAAAGTGTTATGAAAATGGCAGTGACGTTAAAAGAGTATTCAGCTGATGTGAACTTGCATGCAGAACAAAAGACGAGAGACAAGTTGACAACAAACAAAGTAACCTCATCTTGCAAAAGTTAAGTGGACATTTAACTAACGGTGTTTAGTGAATGGAAAATAAAGAAATATAAGCATGCCGTACTTAACAAATAATAATAATAAACGTGATTTATTGATTAACAAAAGGCCATTGACCGCAGTCCTTCAGCCCATAGTATTTTAACAAAATTAGTTTTTTAATACATAGATACGTACTTAACGATTCATTAAAAATGAAAAAAGATCCACTTCCACTTTTATGGACATAGTTAAAAGTGCAGCATGTTAACTCATTTTTCTATCCTTCACGGTTTTCTCTTCTCTGCAGACTGTTGTGATGTCATCGGCCTTCAAAATTGTAAAATAAGATTTTATTTCCAACTTTTCCTTCCTCAGACTGAAGTATTTGTAAATTTTCAATATACTGCCATTTAATAAAAATAAATAATAAATAAATATTATTGCAACAAAAATACATGTCACAAAGTACTGCTTCGCATATTTTCCTGTATACCTAATAATATATCATGTATACCTAATAGGTAGAGTGCGTATAGCTATCTCCATCTTTTGATATTTCTTCTATTTTATTACTTGCTAGACAATTTTTCACTAGTTTTAGCATAAGTTCAAAGAAAACAATCACATTTTTATCAGTAACTGGATGCAGAAAATATGGTTCTAAAACATTTTCTGGGTCCAATCTAGCAATACAGAGGTTATTCCGCTCATTTAAATCGTGATATTCTAATGCATGTGGTGAATAGTTTAGAGATTCTAATTAATAAGTACACTGACAAAAATTTTTTTTGTAGTCGTATTAGTTACGAAGGCATAGAAAGCTCGTTTTTTTCTTTTTTTTTCTTGAGGAGGGGAAACCCACACGGGCTGCCCATCCCACTGGAATGGGTCTGAGTGTCAGCCTCTAACTCACTAAAATGCCTCCTCCTAGGGCTCGTCTGTAAAGAATACTTCGAGGGCACTGCAGCCTCCTGGGCTAATTGTGCTCTCCCTGGCTTAGTTTACACTGTCCATTTTAATATCCCTGTATCACTGACAAAGTGATACAGGTCTGAAAATGAGCGAGTTTTGATGGTTTCCAGGTCTGTTTGTGTTTGCCCATAGATATTATATCTTCTGTGGTCCAGCGCCTCGCAGTCATGTATTGCAGAATTCTGTAAATCATCACTTCTATCCAACCAGAAATAAAGATCAGCTAAGTGTACCTTTTCACAGACTAGCAAAAACGCAAAATGGATTAGACTACTGGGGATCAAAACTGTACAACAAGCTAGGTGAAGCTGTGAAAAAGGAAAATGCTATACAGTTTTCCTCTTGGGTGAAGAAGAAAGAAACTTATAGAAAAATGTTGTTATTCTATTGATGAATTCTTATTGTGTGATTTTTAAAGTTTATATTCTTACCTTGACCAAATATTATTTAAAGTATGCTCTATTATTTATTATCTATTACTTGTAATTTATAACTTACTAACTATTATTTGTTATTTATTACACTTATAGACTGTTTGTACAAAAATTTTGACGATTCATGTAATGCTCGTTTACTTGAATAAATAAATATTATTATTATTACATGTTCTACAGTTTCTGGTACCTTACCGTACAGTCTGCAGTTAAGGTCGCCAGCAAATTTTCCGATTAAATGCAGGGAAACGGGAAAATGTCCCATCAGAAGATCTGTTATGGTTCTCAACTGAATCCTGTTATTTGTGAGCAGTTCTTCAGTTTGTATCGAACACGGTCCATTGATAAATGTTTTCCCATGTCATAGAAAGCCTATACTAATCATGTATTTTTTTCTAATTCTGAATTCACAACTGTATCTCGGAACTCTTAATTGTAAGTCAGAATTCACAATGTATCTGAAAATTCACAATACTCAATACACAAGCCCCCCTAATAATTGATGAGCGGAGGGGAGAAATTTGAAAAAACAATGTTTGTCAAAATCTCTGGCAGGCCTCCGCGTTTAATAAATCTCTGACGGGCCCCCACGCTTAATAACACAGGTCGACATTAGATCTAAGAACAATCACCAGACTTTACCAGAGTATACATAAGTTTTTTGGGTCACTGATTCCGAATCCGACGTTGGTTAAGCTTCATCACGTCAGATTCTTGGTCATTCGAAGGTCAAGCTGAGAAAAAGTGTTGTAAAAATTTTTTAAAAAATTATGTTTATGTTTCTGAGAACTGAGATATTCAGAACATCTAGAGGTCATTTCAAGGCATTTTGAGGTCAAATTGAGAAAAAGCGACCAAAAAAGCTGGAAGAATGCTTACATGGGTTTTTAGGTCGCTGACCTGGAATCCGTGGTTGGCTGGACTCATCACATCGGATTTCATAGTGAGATATAAATAAGTATGTAATGTAACACGTTAAATAAGTATGTAATATGACAAGTTATATGGATAAATTATTACGTCAATGTGTTATGAACATTTAAGTAATATTTTCACAATGTTACCTTTTTAACAATTTTTTAACAATGTAACAGAGTAACATTTAATAGTATGACAAATTACTTTGTAGTAACATTACGACACTGTCCATGATCTGTTTTACATAACATTACATGTAACTTTGTATTATTGAGGTTCTATTAAAGTAATAATGCATTGTTTAGTGGGATTATCAGAAGTGACTTTTCTTTTGCGAATAACTGATAGATAATCATATTATTATAAGTGTGCATACTTAGAAGGTTATGTCAAGTTAGATACTAAATATTATCCTAGCGCAAATGTGCAGCACAATTGTAATTATCACAACCCATTTTACATGTATTATTGTACTTATCCACTAATTTTTGTTAAATTATTTTTAATATATAAGCTTAAAACAACACGCAAACGGACAATATGCATAAAAGGTGAATGACCATTACTTGTACCTAAACGAACACTGGTTGAATATTCAACCTCTTCCTGCATAACTCTAACGCATGATGCCAGCGGTTGAACCTCCAACCGTTGTCCGTCTGTACAATACTAGAAGAGTCATCTGGTTAAATATGCCATCGGTATCAGTTTGATACAAATGTTTTTCGGCTTGGTTGAAATAGCGACCAGTACCCTATAAAGGGTTAAAACTGATTATTTTCCTCATAAATTATAGATCAATGATATTCCATGAATTTTTAAATTTCAATCAATGACAACAGTTTTACAGTACACGCAAGTTAGCTCTTTATAAAAATTACCAGCGAATAAATTACTTCTAGTTTTTAAATGCACATAATCGATTTAATTTACTCTCAAATGTACCAACGGTGTATTTATTTATGCAATTTTACAAAAATATTTTTAATATCAAACTGTCAGATTTACAATCACGATCGCGTAACAAATAAGCATCTATCGCATCCGTTTCCATGGCTACGAAACAAAAGTCGTTATAGAACGTATCGCTGTCAATTAATTAATAAGGAAGTGTGTTTTTCAAATCAGAAATGAATCATTTTGGGAAATAATCTTGACATATATACCCCTCGAGCTCTAAGGTAGCTATATTTTTTGTAAAATTTTGCTTTTAAGCAAATGTTCTCGATTTAATAATTTACACAAAAAGGTAAATTAAGGTAAATTATTAAGTCTCGAACATTTTCTAAGCAAAATTTTACAAAAAAAAGGTACTTACAGTTTGTCCGATAAAATTCAGAGCTCTCGGGATATAACCTGTCAATAATAATCTAGGAAAAATCGACATAAAGATATTGCAAGTTGGAAAAATATTGTAACGGGCTGAATTTTTGCATGCACTTTAGTATTAGGGTTCTTAATAATGTGTGAGAGTTCGTTATTGATTTGACCGCCGCGGGGTCAAAGTTCGTGAAAACAGTATTTTGTAAATATTTTGAAAGCGGTGATCTTTTCGAAAAAAAAAAACAATTTACTAATTTGTAGCTGAGATAATTTGCTACGAAAACGAGTCTAGAAGTTTTTTTGTGGGAAAAACCGTTCACGAGTTATAGCGCTTCAAAGAATTGAGAGCTTAGTAGTAACAAAAAGTTACTCAACCTCTGCTACACGCTCTCGATTCTTTAAAGTGCTACAACGGTTTCTCCTACAAAAAAACTTCTGGATTCGTTTTTACAGCAAATTATCTCGGCTACAAATTAGTAAATTATGGTTTTTTCTCGAAAAGGTCACCGTTGTCAAGATATTTGCAAAATACTGTTTTCACGAACTTTGACCCCGTGTAATTGACCCTGCGGCAGTCAAATTAATAAGGAACTCTCACACTAATACTAAAGTGCATCCAAAAATTCAGCCCGTTACATTTTTTCCCTGTTGGATGTCAATTTTTCCTGGGTTATAACTGTTTCTAAAAACAAACAAGTCATGTAAATAAAAGCACTAAATATATATTTTAATACTGTGTAATTTTCAATTCTATTCATTTCAATAACATGCAAAGGTATTGGTCATTAACGATAGGAATATAACATCTAAACAATTTATCAGTCATTCACAAAATCGTGATTATTAAACTCCATAATATATTTTATTTTCCTTTACACTTGCGACAATGCTTTAAATGTTTTTTCAACTGAGAATTAGTTGTGAAAGAATAACCACATAAATCACAAGTAAAACGTTTGTACCCCGTATGCCTAAACATATGATCTCTGAGATGGACAGCTTGGAAAAAGGCCTGGCCACACTCCGTACAAAGATGATTACGTTTTCCATCATGTGTTTTCTGATGATATCTATAAGTATCATATGTTCTAAAATTAGCACCACATAAATTACAGCTATACTTGATCGTATCCGAATGTGTACGCATATGCTTTTTCAGGAGGTGAAGTAGAAAGAATGACTTTTTACAATTCTTGGCTGGGCATACATATTTTCTGATGTTTTCATGCTGTTTCATATGATATCGGAATCCATAACTGGACATTAAACTTCGATTGCATATATTGCACTGGTATCGATGATGTTCTTTGTAATGTTTAATGTATTGGAATATATTTAGTTCTACTGGAATAGGGCATTTGTTGCATACAATCATATCTGTGTCATGTGATACAACATGATCGTTAAATTTTTGCAAACGTTGAAACATTAAGTTACATATTGGACATGTAAACCCACATCCACTTATATTACGAACATCATCCTTTTGTACAAGTTCCAGTTTAATTAGCGGTTTATTTTCTGTACTCACTGACTCACTGGCCGATTCATCCCAAATTAAAACTTCTTCAATGTCTTCTGATGAAGGGTTTGCTAAAAATTCCGTATCTTCAAATGCATCGTCTGGTTTATCTGAATCTTCTACGTACTCAATCAACGAATATTCTTCAGTCTCACTTTCACTTGTATCTTTGACAACTTTCTGGGGATTAAAAGAATCTGGGTTTACATCTTCGTTTACATGCGTATCAACTGTATCTCGTGAATCACATCTTTCTGCATAATTATGAATTGTTTCCAAATCGTACTTTATTAAATTTATTTCGTTTGTACTTAAATTATCATTTACAGATTCTGGTTTTTCATCTAGTTTTGTTTCTTCCTCTCTATTATCACATATTAAATCATTCGGGTGGTCTATTTCCTGTTTATACTTTTGCTCTATTAATAATTTTTCTTCCGATTCTTTAAACTGCTGAAGAAAATTGTATGCTATCCGAATTATTTTAAAACACGGTATACAAACGCCATCAGGCAAGTCTTCATGTAGATTAAGCTAAAAATATCCGAAATAATTAAACCAAAGATTATAAGACCCCATTTACCTACCTCTTTTGATGTGCAGTATGAAATCATTGTGGCAATATTTACGTCTACATTTATAACTGTTCCTATCAAAGGATATAATTTTTCTGAGGATTCCAAGCATGCTCTGCATATTTGAGGCCTCCTGACTTTACCCGTTTTTTCCATTAAGTAGTTAATTTAAATCACCCATATATATTTCATGGACTAAATACATACTATTTTAATGGATAAAAACTGGCTTCTCTATTTGCTTGCAAACTAGTTAATAACCACATTAGGGAACACCAGAGATAACAGAATTAATAATATTAATATTATTTTGTTGTTATTATGAGTTATGACAATGTTATTTGGTATTCTAATTCTAACCTAACAACACGAAAAGTACCAGTAGTACCATCAAGATTTGTAGTACCATAACCACAGAAGACAGGAAGTATAGTCCCTGTCTTCTGTGCCATAACGTTAATTTTAGTTATTCTGTTTCTGTGACAGAACCAGCGACATAAAGGCCGCTTTACAGTCTGCTATACTTATACTTCTAATTTCTAAATACACAAGAAAACTTGATGCGCACTTGACAGTCAGCTGAACCCCCGAGAGAATGGTAGTTTCGGGAGAAAGGAAAGAGAAAGAAATAGAAAACAATGAAATAAAAAGAGAAAAAATACCCCGATTCACTTCAGGACGCCAGATCATTTGTCGCAATTCTCTTCCTCTTGCAGTTGCAAGAGAATCGGTTCTGCTCAATTTTTCTTGCAATTTATTAGGTCGAATGAGGGTAACAGTCCTTGGAATGAGGGTGCAAGTCTGGTAGATAATTTACAGCCAGTTTCAGAATGGTTAGTTAACTAATGGTTGGGATGTGACCAATAGTTTATTATAAAAATCTGTGACATTAACAGCCAGTTTTACAATTAGGGAATCCGACGACCTGTCAAAATATGGCGTTGTGGGCCAAGGTACCAACCTTGGCCACTTTAAGGTGGCCTAATAACTCACAATCCCCACCAAAAAATGGCATTAGCCAATGAACAGCTGGTGTGAAATCACACCAGATGCAGGGCCTTATTCAAAATATTGTAAGAATTTGTGTAATGTTAATTAAGCGAAGAACTCGTAACTGGAACGGGCTCGCAATGACCCGCTTTTGAGGTCGGTGGTAATTATCCTCGCATTTTGAGTCACTGTTCTGCATACTGGTAATAAGGGTAAGTTGTAGACTGTAACAATACAGCTCATAGTAACGTCAGACTATATTTCGGGCCAGTACGAACAGTTCTTCTAGACTTAGATAACTGCGCCGCTACCGCGCGTTCGTAGAACAAAGATAGTCTGACTTTTCACCCCCGCACTGATTTCTTCGCCTAAAAGCTGTATATTAAGGAACGTCATAGTCTACAAATCTTGGTTGTGGGCAAGGGCAAACAATGGGGAACATTTATTTTTATTATTTCCGCCAGAGTGCAGGAGCCGCACTCGTTTCACATACATTAGAGTTGGGCGATTCGACTCTTTTTAATGATTCGTACCAAATGAATCCGTATCAAGAAAACTTTCGTATCGAGAGATTCGTACGTTTCGTACTACTGATTCCATGATAATATACAGTATCATGCACTGATTCGTACCATTTGTACTATTCATACCATTCGTACCCACACTCCCACTCCTCAGTGTGTTCAGCATAGATTATAGAATATTATATGTGGTGTTAGAGGGCCAGAGTATTATAATGTTATATTAACACAGTTTAAATTTAGGACTTCGAGCACCTCTTCTATTACATTATTAATAATTTCTTCGTCGTTATTAGACAGTATGACAGTAAATAGATAGATAGCGTTTATTTAACCACATTATATACATGTTTGTACATTTGTAGCAAGTCAACTAAACAAAAAACAGTAATAAAAAAAGAAAAAAGGGTAATACATCACAGATTTTGTAATCAGTACGTTGTATAAAACGAATGCTGTCTTGCAGCAAGGACTGTTAACTTAACAGTCCTTGGTCTTGCAGTACATTGATAATAATTATGTAGTAATAATCAAATATTTCTAATATATCCATCATATTACATATAAAAACAGGGAATTTTTTCAATTATGAGGTTGTGAATATTTTAAAATCTGAAATCTCCAGTTTAAACGGTCTCCATCCACCGCTTGAAGGTTAACCTAATACAACATACAACTGGCTCTAAAAGTATTGCATCACAATACCGATACCGAAATTCCATATTCGTATCAATCGTATCGGCGATACGAAATGTACGAATCTTTTTTTTGTGGGATTCGTATCACTGCAAGGATTAAGGATTCGTACCAATGATACGAATCATACGAGTACTACCCACCTCTATCTCATTTTCTGTTTTCTGCTGGTGGTCGACTTGCGGATTGCGGAAAAATAGTATAATAAATTTTTTTAAACCGATTTCTGGAAAATAGTACCTAACTAACAATCCAGTTGTAAGTATACTACTAATCTTAATTACGTTCAATTCATGCAATTAATTAATTAACTTCTCCCATGGCAAATTAGAGCGAAAATGTTATGTAATTGAGTGAGGTTATACATAATATTCTTGAAAAATTATTGCTATAAAATAAAACTAATTTTTCCAATAAATTTCAGTAAAAATGGCTTCAATGCGATCTCTTTCTCGTCTTCTTACTCGCAGAACATTCAACACATCGGCCAAGAGGGGATATGCAGATGATATGAGTTTTACCTTCGCTTCTGGAAATCAAGTACGAGTTTTGTTTGTATTTAAAATTTATATTTATGAAATCTCTACTCTGCTTTAACAGAGTTCCATCAGTGACACATTTGAATATTATAACCCTTGGAGAAAGCAGATGATTGCCAATTGGCTGTTTATGCTTGCTATGTAACTAATAAAAGCGTATTTTACAGTAGAGGTAAACATTTTGGGTTTTATAACGAAATATTAAGCAAACTAAAAATCTCAAATTCATACCATTTAATTTATAGAGACTGTTTTTTGGATAAACTACATACATTTTATATGTTGACAATGTCTCTAATCCTAATTGAAAGAAGTATTACCTTATGGATTCTTATCAGCAGAAATAAGTGTGCACAAATAGACATTTATCCTGGTGATTTCTAGTAAATTGATAATCTCATAGAAAAGAGTTATGTAATAGGAAAAAACGCATTTTTTTTATTACTCTTTTTTTGCATTAAAATTTTACACTAGGTCGAAATTTCAATTTATTGAAGGTGTTGATAGCCAACTGATATGATAATAGTGATTTACGTAAGTCAGGAAAGATACTTTACAGGAAAAGTATCCATGCGAAGCCTGCTAGTTCTATAACGACACTTCCCTATCAAGTTACAATTTTGTAGGGTAAATACTTGATGTTAGTAATACTAGTCTGGTAAGTGCGTTATTACCGAACTCCGACTCTAAAGTAGTTATGATGTCAAAATTAGAATTGGCTAAGGCGATATGCACGACTGTTTTCACGCACAATAATAAAATAGCTTACCGTGTAATTGTATCTAGTGAATTCGGTAATGTTTATTGGTATCCCACATAGCACAAGATATTCTAAGAATGATCTGTAAATGTCCTCTAGGGAGTATATATATTCGAAATAATATTGTATTGTTCCAGGAATATATATAATTTAACATGTTGATACTAGAATATTTCATACGAATAATAAAATAATATTCTTTCTGAACAATAGTATAATATTCTTAGTATATATATAATTTTTGAGAAGGAAACAATAATATTCCAAGAAAATAATACAAGAATATTCTTTTTGAACAATAATCTAATATTCTTAGAAGATATATGATTTTTGAGAAGAAGACAATAATATTCCAGGAAAAATAATACAGGAATATTCCCATTAAACACGCAAACGTCGGTTGGAACTATAGGTAAGAGATGGCATCAAATGCCAATTATGTAATAATGTCAGCGAAGGCAATTAACTGTTATGTCACGTGTATTTAGAATTAACCGCTTATTTATTGGTATTTGACTCATTTCGAAGCCTTTCCAAGTTTGCAATAGATTTTTGTAGATAAATTTGGTTATAACTCGCCGACTTAGTCCTACTACTGGTCTATGAGTATTCACCTAATATTTCGTATCGGCAATCTAACATAATTCTCCGGTGTGATACCTTGAGACAGAATCTTACATGCAATATGCGCTACACTGATGATTCTGACAAAAACCAAGAGTTAAAAATCGATAGTTGTAAGCAATTATCGTGTCTCTTGCTGTAGTTTCGTTCCATTCTGGTATCATTCTCGTATATTAAACAATGATAAGTCAAGAAAATAATCATATATAAGTAACTGGTAAATGCCATTTCAGTTTAAAATTGGGTATTATTCGTCGACTTATTATTACATATGTAATGCAACATAAAAATCCAATAAAATAGGAATCAATCTGTATGTGAGAATAATATAAGCTTATGCCCATAATATTCGTGAAAGAGTGAAATAATAATCTAGGAATATTCTATTAAGGAGAAATTGTATTATTATAATATTTTTCAAATATTCCTAGAGTAATTTGATTATTCCTGTAATATGAGTTTTGGATAATCGTAGAATATCTAAAAATTGTGCCATTTGGATAAAAAAAGAATATTCCTGTAACGTCTGGATTATTTAAAAATTATTTTAGGAATAATCAAATCTTCCAAACGTATAATCAATGAATATTCCAGGAATCAAATCGTGCTATCTGGGATATGGCTACAAAAGGTTGTGAACAGCCATACTGTGATGTATGTATGTTGGGTGTAAAACTAGCAGAAACACAATCGCTATCACTTGCTAACATGCATTATTAGAATAATGAATCAACAAACATGTAAGCGATGTTTAGCAGGGATCTATATTATTTGTATTTATTCTAAATGATCCGAAATGAAACTCCAGCACCTTTCACTAAATAATCACTTCTACTTTTAAAAGGATCGTTCAACGGATGTTGAAGTCTTGAAGTAACCGGCACATATTTGAAATAGGTAAAGTTTCTCTTGGACGACATATTTACTTCTATAACATTAAAGTGTAGTGGTATTTTTAGATAAAGTTTTGTTGCATTACTCAATGGTAAAATAACCAGTTCTTTGGAACGAACGATGAACCATATGTAGTCAGCCTTTATATGAAATTTAGAAATTTTAAAATTTCTGAGGCTGTGGCAGTATCCGAAACCATTTTAGATATATATTTTAAGAACATTAGATGTAACTCTACTTGGTCTATGTAAGACCTTCGATCGCTGGAAACGAAGTTAGTCAGATCATTTCCATCGTTTCAAAGAAATGTTATTTTGTCACTGTATTTTCCTGAAGAGGTCGCGCTTGTAATACTACATGACCGGAACCACTTTTCCCCTTTCTAATTGTTACTTGGAACGGACCCAACCGTTGCCGAAGTCTTATAAAACTATGCCAGGCACAACGGACTAATGTAACGGTACCTTGTCTCTCTCCAACTCATAACAGATAGATTGGCTTATTTGCTTAAGTTAAAAGTTAGCTAATTAATAATGCCCGTTCTTCCCCTATGATGCAATAAGATAGGAAGAGATAGATACCCGTTATGATTGTGGGTTGCTTAAATTCGGGTTTGCCTTAATGAGGATCGAACGAGGGATCTGTCCCAGATACATAGTATAGATAGAGTTCACTGGTAATGCGTGAAAGGAATATTAAAATTAGGCGGCTAAGGTACACTTGCCATTAGTCACGTGACTAATAATTATTCGGCCTTTTTTATTTCAAGTGCACTGAAAAAAAAAGTTTTAATTCACGAATATATTGGTTATATATACGCAAATAAATAAATTCTTCATATAAAACAAATACTTTTGTGGCAAGTAATCAAAAGCTGGTAGTAAATGAATTATCCTTGAATTAAAACATTTTTTTTGTGTGTGCTTTCCATATTGTGTTTATGTTTATATTATAGTGGGTATGTCCTTGCACATATAAAAATAATGTTTTATACCAAGAAAATAATAAATTTCTAATAAATAATTTATTTCCCAGCTTCGTGACAAACTTTTTATTTCTTACCATAAAAGTATGGTTGAGGAAATACATATAGTAGAATCAAGTAGCGGGGAGAGTAGCAGTAGCCCTTATCGGTTGCTTTTATCGGTCTTGGCTGCTTTGTCGGTAAGCTTTTGGACAACCCACCTTACCCCTCTGCCCCTTCAGAATATCTTTTACCACAATTATATTTATTTTATATAAAAAAACACATTTATTGTGTGTTAAGACCATCTCTGGTACAACTGCAGGGGTTTGGTTATTACAGTTATTACAGAGCCGATAAGAGGTTAAGCAACTTACTGTACTTTCTTCTTATTAACAGAATAACTTATTGTTAACAGTTAATGAACTGTATCCATTTGTTAAGACTTTCTCATTTGTAAAAATACTGATATTCCTTATCATACCTTTCAGCATATTCGTGGAGATCAGTTTTCTCGTTACTTCCACAGATTTCATTAGAAAGGTCAAAATCTGGGTTAGTTTCATATTCATGTATTTGTTTAGAGTATGGTGAAATCTAACTTGAGATTTGTATGAGTCGTTAATTTGCATGCAATTCCTAATGTATTGTGCACAAATTTATTGCAAATTTGTGCCCAACACATGAAATTGTAAGTGAATTAATAATTGGGAGAGGTTTCAAGTTAGGTTTTGCCACATTTTATGTTGAGTTACGGAAATACCTATCAATTACTCACGTATATAGATGTAGGCATTGACAAATCACCCATGACTGATTGTTGCGTATGCTTTAATGCAGCCAGAACGTTGCCAACATAGTTGAGTCGGAGCAAAAAGCTGCATTATAGTCGCGGCACAATCTGTTTGGACCTAGATATTTTAGGTACCCAGCTGAATTTTTCAGAATATGTAGCCTACGATATGTACAATAACATACTGAATGTACCGAAGAATCCGAATTGAGCATCAGCCGCCATGTTGAAATAATGGCACGCCCGTAAACAAAGAAAACATTTTTTCCTTGCCTTATTTAATATCCGATTTTAATATTCTAAACAGATAATTATAGCCAAAGAATGTGGCTTTGACATATATTTTAGACATTTTACTAAACTTTGTGTGGTAAAAAACTGACTTAAACTGAAAATTAAAATTTTGGAAAAATTCTATTTATATGATTAAAAAGAAAATTGTAGGGTTTATGAAAATATGTTTTAAGTAAAAGTTGTAGGCCATCAATAAACAAACAGAACGTTTTTTTAATCTGTTTTATAGATTTAAAAATAACGGAGATAGACCATTTTAATTATTATAAAACCGTATATGTTAGTAGCATTAAAATCAAAATTGAAAAGTTAAAATGTGCAATTTTAGTGACAGCACAATGAGCAAGATGCATGAATTTTAAAAATGCATTAATTTATTATTTTTTCATTATACATATTATATAAGCCGAGTATATAATAAAAGGAAATTATAAAAAAAGTTATTTTGTAAAAAAAAATCATTTTAAAATTCAAATTTTATCGGAACAAAACCACGTGACTATAAACGGTACTGATGTCATCTGGCATAACGTTTTAGTTTCATCCATAGACCGCAGATTTCTAAATTCACCGGTGGAGCGCATCAGTAAGAAATAACATTATATGATTGGCTAATTTGAAAAACACAGCCAATCAGCTTCGTATTTTATCCACCCAGCGGTAAATTTAGAAAAGTACGGAGACAAGTGACAAGTTTGATAGCTTTGACAGTTTACATCTGCTAGTGCTGAAATATTAAATTGTGTGTTAATTAAATGTTAAATTTTAGTCTGCTGACTTTTAAATATCGATTTGTTTATTTTTGTAAAAATTATTAGTGTATTAATTTATCTAAGTGGTAAAAATGACGAACAGCGACTTTGTGCAAGCTCAAAGTGACAATTTGCCGAAAATCGACGTGTTTATGATGAGCAATTTTTTGGTAATAATACCGATTATATCAGTGCAGAAATTGGAGGTGGAAAAGCGACAAGGATGCATCATTCATTGTTCGTAACAATAAATTTGTTTACGCTCACTTTTATCCTTTTACTGCAGTTAGATTTAGATACCTAACCTCAGAATATGTAAACATAATGCATTATTTTAATATTTTTATCAACATTAACTATTGTTTTTCGTCTCAGATTATATAACTTTTTTATATTAAATAGTTTGCCACCACTAAGTACATAGATTAAATATCTGTTGAAAATAATACTAATAAACATTGCCAATGCTAAATGCCGGATGACGTCACACGCAAATGGCGGGAAACTTGCTTCGTTTGAACGTGTCTAAATTCTCAGCGAAACTAAATTATTTTTTTATCCTTTAATTCCGATAAAAAAAAAATAAAAAATACATAGAAAATAACGCTTTTTAGTGATCTATTATTCGGTGATGTCAAAAAAATTTATGCATTTTGCTCATTAACCCCGAACAAAAATGATTACCAAGCTCAGTTTTCAGAATTAGATGGTTTATAATAATAATGATAATAAATAATAATAATAATAATAATGAGGTAAAAGGAAAAAATTAATAATTAATTTTCATCCTCAATATCGCTATCGGTTATAATTAGAGTGATCAGAACACTTTGTGTAATTGCAAGGACAATTTTTATTGCAGTCATTTTTACAGTTGCAATATAGAAGTTTTAATATATTGTCGGGTACAATTGACAAAGATGTTGGTACGGGTTTGGTTATATCATTTTTCAATTCCCAGCCCCACTCAGATGAATTAATTTCCTTATTAAGCCATGTTTGCACCTAAAAATATACCTTATAAACATTCTGTTCAATAAAACCTACAGAACCCAAAAAAACATTACCAAATGAAAACCACCTAATCGAAGTACAACAGAAGATAGTCCCTCACATGAATTTACAATTTCTAAAGCTTTTTGGTTATGAGAAAGATCTTCAGTTACAGGGTAATTATCCAAGTCAACCACTTTTTTTAAATATCATTTAAAATAATTTTTCCTGCCGTTTCAACCTCTCTTAGGTTTTCTTTATGGTCATTTTCAAATTTTTTTTGTACCATGTAGACTAATATTACTATGAGAAGATGCCAGGGCGGAGCCAAAATGCGCGAATATTTTTACCAGTGGCATAGCTTTATCTGGGGTATAGGAATGTGTAATTGCAATAAAAGTTTCGCGGTCAAGGAACTGTGAAAATGGAGTAGAGTAAAACTTGCCAACTGTTACGAGTAACCTTTGTTCAGGAGAAGTGTAAGAATAGTAAGTTATACTAAACTTTGCCTAATAAAGTTGTTTTATTATTATTATTACCGTCGCCGCCGCTCTACTGCAGGGCACCGCCGCCACTTGTGTTGACATTGAATGTCACGTAATTCTTTCTCATTGGTTTAGAATGATGGAGCGCACAAACTCGTTTCTGCGCATATTTTTTGCTGGCATCTTCTCATAGTAATACTACTTTAAAACTTGGATAGACAATTTTTGTGATACCTTGCTTCAGCTGCAACCAAATAAATTACATTTATAATTCTCTCTAAAAATTTTTCAGAGATAATATCATTACGCTCTCGGCAGCGAGAAATCAGAGATTCTTTAAATTCAAGAGTTTGCACTAACTGAATACGGCGTCGTAAATTTTTACATCGGCTATTTCTCCACAAATAACACAATTTTTGTTAAAGTCAAATGATTCACTATCTTTTTTGCTGTGAAATCATTTTTACTAGTAGAGGCGGCTCTTTTGGTTTTATTACGAGTCTTTTCACGACTACCGTTTCTTCCGCGGATAATGGAATTTGACAAAAAATACAAATACCTTCCATAATGACGGGTAAAATGTGGAAATAAATGGCTTGATTAACCTTAAACAATACTAAACCTAAACCTGAACAATAATAAAAGTAACACAATCCTTGTACGAAACAAAACACTAATAGAAAAAATCAAACAATACATAAAAGAATAACGAAATCAAAAAGAGAACATGAATTCGAAATAAAAATAAAACAATATCCTGAAAAAAACCTATGAGAATACAAGATATTTAAAAATTTTATATATTCTAAACTCGATTTGAGATAATCCAACTTAGCAAGTTATTTATATTAATAACAATGCAGCGCAAATGTACGTGTAGAAATATATCTAAGCATAACAGCGTGTGGCAGTCGATAGGTATATGAACATTTCTGTAAACATATTTACAGCTTTCACTCTCTTTGTGTGTGCCCTTTACAAATTTCATATCTCAGCTATTTTCTAAGCTAGAGAAAAATTTCAAAAAAAGTATTGTTTGACCTTTAACGGCTTACAACATTTATTTAAAAAATATTTTCATAGGATGAGCGAGTATTTCTTTAAATGAAAAAATACAAAACCTCAAAAAGTAATTTTTACTATTAACTATAATTGTTACACTACTAATAAACAATTTATTATAGTTTCTTAAATTCGTATCAAAGACACGTTCTTTGGCTTTAATTTGTTTTTTGAAATACTAAAATCAATTAATAGATAAGGCAAGAAAAAAATGTTTTCTTCAGCGGCGCGCGCAAGCCATATTTTCAATATGGTGGCTAACGCTCAACTCAAGATTAGTGTTAATTATTTATTGCAAATTGCAAACATACAAGTAATGGGGAATGTGCATCATGTAATTATAATGTAACCTCAAAGGAGGAGGGTCCGTAAGGCCGGTTTTCGGCCCAATTTTTTGAACAAAAAAACTGAAAAACATGTTTTTATTATAATATCGAATGGATTCCACCCCAAAGGAAACTTTCCTGCACTCACCTCCCCTTTTTATATCCCCCTAAACTATTAAATAATCAGCATTCAGTTGATTTTTTTGCAGGTCATTGAAACATTTTAACATGACTGTCGCTGAATAAGGATATTTTTGATTTTCTACGTGTATTTTCGTTATTTCTTTTCGGGAGGAGTGGGTGACGGGGTAAAAAGGGAGGGTGGAGGAAAATTTCGTTTGGGTTGGAATCGATTCGATATTGATAGTAAATGATAAAAACATGTTTTTCAGTTTTTTTTGTTCAAAAATAAATTAGGCTGGCCTCCTCCTTTTAAGTTAATCCCATTTTTAATGTTTATATCTGCATTTTTAACTTGGAGCCATACTGGCTCCAAGCAAATATTTAAAAATTCATGCAAATAATTTTTCAGTGTTGTTGATTAATAAAAAGACTGCTAATTATAGGTTAGATTTCTAACCTATAAGAAGCGTTTTATTTTATTGGGATAGACTTTAAATAGTTTCATAAACATTACATTGAACTAGATTTTGGTTGAAAGTACGGGAACCAGGCAGAAATTTTAGTAATAGCTACGTATTACTTGTAAATCTTAAGAAACAAATATTTTTGAGGTTAGCTGTAACGTCATCTGTGACGTCACGTGCAGATGCCCTTTCAATGTTAGCTGAAATTCATATTTTGTCAAATAGAGAGATAGATTTTATTGGTCATTAAATACACCTTGGTGCTTTGACATGCAGGCCCGGATTGGAAACTATTTTACTATCAGGCAACTTCTTTGACTGGTCCCAACCTTAGCCCATTTTTTACAGCAGCACGATACAAGATATTTTAGTTTTTTATTGATTTATTTTTAAAAAAGTACCTTTCTGTTTTTGTGGGTCTTCGGTGGGCTCATAAGGAACCGGCCCACCAAGCATTTGCCAAGTTGTCACTAATTCATTAAACAAATAATAATAAAAAATTGAAAATAATGTACACATTATCCTTAATGTTCATAATATTCGATGTGTTGTATAACTTTTCTCCAACTGCTTATTTTAGACTTTTTAAATTAAGAAGTAAAATGAATATAACACATGTGCATGCAATAATATGAATGGTCCATAAATAAGACGTTGTCCTCATGTTCAGTCATAATTACAGACAGGCGAAAAATTTTGAAATTAAGAAATAAACCTTTATATTTGAAATAAAAATTTGAACAATATTTCTTTAAATTAGTAATCAAAAGTACACCTTGTAGTTAGTAAATGTGCAAAATATTAGATTTTTTTTCAACTGCTACTGCCTCAAAATAAATAATGAAAATAGAGCACGCGAAAACGCAGTGTGACGTCACCACTCCTGGCGGTCGACCGCTCGCCTGTTCCCATATAGTTTCATACGGCACGCACGACGAACGTGCTAATTTCATTCATATCTCTTAAGTGTTCTGTATTTTGTTATTAACATGGATAAATACTGTATAGTTACAGTCTCTAAAAGTACATCAGTCTACTCCCAATAAAATATTTATTTCATTACCAAGTGATGAAAGTATTAGGAATTTGTGGCAGCAAGCTATTCACAGGGAGAAATTTGTTAATAATAAAGGGACGAAATATTGTTGTGAGGATAAAGTAGTGTAATGGGTTATTATTAAAAATTGTACTGTAATAAAATTTGTAGCTTGAGGAGGATGTGGAAAATTATATGTATTATAAAATACCTTTAATTTGCCCATAACCAACAGCATTATCGCCGTAATTTTGTCTGGCTGACCTAAAAATCAGGTAAACCCGGTAGACTTTATTAAAGTAGATATCTGTCTAGTTAACCTACTTCAACACTTATGTAATCTTTATTGTTATTAAAATATTCCATAATCATAAAAATGTCTACAGATGGCAAAATGTTGGAATCAGCCTTAATGTAACCTTTTTCTAGAGAGCACATATTTTTATGTATAAAAAATAACAGAATGAAATAAGTTAAATAACGAAAAATAACGCCACACCTGCACAGTGTACAACGAAATCTTTTAAACCGTTGAGTGATAAGTCCTGCCACCCAACTCTTAAACTGAATAGAACCGGTGGAGTGATATGACATCATGGTATGTTACGAATTCGAAATCAAATATTAGGGTTAATATTAACGCTAGCGGCCTAATTTTTTCACTTTATACTTAAAGGGTTACATACTTACGGAAAATGCAAAAATAAATTATAAGTAAATATCACTAAATGAACCGATTGCAGCATTTCGTGTAACTCTGGGGCCACGTCTGCCTTTCACGACCTATCCCTGATTGCCCTTGATCTTTCATCTTTTGTCAGCACAGCGTATAAAATGAAAAACGGGAGAACTTTGATATCTTAATTCAGATTAACACAACTGTTTTAGGTATACTATCAGGCCGAAGTTGTAAAGCAAGTCGACGTACCAACCTTTTCTGGTAATTTTGGTATTTTACCACAACACGTTCCCACATTAGCTGTTCTTAAACCTGGAGTTGTGTCAGTGTTCGAAGCTGGTGGCAAAGTTAACAAGATTTTTGTTTCTAGTGGAACTGTAACTATCAATGATGATTCCTCAGTACAAGTAAGTGTTTTTTAGTTTTTTTTAAATATAATTTGAAATAGTTCTGCTTGAGAGATTCCCTCAACCTCAATTGTTGGTAGGAAAAGAGTAAAATAATTGTATGGATTACTAATTTGACTAAACGTTTGAAGATATTGGTTTATAGACATAGTTACACATATTTTTCCATTGTTTTGTTAATATATTATACTAAAGGTGAATTCTTGTGCATCCGATATCCGATGAACCTAATTCTTTGTGCAGCAGGATAGGTACATAGAAAATGTGTTGCCGTTTCATTCTCTCCCAAACACAGTCGGATATGTAATAAACTCCTTTGAATGAACTAATCTTGGGAGGATTTTCCTCTCAGCCCCGGCCAAGATCGTTGTTTTCTCAGTGCTTGCCGGTATGCCAAGCACTGGTTCTGGTCCGATAAATTTCAATACCCCACCTTCCCTGGCTAAGGAATCGACTATTTCATTGCCCTCCATACCAAAGTGGCCCGGTATCCAGACCCGAGTTAACTTGTTGTTTCTGCCCAATCGGGTTAGAGCTTTTTGGCAGTTCCAGACCAATTTAGAATTGCAAAGATCTGAGCCAAGAGCTTTAAGAGCTGCTTGGCTGTCTGAAAAGATTTTTATTGATCTGCGTCTAGGATGTATCTGTTCAAGCCTCCTTGTACACGGTTCAATGGCATGAATTTCCGCCTGAAAGACAGTCGCATTGTTACCCAGGCTCGAAATTATTCTTACCTTTGGGTTACGACTGTGTACCCTGGATCTAACACACAAGGTGTTGAGTTTAAAGATAATTAATTCAATAAGAAAGGCTGGAATTCGAATAATACGAATATACAGTGTCCTCCATAAAGTTGGCTACATATACATAAAATTTGTATTATTGAGATATCTAAAAAACTCTATTGGGGGTTCATTTCTGCATGTCGGACAATCAAAAAATACATTTTGAAATATGTCATGTGATCACAGGTTTGGCGGAAATGTAAAAAATAGTTGACGGTGGTACCGAAAAATTAGTCAAATTGATAAGATATCGAAAAATTTGGTTGAGAAAATGTGCTTAGAATCCATATACAGTGTGTCCCACTTTTCACGGTAACACCTTTGTAGCTCAGTTATTAGTCACCCCATTTTAACCAAGTTTGGATGGGTATCAAAGACAAGTAAAACAAAACTTATTTCAGTCATTGGCGTGCATTTTTATTAAGAAAAAAAGGGTCGATTTTTCGAGAAATCATATTAGGCATTCTTTTATTGAAAAACTAATGCAATATATTGATCAGCATGCTGTAGAACCCCTATATTCAGAATTTAACCACATTTTGATTTTTGGTTTTCGAATTACAACCCATTTAAAATTGCCTATTTTAAACATTAAATAATCAATAAATTGATAACTAATCTTTTTTTGCAAGAAAGTCATTTTTTATTTTCTCTTTAAATTCATTTTTTCTATCACCTCATATCATCGATACTTTCAAATTCGGTAATCCTTAATGCCCGAATAATTTACAGGTCTGATGACCCAAAATTTTTCAATGAAAATTCTTGGCCTTCGAAATTTGAAAGTTTTGATGATATGGAATAGTAGAAAAGGTGAATTTAAAGAGAAAATGAAGAATGACTTTTTTCGAAAAAAAAATTCGTTACGTTAAGGGGACCGTAATTCGAAAACCAAAAATCAAAATGTTGTTAAATTCTGGATATAGTAGTTCTACAGCATGCTGATCAATAATATTGCATTAGTTTTTCAACAAAAAAATGCCTAATATGATTTCTCGAAAAATCGACCCTTTTTTTCTTAATAAAAATGCACGCCAATGACTGAAATAAATTTTGTTTTGCTCAAAAAAGATATAATAAAGGTCTTTGATACTGGTCTAAACTTGATTAAAATTGGATGACTAATAACTGAGCTACGAAGGTGTTACCGTGAAATGTGGGCCACACTGTATATAATCCTGATCTAAGAAAAAATAAAAAAAAATACAAATTTTTACCCGTATCATTTCTGTGAAAAATCATAAATTCTATTTTTACTTGGAAATAGCTTTATTCAACTAAATTACATGAGTTCGTGTCAAAAGTAATGAAATCTTCGTGAAATAGACACTTTGCTGGAAATAAATTTAAAAAAAAAACGGTCCGGTTGTGTCGTTATCTGTAGCCAACTTTATGGCGTACACTGTATATTGATTAAATAAAAAGTCAATTTGCATGAAGTCAAATAATTCATTACCCAACTAAATATATATAAAACCAATCAGATTTGCATACCATGCATGGCAAGTTAGGGAGACATCCCCAGAGTAATTATAATCTCAACTACATACAATGGATAGAGTGATGATTCTAATAGACACACGAAAAGATTTAAATTATTTTTTATAGTGTATGTTTAGCAATTTTAGTTTTTGTGTTGCCAGATGACAAAACATCTTTTGGGGTTATGTCGAATTTCGGTGCACTTTCCAAAATTTGTATCGTCAAGTGACAGGTTAGATTTTATGATAGTTTGGCATTGACATCAAATCTTCCATTGTATGGATTGATGCTCAATTTCTGGGATGTACTGTCTTTATCTCATGTCAGAGCAAACTTTGTATGGTTTCCTGTCCCCTTCTGCTGGGAAGCGTAACTTGTTTAAGAGTGTGCAGTCGGTTTTTGGTCATGCCTCATATTACAGCAAATTAAATTACTGTAAATATTGCCCAAATTTAAGAAAACAAAATAATAGTAAGTATTGGCTTGTTTTAGGTTTTAGCGGAAGAAGCTCATCCTGTTGAGAATTTAGATCCTAGTGCTGCGAGAGATCTTCTCAGCGAAGCCCAAAGTCAGTTGTCGCAAGCAGGCACACCAGAGGTGAACTAAAATTTTATCATAATACTAGTTAGTAATGTCGCAAATAACAAAGTTAAACTAGGAGATAAAAGAAACATTTCTTAGAATTTATTTTCAATATGTTTAATAACATTCCATATTATCTTCGGTACCTATTTTAAATTACACTTTATTTTGAAAGTTTTTCTTCTCCTAGTAAAACTTTTTCTGTAAATCTACTGACAGAAACAAATGACCGAAGTATACATCAATTTTAAAAAAATATGATTCTAGCCTTCGAGGCTTGAAAATTCTAACCAGCCACTTCTGAAATTATAAAACACCCACACCGAACAATCAGGTAAACATAGAGAACCTTAAGTAACAGCATAATATCGAATTGTAGATCCTAATTTAATTTTTCAATCAGAGTTTTTGGCCTATGAAATTTAAAAGTATTGATACTCTAGGTGGCAGAAAAAGTTATTTTAAATAGAAATTGAACAATGACATTTCGAAATACGTTTCCAAGTTATTAATTTATTTAATAATTGAAAAATGTAATTTTAAACAGGACGTAATTCAAAAACTTTAAATTAAAATGTCATTAAATTTTGAATGTAGGGGTTCTAAAGCATGCTGATCATTAATATTACATTCGTTTTTCAGTAAAAAAATGCCCAATATGGCTTGAAACATCAATACATTTTTCCTTAATAAAAACGCACACCAATGATTAAAATTAATTTGGCTTTACTCAAAAAAGATTTAGTAACGGTGTTTGGTACTGATTCAAATTTGGTTAAAATTGGATGACTAAAGGTGTATTCTCATGCATCCAATATCCAATGATATGCTGATCAGAAAGGTTTAACTTTTATCTGTCGGAAATTTTGACGTTAAATATTTTTTCGATGTCGTCACTTTTGTTGGCAAATTGTTTGTTCTGCCTAATCATCAAAATGTCTAAAAAAGTGGCTAAAATGAATTTAATCATAATTATTCATTTGATTAAAAAAAAGAAAAAAAATGATTTTGGGTGTGAGATATTTTCAAACATAAAATTACAAGGTGATTATCACAACCTTTTTCCACAGTGGTTTTTTTAAGCTGCAGAAAGTTTGATCAAAATGGATCCAAAAGCGGGTTTTACAAATTGTTTTCAGCATATCAGTAGGGTAAAAAAATGCAAACAGGAATATCCTAGCTGATCCCCTCCGTGAGATATTCAATTTCTAATTACACAACCCCACAAAAAAAAAGTGGTCTGTCCGGTGAACCAGACCAGTGTATCCTCATGTATTTTGACCGACTGAATCTGAATCCAAAGTCAGAATTTTCAGATATTGGCTCGTTTTTCATCCCTACTCCAAAAAACAAAAGTGGTGTGTCCGGCGGATCAGACCGATGTATCCCGATATATTTTGACCTGCTGAATCTGAATCCGAAGTCAGAATTTTCAAATTGGCTCGTTTTTCATCCCTAACCCCCCAAAAAAACCCTAAATAAAAAAAGTGTTCTGAGCGGAATCTGAATCTGAAGTCAGAATTTTCAAATGGGCTCGTTTTTCATCCCTAACCCAAAAAAACACTCCTAAATAAAAAAAAGTACTCTGTTCGGCGGATCAGAGGTCAGAATTGTCAGATTGACTCAGTTTTCATTTCTAACCTCAAGAAACACCTGTAAAAACCAATTTTTCACCTTTCACATTATTATGGAGTTGTAGGGTTATAAGATTATAGTGATATAGAATAGGATAGAATAGAATAGAATAGGTTTATTGAATGATAAACATTACAGTTGGTAGTAAACATAATAAATAAAATAATAATAAAGTACTTTATTGGTAAAACCAAATGGCTATCGACCGAAGTCCTTCTGCCAGTTGCATATTTAAACATATTTTACATATAATTTTATAGGAAGTTATAATAAGAAAGTATAATTATCTTGATTTACAAAAAAAAAAAAAGAAAAAAGGGAAACTCTTCTTTGCAATTATTCTTCATTAAGTTCTTTAAGTAGTTCCAATATGGTTTTTTCGGGGTACTTGTGCTTCGAGCGTTGTTGTTCTCGTGTCTTACAAAATGGTTGCATCGTAGTCAGAGTGTGTTCGTTTTTTGCAAATTTAGTGGTGAGGTGCACAAGACGTTGGGCTATGGGTTGGGTATTTGTTGCTTCGTAGAGAAGATTATTTGGAGGGTTATGTAGGGCATTTCTTGGATGACGAATTTTAGTTATTGAGCGTATGGTGGATGTTTCTGCTACTTTAAGGTTATTTATTGCTGGTTTTCTGGTAAACATAATATATAAAGTAAAGTAAATAAATAATACATACATACACAGAATACATATACAGAGAAATATCATTAAAAATATCATTCAATGAATGTAATTCAGTAGAGCTTGATTTTCAATTATACCCTAACATGCTAAAAAATGGTGTAAAATTGTATGTAGACAGAAAAGAAAAAAAAATAAATATAACAAATTTTATCCAAAAAGATTACACAAACTCGACACAAAATTAATTCAAACCAGTACTTCTTGATTATGCAGCAAACTGTCTTTAATTTTTGAGTGAAACGTATATTTACTTTGGCAAGAAACAAACATGGAGACAAATTTATTATAGATTGTACTTGACATACCATGCGTGTAGCCGAACGCTAGGCATAGGGAGTAAAATTACAACATCGCGCGTGCCAGCTGGCTGAAATGAAATAACAGACTGGAATGCTCCGCTCGACGGAGGAATTTACGGCAGCTATGTTGTCATATCTATCGCGCTACGTGGATGTACATGCCTAATGGGAAGTTACACGCACGGTATATTCGAATTTAACCGTATTGTGTTTAGGGATGGTAAGCAGGTTGTTGTGTCTAAGATATAAACCATACACGTCAGAGCATTCTGTTAGCAAAGAATGTAAATAACATGGTGCCTTATTTTTAGTGACATGGTATAACATAAGGGAAAATTGCAATTTAAATCTACCGTTCATTTTTAATATACCCAGACTGTTATAAAATGGTGTCTCTGTAATGAATGTTATTATAGGCAAATCTGAGACAGGTATTTTGAATAATTTGCGGCCTATTTTTATAGCAGCTGTGAGAAAGTTATAATAAACGCTACTACAATAATCTAAATGACTTAAAACCAGGCTATTTACAAGAATCCATTTTGTATCAGATGGAAGGAGATATTTAAATTTATAAAGGGATTTCAATTTAAAGTAACAAATACTCGATTTCTTATTTATATGTTTTTCAAAGGAAAGTCTATTGTCAAGAAGAAGTCCAAGGTTTTTCGCCTCTTCAGTCATCTTAATTATGGAGTCGCCCAGTTTTAATTCGACAGAAGCAGAAGAGAACTTGCTTTTGTACGAGTGGAATTAGTACCGATACACAGTGCTGTACTTTTATTAGGGTTAAGAATCAACCATTTTCACAGGACCACTGGTTAATTAAACTAAGGTTTATATTTAGTTCACTAATGATAGAGTCGACAGATGATGTAGAACTGCACATGTAGAGTTGGGTGTCGTCTGCATACGTGTGGATAGAGCAGCCTGCTATTAATATAGTTGGTAGATCTGTGGTGAATATTGAAAACAGTAGCGGTCCTAGTATGCTACCTTGAGGCACCCCATGTGTTATAGGTAATTGATTAGATGTCATGCCATTAATTTTTACTTGCTGTTTTCTACTATTTAAGTAACTATTGAACCAGTTCAGTGCATTAGTGTCACAACCATAGTAGCTTAATTTGGCCAAAAGTAATTCTGTAATGACATCAAATGCTTTGCTATAGTCTATAGTCGAGCAATACCAGATAGGTTACTTTAGAGTTATCAATATTTCGGGCAACATCGTTACTTATTTTTATTAGAGCTGTAGTGGTGCTGTGTTTTGGTCGAAATCCTGATTGAATCTAAGGTAAGATGGCTGATATCCTCGTGTGTTTAGAAAGTTGTGAATAAATGATCAGTTCTAGCACCTTTGACATATTTGGAAGTACGCTAATTGGGCGAAGTTCCGACAAGGTCACAGCTTCGGGAACCTTGGGTAAAGGTATGATTAAAGAATTTTTCCATAAATCTGGTATTTTACTGGTCTGCACTGAAGTATTTAAGATATGAGTAAACATATTCAAGCAACACGGTAAAACGTATTATAAAATTTTAAGGCTTATCCCATCTACGCCAGTTGCTTCAGATTTTAGTGTATAAATGATCCTTTCTACCTCCTTCCTACTCGGATGTCACTGTGTGTAGAGTTAAATCATAATCGAGTTGTGGGTATTTATTGATAAGAAAATGTTATTTTCAAATAGCTGCCAAAGATTCTTAGGGTTTTTCACTTTTTATAGCTAGTGTTACATAGTTTTTTAAATCTTTATAATATACATGGTCCATGCTACTTTTTGTTACCAGGTATTTTCTGTATGCCTTATTTTTTAACTTAATCATATATTTGATGGTGTCGGTAATAAATGGAGGTGTACACTTTCTTACTTTTCTAGTACAGATTGGGGCATGAACATCGAAGAGACCAATACTTGCCTCATTCAGGTAATTTATTTTAGTTGTTATATCAGGGATATCTATTGCATTCCAGTTTATGAGCAGTGCATCTTCAGAAAAGCTGTTAAAATCGAAATATTTAAAGTTTCTGTAAGTAATTATTTTTGGCAATGATATGCCCATGGCAAGATCTGAGGTTATGGTGTTTAAGGTTATGAAATAAACATGTTAAGAAAAATTTGTAACTACTCATTTGAGTGTCGAAAAACTGGATTTTTGGGGATGTTTTTTGAGGTTAGACATAAATACCGAGCCAATCTGACAATTCTGACTTCGGATTCGGATTCAGCGGGTCAAAATACATAAGGATACATAGGTCTGATCTACCGGACACACCACTTTTTTTCTTTTCGTTTAGGTGTGTTTTTTGGACTTAGAGATGAAAAACGAGCCAATCTGAAAATTTTGACTTCGGATTCAGATTCAGCAGGTCAAAATACAAAAGGATACACTGGTCTGGTCCACTTTTTTTTTTTTTTTTGGTGGGTCTGTGTAACTTTTTTTGTGTGGCTGTGTAACTAGAAATTGAATATTTCGCGAAGGGGATCAGCTAGGATTTTCCGGTTTGCATTTTTTTATCCTACAGATATGCTGAAGACATTCTGTGAAATCATGATACTAAGAAATATAAGATATGCTCGGTACGAGTACCAGCTTTAGACCTGCTGTGCGCATAGCGTCACTCTCTAGTCAACTTCAGATAGAGCCCGCGCCCGCGACAGTCCCGTGTCCAATATCTATCTAAAAATACATCGAAAACCGTAATATAAAACCTAGAAAGCTGATTGCAGGCAATTTTACTTTTTAATATCATAGAATTCTATGAATGCTTCTGTCAGCACTTTTCATTTTGCATAAGGCCGTTGTGGATTTAAATGTTTGTGAAAACACCTCCAAAATAATTGATGCAAGCACGTATGATCTTTTGCACTGTTGATTTTTCAACGTGTAAGCTATTTATTTTGTTTTTATTTAATATTAAATTTTAATTCATTTAATTAAACACAATAAATAGTAGTAGTAAATATTAATTACTTTAATTATGATACAGTGCACTTATCTAACGTTATTCAGGAAAATAGACAAACAGTCAAGAATGAAAAATATTTTTTCTGTTATTTCGAAATAAATTGCTGGATTCTTTAATGTTTCTATTACAACATTTTGCATCTGCAAAATACTGTTTTCGCAGTATGACTTAATTCAATAGCACAGGATATATCAATGTGTTCACTCATGGTAATTATTACAAATATTTAATAACCCTCTATATTGATTTGCTGAAAAATCTCAAGAAAATCTGAATTCGACTTCATTAAACAACACTAAGGTACGTTATTTCTCACACCGCATTCTCTGCGCTGCTTATCGTTCGCGAGGGCGTTCCGTATATTTAATTGCAATTTTCTCGAAAACTGTTAGTCCTAGAAAAAAAAGTTTCAAATAAAAAAGTTAGCTCCATCCTTTATCTTCATACGTCCTCAATATACTTGGTATCTAATTCGAAAGATAAAAAAGTTTCTCACTTGTCATATTCGAGTCTGTAATATTTCACAGTTTATCGACATGTTCTTAGAAAAAAAATCATATTGTCTTTACTTATTAAAATTTTACCTTCATATTAACACATTTTCTTAACAGGTATAGAGTCATGGTGTAGTAAAAATTTGAGATTAATTCGTTGGCCCGTTTCTGAGTTAGGGCAAGTTAAACGAAAGAATAATTGTATCTATTATTTTACAATTTTCTCACATTTTTGGTTCTATCTTTTGTCTCGATCAACCAAAAGAATCGTAATTTCTTATTTCATTGAGAGATAAGCTTCCAAACACTTCGATTAAGGTAATTCTAATTTACGTCTAAAATAAAAATTGACCGCTGACTAGTTGACTTTTATGTGACGTAACAGCGGAGACTGCGGTAAGGGGAGGTATGCGTGAGAGTGTATCTTACTTTCTTAGTATCATGCTGTGAAATCCGTTTTTGGATCTATTACCACTGTGTTTCAAGTAACGAGCCATAATAATAATACAAAATATTTTAATTTTTCATGTCTGCCAATGATTTCAATAAACTTTTGAATACTGTTGAATAGTTTACAGTGTTCGAAAATTGTTCTTAAACTTACAAAGTCAAGCTTAAATATCACCAAAATATACGATTATCGGATAAAAAATTTCGGATCCATGTAAATTGACGTTTCCAGATCGAAGGTATTGAGTGTTGATATTTTTTGAAAAAGTGGATTGTTGCTATAAATTTTCAAAAGAAGATTTCCGCTCAGTAAACATATTCCGGAAGTTCTAGAGCTTCTACATGTAGGTCAGCAACAGGAGTCAACTTCTTAGCACCAAAACAAATCCTAAGGGAATTTGTACCGTATCAATATGCTTAAGGAGTGACTGATACATGTACATGTTGAAGATGAAATAGGAACACTTGCTAATGATTTTCACTGAATATTCTTTTCTGATTGAAATGTATCAATCATGAATATGAGATAAAAATGAACATGTTTTGTATGTGACATTTTTATCTTGAGTATTGTAAAATGAGTTTAGTTTAAAATGAGTAGAAGAAACCTCAGTTTTTTCCGTTTTTTTAAAAGGAACGTCTTGTCTTGTCTTCATTATGAAGGCAAGTTTAGACTTATAATTGTACTTAATTTCAACTTTACATTATACATAATTGGGTTGTTGACAAATTTTCAAAAATGGTGAAATATGGTAGTGGAGCAGCGTTACCACATTTGGTAGATTTTTATTTCTTTTTAGTAGAATTTTAAGGGTTTTTTTAAAGTTTGGTAGGTAAAATTTGCTGGTAGATTTCTGATAATAATTATCAGAAATCTGCAAGCAAATTTTACCTACCAAACTTTACAAAAATCCTTAAAATTCTACTAAAAAGAAATAAAAATCTACCAAATGTGGTAACGCTGTAGTGGAGGCATTAATTTAGTTATATGTTTAATTTGAAAGAAAAATTCTATTAAAAAAAATTATTAAAGTTCGACTATTTGAATGTACCACGAAAACGGAAGTGACATCATAACAGCAGTTAGATGTGAAGTTATATGCAGAACAGAAGAAGAGGAACAAGTTGGCATCGTTGGCAATAAAGAAAATAACCTCAATTTCAAAATTGAATTTGACATTTAATTAGAAGTTTTTAGCGTTTGGTATTTATTTTCTTTCAAAATGACTGAGGCAGGATTTGTAAAAGCCAATTCTGATATTTTACCTTCTATGGATATATTTATGGTCAGCGAATTTTTAAAAAGAGATGATCGTTTTAGCATTGCAGAGGTTAGAGTTGCAAAGCCGCGAGGTACGTTACAGCTATAGTTTTGATTAGAAATATTAGAAAAACAGTTCACCATTCATTTTTACGGTCACCATTCATTACTGGAACACTGAAAAAATATTTTTTCGGTGAATTGGTCGTATTATTTACACAGTACGGCACGAAACACCACCTAAACTTTTTTTTTTTTTTTTTTAACTGTTTAACGTCGGCCTATTTCCGCTACCAGGGCCTATCACCGACGCCAGGAGACGAGCTACCCCCAACCTGGAAATTTTGCCGAACCTCTTCCCTTAAGAAGAGTAGGGATCTTTTACTTGCCTAACATTTAATAGACAAGGGACCACCTGCTTTACATCCCCTCCGAAGGATGGTATATCCACTACGTAATCCTCGTCTGAAATTACGTAACTTCCGAGTATACACTGATATACAAGCCTCTAGAAGGTGGGACGAGAACGCTGTATTTCCCAAGATGGGAGCCCATCCAAGTACTAACCGCGCTCGACGTTGCTTCAACGGAATATCGACTGATATTCACATTGAAGTCGCCTCTACGCTCGCCCCCCACCTAAACTTAAATTTATCCATAACTTTATGCCGCTAAAATAAACCGAAATATAACCTAGAAACGTCAATTGAATTTGACATTAGGTTTGTTCACTCAGTCTGATAATAGAAGGAGATAGAGTGAGACTATACATAAGTTGAAGAGCACTGGTGCATATAGTGTGGAGTTTTTAACCCCCGACCCCAAAATAAGGGTGTTATAAGTTTGACGCGTATGTTTGTATGTCCGTCCATCCGTCCGTCCGTCCATCTGTCTGTCTGTGGCTTCATATCTCTTCAACGGGTGATCCGATTTTGATGCAGTTTTTTTATTTGAAAGAGTATTTTGTCGAGATGGTTATAGGCCATATTAGATTTTGATGTTTGGCCGCTATCTTGAATTCGCCATGTTGAACTTCTCTAGAAATTGTCCGATTGAAGTGAAATTGAAAATGTGCAGACAATTATGGTAGCCGAACATGATTTAGGCTCATTTTGATTCGGTCATATGAAACTGGTATGAGTAGATACATTGATTGGGGGTTTTTAAAAATTTTCAATTTTACTTGTTGAACAAACTTATTAAATATAGTGTCAAAATCAATTGATGTTATTCTCTTTTTTTTCTCCGTCGCTATCAATAGTTTATAACTTTGTATCCTTTTTTCGTCGTTTAATAACTAACTTCTCTGCAGACTGCAGTTATGTTGTCACCTCCGTTTTAAATGCATGTATTTTTAAAATTGATATTTTAATATTATAAGACTTTATTTTTAATTTTTACATGTTTCCAATGATTTTTTATGAAGAAATGTTATTGTTAAACACAGATTCTATTAAAATTTTAACTTAGTGCAAAAACCCAATTGTCACTTTAAACTGACAACTATAACAATATTTTGTACGAATTATTTTATTATTGGCAGTTTAAACTTGCAATTATGGTTAATTGTAAGTTTAAAGCGTTTAAAAAATATTTTATACATGTCCTTTCTACGCTTTCGTACTTCATTACTTGAAGTATCATAAAACATATAAATATTTCGTACAGTGGAATAAAATTCATAACGTTGTGACAATGTTGCTGATACTTCACTATTAAATGCATGATTGTTTTCAATTCCATTGATTATTTGAAACTATAGGTTCGATATTACTAGTAAACTTATAATTTTTATTTTATTTCCAGGCCAGAGCGGAAGCTGAAATTGCCGTGGAAGTTGGAGAAGCCCTAGTTAAAGCTACTGAATAATTAAGTGATTACCATTATATTGTATAGCCGTTAATTTTTATGTCTCACAATACACAGTTCCAATGACATCTGGCATTTTATTTATAATGAGAAAAATGATCTTTTTGTTGAATAAAATAATTTAAAACAGGTTAGTTGGCTTTGTGTTTCTTAATTTATGCCTGTGGTTTATTGTCAAATAATAATATATAGATTTAGTAACAATCAGTGATTGGCTCTACATCGACTGTCCAATATATTTAATTATAGTTCATTTCGTTTCTTATATCTGTTACACAGAGTGTCATTAGTTTCATGTTATTAAAAAAACTGGTGGTGGTGAATGACTAGACAAAAAGCCTTATATAACATAGTTTTGGAGAAAGAAAATAAACAAAAATTTCAAAATTTTTTAATAACATTGTTTGAAAACTGTTGGGATATTGGGGTAGGCTTTATCATCGTCACATCTGGTTGCATATGATACTCTGACATTTGTACAGATAGCACCGGGTATGCCGACAAAGGAATAAGCTGGCACGTACTAAGGGTCAGCCTGTTATTCCCCTGTGGCCATCCTGTACTTGCAGTTGTGCAGAAAGAAATAATGAATTATTTACATTTTTGTAATTGGTATAAAAGGCTGGGTTCAAGTGGTCCCATCAAAGTTCCGTGCTTCTTGCTTTGAGACTGCACAGGGGCGAGGACACAAGTTGGTAATCTACACTTTTTTATGACTTCTTAAAAACAAGTAAGAAACTTCTATGATTCGTAACTATACGCCCATTGACCCAGAAAAGCAGTGGTTCTCAAATGTTTCCTACCTTAACTTTAAAATTTTTGACCTAGGTCAGTTTTTTTTTCAAAGTTTTCCTAGAGGAAAAAGTCATACAGATTTTTTAGTTTTAGTGAAAAAGATATATATGGGGTGGTCGCTGAAAGAATAAAATAATAGACTAGACTAAACACGTCAACATTTGACGCAGGATGTATAGAGTAGACTATTTTGTTTTTATGAACTACTCTAGAAAAAAGAGATCTTTACGTTGAAACAGGGTCGCGAATTTCTCAAAAATGTCTCAGCTACTAATAAATAATATTTTAATTATTTCATAATATCTACCAATAATTTCAATAAACTTTTGAATACTGTTGGACTATTCTTAAAGTTACTAAAATCAAGCTTAAATATCACTAAAATATATAATTATCGGATAAAAAAACATACGATTCAGATTTGGATGTCAGATGCATGAGAACTCGCCTTAAGACACCTGGGATTTAGGATCCAATGAAATACTGTCAATTTACATTCTTTATATTACTAGGCAACCATGCTCTCGAAATAATTTTTTTCTGAAATCGATCGGCAATGTCTACATTTTCGGCGCGATTTCAGATCGAAAAATGCACAATTTCAGTATTTTAGTCCGTTGCTAAGAAACTATCAGAAAATAGACCGGAAAAGATCCGTTGCCAAGCAACGATCAACATTCCCATACGGTTTTTTATATATATTTTGGATAGTAAATAAATACGTGCAGACAAAACAACTCACATTAAAATTGCATTTATTAGTAAGCAGTTAGACTGTAATGAAGAAATGTTATGCATTAATACAAATACCTTAATTTATAATAATATTGATTGTGATTTCAGAAAAAATAGTATGTGTACTTCGGTGTGAAAGCACATTCCCGGACTTCGATGCTTGTTGGCCTCGGCTAGCGCCTCGGCCAACAATTTGCATCGTCGTCCGGGAATGTATTGCTTTCACACCTAAATACACAATATACTATACTATATAAAATTTAGAATTTAATTTACTGATATTATGTATACTCCAGGCATTAGAGAATTTTACCTAGAAAAATTCATGGTAGTTCTGGAAATAGGCTTACTTTATGTTTTTTGGCTCGCTGAATCCAAATTTTCAACTTCCCACCATTTATCTTTTTTTTTCTTCGTTTTAGGAAAAATATTGCAACAAAAAAGGTCCTTTGACATTTTGACCTATGGCAAAACAGTTTTAAAGATTTTGGTTTTTTAAATATTTACAATAAATCAAAAATAAACACATATTTCCCTCTCACTTTGCAAAATCATATCCTTAATGCTGTTTTATGTTATGTGGCCGATTTCTGATTAATAACACAGGTCTACAAAAAAAAAAAAGGTCTTGTCTTAAGGTTCTGATCTAACTTTTCTGAAGTATTTTGACGCGCTGAAGCCAATTTTTGACAAAAAAAATTTACCACCCCCTTTTATCTCCTAGAGGTGGCAGAGGGAAACTGACACGATAGACATTTTTTTTTAGTTAGAGAAGAGCTTTCCTGCTAGAGAGTTTAAAAAGTTTCGTTTTAAAAATGTATTCTAAAAGTTTTGTATTATAACCTAAACCAGTTAATAAAATTTTATTTACAATACAACGTGATCTACTATGACATGCGGAAAATTTAACAGTAGGTTGTACCCACCGAAAGGAGTTAAAAAAATTAAAAATTAAAAAAACATTACCAAAAAAATTACCTTATTTTTTTGTAGAAATGCGCCGCCAATGACTTTAACTAATCTAACGTAACGCGGTACAACCATATCACTTTATCAGACTTGGGATTGACACTACTGACAGCAAAGCTGGATAAGACAGAAGTGACTTTTTGGTTTTAATCAAATCACACTACAAAAATAGCAAAATAAATCGAAGACATTGACCCCATGCTGAAACGACAAGCAGATATACGAGATATTTAGTTAAACCGGTCAATGACACAGCGGTGTCCCTATTGTTCGACCGAAAACAAAAAACGCGGCTCTCTTTAGTACCAATTTAGTACACACGATCCAGCGGCAGGGAGCCAACCTTGTCGGCATGCTTTGAACTCATTCGTAAAAGTGAACTGGTCCGCTGGAATTCCAATTATCTTCAAAGCGTACCGACAATGTTGGCTCCCTGCCGCTGGATCGTGTGTAGACCTCTTTTTTTAATCTCGCCGGCCTGCTTCACTTTCTATGCCAATTAAGGAAATGTAAACAACTCGAACACGTTCTTTCACAAGTAAGTTCGTCGACCTATTCAGGAGTAGGTCAGGACTTACTCAACATCAGTAGTGTATCTTCCCAAATTTTGCAGGGGCTTTCCCACATTGAAAACTAGTACACCATTTTATTTTCCGCATGTCTTGGTATACGCTGTATACGAACTAATTTATTATATTATGTGATTAATTATGGAAAAAAATGAAACGAGTCATAATCTGCTCATTTATTTTAAAATCAATATTAAAAGTAATTATGTATATACGTACTAAAAAATAAATTAAAATTGTCTGGAAAACTGCAGTTAAAAGTCATGGAAAACCTGGAGAAGTCAGGGAATTTTACCTCTTTATCAAAATATGAACCCTGTTTAAAATCTCTCCAGACCGCGATTTTAAAGCAGAAAGACAGTAAATATGATCTTTTAACTGGCCTACGACGATTGTGGTGCATAGGAGGTGTCAAAGGTTATACGTTAACGAGAAGCTAATCGCATCTTATGTATGAATATCCCGTGATTCCGCGAAGGTGCTCCGAGACACAGAGTTTTTCTTTCAAAACAGAATTGTTTTTTATGCGGTGAAATAATATCGGTTAATTATTTTGAACAGGAAAGTTGTTTGTCTCCAGAGCGACGGGACCCTGTGTATAACGTGCGTCAGCTAAATATGCGGTATAAAGCCATAGATTTTGCGAAAAATCGTAAAGTAGGGTGATAAAATTGTGCGTCACTTGACTCCTGTGGAAGACAATCTAGTGGTAGAACAAGTTCGGTATCATTTGTCCTGCATGAAAAAGCTTACTCTAATTCTAAAACCCGAATCTGAAGAACCTGTAAAGCGTGAGGCTTTTGGATTTGAAGTACAAGCTGCCATGAAGTACGTATTTTCTTTTCTCGAAGAAAATGAGCACGAGTGTCAACCTTCGTTTAAACAACTTGTAGATCAAATTAAATGTGACTATAAACCTCACATTAAAACAATCAAGGCTCCACTTGTCGTTAAGTATGGTGATGGCATTATTATTTCAGAAACCCTTAACAAACCTGCAATCTTTAACTTAGACTGAACTTAGTGCATACAGTTCCGCAGTGCCGAGGCTCATGTTTCGAGGCGTGCTTGCGCTTCCCCGTTCGTTCAGCGTTAAAATGTCAAAGGATCTTTTTTGTTGCAAATTTTGTTTACTTTCCGAATTTCTAGGTATCTTTTTCCTAAAACGAAGAAAAAAAAAGACAAAAATAAAAAACCATGTTTTTTTCTAAATTTGAGGGGGTTCCGGAGGGAATTTTTGGTGGGAAGTTAAAAATTCAGATTCAGCGCTCCAAAAAATGTAAAGCAAAGTAAGTATCTCCAGGACTACCATGAATTTTTCCAGGTAAGGGCCCTATATGGTCTCTAATGCCTGAGGTAGCATGAAAAAAATTGTAAATTGTAAAAATATATTTTAGCTAAATTTAAGTACTAACATGTTTTTTAGATTGCTTTGTTTATAACTAAAGTAATTGGTTTATGTTGTAAATAATTATGAAAATAATATGATGCAACTAGATAAAAATAAATTGACCTGTTTTGCTTGCTCTTGAATTTTGCTATAATTCAGTTTTAGGCACTTATTCCGTGCCTTGAAAATTAATTCATCTATATTATCTACCACATGAGTTGGGGTTCAAAATATATTTAACAATGTGCTTTTTTGAAAGGAATAATTTAAAATTTGTTGGTTATTTCCAGGGATATAAATATTTTTTGGAAAATTCTAAATAAAACATTGACAAACTCTGATTATATCTGAGTGTGTCAATGTTTTGTTTGCAATTTGTGTTCTGTTGTAGAAAGAATTTAGTTTTTAGTAAACTTATGTGTCATTTCCTATTAGAAATTTTTTTATGCCATTCGAACATTCTGACAATTCTCTATCCAATTGCAATGGTGTGACAATTCTGAGATGTTTATGAATATCGAATATCAAAATATCGCTCACAGAATTTTTGCTATTTATATTATATTATTATATTATATTATGTTAATAACATTAACAGAAGAGTGAAAAAGTGAAAAAATTGCATTTTAAATTACAAAAATTTCTAGTATGCTAGGCAGTGGCGTGTTATGGGTTGGTATCCTCAGTGCGGTAAACTCATGGTCTCACAAACCCTTGGACCTCTTTCTGTACTCTTACCAGACCATACAGATTCCTTAATAAAAATATAGGTGCTCACAAAGGTAATAAATGGAACAGTGGGTACCATAAGAATAAAAATCAAGAACACATACATTGACAAAATCAGTATTATATAAAAAAAGAAATAGACTGTATTAGCAGTGCTGGATTACCATATATGCTAATTACGCACGTGCGTAAAGTGGCGGATTTTTAGGGGGAGCCAGGCAAAATCAGAATAATAAAAATTTGCTCAACTGCACATCTTGCACTTATAATTTTGTAACTTGTATAGTAAACCTCGGATTTAACAGACACTCAAAAAATGTCGGAGCCTTTGACCCATCAAACACGCCGCATCCCAAAGCAAGGATGCCGATATTTTTTTAATGCCTGTTAAATCCGAGATTTACTTTAACATCTCTATTGAAACAGAACGTACAGATGAAACTATGTTAATCAAAGTGTCACTTAACTATTACCAATTGGGTAGTAATAACAGCAGTGACCAGAGCACATTAGAAGCTTCAAAAGTCAATTAGCATAGAGTTTTAGCTTTGCAGGTTTGTAAGTACATTTAATACATGTGCTGGGTTTATGAAAAATGTATACGTTGTTTCATATTTAACTGCAGGAAGATTTTGATAAAACCAACAATTTTATATACATTTATTTTTTAGTGTCACTTGGTGTAGTTCTCATGCCCCTATAGCGATGCCAAAGCTATCAAGGGTATTTTATAGCCAATAAATTGTATCTATTTGTTCTTTTTGAGTGGTAAATATTATTTTTGGAAACATAATATAATTGTTTTCATATTATTCTTGTGTAACAGCAATTTTCAACAACAGCTTTAATGAGCGTTGAATGATTTTGTAATATCCACATTGAGAGATAATGCTTATATATAGGGACTGTTATAGATATTGGTATGTATGTACCTTTAGGATTTTTATTTATTTATTTATTTAATGTCAGTTTATTTTCTCTACCAAGGCCTATCATCGATGCCAGGAGACAAGCTACCCCCAACCTAGAAATTTTGCCGAACCTCTTTTGTATCAAAGAGTAGGGATCTTTTACTGGCATAATATTTAATAGACAATGGACCAACTGCATTACATCCCCTCTGAAGGATGTATATTCACTATGCAATCCTCGTTTTAAATTGCATTAGTTCTATGTATACGCTGATCGGTTTGTTTCCTCAGACTGTCATCTAAGTACTAACCATGATGAATATTGCTTAACTCGATGTAAAGAAATACATGCATAGTCAAGACGCCTCTATACGCTCGCCTGTATCTTTAGTTGCATGTTCAATTATCCCTATCTGACATATTTCAATTGACAGGGAATGTCTACAAATTAATCATTAATCATTGTTTATAAAATTTTCGTAATAGTTTTCAGAAATATAGTTGCATATCTCCTGAAAAGGTACATTAACATAATGACTACATTCATCCACCAATTTGGGACAGTAAAAGCAAAATTAAGGAATTCTTTTCCCAAAAAGAATCCAAAGCCAAAAAAATTGATTTTGTAAAATATTTGTTGACTGTTTCTTTCTAGAAAAAAAAAAATAAATAAATAAATAAATATCTATTCAGATTTTTCTTATGTTATAGTGCGTGGGGGTGAAACCCACTGCGAAAAGACCAGCGCAGACTCAGGCTAATGACCACTCATCTATCGTCCAAGCACGGAAATACGGTGGGGCCAAAATTACGTTGGCCTACACTGACAAATTTGGAATTTTATTGTTTTGCATGAAAAAATGTATACCCGGCCTCGGCCCACTCAATACAACATGGCTAGTTCCGTGCCTGCTGTCTTCGCTCCCTGTTTCTTTGTATCTAAACCAAGAACTCAAAGGACCACGCACACAATACATGGGATTTCACAGTCGTCAATTTGGCTGAAAATTCGGTATGTTATAGTCCATAACTTCCTGATCAAAAGTGCTTATGGCCACAAAGCCCAAAATGTCCTAAATTTCGAGATATTGAAGGTCAAAGGTTATATGAGCTATCACTTATTATAGCTACCAAGTCACCTTCAGGTGCCGCTTTGACCTTAGAAATATTACTCTGGTATAAAACTCGACGACCTTGAACAGATCTATGACCTTGGCTCATGGATCAGGGCCAAAGTTACATTAAAGTTCCACACCAACAGGTTGGTGTGGAACTTTAATGTAACCCAACCATATAGTAATATTTTTTTTTAGCTTGACTTTTGACTCGCGGGTCAAGGTCAAGGGTCAGGGTGTCATGATCAACGACACCTTCTTGTAGATTGTAGATTGTTTAAGGGGTCGCTTGGCCCTGGGTTGGCCTTTCTTCACCTCGACCTAAAAGGTCTTTTGTGAATTACCCAGGATTCCAAGACTTTTTGCAAAGCTTGCGATTTTCCTGGGAGCTAATTTCCCTATGTCTTCAGGTGTTAATTCCGCCTGTTCTAGGTACTTTAGCCTAATGCGGATTAACACCTTGCATTCACAAAGTATATGTTCCGCAGTTTCGGTTGCAGCTTCACAGTATCTGCATTTGTCATCTTCTGCCATGCCCATGTTCTTGAGATGGTATCTCAAGGGGCAATGGCCAGTTAGAAGGCCTGTGATCAGCCTTAAATCGGACTTTTCCAGTTCGAGAAGCCTTGTGGCATTCTTTGTAGAATAGGTTATAAACCTTTTTGCTTGTCTTTGTCCTGGAGTGTTCCTCCAGTAGGATTCTTTTTGTTCCTTTTCCCATTTTAGGACCTCCTCCGTTATGTGTCCCCTGGATAGGCCACAGAACAGTTCTGGTCCAAAAAACGAGGCTTCAGCCCCTTTTCTTGCGAGGCTATCAGCTAATTCGACGACATCTTCTTACTCCAATTTGACTTTCTACCAAAGGACTGAGTCGCCATCGCTATAATAAGTGATAGTTCATACGACCTTTGACCTTCAATATCTCGAAATTTAGGACATTTTGGGCTTTGTGGCCATAAGCACTTTTGATCAGGAAATTATGGACTATAACATACCAAATTTTCAGCCAAATCGACGACTGTATAAAATCCCAAGTATTGTGTGCGTGGTCCTTTCTACTTCTTCATGATCTACAACAGGTCAAAAATTCAAAGTTATAGATAAAACACACGGGTTAGTAAACATTAATGAAATGAAAGAGATCTTAAAAAAAAATTCTTTCAAAATTATATGAATTAGAAATACTTATCCTAATTCCTAGTTCAAAAATGTGTAGTAAGTACCTAAACAAAAAAGTATATTTTTCTCCTTCATTGACCTTATGTGGAGTATGAGCTGTGAGCTTAAAGTAGGAAAGATATATATTTCCTAGTTTCTTAGTCTTAGAAATAATGATTATTGAAATTTAGGGGATTGCAGGACCATATTAGTGGAAGTAAGCAGTAAGGAGTCGGAAGAGTATGCAAAATCGTGCTAAAGTTATGAAACCTATCCTCCCCCCCCCCTCCCGTTTTCGAGAGTGCTGAACACGAATAATAGGATGAAAAAGTTTTTAGTAATGCGTTCCCACTGAAATGGCTAAAAACCACCCCTTTTTACTTATTTCTCTATCAGCTTGGCATCGACTATTTTTGTTTTTTCATGTGTATACCGGGTGTGGCTCAGCCGATAGGGGCACTCTTGTAACTTTTGAATGGGCTTTCAAATTTGGTGTAGTGATATGGGATGAAATTTTCAATTATATATGCAAAGAACAAAAATGGCTGACTTCCGGTTTCCATGTAATGGACATGAAAATCAAATTTTTAAATGGGACAACCTGCATATTTTTGCAAATTTGGATCCCACTGCCCAAAATACATATGATCTAATCCTCAAATATTATTTTGATTTTCAAAAAATACAGATTTTTTAATTTTTAGTTTTAATAATAGAAGGCAGCGATTTTGCCAAAATTGTTAAAAACCGGTCTGCGAGCACCTTTAAATATTATCTCTTCAGGTACTAACATATTAAACACGATTTATTCTTCATTAAGTTCAACGATATTGGTTTTTCAACGAAAACTATTTTTTTTTAAATGGAACTCCTATGGGACAACCTGTTATTTAATTAGATCTTTAAATTACGAAGAAAATGATATGCATGATGTCTACCTCCTCTTTGTACTAAATTTATAATTAAAAGAAAAAAATGTTTTGATATATTTTTTTATTTTATTTTTTGAAAATCAAAATAATATTTGAGGGTCAGATCATATGTATTTTGGGCAGCAGCATCCAAATAGTGATAGTGATAGTGATAGTGATAGAATTTATTGGTTTAAAGACCTAAGAACAAGGTATAAAACAAGTCAAATACAAATTTAGCAAACTACATGGGTTTGTGAGACATATTAAAAATACATTTTTAAAGAAAAGATAAATACATACAATACTATAAAATTCAGCATTGAACACTAAAGACAATAACAATGATAAACAATGCAGTTATCCATAATAAAATTCTAGAATATACAAACAACACAGAGGAAGAATATTGAGATGTGAGAATAATTGCCTACATGAGTCGCTTTGACTTTTATTTAGCATAGTACGTATGCATCTTTTTTGGGCTGAAAATAATTTTTTTGCTGCTGGAGAGGCTCCCCACAGTATAATTCCGTACAGTAGACTAGATTGTACCTCAGCGAAATAGAAGTTTTTTAATACTTCAGTGTTGAGTAAAGAACGTATACACCTTATTTGATAAATTTTCGTGTTCAATTTTTTAATAATAAAATCTATATGACTGGTCCATTCAAGAGTGTCCGTTATTGTTACACCTAAAAATTTCACAGTGCTACTTCTCTCTATGTTCGTTTCACCTATGCTTATGTCGATGTTTAGTACTTGTTTTTGTCTGGTATGAAACAATAAGTATTTGGTCTTGCTTGAATTTAAGAATAATAAGTTTATCGAGAACCACTGTTCTATTTTTTTCATTAAGTTATTACAAGCTTCTTGGTTTGATTCATGGGATTCTCTTGAAATTAATATTGACAGATTGTCTGCGTACATCGTTATTTTATAATCGGATAAGTGTTTTGCAATATCAGCAACATAGAGAGAGAATAGTACAGGTGCAAGAATACTTCCCTGAGGTACTCCTACCTCTACATTCAGAGTATCAGAGCAATACCTACTGCTACTTCCATCCCCTTCATTGTGAGATATCTCAATATATTGTTTTCTATTTGTGAGATAGGATTTAAACCAGTTGTGTGCACTGCCTCTTATGCCCAGCACCCACAGCTTGTGGAGTAGCCAAGGGTGTGGGACGCAGTCGAAGGCTTTGCTAAGATCGCAATAGACACCAACTGGACACCTTCTTTTGTCTAATTCATCAAGGATATACATGTAAAATTCAGTAGTGGCTGTTGTTGTTGATTTGTTTCTCCTAAATCCATGTTGTTCGTTAGGTATTAGGCCGTATCCCACAATAAAGGAGTCGAGTCTTTCTAACGTGCAGTATTCAAAAATTTTTGATATTGCTGACGTCAAGGAAATTGGTCTGTAGTTGTCTACGTGATTCTTTGAGTTCTTTTTGTGAACAGGTATTACTTTTGCAACTTTCAGGCCTTCTGGAAATGTTCCACATTCAAATGAGAAGTTTATGACATGGGTTATTGGTGCTAGTAGTTCATTGCAAAATTCTTTTATAATATTGGTTGGTAAATCGTCAGGTCCGGTACTAGATTTACTTTTTAATTTTGAAAAAATTTTCAACATTTCCTCCTTCGAGAAAGGGAGAAGTATCATACTCTGTGGATTACTAACTAGAGGATCAGTATAATGTTTGACATGTACTGGGCTTATATTTTGTATCACAGATTTTGGTGCATTAATAAAAAAATTATTGAAAATGTTTGCTATTTGAGTAGGTGAGTGTATTGTTTCACCATTAAGCGATATTTCTAAATTGGATAAGGTAGGGTTATTTTTATTTCTTAGTTTGTTGATAATTGCCCATGTGGATTTACTCTTGTTGGAGGAGTTTTGAATAATTTTTTCAAAGTGTTTTTTTCTATTGTTTTCACCTAGATTTTTGTGCTCACGTTTTCGTTCTTTATATATAGGTTGGAGGTTTGGGTAGAGTTTTTGTAGTTCATGTAGATCCTTCAGTTGGGTACTTGAAGATTTGACTTCGTCAGAGATCCACGTTTTTTCAGTGGACTTACGAAATTTTTTTTTTAATGGGAAAGCTCTGTTGAAGTGACTCAATAAAGTACCTACAAACGCTTCATATTTGTTGTTTATGTCATTTACATCATACACGTTCTTCCACGTTTCATTTTTGAGAAGTTGTTCAAACAGTTTTTTATTATTTTTGTTATATATTCTACAGAACTTGAAGTTTTTCTTGGTTAAATGTGGATGTAGGAACCCTGCGTCATCTGGCACTATAATCATCCTATGATCAGACAAATGAGTGTCAGACACATACGCCCTAGCATCTACATTTACAAATATATTGTCAATTTTTGTGTTGCTATGTGATGTATTACGGGTGTTTTCATGCACGATACTATGTAGCCCAAATTGAGCCATTATATTAGTAATCTCCTCACTTTCCGGCGAGGAAATGTTGAAATTAATATTGAAATCACCAGTAATCCATATATATGAATCTATTGTGAAAATATTATTGAGTAGTTGCTGGTATTTGTCGAGGAATACCTGAAAGTTGCCTGTTGGGGATCTATATATAGTTATTATTTTATGCCAAACATCGTTAATTTTACTCTCGCAGACACAGAATTCAAAATCTTTTTCTGCATATAGTTCATTGAAATCAACTGGATTTACTTCAAGGCCCTTTATTGCCCATATTGCTGTGCCTCCACCTCGATGTAGCGATCGACTAGAATGACTAATCAAACGGTAGCCTTCTAAAGACACACTACCTATCTCAGATTCACGAAGCCATAACTCTGAGATACATACAAATGCAGGCTTGTTTATTTTATTAAGTTCAACTTCTAGAATGTTTAGCTTCTTATTGATGCTCTGTATATTCAGATACATTATAAAATTTAAGCCGCTGTTATGTGTTAAGTTCGTTTTAATTTGTGTGGTATTTATAAAAAATCATCTTGCGGATTTGCTATTTTCCTATTGTACTCGTGATACCGTTTGAAGTCGAACCTCTTGAAACCCACTCCTCTGGGCCAGAAGCTGGGGTTGTAGAAATTATCTTTGTGATCGAATGCGGCACCCACCATAAAACACTTTCGCCTCTTATTTTCAGTGCTCAATTCTTTCACGATTACTTCTTCATCGTCTTCTGTTTTGTTTAACTTCTTTTTTATATAGTTTTGGATATGTGTATCTGTTACATGTCGCTTCACTCTGTAGAGATATATCCACACTTTGGGTTTTACACCAGTAAATTCTTCATCATTTCCGGCTTCGGCATTGCCTATTACTTTTTGTCTAGATTCTTTTTGTTTGTTTTTGTTTTTTTTCTTTCTTTCGACTAGGATGAAGTCATCACTAGTTGTCTCATCATTGTTTGTTTGTGCTTTGTGAACGTCCCCTTCAGCTTCCTGGGGTTTTGGATGGACTTGCATGGAAGAAGAAGATCTATTTAATTAATATGCAAGAATATGCAGGTTGTCCCAATTAAAAATTTGATTTTCGTGTAAATTACATCGAAACCGGAAGTCGGCCATTTTGGTTCTTTACATCGTATAGTTGTAAATTCCATCCCATATCACTACACCAAATTTGAAAAAAATTCATTCGCCCATTCAAAAGTTAAAGAGTGTCCCTATCGGCTGAGCCACCCAGTCTAACGGATGGTGAAAGGTGATGTCAGGTAGTACTGGTAGTAGACCGCAACCGCCCTCGGGGGTGGAATATCTACTCCGTCAGGGTAGTTTCCACCCCCGAGGGGGTGTAAAATTGTTTTTTTTTTTTTTTATACTCTTCACAAAAACGAAGAATATCGGTACATTACTAAAACCGGAAATATCGCTCGTAGAGAAAAAATTTTCATATTGTGTTAGTGAAAGAATTCTGAACAACTTTCAAAATGTCCGTTTGTCCGTCCGTCACGTTTCTTGTAAGCACGATAACTTAAGAAAGAAAAGTCCGATTGTATTGAAATTTCTTATAGTTTTTGTTGCTTGTACTTAAATAGAAATCTTGCGAAATGTTATCTCTATAATATATATTTTATAATAATATATCTAATGCGTTGAAATATGATTCTTGAAAGATATATATATTACAGAGACATTCAATTTTTATAGTATGTGTGATGGTCCAGTGGCTAAAATTTTGCCTTGCAATCCAAAGATCGAACTAACATTATTTACAAGAAAACTGCGAAGAGTATCGTATAGAATGTGTAACAATTATATATAAAGCTCAGTAAATTGGCGAAGGGTACGTTTTTAGCTTGTTTTTCTCGTTAAAGACGTTCATCATCTTCATTCTCTAGTGCACAATTCTCACAAAATTTACCTTGATAAGTCTTACAAAGAACCCTACATCGTAAACCTAATTTTATAAATCCGCATCGTTTCACACATCTTCCCTTACAATTACCTACAATTAGATATAACCTTTAAAAAAAAATAAAACGTATGTAATGTAATAAAATAATATCAGCCAAGTTGTTAACTATTATTATTATTATGAATAAAAGGATGGTTTCCGCCAGTTTAAGGGCGAAGGAAGGGTCGAACCAGCGTAAAACCATTTTTTTATCAGCATCCTCGAAAACGGGAGTAAACGTCTTTAACAAGAAAAAAAAAAGAAACAATAATTTTACACCCCCTGACAGGGTATATTCCACCTCTAAGGGCGGTTGCGGTCTACTATCTGACATGACCTTTCACCATCTGTTATATCCCCATGAAAAAACAAAGAATCCCTGCAAAAATAGTCGATGCTGTCATATGAGAAGTAAGCAAAAAGGGGTGGTTTTTGGCTGTCTCAGGGGGTGCACGCACATGACTAAAAACTTTTTTCGCCGTGTTATTCGTGTTCAGAGCGCCCTCGAAAAGTAGGGGGGGATAGGTTTTATAACTTTAGCACGATTTTGCTTTTTTCGAGATAATCCCGACTCCTTCCACTATATAAGCAAAGATTAGATTCTCTAATCTTTGATATAAGTATAATTATTTTATTATTTCCTTCATTTTTAAAATTTATTTCTAACGTTGGTACCCTGTGCTTGATACAGGCCGATGGCCAAGGCCAAACAGACATAACCTAAATTTTTCGGATATTCAAATTTAAAGGTCAGGAACATCAAAGCAAAATTTTTTGTATGCCGTTGAAAGGTTTATTTGATAAGTGTTTAAACTGCCAAATTTTTAAATTATTTAAACACGTAATGAACAATACTCTAAATAAGAAGGTAAGAAACAGTTTCTATTCAATTAAAGTAGTGATTAGAAACAAGTAATTTTATATGCATGTTTTTGGATAGTGTTAGGGATATTTTTTAAAAAATCTGGCATTAATCCATTATTAAATAAAGTGCCATTTTATATTTTTATGAGCGGATTTGGAATACTTCCATTGTGTGGGATATTTTAAACAATATAAATTACCCAATGCGGTAAAAAGAAGAAAATTGGTATAAAATCTTGTGAAAAAATTGTGTGGTTTGAGTATCTGTAAATGTAAGTAACTTTTCCTGTTTGTTTAGTTTGTGTTCAAATATAATTCTGTTAAATTTTACAACTGTATATTTTGCTCTGGATATTAATAGTTATGATAGTGTTTCGTTTAAGTATATACCTAGATATAGGTATACTTAAATCTCCAAGCAATCCTCAAATTCCAAATGTATATTTCTTGAGATGTATGGCAGTGCAATATAGAAATACCAACTTTGTTTTAAAATTGAGAAGCAATATTTTCATATAATAACATATTAATTGACAACCAAATACGTTACCATAAAGACGAAGGGCCCTTATATTATATATATTTTTAAAAAGTGTCAGTAACAGTCACTTTTTGTGTGTACTCTATCGTGTGACATAGAAGAGTGTATCTGTTTATGTAGACCACGGAGATAATGGTTTGGCATAACTTGGAACGATATTAGATCATGTAGTAAAAATACTTTGAAATGCATGCATTAACAACATTATTATTTTGAAATACACCCCTTTGCATTTATGGTGATGAATTATTTAGAAGTTCCCTTCATAATCACCTAACCTCTCGAATAATAAATTTCTGGCTACTTCTTAAATGATAATTATATATTTTTCAGATGACAAAAAACTTAGCTGTATTTGACTTTGATCACACCATTATAAACGACAATTCAGACATTGCTGTGATGAACCTACTAGATCACTGCAAATATCCAAAGGACATGAAAAAATTACACAAATCTGATGGATGGACTGCCTTTATGCAAGGAGTTTTTAATACTTTACATGAAAACAACATAAATGAAGAAAGTATAAGTGAGCTTATTAAAAATTTAGAACCAGTTGAGGGGATGCCTGAGTTAATAAGAGAAATGAATGAAGTTTTAAACTTTGATGTAATTATTATTAGTGACTCAAATTCTTACTTCATAGGCTTATGGCTCGAGGCTAATGATTTAAAGAAAAATATATTAGAAGTGTTTTCTAATCCTGCACATTTTGATAACAGTCTGTTGAAAATCCAAATGTATCATTTACAAGATTCTTGTAAATTAAGTACAAAAAATTTATGTAAGGGCCAGGTTATGGAAGATTTTATAAGAAAACGAAAAGAAGACGGTGTTAGATATAAAACCATTGTTTATTGTGGGGATGGTTTTAATGACTTTTGCCCTATTTTAAGATTAAGGGGAAATGATGTAGCTTGTGTAAGGGATAAATATAAATGTGTGGAAATCGTGAAGTTAGCTAAACAAGGACAATATGTTGATGCTGAGGGTGTGGTTAGGACTGTGAAATCTCAAGTATGTATATGGAATGATGGTTTTGAAATTGCCAAGTACATTAAAGAACAAGGTCAATAAAAAGTGGAGTACATTTTTCAAAACCTAGTAAATATATATATATTTTTTGTCAGTGTTTAATTTTAGATAAATACCCACTGTTAAAGCACAATAGTAACGTGATAGCTTTAATGATATGGTATTTTTCTGTCAGTATAGTTGGGAATGGAAACTAATTTAAGATTTTTTATGTAGGTATTTATATGGTAACAATTACAAGTTTTTCCATCTCATATATGTGATTTTATAAACATAATAATAATATTATTCTAATTATACTTCATTAAAGATTTTTTATGCTAAACGCCAGAATGTATGTTTAAATTAATTTTCAATATTTACCTTATATATGGCACACCTCGTTGGGTGGTGCTGTATTCCTGTTCAACGAGCCAGTACTCGGTTTTGCTGACAAAAGTATTTTTACTTGCTTAATTCTGCAAGGGATCAAGTTTAATTATAGAAAAGGGAAGATGCTGTTCTAATAAAATGGTACCATTATCACATTGCTCTGAACTTTTATCAAGTTTTAAATTTGTTGTTGAAAATTGTCATCAGTTGGTCTAGAAACACTACAGAAGACAATCCTTAACGGATACACTTGAATGTTCTTTTAATTGCTTAGTCAATTATCTGAATTACCAGAATAGAACCCTATTAATTATTATAAATAATTACTTAACACCATCATTTCACCGACCATCTCTCATTTTCAACATCTATTAGATAAATAAAACAATAATTTTTTCATATGCATAACATTTATTGGATAAAATACTTGCGGGGTGTGCACTTCTGGTTTTACCAATGATTTTTTACACCTATGGACCTGTGCCTATAGATCAGTGAAAATAGTTTTTTTTGTACGAAATGTCATTTACCGTATAGTTTGGGATGTCCACAAACATATGCCAACTATCCGCATAAGTGATAGGTGGGGCAACACACTTTGAAATTAAAAAATCGTCAGTTTTTTGCCATTTTTCGCATTATTTGCAATGTAACTGGTAAATGAAGCATTGTTCGAAAATATATCAAGAGGTAGACAAGTTGAGAAAATCGATTTTGAACATTTTATTATTGTTGACATTTTCTCAGAAAATTTTTCATTTAAGAGCTACACACGAAAGAACAATGCCACTTTTCCATTTTTTATTATTTTTTAAGTGAATATAATAAATATTAATACGAAATATATCATCGGTATAATGTAAATTATGTTTAAATGTCCAATTTACAGTTGAAATAAAATATATTTACACACCTATACATAAAGTACATGTTAAACAGAAAAGAAAATAATAAAACTTTTCAGGTATTGAGGTAATAAAATGATGGGAAATAAATAAACAAATATATATTTTTACAAACAGACTATTTATTTTATGCATAGTACATGTGTTTTATGTGTATAACAATAAAATAGAATAAAATAAGTTTATTTAACAAATTGTTCTACTACAATGTAATTGTTAAAAACTGAAACATTATGATAAATGAACTAAGCCCCCATATTAAATGCTATTTAGAGCAATAAATATATTTTTGCAATGCCGCTTCTAGGTCATGAGACGCCTTTGTGTGAGAGCATTTTTGGCGCCCTTTTTTAGGGGGCACCGCTCAGTCAAAATACTATAAAATTGGCTTTTTGGCGCCCCATAGCCTAGTGCGCCTTCGTGCGTGGCACGAAATGGCCCCCCGTTAGACGCGGCCCTGTATTTTTGTGTACCCAATGCACGCTTAAGTGCTCTAAATAGCACTCAATGTGAGGGCTTAGTTCATTTATCATAATGTTTCAGTTTTTAACAATTACACTGTAGTAGAACAATTTGTTATATAAAATTATTCTATTATATTACGTGATACATGAAACGCATGTACACTGTACTAGGGATGGGACGGATGTGCTTTTGGCCGGATAACTGGATACAGTATATCCGGCCAGTTCAAAATCCGGTCCGGCCGGATAATCCGGCCGGATATCTTGCCTTTTCAAGCAGTCGCTTTATCTATGAGCAGGCCGCGATATTTACAATTAAATTCAAGTCGCATCCATATTGTCCTGTCCTACCAATATTGCACATTGCTGCAAGTAATTGCAATTACACGAAATGCGCATGGTACACCAGAACAGAACTAATAATAATTAATAATAAATATTTATATGTGTATACTTGGTTCTATCCACAGTTATGGTGTTTTTGTATTTATTAATATGATTTTCTAAGGAACTTCATTCTCAGAAGAACCAGCAACCGGCATCTGTCTTTTGAAATTACATGCGTTTTGTGTGATTACACATCAAATTAAAAAGTAATTTCTCGCGATCGTTAGTAGTTGCTGTTTTTGTCATTAGCAATACAATGGAGAAAAATAGCTTTACATACCACTACCACCACTATTGTATTTGCGAAGAATTTAAGACTTATTTTTTTATATTTGTTATTTATTTTGATTGTAGTTTCTAATTCATTTAATTTTATAAATATTTTGATATACAGAGTGGACCATTTTAATCTATTAGGTATTGCAAATATCTTGTCGTGTAAGCCACCAATTAAAAAATGACCTCTACCAAAGTTGTTGGGTTCTAAGGGGGCCATCTCATTTTGTGGTGGGGCACCAGGTCCATGACCTTGGTGAGGCCCTGTGATACCCAACTTTGTTTTATTTTAAATGGGAACATCTATTTTTTATTGCAGAATCTAATTCTACGGAAAAAATACGTTCAAATATTATTTTCAAATATGTTTTCCAGTGAGCCTTACTCGGGCCCAAAACCAACAATTGAAATCACAAGAACCGAATTATCTCATCGGTTAAGCTAACAATTGAAAAATGACTTAAATAAAAGTTGTAGGATTCGATGGGGGTCATCTACAACTTTTATTTAAGTCATTTTTCAATTGTTAGCTTAACCGGCGAGATAATTGGGTTCTTGTGATTTCAATTGTTGGTATTGGGCCCGAGTAAGGCCCACTGGAAAAAAATTTTGAAAATCATATTTGAACGTATTTTTTTTCCATAGAATTAGATTCTGCAATAATAAATATGGGTTCCTATTTAAAAAAACAAAGTTGGGTATCACAGGGCCTCACCAAGGTCATGGACCCGGTGCCCGACAGCAAAATCAGATGGCCCCTTTAGAACCAAACAACTTTGTGGAGGTCATTTCTTAATTGGTGGCTTACACGACGAGATATTTGCAATAATAGATTAAAATGGTCCACCCTGTTTAACTGACAATTAATAAATAACATTTAAGTTTCATGCATTTTGGACAGTTTTTATTTGGCCGGATGTTGACCGGATATTTTTTCATATCCGGCCGGAGCCGAATATCCGGTTTGGAAGCCGGATTGGCCGGATGCAGTAGCCGGACCGGATATCCGTCCCATCCCTACACTGTACTATGCATAAAATAAATAGTCTGTTTGTGAAAATATATATTTGTTTATTTATTTTCCCATCATTTTAATACCTCAATGCATGAAAAGTTTTAGTATTATTTTTTTCTGTTTAACATGTAAATTATGTATAGGTCTGTAAATAAATATATTTTATTTCAACTGTAAATTGGACATTTAAACATAATTTACATTATACCGATGATATATTCCGAATTAATATTTATCATATTCACTTTAAAAAAAAAAAATAAAAAACTAGAAAAGTAGCTCTTAAACGAAAAATTTTCTGAGAAAATGTCAAGAACAATAAAATGTTCAGAATAAATTTTCTCTACTTTTCTATCTCTTGATATATTTTCAAACAATGCTTCATTCACGAGTTATATTTCAAATTAAGCGAAAAATGGCAAAAAATGGACGATTCTTTAATTTTAAAGTGTGTTGCCCCACCTGTCACGCGTGCGGATAGTTGGCATATGTTTGTGGACATCCCAAACTACTTTAAGAAAAAAAATTGCGGGTAAACGACATTTCGTAAAATGATTCTTTTTCCATCTATTCCAACTGGCCTGTGATATGCCAGGGACCGTAACCGAACCGAAACCGTAACCGAAAACCGCACTGTAATTACGATTTTTTTCTAACCGTAACCGAAATGAGAGATTCTGAAAAACTGAAACTGTAACCAAAAACCGGATTGGCGCTGCTTTGAAAACCGAAAACCGAAAAAGGTGTACGTTAGGTAACCGTAACCGAAACTAAGCCGAAATAAATTTCATTTTCGGACCCTGCAAACATTAATTTAATTTTAACCGAAACCCTAACCGATAATTACGAATTTTTCCTAACCCAAACCTAAACCGGAATGTGACATTTAGGAAAACCGAAACCGTAACCGATAACCGAATTGACGCTGCTATGAAGACCAAAACCGTAACCGAAAATGGTGTACTTCAGTTAACCATAACCGAAACCGAACCGAAATAAATTTCGGTTTCGGTCCCTGCTATATGCACACAAATTTTCTAATAAATTTGTTTGTATCTATTAAGGTTTGTAACATGCCTAAATTTTGGAACCTTGCAAGTAAAACAGTTTCCAAAATATAAACTTTTTCAAAATTTTAACGGAGGCTTTGGAGAACTATATTTTGTCAAGACTGCAAGCTGATATAGAGGTAAGTCAGGTTAAATCATTGTATATTTACATGGTTTCATAGCTTTGTTAATTTAGTTTATAGATTGGTATCGGTATCCCTGCGTAGCACTCGTGACATAAATCCATTGAGGTGCTCCCCTTGCTCCATAAAGATTAAAGCCTAAGGAACAATTTAAGACATGTCCCCCAAAAAAAATACTGGCTGTACTTTCAAAATGGCGGCCATATGTTAAAGAAAACTGTTGCCAATGTTGTTTTTGTCATTTAACACAATAAAAAAGATGGACAAAAACTTTTTCACAAAAAATAACGTGCATAAAATTTTCTACAATTTTGTTCCTATATAATATTTTGAAAGGAGTTACCTTTTTCCAGACAAATGAGTCCAAAATTAAGAAAACATGGAAATTCATATATCGGTAAATCACTTAGGGCGAGTTGTATCAACTAGGTTCAAGCCAAGTTCAGCTTGATCCGAGATCAAAATACAAAGTTACGATTATTACAATAATCGTAACCATGGATTTTGATCTCGGATCAAGTTGAACTTGTCTTGGTACAACTCGCACTTAGAGGAAATAACTGACAATTATTGTAAGGCATATAATATAACTTTATATTATTAACAGAACAAAAAATAAAATAAACTGAAAAAAATTAATGATAATAATAATATAATTTGCAGACATTTATCTCGAAAACGGCAACAATGGTATCTGGAAAATGGTAACTCCTATCCAAATATTGTATATCAATCAATCAATCAAATATACTTTATTGTCTAAAAAATACAAAAGATTTTTATTGACAAAGCCAGTCCTTAATCTGTGTATAAAAACAAAACATCCTAGTATAAAATACAAACATAATGACACAAAAACCTTTATTTTTGTATAAAACATAGGAACAAAATTGTAGGAAATTTTATGCACTTTGTTTTTTGTGCAGAAAGTTTATCTCCATCTTTTTTAGTTTTCATGTTAAATGACAAAAACAATATTTGCAATTTTTTTTTAAACGGACGCCATTTTGAAAGTAGAGCCAGTTTTTTTTTTTGGGGACATGTCTTAAATTATTCCTTAGGCTTTAATCTTTATGAAAAACATTGTCCCCAAGGATCTGGGGGTGCACGGACACTTTTATATTGAATTTTATATTTTATTTTAAGAGCTGAATCATTTATCTGGAAAATGGTAACTCCTATCCAAATATTGTATAGGAACAAAATTGTAGGAAATTTTATGCACTTTGTTTTTTGTGCAGAAAGTTTTTCTCCATCTTTTTTAGTTTTTGTGTTAAATGACAAAAACAATATCTGCAAATTTTTTTTTTAACGGACGCCATTTTGAAAGTGCGGCCAATTTTTTTTTTTTGAGGACATGTCCAAATTTGTTCCTTAGGCTTTAATCTTTATGAAAAACAATGTCCGCAAGGATCGGGGGGTGCACGGGCACTTAGGGCGGGCTCCCGTAGTATGAGGAGTTCTGTGATTCGACAGAATGATGCTCCTTGCTCTTGTGGTACTTGGTCACCTGGTCACCTGGTCAATATCACCACGGATGCATGTCCCGCACTCCCTAGTATTCGTTAGTTCTAACAGGTACATGCGTTTCTCAGATGGTAGTGCTCTGTTATGGTCTATGCTCATAATCTGATCAGACAGTTTTTTTATTCTCTCTTGTTATGAGCATTTTTGACCACCTCATGTTGTGCGTTTTCTCCCATTCCACTAGGCTTTCGAAGCAGATAGACGTCTTTTGCTGCTGTGATTTTCCAATGCGCAGATGAATATTCCCACGATCTCAGTCTAAAACACTATAGTCTGTGTCTGTAGTTTTATCAAGTTTTTGTCCTTTGTTTAGTTTTATCTTTTTTATTCAAGTTTTAACTTTATGTTGTATTAGTTATTAATCTTATGACTTATGTACGCACTGAGTGTCTTAACATCAATAAACCATTATTATTATTATTATTATATAGTACTTTACCGTGGTAATGGTTAGTTCCTTTGTAAGGTACTTAGGCATGCCCTCTCCAGTTCCATGCTTGGGGTTTGTTGCTCCAAATGGCATTATTCATTAATCACGATGTTGTGCTTCGTGTTGGCCGTTGGGCTTCTTCTCCCCAACCATGCTGGTTTATTGGTGTGGGGGTTATCCAACACCTGGAAAGTTGTCGTATTTTTATATATTATAAATGGAGAGGTAGGCATGAGTCTTGCCCATTTTTCTATTTATTTCGATCACATTATTTTACAAAAAAGTTCATTTGTCTTATAGCAACTGCCAGGCAGTTACTGGTGGGAAATCATCTTTCCGTTACAAGGAAACTTCTAAGAGGCACTAGGTAGAACACAGCAGGTTTGTTCCACAAGTAACGTATATCATAAATAGCCAGATATTGTAGACAGCTCCTGTGGGAAATTTACAGCACATTGGAGATTTCAGCATAATGCTTTTTTCTAATAATTTAACTGATCTTTGAGCACACTCCTATATAAAATTTGCAGTACATGGGAGATTTCAACATAATATATTTTTCTAAATTGACCTCTATGATTTTTAATTACTTATTTAAAATCAATTTTGTGAGAACTTGGAAGGTTTTGTTAGGTTGTTTACCACAAAGTGTTACGTAGGAGATTTTACTGTGGCAAAATGATGATGTTTGCTTTTAAGAATATCAACTTGGATACTGATGTGTACAGGGCTTCATTTCAGAATTGATATCTCTAATATCTCTATATTGAAAGTAAACATTATTTTAAGTAAAACACATTGATTAAGTTAGCGAGAGAGAAATTGAATTAAACTGTTAATAGATTGTTACGTTTTCTCCCTTTCACGTAGTTACCATTACTTAACAATTCATGATGATTATCGAACTCTATAATAAAGTTCAATGGTAATGATAGGTCATTTTGAAAGTTGTAACAAATTCGCAGCATAAAATTCTTCGAGCATCAGCTGGTGGCGAGAAGTAGTACTAATGTATCGACTAAAATCTATTTATGTATAGGAGCGGATTTTTAATATCCGCAGCACTAGGCCTGTCGGCCCATTGCACATTCGTGACCTCCTAGAAAAGACCTGGACTCTCCATGAAGGGCAGCAGTCCTTTCCAGGGCAGATCCCATGGTTCCTTCGACTGTAAAAATTGCCTTTGGAGATACATTTCCTTTGAAGCTCCTAGTGGTACGAGATTGCATAAAATACAGTGATGGTTTTAACCACTTTACGGTGGAGCCTTGACTACCCGATTCCAGAGGCTTGAGCTCAATAGTTGTTGAACTGTGCCATGGCCTAATCTCAGCTCTGAATGAAGAATGGTAAACCAAAGGCTGGCTCCGAGGCAGGGAAAGGAGTTTTTGTTCCTTCTGCCAGGTTTGCTCATTCGTTGCCGTCCACCCCATTGTGTCCATGTACCCCCATCAGTTTGACTGAGTTGTGTTTACACAGCTCAGTCAAGATATTCCGACAGTTCAGCAGCGGATTGTTTGATGCAAGAGCCGTCAAGGCTGCCTGGCTGTTTGTCAGCGAATCTTTCTCTGAGATGTTTGCCTGCACACAGTAGTAGTAACAAATGGCATATACCTCTTATTATTACAAAATATCCCAAAAGCAGCATTGTATTTACAGTAACTTGTCTACAATAAATACTTCTGCATTTATGATAAAAAAAACGCGCCAGTATTTGCTAATTCAAATCTGCTCTAACACTAGTGTTCCTTAATTAATTGGCCAGTATTCGTCAGCAATACTACATTAGGTAAGAAAATAAAACAAAAATAATCAGTGCTTAAGACTAAATATAAAAAAAAATACCACCCCCTTTTATCTCCTGGATGTGGCAGAGGGAAACTGGCATGATAAAAAAAATTTTTTTTGTCCAAAATTTTCTTCAGAAACTTAGAACAAGCATAGACAAAACAAGACTTTTTTTCCCCTCCAAATTTGGCTTCAGTGCATTAAGGCTGTGTTACCAATGTCAAAATATCGCGTTCATTATCGTCATTTTCGTCGTCATTTTCTAATTCTTTCACGAGGTTGTTCGTAAAAACGAACCGACAGAATTCAGATTTGATTTAATTATTATAACTAATTAACTTAAGTATGTTATGTATTATAATTTATATTTGAATACTAAATGAAATTAAGTTTCCAAAGTTTTCTCCTTTGGATTATTAAACGTGAACGTACCTCTCAATCGGCCGTAATAATCTATAATTATTTTATTTTCATTAATGGGACTCAAATGTTCAAATAAAATAAAATACATACTAGAATAAATATATTTAACGTGAAAAAAAGTTAAAAATCTGCATAATAGGGAGTTATCGCAGATAAATACCGTATTTTCTAATGCGCTATTTGACATCTAAGCATGCGCACATTTTTAGAGTTTACGCTAAACGTTATTTTGCTTAGCGTGCTCCGTTATTTGTGAACAAATAACGTGTGTCTTTTACGTACACGTTATGACTATCGGTAAGTCTCGGGAAAGTTCGGCGAAACGCTGTTTGTTGTTTATTGACAGTAAATTCAACCTAAGCGTAAATAGCATTTCTTGACCTGTGTTTTTAATGTGTGTACATCTACATATTTCTTTAATTATGATATAATTACATTTTCCACATCGTTTGGATTGGCATCTAGCACAACCGCTGCTCTCTAAATATCATCCATTGTGTTTTCAAAAAATTACAAATATTGGGTTAGATTTTATCACAGAATAAGTGGTTATATTACGTATTAAAATAAATACCTATGCGATAACACCTGTTTCGCAAAACGCTACATTAGTACGTTATGTTAAATAGCGTTAACACATAACGTATAACGTTTACCTTATTTGAAACTGCGATAACTCCCTAATATCTGCTCCTATAAAAGATTAACCTCTCAGAAAAAATTGCTCATTTATGCTAATATTAGTTTGACGTTTTACTACTAGATGGCGGGACAGAAGTTGTTCGAAGTGGTAACACTGCTGAAATAACACTAGAAAGACAGTGAAAGCAGGGTCGGACTTATTTTTTAATTTCTCTAGTGTTGGAAATGGTGTTTAAAAGAATTTTAATTTACTTGCCGATTGAATTGTCCACATTCTGTAGTACTGATTACATATTTTTTTGTATCATTTATTTTTATTTATGATTGACCGGGCTTGATCTCTTAATTACATACTACACTACAATACAAAGAGAATTGCCTATGGCTATTTATGCAGGGCTTTTTTCTCAGATTATAAGGAGAAACAAAGTAGGCATTACGATTTTTTACGATTAAAATTTTTTAATAATAAAATTGATACGCTAAGTTGTATTCTTTATATTAGAGCATATTTCACCCTTATTGCACAATTCCAGAGCTTGTTTTCATAAAAGCTAATTTTTGTACTCTTTTTTTTCAGAAGTCCTATACATTTCTTGTTTATTTTATTGTTAATATTGCTAATAAATTATTAGTATGTCTAACAAAATATCATTACTAAAAAAAGCGATTAAGATTAGGATAACTATTTTTAATTCCGACTGTGAATAATCGATGTCATGGAGAGATACAAAAGAACTTGTGGTATACAGACAAACTCTCTTTGCACACTCTAATAGCATATATATAATCAACAATTATTTTAAAAGAGTCTTTTACTTCTCGAAGGAGAGTTCAAATTCTCTCTGGAAGTAATAAAGGCGCGTTTGCACTCATCCAGTAATTTAGTCGAGTTGTTTAGTAATTTAGTACTCGACCAATGCGGACAGCACTTTCCACTAAGTCACTCAACTTAAACACGCTGTCCGCATTGGTCGAGTACTAAATTTCTAAATGACTCGACTAAATTAATGGATGTGTGCAAACACGCCTTAAGTGACACTTTAGTCTTTGAAAATGATTATTAAACTTGCAGTACAAAAATATAAAAGTATAAAACTTATACTGTCAGGTTGGAGTTGGAAATTCAAATGCCTGCTGCCACGAACCGATAACCGATTTGGTATTCGAGTTGGTAGCAATGTCAACGCAGTATTTTTTTTGAGTGAATACCAGTGTAAGAGGCTCAGGCAGGGTGTATTAATTACATTCAATGTAAAGAATCCACGAGCAATTCACGCAACCCGTAATACTTTGATGTGTTCGGTGGGTAATCTAAAAATAATTTACATTATTAGTTTGTTAGATATTATAGTGCGCAGTGCGCGATAGTTTAATTATTATTTACGAACATCAAATCTTATTTCAAAAGTTACAAGATAGAACAGGAGCTGAATAATTCGTTAATTCATTGTTATAAATCTAGTCGACTATTTTCAACAACGTTGATCACTTTGCAATACCTCCGTACGGCCCTGCAACACTTCTGTTGCCAACAACAGATAAGCAAATCTCAACTCTTAACTAGGCAATTGTATGAATCCTGTTTTACCGGCAGAACCATTAGTTCGCTACTTCTATACAAGAATTGACTATGGCGTGCAAACGCAGCCTTAAAGTACTTCAGATAAGTTAGATAAGAATCTTAGGACAAACTAGACCTTTTTTCTTGTCTAAAATTGGCTTGCTCTTCATTTGGCTTACCAACCGGAAGTTTTAAGAAAAGTTTTTCAGATGGCGCGCACGTTGCTTTAAAGAAAACTTGGGTTTGCGCTTTGGTATAAAGCAGAAATCTACACTACAGAGAATTATTTCGCAAATTGAAAAATTTGTTCTCTTCAGTTACATGTAGATGTCGCGTTAACGCGTTCAAGGGGTTTGAACTCTTGAAGAGGTTAATTTTCAACCCAAATAGTAATAATGTCCATCGCTTCAATAGTTCGATTCTCCAAGAACAAAAAATCAAACACATATCTAGAGGAATATACTGCGTAAGGGAGACGACAGACGCGACATGAGACACTTGCAACCACTGAACTATACTATATAATGGGGTGAGAATTGGAAGCTTGAGAGGCCGGTTAGCGATTAGCATTGAAGCTATCGTTGGACAAAGATGGAGACGATAAAAACATTAAAAACCGCAACCCGTACTTGTTTTTGCAGAAGTTAGTGTGTTCTCACACATATACGCTCCTTTTCTACAAACATTTAGCAACGGCTGGTGATAGGTTACGTTATTTCTTAAGTTTGGAAAATGGAACCTAATAAAACTAGGTATTGAGCAATCCAACAACCTGTCAAATTATTTTGGCAATATGGCATCGTGGGCAAACACGGGGTTATTTTAATTAACTCGCGGAAACGTAGCCAAGGCAACCGAAAAACAAACTCTTTAACAAACGTTTAACGAATGAAAACAAACGTTTGCCGGATGTTTGCCCACGACGCCATGTTAAAAGTCACGTGGTTTGGATTGCTTAATTTAAATGTAGGTTTAGTAAAAAAATGATGATTGAAATTTGCCAAAAAGAAATGCAAAAACGATGTACCATACTCCAAGTTATCATAAAGACGATTCAATTTCAGATTTCTTTGGGTTAAAAATATTGATTTTTTAACTAACTTCTAACCAGCGACATAATAAGGAGAGACTGGAAAAGTAGGCGTGGCACATGGCCAGAACATATTCAAGCAACTAGTCCGCATGGGCGTCACTTTAACTTAACGTTATGGAATTTGCGAATATTTTAAAAATGTAGAGAGCAGCATTTACTCCGTTTTTAAATATAATATAATTTATTACTACTTCTACAGTAATTTGACTAATAGATTTGAGCTCAACTAATAATAGAACGGTAATAGAAAACAATATCCATTCATTAATTGTATCCCTTAAAGTAGTACTTCACTGCAAATCTTGGCAACTAGGGCCAACAAATGCACCCCCACTGCGTCCCTCGAGCAGTTATTCTATGTCCAAACAAACCGTACGTATACTGAATTGGGATTGCCCCTCTATACTTTAGACCTCGTTGCTTCTAACTGCCATGTGCGAATAACAGAAAACTAAGCATAGTTTGTTAGTTCGGTAATCGTGCCAGATGGCGCAGGTATCGACATCTAGAAACCAGTGACATCTACTAGATCATTATAGAATGTTGTAGAGAATTACAGAAATACTTACTGAGGAAGTGGCGGATCCAGAATAAATTAGCAGGGGGGGGGGGGGCACAACCATTAAAAATGCGCCGCCGGAAGCGAACAAACATTTTTTTCATTCGGAAATGAAAAAATTGATGAGCGCGGAGTGGAGAAAATCACACAAAAAATTTTCACTCGCAAATTACCAAAAATTTTTTTCCGGTCACAAATAAAAATAAACAAATCTTTCATGCTTCGGCGTTTTTGCCAAAATAAACGGCAAGGGAGGTACGTAAAGTACATATGTATGTATAATACAATAACAATTAATATTGTTGTTCAAAAGTCCCAATTATTTAATAAAAAACGAACACCAAAATAAGAGAGAGGGGGCACGTGCCCCTGTGCCGCACGGGACAGATAGTGAGTTCAGATCGGACCAAGGAGAGAAGTAAGCAAAATGATAAAGTTACTGAATTATTGAATTATAGTACTCAGTGAAAAATTAGTGAAGTAGTGTCTATTCTGATTAGTCTCTTAGGTTAATAAATAGGTGTTTAGTTACTCTTGTGTTATAATTTTCGAACACGGTACAGGGTGTTTGTATAAATACCTAGCAGTATGTTTTTTTAAAAATATTTATTCAATCATTACTATGCATGGTCTTAAAGCGATTTCTGTGAAATTTTTTTCAAACTGCAAGATATGGCGGTGGTCCCACTTCATCAAGCTATGTTTACTGTAAGGTGTGCAAAAATTGGAAATAAGATTTTTTTAAATCGAAAATTTGTTCAAATTTGGCGAAGGTGCAGCGCAAAATTTCGTCGGAATTACATTAAAATTAGTAAGTATTTCAGCTGATCCAAATCTGATCTCAAAAGTTAAGAATGCAAAACGGTGAACCCAATACGGCTGCCATGATTGCAATATTTTTGCCGATTTAGATGAAAAAAACCGCTGCCCAAGGAATCACTACTTCCCTTTGAATATAGAGGTATATTCTCTATATTCAAAGCTACTTCCACATCCAGATTTTTTATCCAAGTCACTCACAACGAAAAAATTTTGTATGTCGAAATAATTGTTTATGGAACTTTAATAACATAATATTTGAAATCCTCTACCCCAAAAACCCATAAAACGATACCCCACATCGGTAGCGGGGTGGGGGTGGTGATAGGGTGGTGAGCAGTGGCGGCTGGTGAAATTTCAATAATTTTTTTCTCGTCTCTGGCGCATGGGACCCATACGAAATATGGGAACTAACATCTAGAGAAGCACTCCTCTAACGACCCGTAAAAAATTTTGAAAAAGCAATTTGCGAAAAATTTTTTCAAAATTCGGTGACCCCTAGGGACTCCTGTCGAAAATTATTTTTTTTGTCATATACATTTTACTTTTCATAAAAATACAATAATAGGTTTTGGAGTTTATGAAAATATTTTCATTACTAACTGAAATACAACGAATTGAAATTTTATAATTTGTTAAATTGTAAATTACAAAATTTCAGTTCATTGTATTTCAGTTAATAATGAAAATATTTTCATAAACTCCAAAACCTATTGTTGTACTTTTATGAAAAGTAAAATGTATATGACAAAAAAAAAAATAATTTTGAAAAAATTTTTCGCAAATTGCTTTTTCAAAATTCTACAACATGTGATAAAAGGCGTGTTTTCTACCCCTCCCGATCATTTCCTACTCTAATCTTTTTCAACTTTTTTATGAACGTCATTACAAACAAACTGCACAAGGTTTCATCAAAATCTATTCATTAGCACTCAAATTAGAGATTTTGGTCATTTTAGCGCTCCGTTGACTGGACTATTGGTGCGGGAGCTAAGTGGCTTTTTCGGACACTCATCGTTACAAGCATTTTCTATGCGCTGATTAATTCTATCGAACTTAAATAACGACAAAACAGACTTCTGGCATATGTCAGCCCGTCGAGTTGGCCATGGTTCAAGATATAAAAATCAGTGAAATTATATCATCGTTACAAAGCCAATTTTTTTTGTGTATACACATTTGATGTTTAGAATGAAGAATATAAGATCGCCAGAAAGTGTGGGCCACCAGGGGCGCAACCAGAAAGGTAAAAAATGTAAAAAAACGGAGTTATATAACATGAGCGTTACAAACTTTTTTTAAGGTTGAGCATGTTTATTTAAATATTTTGAACACAGAAAAAAATTCCCAGAAAGAAACTCCCGTCAGTAAGGCTAGCCAGAAAGAAAATGTTTAGGATTTTTGAAGAAAATTGGATTTTTTTTCGCATATTTCATCTCAGAACTCTAAACTCATCGTTACAAGTTCTGGCTCCTTTTTAAAACGCTCCTTCAACAATAGAATAGCCTCCCCGTAAAGTTCTTAGGGTCAACAAAAGTACCATAGGCTCTTAAATATACAGGAATTTAACACTTTCGCCTAACTTGACTCCGTACCGTTCCTCAGATGTATTGTATCATTATTACCTTTCTGGCTGCGCCTCCTGACGGCCCACACTTTCTGGCGATCTTATTTTATTCATTCTAAACATAAAATGTGTACACACCAAGGGCGGATCCAGGGGGGGGGCAGTAGGGGCAATTGCCCCCCCCCCCCCCCGAAAAAAGTATTCGTTACGTTTTCAAGGCGATATTTTTTTTTCGCATGAGGTGGGAAAAAAAAATTTTTGGATTTCTAATAGTATTCCTGTGTATGAGGCAAAAAATGTTTTGTCCAGATTTTAATTTGTACCCCCCCCCCCCCAGAGGCGATAAAATTTTGTTAGATTCCGAGGTGAAAAAATTTGTTGTAGATGTTAGTGCCCCCCCCCCCCAGTAACCTTTCTGGATCCGCCCTTGATACACACAAAAAAAATGAGCCTTGTAACGATGACATGATTTCACTGATTTTTAAACAGTGTTCGTGACGCTCCTGACAGGAGGTGCCCCGCCAGAAGTCAATTTTATGAATCGTTATCATCCATTAAACCATAAAAATATCTCAAAGTTCATAAAACGATGAGCTGCCGAAAAAGTCACCTAGCTCCCGCTCTATATACTGCTTATGAAAAAATGAGAAATTTGTGAGGTTAATTAACTTTTGTCCAAACGATTTTTCCCTTAATATATTTACAAAGTTTCATCTTCTACAAAGAATAGTTTGAAAAATGTTATATTTTTAACTTTTGGCATACATGGGTTAATGAAACAAATGAAAATAATTATAATTATTTATTCAATTACAGTTTTTAATTACATTGGCACCTATTTTATAGTAGCCACCATTTCACTCACTGAAACAAAAATATATACATGGATTTATTTTGAAGGTATCTTCCCAACATATAATGGAACTATCTTAAAACAAAAATATAAATGTCATATATAGGTATATCCTTTTTGAATTATTAAGTAGGTATGTTAACATATAAGTTTCTATCTATGGTCTATTTTATATATTATATTTATGAACGTTCCTAATACTGTTCAGTACAGTTTTTGTTTTTAAAAAATATTAAGTCTTCAAGTCTTTGGCATGTTATTTTTAATTTTTAACTTTATATAAATGTTGCTTAGTCATTATTTATGTATATAATAGTATAAGCTGTACGAAATGTCGGTAAAGGTAATAGAAAATTAGCTTAAATTATAATCTGGTAAGTAATTATGTATATGAACTAGCTTCTAATCACTGATGAATGTATTTGTGTTTTAACTACGAGTACATATAAAAATGTAAAACTGATGTGATATTGATGAACATTTATTTGTTTCACTATTTTCTTATCATATTTTAAGGGTACCTATACCTATATATCTATAGCAACTTGACTAGTTCATATTTTATTTAATTATTAAGGCTACCATTTCAATGATAATTTCGAAACTAAATTTTTAAAATTACAATTTTTATCAATCCTTACATCTTGTTTATAATGATGATTGCTGCCTCAAAGTTAATTTGACAAATTTCGAGATAAGAATCTACATTACATTTCTGACGTACAATTACTAATAATAATTATTATCATAACTATTATAGGTTTTTCATCGTTTTAAAATTATTATTGATATTTGTCAGGGATGGTAATCTTGATCGAATAAGCAATTAAACCAAGATTTAAGAAAATAAAATCTATATAGATTATATTATTTGTTTTAACCATCATGAGTATTCCAACATGTTTTCCTTACATATTTTTTATCTTTATTAATATTCGACATTTATTTACTGTAATATAAAAAAGTTAAATGTCTATTATTAATTTAACAAATAGCGACCTACAAAAAATGTATACCTAATCACTGATCATTAAATTTACTTGTCTAAACTATCTATTCGAATTCCTAATTTATTGTAGTGGATGAATATATGAATTCCTGTTCATATATAATTTATTCTAAAAGTATTAAAGCATTTTTATATTAAGGATAGGATTTTGCAGAGTGAGAGGGAAATATGCGTTTATTTTAGATTTATTATAAATATTTAAAAAATCAAACATAGTATAATCTTTAAAACGGTTTTAAATAATTGCTATTGTTCTAACGAATACATCTATATAAATATATATTTTATTGTAAATTTCTGTTGTACTTGAATATCGTAGTTTGTCAATGAAAATAGTTCCTAACCCAGACAGCACTCGATAGCCTTAGGACAACCACTGGCCTTACTTGGAGGATAAGCGGGACGTCCTAAACTGGGTTAACCCCGATTTCGGACCTCCTGTGGTTATCCTTTTTGTGCAAATCGGGTTTGCCCATGGATGTCTTCAATGGGATAGCCCATGGTCGTTCATAGGAAGAAAAAGGGACCAATTTGGGTTAAAATCGGGATAACCTACAGATGTCCACAATAGGGTAGCCTGTGCCCGTGGTTGTTCATAGGAAGAAAAATGGACCAATTTAGGTTAAACTCTGGACAACCACAGACATCCACACATAGTTGCATCTGGTTACCCATAGTATCTACACAGGATCAAAATTCAAAATCTCGTGTAAAATCGTGATTACTGTAGACAATTAAAATTTGGGGTAGGTATACTCACTCTCCTTGCGTAATAAATAAATCTCATATTGCAAAAAAATTAACTCTCGTAAAAGAGGCATTTGCAAGATATGTGCATTTCCTGCGTAGTGGATAGATTACACAACCTGTAGTTTCAGGCTTCAGGTGAGTATCGCAACAGAAGTAATTTGCACCTTGCAAGGAGAGCCATCTAACATGAATTATTGAAACTAGCGCTCAGACCGAGCTAGCCAATATCCCCATTTTGGCTGTTATTAGGACCATATTTTATAAGTAATGTCTTCGGTCAATAAAATTCATTCGTCACAATGAAAGTATAATGCAAATATAAACTAAATAAAAAAATTCTCATTTGTACTTTAGATGAATTTATCAATTTTCATGAATTTAAGCCCAACAAGTTGACCTATGGATGGCCCTAGGGATAGCCTTTGGTTATCCCTATACAGGTTTTAAATAGGACATCAATAACCCTAAAGGCTATCCTATAGATAGTCATGTAGGTTATCCAATGGATATCTCTATTTTGGCTGCTATTAGGACCAAAGGATAACCAGTGGACTTCCTATCGACATCCCAAATGAACAATCCATTTATCGGATATACGGGATCATTTTAGGATATCCCGTGGCCATCCTGTGCTGTGTGGGAAGGGTCTAGCCGTGGCCTACGTAAATGATTCCATCAGGCCACCGCATTGCACTCGAATCCGACTGTGACGTCACGAAAGGAGTCCTTCGGTTTTACAAAGCTACTGGGCTGCGGGTGGATTTCGCGCGATTTTGCAAGATTAATATTTTATTTTTTCGTATAATTTGTTTAGTATGAAGTTGAGTATGGATTAGTGTCAACTAATTGGGTTTCAATTTGTATTGGAGTCGAATGAAAAGTGAGTTAGTTAAATATTTAATGCGCCTAACATAGTAATAATTCAAATAGATGGAGAGAAATACTATAAATAAATGATTCAACCTCCTAATACATAATAATCATAACAGTTATTGAAATTTGATCTTGATTTATTAATGTATATTTATACTGTGAACATTATGAAAGTGCCCTTAATTAATGAATGTCAATTAAACTCAGGTAAGAATGCCCCGTCGATGTTGTGTGCTAGGATTCAAATCAAATTACAATAAACAACGATATACTACTGTGTTTCGCGTTCCGTCGGACAAGAACCTGGCAAAAAATGGTCTCACAGCATTCACCGAAAACATTTTATCCAGAATAAAAATTCAGTAATCTGTGTTAATCATTTTAGTAAGCAATTTTTAATTACTGAAGATTCTGTCAAAAGAAATGATGGAACTCTTCTAACACTTCCTCGAAAAATCCATAAACTTTGTGAAGATGCTGTTCCTACAATTTTTAATGAACGACCCAAATCCAGAGTTTGATATCTGAAAGATTGAAAATGACTTTCTAAACATAAAGTCCAAAAAAAAAAAAAATGAGAAACGAAATAGACAGAAACCTGCGATAGTTGTGATATGCAAAGACTGCAACTAATTCGTATTTGTTTGACATACTTTTCTAATATATTGTTGAACAATTATTCTGAAGTGACAAATAATCATATAAGGGAAGAAAAACAAATGAGGTGTAATAAGAAAAAAAAAAGGTCATTGTTAAGAATGCCGACTTCTTGAATTTCTCCAATTTTTTTGCATAGATGTGTTCACAGACGTTATAGTAATCGTTTCTGATAGTTGAAATGTTGTGCTTATTTTGGAAAACTACCCCCTACAATGGGGGTAGTTTCGAAAAAAAAATGCGAAATATCGGAAGTAGTAAGTAGGTGTATTGTCCTCTAAATAATTTTATTTAGGGTAAGGACAATAATTTTTTTTATTAAAAATACCAATATTGTAGGGGGTAGTTTTCCAAAATAAGCGGAACATTTCAACTATCAGAAACGTTTATATAACATCTGTGAACACATTTATGCAAAAAAATTGGAGAAATTCCAGACGTCGGTGTTCTTAACAATTACCGGAAAAAAAATACTAGCAATAAAGAGATTAAAATAAACTGTGATAAAAAAAGAAAAGTTGATAAGTTGCAATCTCTGTAATAGGAATTAAATTTAAAATAAATATGTTGTACATACTTGTGTATGTACTGATCTTTTAATATTTATAACAATAACTGTTGTGACTTATTATTATAGAGGCATTTTAAATTTTTGTTACCCACAATTTATTGCTGTTAGAGTTTAAAGAAATAATTATTTTTTGTTTTGTTTTAACTATTATTAAAAGTGTTTATTTTATTTTGAATCAATAATCAATCAAGTGTGTATTTTAGTTTTATAGATATATTTAATTTTATAGTATAATACTGATGGGTAACCATTTACAAATTGTTTATTTATTTATTTTTAGAAAACTATTTGTGTTTTTATAATATATTTTATTATTAATTATATAAAGTAAATCATTTTTAAGCATACATTTACATTTTTTGTTCATATAATTTTATTAGAAACGTTCAAGAAAGCGTTAAAGGTTTTGGTATGTACCGTAATGCTAGGACTCCGACGGTCGCCATTAAATTTAATGCGGTGGCCTGATGGAATCATTTACGTAGGCCACGGTCTAGCCGGGATAAGCATTTGAAAAATGCCCATAAAGGAAATTACATGAAACGGGCATCAAAATATTTCCTTGACTGTAAAAAAATATTTGTTACAGTATTATTCCAGAAATCCAAGGGGGAGCTGAATTTTTGCAAAAAAGCAATTGTTAATTAAAAATTTGTTGCAACTTACCTAATGGACGGAAAAATTTGAAAAAATTATAGACCATAAAGACCTTCCAGATGAACTCAGAAAAAATTATTACGTCGTATTTGGAGCTAAATTCAAATTGAAAAAAAATGAAGAAAAATCCAAAGTGTCCAAAGGTGCATTTTTTGAAAAGGTGCTATCATGATATTTTTCAGACATATGCGTACTTATGTTATTAATACCCTTAATTTTTTTCAGATTTTTTTATTTGGTGGCACATGCTGAAAAAAAAAATAAAAACTTCAAAACAAATATTTATTACATTTTTTAATAATATAATTTTAAACTAAACATCAGAAAGATAATTAATCCTCATTACTTTCCTCATCTATCACCAGCTGCACGTTTGCGGTATCAAAAATAGAGGCCAGAATTTCAGCTGGATTAATAAATTCATGATATCTTCTTTCTTTTCTTGTTATTCACAACGTCTTGGCAGACATTTTGCGATCCATTAATTATTCTTGTTGTCTTCTCTTTGTTATATGGCACGTCTGACAGCATCACACCACCTGCCGCGGTTGCCTGTTAGGTGCACAGCCCCGCCAAAGCTCTCTTGAAACAACATGAGTGGGAAAATACAATGCTGGAGAGTCGCTTTGTGGGACGTTCTTCTTAGAGCATTGAGATGGCACAATGGGTTGTCCACGGAATTCGTAACAAGCGCCTTCATGCCTACATCTCGAAAGAATTAATACGTCGTCTGTCTGTCTCCCTAACGGTCTACGTCTCAAAGATGGAGAGAACTAGTTCGACAGCAGTTTGCTCTTTGTGCGTTTCGTGATATTTCTGTCACGCCACATTTTGCCCAACTTGTTGCAGATCTAGATAGATATCTACCGTGTGATAATAAATGGCAACCGCAACGTGTGAGCAACATGCAACTGTTCGTAGTCTCTTGGTGCAATTTCAAAAATGACCTATTCCAGTATATCCATCAGAATTTGGCCTGTAATCTATGTAGCATTTGTGGGTTCTTCTGTTAATGTGTCGAGACCTTATCTCATTTCACTATAAGTATGTAAATTTTCAAACTTTCTATATAGCAACTAAAGTTGTTCATGAAGTGATGCACAACTTTGTTGTCATGGTAATATCATAGGCTACATCCCCACCTTCGTGATTCTAGATTTATGATTACAGTTACATGCTTATGCCCGTAAGCATCACGCACAGAGTCAGCAGTAGCCGCATCGTAACAATATTTTCATCACTTCCATGCAATAGAAAGGAACTGAAAGAAAACGTGAACTCCAAAAAACACATATCGTACTGTACCTATTATATTAGTAGAAATCAGTGATTGTAGAAACTAATAAATAGTTTTTGGCGAGGTTTTGATTTTCTTTCAGCATGTGCCACCAAATCAAAAAATCTGAAAAAAATTGCAGAGGCGCGTCTGTTAGACCGCAAATGTGCAGCTGGTGATAGATGAGGAAAGTAACGAGGATTAATTATCTTTTTAATGTTTAATTAAAAATTATGTTATTAAAAAATGTAATACATATTTGTTTTGAAGTTTTTATTTTTTTCAACATGTGCCACCAAATAAAAAAATCTGAAAAAAATTGAGGGTATTAATAACATAAGTGCGCATATGTCTAAAAAATACCATGATAGCACCTTTTCAAAAAATGCACCTTTGGGCACTTCGGATTTTTCTTTATTTTTTTAAATTCGAATTTCGCTCCAATAGACCTAATAATTTTTTCTGACTTCATCTGGAAGGTCTTTATGGTCGATAATTTTTCCAAATTTTTTCGTCCGTTAGGTAAGTTGCAACTAATTTTTAATTAACAATTGCCTTTTTTGAAAAAAATCAGCTCCCCCTTGAATTTCTGGAATAATACTGTAACAAATATTTTTTTACAGTCAAGGGAATATTTTGATGTCCATTTCATGTAATTTCCTTTCTGGTCATTTTTCAAATGCTTGTCCGGCTACACCCAATTTCATTATTAGAGTATAGCATTTCATTTAACCATATACAAAATTTATGATAAAAACTGGGTATGGTTGTATTCCTTAAATCAATGGGAAGTATCTGAAGCTATTTTAAACATTATACCACTTATGATTTTTTAAATATTTATAAGAGGCCGAAAATGAACACCCTCTCACTCTGCAAAATCCTATCCTTAAGAAGGAATATAAGTTTTTATTTTATCTTCCGTGCTCATAACAAGAATACACTATTTTTGTTATGTATGCATCATCGGCGAGAAACAAACTTTTTAAGTAAAACAGACCTTGAAGTTAATATAATGCATATTTATTTACTATTTATAATTTATTTCTTGTGGAAAATGATTTACATATTGTTTGGAGAGTAAGAATCTGAAAAAATAAAAAAAGGCCAAAACCCACAAATATAAGTCAAAATGCAGTAGTAAATATCGTGCCTACTTTCATCGTATACATGATCGGTAGGTACATTATAATGCGGTGATCATCAGAAATATTGGCAGTTATTTAATATATCCATATAGGATAGGTAGGTACTTATAATGTTATATAATATTCTTTTCAATTCGATTTTTCAATCTTCTGATTGGAAAATATATTAATAGATATTTTTAATTGTTAGTACCTATTCTAACTCAGAGTACTTTTAAAGAAAAGTATATATTCAATTTAAAAATCTCTATGTCCTTATCTTAATATACCCTTTATCTAGTTATAATAATGTCCGTCAAATTGGTAAACTCAGAAAACAAACGAAAATTATCAATGAAGCCTTCATCATGAACGTAGGGATTGTGAAAACATAAAGTTCCCTTATTAATCGAAATGAGTCAAAATTTAAGTATGACATAAAAATGGTAACCCTAATAATAACCTGATATTCATTCAACACAGAACTGTGTAGTTAAATTGTTTCATAAAAAAGTTGCTGAAAATTCGAAATTAATATAAAAAAATGTCATGACGTCAGTAATCCTCGTAATTTTCCTTTTTTCTTTTTGGAATTTGTTACCACGTATGCACTTATTCCCTTCTAAAAAATAATATCCAAGAAATCGACAGAGTAATAGAATATTACTGGAAAATAACCTCTACGCATGTGATTTTCGTCAGAAAAACAAATAAATAAAAATGAGAATTAATAAAATAACAACCGGCGACTGTATGAGATTCTATCTGATCACATGTCAGGACGAAACACACATCAGTAATAAAGTAGTACTTATATGAGTACTGTGTCTAAGACATTTTAAACTGCCATGGCCAAAATTGCAAAAAGTAGGGGCTATTTCAGTTGGAAATTGTTTTCTGAATCTGCGTGGGCGAATATACAAATCATACCTATATGGAAAGGTAGTAGACGTCATTTTGACCTCTGAAATGACGTTACAATAACGTAAAAATTACGTGATTTTGTCACAGCTCAGAGACGTCATTTTGTGATGTTAAATTGACGTTATTTAGCAAGGTTTATCCGTCCATATGTAAGCTATTTTTGATTAATTGAAATAAATGTACATTTGAGAAATAAACTAAACCATTTTGGAGCAAAATGACATATGCATTTTAGGGGCTCTAGGAGGTCTCCATTTTCCAATGTATGATGGGTTACAGGTAGAGTAGCCATGTAAATGAATGGACAATTATTAGATTAAGCCCCACCTTTTTATGCCATCTCGGGCCTAGCCACAGAATGATCTTCAACCTGACTGTTATAAGTTCCATCGAAATCAATCGATGTTTCTTGATTGAATTTGAACATTGCAATTTATATTATTTATTTTCTATAAATTCATTAGAGTATAAGATAAAAAGTGAATGATTATTGAATAATTTCTGCAACAAACTACGTTGTGATCCATAAATTCGTCTAAAATGAAAAAATGACGTCACCAATACGTCACATCGACGTCTCAGCCCGACGTCATAATTTCGTCACAATATGACGTTCTGAGTCGTCATTTCTTTATTACCTGACGTCGTTAACCAATGTTACAAAAAATGACGTCAAAAATACGCCTGCTGCCTGAAAGTGTCAGTAGTTATGTAGTTCCATAGAAGTTTGGCGTGCCTTTCGCCACCCCGTACATTAATAAAAGTTAATTGGATTCATCTACGTCATCCCCTAACAAAACAATTTTTATGTTATATGTAAAGATTTTTTCTTTAAATGTATTTCATAAGGTGTACATTCGAAGATGTAGGTAGTTTTAACAAAATACATGCGTATTTTATTAAATGAGCTTGTGTATCTAAATGTGAAGAGCGCCATTCTGGCAGCGATTGCCAAAAAGATTTTTGTTTTTTCCGAAAATTTTTGTATCACTGAAATTTTGTTTACACCGCATTTATAGGTTCACTTTTTTAAAATTTCTTAATGATTTTCAAACCATAAATGGAAAGCTTATTCTTTCTAGCTTCAGTTCTACAAAATTATTTTCGAAATTGTTATTAACAAATAGAAACATTTTAAAAATTATTTAAACAAGGTGTATCCGAGTAAATTTTAGCAATTTAAAAAGTATTTCAGATATATGATATGAAATCTGCAAAAAGACTGGAGCAATTTTTATTGAAAACTATCAGCATTGCTTTATTGTTGTAAATAATATAATTAGTTTTTTTACAGCGTATCTTGTGTGTATACTCAGGGGATTTTGAAGTCGCTAATTACAATTTTGAAAATTGGAAAATTCAAGATGGCTGACCCAAAATGGCGGCTATGAGGTATAAAAATGAGATTTTCTGGCTTAAGTTTACATTTTTGAGAAAAATTACAAGAATAAAAAAGTGTTTAGAATGCCATTTTGCACCTAAATATGTGTAACTCTCCTTCACCCCAATTGGGGGTTAACCTTAGTTTATTTAAATGAAGTAACCATTTTTTAAAATATTCAGGTGAATCACTCAACATTTTTTTAGTAAAAATATTTTAAATAGATGTAATTTAATTACCCATTACTGAATTAATTTTACTGTTAATTAGTTCAACGGGCATACAAATTTTAAATACAGCGCGCTTCCTTGATCCTGATACGGTAAAGACACCCTCCTTACTACCTCCTTAATATTAGTACCAAACTTTTCAATAAGAAGGTATGACGTTTGTCTCAATAATATGTTGAATATAGTATTTTACGATAATGAAAACGACGATGTTCAAGAAGAAGAAAGCAATGAAGATGAAGAACAAGAGGACCAATATTTTCATTTCTAAAACAACTCAAATGAAATTGAAAAAAAATATTTTAAAGAATGGTGTTTAATTAAATATATATTTTTATATATTTTTTAAGTAAACAATTTTTATTATTGTGTAAAAATAAATAATGAAAAAAAAATGTACTTAATTTTTTAACAATTCTTTCCTTCCAATATTGAAACACTTCTTACTTCTGTAATTTCTACGTAAAATGCATGTAAAGAAAGTTTAAATTGTATACTACATATTTACTATTTTAAGACCATTACTTTCAATTTTAAAAATTACATATTAAATTAAAACAATAATAATTGCCTTAAAAAAATATTAAATAATATATTAAAAAGTATATTGCGTTTTTATACCTTAAAGCCGCCAATCTTGAATTTTCTAATTTTCACTTCAAAATCGTAATCAGCAACCTCGAAAACTCCCGAGTATACCTTTTCAGTCGGTTTTCTCAAATACTTTCCGAGATAGCAAATTAACAAATTTACTTAATTTGTTTAGTGCTTGAAATTGCTATTTTATTAATAGAAAAGTCCCAAAGGCCTGCTTTTTTCTTTTTACCAATGTTCCTTAGACCTCAACAAACAATTGCCATAAAAATGCAAAAAAAATTATTCCGATTGGTCCTTTGCCAGAAAATATCTCAATTTTTAACTTTTCTATATTGAAGGGACTAGATGGTCATTTAATTTTTGCGATAAAAAAAGTAAATCTGAAGACTTTTGATGAATCGAAGCGTACTGTTTTTGTTTACGTTTCCAGCAATTATGACCAGGGCACTGTAGATATACATATACTCATGTACATACAGCGTTCAAGGCTAGAACAAGCAGATTAGGCCAGCCAGAATGATTTAAGTCAAATACAGGGGTTGCTCGAAAAGTAATAATTATTTATGGTATTGAGTTTTCCTTTTTTTGAGTTTTTTTATGATTTTATGTATATAATTGCCAAATGCCGAAAGTTACGAATGGTGTCCTATTTGCCGAATCGGCTTCAATATCCGGCCCTGCTTCGTTCTACTATATATACTTCCTCAACTATATCTGCCTAGACACAGGCTTATCAAATAGTTCTTTGGAAAAGTCTGACTGCGATAAATCCAGAAATTTCCAATTCAACTGATTTTGGTTGGAACTTAAAGAATAATTTATGCTTTCCCTCTACCGACGGTCTTAGCTTGCCTAAATATGAGATTCTTATTTAAACTAGCTTGCAAAAAGAACGATCAAAAGAGACTAGAAAGTTTACAGATGTGCGTTGTTGAGATTCAGGTATTTTGATCAATTGCCACCTTGAAATAAACTTAGGCCAGTTTCTACATAAGAAGTAAATTTAAGTTCATTTAGTTGCACGCTGTTTTCTGTATCTCATCAATATTTTAAGGTAGATATATAATATAATCATTTTTATCACAAGTAAATTTATCTTTAAATATATTAGTTGTTTTTTTCTTATTAAAAAATTATAATTAATGATATCATGATAATATTTATGTATAAACATAAGAATAACGTATTATAAATGTTTTGCAATCACTGTATAGTCCAGTAAACTCTAATGTTTATATGATGTATGAGTTGGTAACACGACGTACGATTTAATATGCGATGCGCATAAAGCTATCGCAGTGATATAGAGATGAACTGCGTATGTCTTATTCTCTTAGTTTATATAATGAAGCGACCTTTGGACGCGCCAGCTTAGAATTTACTCGACTTTAATTCTGATACAAGTCATTGATCGGCCACAGTGCGCGAGACGTTAACCTAAAGCGGTAACGGAAAACAAAAATAATCATATTTTGTAAAGTTATCCACTGGTTTAAAAATACTTTACTTAGAAATGTTAATGGAAGCTTGTAAATGTGGTATACACTGAAGTTAATCAATTTTCAGCAATAAAAAATGTTTGGAATATTTTTTAAAATTTTGCAATCACGGATAGACGTCGTCGTCCTTTATATTCAGATTCGCAAAGTCATTCCAGATAATGTAGATATTTACCCAAATCCTCTTCGAGTTGTGTGTTTGACATTTTAGGAGCCTCTTCTGAGACTCTAAATTCCCGAATAGTAAAGCAAAAATTTGTTTAGCTGAAGTTAAGAAAACGGAGTCTTTCCTTTTTCAAAGTTTCATAATGATATTATGTGGTACGTTAAATACCTACATAGTATTAAAAATGCTTTTATATAATATTATTCATATTTAGATACTTACACATTATTACAGGTGTAGAGGTCACTTCTCAGCAATATACTGGATAATTCTATTATTTCGTAGATTCCTTGGACAATATTTTTAGAAGAGAATAAGTAGGACATAAGTGGCAAAAAATTTCGAAACAAAGGAAAAATTAATAGAATGCCACAATCAACCTTTAGACAATAATACTCTTCATTTATTAAAAATAGCTATAATTATTTCAGCATAATATTTGAAGTTTGTTGTTACACTCAAATGAATATGCAAATGGCAATCAAATTTCAAGAAACCATATCTTGTTTTAAAAGACTACAGAACATTATATTGGCTAATTATAACTGGGAAATAAAATAATTTTCTCTTGGTCATTTCGAATGGTGGCACAAAAATATTTTTAAACTAGATATCTATCTAGATTCGTTTCCGTTTATGAAAATGAAGATTATACGGGCTCATCTCGATTATATTCATTTAAGTGAAACAAATTGTAGTATTTTTTGGTGTGTATTCACTTGTTTTCTAGATCAAAGACGTACATAATCTTACTTTTAAACATCTTTTACTTCGTCACTTTAGATAAATTCGTGGATAGTTTGGACCATGACTAGGCCATAGAACATTTTCTTAATTAAAATAAATAACAAACTCTAAAAGAAACATTAAAGATTTTCTTTAAAAGGCAATGCAAATTCAGAACCAGAATTCCAAAAAGGCATTTTAAAACATAGTTTATGTTTGTTATAGGAAAATATTTCCTTTGATTTGTTCTGAAACGAATTGTTAAGACTACTAAATATAAAGAGTCAATTTGAAAGCTTTTGCCAATGTAATAATATTAGGTATTTGCAAATTCCACATTTAAATGATCATTAGTAAAACACTTAAAAACACTATAACAAAGTAATAATTCTAAAACAGCAACAATTTAATTTCACATTTATATATTTTGAGCAATATTTGGGATATAGGATTTTATAATAACTGTGTTTTTAATATCAATGAAAGCAAGTTATTGTTTCACTAATAATAATTATAAAAAAATGGTGTTACTTGGTATTCTTTAAAATTTATTTACATTAATTAATTGTTATGACTGTATTAAAGTTTATATAGTGTTTTAAACAGTGCATGTATTGCAATCATTTTATATTTGTATTTTTATTTACATCGTGATAATAAAAAAGTGTGCATAATTCTAAAATTGTTTTATTAAATTATTTGATGTATACTCTAAATAATATTTAACAAATCACAAATTAAATCTCATCGGAGCCTAGGCAATTGCTGTTGTTATCAATTTAATTCCAATTTCTTGTGCATATTTTAACAAAAGAAAACGATTATGAACATTATATAATCAGAACTAAATACTTAAGAGATAATTTTATATTGACAAACTTTCATATATCGAACTACCTGAACTGCACGGATCAAAATATTTTTCTTAATTCTATACTTGGCCATTAATTTTGACATAGTAGTTGATCTATTTATTCTTCGGTATAGAAGCCAAATATTGTCATTACATTAAAATTATCAGAATTTGAAAAAGAAATATACGAATCAACTCACATTTCACTATAAAATTATGTACCTACAGTCCATTTTAGTAAATTTATCAATATTGGTACGTTTGTCGTTAAACCACTATTTTATAATAATACTAATAAAAATAATCTATTAGCATAATACTTGTAATATTATAATTTGAGATATTCAACTTAGTATTTAAATATATCAATTCAGATGGAACATTACTTTTTTATTAGAGTAACACTTAATTATTCACAATTTTCAAGATGGTAGCATTTCTTTTGCTCCACGTTCAATTAAAGTTAATATTAATTTTATTTCATTACATATTTTTAATTCTATTTAGTGAAATAAGTAGTTCTGTAGGGACGAAATGAAGACGCTTATGGCCCCTAGGCACATTACCTCAGCCATTGAGTATCATTAGGGCGTATCCAGAGGGCGGTTCTAAGACTTAGCTGTAGTGAAGTAGGCGGAGTAACCCTATGTAATATACCACACATTACAGATAATGCGATCTCCTTTATCCCTGAAGGCCCTGAGAGGACCTTGGCGGGAGGGGCTACACATTTAGAGACAAGGGATACACATCCAGTATCCGAGTATACTGGGATTCATTTCTGCTTCCGAAAAAATCCCATGGCCGGGAATCGAACCCAAGACTCCTGGGTGAGGGTCAAGTGTTCTCGCCTCTCAAATAATCAGATCTTAGATATAAGAGTGCGGAGCTAATTTGATTCTGGCGAATGACAGAATAGTTTGGGGATATATGTAGAGACATTATATAGGATACATGTTGAGATGATTCTCATTTTTTTAATTACATTTTCGGAATTAGCAGAAATAAACCCAAATGTGTTATGTCACAAATCAATTTCTTTGTTTAGTTCAAGATTGCGAATGAATATGATTTCATTATTTATGCAACTAAAGATTTCATTGTTTATATTAACAAATTCCTCAAACTGATGTCAAATACTGTGCACATATTTCGTATTTCGATACATACAGTTAAGTAAAAACTTTCATCGCGGTTAGTACTTGGAAGGATGACGCATCTGGGGAAACACGACGGTCTCATCCCACCTTCTAGCGGCTTGTATATCAGCATAATTGCAGAAGCTATGCGATTTCAAGGCGAGGATTACGTAGTGGATATATCATCCCTCGGAGGGGATCCAAAGCAGTCGCTCCTTGGTAGTGGAAATACGACGTTAAGTAAATAAATTTAAAAAATGATGTCAAATAATTAAAGGATATCTGATCCGATCGATAGAAAAAAACTATATATACTATGATGTAATTTTTTCTTCACATTAAAAATTTAAAAATCTAAATTTATAGGTGGAAGAATAGAGTTTGTGCACTCTGCTCAATTTTCTGAATCTCGTCCATTATTTACTATATATTTGTAAATAATTACTATTATTATTATCTGAAATCGTATAGGCATTCATTCAAAGCAGAGTAGCGGTGGCCAACTTATTATTAGTAATTAATGACAGCTATTTTTTTATTAATAATAGCAAATGCTCTCATTAGTCAAACCTTTTCTGTATATAAACATCTAATAGCTCCACTCACCTAGCTATCTTATTTGTCAATAACTATCAATAATTGAGCAGTAGTCATTTTATTTCTATATTAATGAATGCTCTAATTAGTTAGAAATCTTATATAATCATTCAATAGCCCCATCCGCCAAGCTATTATATTAGCCAATAGCCATCAACAATGGCAGTAGCCATTTGCTTTGTATTAAAACAAACAGATGCCCTTAATCGTCAGAACCATATTAAGTAGCCCCAACCCCATTAGCTATTAACTTATAGCTTATAAGAACATCCATAGATTCAAGACTCTTAGTAATCCCGCTTACTTCACTGATACTATAAGTTCTAGAACCTAGAACCGCCCCATCGGACACGCCCCAATAGTCCTCACAGTGGTGGGGGTAACGGCAATGCTGCACTTCCACTATTCAGGCAAGTGTCTTCTTTTTGTACTTCATACCTAACTACTGAAATAACAAATTTATGATTAATATTTACATATAATAATAAGTGACTTGAAGAAAAAAACGTATTAATCAACAGCATTTTAAAATTTGGTTGATTGAATTAATAACAACAACAACAAAAAAAAGAAACAAAAATCTCAATAAACCATGAAATAGCTTAACTGTATTAACACCTAACATTCAACAAGAAAAAAAAAATAACAATCCAATTGTGATATGAATATCGTGTGCAAATTTTAACATACAGATTGCAGTCGTGTCTTAGTAGGTCACAGTATGTCGGTTTCGTAAACTTTGTTAGTTTGAGTATTTGTTGTGTTAGAGTTGTTGGAGTTTTTACTTTGGTCATCTATGTTATTATGTGTCGTTGGATTCGATGGGTTGGTAGGATTTGAATTGGTACTAGTGAGTGTACTTTTGCTAATAGCGTTTGCAGAAGTATTTGGTAGGTTTGTTAGCGATCCGGTAATCTGTGAGGTAGACAATTGTAAGCCCATTTTCTGCAACAAATTTGATTCGCTTCCTGTTTTCTTTAAAAGTTGGTCTGGAGCTGGGGGAATTACAGCTAAGGTATTATTGCCTCTTTGGAGTTGCTGTAAACGAGCGTATTGCTCTTGAAGAGCTTTTTGCTTCTTCAGGAGCTCTTGATGTCTTTGTTCTAGTTCTTCCTTACGCGTTTTCTTCGACCCGTCCTGCGAGTTGACACTTTCACAACTGCTACTATTACTCGCTGATATTGCTTCAGGTTCTACGGGTATTTGTAGATTGGAACCTATATTTCTTGGTAGCGTTTGGGATTTATCTTTAAGACTGGACCTATTCGGGACATTCCTTCTCATAGTCTGTAACCCCAAATTCTGAGTAGCCTGTTCAAACTGCGACATCGGTTTATCGACCATATTCTGAACATTCTGGATATGTTGTAGCGCCGTAGCGGGGGATCTTGGGGGCAAACTTGGCGACGTTGGAGATGCCAATGGCGACTTCGAGCTGGTTCTTGGTGGAGGGGGTGGTGGTATCCTTTTTCCAGTGACTAGGTGTTGAATCAACTCCGTATTTCTTTCTGGAATAGGAGGTTTGGCAGTTGTTTTATTTTCTCTTTGCAAAGGTTGTATAGGGGGGCTGTTGTCTGTATCAGACCCACTGGGATACGAATGCAAACGCCTTAAACTCCCTGTAGCAGTGCTGACAGATAGATTCTGTGTGGGAAGAAATGAAGCTGAGTCCATACTGCCTTTTCTTCCAATCTCCGACATTTGGGGTGGGCGATTGCCTTTGACGGGGATAGCGGGGGGGTCGGAGGTGTCTTGGAGTTGAGCGTTGGAGTGGGGTTTGGAAAATGTTTGTAATTCATCTAGCAGAGCGTCGAGTGCGTTCTCCGGACGCTGGCTACTGTCGGAGGGGCTGCAGTCTCCCCCGACGACGAGCGACCCCACACGTGGAGCGGAAGGGGGCTGTGAAAAAATAAAAAAGTAAAATTTTGAATTTTCTACTAAGAAAATGTGGTTATTATTCATTTCACTGAAAATATTTAAATCTGTTTTAAAATTTTATATGATATATTAGAAAGAACATTGGAAGAATTTTCATTAGAAAAAACTTGTAGATGTACAATAGTAAAATTCAATTTCATCGTTGAGCAAAGTAATACCTTATGTTTAGATGATAATAAATGAACTAATTTTTCTAATATATACGTGCAAAAAAGAAGCGTAAAAACTGAATTAATTTATAAAGCATTAATTTCTTTTGATTTGCAAGCAACTTTGAACAATTTTCAGTAAAGTGAATATATACCATAGTTTTTCAAGAAATAAGTGTACCACCAAATATTAGTTACTAGACATTATTTTAAAAAAATATAGATTAAACAAACATTAATTTATTCATGGAACATTTAGCAGCCCCAGTAGCACAAAATATTGGTCCTATATTGCACAGCTCTGGGCCCAAGATTGTATCCGGGGCCAATATTGGACTGATTTAGCCGACGTTGGCCCAATGTTGGCTTAAAGTAGTTTTTCAATATGTTTTTGTCGATGTTGATCCAATATTGGTCCAATATGTAACATTTCTTACCAATGTGGGTAGCATATGTATTTCAAATACCATGCCAATATATGTTTGTCGATATTTGTCCAATATTGGTCCAATATGTAACATTTTCCACCAATATGGGTAGCATATGTAGTGGAAATCACATGCCAATATATCTTGCCTATGTTTGTCCAATATTGGTCCAATATGTAACATTTTTACCAATATTGGTAGCACATGTAGTGACAATAACATGCCAATATATCTTGCCTGTGTTTGTCCAATATGTAACATTTTTTACCGATATGGGTAGCATATGAAGTGAAAATAACAAGCCAATATATCATTGCCAATGGTTGACCAATATTGGTTCAATATGTAACATTTTTTACAAATATGGGTAGAATATGTAGTGAAAATAACATGCCAATATATCTTGCCTATGTTTGTTCAATATTGGTCCAATGTGTAACATTTTTACCAATATGAGTAGCATATGTAGTGACAATAACATGCCAATATATCATTGCCTATGTTTATCCAATATGGGTAGCACATGTAATGAAAATAACATGCCAATATGTTCTTGCCGATATTTGCCCAATATTGGTTCAATATGTAACATTTTTTACAAATATGGGTAGAATATGTAGTGAAAATAACATGCCAATATATCTTGCCTATGTTTGTTCAATATTGGTCCAATGTGTAACATTTTTACCAATATTGGTAGCATATGTAGTGACAAAAACATGCCAATATATCTTGCCTGTGTTTGTCCAATATGTAACATTTTTTACCAATATGGGTAGTATATGTAGTGAAAATAACATGCCAATATGTCCTTGCCGATGTTTGCCCAATATTGGTTCAATATGTAACAGTTTTTACCAATATGGATAGCATATGTAGTGAAAATAACATGCCAATATATCCTTGCCGATGTTTGCCCAATATTGGTTCAATACGTAACACTGTTAGCCAAAATGGGTAGTATATGTAATGAAAATAACATACAAATATAACTTGCCATTGCCAACATAGTTCTAAGGCTGGTCCAACACTGAACGCCTCTTCAAATTTTCATTCTTTTGATTTTTGACTAATCTGAAAGCTGAAGTTTACGATCTGTGTACTCTGAATCAAAATTTGGTGTCATGATTATTTCCAGAATATGTGTGGCAGGTGTATATCAAATATATTAATATGCACATGCGTTTATATATGTTCATTTTTTACTCAACATTACACCTATTTAAGGCCAACACAAATTCTCAATATATTTAATTGATAATATAGTACGATAGTATTGAATATAATACCAAAAATTTGTAGGTAGTATTGAGGCCGAAAAAAGTAATCGATTTTTTTATTAGTAGTCTGTTTTACGAAGAATGGTCTTCTGTACCTAAATGGGAGTTTTTTAATTCATATATAAATTAAATTATTTTGACAACAAACCATTGGTGGGCCGAATTTATAAAAAAAAAATTAATGAAGTAATAATTCGGTAATTTAACAATTAAGTCTTGCTATTCTTGCCTTTTACAAGTTTGACGTTGTTATATCCTTTTTCTGCTTCACTTAGAACGTAGTGAGACATAATAAAGTAATAAAACGATGTTTTTGCTTAATATGACAATGACATCGACACTAATAAAAAAAAGAGTAATTGATGTGCCACTGAATAGAATCATACAATAGTTACAACAGGAGCCCCACATTATTTAAAAGTTTTCCTATCTTTTCATTAAGATCGCTTTCTTTTTGATAAATCAAAAAGAACTTTTTGCTATTGATATATTTTAGTTTATTTATTGACAAATGATTGCAGCTGACATTGCTTAAGAAATGTTGCACTTTTTAATATTAACATCGTTGTTCGAGCTCTCCGATTAAAGAATATAAGTTCTTTAATCGGAGTTCGAGCTAGTTTGTATTTGCCGCGTTACGATATTATGGGTAACGAATGTCATGTGATCAATGGTATCGAAGATAGCGTGCGCGTGCATCAGTTGTTTAGACCTTTGTGGGATTGTTATTTTTTCAGTGTTTTTGACTGTTTTTCCTGTGTTTAATTTGATTTGATTGTTGGTAAGTACTTTTAAATATTTTTAAGCTGCAGTTGATCGTAGAGATGAAGTGAATAGGTTAGAATAAAAGATAATAATCTAAATAATGGCCTTCATTGCAAAAGACAATAGGGTATTACTGACACAGTTTAATACGACTGTTCTCGTGGTCGCCTATTTCACACTTTGGGATCATCGTTAAACTAATATCTATTCCGAGATTTATTCCATCTTTAATAAAATCAATTGACCTCTGTTATAAACCGCCATCACAGACAAATATAAGCCATATAACACTTATTTTCTCAAAGTAAGTATAGAAAATAAATTAGGTACCTTTATTACTTGCTTACTTGCATAACATAACTAGGTAACTTTGTTAATAGAATAATACTTTAGGGTGTGTTTTTAAAATCACCTCTGTGTCTGTAATCTGTAGTTACGTTTCTTAATGCATTTTGAAAAACTAAAGTCTGTACTATACGTACTATTTTTAGAATTTTAAAATAACAGTTAACAACAATAACAATAAAGTTAACAATACAATCAGTGAAAAAACAACAGCACCTAGTTTTGAATGTTCATGTCATTTTTGACTATAAAGAAAAAAATATAAAAAAAAATGCAAGTAATAATATACAGTGTGTCCCCGGATGGGGTACCGCACTCTTATAAACTTTCTTATTTTTGTTTTTTCGAGAAAAAGTCATAAAGTTTTGCTTGTCTTAGGAAGTCATGAACAGTCGTCAGACTTAAGATAAATTATACAGGGTATTCTAAAAATTAGAAAATACGAAATCAACTTTATAAGCAAACTACCTACCTGCCTTTTCATCCAATATATATCTACCAAATTCCATCCAAATAGGTCGATGAATAAAAGAGATATTTACATATTACCTACATGTAGGTACGAGGGTAGTTAATTGAAAATTATTAGTAAACAGCAAAAAAATCTTTTAAAAGTCTAACACATTTTTTTTTCCAGTTGATAATAAGTTTCGGTAATGTCTCAGAAGACATATTCCGCGAAATGGTACCTAAAGCGTATTACTAATAACATTTCCTCTAATACATATCACTATTTTAGATCACTTCGTTTTACCGTTGTGGAGGATCAAATGTTCACAAAGCAATTTATGCCCAGATGGAAAAGCTGCTTTCAAAGAAGTTTCTTTATTTTATTCGGGAGAAGAAAAAAAGAACAAGAAATCTTTCAAGGATTTGAAAATATATGATGCTGTAGACAGTAAGTAAATTATTAAATTCTCAACTATACATTTTCAATAATTTTAATTTAAGGGGCAGTTCGGCAACATTTTAATACAGTTACTGCCATTGACATAAAGAAATCAGTATCTGCATTCCTAGCAGGCGCAAAAGATAGAGATGGCCGTCGCCGTAGTCGCCTCAGGGATGAAGACATCACCGTAAAAAATATGATTTAAGAAAAAATTCAGTTTACCTCAATTTATAATAAGTTATACTTTTTCTTTTGACATAGAGGTATGACATTAAAATGATTAAAACAAATTGTTTTTTATTCAAATCTGCGTTTCATAATTATACAGGGTCTCCACGGATGGACTTAGGTATACTTATAAAAAATTTTATTTTCAGTTTTTCGAAAAAAATCATTCTTCATAATTTCTTTTGCTTGTTATATAAATACGATTCAGGTTGAGAAACTTCTATTTTGTTTTACAGAGTGCGCAAAAAATATTAAAATGTAGATTTTCAAAATTAAAAATTTTGAAATTAAACTTTTTTGGAGCATTAAATTTAAAGAGCTTAGAAATAGTAATCGAAAAGCCAAATAAAGTTTTTTCATGGGAGTTATTATTAGTAAAATTATTGATATTAAAAATAGACTTAAAACGGATTTTTTAAAATTAAATGTGAGAAAGAAATATATATGTATTTATTTAACTTATTACAGTGAGGTAAATGACAAACAGTCTTGAAAAAATAGTAATCGACATTAAGATATGGAAAAAACAAAATCAATTAAACTTTTAGTATCAAATATCTTAGTAACAATAACTCCCATGAAATAAATTTATTTGGTTTTTCGATTACTCCTTCTAAGCTCTTTAATTTTAATGCTTCAAAAAAGTTTGATTTAAAAATGTTTAATTTTGCAAATGTACATTTTAATATTTTTACAACAAAATCGAAGTTTCTCAACGTGAATCATATTTTTGTAACAAGCAAAAGAAATGATGAAGAATGAGTTTTTTGCGAAAAACTGAAAATACAAGTATATATTTCGAGATATATTGATTTTATCATTATAAATACGTAAAAAATTCATTTTTCTAATTATGACATGTAAAATGACACTTTTCAAAACTGACGTAGTGTCAAAACGTACAATTTTTCATCACCAGTTAAAAGTTTAACTTTTCCTAACTGCAAAATTGGACATTTTGACTGGTGAGGAAAAGTTCTTAAAATTAGAAAATAATTTGTATGTAACACGTTACGAAAGACCATTTTGCGTAACTCGTGTCATTGCGGAACATCCACTCGTTACACAAAATAAAGTCTCGTAACTGGTTACATAAATAGCTATTAATGATTGTCTAAGAGAGAAAGAAAGGTCCGTCCGATGGGGAAATATTCACTATTTATGTCAACTTTTTTCTTAATCCAAATATTACCAAAAAAGATATAAGATTACCTAGTAATCTTCCAAAGTAAGACTTTGGGAAGATTGCTGGGTCCAATATTGTAACTTATACTGTAGGGCAAATATTGTTGGGCTATATGGCACCAATAATAAGGGCAAAGAGTATAGGACCTACATCAAATTCCTACGCTGGTCATATACAGAGTAGGGCACATAAAAGTTTACCCATTATTTTGCTTATATTTGAAATTTTTAAAAAATTTCAAATTATTGTCCCACGTACTTATTCCCGAAATTTTCAATTTTTCTATGAAAGGTGTAGGTATTTTGACCTAATATCTAGATATATTGTACGGTGGATAATATTTTGAAATTTTTTAAAATTTGAAAAATAACAAATAATGGGTGGACTTTTACGTGCCCCACCCTGTATAATACCAATGTAGAAGTTTGATGTAGGTCCTATACACTTTCCCTTATTGGTGCTGTATAGCTTAACAATATTTGTCCTATAGTAAGTTACAATATTGGACCCAGCTAGATATGCAATGTCGGTGGTATAATGTAGAACAACATTGGTCCTATATGTGACATTGATATGTGCCCAATGTTAACTTACAATCATGGGCCAATCTGACGAAAAGTTTATTGGCCCAATAACAACAAACCAATATTAGGCCAATGTGCTTGTGCTATATGTGCCCAATGTTAACTTACAATAATGGGCCATGCTTGAAAAAATCTGACAAAAAGTTTGTTGGTCCAATATCACCAAACAATATTGCGCCAATATGCTTGTGCTATATGTGCCCAATGTTAACTTACAATAATGGGCCATGCTAGAAAAAATCTGACGAAAGATTTCTCGGCCCATTATCACCAAACCAATATTGGGCCAATAATCTTGTGCTACTGGGGAGTCTTACAAGCATAAAAAAGTTTCATTATATCTAATTATACAAATGTAACAAAAGTGAATATACAATAATTGTGCACTGACTTTGGAAAGAAATAGAAAATATAGTTTGTTACAACTTTGTATAAAAAAGAAATAAAACAGGTAGGTATGTAGAAATAAAAAAAAATGTGCTCATCCACAATTTCATGATATTTTAATGGTGATGTTTTGATTCTAATCTAGCAATACATTGTTTCCTATAAATGGTTCTACCAGGCCTTTTCATATTACTAAAAATCAGCCTGCGCCTTCTACAGGGTATCTACAACGAGTCCTATATTATTGAGATGTGACGTAACTTTTGAATGAAATACGAACTTGTGTGGAAGAATTCTCGTTTTAGTTCTTTTTTAACCGGCTTGCATGTCTGTTTGTTTGGAATAACTTTAAGAAGGCAGAACTATTTCTAACTAAACACATTGTATTTTTATCATTTTTTTTCTGGCTAAATAGCCAGAGGCCATTCTAAGCTCATTCATGGCTAAGTCATAGGTTATTATATTTAATTATTATTCACATCTTTGCACAAATCGGTGACATATAACTAAAAACCAGAAGATATATTGGTCTGTTGAGATATTATAAAAGTGGCGTCTACTACTTTTTACAAGATGTGTCAATTGAGCTGGCGAGGGTCTATGATAAACCTATCAAATTTAAAGTCAATATTTGATCTGAGTACCTTATCAAGTGGATCAGAACATAATTACAATTTATGAGGTTGACTTTATCTTTTCAAGTGGCAATAAATTTAACTTGAGAAAAGCAAGCTACAAACCAATAAGCGTATGTAATACAATTATATATCTGCAGATAAGCCACTCTAACTCTCGACTGACTTTTTATGTTCTAGCCCTTCTTGGGGAGTAATTATATACATCCTTGAGGACGAGAAATAGGGGAAACACTTTGGTATCCACTTATAAGTGTTAGCTTCTTGAGATCTGGAGAAATATCCTCATAACAATATGAAACGAGAAAAATTTTGCTTAGGAGGGAATGAGAAATGCATTCACCGCCAACAAAGATATACATTGGGATTTGGCATAAAAATCACCACTCAGGTGAAGGAAAAAATCGGATTCTACTAATTTTGTTCTAGGGGTTGAGAAATTGGGATTTAAATTTTTGTCCGTCTCCAAGAGCCAGGCGGTTACGATTTAAACATACACTTAAATATTGTTTAGCTGATAGCTGCCATTTGGCACGGTCATGCACCTTGTACTCAAAGAACTTTTAAAATAAGCAAAATTTTAGAAATGGTAGAGCAGTATGAATGTATCTTTTGAAGCATTAAAATATTACTCTAAACGGTAAAGAGAAAAATTATCTACATATGCCCCAGAAGTGGGATATAGTGGATGTATATGGAAATTTTAAAGGTAAGTAGGAATACATAATTTAACCGAGAATGGAAATGACTACAAATGTGGGCACTTGCTGGATTTCAGCCAAATAAATAAGAGGTAACTAAAGATGTTGCAGGAAATTGATCTTTAAAAATTGAAAAGATACCTAAAAAATATGGAATAAAACGTTGCTCTCTCTATCAGTGTAAGGTAGCGTTTTCTATAACGATATATTCATAAAATAATCATGGACATGAACTAACACTGTATTGACCTTTCATTTATGGTGCTGAAGAAACTTCCAAAATAAACTGACGCCACAAAGCACAGTACCTACTTGGATGATCAGTAGGTTAAGGTATTATACGAGCACTCGCTATTTCTCTCACCGTGGGTAGGTTCGCTTCCTATTAACAGTAGAAAAATCAGGATTTTCTGGTGCATCCTCGACATTTGCGAATGATAGATAGATAATAGTATAAAAGTCCTAATTACCTGTAACCTGTGTACATTTTTTAAGCGTATGCATATATAAAAAAAGTTACATAATATGAGTAATTCAGAGAGTATTTTTTCAGAAAGATTCTGGTAGTACTACATTACCACAAGAAATTTTTATTATGTGTGAAGAATCTTTCAAATTTAACGTTTTGTACCAAATCTTAATTTAGACTTTCCTTATCAAAAACTGATATTTCTAAACCTCTGCAGCTCATACAATAGAGAATTGAAAGTTATATATAGTTTTGGTTTGACCATGTTTTCTACCAATTTATTACTATATCTAAAATGGATTTATGCGTTCTAAAATAATCATAGCTTGTAAACAGAATTTTTATGTAAGAAAACAAAAATTTTGAATGAGTATCTATATAAATAAGCATAAATTGGTAAATTAATATACCAATTTCATGAGGATGATACGAATTTACAGTTATAACGATAATGGTCAAGTTTTGTATATAATCTATAGTAAATTTTCTAAAAATAATTTTGAAGTAGCTCGAAGTATAAATAGCTGTGAGGTGTATAGATATATACAATTAACGTATATCCCGCAACGTCGGGTGTTAATAAAAATCTTATAATTATTAACATGGTTTTTCAATAGAAATTAGTGCCCCACGTTAGGCGCCAAGTTAAAACCAAATTTAATGCTTCATCTTAGATCTATATTTAAATAATTAAAATTTTTTCTGTCATAAATATTAGTATATGTGTGGTTGCTGATGTTTAAAAGAGACATATTATTATTCCCTTATTTCAGAAATAGAATTTCGGCTAATAATGTTTTCAGAAATGAGCAATACAATTGTAGCAGGAGTGTGCAATGTTTCGATGGCAAACGACTTCCTTGACGTTTAAAATAGATGTAATATTCAGTATTTTCATTAAATCAACAAATTGATTTCATTAATGACAAACTAAGCTCATTCTAATCTGATTATAAGTATTGGTTTTGAATTTATTTGTTATAGTTTAAAATGGTTTAGTTATGAATTTGAAATTGTGGAGGACAAAATGTACTAAAAATAAATTAAAGTTTACCTTAAAGAAAAGATTAATGTGCAAAAAAACATCAACTACTGATTACTGGGTGAATCCAACTGAAACAACAACTAAAAAATTAATAAATCAAACCAAATAAAACAATTAATATTTACACAAATTAGTCACATTAAAATGGTAAAAGCTTAAGCAACATATCATGCAATTCAAACTCTAGTGTAGAAAATATAAAGAAATGGGATATGTTAAATCTTACCAATAATAATATGCCACGTAGGCAAAAATTCATACATTCTGTTAAAAATAAATAAAAACAATCGTGCATCGTGCAAAGGATAACATTAAAATAAACAAGCAACGAAAACTAACAGATAATAAAAAGCAATACACATGCAATATAAAAATCTTTCCCTTATAGTAAGGTTAGAGTCTGCGAACCGAAAAATTTCGTAACTACTTAGGAAACCTTTTCTTACAAGGTTAATATAAGCAAAAAGCTACATTCTAAGCTACCAACTTTACAAGTACATTCATAAAATGAAAAAAAATATGTAATGCTGTCTACCTGTTACCTCGCTACAAAATACAAAATGTACTAGTAAAGTATTTCAGGTTATAAGTCTAAAAAATCAAGCGTCATTTAACTACAAAATAAATAAAATAGATACAATTTAATAATACAAAATAAGCATTGTGTGTAATTAATAAAAATTTAAATAAATAATTATATTTTAAGAAGGCAGGAACAAATATTGTCTCTGACTTGTTTTTTAACTAAATAAATAGTATGTTAGGTATTGGTGCAAAAAAGGCCCTTGTGACCAGAATTTGACATTTCCAATGAGACCTTACTATAAGGAAAAGGTAGTGTTTTTTTTTCTTTATTTAAAGCGTCATCCAAATTTATATATAATTTATTGGTCTTATTTAGCACAACATTTATTATGAAATCATATGTTTTAGAAAAAAAACAAGGGCCAATTACAAAAAAAATTGATATGAAATAAACGTTTTTCAAACAGGAAAAATAGTTGCAACGTATAGAAATTAAATTTTAATTTTACTTATGTACTTCTTCTATTACACACAGCATTATTATTTAAAGAACAAAAAGATCTCAAAATGTAATTGTATATTTTAAATAGAAACTAAACCATTGTTTTATTAACAAGCTTTGCACTCGAAGTTGTTCTTCTGAAGTTGAGCTTCCTAAAAAGTTTGCAAATCCTTTTATTGCTTTTACCAGTTTCTGGTTGTGTTTGTCATTTAAAGAGACAACTGAGTAACTTTAATGGTGGAATATCGACCTAAAATTTACAGTTCAAGATTTTTAATCGTACTGTGCCTATGTAGAGAGACATAAGGAACCCCGCACTAATCCTATGAAAATTGTATCCCGGTTAAATCAGCTGAAAATGTAGTATGTGATGCTGCAAGCCATTCTGGTCAAAAGTCTTCATGGACACAAAGTCCAAAAATTATAGATTAGAAGTTATCAGGCGTGGAATCAGTAAAAAAAACATCTGAAAAATGGTATATTGTTTTACTAGGAATAAAAGTGATACTTCTGTGACGAGTCTGTAGGTTTGCCGGACTCACGACGAGTCACAACACGTGGCTTTTACTCCGAATAAAACATGCTATTTTTTTCTTCAAACGTCGATTAGCTATCAAAAAAATAAAGATAAAAAATCTCGAATTTCACCACTAAAAACGCATTGTGTTAATATCGCATGGCCGGTGTATTAAATAAAATACGCGTTGCTGTGGATATTACTTTCCACCTACAGCGTCAGAAAAAGTGCTTTTTCGAAAACTGTCATTAAAAGTTGACTTTTACATGACATTTGTTAAAAAATGACAGTTTTTTTGTCTACAGAACGCAAAAGTCTCTTACATCCAGGATGTAAAAGACTTTTATTCACAATCATCTCCCTTAAAGACGACAAATGTCAGAGTAAAATTTTTAATATATAATCATTTATTCAATTTATTTTTTCAGCTATTTGTAGAATTAATTGCTCTCTATCGAGAATTCTGTTAAAATTAATGTTTTTCTTATAATACAGTGTGTCCACGGATGGACTTAACTATACTTATAAGAATGGTTATTTTCAATTTTTCGAAAAAAACTTATTCTTCGTAATTTATTTTGCTTATTATATAAATACGATTCACGTTGAGAAAATTTGATTTTGTTATACAGGGCGCGCAAAAATGATAAAAATTTGAATTTTCAAAATAAAAAATTTTAAAATCAATTTTTTTAAGGCAATGGGATAAAGGAGCTTAAAAGCAGTAATCGCAAAGCCAAATAATTTTTTTTTTCATGGGAGTTATTGTTATTAAGTTATTTGATATTAAAAATTAAATCGATTTTTCCCCATATCTTGTTATCGATTAATATGTGTTAAAGACTATGTATTACTTGTAAAAAACGTTGCTTGTAACTATTATTAAGTTTGGGTGTAAATGTTCACCCAAAGTTTTTTCAACTCAGGTCCTACTTCATTGAATTAACTTTTAGTAATCAAGATTGCCGCTGTGAAATAATGCTTAGGTGACATTGTTATTTGTTAACATTTGTCAATTAATATCTTTAGAAAAATGTTGACCCTAGAGCAGCGCATTTACTTGATCAAGTGTTATGGTATTGGAGAAGTGTCCTATAAATACGCGATAGAAGTTTTCCACAGGAAGTTTCCAGGTGTACAAGTTTCTGTAAATGCTTTAAGAAATATGGTTCGTAAATTCGATGTTTATGGTGACGTTAAATATGTGAAAAAAACAAAAAAAAGACATGATGAAAATGATGCTACAACAATTTTAGTGTTAGAATCAGTTCGCAATAATCCCCGACTTCCCTTGAGAGCAAGAGCGAGTCAGGTGGGTGGTGTATCTAAGAGTCACGTACACAATATTCTGTCCGCAAATAAATTTCACGCATCCAAACCAACCTTTATCCATAAACTTCAAGAAGGTGATGACTTATATCGACTTGAATTCTCTTTACTAATGGGTGAACGCGTAATGGAAAGCCGTAATTTTCACCATCATATAATATTCAGCGACGAATCTACATTTACAATAAATGGGATAATCTCCAGTCAAAATTGTCGCTTTTGGGCAAAAGAAAATCCACACTTCAGGAGTCATACAAACAGCCAAAAATTTAAGAAAGTCGACGTATGGTGTGCGTTAACGTTCAATAAAGCAATTGGTCCATTCTCCTTGGAGGAAGGCTTAATGTAAATTATTATTTAGAAATTCTTAGTGAATACTTTTTGCCACAAATGGATGAAGTAAGTTTGGAATTTAGAAGAAATATGATATTCCAACAGGACGGCTGCCCAGCGCATAGTGCAATGATTGTCACCGATTGGCTAAATGAACATTTCCCCGAAAAATGGATTGGACGCCATGGACAGATAAACTGGCCAGCGCGGTCTCCGGACCTCACCGCAATGGATTATTTTCTGTGGGGGTATCTTAAGCCAAAAATGCATGCAACTGACATGCAAGATAATACTGAGATTTTAAAAAACAGAATCACTGATGCCATTGCTATAGTGACACCAGATATTCTTCACAATGTTTGTAACGAATTTCAAAAAAGGATGGAGAAATGCGTTGACGTAGGAGGGTTTCATGTTGAGTAAGGACGTTACTGTATAAATACGTAAGTTAAATAAATACTTTCTCACATTTAATTAAAAAAAAATTGTTCTGTCTATTTTTAATATCAAATAACTTAATAACAATAACTCCCATGAAAAAAAAATTATTTGGCTTTGCGATATCTACTTTTAAGCTCCTTAATTCCAATGCCTCAAAAAGTTTGATTTTAAACTTTTTTATTTTGAAAATCCAATTTTTTATAATTTTTGCGCGTCCTGTATAACAAAATTAAACTTTCTCAACGTGAATCGTATTTATTTAACAAGCAAAAGAAATTATGAAGAATAAGATTTTTTCGAAAAATTGAAAATAACCATTTTTATAAGTATAGTTAAGTCCATCCGTGGACACACTGTATATATTTCCTAAAACTAAAAGAAAACCAGTAAAAACACAGGTCGGCAAATGCTCACTTTCCAACCCGAAAACTGATAAGAAAGTGGCTACTTTCCAACCTGAAATGCCACATTTCAGTTCAATTGTCGAATGAAGTAGAAATGTCATACTTTCCAACTTTTGACATGTGAGACAATTTGATTATTTCTGCATGATTGTGAATAAAAGTCTATACAAACCTTGGTGGAAAGTTTCATTGCTGTCTTGAGAATTAGTTGACCTGAAACGCTTTCCACCTCGGTATATATTATACTATTACATCCACCTACAAAAACCAACGAAATTATAGATAATAGAATCATTTAACCAGTTTATTTATTATTATCAGCAAAAACATAAATTTAGCAATCAATCATTAATAATAATCAATTTAATTATCAATCAATTTAACAGTTAATCATCGTTACTGACGCTCCAAAGAATATTTGATATTGTTCATATTAATTCAGATGTATTTGCACCTACTCGAGAAAGAACCTACCAGTAGTTCTAGAGTGATGACATCCAGAATTATCTAGAGAATGGTGGCGTCATCACAGAAAAATCGAGATCTGTCATTTTTAGGTATAAAAGACCGCATTCTCGGCGGGTAGTTCAGAAAGTATAGAAAGTTTAGAAGTTTGGATTTGACAAGTGAGGTTACGACTCCAAAGTGAAAACAAAGAGATAGACATTGTTAAATTTATTTTATTTTAATTTAATCTTATGCCCATTACAACAAGAAGCATGGCTACGGAGAAACAAATGAAAGACCTATTTGCAGAATTTACAAGGATGATGGAGCAGCGACGTCAAGAAGACAAAGAAGAGGAAGAAAAGCGACGTTAGAAAGAAAAAGAGGATGAAGAAAGAAGATGTCAGAAAGAAAAAGAGGATGAAGAAAGAAGACGTCAATAAGAAAAAGAAGAACAAAAACAAGACGTCAAGAAGAAAGAGACGAATTGAAGAAAATCATGGAGGACCTGAAGATAAGACAGCAAGAGGAGAAAGAAGAGCAAGAGAGACAACGTCAAGAGGAAAAAGACGAACTAAGAAAAATAATGGAAGACTTGGAAGAAAGACGCCAGGAGGAATTAAGGAAAATCTTGAGCGATCAAATAAAAATACAACAGGACGCAATCATTTCTGTCAAGGAAGAAGTTAAAGAGGAGATAAACAAGGTCGAAGACAAAGTAGGTGTGGTCGAGACAGAAGTTAGTCAAATCAAAGGAAAAATGAGTGAGGTCGAAGGAGAGGTAGAGCACCTTAAACGTCAGCTGAGAGAAAAAGGAGGCCAGTTAGTAACATCATCGGGTCCTCGGTTAAAACCTCCCTCCTTTGACGGCCAAAGCTCATGAACGATGTACAAAAGACAATTCGAGGCGGCGGCATCTGCAAATAACTGGGATAATGAGGAAAAGGCCATGGCATTAGTTCTAGCGCTAAGGGGCCAAGCTTCAGAGTTACTCCAAACCATCCCAGTTGAGAAACAAAGGGACTTCAAAGTCTTGGAAGCTGCATTATACTTGAGGTATGGCGACCAACATCTCGCCCAAGTATACCAGGCTCAGCTAAAATCACGGACACAAAAAGCTGGGGAAAGTTTACCAGAATTCGAAGCTGCGATAGAGAGACTGGCACACCTGGCGTATCCGAGTGCACCTAGAGAATTCCAGGAACAATTAGCCGAGGGGGCCTTTTTAGATGGCATAAGGGACGAAGAAGTCAGGCGAGTTCTGATGCTGACGAGACACCAAATTAGTAGCGAAGCTTTGGTGCGTGCACTGGAAGTAGAAGCCGCCTATAGAGATACTCCAGGGTCGAGAGTGCAAGCTATGACTCTCGAAGAATCGCAACCAGAAACGAACCAGAACCTTATGTTGACTGAGATGCAGAAAATTTTCACCAAATTATTCGACGAATTGGATGGCCTCGGAAAGCAGGAAAACAGCAAGGAAAGCCGAGAGGTGGTATAAAATGTTACAACTGCGGCAAGGTAGGACATATGAAACGAGACTGTCGACAGTAGAACTCGGAGAGTCGAGTAAATGCTGTGAATCTTGAAGAGAAGCAGGAAAAAACAGTACCAGGGGGGTTGTGCTGGCTAGGGAATGCAGTGCCCCCAGAGAAATAAAGATTTCCCAGCTTCGAAGAATTGCAAGCAGTCTGTTGTTGCAAGGATTTGTACACAGGTACTACGTCATCAATAGTACGGCCAGGATTTATATCGGGTATAAAGATTACCAAGAGGCAAAATGAAGTGATCGTCCGGACAGCTACGGGAGACAGGGCTACGGTTCATGGAGAAGTAGACCTGGGTTTGCAGATTGGACAATTAAGGTTCGACCATAGGGTCATCGTGGCTGACATCACGGATGACTTCATTTTGGGACTAGACATCGTGGAACAGTATGGATTTATTGTTGACGTAGGAAAGCGAGTCTTAAGGATTGGGAACGAACAAATTATTTTGTCAAAAGTGAACGACCAATGCCAGAAAACAAGGCTATTGACAACGCATGCAGTCAAGATTCCTGCATTATCCAGAAAACCAAACAAAGAAGATTGCAAGCGCTACCCTCAGGTGAGAAAATTGCCGAACATGGTTGAAGTCAACACTGTCAAAGTCGATCTTCCAGACAGTTGGTCAAAGCAAACTCTGAGGCAAGAGCAATTGCGCGATGTAGAAATTGGACCCATGTTGAGAGCAAAAGAAGAGGGAACGCGTCTAGTATGGAAGGATGTTTCCAACAAAGAAGTGGAGCTGAAGGCTTTATGGTCACAATGGGATTCACTTACGGTCGTAGATGGGCTTTTGAGGAGAGCAAGGGAAAGCCCAGATGGGAAGCAGGTTGCCATGCGTCTAGTGATTCAAAGGTGTCGTGTATCAGAAGTACTCCAGGAAGCGCATAATGAAACGTCCAGCAGACACTTCGGCATAAACAACGCCATAAAGATTGAGTAGAGCACGGGAACAGTTCTATTGGGTTAATAGTCGCCAGGATGTGGAGGCCTGGTGTCGCAAGTGTAAGAATTGTGCTGCCCGTGGGGAACCATTTTCCATGAGCAACTACAGAAATGGAAGTCGAGAACAGCCGAAGAATGACCGAGAGCAGATAAACAAAACTAGTAACCGTTTGGAGGCTCGTTATGATCAGAATGCCAGTACAGGGGGATTCAAGGTGGGAGATCTGGTTTGGCCGTACAACCCACAGTGGAAGGAATGGAGACCCCCGAAACTTCAATCTCCTTGGGATGGACTGTATACTGTTATTACCCGAATTAATGATGTTGTTTATCGGATTCAACGAAGCAAAAAGTCCAAGATGAAGATCGTACATTTGGATAGACTGGCAAAATACACCGATGATTCCAAATTGCCTGACCGGGACGTTCAGGCTTAAGGAGGGGGCAGTGTGATGTGTTGCAACCCCTTCAATTAATTCAGATGTATTTGCACCTACCAGTAGTTCTAGAGTGATGACATCCAGAATTATCTAGAGAATGGTGGCGTCATCACAGAAAAATCGAGATCTGTCATTTTTAGGTATAAAAGACCGCATTCTCGGCGGGTATTTCAGAAAGTATAGAAAGTTTAGAAGTTTGGATTTGACAAGTGAGGTTAGGACTCCAAAGTGAAAACAAAGAGATAAACATTGTTATTTTTAGTCAGTAAAGTTCATTCGAGTTAATAATCAGTATTGTGAAGTAATTTAATTGAAGGAATTTAATAAAGTGTGTTAGTGGACATCTCTTGTTATAATTTTTGGAACCCACGGAATTTGCAAGGGTGGTTTCCTAGGGGTGGAAACACGTTACAATATTAAAATATGTGCAGCAAATTGCAGATGACATACATGTCAAATAAATTAATCCTAAATGTCAAAATTTTCTCTTCACATTTTTAGTAATTTTTGAACTGTGGGATACAGCTTTCGAAAAAATGTTTTTGTGCAGCAGTACGTGAAGTAAGTATTTTGCGTTCTCAAAACAGTCCGTGAAATTCAATTTCACGGCCGTTACCCTTAGTGACGGCCGAAAAACTAAAAGTCACTTTCATAATAATTGACGTTCAAGTCACTTCAAAATTGATATTTCTAAAATAAGACACACAAAAATTGTTATATCTTATTAAACAGAATTAGTACATAATTATTTCCAAATTCACAACAAATACATAAATTATTTCATTTTTACGATTATTCGAGAAGTGTCAAGTATACATTCAAAATACCGTTTCTATAGAAACGCTCTGACGTTAAGGCCACCGCGTTTATTTAGCAAAATATAGCATAAACGGTGGTGTCATTTTCACCATCTATACTAACTATAATTTACGGATGCACAAAAAATAGTGTTTATACCATGGCCGCGAAATTTTTTAGCGTCCTCGAGATTATCTTGCCTCGGCCGCAAGCGGCCTCGGCGATAATTTTTCTCTCGGTACGTAAAAAGGAATTTCGCGGCCTTGGTATAAAAATAACTATTTTGATATTCGATTGCGAAATTCTCTTTCATTCTCGAATACAAACATGACATTTCGCAATCTAGCATCAAAAATAACTATTTGCCTCCGTTGTTAATGGCAACATACAGCCGTCTAAAAAGTCAAACTTTAATGCCATGAAATGAGTTAAGACATGTTATGTTTTTCTTACGTTTGAAGAAAAACTATTTTTGCGTTTTTTTAAAGACTTATTTTGAATATACAATTATTTCTTAACAACTTCCTTTAGAGATGTTGAAAACAAAGCATAACTTTTAGATATATGTTTTAGTCCAGAAAAGGTCCAAAAATTGGCCAAAGTAAGCGTTCAAAATAACTATTATATTCATAATCAGCAGCCCAAAAAACATAATCCCGTTACAATTTTTCGTAAAATCATGTTCTAGTCAAAATAAGTCCTTAAAAAAATGCAAGAACAGCATTTTCTCAGCGGTTTTTTTACTGATTCTACGCTCGCTTAAAACAATTGTAATCGTCATTTTTAACAAATCTCGAATTGTGCCACTTTGTCATTAAATATCTTGGCATCCATGACAAATAGATCCATGATACACACTTTTTGTTTACATATTTAAAAAGGACACTGTTATGAAAGATCTATATCCTCTAACCTAAAGTTGAACAATTCTATTTCTGAAAGTAGTTACGTGGGTACTGGATAATTTTTAATAATTACTCAGCCACACAAAAAAAAGTGGTCTGGCCTGTGGAACGGACCAGTGTATTTTTATGTATTTGGACCCGCTGAAATCGAATCCGAAGTCAGAATTGTCAGATTACTTCTTTTTCCCCCAACCCCAAAAAAACACCCACCCCCCAAAATTGGTCTGGCCTGCGGACCATACCAGTGTATCCCTATGTATTTGGACCCTCTGAAACCGAATCCGAAGTCAGAATTGTCAGATTGGTTCGTTTTTCTGATCCCCAAAAAACACCCACCCCAAAAATGGTCTGTCCGGAGGACCATACCAGTGGCAGTGTATCCTTATGTATTTGGTAAGCATACACTGGTCTGGTCCATTTTTTTTTGTTTTGGGGGCGTTTTTTGGGGTTATGGGTGAAAAACGACTGAATCTGACAATCCTGATTTCGGATTCGGTTTCAGCGGGTCAAAATACATAAGGATACACTGATCTGGTCCACAGGCCAGACCACTTTTTTTTGTTTTTGGTGTTTTTTGGGATTGGGAGTGAGAGATTGGGAGTGAAAAACGAGCGAATCTGACAATTCTGACGGATTCGGTTTCAGAGGGTCCAAATACATAGGGATACACTGGTATGGTCCGCAGGCCTGACCAATTTTGGGGGGTGAGTGTTTTTTTGGGGTTGGGGGAAAAAGAAGTAATCTGACAATTCTGACTTCGGATTCGCTTCCAGCGGGTCCAAATACGTGAGGATACACTAGTCTGGTCCGCAGGCCAGACCACTTTTTTTTTGTGTGGCTGTGTTATCAAACTTGTTCGCAAATGATTTTGTAATTGCAATATACCAGCAGTAATAGACCGTGGGATAGTGACAGATTTTTTAAACGTTTGGTTCCTATCTGGCCTTTTGGGAGCCTTTTGTGCCTGATTTGTACTAATCATTTTCGTGTTTATCAAACGGTTATCCAGGGCCCCTCAGCGGAAGAAAAGAAAATTTCATGAAAATGAGCAATTTCAAACGTTTTGTTCCTATCTGGCGTCAAGTTAGACTTACGTTTTAAAGAAAAACATCCGACGGAAGCTTATCGCCAGACAAATTCCGTGGGCCGGAAGGCCCGAAATTTTAATCCGAAGTTGTAAGAAAAAATGGTCAAAATCAAACGATTTGGTTCTTATCTGGGAATTGTATATATAGGTAAATAGATTATAATTATCGCGATATAACAAACGCCAGACAAATTCCGAGGGCCCAACAGTGAAAAAAATGTTGTTCAAGTTGTCAACTATTCCGCGAAAATCAAACGATTTACATTCGTCTGGCATTTGTTTTTTTGTTAATATTAGGCAATAAGTAGTTTCAATTTAAGATTCCCAGACGAATTGGCTGGGTCCCCTGGATAGCCAGACAAAAAGAAAAGCGTGAAAAAAATGCCATTTTTCAAACGATTTATTCCTGTCTGGCATTTGGATTGTAAAAAGATATGTTAATAAATAAGCCATATTTCTAGTGCCAGATAAAAAGCTTGGGCTCAGACGTAGATATGTTGAGCGAAAGTATCGAAAAATCAAAAAACAGTCGTGTAAAAATCTATGCATTTTCAAACGATTTACACTCGTCTGGAATTTGTTTTTTTAAAAAGATATGTTAATAAACAAACCATATTTCAAGTGCCAGACAAAAATCTGGAGCGCAGTTGTAGATATATCGCAAATTTTGAGGTTCTACAGTGGGCAACTTTTTAATCCTGGCTCCTACGCCAAAAGACTACTCTAGCTAATTTAAATAGAATAAAATTTGCTAAAACTATTTTTTTAATTTTTTGAATTCCGACACAAATGAAGGAATTAGAGGGGGGCGGGATTTGGGACTTTTTTTTTCGGTAAAATTTCTCCATTTTGTCACCGTAATTAATCGGTAATTAATTGAAATCGATCTCATATATGATGTTCACTTAATATCATGTATTACTTTGACGTTCCGTTAATCTCGGTCCTTCGAAACAAAGGTTTCTGAGAAAAATTATTTTTTTTAGATTTACATACATTATAGGAAAACGTGTAATTTCCTACATTTCCTTGAATATCTCGATAATTATTGTTTTTTCGAAAAATTGGTAGATAGCTTATGTAAAGAGAATTGATTGAGCTTTCCGACACTTTTTTTATTTTTTCTCTAACATAAAGAGTAAAAAACCAATTATGCGTACGTCTCAAAGCCAACCACCACCCAGTGTATTAATTAGGGTGAAGACGTACCGCTCGGCTAAAGTACACCATCTGTGGGTCCCCACGCCAGACTAGTTTCTCGATCTGACGTCACAGTGCTTTTCGTGAGGAGTAGCGAGGATTTTAACTTTAATTATTTATTACAAAGTAAGTACTGCGGTTTAAGAGCTGATATTCGATGTGGCGTGTTTTTATTCATAAACACACACTTTAATGAAATACAAAAAAAAAATGGCAAGTTCCCCATTAGCAAACGATAAATAAAAATCACCCCGGGACGAGCGGGGAGTACAAAAAGCAGCGTCGCTCGCAAGCAATACATACCACATATGTTTCTACCACATCGCATCTTACGTGTCTTATGTCGCGTGCGTTAAAATGAGAGAAGAAATAACTTTTGTGTGGTTGACTACCTACGCCAAGGGAGAATGAAACGGGTACGGACTTACGAGGACTCTCAGTTTCTATGGTGTAGTGCAGAGTTGTAAATTAAATATTAATATGTAATAATTTATATTTGTCTTTTTGCTAGTATGTAACTTATTTATTGTAAATATTATTCGATCGAGGAATTATGAATGTGAAAGTGACAGTTATATTGATTCCAGTGATAAAGAAACTCAAATTCCAAATGAGTTTCAAGTGAGAAAAAAACGGCATTTCAAGGGCGGATTTGGACCTTGAGCTTGGGGGTAACATTTCTGTTATTTTCAACACGCGGCGTGTTGAAAATAACAGAAATGTTTTTCCTCGAAAATTAAAATTGATGAGCGGGGGGGAAAAAATCTCAAAAAAAAATTATAAACACAACTAAATAGAATATATATTCAAAAATGTAAAATAAAATAATAAAAAGTATGAAATTTTAAAATGAAAGTTGATTGTTTACGGAATCTTACCCCCCCCATAAATCCGCGCTTGCGGCATTTAAGTAGTGACGCGAAACAAATTTGTTTAAATGTGTATAATACTCTTTTACAAATTTACAATGACAAGCTAATGAAATGCCAGACGAGTGTGAATCGTTTGAAAATGCATCGATTTTTACACGACTGTTTTTTGATTTTTCGATACTTTCACTCTACATATTTACGGCTGGGCCCAAGTTTTTTGTCTGGGACTTGAAACTTGAAATATGGTTTATTTATTACCATATCTTTTTAAAATCCAAATGCCAGACAGGAATAAATCGTTTAAAAAAATGGCTTTTTTTCGTGCACTTCTTTTTTTTTTTTTTTTGTGGCACTGTGGAGCTAGTCCAATCAGCCAGTGCACTTCTTATAAGATTTAAAATATGTTTGGCCCACGCTTTTGGTCTGGGACTTGAAATATGGTTTATTTATTACCATATATCTTTTTAAAATCCAAATGCCAGACAGGAATAAATCGTTTGAAAAAATGTTTTTTTTTCGTGCACTTCTTTTAAGATTTAAAATATGTTTGGCCCACGCTTTTTGTCTGGGACTTGAAATATGGTTTATTTATTACCATATCTTTTTAAAATCCAAATGCCAGACAGGAATAAATCGTTTGAAAAAATGGCCTTTTTTCGTGCACTTCTTTTAAGATTTAAAATATGTTTGGCCCACTAAAAATGTCTGTGAATGATACAATACATTTTCGTTTTGGTTAATTTTTACAAAAAAAATCATTTCACATGAGAACCAATCGTTTGATTTTCGCGGAATAGTTGACAACTTGAACAATAATTTTTTCACTGTTGGGCCCTCGGAATTTGTCTGGCGTTTGTTATATCGCGATAATTATAATCTATTTACCTATATATACAATTCCCAGATAAGAACCAAATCGTTTGATTTTGACCATTTTTTCTTACAACTTCGGATTAAAATTTCGGGCCTTCCGGCCCACGGAATTTGTCTGGAGATAAGCTTCCGTCGGATGTTTTTCTTTAAAACGTAAGTCTAACTTGACGCCAGATAGGAACAAAACGTTTGAAATTGCTCATTTTCATGAAATTTTCTTTTCTGTTTTTCGCTGAGGGGCCCTGGATAACCGTTTGATAAACACGAAAATGGTTAGTACAAATCAGGCACAAAGGGCTCCCAAAAGGCCAGATAGGAACCAAACGTTTAAAAAAATCTGTCACTATCCCACGGTCTATAAAGAATTTATTTTTAATTTATTATGGAGCTTCCGTGTCGGGCGCTCAAAGCCATCTGCGGACCGGTTCATGTATTAATGAACATTATCATTAAAAAAAATGTCCTATTTTACATTTTTTCCAAAATGTTTGATCAAATCATATTTTTATTTTATTTAACGGGAACAAGTATGGTCATCGAAAGTTACTTTGGAATAGATATAAGTTGGCGACGTGTAATTTAGCTTACTCTGCTGGAAGTCTATTGCAATTCAAAAATCTGGGTAGAAAATCCGGATTTGGCAAACATATTAAATTATATGAATTAAAAAATAGCGGTACAAATATTTCAATTTTGTTTGTTTGCTTCGAAAATAAATGTTTTGGTTGAGCTTTAAAATGTCGTTGATTATTTCTTTTTTTTTTTTGAAAAAATGCCACGAAGGATATAGCGATTTTTATATTGGCAATTCGTAAATATATTTCACATTTATTGACTCGCATATTTTTTTTCATTAATTGAGATCTACACTCAAAGAAAATGATAGGTAAATTCAACCAAAAAGAGCATATGAAATCGCGCCTATCTAGTTTCATAGATAAATCAATCAGAAAAGAATAGTCATAAAACTTTTTTTGTTTTCGTAAACAAATAGTAGTTTAATAATCATATCTTCTTGTAACAAATTAAATAGTACAATGACATTTTTTTATGTTCACTAACCATTTTCAATTTGGTCTACAATTAAATAGTACAACGACTTTGTTTTTTGTTCATCAACTAATTTTTAGGTTGATCTGCACTTTATTGTATGATGAAGTTTTTTTGGTTAGCCAAAATCTCAGTATTGAGACATCAGACCACCCAAACCAAAGATTAGAGATCGTTTATAAGATCCATCCAAATATCCTGAGAGAATTTGAACATTGCAATCATGTTATTAATTTTCTATAAATTCATAAGAGTATAAGATAATCCATGATTGATTATTGTCAGTGATTTGTATGTGGCGTCATCTGGGAATAATTTCTGTAATAGACTACGTGGTAAGCAAATTTTATGGTAATTCTTTTAGAACTTCTAGAAGACGACAATAATATTAGTTTGTCTACCAAGTACAATAATACAGCGAACTAATACTGGGTTAGAATTACAATTCGATAATAGTTAAAAATAAAATATACTATTATCTAGTTTAATTTGACAGAATTCAACAAAATAATAGTCAGACGAACAAAATAATAGTCTTATTCATCTATTTTTTAAGTTAATGTTTGTTTTGTTGTACGATAACTTTCTATTAATTAAAATAACAATCACCTCTCGTTTAAAAATACCATCAATATAGTTTGGTTTAACAAAATGAACGATATTGTTAGTTAACCATTTTTTTTTGTTCAATTTACCTATACTATTTCTTTGAGTGTAACATATAAAGTATCAGTGCGCATTTTTGTTATTAGAATAGAACTGCTTTTGTAGATTTATAGTTTTAATAGCTAATAAATGTGATTATTTTGTGATACCTGATTCCAACAGAAGGAACCAAACATTTTTTGGTTGGTCTTCTTCGGAGCAGCACTTTCTAATTTTTTGGGAGATATCTGTTGAGACTTCTATTAGTATAGATAGATAAAATAGATGAAAATTCGTCTCAGTAAGGAATAGCAAAGGTAATCCATTTTCTTTCCTTGTTGGATATGACTATAAAAATACTTACCTTTAAAGAATCCGATGAGTTCTTAGCTGTACGTTAGGCGGAACGTACTTAAAAGATGTCGGAATTACGATTTTTCGTCGTTTACTTGAATAATACGCACGAAATAAAAAAATTAAGAGACAATTTTCTAAATAAACATTTTTTTTTTAGTTTGGTTTCCTTTGTAGCTGTAAGATAAAGATTGACCGAGGCACAGAAATTATTTTGCTTTATTATTATTGCGTTTAACTTGGAACATATGCATAAAATAAAAAATATATCAACTATATTATAAAAACACTGTCAATATTGAAAAATATACCGTATTGTACTCTATTTGATAAATACAAAGAGCAATAAATCACTCAAACACGGAACGGCGATGAGCGTACTACTTTTTTCTTAATATTCATAGAAATTATATTCAAAATTCTAAATAAATTCATTTTATATGAAATAAACAAATAAACGTCTGCTTGATTTATTCAATTATTTCAAGTTCGTAGTCTGGCCCCAGTTACAAGGCAGTTATGATGCTTCTGAATACGTTTTAGGCGGGTACCTGAGAGAGAGAGCAAAGATACAGTTTAGAGAGGCAGAGACAAGGCCAGATCGCCTCGTATTGGGCATTAGCAGGTAACAATTTACCCAAAAGCTGTCGTAATGGGGGTATTTCAAGCGAATTTGTTCTAAAAATGCAGAAAATCCATATAAAATATAAAGGAATATTTAAAATTTCCTATGGCCCTGACCTCGTTTTAAAGAATTTGCATCTATAATGAGCTTTTATTACTTCCCTCTCATTTTCAAATAAAGAATTTGCAGAACATTGCAGTACTAATACTATATTCAGAAAAAGAAAAGCAAAGCATAAAACTTTTAGAACAAAAATCAGAGCATGTTGTCATTGTCGAAAAAAGAAGATGCCAAAAATGGCCAATATTTGATGGAAGTGTACCATCTCATGCATTGAGAGACTGGTGATACCAAATCTAAACATTGCTTGGCAATAAATAAAATTCACAAGATTGAATATGGAAAGAAGTTATCAAAGTGTTTGTGTCCATCAAGAGGACTAAAAAATCAGCTCCAAATGTTATATTAAATTTCATATTTTGCAGTTGCACAGGCGATTACACTGGCAAATGTAGCTACCGGAGAGCTGGTTTAAATTGGATAGTACTTTTTAAAAACTGCCATAGAGTTCATATGCCTGAATTCAACTGCTACTATCGATGATATTAATGACACTGAGGAATCTGCTGTTGAAGGTACAGATAAAATTGATTACAATTTCGTACAGAATGAAAATGAATCTGATGATAAAGAAAATTACAATAATTTATAAACTAGTAGCCCTGCCGTTTCTTGTAAACATGATAACTTTTGTTAGACTTAAAATATTTAATTACAATTTGGAACATCAGTAAAACAGCATAGTACATAGCTATTCAATTGGGCCATATCTGTAATACATGGTGATAACCAGAGGCCTACAAATAATAATCTTATTAAAAATACCATGTTCCAAATTAAATATAATAATAATAATGTAATATTGAACGTCTTCAATTTTTTATACATGGTGTTCTGTTAGTGTTCCCTCGGAAGATTGTTAAAAAACGGCTTACTTTGTAAAAAAACTTTCTTTACAAAACTTTCAATGTTCCATATCTACTACAACGTAAAATTATTTCAATTATACAAGGTGTTACAAAAATGAGTTACAATTTTTTTAAACAGAACAAACTGTATATAAAAAAATCATAACTTGGCAACGTTGCATCCGATTGGCAAAATATTTTAGGGTGTAATACAGAACCCTTGGAGGGTTAACCGGCGCCAAAAAATATGAGGTGTTCCTTTAAAAAAAAATATACTTTCTTGTGAAACTCGTTTTCGTGACACTTTGTATAATTAAAAATAGTTTTACGTTGTAGTAGAGATGAAGCATTGAAAGTTTTGTTGAGAAAGTTTTTTTTATAAAGTTAGCCGTTTTTGCACAATCTTCCTAGGAAACACTCGCATATATAAAAAAAGAATGATAACAAACATGTATTTTACACTATTAAAACAAAATAATATGGCTTAAAAGTGATGCATTTCGGTCATTTTTTATCTCACAGCAACTAACAAACCAAAACTGAAGGAAAGTTTATTTACCTATCTATCTAAAAATGCTCCTTAATATTTTTCGATTTAATGAGTATTTTTCTGAGTAAAGCGACAAAAATCGTAACTCCGCCAATAATAGAATAATTTTAAATTGGTCAGTTTTTATCATATAAGCAACCAAGGAAAACAATTTTGTGTACTTTAATGAAGGTCCGTTGATATATTTCTATTTTTCAAGGAAAAGACGAAGAATCATAATTTCGCCCATAACGACCTTTTTTAGGTATGTTCCGACCAACGTGCGGCTAGATAGTTATCGGATTCTTCAAAGGTAAATATTTTTACAGACAAATAATTCGGCTACCCTTGCTATTCCATGCCTAAATGCAGGCCCCCCGTATGGGGGGTCTATTGGGTCTTGACAATTTTTTTTCAAATTTCTCCCATCCGCTCATCAATTATTAGGCGCGGGGGCCCGTAGCGAAGGCCCGCCAGAGATTTTGACAAAAAAAATGTTTTCCCGCTCATAAATTATTAGGCGCGGGGGCCCGCCAATGAATTTGGTACCGGGGCCCACGATTTGATGCGAGGGGGGCTGCCTAGATGAAGGATATCTCAAGATGCTGTAGGTTTCTATACTTTATTGTACTATTACAGTAAAAGTGGACGTTCAAACATGTATTTATTTGTTAGCATACTTAAAAATTAATTATTGAGAAAGGATGAAATTTATTTACAGAACAATTATGCAAAACATACAGCATTTCTCTGGATTGAATTCACAACAGGAAAAAACTTTTCTATTTTCGATTTTTCGGGTCCTTCTTAATAAAAAACTTCTGCTTATTTTAAAATAATATTTCCGTCAAGACTATCAATATTTAATGTACAGGGTGACAAAAAGTCAGTAATCTAGAAAATAGATATTTTTAAAATTTGTCGACAACAAATTCTCATAATAAAAAATACCGCTTATTCTGAATATAGCATTTCTGCTAATTTTTTAAGCAGAAAGTCAAATAAAGTCATTTGAAATAATAAATTAGACCTAACTCTAAAATGCGGACCAAAAATTGAAGCCACAAGATTATTATGCAGTAATATTTGTGTTGATTTAATTGCTGCGGAAAATTACATTCTATTTGACAACATCAAAGTGAGTAGACCTGTTCTTATGGGGTTATCTAAAGCAGAAAGTCTACCATAGCGACCTCCAGGACGACTTAAAGGGTATAGCAGAATAAGCATGGTAAAATGGCCCCAGAAGCGTTTGGGCCCAATTCGGTGTCAGTAGATCGACAATAGGAAAAGAAATGTTTTCTTCGAGTTTTAGCCCCCCTAATAAACATGACATTTTGTGTTCATTTTTTATCTCTGCAAGTTGTACGTTAATTATTATGAAAAAATAGACGGCGTACATGTAATTTAAATGCATCTTAGGAAAAAACATCAGAAGATTTTGCTGCCTCCTTCGAACAAAGAAAAAATTAAAAATTAGAATATTTATTTTTTCATGAAAATAATGATTCGTATACACAAAACCTTTACCAAAAATACATTGTTATAAGTAGTTTATTGCAGATTCTTTTCAAATTTTTTGAAGCGGTGCGCCATAATTAAAAAAAAAAAACTGTTACTACGCATTGTTTAGTGGTGCTTATCCATTGAAACTTGTCCGGCGGACCAGACCAGTGTATCCGTATGTATTTGGACCCGCTGAAACCGAATCCGAAGTTAGAATTGTCAGATTGGCTCGTTTTCACCCTTAATCCTAAAAAACACCCCCCCAAAAAAATGGTCTGTCCGAAATGTTTTTCGTATCTGATAATGAATAATTGATTTTTTTGATCTTTGAATTTGTAAATGTTTAGAAGACCTTGTGTGCATAGAATAATTTGTTTATTTTTTCATATTTCACACTTTGTTTGATACGAAGGCGTAGAGGGGCCAATAACAATTTTCACAAATTTCAACCACAATTCACTTTGATTGTTGCAATTTTAACTAAAAGATTGTAACTTCGACCTACAATTGTAACTTCGTACTTACAATTGTAAGTTCGACCTACAATTGTAACTTCGGACTTACAATTGTAACTTCGACCTACAATTGTAACTTCGTATTTACAATTGTAAGTTCGACCTACAATTGTAACTTCGGACTTACAATTGTAACTTCGACCTACAATTGTAACTTCGTACCTACAATTGTAACTTCGTACTTACAATTGTAAGTTCGACCTACAATTGTAACTTCGGACTTACAATTGTAACTTCGACCTACAATTGTAACTTCGTACCTACAATTGTAACTTTGTACTTACAATTGTAACTTCGACCTACAATTGTAACTTGGATTTACAATTATTATTCACTATCATCTGAATAATAATTGTAAATCGAAGTTACAATTGTAAGTACGAAGTTACAATTGTAGGTAGGAAGTTACAATTGTAGGTCGAAGTTACAATTGTAAGTTCGAAGTTACAATTGTAGGTCGAACTTACAATTGTAAGTACGAAGTTACAATTGTAGGTCGAACTTACAATTGTAAGTACGAAGTTACAATTGCAGGTCGAAGTTACAATTGTAAGTCCGAAGTTACAATTGTAGGTCGAACTTACAATTGTAGGTCGAACTTACAATTGTAAGTACGAAGTTACAATTGTAGGTCGAAGTTACAATTGTAAGTCCGAAGTTACAATTGTAGGTCGAACTTACAATTGTAAGTACGAAGTTACAATTGTAGGTCGAAGTTACAATCGTTTAGTTAAAATTGCAACAATCAAAGTGAATTGTGGTTGAAATTTGTGAAAATTGTTATTGGCCCCTCTACGCCTTCGTAGTTTGATGTTGAATGAATATAAAAGTGAGTTATTCTTGAGCAGGAATTTTGTCGGAAAAACATTTATCAAGAGATCATCAAAAATAAAAATGTTACTCCTAAAATACATGTATACAGCACATACAATTATTGTGAATAATAGAAAATTAACAAAAGAAAGTGTCTTCATTACTGTCGGAACGAATGACTGCAATTATAGATTGCTGATGGAAGCATTCAGTTAAAGTTGCTGTAGATTTTATTATTTTTAAAAAGTACTTGTCGTGAAAATAATAAACAGCTGCAGCAATTGCAGTGAAATGCTTCGATGAACGATATATAATTTTCGTTATTTCTGACAGTGATGAAAACTAAAAATCATTTTCTTTTATTAACTTTTTTATATACAATTTTTCCCACGTCTTATTGTTCTGTAAATAAATGTTATTTTTTTCTCTACAAAATTGATTTGTAACTATGCCAACAAATAAATACATATTCACCAAACTTCCACAATTACTGTAATCGTAATAAAGTGAATAAAACTGCACTATCTTGAGACACCATGACCTAGGGGTGGTTTTTATTTTTTTAAGTACCTACCGTCTGCCCCAGAAAATATAGAAGATATATGTCGTATAGAAGTCTTAACAAATTTCACAGAAAATTGAAACGTATGGCTCCAAAAACAATTAAGCTAAACGTTTGTATTGGTACTCCTTTCATCTATTGGAATTAGGTTTGCATTTGTTTTTAGAAACGCTTTTGATATACGTTACAACATATCCTTTTCAAAAAGATCGGTTAGACAAGATGAGAGCAAAAATATATCGAAAATTTTGTATACTGGATTCTCTCTTTTATCCCTTCATTTTAGGAATTAAAATATAGGGGTAATTTAATATCATATTAAGAATAATTAATAGCATCAATATAGACCTAAATTTTCGAGGAGGTTGTTTATATTTATCCTGCTGCAGCCTTTACAAATAATGTCAAATAGAGCAAGCATATAAAATATTTGTGTCTGACATGGTCTTCACAGCGTCGTAATAAAAAAATGGAATTGTATTAGAGTACCATATTCATTGTGAGGTATGTTATGTAACCCCGCTTTTTTCAGGCTATTATAAACAATAATAGCAACAAAATAAGGGGACTTTTATGCTTTTTCGTCAATATCTTGAAAATTGAGCGAAATCTGGACTTAAGTCTTTTATTAGTCATTTAAAATGAAATTAAAAATGTAAAAAATCACACGTCATCTGCGAACTCCAAAAACAATTTTTGTGGCACAACAGATATTTTAGACTTTTTTTGTTTAGGTCACGGCTAGATAAATAAAAAAAAAAATAACTTTTAGTATTGAGCAATCTGTACTATTACTCAATTCATATCGAATATATCGAATATGTCTTTAACATTTTTTACTTATTTGTTAATAAATCGTTTTTTCAATACTCAAAAAGGACTAATATTACATTATTTGGATTTGTTGTTGTACAAACACATTAACTAAATTCAAGGAGTATCTGCGGACAATTGTCTTCACAGGTCGTCATAAAAAAATGGAATTGTTTTAGAGCACCATACTTATTATGAGGTACCCCCCTCCACTCCCTTTTTTTCTCCGGCTCAAATATAATTAACAATGATAACGATGAAAACTAAGTTAAATAGAACAAAAACTATAAGTATGTTTTTGACATAAAATTATCTAATATAATGGTTATAACAAATAAAAAGGTACATACGGTTAATGGTCAACTTGATACCGGCCGTTAGAATCCCAAAACAGGGGTTCGAGGTGTTTGCTTTTCGTTATCTTTTGATAGTAACCTTATAATCCAGGGTGTCTCAATTAATTTTTTAGACACATATTGAAAAGGCATGCAATATTTCTAAAAAAAATTATTACTCTAAGTACAGACGAACTATGCGGATTTCGTTTCTTAAAAATTATATCGTCCAGATGTCTTCAGTTTCTCTACAAATACTCCTCTAATGCAGATCTCAATTTGCGAAAACTGCTAAACACATATCTGCAGCGGCGGTTTTACCACTGGGCACACTGACCGGGTGCCCACGCCCAGGGACGCAAAATTTCAATGGCGGCTAAATTTGTTTCTTCTGAATATTCCTTTAGTCATTTTTACGACTCCGCTGATGCGACAGTTCCATTGAAGTCAAAGCAACGCATCGAGCGATATGGATAGCAGCCAGAAGTGGTTTTCTTTCACACCTAATTTATGGTGATGGTTCTTAGAAAATGAATACTTTTTATTCACTGTTGTATTTAAGCAAGTAAAAAAGTGAAAAGTGTTGTCTCCTTCTGTGGTCATTTTTGGTTACTTCGTAGACCAGCTGGATCTTATAAAGGGTCCCTTTTCAAAATTTGGTGAATAGACGACTTAGAGAGATGCACTGTAGAATTTATCAGAATCTACCTCAGTCGAAGCCACAATAAAAAGTTCGACTTAGGAAAATGTTATTAAAAAGACAATTTTAGATCATAACATACCATTTTTAAAGGCATCCGCGCCGAAGACTGGCAAGGAAGAAAATTTCACTTATAGTAAATATTTTTGTGGACAAGAAAAAAATATATTATACTTTTAAGAAGTACGCCAAAAGTGAACTGCCAAAGATTTTATATTTTTTCTCGCTTCACGAAATACAGGAAAATTGGAAACACAGTCATTATGGTTACCATTTAAAAGAATGACAATAAAACTTTGATGAAGCGACGCGACGTACTGAAAAGCGAGACCGAAAAATATAGCAAAGGCGAGTAGCGTCTATATGTAATTATTGGGCAAAAATTAGCAAAAACGGTCAAAGCCGGTTTCTTGAATCCAGCGACTTATTACTTGGACGAGTGCGTTGGAGAATCGGCAGAAAGCTATGGTAGCGAAACCAAATGCAGGTCTTCTAACACGGCAAAATTATAGAGAAAACCACTTTGTGCATAAGTAAGAAAAAGGTCATTTGCAAAAAAGTCGCTCGAAAGCGAGGTCATGTCACATATTGAATCTATGTGAGGCCGGTACGTCGCCGTAAAGGAGGCAGGAAAGCAAAACCTTAAAGCTAACCACTAGTATCCCAAAATTTTAAAAGTAAAATATTTTTATATTATTTTCAGTCAGTCCCAAAATCAAAGTGCCTTCATAAACTTCTGAGGAAGTTGTGTGAATCTTTTTACCTAATTGATTGCTATTGCATGCTCTCTACTACGCGCTATCTCGAAGAGGAGGTCGACCTTGCCCTGCTTGGGGAGGCGATCCTTTAAAATTTCTTATATTTTATTTAGATAAGATATTGCATAAATAAACATTGTTGGTATTGATTTTGGATCAACCAATAAATGGCATTATTGGAACTGTTGCATTTCACTGACTTACTTTAAGTTTTACGCGACTGATGGCCTTAACAAATAAATTGGTGTCGCGCCCATCAGACTCTAAGGTTTTTCTACATGCCCAGTTTCAACGTTTTCAGGTGCAGTTACAGTCCTTGTCCGACCGAGTGGTTATTCATTTATGGCTGATGCTGTTTGCCGAAATCTATTAGCCCATGATTTCATCGAACTACGTCCAGGGGCATCCGCGACTTCGAATATTAATGCAGTTGGACTTAAAATACGCCTCGGCCCTCGATAATGAAGGCACGGTGTTAATTGGGCCACCGCTGCATTGTTACTAAGCAATTCGCAGATTTCGCTGATAGAACTCATCTAGTCCAACACGCCTCCGGTGCGCGGTTGCCAAGTTATTACAATTCAAAAAGTACAATTCATTATGATACAAACTGTACAACAGCTAAGCATACTTTTGCATGTCATTTGTTTTCCAGAGAATCACTAATTTGAAACTTGGTTTTAATTTAATGATTGGAAAAAGTTTGGTGATAGATAGTCTGTGCGTGTGGCTATTTAGGAAAATCGACGTCATCTTTGATTTCATTATCTCGAAAAATAATGTTTAGAAATATATTGCTTAGATATGTGAGCTATCATTTTACACGGTTTTTAGGATGCTGAACATGTTAAAGACATTAAAAACATTACAAAAAATATTAAATACTGAAACTGAAACTACATCTTGTCAAATAGTTGTTAGTGGACATCATTCTGTTTGCATTCCTTAATTTCTTTACAGGTCCTTTTCCATAACACCTATTGTGGTCAATAGTCCTTTGGTTATTTCTGCTAAGTGGTAGACAGCATCTTGGTTACAATATGGCACCAGAAGATATGTCGTTAACAAGAAGAACAATTACGGTCGATTCTGAATTATGCATCTTATGACAAAGAAGAGTTGAAATTGAGCCAGTTTTAACAGAAAATAAATCTGCGAAATTGCTGGGATTCGTGAAGATGAAAATTTCTCTCATGCAAATGAGTTGAGCTAGCATGTAACTAACATATGCTATAAATATTACACCCGGTCAGTTAGACGGCATCGTTAAGCATAGAAAACTTATCAATCATTGCAAACAGAAAATATCGCAATAATAACGTATGAAGACAAACTTGTTGTCTATAAATTATGTACGAGCATCAATATTTAATCCTGATGTGCAATTAAACTGTGTTATATGCAGAAGCAAGAATCATTAGACAAGTAGATTGCAGTAAATACAAGATTTATTAAACTGAGACAGCGAAGTATTTTTTAAAGTCTCACGCTTCTTCTAAGATGATGTGTTTCTCGCAGTGCCGACATTGGCGATTGTAAGGATGTTCTTGCGAAGGACTTCTTTTTATACCCAGTTTGTGCATGTACATATTTTAATCATTTTGAAAGTTAAGTGAAACAGTCATTATCTAGCGACGGAGAAACAACAAAGTGTTCTAAAGAAAAAGCAATTTTGTTAGATGTAAATGATCACTCCACAGTTCAAACACGTAATTGGTTTTGGTTTAATTGAAATTAGTGCAAAACTTAACCAAACCCATGGTGACAGACTTTTATAAATAGGAATGTTAAGAGTTGCCTTGACAAAACTTCAGTGAAAATATTTCAATCCAGAGGAAAACCAGCCAACTATGCTGTCTCATCTGTTGCTACTGAAGAGGTAGTTGATATGCTACATTTAAAGAATACCAATTGTTATTGTGCAAGACTGCTTAGGCAACCATTAAAGGCTGTTCATTTTGTTCTATTTTTGTAATAAAAAGGACATAGAAAAGGTCTTTCGCAAGAACATTTTTATAATCGCTTCTTTGAAGAACCGCGAGACACTATATATTGTTCCTTGAATAGGATTTATTAGCAAACGAGTTTTCAATAATTCTTGATTAACAAGTTTTCTACACTTAGTAGTCCTCTCTCTAACTGTCCCATGAGTATAGTTTTTGTAGGATATATTAGTTACAAGATACTTATTGCTATCCCGACCCACTCGCGTGAGAAAGTTTTATCTTCATGAATACTAACAGCTTCAGAGACCCATTTTCGACCACTTTCCGTTAAAAATAGCTCAACTCTTTTTGGAATATGACGCATAATTCAGAATCAGTTACAATTACCCTTCTTGTTAAAGATATTGTAATATGTTGTAACCCCTTAAAAATTTAAGGTTATGTTGGTTACTAAAAAGTAGGCAGACTTCAACAGATCGAATGTCAGAATGAATGTAGTGTATTTGCACCTACTCGAAAAAGAACCTACCAGAAGATTCCAAAGTGACATCTGGAATTATCGAGAGAATGGTGGCGTCATCACAGAACAATCGAGATATGTTATTTTTAGGTATAAAAGACCGATCGCATTCCCGGCGAGGAATTCAGAAAGTTCAGAAAGTATAGAAAGTGAGGTTAAGACTTTAAAGATAAACAAAGTGATAAACATTGTGATTTTAGTCAGTAAAGTGTATTTAAATTAATAATAGTATTGTGAAGTATCCAGTAAATATTTAATAAAGTGTGTTAGTGGACATTTCTTGTTATAATTTTTGGAACCCACGGATTTTGCGAGGGTGGTTTCCTAAGGGTGGAAACACGTCACAATTGGTGTCAGAAAGCGGAATTTTATGACAAGAGGGACTCTGAAGTTGTGCTGGAGTGTTCGAGACGTATTCTCGAGGTTTAGTGCTAACACAGTGGACTAATTTACTGGACATTGTTCGAGGGTTATTTTCGGACAGGAAAATAGTGTTAAGTGCATTTTTGAGACATTGTAGAACATTTTATTAGGACATTAGTGTGATAATTAAATCCTTTGAACTGAGAAGTGATAGAGACACTGAAAAAGACTCATTTAGTGCGTGAAAATTTCTAGAACTTTTCTATTTGGACATTAGTGGAGATTATTAAATTCTCTGAACTGGATAGTGACAAAAGACTCTGGATAAGACTTTTTCGTGCTATTTCGAGATTTGTCTGGAAAGTTCCATTACCGATATTGACGTGACAGTTAAATTTATTTTATTTTAATTTCGTCGTATGCCCGTAACAACAAGAAGTATGGCATCCGATAAACAAATACAGGACTTATTCGAACAATTCCAAAAAATGATGGCGCAGCAACGGCAGGAAGACAAAGAAGAACAGGAGAGAAAACGTCAAGAAGAGCGAGATGAATTAAAGAAAATTATGGAAGACCAGGAAATAAGACGCCAAGAAGAAAAGGAAGAGCGAGAAAAACGACGTCAGGATGAAGAGAGAAGACGCCAAGAAGAAAAGGAAGAGCAAGAAAAACGACGTCAGGATGAAGAGAGAAGACGCCAAGAAGAAAAGGAAGAGCAAGAAAAACGACGTCAGGATGAAGAGAGAAGACGCCAGGAAGAAAAGGAAGAGCAAGAAAGAAGACGTCAAGAAGAAAAAGACGAATTAAAGAAAATGATGGAAGATCAGGGAATAAGACGTCAGAAAGAAAAAGAGGATGAAGAAAGAAGACGTCAAGAAGAGAAAGACGAATTGAGACAAATTATGGAAGACCTGAAGATACGACAACAAGAGGAAAAACAGGAGCAAGAAAGACGCCAGGAAGAATTAAGGAAAATTCTAAATGAACAAATCAAAATACAACAGGACGCTATAATTTCTGCCAATGAAGTACTAAAATGTGAAGTCAAAGAAGAGATAAACAAGGTCGAAGGTAAAGTAGGAGTAGTCGAGACAGAAGTCAGTCACGTAAAAGGAAAAGTAAATCAGTTTGAAGAAAAGATGAGTGAGTTCGAAGAAGAAGTCAAGGGAGAAATAGACCGGCTTAAACGACAGTTGAGAGAAAGAGGAAGCCAGCAGGTGGTATCATCAGGACAGCGACTAAAACCTCCTTCTTTTGATGGCCAAAGTTCCTGGACAACGTACAAGAGGCAGTTTGAGGCAGCAGCATGTGCGAACAATTGGGATAATGAGGAAAAGGCCATGGCATTAGTTCTAGCATTAAGGGGCCAAGCTTCAGAGTTACTCCAAACCATCCCAGTTGAGAAACAAAGGGACTTTAAAGTCTTGGAAGCTGCATTAGACTTGAGGTATGGCGATCAACACCTTGCCCAATTATACCAGACTCAGCTGAAATCCCGGATGCAAAAAGCTGGGGAGAGTTTACAAGAATTTGAAGCTGCGATAGAGAGACTGGCACACCTGGCGTATCCGAGTGCACCTAAAGAATTCCAGGAACAATTAGCCGTGGGGGCCTTTTTAGATGGTATAAGGGACGAAGAGGTCAGGCGAGTTCTGAGGCTGACGAGACACCAAAGTAGTAGCGAAGCTTTGGTGCGTGCACTCGAAGTAGAAGCCGCTTACAGGGATACTCCAAGGAGAGTGCGAGCTGTGACTCTTGAAGAATCGCAACCAGAAATGAGCCAGAACCCCTTGCTGACTGAGATGCAGAAAATATTCACCAAATTATGCGATAAATTGGATGGCCTCGGAAATCAGGAAAAACAACAAAATAAAGGAAAGCCGAGCGGAGGTATTAAATGTTTCAACTGCGGCAAGATGGGACATATGAAACGAGACTGTCGACAGCAGAACTCGGAGAGTCGAGTAAATGCTGTGAATGTTGAAGAGAAGCAGGAAAACTAAAGATAGCCAGCACCAAGGGGGCTGTGCTGGCTAGGGAATGCGGTGCCCCCAGAGAAATAAAGATTTCCCAGCTCCAAAGAATTCCAAGCAGTCTGTTGTTGCAAGGATATGTGAATGGAAGGAAATGCGTGTTTACTATTGACACCGGTGCTACGTCATCAATAGTGCGGCCAGGGTTTATATCAGGCTTACAGATTGACAAGAAGCAAAATGGAGTAATCATTCGGACAGCCACGGGGGACAGGGCTGCGGTCCATGGAGAAATCAACTTGGAACTGCAGGTTGGACGGTTGAGGTTCAATTACAAGGTCATTGTGGCTGACATTATGGATGATTTCATTTTGGGTCTGGACATCATGGGAGAGCAGGGATTTATTGTTGACGTAGGGGAGCGAGTCTTAAAAATTGGAAATGAGGAATTTATTCTGGCAACCGCAGACGACCAATTCCATAAAGCGAGATTGTTAACAACACAGACGATCAAGATTCCTGCTCATTCAGAACAAATGATCGATGCTGCCTTAGAAGGAAATCCTGGAGGGTACCGTGTTGGCCTAGTTGAAGATGACGAATCGATTAAGTCCCTACCCAATATTATTGTGGCGAGAACTTTAACCCGGACTAAAGACAAAATCCCAATTAGAGTCGTTAATTTAAATTCCCACTCAGTAACAATTAAGGAAGGCAAACCGATTGGCTCCTATGAACCGGTCTCATGGGTAGCAAGGTGCGAGGAACAAACAGAGGGAAGTTCATCTACGAAAATAGACCAGGAAGTTTTGACCTTGCTGAGTACCCAGTTGGAGCATTTATCTGAGGATGAACGAAGGGAGGCAATCAAGTTCCTGGAAAAGGAAAGTTCAGTATTTGCCAAGAATACAGAGGCCCTTACAAAAACAGACATAGTCCAGCATCGGATAAATACTGGCAACTCACCCGCTATTCGACAACCACCTAGGAGGCTTCCATTAGCGAAACAAGAGGATGCCTCGGCAATGATAGACAAGATGCTACAAGATGGAGTCATTGAGGAGTCAACAAGTCCCTGGTCATCGCCAGTAGTTTTGGTTGCCAAGAAGGACGGAACATTAAGATTTTGTGTCGATTATCGAAAATTAAATGATGTCACGAAGAAAGACAGTTACCCATTACCACGAATTGACGACACGTTAAGCACGTTGGCAGGCTCACGATGGTTTTCTACGTTAGACCTTAGGAGTGGATACTGGCAAGTGGGGCTTCATCCGGATGATAAGGAAAAGACAGCGTTTTCAGCAGGCAGTGATCTTTATCAATTTACCGTGATGCCTTTTGGACTTTGCAATGCGCCAGCTACCTTTGAAAGATTGATGGAATTCGTACTGCGAGGGCTAACCTGGAGGACGTGCCTGGTTTACCTTGACGACGTGCTTGTTATGGGACAGGACTTTACAGAACATTTGAAAAATCTTCAAGAAGTATTTGGGCGAGTCAGGAATGCCCATCTGAAGTTGAACCCGAAGAAGTGCCTGCTATTCCAGAAAGAAGTCAAATTTCTTGGTCACGTGGTGTCTTCGGATGGAATACAAACAGACCCCGACAAAATTTCTGCTGTACGAGATTGGCCAAGACCATCTAACGTTCATGAAGTACGGAGCTTCCTTGGCCTCTGCACTTATTATAGGCGCTTTGTGGAAGGGTTTGCCGAAATTGCGAAGCCATTACACCGGCTGACAGAAGAGAAAGTACAGTACCAATGGACACCGGAATGTGAAACGGCATGGAGAAAATTGAAGGCAGCTCTATGTACTGGTCCTGTGCTAGCATACCCACAACGGGAAGGACTTTTTATTTTAGACACGGATGCCAGCAATTCTTCGGTCGGTTGTGTACTGTCCCAAATCCAGAATGGGCAGGAAAGAGTGATCGAGTACTTCAGCAAGGTGCTGTCCAAACCAGAAAGAAATTATTGTGTAACCCGGAAAGAGTTACTGGCCATCGTAAAATCAGTGGACCATTTTCATAAATATCTTTATGGAAGACATTTTAAGATTCGCACCGACCATGCTGCATTAAAATGGCTGTTGCAGTTGAAAACCCCTGAAGGTCAACTGGCTCGTTGGATAGAACGGCTGCAACAGTATGATTTCAAAATCGAACATCGACCTGGAAGATCTCATAAGAACGCAGACGCTTTATCTAGAAGACCGTGCAAGGAAGATTGCAAGCACTGCCGCCACGTTGAGAAATTTCAGGGTACGGTGGCCGTCAACACTATTAAAATAGAGGTTCCTGATGATTGGACAAATGAAGCCCTGAGACAAGAACAACTGAATGACACAGAGATTGGGGCTATATTGAAAGCAAAGGAGAAAGGAATTCGACCAGCGTGGAAGGAAGTTTCGGACAAGGCAGTTGGATTGAAGGCTTTGTGGGCCCAATGGGATTCACTCAAAGTTATGAGAGCTTGGGAAAGCCCGGATGGCAAGGAAGTTGTTATGCGTCTAGTGATTCCCAGGTGTCGAGTACCGAAAGTACTTCAGGAAGTGCATAATGGAGCATCCGGTGGACACTTCGGCGTTAATAAGACCCTGAATAAAGTACGAGAACGATTTTATTGGGTAAATAGTCGTCAGGATGTGGAAGCTTGGTGTCGCAATTGCAAAATTTGTGCAGCAAGTAAGGGACCGCAGACTAGAAGTAGGGGTGCAATGAAACAATATAACGTCGGAGCTCCTTTCGAGAGGATTGCGATCGATATAGCCGGCCCATTCCCAGTAACCAAGGACGGTAACAAGTACATACTGGTTGCCATGGACTATTTTAGTAAGTGGCCAGAGGCCTATGCAATTCCAAACCAAGAAGCAGTCACTGTTGCCAAAGTCTTGGTAGATAATTTGATATGTCGGTTTGGTGTACCCCTGGAGCTGCACTCAGATCAAGGGAGGAACTTTGAGTCAGGGGTGTTTCAGCAAATCTGCAAGTTATTGGGGATACACAAAACACGGACAACAGCCCTCCACCCGCAATCAGATGGAATGGTGGAACGACATAACAAGACCATGAAAGAACATCTCTCTAAAGTGGTTCATAAGAATCAACGCGATTGGGATCTCCACATACCGTTCTTCCTCATGGCATACAGAGCTGCTATCCACGAGTCTACGAAACAAACACCAGCCCGTGTAGTATTTGGTCATGAGATCAGACTGCCGTGTGATTTGATTTTCGGAACACCAGGCGGAGAACAGCTTCCTGTGAACAGCTATGTGGATGAAATGAGTGAACGGCTAAGAAATGTTCATGAGCTGGTTAGAGACCAAATCACCATAGCCAGTGACCGAATGAAGGCTCGATACGACCGTAAGGGTAGTTCAGAAGGGTTCAAGGCAGGAGATCTGGTTTGGCTGTACAACCCACAGCGGAAGAAAGGGAAGTCACCGAAACTTCAACCTCCTTGGGAAGGACCTTATACTGTTATTACCCGAATTAATGATGTCGTCTATCGTATTCAACGAAACAAAAAGTCCAAGATGAAGATCGTACGCTTGGATAGACTGGCGAAGTATGTGAAAGAGGCTGAATTGCCTGACCGGGACGTTCAGGCTTAAGGAGGGGGCAGTGTAATATGTTGTAACCCCTTAAAAATTTAAGGTTATGTTGGTTACTAAAAAGTAGGCAGACTTCAACAGATCGAATGTCAGAATGAATGTAGTGTATTTGCACCTACTCGAAAAAGAACCTACCAGAAGATTCCAAAGTGACATCTGGAATTATCGAGAGAATGGTGGCGTCATCACAGAACAATCGAGATCTGTTATTTTTAGGTATAAAAGACCGATCGCATTCCCGGCGAGGAATTCAGAAAGTTCAGAAAGTATAGAAAGTGAGGTTAAGACTTTAAAGATAAACAAAGTGATAAACATTGTGATTTTAGTCAGTAAAGTGTATTTAAATTAATAATAGTATTGTGAAGTATCCAGTAAATATTTAATAAAGTGTGTTAGTGGACATTTCTTGTTATAATTTTTGGAACCCACGGATTTTGCGAGGGTGGTTTCCTAAGGGTGGAAACACGTCACAATATATCTTCTGGTCCCATCTGGTAATCAAATTACTGTTTATCACTTACCAGAAATTATCGAAGTGTTTCAAACACTCTTGACCATACTATGTATTATGTACTATAGAGGTCTGGAAAGATAGAGATAAAAAATTAACGGATGCAATCAGAATGATGCCCTATTCACTAATAACTATTTGACATAATTATACTTTCATGCATGTGGTGAGCGAAATTTTATACCTTTTTCTTTGTGCTTTTTAATATTTTTTGGCTTTGAAATGTAACAAATGTTTGATTGTGATGTAGTATCCTCTAGGTAGGGCTAGAGATACTAGAAAGAATTCCTCGTAAAGGAGGCTTCTTATACTATATTGGCGTGATCAGACTTGAATCATCAATATATAGAAAGAGAGGTTGTTTTATTATTGTTCATGGTGAATGTTAGATATAGAAAAAAGTCGACAAGTCGTTTCGTAGTGGGAACTCTTGTTGATCTTCTATTTTGGTCAGACTTGCACCAATGATATATGAAAGAAATGAATGTTTTTCTTTGAAAGTTATGTGCTGAATATCCAAAATAATATTTTTTAACAATGATGTAAGCCGAAATAATAGGTATTTATTTATTTTTATACTTTCAGTTTTCAAAATTACTTCAATTTTTAAATGTTTTTTTTTTCAGCACCCATATACAATGATACCTCACATGCCCACGAAGTGAATTCTCAATAAGCATTATTTTTCTACAAGAAAAATAAGGAATACCATTTTCGTCGAAAATTTTGCTACAAAGAAGATCCATCACGAACATTGTCTCAGATAACATCTAATGCTCGAAACCGCAAAAACTATGATAATAGAAATTTTTTTTATTGCAACATCAAGAGAAACAGTTTAAAAAACCTGTTGTGCCAGCCAGTCTTTTGTACTCAACAGATGAAGTGGGATTTTTTAAAATATTTTTAATTTCAATTTAAATGACTGAGAAAGGTCGTAAGTTATCCCATATTTGGGACTTTGTCGACCACTACAAACATAACTACCAACTTTCCATTTTTTTTGTTATACCTAATCGTTATTATAGACAGTTTTATGCCCTACCAAAGAGGCACGTATAGTTTTCTACTGTATTTAACTTGATTTTCAAGACACTGACTAAGACGCATCCCCGTATTTTGTTATCATTATTGTTAATAACTCTTTAACCTGGAAAAAATGGGGTACTAACTACCTCACAATAACTAAGGTACTATAAAATAATTCAATTTCATTATGACGGGAACTTGTGAAGATTAGTGTCGGCATGTACCACTTGGATTTACTTAATGTGCTTGGACTAGAAGATACAATTTAAAACTGAAAACTTAAAGGTCTTAGAGTAATTCTACTACTTGCCTTCAAAATTATTTGAAGCACCTATACTTGACACAGAAAGAAAATACTTCAAATAATTAAATGTGCTTGGTGTAGTACAAGGAGTACTTGCATCCAAGCATTCAATCAAAGTAATCGAAGTATTGAAGTAACTAAAGTATTTGAAGTATTCTACTTCTTGAGCAGTACTGATATTTAACGCAACTTAAGTCTAACTAACTACTCGATACTTGATATTTGAACTGACAAGTACCTTGCGCAGTTCGGGGTACGATTTACATTTACTAAGAATTGAATCAGCAAAAAAATTTCAGGGTGAAATTCTCGCATTCGTACACAGTAACACATTAAAAATAAGAGGAAAAAGAGGGTAATAAAGATTTGTGACGAAAAACAACAGCAAAAACGACGAAAATTTCAAAGCCAATTGTATGTACACAGGAATAAATGTTGTGCATTAGAGAATACAAGATAAATTTTATGCAAAATGGTGCTTTTCGGTGCAAAAATAGAAAGACCAATAAATTATAAGAAAAATACCGATCCAAGCCAAAATCATTATCCAATAACATATCACGTACGATTCAATTATAAATATGCAAGCATTATTGTAAACGGAGATTATTTTTTACTCGTGAGTGGTTATAGCTTCCTTGAAGTTGGAGCTCCACTTCCAGTCGTACTACATGGAAATACAAAACATTTTGTCAATGCTCAGTGAAAGAAAATCATTGCAAGTGTCATAATGTGACTATAGGTATGGGATTTAGCTTTGTGATATTATTTGCGGTGGTATTCTTTGTTATGAACTAAGGTGTAGAAATATATTTCCAACAATTTTGATTTTGTAGACGGACGTAGTTATAAACACTAGCTTTCGCTACGCTTAGCGACAACACATTTCATCTGAACAAGAGCAAAACTTCTCATTAACAAGGAGTGGAAACAAAAAGATCAAATTATTATTAATTTTGTAAATGCATTGGTAATAATATTCATGCAGTATGTATTATGGAATTCTAATATGCAAGTTATTTTTAATAGGAATGGAATGCAAGTAGAATGCCTCGAGCTCCAAATACATGAAATGTATTTAACCGCTTTCCGAATACCGAATCTGAACAGGTAGTTTAATTAGTAATAATGTAATTACAGCTTAATTACTGTATGTCGTCAACGCAGTGCGTTCATCCATTTCAGAAATTCTCTACATATAATGGAGTCACCCTATGATTTTAATGTGAATTGTTTGGTTAGGGCAGTTTTTTTGTTTTAATGTGTTGGGGAGGTTAAATTCACAGTTCGGTATTGCAGTTTCGGTGAGGTCGGCGTATTGTTTATTAAAATAATTTAATTTTTTAGGGCGCGTTTTCCATCGAATTTTTTTAAATATCTCTTTCTATGGTAAACAAATAAATGGGAAATATTTTTTACGAGTTATACAAAAAATGTACATAAACTAAAGTTTATTACGATTGTTATTATTATTAAAAAAAAAGAATTATGCATTTTTAAACAAATTATTGCTCCGTCCAATGTAGATTTTCAATAAAACTTAAGAAAAATGTAGCTTTTATAGAGTATAATTATCACTTAAAATTCAAAATAAAAATGTTTATTAAAACGGTTAAAATAATGCAATTGTTGTACTGTTGTGAAATCCTGCCATCAAAAAAGTGAAATTGTACGTTAAATTAAATTGTAGATTGTTAAGGGTACTTTAAGATGACAGAGAGAAAGACAAAAATGGTTTCAAACAAATGCAATTTTAACTAACAAAAAAACTGCAAATATAATAACTACACATTTTAAAAATTCATTAAAAAACGAACAATCAGAATGAAATTTTCCTATCACGTATTTATATTTGCTGATTTTGGCAGGATGTTACAAGGATGCAAACTTTTAGTAGCATCAATATAGTTCTTTAGCCGTTTTAGTAAATATTTTAATTTGAAATTTTAAGTGATGATTGTACTATATTAGAATTAGATTTTCCCTAAGTTTCATTGAAATGTTTTTACTATTTTTGGAACAATAACAATTTTTTAAAATGATCTAATTTTGGAATATTTCTCTTTTTTTAATAAAAAGAGAAACAATTTGCATGAATTCTAATTTAAATACATTTGTTGTACACACGAACATTTCCCATTTGATTCCCATAGGACTTCCAGATCTCGAGAAATTTAAAAAACTTTGAAAAACGCTTAAAAAAATTTAATTATTTAAATAGGTCGACCTCGAAATTTCAAAACTGAACCGTGAACTTAAGTTGATCCCCTGACACGTTAAAACAAAAAAACTGCCTTGATCACACAATTCACATTTTGAATCTATTACTCCTAATTTAACTCCACTAGCATCTATCAGTAAACATTTCAATAATTGTAACAATATAATTGTCTCTTGTTCTATCATTTAGGACACATCCTTTGATAGTTTAATTAAAAATTGTACCATTTCTTTTGACCTTGTTGGACTTAATGGTATAATGTTAGAAAAATAAAGAGAATGTCTCAATGGTTGCGCTGTTTTCTGGAATTGGAGCTATACTCGGGACTTACATTTTTTCATTTTAGTTTAGCCAATCACTCAGTTAATTTGACTTCATTAACTAATATTGATATTGTACTTAGCAGTAGCTTAGCCACAATTTTAATTTGAGAGGGGCCCTAAATGGTTAGAGAATTAAAATACCAAAAACTTTTGAAACATTATTATTTTTAATATTTTTAAATAATTCAAATTCTGGCAGCTGAGTTTTTTTATATAATTAACTATTCACTGATATTTAATAAAGAAATTAACAAATAATTCTAAGACTTAATGAAATAACCTAATTATAGACGAGAGGTACCTACACTGGATTTTTTTTTTAATCGTCTTATTTAGATCAAAGTCCTGGCGGAGTTTAGCCGTAGGCTATTCTACCACTCAGCCAGGATGAACACACACACACATAGACAACATCACAACACCCATTCCCTGCGATATTGCCATCTGCCGCAGCTGAGACTCGAACTCAGGAGAGAAGAGCGACTAGACCATGTTGTCTCTCACACAACCGCAGTCTAGTCCACTGCTAACGTTTCGGCAATACGTGAAAAATGCCACTACACATCCATACCCTAGCCAGGATTCGAACCCGGGACCCCGTGGTCGCAAGCCTAACACCTTAAGCACTGCGCCACCGAGCAGGTGGATTTCAGTCACCTCTGACTTTTTGTAACGAACATTAATACCTATGCCTATAATTTTGCCCCCCCCCCAGATGGTTGGAAGGATTTTACTTCATAATTTTTATTTAAGGCGTTTCGTTTTTTTCAATTTTCTAGTGGCAAAAGTTCAGAAGTTGTGAATTATCTACAAGAAGTTGTTCTGATTCTACTATAAACTGCAGGGCATAGTCTCCTGTAATCAGATTAATCTAAATCTTCTTATGAGGGTTAATGAGGTAATCTGGACGGCAGTTAAAAATATTTGTATTTGAATGGAGTTGAATTAATTGTTAAAAATGGTGGAGGATCCGGTGATTTCAATTCCTTTTAAACATTCTCTCACTATTTACTGAAAGTTTTATTATATCTAATTCTTTATTAAATTACATAGAAGAATGGTACTCAACTTATGTATCATACTACTTACTATTAATGAATGTGCGTAATGAACAGGTATGTGCATTGTGAGTAAGATTACCGAGGTTTGACGCAAAAGTCAGTTGGTAAATATGGACTTCTCAGTCCCAAAAATATGAGTGACGGAAATCTAGCCCGATGACTAGAGAACCCCAATTTTTGTACCGTTACATATTGCTGGCATTGATATTACAAAATAATGCTATATATTTTTCAGTACAGACTTCAGCTTATCTGACAAATATCTTCTGAGCATTTGACAATGTGACACACTGCGGGCTGCATATTGGAGATGGGAACACCCAGAGATGTAGTCTTTATCATTGACCGCCTATATGACGAAAACATTGCTTTGGTCTGTCAACTCTGATAAATGCAAAGTTAGCAAAGGCGTCAGATAGAGCTGTGTTCTGTCACAAATCCTCTTTAACATCTATAGTGAACGCGTGATGTGATATGTACTAGAGGACTGACAGGGTGGTGCAGTTATAGGCAGAACTAGGATTTCGGATAATATCACCTTAGTTGCAACAAGAAAGAATGAACTCTTACACGTGTCGGACAATTTTCAAACAATAAGCTCTGATTAGGATTTAAGTGTAAATTACAATAAAATGAAGTTTGATTGCAGACCGAGAATCTCTGAAGCAACTGGCAAGAAACAACAAGATTACTAGGACACGAAGGAATAGAAGGAAATGAATTAGCTGACGCTCTTGCACAAATAGGTCCCATATTTTTGGGCCCGAATCGTTTTGTTGCTTATCCAAGGGACACATAACGGACGAGATCCAAAAATGGGAAAAGGAACAGAGAGTCCTGCGGGAGGAACACTCCAAGCCAAAGACAAGCGAAAAAGTTCATCACTTATTTGACAAAGAATGCCACAAGTCTTCTCAAACTCAAAAAGTCCGACTCAAGGCTGATGACAGGCCTTTTAACAGGCCATTGTCTCTTGAGATATCATTTTAAGAATAAGGGCAAGGCAAACAATGATGCGTGCAGATACTGTGATACTTCAATAGAAACTGCGGAACATATTCTTTGCCAATTCAAAATACTAGTCTGCATTAAGCTAAAAGATGGAACTAACGCCTGAAGACATAGGGAAATTAGCCCCTAGGAAAATCACAAGCTTTGAAAAAGCTTGGAAGTCCTAAGTAACAACTAATTGTAGGTAATTCACAAAAGATCTTTTAGGTTGATGTGAACAAGTGTTAAAAGAGCCGAGCTCGAACAATCTACAATCTACAATAGTTCAATTCTCAAGAAATATGTCAAAGTGACTCTCCAGCATCGTATTTTCCAAATCCTCTCATTATTTGGCCACATCAACCGGAGGAGGGACAATATACGATTGTTGGTAGTTTAGGGAAAACCAGATGATTAGAAGCGAAGAGGACGACGCCCTCTAAAATATTAGACTGATGTCACCAAAGAGCTGATTGAAAAGAGATTTGGTGAGGTCGTGTATCTAACAGGCAAAACTGCAATATGTGTCATGACGCTATAAATTAAAAGGAGATCAACTAGAATTATAGAAGGATCACAAAACGTCTATCAAGACGTTGAGAATAAGAAGAAATTGTTTGAAGATATTGTCAGGACTCATATATTTAGTAATTCATATAAACCCTATACGTTCTTTCATTAGCAAACACAACCCGCGCGGTAGCTCAATCGGTTAAGGCTTATCCTTAACTTTCATTTCACCACATTTTCCTGGCAGGAAGACTACCAGGGTGGAATTGCTTCGAACGGGTTTTTTCGTTGAGTTTTGTTTTCTCGTGCCAGCAACCAAAATTTCAAAGTGTTCACGCTCGTGTTGTGCGCGAAATCGATAATTTTATTGTCTTATTTTAACTATCTTTAGATATTTTCATATATCATGTTTTTTAAAAGTTATTGTTAGTTTAAGTTTATGCCCTTTAAACAGGAACTCTAACCCCCTCATTAATTATTGTTTAGTCGAACCGGGCCTGCCCCGCCCAGCCCTACATTCACCACGATGCTGTGCGCCATGGTTGTCTGGCTGGCTCCAGGACAGTTTCCAGGAAGACACATATTTATAATTTAATTTAAATAAAGTATTGTTTGATTTGATTTTTGATTTTGCCTATTGAGTGGCGAATATGCTGATCGACTGTCTACCGCGCTCTGAGTTCGACCCCCAGTCCCGGTATTGACAACACCGGTGGTTGTGGATGTATGTCTGCGTTTTTCCAGATGTGTAACCCCCTTCCGCACAGCCTTGGCTTTGGATTTGGGGGTTGTCTACTATCTGCGGTGTCTTTATGTTTATGTTTATCTAAAACTGCTTAGGGTCATTTTTTTTACTCAACTGTGCCACACAAAGGATGAAAATGTGTTTAACAGTCTATATATGTGCGTTGGTACCTATGTATGTTCAATCGTTCTCTGCAAAAATCTTAAACGTTTGGGCCGATTTTCATGAAATAAACGCCCAACATTGCTTAAAAATGGGAACGATATTGGGTATACGTAAATTTAAAAAACAAAATGGCGGACAGTGGTTGCCGTTTTGTCACAACAAGCTACTAAAAAACGTACACGATTTAAACTCTATAAATGAATTAATTAGATTACGAAATTTACCAATCGTCGTAAATCACTAGAAAGTTAAAAATTTAAAAAAAAACGGCCAAGGAAAAGGAAATGAGAACTAAAATGATCTAAATAGCATTATAAAGACACGATATCATGAGACTATAGCGTACTATTATTCATCGATAATATAAAAAGTAAACTAATACAAAAATGTAACGTTCAATGGTTGCAGTTGGGGGTCCATAAACTCACACAAAGTTATGTCACTGTAATACCATTAATCGATAATGTTTATCATAGATCACAACTATACCTACTCATTACTGATAAACAGTTCAGCTTTACACACAGTTATGAATACAGCAAAATATAGAAAACACTACAAAACTGATTGCTTTACTCTACAAAACTGATTAGCTATTAAATAAACTGCCTAAACTATAGCAAGGTAAATTAGGGGCAAATATTATAAAAATTGCACCAGTTGTGCTAAGGACATGGTGTCATGTCGTGTCGAAATGGTCCAGCTTAGGTGGACTATCTATATATAGTCAGTAAACTATTTGTGCTAGTAGGCCTAGACTGTAGTCATTGAACATTAATTTGTGTTTTAGCTTATTTTTTCCATTATGGCCAAATCGCGTCTAGGTAGAGTTTCATCACATCACATCTTTTAAATTTAGGCAATTCAGTTATTTTAGTTCGATTTCTTTTTTGAAAGTCGGTTTTGTTTTTTTTTAATTACCTATTTATTTGGTTAAACTATTTATTTATTGGATTTAACCCACCATCTCCAAAACTTTTGACAAGCTTATTAATGAACTAATGAAAAATAATGGCGTTAATTCTTCTATTTCTGGTAAAGAAATGTTAATTAAATATTTTAAAAAATCATTATGTGCCCATAAACAACAGTCCACTGCCCATAAACAACAAACCATATTTTATGTTAATACAACAATCGATCAACTGACCTCACAAATTAAATTATAGAACTTTTACTACATATTGCTAGAATTCTAATGCTGGTACATATGAATGAAAAACACATTGACTGTTCCATAAGAAGTTTTTTTACATTTTTAGTGTAGCTGTTGGGGTCATTTTGTACGTTTCCAGGGACATATGTGTCCCATTGGCGTATAATTTGAGTAGTCACCTTCAGTTCAGACGCGCATGAGTCACATATCAACATAATTCATAACTGACGACATAGTGTGTTTTGATCTGTGTGGTACAGTGGCGGCTGGTGAAATTTCAATATTTTTTTTCTCGTCTGTGGCGCATGGGACCCATACGAAATATGGGAAATAACATCTAGAGAAGCACTTCCCTAATGACCCCTACAAAATTTTGAAAAAGCAGTTTGCGAAAAAATTTTTGAAAATTCGGTAGCCTCCCCTGAGTCTAGGGACTCCTGTTTATTTTTATTTTTTTTTTGTCATATGCATTTGACTTTTCATAAAAATACGACAATAGACTTTGGAGTTTATGAAAATATTTTCATTAATAACTGAAATACAATTAACTGAAATTTTGTAATTTACAATTTAACAAATTACAATATTTGGTGAAAATACTGGCAGCTGTGAATTTTAGATTCGGCAAAAATACAGATGGCAAGATGCAATATGCAGTTCAATAACATTTGGAGGGACATAAATATCATGAAACGCACAAATATCAGACTTACTAACGCCCTAGTTTTCTCCATTTTTCTTTACGTCTCTGAGACACGGACCATTAGGATAGTAGACAGGTTGGCGTATTGATCCCTTCAAGATATGGATCTGAAGACTTTTGTTACGAATTCCTTGGACAGATGACCAATAATATCTGGATTCTTAAAAAAATACATCTCCAAAAGTGAATCCTCAGCATCATATTCATCCGAAACAGGTGAAGAGGATGTCATCCAAAACTTTGAGCTGATGTCATCAAGGAACTGATAGGAAAGAGCTTTGATAAGGCTATGCGTATAACAAGCCATCGCGACAGATGGCGTGACACCGCACAGTGGGCTGAAGATTTTTGGTAAAAAATCTGCCTGCAAGTCAAATCTCAATCGATTTGAATGAATTTTTTTGAAATGCTCTTTACGAACTGTACTTTATCGTGGTACTGCTTAAAATTTGATATCCCTTTGCATATTGCTCGAACATGGCACGGATTACAGAGCCCCACAAAAAAAAATTCTGAATTCGAGATGAGACATATCATTTTCGACGTTTTTTAGTCGCTGAGATCACCAATCCGACGTCAGTTTTTCCCCTACACAAAAGATTTTTAAGGTACGAAAAATCCTGACGTGTATACACAAAAGATTTTTAAGGTCGAAGAACTAAGGCTAATGAGCCAAGTGAACTCTTAAACAATCTTAAAAATGTTTTCTTAAAATGTTTTCTTAACCGCTTCTCAAGTCACCGAAGTAACTCCTTGAAAATCCAGAATGATTTTGTGTTAGGTAAAGAGAAACAACCTATGATTCTAATAAACACCTTCGTCAGTTGAATTTTGGAGAATGTGTGATTCACGATATTCTTGACGACATTAAATTTCCCGAAGCAGGTCCTAGTCAACACAATCTAGAGGAAATTCTAAGAAAACTAAATAATTGCATTAACCATAAAAGATACTATGCTTGTTATATGAAGAACGATGAAGACGAGGACACTGATATTGCTGGCAAAAGAACAAAGCAAGTGTTAAGTGAAAATGCAGAAGCTTTTAGCTTAATAGGCTTCAAAGAAAATCATTGATTTATTTTTATTCCCAGGCGCATAACTAATTATATTCAGTATGTTTAAATTAATAATAATGATTGCAAATACATTTTCTATGAAATAAAAAAAGAATTATATTCTCAAGACACTCATAGAAACATATTTATGTATAGCATACACAGCACCATCGTCACAGAAACGCGTTTGAAGCATATGTGACTAATGGGTGTCTATGGAAAATTGAACTTGCATCACATGTGGTCATGGGACAGTCAATGCGTAAGAAGTTGCTATAAAACTGACAAAAAATAACATACATTTTAGGTCAAATTTTTCAACTGGTTGATCAGTGTAAAACAGCTTTTACAAAAATTGATACTTTTTGTCCACATCCTTTAAAAATACAAGTTTGCTTTTATCTACATATATACTTTCTCAGAAACAGAAACGTAAACTAAGTCTATATAATGAAAAATTACAGTAAAAAAGGGTCCAAGTGAAGTCTACGGTTTGTAGTCCGCCCTATAAATAGTAATAATTATCGTTTTGCAAAATTGTTGGAAATATCTTTCATGGCGAGGTTGGCTGAAAACAAAAGTAAATGGTGTGATATCGAAATGGTAAGAGTAGTTCTTGTTGTTATATTTCATCTAAAATCTAACATTTAATATATACATTATCAGTAATATTAAGCGCTTAACTGTTAACACTCACTTAATCTTAAAGGCGACTTGAAATCAATGTGCAAAATGGTTAATAAATCTGTGAACTTAAAAAGGGGGAAGGGGAGCATAAACAAGATGCTTTTCTACAGCAAGGAGAGGCCTAAACTATTGATCCTATCATATTTGCAAAAACATCATGACATGGCAATAATATCATAGTATTTTTTTACAAATATGATTTATTTGATTCAAGGAGGGTAAATAGCCAAGGTAACATTGGAAATGCGTGTACATCTTTTTAAAAATCACCTTATTAATCCAATTAATTTTAGGCATTCTTCTGTAAGAAAAATGCTAAGACTGGAATCAATTTATATCTACGATTAATCATGTAAATATTAGTAAAAGCATAGCACATATTTTATTCAACACATCTGGTGGATAGGCACATAAGTACAGAGTAATCTAACCAAGTATATGAGTGCTGTGGTACTCCTTTTAACTTAATAATTACATATTTTGATTACAATGTAACTAAATTTTATAAAAACTATCAATTAATTTTACAATAGAAGTAAAAAATAACGAATTACCTTTCTTATATATTTTAACTGAAATGTTAGGTAATAGTTACGAAATCAGTATTAATAGAAAACACACGTACGAACAGATATTTAAATTTCAACTCAAATTATCTTATTAAGAAAGGTGTTCTGAAATGTTTATATGGTAGAGCTAAAATAATTTCTTCAAATGACGAAATTTTAATTAACGAGAAACAATTTATAAAAACTATTCTGTCAAATAATTAATATTCCAAGTTTTAGTTGATAAACAAAAAAAGTAGAGTGAACATTCAACAATTACAACCTGATTTTAGATCTTTAGTAGTAATTCCATAAATACATGATTTATCGGATAAATTACGAAGAATCGGAATCGTTTCCTGTACGAACGGTTTTTCAAGTGGATATCACATTAAGATTCGTTTCATCGAAAACTAAGCAGGTAAATATTGCCAAAAAAAAGTACAAAAATTGTATTTATAGCGTTCCGTATGAGTGCAGTAAATTTTATGTAGGAGAGTCATCTAGACCTTTTAACGTAAGATTTGATGAAAGTAGAAATTATGCCAGAAGAGAATAATTCTAGAAGTCAAAATTTGTGAACCCGCATTAACTACTCCTTTATATTTTCTTGCGACGTGCTTTTGCTGAACGTTTACTCTTAGGAAGCAAATTCGCTTTGTTCAATTATCACTCTATACGAGTTGATTTTGATTTTAGTCTTGAAAAGTTGAAATATTTGATGTAAAGTTGATGTTGATAGTTTTCTTACTACCTTTTCGTGTAGAATCAACTCCTAAATGGACGAAAGTTATTTGCCTGTATATAGTTTATAGGTACCTACAAATGTTTCTCAGTGATGTGATTTAACGCTACGATAGGTAGGGTTCGTTTTTTCGAGGTCCCTCATTGTAAAAAAATCAGTTTATTTCTTTTTATAGGTATTGTCTTATTTCTTTTGATTAAAATATCTTACCTTATTTATAAAATGCATAGAAAAATATACAGATTCGGCAAATGTAGTTTCATATATCCTGAGATAAAAAAAAGAGAACAGAGAAATTAGGAAAAGAAATACGGATGTACTGCTCCCAGCGCGTTCCACACTTCGTGAAATCTTATACATACCTACGCTTCTAACCGCGTGCGCATTTTAGTGGAAGTATCCGCCTTTCTTCTACTAATTCTATGTTTTCTTTCTTGCACTCGTTTACCTCACAACCCATATATAAAAATACATTTGCCGAATCCGTGTATAACTAGCCCTCAACTCAAAGAAACCTTTTCTTTTTATTTTGATAAAAAGATTTTTTTTTAGCTATTTTAATAGTTAAGTTAGGAGGAATACTTTGGTTAGTTTAGTCTGATTAGTTTACTCTGCACATGGTGGACAAAAAGAATTTGAAATATTATTTCTTAATAACTTTTTAAATAACTGAAATTCACGTTGTCAAAAGTTATTACATTTATTTCATGGCTAATTTTAATTATTTATTGAGAACTATTTTAAACTATAAAATATCGTTTCTGAGATATTAGAGTATAGAATAATAAAAGTAAACTATTTTTCTCTGCCGTGATTCAACATATTCACATTAATAATATTCACTTGATGATATTGCAATTTAAAAAACTTATGAATAAATAATAAAAAAAAAACAGAAACCAAGGTAGAGTAGGAAAAAAAGTAAAGATATGAAAATTATTAACTGATGGATATTATTTATCAAAAGAAAGATCTGTGGCTAGATAGGTCGCCTGATACGACAGGGAGTGTTCTATTTGAAATTGGGCTTTGTACTTCGAATTAATAATACTGTTTTTTAGCGAAGTACCTCCCAACTTGAATTTTGGAGAAATTTCTTGTAAGTAAACCGATCAAATAGTGCAGTTATGTCGTGATAAAGTACATATAAGTGTCTTAAGGATATATATTTTGAAAAATCTGAAACGAAACGCAAGCATGTGTTCTACAAAACACTCAGTTTTTTTTTTGTCATGGTCTACGCGTTGTGGCGTATATTACAGGCGGTCTTAATATAACGTGTAGATTAATTTCTAAATTTATCTACTAACTCCCCAGGCAAGACTGACGTCATTTCGTCGTCATTTTTTGGTCAGACGATACATCACTCTAAACTCCTTAAAGACAGCACAATGACGTAAAATTGACATGATTATGTCTTAGTCCAGATACGTCATTTGTGTGTGAAATTGACGTTATTTAGCAACGTTTATCTGACCATATGTAAAGTATTTTGGATAAATTGAAATATATTTACATTTAAAAACAAAAAACAACCCAATTTGGTGCAAAATGACATGAATCTCTCAATTTTCCACAGTGTGTGATGGGTTAGAGGATGAGTAGCCATGATGTAGATAAATGGAGCATGAGCTAAACATACATGGTCTGTCCATGCAAATTGCGCAAGCGTCATTTTGGCGCACGTGTTTTTTACGTCACACCCAATACACACTTTACTTTGAGTTTGTTGACACTGAGAGGTAAAGGGCGAATTCGTGTGACGACTATGATACCTTTGAAACCTCCCCACTAAGCCAACTTTCCCCGACGTCACACTTCTTGAGGAGTTTCAGGAAAACGAACGGACCACGTATGTTTAGATCATGGGGATCGACAACTCGTATTTATACCATCTCGGGTAGACCGCAGATCGCAGAATGATGATCTGTAATCTAGCCATTATAAGGTCCCTGCAAATCACTATTTGATGTTTCCTGAATGAAGTTTTAACTTTGCATTGCCAGTTCAAATTATTTAATGTTTATAAATTCATTAGAACATAAGATAAACAGTGGTTGTTGATTGTCAACGGTTTATACGTAGGGCCATCTATAAATAATTCCTACAACAAACTACGTGTGGTCATCCGTAAAATCGCCCAATATGAATAAAATGACGTTACAGTTACAAGTACGTCAAATTGACGTAATAAAGAGACGCCAAAATATCGACAAGAAAATAACATTTCAGATACGCCACTTATTCGTCGTCGACCAACAATCACCCAAAAAAGACGTCAATATGACGGCAGTCTGCTATTTGGGTCCTGAGAATGAAATAAATTATCTACATAGTTTAATTGATGTCGATGTTGAACGTTAGTCTTTCGTCTAGTCTTACCACTATGTACTTCAATGCGTCTAGCCATAGGCTGTGGCCAATTGGCCATTGTGTACAGAAACGTGCAAATTATGTATATAATTTTGATGCAAGGACTGATTTTTGCGGGACACCGTGGAAATGTTTCGCAGTGTTAATAGTACCCTTATTCAGTCGCAATTACAGCGATTGTATCGATGGGGAAGTTTCATGATATGCCGAGAACCTCAAAAGCTTTCTCAATATCCAAGAATTACATAGTGGTATGTTTTCCAAGGTTGTAATCGCGGCAGTGGCGCTATGACATTTTCCGTCCTGTTTTTGGAATTTTATTTAAAAGCGGCTAACTATATGATATAATGAAAGAAGCAACTTTGGTGTAAAGTTCCCTAAACATTATGAAAAATATTCAAAATTCAAAAATATATGACGTACCATTGTTACAAAAGGTACATTGGCCGTGCAAAGAAATTTTAATTGTAGCCAAAATATACCCTATTAGCCACGATAGAATTGCATCAAAATTTTTGCAAATGTATTAAAGCACTTCAGCAGTTTAAAAAAATCAATTAATGTACTCTTAATGTTTAAAAATATAAAGAAGTATCCACTGTATATAATTTTAATTCTATCGTTATTCAAACAAGTTACTATAGAAACATTTTCTTTTGGTCCACCGTTTTGCCTTTTGGTTCAATAGAGAAATACATTTAAAAAACGAAGTTTCTGGCATGTGAAAAGTCTCCATTATTTTATGTTTTTCTGCAATTGATCAACCACTTATGTTATGACTTGGGCCAGTCTAAAGTAGCATTGAAGGTAATTATCTTGCATTATTCACAACTCATTGGCCAAATGAACTATTATGACTGTCAGGATAACAAAGAGCTTTTATTTGAATCAGATGAAATTTGACCAGCCTTGTTTATAATTTAAATTAATTTTTATTTAGTTAGGTGGTACCTGTACAAAATTTTCACTACAGATTTCAAGGTTATATAAATTGATTCATCACAACAAACACATGCGGGTTAGACAGTCATTATATTTATTTCTGAGGACACCTACCTTGCTGTGCGTTGACGACGGCGTTATCGGTGGTGTTTCTGTGGAAGTTGGAGAAAGTCGACCATCGCTTGAATTTGAGCATGGAAGTCTCTGCTCTTGAACACTAGCAAGTCTGGAAATAATAAACATATTTTTTAAGTCAACGAATTTTTTTAGTTTTGCGCTGTTTGTCTGTTGAAGATTGATATCATGAATAATGTTTCGAAACTAAACTTTTTAGAAACATCCAGCAAACACTAATAAGGTTAAAAACGTTTTATATGCGTCGAAAAAAAAAAAAGATTAAAACGTTTATTACCTCGACAAATGTCCGCCCAATTCAACGTTTATAAATAGTATGTACTATATCTAGAAATGTAGTTAAATTATGACATCTAATAAACGTTCCACAAATACATTTTAAAAGCTGTACGTAAGTATAAAGTTAGTTAAATTATGACATTTAATAAATGTTTCACTGATACCTTTTTTTTTTTTAACATTCTATATGACATTTTATAAACTACTATAGAGCGCGTATGCAGTGCCAGCTACCATAATTATGCGAACGAGTTATCCGCATTAGGGTTAATCGCAGAGGTCAGAGGCTCAACATCAGTGCAACTGAAAAGACCCCGTCCTGGGGGAACCGCCCTATTAATCACAGCACCACCATGGTAGGTAGCGTAATTAGATTTGCCCATGTTTACAGCTATCCATCTTTCATATCTGCCTTCGTAGTGTGTGCCTCTTGGGCTAAGGCTCCATCATACTTAGGTGCTGGCCTCAGGTTGTCTTGTTTATGTTTTAATAAAATAACTGTGCTCGTGGGCAGGGCTGATTGGGTTTGATAATTATTAATAATGTTTATGGTTAGTAGGTTATTGTTGTGGTGTACAAAAGTAAAAAAATATTGTGGTAATCTTAGTGCAACTGTTTTGATGTATTGAATGGCTCTTTTGTATGTATATTTTTAGTATGTTTGTTTTATTTGTTATCTTTTGATGGCTCTTTTTCATTATCTGATTTATTTTGTTATGGTGTTTATAGTAGTATTTTTTTTTCAAAACAAAGTTAGTTTTACAATTTCTAGTTTGGAGTAAGGGTATATACATAATTCAAGTATGGGTGTTTGGGAGCAGTATAGAATTTGGTTGTTAGGGGGGTTAATCAAAGTTGGGTTGCTTGATTTGACTAAAGTGTTAGCCAAATTGGGAAGCAGGGTTTTTAAGACGAAGTTGCTTAATGCAGGAGTACCAGAAATGTTATGCAGCTCAGAGACAGGTAGGTATCTATGATATTTATTAGCAATTCTAAGTAGTTTGTTTTGGTTTTTTGCAAGGTTTTTTGCCTAGTGGGGGTAATGAGGGGAAACCATACTGGAGAGGCGTATATTAGTATAGGTCGTAGGTAATATTGTAAATAAGAGTAGCAATGTGCGGCGGGGTGGTTTTGAGAATGGGATACAATGAAGCTGTTCTACTCCAGCACTTAGCTACACCACCAAGGTAATCTATACTATCTAACCACTCAATGTTATGACTGCCGATTTTAAGCTGTGTAGTTGTTTGTTTACTATGTTTTTTAGTAAAACAAATTGCTTGAGTTTTACCATGGTTAACTTTTAAACCCCAATCAGAATAAAATTATATAATAGTACCAGTTTGTTGCTGTAATAATGTTGTCAATAATGTAGATGTCGTCACGATTGCTGTGCCATCAGCATATAAACATATGATGGTGCGATGGTCTGTAGGGGTGGTAGGTCATTTGTGTATAGGTTGAAAAGGATAGGACCAAGGGCGGACCCTTGGGGAATGCCGGATAGGATAGGTAGGGATGTTGAGCACTCCTCGTTAACTAGTGCTCGGAATTGGCGCTCGGAGATATATGACTATCATTTTAATGATACGAGTCGAAAATCCCGCGATAGAGAGCTTATACAGTAGTCCGGGATGCCAGACTTTGTCGAAGGCTTTCTCGAGGTCTGGGGCGACAGACCCTGTTAGTCCAATCAATGAATGCTCAATTGTAGAGAACATTTTGGAGGGGAGAATTTTTCTCTTCAGGGATGTGTTGGGGGTAGTCAGGAAGTAAACATACTAAAAGTCCCCGCCCCTAGCCCCGCCGCTTCAGGGGGGAGGGGGGTGGAAAGGATCTTTTTTTCGATTCTTCGCTTATAACTCGGAAACGATGCGTCGTATGGGAAAAGGTAATCTGTGCAAAATTAAACGTAATTAAATTTCCCACAAGAATGTTTATATTCATTTTCTTCCTATGTTTTATATTTTACGAGATATTCGCCAGCGAAAATCGATAATTAATAAAAAAAAAAATCAATTGTGTACCTTGAATATTTCTATCAAAGTGGTTTACCGTGGTCTGCTAATAAATCACAGTCACAAAACAATCTTTATTTTACAACACTCGACGTACTTACTAACGTAATATTTTGTCGAAGTCTAGACATTTCCTTAAATATACAGTGTGACTCACTTAAAATGAAGATACACATATAACCTAAATTAGGATCTACTTATGACCAGAAAATCATTCACCTGCTATAAAGGCAAAGCCACCTGCGGTACCAAAATATGCTGAAAAAAATAAAACATTTTGAATGTTAGAAATTCTAAAAAATGCATCCAATCGGCGCCACAAACGTACATACACCAAAATTTGATTTGATTATTGATGGGGGATATTTCATACATGAGCTCATCTGGCAAAGGGGGTCCTCAGCTTCCGCAATTTGTGGTGGCTACGTAAAATTCATCGTTCGTAAGATTAAAAATCAATATGATTTTTAATCTTTTTCCTCATATTTTGGTACCGCAGGTAGCTTTGCCTTTATAGCAGATGAATGATTTTCTGGTCATAAGTAGATCCTAATTTGTTCTATATTTGAGTAAAATTTGATTCAAATCGGAAACAAAATGAAAAAGTTATAAGGGTATCTTCATTTTAAGTGAGTCACACTGTATATTTAAGGAAATGTCTAGACTTCGACAAAATATTACGTTAGTAAATACGTCGAGTGTTGTAAAATAAAGATTGTTTTGTGACTGTGATTTATTAGCAGACCACGGTAAACCGCTTTGATAGAAATATTCAAGGTACGCAATTTTTTTTTTATTAATTGTCAATTTTCGCTGGCGAATATCTCGTAAAATATAACACATAGGAAGAAAATGAATATAAACATTCTTGTGGGAAATTTAATTACGTTTAATTTTGCATAGATTACCTTTTTTCGTACGACGCATCGTTTCCGAGTTATAAGCGAAGAATCGAAAAAAGGAACCTTTCCACCCCCCTCTCCTACTGAAGCGGAGGGGCTAGGGGCGGGGACTTTTAGTATGTTTACCTCCTGACTACCCCCAACACATTCCCGAAGAGAAAAATTCTCTCCTCCAAAATGTTCTCTACAACTCTTTCATTGACTGGACTATGTTAGTAGACCTCGATTAAAGTTGGTTGTGGCTATCTCGCCAGCTCGGAATAATTGCTGAGTAGTGGAATGACTGGCGCGGAAACCAAACTGATGTTTGTTCAGTATGTCGTTGTTTTCCAGGTGCTCCTGGACTCGACTTAATATGAGGGCATCAAGGATTTTTGCAAGGAAAGGGATTAAACTAATAGGACGGTAGTTGGATGGGTTATTTAATGGTTTTCCGGGTCTTGGTATATTGATTATCTTAGTTATTTTCCAGTGTTTGGGGTAGTACGTGAGTCTGGTGCAGGCATTAAAAAGGTTTGTTAAGTATAAATATGTTTTAATGGGAAGGTGATGTAAGGTATGGCGATTATAGCGACTCACTCACTGGAAATCGAGAAGTACCTTATATAGCGACACGGGTAGGGATATTTTCGAGACCAGGAGCTTTCCTGAGGTATAGCAAAAGAATAGAGGCTCTAACCTCTGACGGTGTGAAAACATAATAGGGATTGTTGGGTTGGGATTCAGTTAATCTTCCTAGGTTTGTTGTTCTATGTTGTTTGATATACTTATCTATTTATCTTTTGAGAGCGTTAATTTGCGTTATCAATTGAGGATATATCTGCCTCTCTAAAGTATTCGACATGATAAAAATGAGTCAAAGTAGAGCAGCAACTTAAAACTAATCTAAGTGGTGCCATCTTCCTGTATGAGACTGTACTTTTATAAATCAATAACAACATTGGCTTACCTCTTAACTTAAATTTGAAATTCATTTATAATTTAAAATTTTGGCAAAAGCATTTTTTAATTTTACAGACTACTTGAATCATACCTGTACTGTTCTTCTGTTAAATAAACTCATTTTTTTAATTAAAGGTATTGCAACAACTTTTCTTTAGTAGTTGCATAATGCATAATGCCCCATTTCTGATTAAACACCCCCTACCATGTCTATTTCCGGCAACTATATTTGCTCTTTTTTACCTTTTTGTTTCTAAATTCCATTCAGACTAATAGATTATAAAAATTCCAACTCCCTTAAACTCTAACTTTCATTTCATCACATTTTCCTGGCAAGAAGACCGCCAGGGTGAAATTGCTTTGAACTGGTTTTTCCTTTGAATTTTTTCCCGTGCCAACAATCATAATTTTTTAGTACTTGTGTGCGGGCAAGAACGCAAGTTTCAGTGTTAAATATTAATAATTACCTTTGTGTATTATGTCAAAAGTTACTGTTAGTTTTAAGTTTTATTTCTAATCAAGAGCACTAACTCTCCAATCCAATTACTGTTCTAGCCAAACCAATGAAAATATATTTCACGCGTTTTACACGTTCTGATGTTTACTGGACTATTATAGTTAACCAACGATGTATTTTATACCAAAAATTAAAACTTGTAATAAAACTTAGGTTAGTGATATATCAAAATAAAAATTAGTGGTTTTTGACCAACATATTTTATACAAATAATTAATATATACCGCATACAGTAGTGGCATGTTAAAATATTGAGTCGATGCCAATGTAAGGTAGAAGAGAAGAGAAATGGACAAATAATATGCTGAAAAGAAAGAGATTTAACCTACACTGTTGCCACTTTTCTCTCTAGCTACTTTTAGTCATCAAGATAATCCTTCCTCTTTTACTGAATTTTCTTTGTGATACATTTGCGTCAACTCATTCTGTTTCTGTCATTTCTTCATAATTAGACAAAGACTATGTTTTGAGGACATGGATGAACTATGGATAAAAAAACGGCACGCCCATATTTGCCTGCCTGTTTAATTTAGACATCCTGTGGGAGGAGCTTCTGACCTGTTGCCGGTAAAGCATGCCGTGATTTGACATTGGGGGAGATTGGGGAACGTAAATTATTTTACGCATTGTTAAAATCGTAGCATAAATCTAAGTAAATTTAACAAATCATGATGTTTCTATAAGTTACTGTTAATTAAATTATTTTAACAAGAGACCAATTGCAAATAAAGCCGTATTAATCAATAATTGGATTTCATCCGATTTCGCATTTCCTTTTTACTCCACTTTATCCCCTCACTGCAGAGTATTCGCTTCGACATCCCCACCTAAAATGACTGTGATCTGGAAAGGGGAGAAATCAGAAAGACAAGTACAACTGCTGTTTTCATCATAAACGTCTCAAGCTGTAGGAGGGACAATAAGAGGGGATAGAGGGCGGAACTCTTAACATACACAAGTGCCTGGCATCGTTGTTATTATATCGCTCTCTTTCGCGTACATTATTTTGCTCTTTGTATTTCACTCTATTTTATAATGGGGATCGACCCAAAAACTTTGGCTGCCACTACTATATATGAAGCCTTTGCTAAATGTTGATTAAACGTATTTGGTGCACCTCTATTGACAGTATATTTAAAATGTCTATTAAATCAACCTTTAGTAGAAATTTAGTAGATCATAATAATATATATATATATAACAACACAAAATCATAATTAAATGTGGTATCTCATAAACGTATAATTATTATACTGCCAAACCTAATTCCTGATTTAATTCATTAATATAAAATCGTAAAAATAGAAATAATTTATAACTAGCTTGCACAACAATAACTTAATTTATTGTTTTGATTCGATACCGCTTAAATAAACGTACAAGCATACTGCTGTATCAACAAGGTTTTATTTAGTAAATAAAGACAACATTGAACTGTAAATGCGGATGCATCATTTATCCGAGGCATTTAAACGAGAAAGTAAACAATGATCGGGGAGTCTCTACGCAGGCACCAGGGGTGTGTCTAGGTGGGCACCAAAGTGTGGGCACCCGGATACCCTGGTGTCTAGGTACCGGCCGCTGCCCGTTGAAAACGTCCCAACCACGCTGTATCATGGGTTAGTGTATTCCAGATTGTGATATTTGTGAGTTGCTGTGTTATTGTTTTATTATTGTTGTTTAATAAATGTTGCTTTGTTGAAGTGAATGGATTTAGTTTGCCGCTTTCAGGTATTACCAGTTTACAGTTTGAGCACTTTTTTGGGCATGACAATACCGAAACCAATTCCAAACCATTACATATATTATACGTGCTAGTGTTTGCTGGGCAATTGAACTATATCATCAAAGGCAGCTCATCTAATATGAAGTTCACCAGCGTCGTTCTAGTTCATTCCGATTACAGAAAAAGTTCCAAGTTATGAAAATTATATTCAAGTCGCACATACGTCATAATCTACAAGTACAAAGTGACTGGCAAATTATAACCAATAACGCCAAGATTTATGTTCGATAAGCCTGCCAACAGTTTATGGTCATAAACGGCATGCCAGTTCAAAACTTCCACACTCTCTTACGTCATGTTTTGCAAGAAAACTTTAAAGAAGAATACAAAGGGGCTATTTTTACTTTCAATTATTTTTGAATGTATTATAATAATTAGGCATTTTGTAAATCAAATCGCAAAAGTTATTTAGTATGTATAGTTGGACTTTTTAGATACTTAAATATAACACAGAGCGAACAGAAATAAAAATACTCTCTTGATGAATATTATTCTCGAGATTATTTCTTCACCATCCCCTGGAGATGATGAAGATTAAAATAATTGACCCATTTCACGTTGGAAAGTTTGGAAAAAGTATCGTGACGAGAAATAGATTGGTATCATTAAAGGTAGACTTTCGCACCAGACGACAGCAACTCAATGCAACCTCGTTCAAAGCGTGCGACAGCGATACACAGCCCCGTGTCGCACGCTTCTACCGAGGTGTCGCTGTTGCCTGTCTCGGTCTCCTGTCGCTGTCGCATGTTGCGGAAGTCTACCTTAAAAGTAGTAAAAAGTCAATGCATATCTTGACTAACATCTAATTCCCAAACTTTGTAAACACGAAATACCTATAATATAATAATAATATAATTGTTTTCAATATCTTTTTTCTGAAAACGATCGGCAATGTCTACATTTTCGGCGCGATTTCAGATCGAAAAATGCACAATTCCAGTATTTTAGCCCGTTGCTAAGAAACTATCAGAAAACAGACCGGAAAAGATCCGTTGCCAAGCAACGATCAACAAAACCGTACGGGAATGTTACTTTCCCGGCCTAGGCCGGGAAAGTAACATTCCCGTACGGTTTTTTATGTATATTTTAGATAGTAAATAAATACACGCAGACAAACCAACTCACATTAAAATTGCATTTATTAGTAAGCAGTTAGATTGTAATGAAGAAATGTTATGCATTAATACAAATTCCTTAATTTATATTAATATTGATTGTGATTTCAGAAAAAATAGTATGTGTACTTCGGTGTGAAAGCACATTCCCAGACTTCGATGCTTGTTGGCCGAGGCGCTAGCCGAGGCCAACAATTTGCATCGTCGTCCGGGAATGTATTCACACCTAAATACACAATATACTATAATGCTAAGCTTACTAAAGTAAGTCTAAAATTTAATATTTAGACTTACTAATGTAAAGCCAAAATTGTTAAATATCATTTATAGAATTATTTGAATCTTATTGTGTCAGTTGATTGCTACAATCACTCTATCCATTGTATGCACTCGTATAAATGTGTACCTAACTTGCCATGCCTGATATACAAATCTGATTTGTTTTATATATAATTAGTTAGGCAGTGAATCATTTTACTTTATAAAAATTGAATTTTACCAATCTATATTCGTATTACAATTTGCTTACCTTTTAAGAGTAACAAGGGTTCCGGTGAGCTTTTTACAACGTCTCAAAGCACTTTCAAGTCTTTCAGGTTCCTCCTTGAGAAATTTCTCCTCCCGCATAACCTTATCCATTTCTGTACTTAAAAATGTTTTCATTCCATCTTGTAGGCCTGGAAATCTGTAAAAAATAACTTTAAATTAAAATCTATATAATAATGGTTGTATTTTTGTTCCTTTTTTAGAGTTTTCAATTCTTTAGGGTTTGTTTAATCATACCAAAGTTATAAAATGTATTTTTAGAATTTTGTTTGTCTGTTTGAATGTTTGTTCCTGTAATTCGAAAGCGGTTTAATATATTTTGATACAATTTTGCACAAGAGTAGACATCTCTTCAAGTTAGAGAATGGGCTATTTTAATCAGATATACTAGAAAGAGAGGCAAAGATGATGGAAAGGTGTGGAAAAGGGTGAGAAAATGGGTAGGTTGTGGAAAGGAAAGGGAAAATAATGGGAATGTGAGTAGATGGTAGGAGAGTGGAAGAAGGGTAAGATGACGAGGGACATAGTGGAGGAAAGGGAGAAAATGGTAGAAAATTCACGCTAGCGTAGCTGCGGGTATAAGTTGTTTTATATATGTGTTATAGTTCATTTATAATATAGTTTTATAATATAACTATTATACCGTCTGTGTAGCGGCGAATTGGACATGTACATTCATATAGTGCGACAAATGTGGCAACCCAGCAAACCCAGCAACCGCAAACTTAGATACCCCAGCTGTTAATTTATTTTAGTCAGTAGGTATCTCTTCGTCCGCGTTCATTGCCGATTGGCATACGCGATGTTGCAATTCTTACTTCCTACGTCTAACTTGCCATTACACGTACGGTATATCCATTATAAATATAACAATAGATAACATGAGATGCAAATTGGAAAAATAAAATTACTTGTTATATTTTACGCTGTATTACAGTTGTTATAGTCTTTTAATATATAAAAAAAAAATACATTAACAAACAACTCATTGTCGATAAATCTTCTAACTATAATAATTATAAATGTATAGAATGTATCGTTAATGTTGGCCTTGAAAAATTCGTAGTTATTCTGCGATTTAAAGAGTTCTATACATAATTACCTTAATTTTAAGTCGGCAACAGTTTTTGAACTTTTACTTAACACGAGGGCCATATTTTCGACGTCAGACATATTTACTCTCGTTTTCCTATTTATCACGTTCCCTCGTAGTTCTTCCACAGTCGACTCTAAATCACTTAGGTCCTTTTCTAATCTCAACATTTCCTGTTTGTATAAATCTTCTTCACGCGTCAAACGAACTCGCTCTTGGTCCATACCTAAAGATAAATTTGAAACTTTAAAATTAAATCTATCAGAATGATGTGAATATATGTACGCAATTATTTGTTCCATCCAGCACAGTTTGAATTAAATTTTTTATTTAACGGATTTAATCAATTTTTCGAACGCATGTCTTTGATTAGACTTTTACCGCTGAAATTTCGTTGTTGTCAGATGTTTTTTCCTGGTTGCATATTTTAGGCTAGGCAATCTTGGAGGGGTTGGTAAAAAAATTAGTAACAAGCTAATCTCAGCGAGAATATGTAAAAAATAACATCTTTTTAACCTGTCGAATTTCACATTCGCTACGCCTGTTTCAGTCTTTGCCTTCACGTACTTCAGTTTTGGCCAATACGAATTCTTGTTGTGTGAAAGGAGACGAGGGCAACGAAGAACATTTTATTATTCCGAAAATATTGTTATAGCGACATTTATCTTTTTTTATTAATAATGTACTCTTTTTTAGGACAATTCAAATTATCACAAAATATAATATAATATAGACTTTTTTACATGATCCTCAACCTAATATCAAATACTCGGCATATCTACCTAAAATAGTAATTTGTGCAACAAGTGCATAAAGTAGTCATTTTTTCATGAAAGGAAAATTTGGCAATCCCATGAGTGAAAAAGGCACTTTATACATGTGTTGAGAACATGGAGGGGGAGGTAGAATTTTCAGGAATGTGTTGGAAGTAGTTAGGAGGTAAACATACTAGCTCTACCGCTTCAGGGAGGAGGGAGTGGAAAGGTCCCTTTTTTCGATTCTTGGTTTATAACTCGGAAACGATGCGTCATATGGAAAAAAGTATTCTATACAAAATGAAACATAATTCCTACTAGAATGCCTATATTCATTTTCTTCCAATGTTATAGTTTTCGAGATATTGGCCAGCGAAAATCGATAATTAATAAATAAATCAATTAGGTTGTCTCACATATCTCTATCAAACTGATTTTCGCTGGCGAATATCTCGGAAACTATAACACATAGGAAGAAAATACATATAAGCATTCTTGTAGGAACTTTAATTATGTTTTTTTTCGGCCCTGGAGAAATTATCCGTCAGAAATTAATGTTTTCCCGGAAAGTGACATTAGAGATCGGTAGAAGCTTTTCCGTTCCCTGTTATTCTCGTTGCTATGGAAACGAATTTGTATTAATTGTTGAGATAACTGTCAAATAGATAAATAAACTTAACATTTACGGGTTTTTAAAAGTCAATTCACAACTCATGGAGAATATAGATTCAGATTTCGCAGCGTTATAAGCAGAAATTAAGTTGTATAATAGTGCCGGTCGTAAAAATTTAGTTATTATTATTTGTCGTTGTATTTGTTAGAAAATTCATTAAAAAAATAATACAAAATTGATTTTGTAGGACAGTGTCGGCTGAAAAAAAAAATTGTGCGTTACACGACCGAAAAACAGGTCTCTCCAAGCTTCCAGAACTCACCTGCGGCTCGCCCTGGAATCTGCTTGGGTCGACCTGCAACGTTACAAGACCTCTTTCCGGTCTTGTAACGTAAATTACTATTGATTTGCATCGAATACTTTTTTCCGTACGACGTATCGTTTCCGAGTTATAAAACGCCAGGGCTAGGGGTGAAGACTTTTAGCATGTTTACCTCTTAACTACCCCCAACACATTCCTGAAGATAAAAATTCTCCCCCTCTCCATGTCCTCTACCACTCCTTCGTTGACTGGACTATATACAAAAGAGTGAAATAATGTTCCTTTTTTTAACGCCTTTTACTTACCATAAGCATACGTTTCACGCATTAAAAATTATAAAAATAGCGCAGTTTTTTTAACAGTCGTAGAAAAAGTGTAAATATGTTCCGTAAAAAAAGAACTTAAAGAAATATTTGAAAGAGACCACCCCACTATATCCAGTCAGATTTACTATACTGTTTGGAAAATGACTTGATTCCCACTCAGTGGTTCAGTGCTTGTGCGCTAGGCTTGAGACCACGAGATCCCGGGTTCGAATCTTGGCTAGCGTATGGAGGCTTAGTGACTTTTTAATGTGTTACCGACATGATGACATGGACAGACTGTGGAGTGAGACAACACGGTTAGTCTCTGTCATCTCTACTGAGTTCAAGTCTAAGTTGCGGAAGATGGCACCGTCTCAGAAAATGGTTGTTGTGTAGTTGTCTGTTGTATATGTGCCTTTGTTGAGTGGTGGAATTGCTATGTCTAAATTTCTCCAGGGCTTTAATATAAATAAATTATAACATTCCAGAATTTTACCGTCTCTATCCAAATGAGATTACATTTTTAGACAAGATGTTGCTCCATACCACAGAGATTTGAAACTCAGAAATTTCTGAGGAAAAATGTGCCATATGTTTTGTAGAACGAAATTAGCAGCCTCCATATTTACCCGACTTCAATGTATTGGATTATTCATATTGAAACGTTCTACAAGAAAACGACGAAAATTCAAGGGAGATACAACAAAGAATTGAGCGGGAATAGCCAAGAATTAGTGCTGAACTGATAGGAAGAGCTATTTTATAGTTCAAACACAAATTAGTTGAGAATAATTCACCTATAAAATGAAGATATATAGATTCAGATTTCGAAGCGTCTGACCATGCTATCATCTTGGTAACACATTAAAAACGTCCCTAAGCCTCCATACGCTAGCCAAGATTCGAACCCGGGACCTCGTAGTCTCAAGCCTAGCGCACAAGCACTGAACCACTGAGTGGGAATCAAGTCATTTTCCAAACAGTATGGTAATAAATTAAGTAAGTAAATTAGTGTTAAGTAAATTCAGTTCTGTTTAGTATGCACACATTTATTATTTAGTCATTATATTATATTAGTAATACTATACTCGATTAGGTTAGCCTTTCAGAGAATTTCAATAGGAATACATTTGAATTATTAATTAATTGTTGATATACTTTTAACAAACCACTTACTATGAAGTTTGGTCACCTTAATTTAAGATCTCTATTATCTGAGTATTTTGTGAATTTATTAATAATGAAAAATTTGAGGTATTTGCTGTCTCTGAAACACGGTTAAATGTAAATACTAGAGTAATAAATGTTCATGGCATATCTGATCACTGTTCGACAATTTGTAAATTTAATACAATTAAAGTTAAAAATACCATAAAATTCGTTACTTATAGGGATTTCAATAACTTTGATGAATTTTCTTTCGGAATTTTGACCTTATAGACTGGGATCAAATATATAACTATAACGATGTCAACAATATGATAACTTTTTTAAATACTAACCTCATTCAAGTTTTTGAAAGTAGTACTCCTCTACGAACTGTGCGCACGACAAAACCGCCAGCTCCATGGCTGACACATACTATTCGAGAAATGATAAAGTTACGGGATAAGGCGTACAACCGATAAAAAAAAAAATAGAAGCTCACTGGGAGTATTACAAGACTTTGCGCAATTATAAAAAGCAAGCCATCAAGCGTGAGAAAAAAGGCTATATGGACAGTGCTCTGAGGCAAAAAATACTAAAACAACGTGGAATACACTTCGTAGCCTAAATATAATAAATAATTCAAGGAGTTTTGATTTACCGCCTTCTTTAATTAATGTAAATGCAGTTAATGAATACTTTATAAATACCCCACAAGTTACTAAAAACAACAAAAACTTAGAGAAATATAATAACACCAAAATTAATCCTAACATTAACTTTAAGTTTACTCCTGTTCATAAACATGAAGCTATTAAATTCTTTAATAGTTTAAAAAGTAATGCAGTCGGTTCTGATCTAATGTCTCTAAAAATGTTTAAAATAGTTTAAATTTTTCTAACCGAACACCTAACTTACATTATCAATAGCTGTCTCAGCTCTTCTGCTTTCCCCGAAGCATGGAAATTAGCAAATGTTATTCCTCTTGCCAAGACATTAAATCCAGTGGACATGTCACAGTTAAGACCCATTAGTATATTACCCATGCTATCTAAAGATTATGCATAATCAAATTAGCAAATATATTTTTGAAAACGAAATCATTCCAAGTGTTCAATCGGGGTTTAGAGAATGTCACAGTATGACTACTGAACTCACAATGATTGTAGATGACTTATTACGGGCCTCTACTGAAGGTAAGGCCAGTTGTCTCATACTTTTAGATTACAGCAAAGTATTCGATACTATTGATCCGACCATATTTTGTGATAAGTTAAAGTACTATGGTTTTGATGAAAAATCGGTTACACTACTTCAAAATTACCTCAGTGGGAGATTCCAGAGAGTATCATATAACTAATATTCACAACCTCTATTATTAACCCAAGGGGTACCACAGGGATCCATACTCGGACCCTTGTTCCTTTATTTATATATTTCGGACTTTCACTCTGAAGCATATAACTGCCAAATTAATCATTATGCTGACGACACTTAAGTCTATTTCTCATTCAAACCTGGACAGAATAATATATCTTCCTTAATAAACAGATATTTACAATCCTTAGTCGATATATCAACTGCTCATAATGCGAGTAAATCATCCGTAAATTTTTTTGGTCCTAAAAATAAAAGAGAATCTGCAATGGCTACCATAAACATACACATTAATGGAGAACTTTTGCCCATCAAAACTGAAGTCAAAAACTTAGGACTGTGGATGGACACAGACTTAAGGTTCACTAAACATGTTAATCAATTATGTCAATTTTCATATAATACCCTTAGACAACTTTTTCCCCACAGAGATGTTATGAGTCCAAAATTGAAATTAGAATTGTGCGAATCATTAGTAATTTCCAAGTTGTCGTATTGTGGCAGTGTCTATGGGCCTATTCTGTTAGCCACTGACGCAACAGATTACAGAAAATACAAAATTATTGCTTTAGATTTGCCTTTGGTATCCGCAAGTATGACCGTATAAGTTATAAAATTCATGATATGGAAAAATTAGAAGATCTACGTAAACTCCATCTCCTAAACTTAACTCATAAAATTCTAATAAATAAGAAGCCTCAATATTTACATAAAAAGTTGGTAAGGTTCAAATCTGTACGTAGCTTTCTTACCAGAAATTCCAAACTTCTAGTAATCCCCAAGCATAAAACTGTAACATTTAAACGGTCATTTAGTTATAATTCTTGTAAATTATATAATAGTCTCTCTCCATCAGCATTTTATAATTACTTTTTACAAAACTATAAGAAAAAATTGAAAACTTATTTGTTATCTCAAAGACAGGTATAAAACATTTGATTTGATCTGGCAATGCATATAGGGACAGGATAAGGTTTTTATTTATCTGCAGCCTAAACTCAAGCTAAATATTTTTGTTATGTATATTAAAACTAGGTAATTTTTGCATCCTGAAGTATATTGCTCGTATGTATGTGTATGTATATGTGTGTGCAAATATACGTATACATATATATGTTATAGAGTTATAATATATTATATATGTTATAATATGATAAACTTTGCTTATTGTAATATTTTTGTATGTATCTCGCTGGTTAAGTTGAAAAGCGCCACTTCATCCATTAATGGGTGAGACTTCGCCACTTTATCCATTAATTTATAAATTGCACTAAATATTGTATTTGTGCTATAAAGGATGAATAAAGATGCTTTATTATTATTATTATTGTTATTATTATATAGTGGGGTGGGGTCGTCTTGACTTTTTTGGTCTCTTTCAAATATGAAGGATCTATTCAATACATTTATAAATATTAAAACTCATTTTTACCCCTGATTTGAGATACACTGGTTCCTTTGTTTTCCTAATTAATAGTATCATGAAGTTACTACTATAATTTTGACGTATTTTTAATGCATTTCTAAAATTTAAAGACGATATCTGTAACCACTTTAAGGTCATAAACCTTCAAATAAAACGTTTTCTTCTCTGCCCCACACAGTATAAAAACAAAATATATTCTATATTTACGACATTTCGTATTTTCCTTACCTGCTTGCCAAACTTGTTCACCACCAGCCAGCAACATAGCCCTAATCTTGATAAAAGTATCTCTTATAGTTTCTTTAACAGAATGGGCTTGAGCTTGCGACATTCTCCTTAAATTCCTAACCTCAGCACGCAGATCTTTGGCTTTCTTCTGCAGTCCTCGAAGCTGATTATACATTTCGGGGGTAAGCTGAAGATCCCTGTATATTCTGCTGTCATACTGACCAGGAGACAATGATGCCGGTTTAGGCGGAGGCGCCGGTTTCAAACGATCACGTTCTGGAAAATTAAATTTTTATAAATTAATAAATATAAACCCATGTCAGTTCATATTGTTTGGTTCGTATTGTTTTGTTATGACGTACACTTGATTTAATTGAGCATCTGGTCGGGACACACTGGATGTCGAACTAAACATTAAATAGACCGTGCTCATGTAGTAAATCTAAAGGGTGTTAGGAAAATGACGTTTAATAGCCGATACTAAACGTAAAAATTGAAATAAAAGTTCCTATAAATATGTGAATATGTTTAGGATGGTTACTAATTATTTTGGAAATGCTTGAGGAATTTGGTTCAAGATTTCATAATATGTTTGTTATTTTATTAAAAGATTTTATTTATCTACTGGAATCAAACTAAACATAAAAAAGTGAATATGAAAATGTCTTGCTGCAGCGATTTCATTGTTTTAATTTGTTTTCGTCATACCTCCTTCGTAAGTATACTTTGATTCCATTGTTTTGTCGATCGTAAGTGATGCTTTATATACCAAATACTTGTTGCTATTGGCAACGGGTCGTTATTTTTCATAACGTCCCTAGGGAAATAAAGTAAATTTGAGAAAATGTTTTCTTTTATATAACGAGTATTAAATATTTTAACTTTTTTGGAAGTAAATCCAGACAAGCATTACTTGCTATATCTTTTATATCCAACATTATTGTTCAGAGCTATTATAGTAATATGATTCAATTTATCTTGACAGTAGTTGTCATTTGAATAGAAGCCGCGTCCAAAATTTATTTTATTGACGGTTGCCATGGATGTTCCAAGTATACACCTTTACTGTTTGCTTAGCAAATATGAAACCTGACTCAAATAATTATAGCTTTCCACTAATTTTCTAAAGTTGTTTTCTAGATTAATGATTCATAGGTATGACGAAAAATATAATATGCACCTCGACTCGTACACTGCGATTTTTTGATCTTGAATACTTGCAAACCTACTCAAACCCAAAAAAATGCACTTGGTACATAAATAACTATTTAGGTGTGACAAGGGCAATGACAAATTTTGGAGAATTATTTTATTATTATTAGAAATGCGAGTAGATATGAAGATCCGCAGTACTCAGGCCTATCGGCCCTTTGTACATTCGCGACATTTAGGATCCCCTAGACAAAGACCAGTGCTCTCCACGAAGGAGAGCAGTCCTTTCCAGATTGTAGTAGTTCCTCCGGCTGCAGAAACTGCCTTCAGAAATACCTTGATCGATCCTATTGTGCACAATGGCATAGAATATGAGTAACGGTTTCATCCTCGACACATCAGACAAGTTGGATCATCTTTCAATCACATTGTATGCAAGTGCTTATTCAGAGCACGGTTGTCCAGTTATGAGGCCTATCATCTGTCTCAATCGTTCTCTGTTGAGCCCAAGCAACCACTTTACGGTAAAGTCAGTCGAAGGCCCCTTTATATGAAGCCTCGACTGTGTCATTCCGGGGAATATATATACAGGGTGGTCACAAATTCTTTTTTTAAATGTGACGGAGAACGATAATATTTTAGTCCAATTAAGACGGAAAATGTGGAAAAGTGGTGGCACACATTCCATACTGGAATATGGAATTTCTCAATTTGGACCTCGGAATCGTGATCAGCGACCCAAAAAACTCCCCAGAGCACACTTACGCAGCACAATATTCATATTTAAATTTCCGCCCGAAACCGTGGAATTTTCATAAAAAATGGCACGAATTCCATACTGGAATATGAAATTCCTCAATTTGGATCTCGCATTCGTGATCAGCGGCCCAAAAAACCTCCTAGAGCCCATTTCCGAGGCAAAATATAAAGTTGATAAATTTTTTTAAGACAGCTACTCTTTGGGTCACTAACTTTCTCATCTTCGGAGTTAATGCAGGGATCAATGCTGATGAATATTCCTGGGGGTCTAGGGAACGCGTGAAAAAAGGAATTTTTCAAATCGGTGCTGTTTCAACACTTCTCCACATTTTATACTTTTTTCCGGCTTATTAATTGGACAATTTCGCATGTAGTAAATACAATTGTCAAAGAAGGAAAATATGAAAAAAATATACAGGATGGTCACCCAAAGAAAAAATTAAAAATATGTGACGGAGGACAATAACATTTCACATGCAGTTAACACAACGGTCAAAGTAAAAAAAATATGAAAATTGTACAGGGTGGTTACCTTAAAAAATTAAAGAAAATGTGACGGAAGGCAATAATATTTCGCACGCAGATAATACAACTGTCAAAGAAGAATATGAAAAAATATATATACACCTAAAGAAAAAATTAAAAATATGTGACGGAGGACGATAATATTAACACAACTGTCAAAGTAAAGAAATATGAAAAATGTACAGGGTGACGGATGGCAATAATATTTCGCATGCATGTCTAGGAAGAAGAAGAGTAAATAAAATATAATAAACAGAGAGGAAAGTTTTGGGTAAATACCTTTACTATTTTTTTTCATTTGCTCTCACAATTCGTTTGCTGTTTTTGATTTTATAAAAATTCAGTTCTTTGAATTTGTTTATAACTAAAATTTCGAAAATTATAAACAAACTCTAAAAATAAAAGGTTTAAATTAAGAAAACAGTTTACATGTTAAAACCTATATTTTGAAAAGAGCAATGCGAGTCGATGCATTTAAGCAAAAAACGATTTGTAACTTTGTTTCTACATTTTTGTCTCGTTAACATTTTCAGTAATTCAAGACATAATCATGATTCTTTGGCTAATACCGCATAAAAATGGCCCTCTTGACAATTACCAATTCAATTCAATTCAAAAAGATTTATTAACATTTTAGTTACAAAAAATGCGCCTGCGTTGGAACCCGGTTCAGAACCGGCCACACCACAACGGCACGCAACGCCGTGGTAAATGGGTGGCTGGGTGGGGCAGGTCCAGCCTCGGCTATAACGGTAAGTAAAATGGGTGGAGGTTAGGACTCCTGTTTTAATAAGAAATAAAACGTAAACCTAACAATTTATTGAAAAATAATCATGAACGATTTTAAAATACTTAGAACTATTTAGAAATAAATAGAAAATGGCAAATTTTTGTTTAAGCGCGCACACGCGCACTGTTTTAGGAGGTCGGGTTACTAGTATGGGAAAAACTCAATGAAAAAACCCGTTCGAACAAATGACAACCTTCATCCGATGATCTACGTGCCTTCGGAAAGGTAGGGTGAAGGGGAAGTTATGATTTAAAAGGTTTTGATTTGTAAGAAGTTATTGGGATTTTAAAAAGAACAAAAAGAAACAAAAGAACAAACAGAGAGAATAGGGAAGGGGTTTAAGAGTAAAAGGTGGTGAAATGGAAATTTTGTTATAGGAAAGATTTGGCTAGGGAGGTTGCCGAAAGATAGGCAACGCCTGGTATGGTAATGGGTGTCTTATATCGAAAAGTATGGCATTATACTGTCTGATTCGTGTTATGTCTCGAGTTAGCGGACTGTCGCCCAATTTAAATTGGTAGAATTTTTGGGATGTTTCCCGGACGAAGTCCGCTAGTGGAGTTATGTCGTGACAACGTGCGTAGAGGTCTCTGAGGGAAGTGTACCTACCGGAGTCTGAAATGAGGCGCATAAATCTATGTTCTAAAACTCTAAGTTTCCGCATTGTCGTGGCCGGGATGCTGCACCACACCGGCGCACAGTGGGTCATTTGCAACTTCTAGGTGGACAAAATTCTAGAAATTTTCTAAATGAGCTTAAAATAGTTATTAGAAGACGGGAAAAATAGTTAAAAAATTCTAGGCATTAAGGGGGTGGTTTTTGAGAGATTGAAAAATAAATTTGCTTCTAAAGCCTCGAAACTATGTGACTATAATAATATAATATCTGTGAATATATTAAAAATAGTTAAAAAATTATAAATAGTAAAGGGTTGTTTTTGAGGGGGTTAAAAGATAAATATTATTTTAAAATTCTGAAACTTTGTGGACATGATAATATTAGATCCGTGAATTCGCTGAAAATAATAAATTATAACAATGTTTAGTTTACTTCTGGACAATATTTTCGTTGATTTTTTAAATCGTGTTCCTGCAAAATTTTGTTCACGTCATGTGGGCAATTTTCAACCTCTAGGTGGACAAAATTCTGAAACTTTATAAATTAATATAAAATATTCCTTAGAAAACCAGAAAAATATTGAAAAAACTCTAAGTACAATGGGGTGGTTTTGAAAAGGTTTATAAAATAAATTTCGCTTTAAAATTTTAAAAATTTGTACATATATGATAATATTGTACCTGTGAATACACCTGAAATAGTTAAAAAAATCTAAGGACCAAGGGGTTGCTTTTTGAGGGGGTTGAAAATTAAATAACATTTTAAAATTATGCGAATCAACGAAAAAATATATAGTATTATATAAGTAAAATATAAGGTAGTAAAATAAATGTAAACTTTTAAGGGGTTATTTTTGAGGGACGCGCAGTTAATCGTTAGTGATTAGGCTATGACTATTAAAGGGCATAGCAGGATAAGCATGTGTTAGGTGCCCCCGCACCAATCGGGTCGAAATTTTTAGCACAAGTTGATACTAGTGTTAGATGAAATTTCCCAAAATATTATTTTTGCAAAACGATTTTTATGGGAGTTATGGGGGTAAAAAGAAAAATGGAAAAAACATTTTTTCTCGAGAACGGATAAACCGATTTTCATAAAAAAAATACATGTTATGGCTTTTGATGGTGCAAATGTGGGAAAAAACTATTGAGTCCATTTGTCGAAAAAAAGTGGTGAAAAAATTTTTTCAAATTAAAAAAAAATTTTTTTTTAGGGGATGTTCTAGAGGCACACCCACCATTTTCTTCCAAATAAATGCTTATATGCCCCTTTAAAACATATCCAAGTTTCAAAGCGATCGGAAGGGTACAACATACTCAAAATTGATAATCATTGGTAGACTGCGGGCGGCGCGTAATCTATGTAATGAAGCATTATAAGACGACTTTTTTGTAAATATTTCATGCAAAGACGAGATTACCTTCTCCCCCTCATTTTCGAGGGTGCTGAGCACGATGCGGGAGAAGTTTTTGCCGCAATCCCCTGCAACATTTTTGAAAAATTTTTTAAAAATAATTTTTTTTTTATGGGATGTTCTCGAAGAATGAAGACTAAGAGAAGTCTCATCAATATAGAGGAACCTGATTCGTGAGAGGCAAGAGGACTCACGCAAGAAAGTCAACCCGAATTGTGAGAGGCAAGGGGACTCATAATAACCAAGCACCTCGACTAATGAGAGGCAAGGGAACTTACAATAAACAAGCGCCTCAACTAGTTAGAGGCAAGAAGACTCACAATAAACAGGCACCTTCACCAGTGACAGGCACTGTAACCTCCTCGTAGTGGACTGAAAACTAGTTCTTTCGTAGGCTGACTACAGATGTCATCATTGCAAAATCTTCAGATTTTCAAACTAGATTTTATTTGACCCCACAGTTGACGTCAGAGAATTTTTGCACCACACTTCTTGAAGTTTGATACTGATTTAAATGGTGGGGTTGTAATGGCCGCCAGTGACCGTGGTAGTAAGATGTAGTAAAGAACCACTAGTCTATGTAATAAAGGCAGAAATAGTGTAAATATTTCTTGCGAAGAGATTACCTCCCTCCGTCTGTTTTCGAGGGTGTTGAACACAATGCAAGTGGTAGGAGAAGTTTTTGACCGCCGCAACCTCCTAAAACGGCCACCCCTCTTATGGATCCCTTTATGTTTTCTATACGGGTCTGGGGAGTGATTTATCAACGGGTTATATTTGAAATAACATGGAAGATGGTTATAGAGTAAGTTGAGTTCAGACAGCAGGCCTAGGGGGTTAATTAAACCCTTCCGAGGAGTGGAAAATCATTTTTTATCAAATAATTCGGATTCAAATGCGTTTCCCCGTTTTTGGAGTAGCTGCTCATGGGAAAAATATTCATTTTTAGCTCCAACCCCGCTTCATCTCTCAAACCGTGAGTGAGGGGATGATTTCTGCATATTTGAGGGGGTTGGAGCTAAAAATGAATATTTTTCCCGTGATCAGCGACCCCGAAAATGGCGCATACGCATTTGAACCGAATCATTTGAAAAAAAAAATGCACCCTGGGAAAGGTTTAATCAACCTCCTAGGCGTGCTGTCTGGACTTCACTCACTCTATAACCCTCTTCCATATTATTTCAAGTATAACCCGTCGATAAATCACTCCCCAAATCCGTTTATATAAGAAAACATAAAGGGACCCATAAGAGGGATGGCCGTTTCAGGGGGTTGTGGCGGTTAAAAACTTCTCCCACCACTTGCACCGTGTTCAGCACCCTCCAAAACGAGGGGGGGAAGGCAATCTCGTCTTTGCACGAAATATTTACAAAAATGTCGTCTTATAATGCTTCATTACATAGACTACGCACCGCCCGCAGTCTGCCAATGATTATCAATTTTGAGTATGTTGTACCCTTCCGATCGCTTTGAAAATTGCCTATGTTTTAAAGGAGTATATAAGCATTTATGTGGAAGAAAATGGTGGGTGTGCCTCTAGAACATCCCCTAAAAATAATTTTTTTTTTATTTTGAAAAAATTTTTCCACCACTTTTTTTCGACAAATGGACTCAATAATTTTTTCCCACATTTACACCATCAAAAGCCATAATATATATATTTTTTTTATGAAAATCGGTTTATCCGTTTTCGAGAAAAAATTTTTTTTCTATTTTTCTTTTTACCCCCATAACTCCCGTAAAAATGGTTTTCCAAAAATAATATTTTGGGAAATTTCATCTAACACTACTATCAACTTGTGCTAAAAATTTCGACCCGATTGGTGTGGGGGCACCTAACACATGCTTATCCTGCTATGCCCTTTATGAAATAGTCTCGGAAATAGTGATCTAGGAAATAGTGAAAATAAAACTTCACTTAAAGTACTTCATTTACTGACCAATATACGTATAACTAAGTAAAAAACTCTTAATCACTATCAGATAAATCGCTTTCTGATTCAGATGAGTCTTCTGCAGTATATATATCATCCTCATATTCCGTATCATTGTCGTCGATATCCAATTCTTCTACCTGAGGAGGCATTGGAACCTTTTAAAACGTTTATGACATCAGCTGGAAATTGGTCAATACTTTTACGGGTTGCTTCTCTAAGACTACATCTGGATCTGATGTAATCAGCAGCATCGACAGTAAGTCTGTATTTGTGGCAACACGGGAATTCTTTCGTGTATGACGTTCCCTAAAACGACGACAATCTCTATTTCGTGCCTCTTGGGCCTCCTCAGAAAGTTGTCTAATGGGCAGGAGACTCGACTTTATAATTTCACTGCTATGAATATTATATGAATAAGATGAACAGATTCCACATAATACGCTAAGGCTTCGAATAAGGTTAGCTGCATCCCTTTTACCCGATGAACGCATAGCTACTTCTAATGCTACAGCCAATTCGTCTGTGCTCTTTGACTCTACCAAATTTTGAACGCGTCTCTTCTTTGTCTTGAAAGACGATTTCTCAAATTCCACTCTGGGTCTCCCTGCTGCGGTCCATCCTTCCCTCGATGTACCGGGTTGTGGTTCCATAGTATCAAAGGCGAAATTGATATTTTCTCCCTGTAACCATTCTTGATTTTTTTTAAGAAATCTTCCAATTTTTTGCCGCTTTTATCTCAACGAGTGCTTAATATTAAGGAATATAGTTTAATTTTGTTTTTATATCACTCTCACATTCTTTAGTGATGTTTCTAATTTGGAATTTATTAATGATATGGTCATAAAGAAAAGTCAATCGGCCACTTTTTGGACAACTTCTCCAATGTTCAAAAAATTCCACCCTCGAAATGTTATCTGAAAAAAATTTTTTTTATATACTTCCGAACATTTCCGAAATTATTGTTTCGCATTTCTTAAATCTACATTAGTTAGTGAATAACATATTAAAAAATTAGACTGGTACTATCTGGTACTCATAAGTAGAATGTCCAATAAACTTTGGAGAGTCAATATTTTTTTAGTGTAAAACATTCACACATTATATATCAAATATAACATTCAAGAATACATCAAAACGAGATAATTTATATGGCGTAAATTAGTACATACCTTCATATAACATATCCATAATATCTCACTTTAACACAGTACAGCACGTTAATACAAGTCTTATTGCTAGAACAGACACATTTAAACTAATGTTATACGATGAATTCGTTTATCACGACGACTGACTTTGGGTACGTACCACTTTTCGTAGAATCAAATTAGGACTACGTAGTAATCTATTTCGTGTTACCTTGTTATTTGTCTATAACAAGAAATAAAGAAATTCTGCTATTTTTTTCATGAATTTTGTCCACCTAGATGTTGCAAATGACCCACTGTGCGGCGCCGCGTATGTGATGGCCTGACAAATTCCCGTAAACCAACTAGACCGTTTTAGAGAAAAAAACGATTTAAAGAAAATATTGCTTAGCACTGAAATTTTTGAATTTTGGAAGCAGTTTTATTATATGTTAATAAAAATGGTGGGGTACATGTCGCTGAGGTATCTCAACATGACAGATAATCAGTAAAATCCTGTACTTCATCTTCAGAAGGCCCTAGGAAGCATTTTCACATGTTTACAGGAACTTTCTTTTACTTTTTTTGAACGCAAAGTCAGCTAAAAGGTTATTAACAATGTATCAATAAATAAATAAATAAATAAATAAATAAATAAATAGACTTTACGTGACCCAATTCTTACGTAGAATCCTGAGAAAATGTTTTTCACATTTTCGTATGAGGGAAAAATCCCTCCTTGAAAGTAGTGAAAAGATGACGAAACTTCAAAATTTCGGACAATTTTGATCGCACGGCAATAAGACAAACATTTTGAACGTTTTCTTACAAGCCTTAAGAATCTTTTAAAAGTTTTTTTACTGAAAACAATATTTTTTGAGACATTTGCAACAAACTTCCTTTTATTCTATACAGGGTGATCTACCATGACATGCGGAAAGTTTATCAGTAGGTTGTCCTCACCGAAAGGAGTTAAAAAAATGAAAAAAAATATGACCAAAAAATTATCTTATTTTTTTGTAGAAATGCGCTGCCAATGACGTTAACCAATCTGACGTAACGCGTCACTTCCCCTCTCTCTTTATTAGACTTGGGATTGACAGCAAAGCTGAAGAGGGTAGAAGTGACTTTTTGGTTTTAATCAAATCACACTACAAAAATGGCAAAATACGTCGAAAAGACATTGACCCTATGCTAGTGAAGTCTACAACAACAAGTAGATGTAGGAGATATTTACTCGATAACACAAAAACACCAAACTTTGGCGTCATTTTGTACCTGCCGATGTCCTGATTGTTCCACCGAAAGCAAAAAATGCGACACTTTGACCGCACGCGCCAGTTTAACTTTTTATGCCAATTAAGGAAATGTAAACATCTCCGAATATGTTCATTTCAAAGTAAGTTCATTACTTTATACTGACCAAGTTTTAACGCGTTTTAATATAGTGAATTACCTCGGATCACTCTATATTTTGCAGGGGCTTTCCCACATTGAAGACTAGTACACCATTTTATTTTCCGCATATCATGGTAAATTGTAAAATACAAAGCAATATATGATTATCCAAGACTCGTCGATTTCTTGAAGAGTAAGTACTTCAAGACGTATGTGTCCTACCTATCTCAAAGAGAAATAATTCTGGAAACGAACTAAAGGATCAAGTTGAGACAAGTAAATAGTGGCGTTCCTCAGGGATCCGTGCTGGGCCCGACCCTTTGGAACGTCCTATACGACGATTTCTTAGAGATGGAACAACCTGATGGGGCAAATAGACGCTGACGATGTAGCCTTGGTCGTTGTAGCGAGAACCGAAGTGATTCTTATGAACACTGCCCTTCAGCGAGTTACAAACTGGAAGAAAGGACGACAGTTCCAGTTGGCACCTGAAAAAACTGAAGCAGTCCTTCTCATGAAGAAAAGAAAGATGATAGAAGTAAATTTCGTCATCCAGGATACAATAGTCACCTCAAACGAAGCGCTGAAATATCTAGGAGTGTGGCAAGATACAAAGCTCACCTTTGCCGAACACATAAACGGAACCGTACAAAAAACAGAAAGAATTACAACAGCCCTATCGTGCCTAATGCCAAATATGGGAGGACCCAGGGCATCTAAAAGGAAACTGTTAACCAGCGTGGTTCACTCGCGAATATTGTATAGTGCCCCTGTGTGGCATAGGGTAACGCAAAATAAAAAGCTCACGCGAAAACTATCCAGAATATAGCGGCTTGTGCCTATATGGATATGCAGTGCCTACAAGATAGTATCAACTGAAGGGGTGGAGGTCATAGCAGGCATCCCTCTCATAGACCTTCTGATCCAGAAAAGGGTGGAAACATACAACGGAGAACTGAAGAGCACCACTAAAATAAATCCCATGTTTAGGTAGCAGGAAAACTGGATAAACGGACGCTGGGCCTGGCGCCTAATAACAAATATCCAAAGGTGGATCGAGAGACCATACGGTGAAGTCGACTATTTTCTCACCCAAGCATTGTCCGGACACGGATGTTTTAGAAAATACCTGCACGGCTGAGGGAAAATAGAATCGGAAGCGTGCTCCTATTGTGGACATAGATGACGTCGAGCATACACTGTTCGCATGTCCTAGGTGGGAGAAGATCAGAAATAACTTCTGTGCGGAAACACGAAGACCCTCCAACGCCGCCGACATGATGGAAAACCTGACAGCATCCAAAGAAACCTAGAAGATTGCATGTAAGGGAGTACGGCACATAATAGAAACCAAAGAAAGGGAAAGCCGATAGCTGAAAGATTAAGGAAGAAAGTATTTGGACAGCCCCCACATTGAAGTAAGCGCACTTTTCTAAATTCACCGGTGGACGTACCGGTAGATAAAATACGAAGCTGATTGGCTATATTTTCAAAACAGCCAATCATATAATGTTATTGCTTACCGGTGCGATCCACCGGTGAATTTAGAAATCTGCCCTAATGCGAGAGCGGATTCTGATGTGAGGAGCGTGATGAAGGGGGAGGTGTTTTAGTCGGTAGGAATCCGACACTCCGTCTTATGCAAGATTTCCCCTCCTCCTAAAAAAAAAGTACTTCAAGACGTGCGTGTCTGAAAATAAAGTCCGTTACAAATTCTCTTCATATAAGTATTTTACCGTATTATATAAGGAATATTCAGGTGAAGTTTTTCTCTTATTTTATCCATTTTTATTAATCTCTTTATGAAACTTAAAAAACAACTCTGAAATTTTAAGGATTAAATCTAATGTGCTATGTTATATATGTAAAACTTTAAACTTGGGAATTATCCTTCAGAACCTATACATCTAAGGATTTGACATACAAAATTTTAATTTATTACGACATAGTATTCCGGAGTAAAACTAACTTTTAAAATATAACTGAATTCTGATACATAAAATTATCCACATAAGTATTAGCTGTTCGAGATTAATGATTTATCTATAAAGTTCATTTTATATAATTTTCAAATAAATCATATTAAAATAACTTTCAAATCAAGGCGTGTCGGGAATATTTTTCTTCATTTAAATGAACAAAATGAAAGGCTGGGCTCTGGTGAAATCGATATTTGCGAATTACCACGGACAATGGTGCTTTGATGTGTTCAGCCAGTATGTTGTTAATGTTTTTTTAATAAAAGGGTTTTTACGGTAAGTACATACATTGTACAGTTAACTGAAATGAACACATTTTTCATTAAACATAATTAATTTATTTAGGGTGATATTTAATCCACCTCACTGATTAAACAGACTGTGCTTTCATTTAGATTTAAAGTAATATTTGCTTAACATTTATTCGTGCCAAAGCAGAGGTACAATTTTATAATGCATAAAATAATATTATGCTACCTAGACCGCGTATTAAATTTTATATTATAAAACGTGTTATAAAATGTACGGACCAATAATGATATAGTAAATTACACAATGAATAAAAACAGAAATTGTTATATTTTACCGTTTTCCTTACTGGAATCTATCACGTGTATTTGCTTCTCAGACAATGTCCAGAAATCTACAAAATGATACAATTACCCAGTATTATACTGAAAAAACCTCTATGCCTGCAACTTTTACGTCAAAACTAGGGAGAGTTTTTTGGCAAATGATATATAAGGACAAAAATATAAAAATAATGTAATTTGCTGATGTTTCGGAAATCGTAGGGGCGTAACTACGGGCCCCGCCTGGGGGTCCCAAGCAATCCTTGCAAATATTTCTTTCGCTCGAGTAAAAATGTAAACAATTATATAAGTAGATAATATAGAGATCATGAAATAGTAATACGTAACACGACGAATTGCTTTGACTGGCAATATATCATATGTTCAAAGGCGCTGAAGAAATTGTTGGAATAAATGTTATGTAATATGTTGCACCCCTTAAAATTTAAGGTTATGTTACTAAAAAGTAGGCAGACTTCAACAGATCGAATGTCTGAATGAATGTAGTGTATTTGCACCTACTCGAAAAAGAACCTACCAGAAGATTCCAAAGTAACATCTGGAATTATCGAGAGAATGGTGGCGTCATCACAGAACAATCGAGATCTGTTATTTTTAGGTATAAAAGACCGATCGCATTCCCGGCGAGTAGTTCAGAAAGTTCAGAAAATATAGAAAGTGAGGTTAAGAGTTTAATGATAAACAAAGTAATAAACATTGTGATTTTAGTCAGTAAAGTGTATTTAAATTAATAATAGTATTGTGAAGTATCCAGTAAATATTTAATAAAGTGTGTTAGTGGACGTCTCTTGTTATAATTTTTGGAACCCACGGAATTTGCGAGGGTGGTTTCCTAAGGGTGGAAACACGTTACAATTGGTGTCAGAAAGCGGAATTTTATGACAAGAGGAGCTTTGAAGTTGTGCTGGAGTGTTCGAGAAGTATTCTCGCGGTTTAGTGCTAACACAGGACTAATTTACTGGACATTGTTCAAGGGTTATTTGTGGACAGAAAAATAGTGTTAAGTATTAAACCCTTTAAACTGAGTAGTGATAGAGACACTGAAAAAGACTAATTTTTTTGTGTTAGTGCGTGGAAATTACTAGAACTTTTCTATTTGGACATTAGTGGAGATTAGTAAATTCTCTAAACTGGATAGTAACAAAAGACTCTGAATAAGACTTTTTCGTGCTATTTCGAGATTTGTCTGGAAAGTTCCATTACCGATATTGACGTGACAGTTAAATTTATTTTATTTTAACATAATCTTATGCCTATAAAAACTAGAAGTATGGCATCCGATAAACAAATACAGGACTTATTCGAACAATTCCAAAAAATGATGGCGCAGCAACGGCAGGAAGACAAAGAAGAAAGGAACGAATTAAAGAAAATGATGGAAGATCAGGAAATAAGACGTCAGAAAGAAAAAGAGGATGAAGAAATAAGACGTCAGAAAGAAAAAGAGGATGAAGAAAGAAGACGTCAGAAAGAAAAAGAGGATGAAGAAACAAAACGTCAGAAAGAAAAAGAGGATGAAGAAAGAAGACGTCAAGAAGAGAAAGACGAATTGAGACAAATTATGGAAGACCTGAAGATACGACAGCAAGAGGAGAAAGAAGAACAAGAAAGACGACATCAAGAGGAAAAACAGGAGCAAGAAAGACGCCAGGAAGAATTAAGGAAAATTCTAAATGAACAAATCAAAATACAACAGGACGCTATAATTTCTGCCAATGAAGTACTAAAATGTGAAGTCAAAGAAGAGATAAACAAGGTCGAAGGTAAAGTAGGAGTAGTCGAGACAGAAGTCAGTCAAGTAAAAGGAGAAGTAACCGAAGTTAAAGAGAAAGTAAACAAGTTCGAAGAAGAAGTCAAAGGAGAAATAGACCGGCTTAAACGACAGTTGAGAGATAGAGGAAGCCAGCAAGTGGTATCATCAGGACAGCGACTAAAACCTCCTTCTTTTGGTGGCCAAAGTTCCTGGACGACGTACAAGAGGCAGTTTGAGGCAGCAGCGTGTGCGAACAATTGGGATAATGAGGAAAAGGCCATGGCATTAGTTCTAGCACTAAGGGGCCAAGCTTCAGAGTTACTCCAAACCATCCCAGTTGAGAAACAAAGGGACTTTAAAGCCTTGGAAGCTGCTTTAGACTTGAGGTATGGCGATCAACACCTTGCCCAATTATACCAGGCTCAGCTGAAATCCCGGATGCAAAAAGCTGGGGAAAGTTTACAAGAATTTGAAGCTGCGATAGAGAGACTGGCATACCTGGCGTATCCGAGTGCACCTAAAGAATTCCAGGAACAATTAGCCGTGGGGGCCTTTTTAGATGGTATAAGGGACGAAGAGGTCAGGCGAGTTCTGAGGCTGACGAGACACCAAAGTAGTAGCGAAGCTTTGGTGCGTGCACTCGAAGTAGAAGCCGCTTACAGGGATACGCCAAGGTCGAGAGTGCGAGCTGTGACTCTCGAAGAATCACAACCAGAAATGAACCAGAACCCCATGTTGACAGAAATACAGAAAATGTTCACCAAATTATATGATAAATTGGATGGCTTCGGGAAGCAAGAAAAACAACAAAATAGAGGAAAGCCGAGCGGAGGTATTAAATGTTTCAACTGCGGCAAGGTGGGACATATGAAACGAGACTGTCGACAGCAGAACTCGGAGAGTCGAGTAAATGCTGTGAATGTTGAAGAGAAGCAGGAAAACTAAAGATAGCCAGCACCAAGGGGGCTGTGCTGGCTAGGGAATGCGGTGCCCCCAGAGAAATAAAGATTTCCCAGCTCCAAAGAATTCCAAGCAGTCTGTTGTTGCAAGGATATGTGAATGGACGAAAATGCGTGTTTACTATTGACACCGGTGCTACGTCATCAATAGTGCGGCCAGGGTTTATATCAGGCTTGCAGATTGACAAGAAGCAAAATGGAGTAATCATTCGAACAGCCACGGGGGACAGGGCTGCGGTCCATGGAGAGGTCAACTTGGAACTGCAGGTTGGACGGTTGAGGTTCAATTACAAGGTCATTGTGGCTGACATTATGGATGATTTCATTTTGGGTCTGGACATCATGGGAGAGCAGGGATTCATTGTTGACGTAGGGGAGCGAGTCTTAAAAATTGGAAATGAGGAATTTATTCTGGCAACCGCAGACGACCAATTCCGTAAAGCAAGGTTGTTAACAACACAGACGATTAAGATTCCTGCTCATTCGGAACAAATGATCGATGCTGCCTTAGAAGGAAATCCTGGAGGGTACCGTGTTGGCCTAGTTGAAGATGACGAATCGATTAAGTCCCTACCCAATATTATTGTGGCGAGAACTTTAACCCGGACTACAGACAAAATCCCAATTAGAGTCGTTAATTTAAATTCCCACTCAGTGACAATTAAGGAAGGCAAACCAATTGGCTCCTATGAACCGGTCACATGGGTAGCGAGGTGCGAGGAACAAACAGAGGGAAGTTCGTCTACGAAAATAGACCAGGAAGTTTTGACCTTGCTGAGTACCCAGTTGGAGCATTTATCTGAGGATGAACGAAGGGAGGCAATCAAGTTTCTAGAAAAGGAAAGTTCAGTATTTGCCAAGAATACAGAGGCCCTTACAAAAACAGACATAGTCCAGCATCGGATAAATACTGGCAACTCACCAGCTATTCGACAACCACCTAGGAGGCTTCCATTAGCGAAACAAGAGGATGCCTCGGAAATGATAAACAAGATGCTGCAAGATGGAGTCATTGAGGAGTCAACGAGTCCCTGGTCATCGCCAGTCGTTTTGATTGCCAAGAAGGACGGAACATTAAGATTTTGTGTCGATTATCGAAAATTAAATGATGTCACGAAGAAAGACAGTTACCCATTACCACGAATTGACGACACGTTAAGCATGTTGGCAGGCTCACGATGGTTTTCTACGTTAGACCTTAGGAGTGGATACTGGCAAGTGGGGCTTCATCCTGATGATAAGGAGAAGACAGCGTTTTCAGCAGGCAGTGGTCTTTATCAATTTACTGTGATGCCTTTTGGACTTTGCAATGCGCCAGCTACCTTTGAAAGATTGATGGAATTCGTACTGCGAGGGCTAACCTGGAGGACGTGCCTGGTTTACCTTGACGACGTGCTTGTTATGGGACAGGATTTTACAGAACATTTGAAAAATCTTCAAGAAGTATTTGGGCGAGTCAGGAATGCCCATCTGAAGTTGAACCCGAAGAAGTGCCTGCTATTCCAGAAAGAAGTCAAATTTCTTGGTCACGTGGTGTCTTCGGATGGAATACAAACAGACCCCGACAAAATTTCTGCTGTACGAGATTGGCCAAGACCATCTAACGTTCATGAAGTACGGAGCTTCCTTGGCCTCTGCACTTATTATAGGCGCTTTGTGGAAGGGTTTGCAGAAATTGCGAAGCCATTACACCGGCTGACAGAAGAGAAAGTGCAGTACCAATGGACACCGGAATGTGAAACAGCATGGAGAAAATTGAAGGCAGCTCTATGCACTGGTCCTGTGCTAGCGTACCCACAACGGGAAGGACTTTTTATTTTAGACACGGATGCCAGCAATTCTTCGGTCGGTTGTGTACTGTCTCAAATCCAGAATGGGCAGGAAAGAGTGATCGAGTACTTCAGCAAGGTGCTGTCCAAACCGGAAAGAAACTATTGTGTAACCCGGAAAGAGTTGCTGGCCATCGTTAAATCAGTGGACCATTTTCATAAATATCTTTATGGACGACATTTCAAGATTCGGACCGACCATGCTGCATTAAAATGGCTGTTGCAGTTGAAAACCCCTGAAGGTCAACTGGCTCGTTGGATAGAACGGTTGCAACAGTATGATTTCAAAATAGAACATCGACCTGGAAGATCTCATAAGAACGCAGACGCTTTATCTACAAGACCATGCAAGGAAGATTGCAAGCACTGCCGCCACGTTGAGAAATTGCAGGGTACGGTGGCCATCAACACTATTAAAATAGAGGTTCCGGATGATTGGACAACTGAAGCCCTTAGACAAGAACAACTGAATGACACAGAGATTGGGGTTATATTGAGAGCAAAAGAGAAAGGAATTCGACCAGCGTGGAAGGATGTTTCGGACAAGGCAGTTGGATTGAAGGCTTTGTGGGCCCAATGGGATTCACTCAAAGTTATGAACGGGCTGCTAAAGAGAGCTTGGGAAAGCCCGGATGGCAAGGAAGTTGTTATGCGTCTAGTGATTCCCAGGTGTCGAGTACCGAAAGTACTTCAGGAAGTGCATAATGGAGCATCCGGTGGACACTTCGGCGTTAATAAGACCCTGAATAAAGTACGAGAACGATTTTATTGGGTAAATAGTCGTCAGGATGTGGAAGCTTGGTGTCGCAATTGCAAAATTTGTGCAGCAAGTAAGGGACCGCAGACTAGAAGTAGGGGTGCAATGAAACAATATAACGTCGGAGCTCCTTTCGAGAGGATTGCGATCGATATAGCCGGCCCATTCCCAGTAACCAAGGACGGTAACAAGTATATACTGGTTGCCATGGACTATTTTAGTAAGTGGCCAGAGGCCTATGCAATTCCAAACCAAGAAGCAGTCACTGTTGCCAAAGTCTTGGTAGATAATTTGATATGTCGGTTTGGTGTACCCCTGGAGCTGCACTCAGATCAAGGGAGGAACTTTGAGTCAGGGGTGTTTCAGCAAATCTGCAAGTTATTGGGGATACACAAAACACGGACAACAGCCCTTCACCCGCAATCAGATGGAATGGTGGAACGACATAACAAGACCATGAAAGAACATCTCTCTAAAGTGGTTCATAAGAATCAACGTGATTGGGATCTCCACATACCGTTCTTCCTCATGGCATACAGAGCTGCTATCCACGAGTCTACGAAACAAACACCAGCCCGTGTAGTATTTGGACATGAGATCAGACTGCCATGTGATTTGATTTTCGGAACACCAGGCGGAGAACAGCTTCCTGTGAACAGCTATGTGGATGAAATGAGTGAACGGCTAAGAAATGTTCATGAGCTGGTTAGAGACCAAATCACCATAGCCAGTGACCGAATGAAGGCTCGATACGACCGTAAGGGTAGTTCAGAAGGGTTCAAGGCAGGAGATCTGGTTTGGCTGTATAACCCACAGCGAAAGAAAGGGAAGTCACCGAAACTTCAACCTCCTTGGGAAGGACCGTATACTGTTATTACCCGAATTAATGATGTCGTCTATCGTATTCAACGAAACAAAAAGTCCAAGATGAAGATCGTACACTTGGATAGACTGGCGAAGTATGTGAAAGAGGCTGAATTGCCTGACCGGGACGTTCAGGCTTAAGGAGGGGGCAGTGTAATATGTTGCACCCCTTAAAATTTAAGGTTATGTTACTAAAAAGTAGGCAGACTTCAACAGATCGAATGTCTGAATGAATGTAGTGTATTTGCACCTACTCGAAAAAGAACCTACCAGAAGATTCCAAAGTAACATCTGGAATTATCGAGAGAATGGTGGCGTCATCACAGAACAATCGAGATCTGTTATTTTTAGGTATAAAAGACCGATCGCATTCCCGGCGAGTAGTTCAGAAAGTTCAGAAAATATAGAAAGTGAGGTTAAGAGTTTAATGATAAACAAAGTAATAAACATTGTGATTTTAGTCAGTAAAGTGTATTTAAATTAATAATAGTATTGTGAAGTATCCAGTAAATATTTAATAAAGTGTGTTAGTGGACGTCTCTTGTTATAATTTTTGGAACCCACGGAATTTGCGAGGGTGGTTTCCTAAGGGTGGAAACACGTTACAGTTATTTTTTAAAGTCGTGGACATTGTAATTCAGCAACTAAATTTAATGTTTGAAAGCATGTCCGAAGTTTGCAATTGAGCAATTTTGGGCTCCAAACATTACATAAACTAAATGAAATTGGAAATTATCAAAAACGGTGATAAACTTTCGGAGAGTAGTAAGTTGCCAATACCAATTGTCAAATTGTCGTATATACTTGTTAAATTTGGTAACTTCTACTGAAATATGCTCTTCGAAAGTACTAAGGCTAACGCGGCGTAACTTACTCAGATGTAAGCTCATCTACCTTTACCGAAGGTTAATTTCACATTTTTCTTGACTCCGGTCCCAAAAGCAATGGCATTATTGGCCATTGAAACTGAGGAAATTTAAAAAAAAAGATAATGTTTCAGGTGAGGGAGACCCTCAAAAAATCTTACGGGAGAGCCTCCAATCTAAAGTTACGCTGCTGGGTAACCGAATCGATTCTTCCATTTTTCGGTCCGTGTTGATTTTTGGAATATTCGCGAAAGAATGAGCAAGAAATCACGTTCATCAGAATTTCAACAAATGAGACATTGTGATAAACCGATAATTTACGCCATTTTCTCAAGACGGTGGTCCTTTCACAGTGTACGCTTTGTTCATTCTTGTTTAAAAGAGATAACACAGCACCATCATAAAACAGTTTTTCTTGTCCTTAGCTAATTTGAGTCTATATGACTGAACCATAACTACTTTATGTAAAATGGCTGAGGCCTTTACTGAGACTATAAAAGCATAAAAATATTGGAATAAATCAACATGATAGCAAAATGGCAATGAAATAAAACAACTTACCCTGTGATGAGGTCCTAGGGAGAGTAGAAGACTTTATGGCAGGTTTTGCTGGTTTAGTGTCCGCTGAGGAAAGCAAAAATTCCAAAAACAAAGTTAGTTCAAAATCACACACATGCAGGAAAACGTTGATGCATCAATCAATAAATTAAATAGAATTAATGTCGAATTAAACTATAAGTCATGGTTATGAATTAAATAATCAAGTGTTGACCAATTTTGATACAAACATTTATTTAAATGTTGTTCTATCTCTCGAAGGCCGGATATTTATATTTTGGAAAAAATAATAATATACACCAAGCAATAGTTATTAAGGTTCAATGAGGAGATCTGTAAGTTTAAAGGCGCAGTAGAACAGCGGACTAAAGCGCGATGTGTAGCGATCACGCGTAGTCACACTATCTATTGTGTACTGAGTTCGATCTCCGGTTCCGACACCGGCAATGTCGGTCGGTGATGAATGTTGTCTGCGTTTTTTCAAATGTGTAACCCCTTCCGGACAGTCTTGGCTTTGAACTTGGGGACTTATCTAATTGTTTGTGGTGTGTGTTATGCAAAAAAACCTTACTGTATTGAGTACCTTCGGATATTCAGCCGTTCCACACCATTGTATAATTGTCTGTAGGACAAATGTTTGGCTAGTTTCGATATTTAATGATTACGCTAGAACTGAATCGAGATTTGTATTTAGAAAATAGAGATTAGGTAATGTGCAAAATTCTAGAAGATAAATATAGTGGCTAAAGCATTTCGTGAAGAGGAAATTGACCATTTGTGTAGCATTTTCATGAACAGTCACACAATATTGCTAAATATGAAGCACTGAAAATTAAGGCAAATCTTGATCCCATTGAGCGATATCAAGCACTTGAAACTGAGACAGATCTCAATTCCATTGAGCCAAAAAGTTTCAAAGATTAGAACTGAAAACTCTTCAATAGGTCTAGAGCCATTCGCCACAATATTGAAGATGGTTATCACGTCGTCCTCCCATAGAAGGTTGAGATAATTTAGGATTTAATTTTTTGTTTGCGTATTTATTTGGAGCCATATTCCTAGGAACCAGCCGGGCAATTATCTTTACGTACTCCTACTCATTTCATACGATACACTTTAATGAAAATATGATAATCATCACTCAATAGCTCTAGATCACCTGGATCAGATGGATTACAGCAATATTCTTAATATTTTGTGCGAGCTTAATTTACAACCATTTTTCTTTATTTTTCTAAATTCCATCAATACATCTATCCTGTCTGGCTTGAAGTTTCGCTTGATGATTTTTAAAAAAGGAAATAAATCGTGTGCAGAAATTTATAGGCAAAACAGTATAACATAAATCTCACTGAAAATAATAGATAGAATAATTGTGCAGTCATATTTATTGTTAAATAATATAATTCCTGAACAACAACGTGGATATTTCCCGCATGATAAATAACTATTAATTTATTACATTGTTTAAACGATTGGATTCAAGTTTGTGACAATAAAGAAACAATAGATACCAATATACTTAGACTTTGCCAAAATCCCTAAGGATGGCTTATTGACATTTAGACTGAAAATTGACGCAACTCACCCATCCTACTAGTGGTGTTCCGCAGGGACCAGCCCTGGGTCCCATTCTATTTGTGCTGTATGTGTCCGATTACTAACATTATAAAACGTCATAGAAGGCGAAAGATACCAAAATTTATTGTAACCTAATCATAAAACAGTCTGCAGCCTGATTTGCACCAAATTTTGATTCGGTGTCAAAATTGACTCATCTAAATAGGAAGACACAATCTCAAATTCATGTACAAAATAAATAATATCTTATATCTTGATCAACGATATTTTTTCTTCCTTTCAATCATGTAAAAATAGTTTGCTGCATTAAAAAAGTATTTAACAATCCCCCACTAGAAACTTCAAGTGCTTTATGTAAAACTAATGTCAGACATATTCTTGAGTTCGGATCCTCTATTTGGTGTGTAACAGACGTAATAGAAAGTGCTAAGCATCTATGCCATCCAGAGAGGCCTTCTTCTCTTGATAGGCTCAGTATATTCGGCTTAAGTTCTTCTATGGATAGATTAACGTGAGATGATCTCGTAATCACCTACAAAATAAAACGACACATTTTTCTTGGATATGGAAGAACGTCCCTTGGACATGAAAGGACTTTGTCCATTAAACAATGATAATAGACGTATAGGCCATAAACTCAAATAAAATGAATCTTATCGCATCAGACCTCATCAGCAACCGAATCTTCGGCATCGAAAGTCATCATCATCTAGCGAAGTTATTAATGCTCCATTAACTATCTTAAAACTAGACTTAATAATTACTTCTTCAGTTCATGACTTTCTTTCTCAGCATCTCTGATGGACTACTACATAAATTCAAAACAAAAAATGTCCTATGAAAGATAACACAGCCCCACAAAAGTTTTTGAGCTGGATGACTGACGATAGTATTCCTATGTGTTTTTCGACGCTGAATCCGAACCGAGGTCAAAAAAATTCGTATACCCCCAAACTTTTGCGCTACAGCCAAAAACAACCCCGAAAATAGGATAAAACCGTCCCATACATCAGGATTCAAGGGATGGATGTAAATGAATGCTGAAAAACATGGGAAGGGAAAATGTTTTATATTCAGCAGTAACTTACTTGAATATTGACTGGAAAACTACCCTTATAATATGTTGAAAACTCCCCCTGTACAAGCATAGAGTATATAAATGCCAATAAATCGCGAGAAATGTTAAAGTTTTTATAGTTTAGAATACAGTACATGAATCTTAAGCGTGTCTCAAAACCACCCATATAACAGGGTGGAAATCACCCTTATATGAAAATAGACTGCGTGAATACCAATAGATTTGTGGGAAATGGCGGAGTTTTCGATGTTTTAATTCCAGAATAGAATCTTGGGTGACCCTGTTCTGCCTTATTCTTATTCGGTACAAAAACTACCCCTATAATAGGGTGGAAACCTTCCTTATTACAGAATAAAGCACACATGCCAATAAATCACGGGAAATAACTTTTTTATAGTTTAAGTACAGAACATGAATCTGGAGTGACTCCCAGGGTACCTCGCTTACTCGTGACCCAGATTCTTCTATAAAGAATAGATTGCATGAATACCAATAAATCGTGGGAAATGTTGGAGTTTTCATTGTTTCAGTTCCAGAATAGATTCTTGAGTGACATTGATCTACCCTATTCTCACTTGGTACCCAAAATCATCCCTAAAAAACTACCCCTACATAATAAAATGTACATATGCCAGTTTTTCCATTTTTCTTCTCAGAATATCTTTTCTTCTCATTTTCAAATGATCTCCTCACTGGCTCTCTTTTATGCTCTTCGTGCGTGCCTCTTTTCATAGACCAACAGTAGTCGGTCATCATATGGACATCCCACCTTCCTTGACACCGCTTCTCCATCTCCGAAATATCCTGGTGAAAGCATTCGCTTTGCTCTTCATTGTATTCACCCAAATTTTCTGGATGGCGGACAACTGTTGGTCCATAAAAAGAGACACACACGAAGAACACAATAGGGAGCCATTGAGAAGATCATTTGAAAATAAGAAAAAAGTATTCTAAGAAAAAAAGATTAAAAAAATGTTCATATTCTTCGGTCAAGCTGGATTAACCTTTTCGTGCAATAAATGCAGCTTGCCTGAAGAATATGAACATTTTTTTAATCTTTTTTTCCTAGAATACCTTTTTTCTTATTTTCAAATAATTTTCTCATTAGCTCCCTATTGTGTTCTTCGTGTGTGTCTCTTTTTATGGACCAACAGTTGTCCGCCATCCAAAAAATGTTGGTGAATACAATGAAGAGCAAGGCGAACGCTTTCACCAGGATATTTCGGAGATGGGGAAGCGGTATCAAGGGGGGATGTCCACATGATGGCCGACTACTGTTGGTCTATGAGAAGAGTTACGCATGAAGAACATAAAAGAGAGCCAGTGAGGAGATCATTTGAAAATGAGAAGAAAAGGTATTCTGAGAAGAAAAATTGAAAAACTGACATATGTACATTTTATTATGTAGGGGTGGTTTTTTAGGGATGATTTTGGGTACCAAGTGAGAATAGGGTAGATCAACGTCACTCAAGAATCTATTCTGGAACTGAAACAATGAAAAATCCAACATTTCCCACGATTTATTGGTATTCATGCAATTTATTCTTATATGGGTAGCTACCACCCTTTATAGAAGATATTTTGGGTCACGAGTAAGCGAGGTGCCCTGGGAGTCACTCCAGGTTCATGTTCTGTACTTAAACTATAAAAAAGTTATTTCCTGTGATTTATTGGCATTTGTGCTTAATTCTGTAATAAGGATGGTTTTCATCCTAGGGGTAGTTTTTGTACCGACTAAGAATAAGGTAGAACAGGGTCACCCAAGATTCTATTCTGGAATTAAAACATCGAAAACTCCTCCATTTCCCACAATCTATTGGTATTCACGCAGTCTATTTTTATACAAGGGAGGTTTCCACCCTTTATATGGGTGGTTTTGAGACACGCGTAAGATTCATGTACTGTATTCCAAACTATAAAAACTTTAACATTTCTCGCGATTTATTGGCATTTATATACTTTATGCTTGTACAGAGGGAGTTTTCAGCATATTATAAGGGTAGTTTTCCAGTCAATATTCAAGTAAGTGACTGCTGAACATAAAACATTTTCCCTTCCCATGTTTTTCACCATTCATTTACATCCATTCATTGAATCCTGATGTATGGGACGGTTTTACCTTATTTTCGGGGTTGTTTTTGGCTGTAGCGCGAAAGTTTGGGGGTATACAATTTTTTTTGACCTCGGATTCGGATTCAGCGTCGAAAAATACATAGGAATACTATGGTCAGTCATTCAGATCAAAAACTTTTTTTTTTTGTGGGGCTGTGTAATTTATTGCAATATTATCGTACCAAAAGTATTTGTGATAAAAGCAATAATCTCGTACTCAGTTAAACCAAAATCATAGTGTCAGCTAGGATTGGAATTTCGTTTAGAAGTTGCAGAAAGGGTCGAAACTGGTAACCAAAGCATCATCATCAGTTTGTCGAACAGTGACAGCAGATGAATTTGTTAAGTTTAGAATTACTCCTCAACAATTATTGCGAGAATTTGAAACAAAGTCGAACTTAACAAAAACTGTAAAGTAAAATGTAACACTGTCAAATTGACAGCTGTCAAATTGACAGCTGTCAATATTTTTAAACTAATCTTGAGTCAGTGTATTCGGGAAGTATTCATGCGACTCTGGACTTTCTAAAACTTTCTTAAACAATTTTGTTTGTTGCGTGATATTTCGAATACAAAAACTATTCAAATGAAATGTTACTTGCCATTTAAAATTTTAGAGATTATGATTGCAGCCCGAAGGGATGAAACGATTTGCAGCTGAGTGATATTGTAAAAGATATTTCTCTCGTAAATAAAGTGGACATGTCTGAGTGTTTTAACAAAAATTGATTTGAACTACTACCTGAAAAGCCATCTGTAACTCCTTGAATGGTACACCTTGTATTTCATTTTATAGTGTTTGTATTTTGAGCTTAATAGGGTTCGTAGATCAACCACTTCTCTATCAATAATTATAATTAGTCCAGTCAACAGAGCGCTAAAATGACCAAAATCTCTAACTTGAATGCTAATGAATGGATTTTGATGAAATCTTGTGCAATGTGTTTGTAATGACGTTAAAAAAAAAGCTAAAAAAAAGAAGGGTAGGAAATGATCGGAAGGCTGAGGCCTTCTAACCCCCTGGAAGGGGTAGAAAACACCCCTTTTATCACGGGTTCCGTAACTTGTAGAATTAAGTCAAAAAAAAACAATGTATTTACCTTTTTTGGCCCAAAATAAGATGTTTTTACTCTCGTGAATTTTTTCGAAAAATGCATATTTTTCGAGATAAGGCCACTCGAAAATTCCTAAAAATCTGAAAAAATTCAGGTGAATGTGTCATCGAAATACAAGACTTTTTTTATTTGCAACTTTTCTGTAAAGTGCGTTTTCACCGAGTTTTTCCGGAAAAACATGAAAAACTACCCTTATCTTTGACATTGTAGCGCTTTAAAAATATGTAATTTAAAAATTTGAAAAAATTCAGACGTATGCATTGAGGCCTTCTAAATATTTTTTGGCTTTTGGAATTTTTTTAAAACTTGCTAATTTTCCGAGTTGAAGGCAGTTTTCGACGATAAATAATGTACTATATTTTTTGCATATTAAAAAAAATTTCCGGAAAACTTTTTCACATTTTCAATTTAAAAATTATATTGAACCTTTAAAAATGGTATATCTATATAGGTTTTATATTTTTTTTATAATAATATATATAAATCACGCTCATTTTTCGAATTTTCATGTGCAAAAATGTAGTACATTATTTATCGTGAAAAACTGCCTGTAACTCGGAAAATTAGCAAGTTACAAAAAAATTCCAAGAGACAAAAAATGTTTAGAAGGCCTCAGTGTATACGTCTGAGTTTTTTCAAAATTTTAAATTACATATTTTTAAAGCTCTACAATGTCAAAAATAGTGGTAGTTTTTCATGTTTTTCGAAAAACTCGGTGAAAACGCACTTTACAGAAAAGTTGCAAATAAAAAAAGTGTTGTATTTCGATGATATACATTCAACTGAATTTTTTCAGATTTTTTTTCAACTTTTACATTTCCCCATTTTTAGGAATTTTCGAGTGGCCTTATCTCGAAAAATATGCATTTTTCGAAAAAATTCACAAGAGTAAAAATATATTATTTTGGACCAAAAAAGGCAAATACATTGTTTTTTTTTCTATATTTGACCTAATTCTACAAGTTACGGAACCCGTGATAAAAGGGATGTTTTCTACCCCTTCCGATCAATTCCTACTCTAATCTTTTTTAAAGTTTTTATTAACGTCATTACAAACACATTGCACAAGGTTTCATCAAAATCCATTCATTGGCACTGGACTGGACTGGACTAAATTAAAAGTAGTAATCCTCAATAACGCATGCTTGGTCAACATCACCTATAACTGGTGTTAGTTTAGTCGTCGCCAATCAAAACCTGATTAGTGATATTAATCGAACAATTACAATTTAGTAATTTTAAAATCAATTATTTTTATAAAACAAACGTGTATTATCGACTTGCTTTTCTATAATCGAATATTAAAATGAAAAAATTACCTGCATGCTGGGGACTATGCTGTTTGGGAGAATTCATATCAGGTGGCTCGTCACTGAATGATACTGATTTCTCAAAAGATACGGATTTATCTAAAAATTATACACACAAATTGTTAAATGATGATGGTTGCTGAAAAGGAATGTTAGATGATGATATATTGATAACGTTCTTCTTGGAGCATGAAGAGCGGCAATCAAGAGGAAGGTATGAGGAACAGAAATTTCATGAAATGATAAAAAGAACTAGTCGTATTTAGTATTTATACAGTTAGTGTTATAGATGAGTACCTACACTGGATTTTGTTAGTCGATGAACATGAAATTACATGCAGCTTTCGTTTTCTTTATAAGTAATACTCGGTAATTTTTTGCATCTATCTTATTAATTTTATAAAAGCTCATTCTGGTGTGATACAGAATTAGAACAGCTCATGATTAAAATCATTTTTATAGTGCACTTTGGAATATTTATTAAAATTAACTTTGTATTAACATATCATAAATATACCGTAAACGTGATTTTCTGTTTTCTGTTACTAAGCTAAATCAATTTCTTGCAAATTTTCATAATTTCATTTTATTTATTTGAGAACTATCTTTATCTTTTCTAACTGCACTACACATTTTGTTCAAGGTGAGTATTTCTCTGTTGAAATAGAACAAATAAATTTTTCTCCTGGCGCCATTGTTGTGGTGAATTCACGCCGCCACGTTCTCGCGTAACAGTTTGGTTTTCCACCCGTGTCGTATTTGAATAGTTCTCATGTAATGTCAGTGAGCATCACACCAACGTAGAGTGGTGTTACTATGACAAGATTACAGCAAAAAATATCCGCAGGAACCACTTTGTGGACTCCATCATTCTAAGCCAATGAGAACTAATTATGTAACATTCAATGTCGACACTAGTGGCGGCGGTGGTCTGCAGTAGAGAGGTGGCGGTGGTAATAATAATACTAATAAAACCAATTTATTAGTCAAAGTTTAGTACAAATTACTATTCTTACACTTCTCCCGAACAACTCGTAAGAGTTGGCAAGTTTTAATCTGCTACATTACACAGCCCCTTGACCACGAAACTTTTATTGCAATTACACATCCCTATACCCCAGCTGCCGCTATGCCACCAGTAAAAATATTCGCGCACGTTGGCTCCGCCCCTGTCATCTTCTCATAATAATACTACTCTAATTTATTATTTACTATATAAGAAAAAAGTTATTTTAACCTCAAATTTATCAATTATTTTTAGGATGCCATTATAGAAAACAATTGAACGCCCTTAAAAACAGTTTATACAATAATTTTATAAGCTCTCTTTTAAATAGCTATTTGTATGACAAGGGAGAAAAGTGCATAATTTCCTCTCGCAGATAGTTTTATGCCCGACGCGAAGCGGAGGGCATCAATATCCAAGGGAGGAAATGGCACTTTGCTCCTGTGTAATATGATTTTTTCTACGACCATTTAGTTAGTTCCGAAAGCGCCACCGCAGTGGGTATTGTTTTACTAGTAACATAATGTTAATACCGAAAGCCACCGGTGACGCGCTATCCACTAGCCACTTGTTATATTGTGTCAACATGTAAGACTGTAGTTTGAATATTTGTACATTTATGATAAATAAATGAATTTTTGAATTTTAATACGCTTGAAGAAAAAATAGTATATATTACACGGAGTAGAACGCCTTTTTTTGTGTTTCGCCCAGTTTGCGGCTTCGGCTTCGCCTCAGCCGCAAATCCTGGGCTCAACACAAAAAAAGAGTGCGTTCTACTCCTAGTAATATAATATACTATTAACCTCAAATTTATCAATTATTTTTAGGATGTCATTATAGAACACAATTGAACTCCCTTAAAAACAGTTTATACAATAATTTATTACGCTCTCTTTTAATAAGAAACAGACTATATTGTATATGATAATAGTAATGTCACTAGCGTGTCTCTATCAATTAAAAAGTATTTTCTACGCAGTAAGGAAGATACATATTTTACTAATTTCAACATTATTTTGGAGATCGAGACGAAGTTAAGATCTAGAATATTATTTGAAACCAGTAGAGAAAATGTTAACTTTAATGATTATTATATTTTTGCGCAATCGTACAAAATAGTCAATTAACAGAATTTACAAAAGATAAAAGATAATTTTGTTGTAAAAAGTCAATGCTTTCAAAAAAATTCAACCGTAACAGCGGGTTGTTGTGGTATAATAAACAATACTACTGTGTTTTTATTTACATAGCACCTTCCGATCGGTAAGTAAGTTACTTACTGATCAACAATTTATAAATATAACCTACTATTGCCAGAATTGCGTCAATAAACATAAATTGTCTGATCTTGCAAATAGTTTATGTTTGCTATCCGCAAGCCATGGAAAGAAGCAAATTATTTTAAAATAAAATTTTTATTTCAAAGATAGAAGATGCTTTTCTGTCCAGCGATTTTCTTACAAGTTTACAAGAATATTAACTGAATATACCTCATACAACTGCGGATAAAAGAGAGCTTTTATAAAGTTTTATAATGCCAAACAGTAGTGGGCTCGTACTTTTCTATCTTGATAAAGTTGGTAGTCTTGTATCAAACATCAAACAAATTACTTTGTAGGCAATGTTATCAATATCAATTTCAAGAATCATGAGCACTTCAATTTCATGTTATAATTTAATTACGTTAAAAATGTGTTACCGAGTATACTTAATAAGAAATTCAGCATTAGAGGTTAATTAAAAAGTTCTGGCAATTGGTAATTTTAAACACTTATGACATGCTTAATAAGTAATATTAGACTTACGACAGCCACTTTTACCCAATTTGGGTGCTTTGCTGTCAGATCGGAGGTACGATTCATCTGCCAACATAGACAAACAATGTGTGTTATACAAAGTAGTACCTCAACTGACGCAAAATAAATATATGGCTAAATTGTTAAAAGAAATCGAAAAGTTTGTGATCCTTATGCCAATTATCTAGTTCTTGGAAATTTACAGAGGAAATAATTTATTTTGTTAACAATGTTAAGGAAAAAGTATATAAATGCTATTACTAATTAGTTTAAATAACTACGAGATATTATACTACTATTTTCTCTGTAAAACATTTCAGTATACGTATAAGGTACAAACATAAAAAATACTTAAAAATAATTTACCAAAAATTAATTCCTTTAGGTAGAACAGTTCTACATATACTTCTAATAGACATTTCCTTATAATAGATGAATTATGTCCATAAATACATCTTAACATTCTTAAAATAAATATATTTTTTTGATTTTTAAGTGAACTATTGATATTTAACATATACGGGTAGAAAATTTCAAGAGTTCCCACCTCTTGCACTTACTTTTTTGATAAGAGTAATGGAGAATGTGATGCGAGGTGGAGTGGGATAGGTCGGAGTGAACGGTTGTGTGTCTGAAACTCTCCTACCTAAAATGCGAGTAAATGCCGGAAAAAATTCAGGTAAATTTGATAAAGCTTAGAATTTTGCTCAAAAAATGCCGCGTAAATCGATGTGTCGTAACAAAAGAACAAAGTTGAAATAGAATTAATATTTGAAAATAACAGATACAGAGTAAGTTAGTGATAAAACCGATTAGTGTGGAGCATAAAGAAACGAGCTTAAAGAACTCTTGTCGATCTGTCGATAAATTTATGACAGAAATGGATTCTTGAAGTATGACCGTAATATCCCAGTGTAAATCTCCAAGTAAATTATTTTTTAATAATTAAATATTCAAATGAATTTAATTTGAATTATACCCGAAATGATCAATAACGTATTGTTCGTAAAGTGGGATTATATAATTTTTTTATGTCAAATAATTCAATTTTTCATAAAAATACTCAAACGAATTTAATATAAATTAGACACGTAATAATCAAATGCATTACTCTTAAAGTATGGTCATAACATTTTCTTAGGTAAATTTTCAGGTGAAGTTTTGCATAGTTATTAAAAGTATTCAAGCGAATTTAATTTTGAATTAAACCCGAAATAATCAATGAGGTATTGATGATATACTGGGTCGGAGCTGAGTTCTCACAGCACCTCAGTGGAGGTATGCGTGGTGCAGGTTTCTTTTAGAAAAGTGGTGTTTTCTAAGAAAACACACACATACGCTGATGATCTCCTAATCGCCGCAGAGGAGGAACAACACATACTCAACTACCTAGAAAACATGAAACCGCATCGGGACACAACTGGACTGAAAAGAAACTTCAAGAAAAGCCTAATAATGGAGCGAGACCCGTCAAAAAAAAAGAGTTGGTCCAGCGAAGAGGAACACGAAATAGATGAATATTCCCTAAGAACTTCGAACAAATTAAAGTACCTAGGAACAGACCGGATGGACAAACTGGAACGGAGAGAATCAGTAAAGGAGAGAATCAAAACGGCATACAGAGTCACAAGGGTTGAGAAAAATAAACTATCATGGGACCTTACCAAATGTATGTACATAGCCACCATAAGGCCAACATATGGAGTCAAAAATGCGGCAACAACAAAAGAAAACAACAGAAGAAGTTTTTGAGAAGAGCAGAAAAGGACATCTTCCAACTAAACAACAAGACGAAAACAGCGACACAAAACATCAACACTATAGAAATATACGTAATGAAGTATTGGGAACATACCTAAGGAAGGGACCTAGCACATCTACTGAAGAAAGCACTAGCACCGAACAGTAACAAACTAAAAATAGGGAGACCATGCTACAGTGGAGAACAACAATTGAGAAGATCAGGATCAACAAATGAACACCTCAAAGAAATCGGAACGATACATACTCTACCACAATTGGAAACCGAGGAATCAGAAGATTCGGAAAAAGAAGATTTGAAAAAGTAGAAACACAAAAAGAGGAACGCAAACACTCCATATTGTGACACAACGCGGTAAAATATTTCACAAGAAGACTCAGAATAGGCAGAAGACCAGAACCAAACACACAAAAAAGGGGGATTAAACGCTCCCTCACTACACAATGAGGTAACGCATCTCACAAATACCTACACCTCCCATCCCACATTCCTTTACCATGCGCCATGTGGCTCACGCTACTGGCAACAAGCATGACCTTAATCCAACCCAGAGTAGATGTAGCAGGCCCAGCTGTATACCTGGGAGTGGCAGCAATGCCTACCGCACGCTGGTAAATCAATCAATCAATCAAGAGTAATGGGGAATGTGATGCGATGAAAATTTGTATATTTATAGTTTCTGATGTATAAGTTCTAAAAGTATAGTATAAAATTTTACTGTGTGGATTTTAATCAAATGTATGATAAATGGAGTTAGGTCTATGTATTCTCAATTGAAAAAGCGACGTTGATCTTTACCGCGGCGGTACTTTAACAGCGCCACAGGTCAAACGTCGGTGCTTTGTCGGCCTTTTTTAAATAATTTTCCGACAGACTTTAGCAAGAGTTATAAGTAATGCAGGTACCACGGTCGTATAATGAAAATGGAAAAACAGCCTTCAAATAAAAGAGTTACTAAAATTATGAAGCATAATTTCACCTAATGGCCCCATCAATTAGGCCTTATTAGATAATGTTGATATTGTAGTCGGCAATAATATGTAATATCTCTTCCTTCAGATTCGTCGACTGTTGTATCATAAGAACGTAAAACCGGTCTCTTTATATCTATGGCTATGATAACAGAATGCAGAAATGCAATCTGTATATTATCAGGAAGTTACTGTAAAATTTTGTCCAATTTGGAAGGTGAGCGTTTTTTTCAAAAACGTGTTTTTGTCTCGCTTTTCTTAATATTTCGGGTTCTTGTCATCGGATCAAGCCAAAAAAAAAATGTTTGTGAGTAAATTTTAAACTACATATGTCGAAATTCGGTATGCCTCTTTGATTTTTTGCCCAGTGATGTGGGAGATGTAAAGAGAAAAATACAGCGCCTATCACTGGAAATTATTAACAACGTTCAAAAAGAGTTTTATTAACTGTCTTGGCTATCATCAGGCTGCGATAGTGGGTGCGGTACACGACGAAAATTAGGTATATACTGCATTTTGTGAACCGCGATGCCGCTTGGCACAGTTATAACATACGAGAATGATTTCCGATGGGGAGCCACAAAAAATTTCCCTTAGAATTCAAAATGGCGCCCTTTTAAATAATAGTACACATAAATCTTATACATTACCGCATTTTTTCGAGTTTGGTATCATTTTCGAATATTTTCGGCTTGTGGAATACGATATGAAGTCAAAATAAAGGAAAGACACAAAATGTAGGAATAATAAATAAATGATTTATTCATTTTTTTTTAATATTGAAATAAACTCAAAACTTTTTCACCATTGCAGTTAAGTTAAACTGCAACTGTAATATCATGTCCCGACACAGTATTGAATTATCTTACTTAGAATTAATGCACTGTCCACGGAATGTAGTGCACATTAATGTGCAAGGAATGCCTACCAAAGCGCAACTGCATCTATTAGTGCAGCCCCGCTTACACCCTAGTGTAAGCTAGTTTGTCTTCACTCACTAGTTTGTCTTCCTGTGTCCAGCACCAGTTAACTGGAGATGGTAATTCTTCAATAACATTGGCTGCTTGACCCCATATATGGCCGGCTTGGTAAGCCGCAGGAAGTGTATGCAGCTTCAGTGCATCTGCAGTAGGCGGCAGGGAAGGCAATGGTCTACTCTTGGTTGTAAATAATACTTTTCTTGCCTCATTTATAGTGCCTAGCTGAATATCTGCACCTTACATAATCATAGTAAATTTTTCCAAAAGTATTCTCACATTCTCTTCTAATAACATAACATAAACACACCACAGATAGTAGACAACCCCCAAATCCAAAGCCAAGGTTGTCGGAAAAACGCAGACATACATCCACACCCCCCGATGTTGTCAATACCGGGGCTGGGGGTCGAAGCCAGAGCGCGGTAGCGAGTCGATCAGCGTATTCGCCACTCAATACGCCTTAACCGATTGAGCTACCGTGCCGGTAGCTGTGCAATGCTAGTAGAGTAGAAATTGCAGTAGAGGCAGAAGTGACCTCGGAAAAAGTTTTCCATGCATTCCAAGCTGACCGCTTGCCTTTCATATTGAATGCTGACACTGTGTCGCAACTGGTAAAAGCATGAAATCTACGAAGAGCGACTGCCTTCTCGTCCCTCAGTTTCTCGGCAATACGATGTATTGCAAGATGTCTCATGTTCTTTCCGACGCCGAATTGAATCCATAGTTCGGTTAACCCACGAGACTTCAGTGTATGAAAAAATGAAATGGCTAGCACAACTACGTCTGTGTCTGTTGTACACAAAAGGACCCTTTTAGCCCCGTGATGTGCCATATCATGTACATGCAAGATCAGACGACCATCAGCCTTTTCCATTTTCTCACTTGATGGATCAGCTATAGATGTTCATTCAGTCATAGTCCCTACAATTTTACTGTTGACGTTTGTCAGAACTTGAACGTGAGACAAATGTTGAAAAAACTCCACTTCCTTCGTTAAATTTACACTCGGGAACAATTCTCCTAAACGATGAAATTCCTCCAAATTGTTTGCTGGAGTACCATAACCCTTAGTTCGCTGTGCGATGTTGTTGTTGCGAGATGGATTTATAAGAGGTTCTCCTGTTTCGCATTGGCACAAACAGCATTTCATCCAGTCTATGATTTTAAACTGTAAAGGTCCTAGTGCCTCAACAGCCGCCACTTTCAATTTTTTTTGTACTTTCGGAGGCATTTTGAATTAAATATCCGCAACAAACAGATTGTATAATTTTAGGTCCTATTTTTGTATTTAAACATTATATTTAGAGAACAATAAACTTTTACACATGAATTTTCCTGCAACAGGTGCTAGCGGTTCTTACATTCCTACATATTCTCGAACAACTGAACAACTCTGTGGGATATACGCGTGCGCGGTTGTCATGACGACAGTGCGTGCATGGCGTTGGGATATCATACAGGGTGTCCCTTCGTTATAATTAATTAAGCATTTCCATCAAAAGTCTACAAAAAACACTTTGTAGTATTTTTTTAAACAACAAATGAACTAAATAAGAAATGTCGCAAAATACATGTACCGTACCTATAATATTCAAAAAAAATTGTAACTGTTGCTGAATGACAAGCATTAAGTTTATGTTTTATATACGTGTTAAGTTTACTCAATTAAAATAACAAATCTGATACGAGAAACCAACGTAATATTCATGTGAATAAATTATATAAAATTTAGATAAATTCACTGAAACCGTCCCTGGTTTCTTGTACTATGGAAAATCAAACTTAAACTTAAACTTGAAATCAAACTTGATCCTTAACTCAAAAATAGTCAAAAACGATACCAAACTCGAAATAATACGGTACTATAAAATTTATTATATTTTAAGACTGTTAATTTTTAAATCGGCCGCCATTTTGAATCCTAAGGAAAATTTTGGGTGGCTCCCCTTATGAATTAATTTTCCAACATCTAATCTAACACCATGCCAAGTGGCATCGCGTGTTCATTAAATGAAGTATCGTTTCACGTACCACGGCCATTACGAATGAAGTACGATTCGAACATTTAACTTAGTTGTTTTTGAAAATTTTTTCATTTATAGTAAAAAAAGAAGGAGGGTCCATAAGGCTGGTTTTCGGCCTAATTTATTTCTGAAGAGAAAAAAACTGTTTTTTTATTATTATTTACTATCAATATCGAATCAATTCCATCCCAAACGAAACTTTCCCCACTCACCTCCCCTTCTTGCACACCCCTTAACTAGTAAATAATCCGCATTCAGTGACAGACCTGCTAAGATATTTTTGCACTTAAAAAATGTAAAGTACTCTAAGACAGTCGTATTTCCTTTTAAAAAAATGCACCTTGAAAATTGTTACCGACTATTTATAGGGTGAGGTTTTTAGTGGGGGAGCTTCAGTTTAGTAAAGCGAATGTGACTACTCAAAGATGCGTTGATTTTTTGCAGGTCATTGAAATATTTTAGCATAACTGTTGCTGAATAAGGATTTTTTATTTTATACATGTAGGCCGTCAGAAATAATGATTTGAGGTCGATTTTCGAGAAGTTTTTTCTCCATCAGATTTTATTAGATAGAATGATAGATTTGGGTGTAAATAACAATAAAATCATAGTGCGTACGCACAGTTTTGACTGGAAGATATATTCAAATGCACTTTTATGCAAAAATCAACAATAAAATTTCAGGTGGAATGTTGTCGCCGAAAAAAATTAAATTAAATCAATTCGACCTCCTTTGGACCCCCTTTCAAGATAAGTTTTTCTTAAAAATTTCCCCCCGCAACCTAAACCGAAATATTTGGAAAGCCGCATTTACCTCCAAAAACTAAATTGAACTTTAATAAGGTAACATCTATATTAAACATGCCACAGTCATGTCAAACTTCGTAGACGCTCTATCAGTTATATTTGCCATTTTTCTATGTTGTATATGGAATATATTGAACAATTCAAGCATTAAAACTTGGCTTTTTTATGTTTGTACCCGTACAGTCGTAATCCCTATAAATTTCATGTGAATCATGCAGAAAACTTAGTCGTGTTAGTAAAAAAAAGCAAACCAAAGCAAGTGAATACAAACCTGGCAGAGAAGCTGAACTCGAACTGGAGTTCTTATCGAACTCGTCTCCTGTGGTACAAATGAAGGTGATGTTAGCAACAAACATACTATATACAAGCTTGCAACATTAGTAAACACCGTTTGGCAGGCGTTAAACGCTACATGAAAATAATTTTTTATACCAAAATTATTCATTACTTAAGGTGTCCTGCGTAAAGTAACTTCAAAAATTAATAAGTTAACGATCGGCAGGTATGTAATAGTTATACAGGGTGATCAGTATTCCATATTCCAGCTCTAGATCTCAGATATGGAAAAAAAAATTCAAAGGGATATAAATAAGACTAAGCTTAGCTGCTCTCCAATGTAATTAATAAATTTTAATATGACGATCATAGTGTAGTGACGATATCTGACCTTATTTTCATCGGCATGTGCCAATTCATAATATATACCGTTCGAACGCTCTTTGTTTCGAAATTGCTTACTTATTTTGACCGTATGTTTATCTTTAATTGTTCAGGAGCTAAAACATACAAACGATGAGATGGCACGTTCGAATAAATCTCATATCATAATGGATAACCAAATGAGGAACGAAGAAAATAACTAATTACATATGTACCCATTGTGTCTTTTTAGTGATAAATTGTAACAAAAACCATGAATCAACACTTATTTTAACAAAACAGACAAATGTGAGTCATTACTGTAAATATCCAACGTTATTAAAAAAATAAATATTTTGTATTTCTGCTTACATCATTGTTGTAAAATATTATGTAATATCATGTTGGGTATTCAGCAGATAACTTTCAAAGAAATCATTCGTTCCTGTCATATACCTTTGATCTAAATTTGACCAAGCTAGAATATCAACAAGAAGTTCCCTTACGGACCAACTTGTCAACTTTTTTATACACTTACTATGTCCTATGTCTAACATTCAATATGAAAAGACAAGAAAATAACTATTCTTTCTAGATGCTGATGATCTAAGTCTGATCATGCCAATATAATTGAGGAAACCTCCCTTACGAGGTGTTCTTTCTAGTATTTCTGGCCCTACCTAGAGGATACTCCATCACAAACAAACATTTGTTACATTTCAAAGCCAAGAACTACTAAAAAGCAGAAAAAATAGGTATAAAATTTCACTCACATGTCTTAATAAATAAAATATTTCTATCAAAGTTCGGTTGATCAAATCTCTCTAAAAATTGTACAACTTTTTTCATTTTTCAACGTTGGTTATAGAACAAAAGAAACCTTCAAACTGTTATAAGTAGAAGAATACATATGTAGCAACAGGAAAAATAAACGAAAACAGTTTTCACCTGAAAGAGGGTTTTACTTTCACTGCTAAAACGGCTTAAGAAACCATTTAAAAAATTGCCGGAGATACGATTTTTTAAAAAATAAAAATTTTCCAGTTTTAACGGTGTCTGCTTGAAAAACTTGATATTTACTAATAGTGCATGTAAAACGCGGGGTTTGACGCTCGGAATGCCCCCCTCATCGGGACCATTTGTATTTTATATTTTTTGGGTCGCTGATCACGAAAATCGGGGTTCCGTAGCCTTAAAAACAGTGCGTCACCCCTAAAAATGCCAAAAACCACTCCTTTTGGGTGGTTTTTCGCGGTAATGTGAATACAATACTGTAAAATAATGTATGAATGTGCTAATTGTAATATTTTGCCAGTTTAGTATGTTCATCTAAAATATGGACAAATTTTATGCCGAGGGTGAACCAGAAGGGGTTGCCTAAATTGACGTAAAATGGAAAACTGATGGATTTTTTTTCACTTTTTGATTTGAGCTTAGATGAATGGGGATTGTACAATGAAGAAAGTTTTTTTCCAACTCTTCAGGGGTGAAAACTACCCCCATATCGCCTTTAAATTGAACTATTGCTTAGAAAATAAGTAGAGATATATACTTTTTAGTTTGCTTGTAATTTCTGATAAACTTCCGTCGAAAAAAAAAAAAAAAACTAAAAAGTTTTTCACCCCTTTAGGAGTGAAAACTACCCCAAGCTTGCAGGGAATTGAAAGAAAAGGTAGAAATGTTCTTGGTAAATGAACGCTTCATATTGTTTGCACTATTTTTAATAAAAAAAATATATATGTGGTGCAAAATTAAAATAACTAATTTTTTTTATCAAAATATAAACATTATGCACTAAGTTTTCTACAGTCTTGGTCTCTTATGGGAGGAAATGAGCCCCTCTTCATTATCGTTAGAATCAATTAGCTCATCTTCATATACTTCGGTTGATGCATTGATTCCCGATTCATACCAATCATAGCTAAGATTCAATTCGAATATCCTCACACGAGAAAATAATTTTTCCTAATTTTGCAATCATCCAAATTGAGATTCAAAAAGTAAAAGAAAAGTTTTTCCATTTTTCCCTTTATATTTAGATTACCATATTTATATTTTTTTATCAAAAACATTACAAACAATATGAAGTGTTCATTTATCAAGAATATTTATACCTTCTTTTTCCCTGCAAGCTTGGGGGTAGTTCACCCCTAAAAGGGTGAATTTGTTAGTATTTTTTTCGACGGAAGTTTATCAGAAATTACAAGCAACAAGTATACGTATAAGTCTCTACTTATTTCCTAAGCGATAGTTCAATTTAAAGGCGATATAGAGGTAGTTTTCACCCCTGAAGGATTGAAAAAAAATTTTCTTCATTGTACAATTCCCATTCATCTAAGCTCAAATCAAAAAGTGAAAAAAAAAAATTCCATCATTTTTCCATTTTACCTCAATTTGGGGGTAGGTTAACCCTCAGCAAAACATTTGTCTGAACTGGCAAAATATCATTAAAATAAGCACATTCATATCATTATTTTACAGTATTATTCACATTACCGCGAAAAACCAAAAGGAGTGGTTTTTGGCATTTAAGAGTGACGCACTATTTTTAGAGCCTCGTGATCAGCGACATAAAACAGAAGTGGTCCCGATGAGGGGGGAATTCCGGGCCATTCCCATCCTTGTTTTACATGGACTATAAACATAAGATGAAAACTTGTGGATAGTTCGTGAAACACGTATGAATGCCAATATGTGTGGTTATTATTTATAAGATATTTTAAGTAGGTAAGAAAAAATCGTATAGCGTTTTTTGTTGAGAACAACCACAAAATAGTGAAAAATTATGGTGGATCGCTTTTCAAATCTGAACATTTTCAAACATATCTCGATTAATTTTAGTATACTTATTTATTTACTTTTTTATTTCCATGATTTTTTCAGGTTAATTCACTTTAAATTTCCGGTTTTGTAATTATTACTCAGTATTATTTAAACTCAAATTATTTTATTCTGAGATATTTGGAACATACTGTTAAGCTACGCCATGTTTTTAAGATGACGGCGTAAGTTTATGGATTGCGGTTGAGAAGTTTTACTACGTTCATTATGGTTAAAGGTCTGTGTAAAAATACAACTTTAGTGGACTTTTTTCTTAGAATTTATTACCACACCTGCGTGGATATTTTTGCCCAAGTCGGAGATAGAAAGTTGGAGCGTGGAATATTGATGATCCTGTACAACAGACATAAAATAAACTAAAAATAAAATGAAAATAGCAAAGGCAAAGGATATAGCTCTATTTTTATGTCGAAATCGGAAATACAAAATATTTAAATTGAAGAAATTGAAGTAGTTTTATTGCGTCAAAAAATTTTATTGCTCTAAAAAATTTATACAAATATTATTATAATAAAAAATGTATACAAATATTGAAATTAAAGTTAAAACCCAGTATAATTCCATTATACCGTATTATATACAATCAATATTCATGAGTTAGTTCAATTTTCTTATAACTAAATGTGCACAAAAAAATATCTGGGTTTGTCATGAAAATTGAAATTTCATTAAAATGTACTGAATGAAACGTGGTAAAATTATTTAGAGACAGTAGTAATTAAAAGCTACGTGTATAAGAGGAGCAACAATAGAAGGTAACTAAAAAATCTTTAATTTGTTTCGTCATCTTACATTCTCGAACAGTTTGAATATTCCGAATCCAGAGTCATTTTTGCGCTATACACTAAAAGTACATTTATATTCTAGCACTGATTGCCTCGAATTTATAAAGTAGAATGCTCTGTCTACATACTTTCTACTATCAATGGCATAATACTCTATGTAATAAGTCTATGAAACCTAATTTTTATGAAATACGAATAAAATTTGAAAAATGTCGAATTTGTTAACTATAAAACATATTTAATTATGAACCAATTAAAATAATTAAAGTTAAATTTAAAAATTATAACATAGAGAGGCTAGTCCAAGAAAACATGAATCTTCTTTTTTGCTTTATTTCCATCTTCAGCAATGTTTGAACAAGTATAAGCTAAACGTTGACATGTTTAAAACTTGAGGCTAGCGAAAGCAACATTGAAAAATATAGATTTTATGTAAATGAAGGATGGGAAACTTTTACTTTATATTTTAGAATTACTATTTTTAACTTTTCAGAGATCTGTTTTAATATCTCTAATATTTATTTGCATTTAGAAATTCGTGGGATCCATTTAAAAGAAAATGAGTCTCGCTTTCAGGCACTTTAAATAAACTGTACTTCAGCTACCGAATGCATGAATTTTTTAAATATTTATATTACATTGTGATCTCTGGGCTTAACGTAATTTGCATTAAATTGCAATCAAAAAAATAATTGTTATTTTGGACATTTCATTAATTATAACAAATTATAAAAGAATTTTTGCTGAAAAAAATAATTTCTTTTGGTCAAAAATTATATTTTAAAAATTGCATATACCACAAAATTCCTTATCGAAAAAGTGAAGAAAATAGTTCCACCGAAAGGGATGAAAAAAAGGTCATAAGTTCAAAATGCTGTATCTCGGTTAGTTTTTATCTAGACTGATTGTGATAAGATTGAAATAAACGGAAATTTCATAAAATTTAAAAAATGCATCTTAATATGGAAGTGAAATTGACGATTGTTTTTTCCAAGCCCTTCCAGCCACAATATTGAAATGCTAGGACTACTCATTGCGACCTAAACACTCACTAAAAAGAGAAATTATCAGAATATCCTAGGGAGTAAAATGGCGGGTTAAAATATGAAAAAACTTAAATCTAGAACCTTAAAATTTGGAGATGTTTCTTGAAAGATGTTACCGCATTAGTAGGTAGGTCTTAACACATTTTGGCTTGCCTCAACCAATACATCATCAGTTACAAACGGTAGAATAAAATTAATGTTTACTTTGAGATGAGTAGAAAGAGATTTACATTGAAATTTTAAAATTTGTTTTCATCAAAGATAAGGTGTTCTAGCGAAATTGCCATTGCTGTGTGGCTTCGCCGGTATTTACAGCAACATCGTTGGAAGGTGGAAGAATTGTTCATTCCGCATTTGAATTACCTCTCTACTTGAATTTTGCTGAAAGTTCTCTATGCAATATTTCAAGGCAAAGTATTATTGCTTTAGTTCTTCGAAATTGCAACTGTTTGAGACGAGTGCAGGATGTCGCACAAAAAGAGATGAAAAAGGAATTGGAGCTCTTGGTCGAACTAAAGATAGAAAGCTATCCGTAGTAATGACTCTGATAGTTATAATCTTGTTTTGCTAGAAACTTGAGACGGACACTACCTATCGTCTAAAGAGGATCTCGAGCTGATGAAATTCATCCTACTTATGTCCGAAAATACAAAATATCAATTTCAAAAAACGTGTGAGTTCACTTAAAAGGTAAATGCTGATGAATTTTGGATGAGGAGATAGTGATAAATACTAAAGTTCAGCAAGGACCTGGCTGGGCCCTACCTTGTGGAATGTGTTTTACGACGGAATTTTAGAGCTCACGATGACTTGGCCATTATTGTCAGTGCTAAAATGGAAGAAGGATTAAAGATAAACCATGTCTTAAGACAGATGCATAACAAGTTGGTGAAACTTGCGCCAGAGAAGTCACAGGCAGTGTTTTTAACAGGCAGAAGGAAACTTATCATGGGCTTTGATCTGCTGGGAATACCAAGGAAACAAACAAAATATCTGGGAGTGATGTTCGACAAAATCTTCACATTCAAAGGGCAAGTGAACTACGCGGCAGAAAAAGCTCAGAAAGCGGTGACAGCTCAGGAAAAGATAAATCCAACGTGGGAGTACCCATCCTCTAGCAAAAGAAGGCTACTAAGCTGGAAAACTCCATCTGTTGTCCTGAGTGCAGAGTAGATATGTTAAAACGCATTTGAAGTTGCAAGTTGTAAGAAAAAGGTGGTAACCGTACACAAAATGGTACTGATATGTGTAATTCCACTTTAGTAGAGGCAATATCAGTAATCGCAAACTTGCCCCCGATACAGCTACAGGCAAGCGAACATAAGGAGATATACGAGGCAAAGGAGAGTAAAGACCTAATTAAGTGGGCGAGAGAAATTCTATTAGAAGAATGGGAAGGACGCTAGGCATATCACTCAACGACAGTGAACCAAGATTTTGATTCTATCATTAAGGCAATGGCTAAATAAGCCCCATTATGAGATAAATTACTATCCCACGCGGGTGTAACGGACCATGGCTGCTTCAGGCAATATCTGTACAGCGTTAAGAGAGCCACACAAAGTGAGGGGAAGTAGATACGTTAGTCCATAGTCCAATATTTGAATGTGAGCAGTGACAAGATGACAGGAAGCGAGTGAAAACCATGACTAATCGGAAGAGGTATGGAAGGAAATTGGAGATTCTATTCGAAGTAAGCTAGCTACTAAAGAATTTCATGAACGAGAAAGAGAAAATAGACAAAATTGGAAATCCGAACCCCTAATCACTCGAAAGGGTGGACGAGGACTTAGGGGGACAAAGAAAAAAGGTACAAGGAAGCTAAACGGCAAATTCTACTGACATTCTGAAGAGCGTGAAAACGATACTGGGGTGTCGAGGGTTGTGCTCAGGCAAGTGACCCATCTACTTGTCTGGTTAACCGGAAGGCATCCGCTACGTCCTCATAAAAAAGGATAACGAATTTGCAAATTTTGCTGCATAAACTGAGGATGGTCATATGATAGAAACTAAACGCAAAATTGAGATTTCAGCAAGCCTAGTTACAATAGTTAATAATGACGTTGGTCGTTGGAAGGACAAATCGGTCTCAAAATAATGATCTACAGATCTGTTGACTCCGTTACAAATAATGAACTATTAACTATCCTGACAAATTTCTTATTTTATTAAATCATCTTGGAATACCTGCTCATCATTTTAGATTAAAGGCTGGCGCTCCTAGAATATTATTAGGAATCTTAAAACCTCTTAACTGTGCAATAGTACGTGGCTTCAGATCAGGAGCCTATACCAAAAAGTAATTATTTTATTTCCTCGCAAAACTAGTAAATTTGAGATCTTGCACAAATATGAGTTCATCAGTTGAAAGCATTAAGAGCCAACAACTGAACAACCGTCAGAGCCCTGCCCTGCTAAGGATGTAGGCCAGTTAAAACAAGCGGAACACGTACTACATATTTATGTTGTTTGTGTAGTTCCTTAGTAAACACAAAATCGGTACAACAACGCAAATGTAGATATGAAAGTTAGATAATAATGCCGCACCTTTCAATACGTTTCTGCATAGCACCTTGCTTCTTAAGCCCACAAGTTAAGGCTACTGTGTTCATGCATATATAATTTACAGTGAAAATTGAAATAGTCCCTATATCTTTGAGCACAGCATTTGAGAGAGTTCCGTTGATCTATACCCTCAGCAGTGCGCTCTAACAGCGAGAAAAAAAAGTAATTCCCATTATTGGAAATCAGTCGCACGAAATAATTATTTTTCTCTAATGTATCTGAGTTAAATACTTGCCCAAGGTATGAATACACACACTACAATTTTAACGATTAAGGATTACGTATGTTATCTCAAATAACAAGTACATATTGTGCAGTTGGGCAAAGATTTCAAATAAAATAAAAATTGTTGAAAATACGTCCAAGACTAGAATATCTTGTAACGCGTTTACCACCTTTCATTTTCATAAAATCAAATTTACGAACACTGTCTAAGAAACAAAAAAGCAATTTCCGGTTTCCCTTGGGCCTCCTAGTAATTTAATTAAGGTGATTTTTGGTGCGACTTTGTTCATCTTCCACTAAAACGTGTGTTTTGTGTGTTCCAATCTATTCCATCTGCTAAAACGTTTTATTTCTATATCTAATTATGCTATTTGTATGCTAGTGCAAAAGACAACCACAAGCACGCTAAATGAAATGAGATAATTGAAAAGAGAAACAAATACCTCGATAATTTTCTCTTCCGGGGACCTGTAGGTGACTCGCTGGTGGTTGGGTTAGGGCCTTTTGTACCAAACCAGTTAAATTCGCTAATTGTCTTTCCATATTTTCTACCCGTAATCTAAAAAAAAAATGGAATGATATGAAAAGGTATATTAACACTATATTAACACTTCAGAATTTTTACAATAATTGTCAAGTTTTTTTATAACATACAGTGCGTATTTGAATGGACTTGATTATACTCGTGAATCTATTTCCTATTTACTTTTTTGATAAAGGCTCATTCTTCATAAATAATTCTGCTTATTCTGAATAATCCTGCCATTCTTAGGATTACAATTTACTCTATTGAGTGATTGAAAATGAAGGAAATATAAAGTTTTACAAAAGTATATTATTGAATATAATCAAATCCTATGAAAAAATTGTAAATAGTGCAGCCCTAATGCAAAGTTTCACCCACATGGTCAATAATTTCCGACAAGCTAATTTATTTAATCTTGACAGATGCCAACTTTTCGATATTGTAAATAATATTAATTTAATTATTCACATAACTAACAAACTGTCTCTAATATTGATATATTTTAGACACAAAAATTGGCAAAAAAATTAATTATTGACTGCGTGGATGGAACTTTGTATTAGGCATTATTTACAATTTTCTTCTTACAATTAATTATTATTAGATTATATTCATTAAAAGAAAGGTACTTTACTCAAAGTAAAATTTTATATTTTCTTCATATTCGATCACCATGTATAGCAATTCGTAATCCTAAGGACTTCTCAGAACAAGCAGAACTTTTTTTTAACTTTAGTATGACATTTTATCAGAAAACTAAAAATAAAAAAGATTACAAGAATAGTTAAATTCATCCTGTATAATAGAAATTTATAACAAATTATTTGATTATTAATTGTGATAAAAGCTGTGATAGGAAAAAGTTTTTGTGCAAAAATTATAGCTTAGACAGGGTGTGTCGTAAGTATGTGAACGTGTAAATTAAGTCAAAATATGACGATTAAACCTCATCTTCTTCTTATTCACAACATCTTGACAGAATTTTGAGATGCGTGCATTAAACTAGTTGGTTCCCTTTAGTGTATAGTACGTCTGACAGCATCACGCAAGAAGAAATAAATGAAAAAATTATATATAATGGTTGCCAGGTTTCTACAGTTAGCAGTATGTTTTTCTTACCTAGTTGCATCATACGGAGGAACTGACGCTGGAGGTGGAAACGGCGATCTAGGAGTCACCCTGGGACCTCCTCCCGGAGGTAGTTTTACACCATACAAGGAATATGAATCATCCAATAGTTCTGTATCGCTAAAAAAAAATACATAACGGTTACATATTATACGTAACTTAGAGCCTATATTCTCTATTAGGAGAATAAAGCACTGGCCCATAGTATAAAATTTCTCTACCACTTCTCTATGACGAAGTAAAAGCTACAATAAAGAATTATTTACCCACATCACTGTTTTTGAATTTAGTGGCTCTTATAGATTTATGTACGAGTATATTTCTTGGATCCTAAATATACAATATAAATACAGGGAGTATAAGAAATAGGTCCACAAAGTTCTGCTTAATACAATACGTCCAAAAGTAAATTCTGTTTTTATAACACTTTTCGATATAGCAGATGACTCTTTGAGGGCAAGTCCCTTAGTATATACACTTCTTTTTAACATACAGAACTTAAAATCCATTAACCTACTTCTAATTTAAAAATCTTAAATCTATATTAATTAGCCATGCCATTCTTATAAAACTTTTAAATACGGAGGATAATTCTTTTTTTTAAAATCTGCTTTACGGCATCCCTGAGTGCGACTATTGAGTACAGAAGAGCAGTAGGCTTATTTTTTTTTTCTGTAATGTTTATTTTTTTTTCTGTAATGTTTATACATAAATCTCATTGGCATTATTATTTAAGTACTGCATGTTTCGAATATAATGCGCAGGATTTATGCTGCTGTTGAAAGCAAAATACAATCCACTCTAATCAGAAACGTTAATAAGATAAATAATTAAATTCTCATTACTACTCACCTAATTTCTTCATCAATAACTGGTGTAATTGATCCAGATCTCGATGCGTATTGGCTATAATATGGATCTTCATATCTTGAACCTCTTTCTGGAGAAGACATGTATCCATCTAGGTAACAAACATAATTTTAAAATAGTTCACGTTAAGATTTAAATTTAAAAAAATGCTTTTTGACGTCATTCTGTCTTTGTCCATAGCTATTTATAATATAGCTCTTGTGGTTTTATAAAAATAAATCACAAATATAATTAAATCATCTGCTTATTAATATTTGTTGAGGTAATATTGCCTGTTTGGCTTCATTTTATTAAATTTTATATATATTATATTTAATGAAAAGAGTAAGTAATATCTTTAAGACTGCAGTAATTATGAAAAAGTCAAATCAATGAAATTTTATTAAATATTATGATTAAAATATTTACAAATGTATTTCCCTTAAGGAGGGTCCAGATTGAACAACTTCGAGCTGAACCTCGAGCCGAACTTCGCAGCGAGCGCTTATAGACATTCTTTATCACTATACAGATATAACCAAAGATAATTGAAAAAATTACACAAAAAATTGTAACGGCCCACTTTTGCTAGCATAAAATAGTTTTGAATCTTTCGCGCGTCATACAAGTTCCGTTTCCTATATTATAGAAGGTTATCGAACATTACAGGAGCTTTCTTCAGCCGGCGCATTCGTGCTTTCTCTAGATTTTTGCGCGTAAACGATAACATTGCATCATTCTAGCGGGGGATGAGCTCCGAGCTATTCACTGATCACTGCTTATATATTAATCTGTCTTAATTCTAAGAAAAATAAGTGAGTGCTACGTAATTTCCGTACAAACTGTAAGTAGTGCATTTCTTATAAAAGTTGTGACTGATAACTGATCTACGAACAGCTACCGGCATTTTGAAGTGCGTTGCTTCATTCACGAGCGGCGACATGTGTGCATTTTGCATAAACATTTAGTGTTCAGTACTTCGGTTATAGAATAAATTTCCCAATCAGTTTTGAACTTACGTTTTGATTACCTTGTGGTAGAAAACTGTATATTTTATTGTGCCTTTTCCGTGTTACCTTTTGTTTCGTTTAGACATGCAAAATATCCTGTATTGTTATAAATTGTAGATTATGTTTCTAGTTGATTTTTATGAATCTTAGCCTTTTTTGTAGTTAAAATGTGTTAATAACTTTGTTATTTGCAAAATGTTAAGATTAAAAATATTTGCTTTATAATCTAGTACTGGCCAGCGAACTTCCTGATTAATTTGTATATTTATGTATTACCATTTACAGCGCATTTTTTATGCATTTATGGATTATTTATTTATATCTGACGAAAGCAATATTGTTGCCCATACTTCGTAGATATTTTGTACTTTGATAAATAATTCAGTAAAGTGAATTTAACTTTATAACTTGCTTTATTTATCGAGCCCCTCCCCCCCAAAAGTTATTAAAGCTAGTAAATTTAAAGTAACTATTAAATATTAAATTATTAAATATAGAATCTGATGTTACAAAATGACTAATGTAAACAAGGCTGTACTGAAAGTGGAGGTCGCTTTATTGTGCGTGATTTAATATTTCAAATCATGAAATAAATATTTTGTCTTAATAAATAGTATTACCAAATGTTGTTGGTTCTTAAAACATTTTATTTATTATATGAATAGCTTGTTTAACATTAATTGTTTACATTAACACAGTAATAAATAATAATTATATCTTGATTTTGCTAAGAACTGGGTTTTTTAGATTCACAAGTATATTTATATGTATACTGAGGAACAGTGTACAAAAAAAAAGAGTTTTAAAAAGAAGTTCGAAAAGAAGTTTTAAAAGTAAAAAGTTTGCATTTACGCCAATTTTAGGAAGTCAATTCTTTAGTGAGGTTCAGAAATTTCATAAAGTGATTTTAATTAAAACTTTTAACTTTGCAGGAGGTGTTGTCGAATGCCCTCTCTATTTAATGTTTAGTTCTATGAGTACCTACTTATGAAATAGTCACAAAAAAGTGAATTTATTGAATTGCTGCATACAAGTATGCTTCCACAGCATATTAATAAATGAACAGACAGACAGATGTCTGGCATAAAATTGCTACATATTGAAATGGAAGCGTGTAAAAGGAAAAAGACAACGTTATTATTTCATTGGTAAGAGCCAAGGCAAAAATTAAAAAGAATAATAGGACTTATTTTATGTATCTATTATTAATATACTACACAACTGAAGTAAAATATGGACCACGGGGATGTTTACGGATGGATGTGGTTAGGTTCGTTGCAATATTTTTTGCACGTAAAGGAAAAGCTCAGTTCGAGGTTCGATTTGTTAACCTGGACCCACTTTAGATGTAATTTGTATCTATTCTCTCTGTGTTATTAACAGTGATCGGAATTTTGGGTTTAATTTCAGGTGCGTCGTTACAAGGATTTATTAAAATATACATGCATTTTTAGTTGTACATATGTATGCATATATTCTATTATGCCAAAATAAATGAGAAACTCATAAGGTAGGTTCGTATTACATTTAATTTTGATTTATTTTGTAAGAAAGACCAAACATTCAATTAATTTTTTGATGTAAAATCTTATATGTGCGCCACTGGAATTAAACCCAAATTCCGATCATTGGTTATTAATCATACTACTAGTCCCTTATAATTACTACTTGCATTTTCTTTGACTTGAGAGTTATTTACAAATGAATAAAACATATTTTCTAAAACATATAGGTTTCGGAAATAATTAGAAATCAAGGAAATATAAACCTTTTTACTTCGTTACATTTCATTTAACAAATGAATACAATGTTTAACCAATACAATAGATTTATTAATTCGAAACTATAGTTAAAAAAATCTTGGTGGATAGTGGAAAGAGATCTACGGGTGAGGTGTTACACTAAACACTACAAAAATATTAGGACAACTGCAAAATACTAGGAATGCCACATCAAAGCAGCCACTTACAAACTAATGCAAAAGGTCAGTTTAAAATTACTCTTCTAAAAGTAAAAATATCTACTTATATTTATATTTTTAGCATATTGTTTGAGATTGTGTAAAGTATTATTTAACACTTTTTAGCATTCATTCTAAAGAATTTGTCGAAATGTTTAAATTGACCAGCTTCCAACATGCACAGAGCAATTGAGTCCGAATTTCAATATTAATTGTTATTCTGTTCAAAAAATATATATGACAAAAACTGCAATATTAGTTCAACAACATCAAATAATATGAAAGCGAAATTACAAGTGCATGGTGAATGGTGGTGAAATAAAAAGTTGATAAAATATTTTATTACATTTATATTACTTCCGAATACAGTATTTAAATTTTTTTCTGAATACAGCAATATGATTTTTATTTTTAATATTTTTTTATAATACTTGCATTTATATACGTACAATTTAGATATACTATTTCGACAAATGACATTGCGTCTTTGAAAGAATAAATGTAATATTTACAAAAATATTGTCCTTAAATTTCATACACGAGTCTGGCCTATGATATGTCCAAACAAGTAGTTCAAATGCATTTAGTGTTTATTTAGAAGATAATAATCAATTTTATAGTGTAAAGTTATCACTTCTATATTTTGTTGTATTTTTAAAATTTCTGTGTATACATTATTTTATAACACCCTGTACACTAAATCCTGTATTTTAAAGTAATGGGATTGGTTTGGTTTATGTTAAAACTTAATAAATTGTTTTAAAATTATGTGGAATTAATATTTTTTGATGATATTTTTACTTTCAGAAGAGTTCACTATCGTAAAAAGTTAGGTGGTGTTGACCCACCTGGTACATTATAAAGAGGGTTGGCAGGCCTTTGGAATGGGACGAACCGATCTGGAGGTCTAGGTGGGCCATCACTCGACCGGGGCGCCCCGGTGCTGTACGCTCGTTGGGGTTTGGGGGGCGCACCTTTCAAAACGTTACTTTGACTATTAGAAATTTGACATATCTTTGTTGTGATGTTGTTCAAGCAATTTGTGGAACTGTATTTTCTTTTATTTCGATAATTTTTCATTTTATTTAGGACTGGCTTTGTTCATGATATACACTTATTAGAATGAGAAAATATCACTTAGTTGTTAACAAGAAAAGCTAAGAAATCAAGCTGAAGGAAAATAAAGTAACAAATTTTAAATTTATTAACCGACTTCAAAAAGAAGGTTATCAGTTCGGTTATTGGCTCCTAAGTATGTTGTATGCTTCTTTGTCTGTATGTATACAACGTGATTTACCATGATATGTGGAAAATAAAATGGTGTACCAGTCTTCAATATGGGAAAGTCTCTGCAAAATTTTAGAGTGCTCCGAGGTAATTTAGTATATTAAAAATGGTTAATACACTACAGTTATTGTCTAGGTCAGTAATAGGGCGACGAACTTACTTGTGAAAAAACATATTGGAGATGTTTACATTTCCTTAATTGGCATAAAAAGTTAAGCCGGCGCACAGTGGGGCAAATAGCTCATTTTTTGGACAAGCGATAATTCCCAAGCCTGGAATTAATGAAATTTAAAATTTTTTTTTAAACTCTTCGTTATAAAATTGCCTTTAATTCTACCGAGCCCGAATTTTGAAATTTCAAAATTAAAGGACTTAAATTTTGAAAGTAAATTAAAATTTTATCGAAAGATTGTTTAAAATTATAAAAAATTGTTACTTGGGGGATTTTTTTGGTTTCTAATCTCATTTCTGATCCCCGAATTTTGCGATTCAAAAATCCAAGATAGCGGATCCAATATGGCGGCCATAATATTTTTTTAAATTAACTGTACATGCACAAACTGTTAAAAATTGTTACTTAGGACTTTTAAGGGTTTCTGATCGAGAATCTGAAATCTAAATTACGTAATATCGTAATCCAAACTGGCGAATCCAATATGGCGGCCATAATATTTTTTTAATTGACATGTAAAGGCGCAAATTGTTAAAAATTGTTACTTAGGGGTTTTAGAGATTGCTGATCATGAATCTAAAATCCAAATTACGTAATATCGAAATCCAAGATGGCGGATCCAATATGGTGTCCGTAAGTTGAAGATTCTACTCGTTCATCATTTTACGTATTAGATTATGTTAGATTTATATCGTACTTTTCTAGCTGTTTGTTTAGGACTAGAAGCATTAGGTTATTTTAAGTTCATGGCTTACAATATTTTACTTTCTGTCATTTTATGACTTGACCAAATATTAGAATTAAAGTTAATAGTTCCTGCCTAATAGTATTAGCTAATAGTATTTGTTTTTTGACTACTCTATGATTGGACATTTAAGGTTAATTTTTGATTAATTATTTCATTTTAGCACATACTGGAAATTCAAAATTACGAAATTTTAACTGCAGAATCAGAAACCTCTATGAACTAATTTTTAATGATTTTTGCATGTACGTCTTATTTTTTTTTTAAATTTATAACAGCTATATTGGATCCGATATTATGGTTTCCAAAGTGACGAAACTAAAATATCCGGAACAAGATTAGCGAATTAAGTCCCTGAGTAACAAATTTTAGCAATTTCTTTCTTGATTTATCATTTTATTTTAACTTACGGACATCATATTGGATCCGCCATCTTGAATTTCGATATTACGTAATTTAGACTTCAGATTCATGTTCAGCAGACTAAAACTCCTAATTAATAATTTTTAATAATTTGCGTATGTACATTTCATTTAAAGAAATATTGTGGCCGCCATATTGGATCCGCCATATTGAATCCGCCATCTTGGATTACGATATTACATAATTTATACTTCATATTCATGGTCAGAAACCCTTAAAAACCCTAAGTAACAATTTTTATCAATTTGCGCATGTACATCTCATTTAAAAAAATATTATGGCCGCCGTATTGGATCCGCTATCTTGGTTTTTTGAATAGCAAAATTCGGGGATCAGAAATGAGATTAGAAACCAAAAAACCCCCCAAGCAACAATTTTTTATAATTTTAAACAATCTTTTGATAAAATTTTAACTTAAAAAATTTAAGTCCTTTAATTTTGAAATTTCAAAATTCGGGCTCGATAGAATTAAAGGCAATTTTATAATGAAGAGTTTAAAAAACAATTTAAATTTCATTAATTCCAGGCTTGGGAATTATCGCTTGTCCAAAAAATGAGCTATTTGCCCCACTGTGCGGCGGGTGCCGCGTTTTTTGGTCGACCAATCAGGACACCGGCAGATACAAAGCACTGCCGAAGTTGGTGTTTTTGTGTTATTGACGGGTTTAAATAAATCTCTTATATCTACTTGTTGTTGTAGAGTTTACTAGCATAGGGTCAATGTCTTTTCGATTTATTTCTCTATTTTTGCAGTGAGATTTGATGAAATCCAAAAATTCACTTCTACCTCTCCAGATTTGCTGTCAATAGTGTCAATCCCAAGTCTGATAAAGTGATATGGTTGTACCTTGTGACGTCAGATTGGTTAAAGTCATTGTCGGTGAGGACAATCTACTGATAAATTTTCCGCATGTCATGGTTGATCACCCTGTGTATACAATGCATACAGTTTAACTGGAACAAATTGGATACACAATATTTCTGTAGAAAATCCTAAAACGCATCAATTTTACTTTCTTATTGACTACATTTAAGCAGTAATGTTCTTAATTAATAATTTTTTTTTTACCGATCGATATTGTTAAAAAACAAATTATGTTTGTTTTAAGCATTTTTAACGTTATAACGCCAACTTAGTTGTTAAAGTACCTACCCGTCCGACTCTAAGGTTTGTGCAAAGTGTACACTATAGTAATAGCGCAACTTATTTATAAACTGCCATTTCGGCAGTTTAATATTTGATAAAGGATAGATTGATAAAACATTAATAAGGTGGAAAAAAGATTTATATTGCTGGATATCAAGGTCCGAAGTTCCCCAGCCCTTTTATTCCCGCCAACGCATTACGCCCTCTCCCTACTTTCCTATTACTTGGATTGCGATATATTTTTTTTTTAATAAAAGATAAAAAAATCCTCACTTACCTGCAAAAAAAATCTCCTCTCAACCTTTTCCTTCGTATTCAAAAACGCATTTGAAAAAAAAATACAAAAGTCCCACAAGTTTGTTTATTTGAAAATAATTTAAAAAAATAATCAGTCAAATACTAGAGGTAATAACGAACAAATTCCATTTTAGTCTTTCAAAATTGCAGGACGGAAAAAATTTACCGTCCCATTTGATCAGATTATGCGCTTCCGCAAGATCTTCTATTTTTGATTTAACTTTTTTTTCGTCAAGTCACTAATAACAAAGTTGTCGTGGAAAAACGTGTTTTTGCGAATTTTGATGAGCTGATAAAAGAGCACGCGTGTAACCAAATTGTCAAAAAGAAAAATTAAAAAAAAGTTGGTTTCATTTCAAAATCAGATCCGCTCCGCTATAAGTTCAGTTCAGTTCTCTTTCTGAAGGATAAAGATGTACCTATGAGCCTGACTCAGAAAGTATACCAGATGGCTCAGTCGATAGGGACACTTTTGTAACTCTTGGATGGGCGAATGGATTTTTTTCAAATTTAGTGCAGTGATATGGGGTGAAATTTTTAATTATATGATGTAAAGAACTAAAATGGCCGACTTCCGGTTTCGATGCAATTTACATTAAAATCAAATTTTTAAATGGGACAACTGTATATTTTTGCATATTTAGACCCTGTTGGCCAAAATACATATGATCTGACCCTCAAATATTATTTTCATTTTCAAAAAATATAAAAAAAATTATTATTATTATTTGTTTAATTATAAATTTAGCACAAAGATAAGGTAGACATTATGCATATCATTCTCTTATCACTTAACTCCTTGGAGTATTTAGAAAATAAGAAATTGAATATATTTCTCTCAAAATAAGCATTCAAACGATGTGCATTTGATATGCTTTCATATTTGAAAAAAAAATAGAGGTGGTTGTGAAAGGCTCCATGGGAGTTGTATCCCTCTGCGTGAAGATAAACTGAGAACATTACAACTGAAATGTCATAAGTCAAGAAGTAAAAGTAACTTGTTTTAGGATTATTTACAAAAATAGGCGTCTGAAAATAAGGAGTACGCCACCGGTGGTCTATAGTCAAACTGATTATGGGCTTTTCTGTCATTGTCTCTTTAGTTAGTGTACGATAATATAAACAATAAGTAAAATGATAAACTGAGATGCTAAGTTATTAAAAATATGATAGCGTTTACAGGGGCTACACAAGATACAATTTGCTGGAGCCAACCTAGTCGCTATCCTTTGTAGATTGCAGGGACAACTCGTGAAAGTTGAGTTGCACTGCAATGTTCAAAGCATACCTTCTTTAATGTAGACACCTTTAACCAGGCATTGAAAAGCTGGTGCAAATAACCATGGCCCGAGTAGAAGTAATAATAACTTGGACAACCACACATTGTAAGTGAAATTTTTGAAATAAGTAAATAAAAAATAATTAATTGTAAAAATTAAAAGTAAATATATGTAATTTCAGTATATTTATAAAAGTAATATATACTATTGTACCATGCACCATTATGTTTTACCCCTGAATATTTCTATTTCATATTTTATAAAATACTGTTTCATTTATTTCACTTAAAGAATTAATAAATGTCTTTTCAGTTATATTCAATGTACCACTAATTTCATGGGTATTTGAATCTGAGACACTTGTTTGTGAACATAGAGGCATACACATTTATTAAGTTTTGTGTTGTATATGAGTTGTACCACACAAAATAATATGTCTTGCATTTAAAACATATTCCCCTTAATACACACACTTAGAATTTTTACACTTTTAGTGCTTCCCAAATGTTCCATACATTGAAATATGCTTAACCTAAATGTCACTCATGTTTCCTGAAAGAAAACTGATTTAAACTACAACTGTAAATAAATTTAAAGAAATATTTTAGTTTATTAATATTTAACTAGCCAGGCACCGTTTATGTCGAAGAAACTGTACTTTTCAAGGGAAAAACTAGATAACCTAAAAAAATATGAATTTTGCCTAATAATGCCATTAACATATTGCAAATCACTTACAACAAAATTTTGCAAACCTTTAGGTCATATATTATTAATGTTATTATTTTTAACGCCAAAAATAACAATAAACAGAAAAAAATCAATATGAGTATTCGCAATATAAACAAACAAAAAGCCTATAATTAGTTCACGAGTTCTCCACTTTGGCACTGGCATCTTAAATTCAGACGCCTATACTGTATATTCAAGTAAAATAATCTATTCCAGTTAAATTTTTCACATTGTATATTCATGTACGTCTATGACCCATAACTCAATTTACTGGTCTGATTTAAGAGCGGTTTTCACCAACGTGAAGGGTATCAGCTGAGAAAAGTAATCCGCTATATCACTATGATCACAAATTAGAAGGGTGGAGAAGAAAGAGGAGTAAAGATTTGTAAAGGTTTTCAAAACTACTGAATCCTCCGCCACTATTTAGAAAGCAACGCGTAATTCTTCTCCGGATTACAATTTGGAATCAAGCGATAGTCCAGAGCGGACATAAGTACCACTTTACACTACTATCATTGCTCCACCTCTCCAATTACCTTTTACTGCTCTAATTATCTTCCACCATACTAGTGACTCCTATATAACAACTCTAATTACCATTTTAAATCTAATTGACCAATACTACTTTAATTATCCCCACCACACTAATAGTGCCTAATTAATCACCATCCCTATGACATCATGAGAAGTGGTGGGGGAGGTGTAAATCTCCTACTTACGGTGTTATGTCATTTAAATAGAAAAAAAAATCTATTATAATCACTTCAGAGATATATGTTTTTATTTATTTTCAAGCCTTATGCACGAATAAAAAAACATTTGGTTTTTGATTTATGCAAAACCTGTAAAAAATGTGATTCTTAGAATTGTTAGCAATTTTTATTCCATGAATTTAAATATTCTTAAATGAAAACAAATAAAACTATAACGTGTATACCATGAAAAAAGTAAAATAAACAATTTGGATAGATCAAATGATTGGCAGTAAATATGACATATAAACTAATCGAAAACAATAACATTAACCTAGGAAACTATTAAGGGTCATTTTGTGTTAAAATTATGAACTTTGTTTCTTTTATTTGCCCTTTTATACACTTTGTTTGTACAATATTCTGTCACCTCTTACCACATCTTGGATGTGTATTTGATTTTCTATTACTTCATGAGACAAAGATATAGTGTAATTCATTAACTCCAGAGTGTTCGAATAATATTGAGGTAACAATGGCAGACAGAATCCAAAATTGCGTTCAATCTTGCTGTAAACACATCAGAAAGAGATCTTCTACTACTACTATATGCGTATTAATTAGACAACAAAGTGTTAGACAATTCACAAGAACGATTTTCATTATATTTTATGTATTCATTGTTAATGGGGATGTACTCACTCATTGAGAAATACATATTTGAACTTATATAACATAATATCAGCTTAAAATGGCCTCTGCAATATTCCTAAATTAAAGTCATTGGGTTTTCACTCTATTAATAGTCGAATAAAACTAAGCACTAAAAGTATGATTTCAACTTTTGTTGGGGGGGGGGGGGGATTTTTTTGGAAATACAATTTGTTATAGTGCAGGCGCTGGAAGTAGTTGAATATGCAAAATGTGAGGACCGGCAAGTATGTTCAGATTCTTACACCCAAGACCCTAAATAATGGAAAAACCCATCTTGCCGGTTGCTGCGGTGGTCCCTTCTGTCCCCTGCCGCCCCCTCCCCGCGCCCTACGATAAGCATAGTGCGTCTAGCCGTTCAGTGTGTTTCTGCGTCAATCGACACAAAAATGTTGCTTTGAAGGCTCGCGTTTGTCGTGTATACGTAATATATTTTAAATCATTCAACAAAAATTCTTACCGATTGTAAAGCTTTCTTTTCAAGCACTCAAAATAAATTACAACTTGTTCGATATCTTTGCACGACTGCTCCAAAATATGCGCAAGGAAAAGAAGACTGCGAGATGTACATTTGTGGAGGATTCGATGATCCAACAAAATGTTTCAAGCTACAAGAGTCTTCATTTTGTGAGGTACTTGAATTAAAATCAAACCACTTAGAAGCTGATTCAAGGATGTTTTGTCAAGAATTCACTCTGCCCATGTTATTATCCTCAGTGCTGATACAAATGTATTAATCTTGGCGATTTATTACTGGAAAGAACTAGCAAATATTGGTTGTCTAGGTCTATGGTTCGACGGATCTTATAAAAAGAAACATCCTCTAGGATGTCCTTTAGCTGCTGAATCCCTTGGTGAAAACATATGTAATATTTTGCCAGCATTACATTCCGTAAGTGGTTGCGATACTACCAGTAGATTAGGCAGTAAAATAGAATGTTTGAAAGCTGCAACGGAAGATTTTGTACAAACAGCCCTTGTATCTTTGGGAAACCTTGACCTAAATGCTGAACAATTATGAGAAATAATTAGAATAATTAGAAACAGTTTGCAAATTGAGTTCGTTTTCAAAAAATTCTTGAAATATTTGCGGCAGTTTTCTCGAAAACGGTTGGAATTATCAAGTTCTACCAAGTGTACATTTTTTACGTAGAAGTGGCTCCTGCATGAGATTTTCGATTTCTCTACGTTTCGTAAAAAAAGAGAAAAATATTCATCATCAGGCATAGCTCATGAGGCGTCCTCCATGGGCTAGCGTGATGTGATACATAAATTATTGTCTCTTAGCTTAAAAAATGTTTCCTTACCAAATTGGGAGAAGATCGTTCAAGAGGTAGTTGAGATATTGCAAAAGAAAAGAAATTACAATTTTGACTTCAAAGAATCTACCCTTGAACTATGCCCCATTATTAATGGCCCACCCTGTGTAGACAAGAGGAGGAGGGATAAAAAAAACTGGACCAAAAAATGGAATGGCAAGATCCGGATTATTAGTCTTTGAACTATTCTCAGCTAATATCCATTGATAAAATGCGGTCCTCACATTTTGCATATTCACTTCTTTCTAACGTCCGCTCTATTATGGGGAAGGTTCGAAGGTTCAGTGACGTTTTGTCTAATTTTGGAGGTGAGCTTTTTTTTTGTAAATTGAGTTTTAATTTTGGAAAACGTGTTTTTGTCTCGTTCTTTTTAATATCTCGGGTTCTTTTCATCGGACCAGATCAAACCCTGAAATCAAAATGTTTGTATACAAATGATGAACAAAACCACACAGGTCTAAATTCTATTAGCCGTTTTGTTTTTTTGCTAAAAAATAAAAGCCATGAAAATTTCTAATTTTTATATAAACCGAAATTACTAAAAAAATTATTAATCTTTTTTAATGAAATTTGGTAAAATTATAGATCTTGTAAATGATCAATTATGGAAAATTAAAAATATTTTTTTTAAATTATTTTCCGATGAAAAGATATGGACTGATTGATTGATTTACCAGCGGTAGGCATTGCTGCCACTCCCATGGTTATACAGCTGGGCCTGCTACGTCCACGCTGGTTGGACTAAGGTCATGCTTGTTGCCAGCAACGAGAGCCACATGGCGCATAGTAAAGGAATATGGGATGGGAGGTGTAGGTATTTGTGAGATGCGTTACCGCATTGTGTCGTCAGGGAACGTTTAAGCTCCCTTTTCTGTGTTTTTGGTTCTGGGCATCTGCCTCTTCTGAATCTTCGTGTGTTGTGTCTTGATATGGAGTGTTTATACTCCTCTATTTTAGTCCAGTGGAATTAGAAAATATGCATATTGTAATTAGTTTCAGGATGCCACGTGGATTAAACGATGGTTTTATTGATTACGAACATGACCCTGAATTTGGTCCACTTTTTGACCGCCGGAACATTGTTTATTAAACGATTTATTGTTGAAAAATTAAAAAAAAAACGACTTTTTTAAAGATAACTAAAAGATCTTTAACGATAGGTTTTTCAATTTGTAGATACTGTTAGAACTTTGGAAAACGGTTGAAAATTTGTTTAAATAATTGCAAAAAACCGCGAAAATTATCGCAATTTGCAAATATTTTTCATTCATTAACAAAAGCACTTTAGTGCTTGAAACTTTGACAAAATATGTCTTTTATTACTACAAAGTTACCCCTAAAATTTCTTCAAAAAATTTTGATTAGTTTAAGAGATATTCAATTTGTTTATTAAAAACATAAATAATGTAAAGTGCAAATTCACCCAGTTCCCGTTATCGTAGAGGGTTGATCCGGACATCATTTTTTTCGTAGAGACTTAAACTCTATGTTTTCATTAATGGTAAATCAAATTTGCATTATTTTCAACTTCAAAATGGCGTTTGAAAAAGTGTGATATTTTGAGGTTAGGTTTTTTGCTAATAACTTTTAAACAATTGAAGATTTTGCAATATCCTTCTCATATCTTTGTTGCTGGCGTTTTTTCACACATTTCAAAAAAAAAATAAATGACTCTGTAGCCTTACTAGAAGCCGAGATGACTTTTTTTTTCAATAAATTCGTAATTTGTATATTAATGAACATTAAAGCTGAAACTTGGCGAACAACTAGTTTAATAGTCTATGTTTGTAATAGAGCAGAATTTGGGGGAAAAAATTCAATTTGCAACGATAACAATAATTAATTTTAAATCAGCGTCAGAATAGAAGTGAGAAGCATGAGTCATATCTGTAACATGTTCATAAAATGATCGAGACTCTGTAACATGTTCATAAAATGATCGAGACGAGTTCATATCCGTCAACCAAAAATTTACCGTTTCTCCGATTTTGACTTTTTTTTTTAATCTGGTGATGAAATAATAATATCTGTCATGTCGATTTTTTCATAATTAAACAATAATTTGTTATAAACAATTATTTTTTGTTAAAAAAATTTGTACGAATTTATTTAAAAAAAACCATCTCGGCTTCTAGTAAGGCTGCAGTCATTTTTTTTTTTTTAAAATGTGTGAAAAGAACCCAGCAACAAAGATATGAGGACGATATTGCAAAATCTTCATTTGTTTAATAGTTATTGGCAAAAAACCAACCTCAAAATGTGACACTTTTTCAAACGCCATTTTGAAGTTGAAAATAATGCAAATTTGATTTGCCATTAATGAAAACATAAAGTTTAAGTCTCAGCAAAATAAAGGATGTCCAGATCAACCCTCTACGATAACGGGAACTGGGTGAATTTGCATTTTACATTATTTATATTTTTAATAAACAAAATGAATATCTCTTAAACTAATTACATTTTTTTGATGAAATTTTAGGGGTAACTTTGGGGTAACAAAATACATATTTTGTCAAAATTTCAAGTAATAAAATGCTTTTGTTAAAGAAGGAAAAATATTTGTAAATTACGAAAATTTTCGCGGTTTTTTGCAATTATTTAAACAAATTTTCAAGCGTTTTAAACGAACCACCTCTCAAATTAACCGTTTTCCAAAGTTCTAACAGTATCTACAAATTGAAAAACCTTTCGTTAAAGGTCTTTGAGTTATCTTTAAAAAAGTTGATTTTTTGGAATTTTTAAACAATAAATCGTTAAATAAACAATGTTCCGGCGGTCAAAAAGTGGACCAAAGTCAGGGTCATGTTCGTAATCAGTAAAACTATCGTTTAATCTGCGTGGCATCCTGAAACGAATTACAATAAATTTCAGACTTTTTTTTACTAATTCTACTGGTCTATTTGTGTTTCTGCTTCTTTGAATCTTCTTTTTCTTCTAATTCCTCGGTTTCCGATGCTGGGTTAGATTTGGGTAATGCTTGTTGTCAGCAGCGAGAGCCACATGACGCATGGCTTTTTTTTTAATTCATTTTTCCCCTCGCTTTTCTTTCCCAATTTGTTTATGATCCTCTCGATTGTTGTTTTCCACGTGTAACATGGTCTCCCTATTTTTAGTTTGCTGCTGTTCAGTGTTAGCGCTTTCTTCAGTAGGATTTCTGCTGCCCTTTTTGTTTTAACCTTCTTGATCCTTTCCCTTATCTCTCTGCTTACCAGGATATGGTATATTTGTGTGATTGAGCTTCTATTACTTCAGGTGTCAGTGCAGGTTTGACTTTTGCTCCATGTATTTCTTATTGTTAAGTCAAACATGTGTGCTAGATTTTTCGGCAAGTTTCCATTTTCGTAAGGCCATGTGTGCCGTCTGATCGTCTTTTCCTATATGTGCATTGAAGTCTCCTAATAGTATAATGGACATTTTTCTTGATTTTTCATAGCGTTGGTGTGTGCCGGGGTTGTTATGTTTTCTCATTCTAACTGATGGCTTAGTGCTCATATAGACAGTCCTCCTTTAGCTTATTACTGATTTCTGTCTCCTCTTTGCGGCTTGGCACGATTTCACTGCACTATATAAACTATGATTTACTACGTTAAAGGGGAAGCACTGTATATAGTTTTGGCTTATATACCTAATTAAACACTAACTGATATTTCTTATAAAAAAAAACGACACAAAAAAACTAAATAAAAAAAAATTCAAAAGTCAGTTTACAAAAATGCTCACGCTAACCAAATTAGACAAAACTTTACCAAACCGTCTTTATAACATACAGATTGCATTTCCAAAAAACAATTGCCTCCCCCAAACAATCTTTGAAAAAGAACTGAGTTTTATTCGACTAATGATAAATCATACATGAAAAAATATGGATACATGCAGAGTTCAATAGTCATTGGCCATAACAAAACTAATTTTAAGCTATATGCGGTAAAGAAATGAAAATAGTATCTGATAAAATGTCCATAAACAGTTGACAAAAATAAAATTTAGCGACTTCAATTGCGCATGGCGAGTTAACAAATTTTAAGATAGAAGCACTCTTCCTGATATGAATATTTTAATACGGAAGATATAATTCTTAATAATTCATGCAAAATTAAAAAGGAAAAATATACTATAATATTTTATTGCTAAAAATGAAAAAGCTACTTTGGCAATATTTTCTTGATATTTTTGCAAAATGTTTCCATATCAAACACTGAAATATAAGAGAACTGAAGAGCTAAGGACTACAAAATAGTTTGGTCTTTTTTTATACCTTCAATTTTACTAAAATAAGTTTAATCCTGGAGATGGTTATACCATGAAGAATAGAAAAGAAACTGTGTTGTTAAATTGTTATTATTTTAAGGATTTTGTTATAAACCAACAAAAATGTCGGTAGAAAATCTAGCTTAAAAGAACCAGTATTAATGATGTATCAGTTTATGAAATTGCCTGTTAAAATGTTCAACTTTTGTTAAGAAAGTAAACAAAGAAAACAAGAATAAATATAAGGTATTTAAGAAAAGTTGTAGTAATTGGTCAGTCTTCCCTTGCTATTATTTCAAAATATGTAAATAAAAGGTGCTAGAGGATTGTTTACATGACGGATTCGAACCTTGGACTCAATTTACATTTATAATATGCTATGTAATAACAATTTACATGCATTGCTTAGTAGGTAAACTTAGAATAGTCTGTCTCAAAAAGAATATACCTATACACGAAATTAGGGAAAATAGAAAGAGTAAGAATGGTAAAAATGGTTTTGTTGTGACTTCGATAAAATACACATTTTCCTATAAGGTCTAGAGACACAGATGAGAGATTTCTTATATTTGGTTGGAATAAAATTATACTCAAGAAAAACAAAATATGAAATGGCGACAGTAGGCAAGTAAAAAATTGAAAATTCAGGTAGTCAAATATTTCCTGGTCTCAAATACACTATTTTGAATCACTGTCATTGAATATTATTTGGAAATGATTCAAGATGTTTACAGGAATCGTCTCATCGCCAGAAATTTTTTGGTTGTTATTACTGATGTTGGTAAGTACTACCATATACAGGGTGTTGAAAAAAACACCAATAAGTCTTCGGCAATTAGTACTTAACAACGTAAGCGAACTGTGCTTAAAAAATATATATGTCCAAATATGAACCATTTTCGATGTAAGTATTTTAATTGTTCAGATTGAATTTGTGTTATTACATTTTTATTACAAAATTAAAATCAGGAGCAAAACTTTTCAGTGATAGTTCTGTTAATGACACCCTTTATAAGACTTCACAATAGAACTATCTTAATCATATTTATCGACCGCCAGAACTTACTTATACCTAATTTCAATCCGGTGTTTGTTGCACCCTTGATTTTGTAATAAAAAAAAATATGTTACAGGAATTAGATTTGGTCAGTTTTTCGAAATCTGTTCATACTAAGACATTTATCTTTTAAGCGCATATTCTTTAACTGTCCTAAAAATGTTGGCATGTTTTTAAACACCCTGTATATTATCTTCAACATAACGATGACTAAATCTATTGTAGTTCCCCAAGGCGTTGTCAAATTAATAAAATTATACCCTTTAATAAAAAAGACCAGATTGTATTATTTCTACCAAGAGAATACTAAACTTTAGAAAGCCCTACGAACAGAAATTTCTACAGAGCATGCATGCTATTAAATTGAATTAGGGTATCAGACATTCCATTCCTCATTCACATACAAACATACAGTCAGCAGTGCACAAAGAAGAAAATGAAGTTGCATACCGGTGGGAAGCGGTTTCATACGTTCGGAGGACAGGTTCGCCACCGCAGGAGAATAGGTCCTTAAGAGGGTGGTCCCTCGAGGCAAACTGGCTGTTGATCCCATGTAGTATGGTGCATTCTTGCTGGCACTTCCCTGCAAACAATAAACGTTAATTATGGATCCGTTATCGAACAGCTTTTTTCAGTGATAATTATGTAAAGAGTTAAAATACATTATTCTTTCCGCTGTTTGCGAAATTTTATAAAAATATTCTTTAATAGGCATTTAAAAGGTTTAGATGAAGTTCACTGCAATTGGGGGAAAAAGTGCTTATTTAGAAGTAATTTCTCATTTAATCGATTTATATGAAAACAACCTAGAATGTTTCTAAAAATACCCAGTTTAAATGTTTACCTATTGGAAAAGTATGATCTTTAAAAAAAATAAAAATAAAAATGATTTTTTATTCGAAATTATATGTAAATGGACTTAACTGAAAGGAATAAGTAATTTAGCAGCCAGGGCTAACATACTTGAGAGTTTCTGATATCATCGGCCGGATTAAAAATCAAAAAACCGCTGCCCAAAGAATCACTACTTCCACATTCAGATTTTCTATCCGAGTCTCTCACAACGAAAAAAAATTGTGTGTGGAAATAATTGTTTATGAAACTTTAATAATGTAGTATTTAAAATTGTCTACCCCAAAAACCCATAAAACGATATGCCACATCGTTAGTGGGGGTGGGGACGGTGGAAGGTGGTGGACAGACAGAAATTCTTTTGCTCAAACTTAAAATCTCGACGTTTCATGACATTCTAAGCCTATTTGAATAATAAAAATTTTCAACATTTTTTTTTTGCGTTACTGTACTTCCACTGGATGTTTAAGTAATTATGTAAAATTGGTAAAAAGTATAACGTATTACTTCCACATCCAGTGGAAGTATAGCAACGACAAAAAATTTTTAAAAATTTGAATTGTTCAAATAGGCTTACAAAGTCATAAAACGTCGAGATTTTAAGTTTGAGCGAAAAAAAATTTCTGTCTGTGGGTCTGTCGGTCTGTCTGTCGGTCTGTCTGTTGGTCTGTCTGTCTGTAACTTTTTTTGTGCGCATGTTTACTCTGAAACCGTTCAAGATATTGGCTTGAAATTTGGTACACATATGTACTTTAACGAGATCTGGAACTAGATTATATTTTCATCTTGTGTTGGGGGGTAAATTAGGGTAAATTTGGGGAAAATAGGTAAATGAAGCAGGTAAGAGTCCATAAAATTGGTATTTAGTATATACAAGGGAAGCTAAGGTCCCAAAAAAATTTTTAGCATTACCACCCCCACCCCATTATTAAAGGGGATGAAAAAAAATGTGATTTAGTGTGTGTACAAGAACCAGAAACCTCAAAATATGTTTTTACTTCATCCACCCCCCTTTGTAACCACCTATCACCACCCCCAGCCCAATACCGATGTGGGGTATCGTTTTATGGGTTTTTGGGGTAGAGGATTTCAAATATTATATTATTAAAGTTCCATAAACAATTATTTCCACATGCAAAATTTTTTCGTTGTGAGTGGCTTGGATAGAAAATCTAGATGTGGAAGTAATGATTCCTTGGGCAGCGGTTTTTTATAGTTTTGGAGATAGTTCATTATTATTGAAACATTAACAATATACGTATATAAAAACTTCTTATTTTAAGTTCTGTCGGTATGTTTGTAATTTATTTTGTGAACACGATTACTCTGACTTATATTGACTTGAAATTTGGTACACTATGTATTTTAACGAGATCCGGAACTACCTAGATTATATTTTGATCTTATTCCGTTCAAGGGTTTGGGGGTAAATTGGGGTAAATGGGGGTAAATAGGTAAATCAAGCAAGTAAAAGTCCATGAAATTGATATTTAGTATAATATAAGAGAAGCTAAGGTTTCAAAAAAATTTTTGGCATTAGCCACCCCCACTATTAAAGGGGGTGAAAAAAAAAATGAAATTGTGATTTAGTATGTGTACAAGAACCGAAGGCCTCAAATTTCTTTTATTTCATCCACCTTCCACCATCCCCACCCCCACTATTCATGTGACATATCCCTTTATAAGTTTTTGGGGTAGACGATTTCAAATATTATATTATTAAAGTTAGATAAACAATTATTTTCACATAAAAAATTTTTTTCGCTGTGAGAGACTTGGATACAAAATCTGGATGTTGAAATAGTGATTCTTTGGGCAGCGGTTTATTTATTGAAATAAAACTAAATATAAAATTAAATTATTTCACCATCGGAATTATTATCATCCTTTTTCGATGTCTTAAGGACAAATTAGGCAGTTTTAATCATTACAACATGTGAAAACTAGTGAGCAGATAGGCCAGCCTTCCTGAAGCCGCAAGCTGCTTCGCAAACTTTTTTTCATCAGCGAGAAAGCATTTGCAATACATTTTCACGCACTGTCGATGAATTAACACGTTCAGCGCCAAGCTCTCAGGGCGAATTTTCGTTATTTGTAAGAATTTTATTTATATTTATATTAGTCGTGTAACTTTTTATATACACAATGTTTTAACAATGTGTATCGAAAAAGATACACTGGCGCTGAATGTGTTAATCTCGGCACAATTTTTCGGTGATATATTATTGACCATTTAGAAATGAATTTATACAATATACATTCTTTGTAAGTCTTCTGTCATCCCTAGCACATTAGAACTAATGCTGTTCACAAAAGAGAGCTTCTTTCTCTTAATGTAGATGCTTGTGCCTTTCCCTTATAGTGGTGTATATGGGGGCAACTCTTAGATTCCATTCTTGGACCATTATTGGATGTTGAAGTGAAACTGGATGCCAGAGTAGCAGCAAACTGTTCAAGAATAAATAAGAAATGCGACGAGCCAAGGGCTAAGGGGCACCAATGCTTTAGCTCTTCCTGTAAGGGACCTTGGTCCCTTACTGGTCACTCAGTCAAAGAATGAACGATGTCTCTCTGTCTATAAATTCACAATTGCATATACAGTCGTGTTTCCTAGTGACTCTAAAGGTAGTAAAAGGCATCTTTTGAGATCCAGGAGTCTGGACTGATACACAGTCAGATCGGTGGTAGTGTATACGGATACAAACGAAGAGCTCGTATATCGGCGTCACGTGGCAAGTACCTTAGTGTTTTACAAGTAGAAATATATACCATCTTATTGTGTGTAAGCAAATCTCAGAAGAGGTTTCGTTGACATGTATATTTGTATATGCAATGACAGTCAGATAGCTTTGAGGGCCATTGTATTAAACAAAATGGTCTCAAGTCGATGCTGAATTGTCAAAGTATTTTGACTAAGTTGTTTGTACACGAGAGTTAAATTCATACACAGTGGCGAGTAGGGCAGTGTAATGAAGGAGTAGACCGTTTGATGGGAGAGCAGCCTTTCCCTCACTGTAAGTCAGTTTACAGTGCGTCAAGAAGTCATATTCAATCAGAAGTACGAGACTTGGCAATGACACAGTTCAACAACTATTGAGCTCAAGCACCTTTAATGAAGCAGTCAAGGTTCCACGGTTTCAGCTGACTACCATAGAGCGGTTGCTTGGACTCGATAGAGAAAGAATGAGACACGTGGTAGACCTGATGGCAGGACACTTTCCTCTGAACAACCACTTGCTTACAATGAGGTTGAAGGACAATCGTATTTGTCGGATGTGTGAATCATCAATGTATGTGTATATAGTGTAACCGTCACATTAGTGGGCCACAGTGTAACTGGTGTCTCATACTGGCTCCCTCTGTATGTAATTGCCGGGCTTTGTTTTGAACGCCACCGTAAGATAGGCAACCAGAAATAATTATTGGAATTAAAGTTGGTAGGCATGAGTTTTTTTGGTAACAAAAAAAGGAAGGGGGTTTTCTTTTGTGCTAGCTAAGGAGCCATGACAGTAATTTTATAGAAGCTTAGCAGTCTTTATTAAATTAAAGGTTTTGAAAAAGGAAAGCCTAAGAACAACTAAGGCTCTTACATCACCGTTTTTTTGTGACAAGTTATGCATTCTATGTCCAGACCTTTTTCTTTACACTGAACGGTGTTCCGTCATGCCTTTACATCTTACGTCCCAAGTCCTTGATGTGACATTTCACCACTCGATGTTAAAAGTAAGTACCCACTTGCCAAGCTTAATTGTCTTCTGAGGCCACGTTAGCCATAGAAAATTATTTGGAGGTTCATGTCCAACATATCCAGCATGTCAGTTAAGTCATTCCCTAGAGCAAGAGTGATCGTAAGTAAGTTTTACATTTAATTACCGCCCTACGCTCACGAGGTCTTGTGATAGCTGAGCCCCAGTGTGGAGTTGTTCTTTGGATGCACATAAGGACCTCATGTTTAATATAACCCCACGCACATAATTCCTTCCTGTCATCACCTGAAAGAGAGTAATTTTGTCATGGACAAATCTGAGCTGTAACACCCGATAGGCAGATGGTGTATCTCTATTAAGTTTAGTTTAGATAATGCTAATAGTTTAACCTGATTGTGATATAAATAATTGCAATAAGTATCATTATAAGATAACTTACGGTTCAGAATATACGTCTTGTGTAAACCCTAATAGCAGCTGTTATTTGATGGTATAAGACGGGAATTATGGCTATAATAATAGACTAATTATTAGATAATCCATATATTTTGCTGTGTTTAATACTTACTTATTCCAAACTAGGGGAATTATTGAGCGTGGACGGACACTCATTGAATATGTCGATGTTATAGGTAGATTAAGATATTATACCTAAACCACAGAAGACCTATACCAGAAACGACTCTCTGGCCTTCCCGCCAATATTGAATTTTATGCGCATATGTTATGACATATTTAGAAACCTGCGGATTTATAGGTTGACAATAATACCACCGACATATGTGCCGGTGGAGCGTACCAGTAAGCAATAACATTATATGATTGGCTATTTTGAAAACCAAAGCCAAAATCAGTTTCGAATTTTATCTACCAATGCGTCCAGCGGTGAATTTAGAAAGGTGCGGATTTATAGGTCGACAATACCACCGACAAGATGGCCGAAGGTCACCCCAATTTACCAATGAAAGGGTACGTTTGCACGCACTCAGTAATTTAGTCGAGTCGCTTAGTAATTTAGTACTCGACCAATGCGGTCACCGTGTTTTAGTCAAGTAATTTAGTGGAAAGCAATTACTAAATTACTGGACCGTCTCTCTACTCGACTAAATTACTGGATGGGTGCAAACGCACCCAAACATCGAACGTGCCTCCGACAGTGACGCTTCTGGTATAGGTCTTCTGTGCCTAAACATCGTCACTGCATAGCTTATTTAAAGGTTATATTATTTTATGTCAAAATTGTCAAACTAGTTTTGCTGGGTACTGTGACTTGCGCGGAACGAATTTCCAGATACATTGCTTCTCGTTAGATAAAATCGCCATTTTATTGTTTGTTAATGTCAATAGTATATTAATTATTTTTTTGTATGCCTACGTGTCACTGTGATATAGCACTTAGTGTTATTCCTCTTTTGGGGACGATTTTACTCGTACTCTCTATTTAAATTTCCCTTTATATATATTCTCTACAGTAATTCTGTTTATACACGCATTAATTATAAGACATAATTTACATTGTTTTGCCATAAAAACAAATTTGGCACATACTAGGTTTAGGATACCTGTTGTATCACTGAAACTAATTTATAATTAATCTTAGTAAAACTATTTTCATTTAATTAAATTTTTTTTTATTTAACACCTTTCTTTATTCTGCCTCTCGTTTTTGATTGATTTTTTTTTTGTCAATAATCGATCCCTGACTATTGGCTGGCGCCCATATTAAGGTTTACCAAACTAAGTAATTGGAAAGCAAAATGATCCCACAGCCCACTCCCGACTATACCAGCTGCCGCGCTCTGCCACGTGACTCCGTCTAGCAGACCAGGGTCGGGGCCTCGTCGCAATCGAAAGGCAATTTTTACAGCGGGAGTGCATAATGGTCTGACAGGCCCGAGTACTGTGGATCTTAAAATCCGCACTGGTTCCAAATAATAAAGTCTTCTGTGGCTGCATCAGCTGCAGGGGGTAAGTACATAACAAGTTGGTACGGTAGATTTTTGTGACTTCAACATTGAATCGCATTATTACTTAAAATACGCGAATAGATGCATTTTTCAAACTTTATACTTAAATATCTTGGAACTTTAGGGAGTTGTGCCATTTAAGACTTTTAATCAGCATGGTTTGAAGTACAACATACTCTAGTTTTATAATATTTTCTGAAAAAACACTTTTACAGATGAGGGATCCTTTACAAATATTTATTTGTAAATTTCAATATTGTCTTTATTTAAAGACAATAAATATGGATATTGAGACCTGCTGTAGTAAAAATCTCTTATGAAACTCATGCATAAAGTGCCATTTTTCACTCATGGGATTACCGGACTCACCTGCGACTCGTGCGCCACTTTCCATTAATGAAAAATGTACCACTTTATGCACTTGTTGCGTAAATTACTATTTCGAGTACCGGCAAATTAATGTAACTAATTTTACCAATTGCACTGCATTAAAAGTTATTACGAATTACGACACACGCGTTAAATTAATTAATTGAATTTAAATTTGGCACATTTCAGTTATATAATTTTTGCTTGTATAGAAAAAAAACGTATATAAACAAATCAGTAGCACACATTTTATCTAGGACAATACAGGTTCATATGTGTAAAAGTTTATTTCCACATATGAAAATGTTTCGTAAAAATATACATATATCCAATTAGATGCATTCACACTGAAGAAGTTTGCGACCATCCTCTTCAAGTTTAAGTACAAAACAACTTTCATTTGCCTCGGGCATTTAACTTCTCCAAATTACAATTTAACATGAATCAAATCTTATATTATGTAGCAGAGAATATATTACATAATTAAATGATGAGAGTATTTTTTATGGTTTTGATAATTTATAACATTAATGCTTCATTATTAAAAATCATTAAATTATATATGTTTTTATGTGCTTGTGTGATAGAACTCGAATTTATTAAGAAATTAAAAAAGAACCATCTTGAAGAAAAAGGTCACTAAAAATTATGATAGAAAATTTCAGCCAGTCACCCAGTTACTTGGACCTTATTACTTAATATTCTTATTTAAGTAGGTTGAAAATACACTTGGTTACATTCTGTTTTTATTTTTACATATAGTTCAGTATCCATATTAGGTAATAGCATCGAATGGGGATGTCCTAATTGAGGAGGGTCATTTCAAAATGCACCTTGTCAACTAGACGAAAATTACAGGAAATCGAAAAAAACCGTATTCCGCTATTAACACATCTTTTTGTTCCTAGCTAGATTTTCTCAAAAAGAAGTACTATTAATAGATCAGTAAAACACAAATCTTTCATAAGGCGCACTTTGAAAAAAGTATTTGGATAAGTATAGAAACAAAGCTTTTCAAAATGTCTGAAACTCTTATGCAACTACACTACATTGTAAACACGATATGAAGAGCAATATAATAAAAAAGGCTTTAAATGCTAAGATCTTTGGATTCTCTAAAACAGACTCATCAAAATTTCCTTTTCTTCTGCCAGAGAATTACATTAATTCGAATCATTCGTAGCTTTAAAGTTCTCCATGAATTGTTTTTCCAATTCAATCCAAAATAAGTTTAACGAAGTTTTTAGATTTGAAACTAATTAATTTGCACTACCTGCATAATATGCTGCATCGCATGATCAAAATACGTCCTTACGATTGGTCCAATTGGATTAGATTCAATAGCATAGTTGATGATAAGGCGCGTTGTAGAAAAACACTTAATTTTTAGACATATTTTATACAGCACGAGAATCGATTTGGCAGAGAAAAATATATGCAGATGTGACTAAAGCAATGTAAAGAATTAATTCACGTCGCTAACTAGAATATGACTAAAAGTGGATAAGACTCATTTTGTAATGACCCTCCTCAATGGGGCATTTTCCATTTTTCTTAAATTCAGTTTTGGTGATATATATCAAGTAAAGTTATTATTTTAACAATTACTGCATAATCAATTTAAACCAAAACATAATTTCTTAAACAAAAATAAGAATACGCCCGTCTAGACACAGATTTCAAATGATTTTATTTGGCGGGAAATAATTTAACCAATCATAGACAACTTTCGCTTAGTCTGTAACTAACTTATATGAATGCCAAATTGTGTATTTACTTTATATTATTTTACCTATGGCACTTCTATTTTTCTCAATATGTCAATAAATAATGTACACATGTATTTAGAAGGAATTAAAAGGTATTTATATTTGTTATTATGTAGAAATTATCTTAAAAATGTAAACAAAACTTACGGCGAGGATTATGTGGCAACATTTCTTGCGTGCCGCCAGCTGACACTTGTCACAATACAAGTGAACGAGATATATTGGTTAGATATATTTGCTGTTTGTTTATGTTTGATTTTTACTTTATCAATAAACTATTAAGATGGAGTTGAATTTTGTGAAATGAGATTCGTCCAATTTGCCAAAGTTGATTATGACTTGATAGATTCTTTATATAAAAAAAATTTGGATTTTTGAAGGGATGGGATCAAAAATATTGGAAGCTTACCACCAGTTGCAAATTTTTTTTCTGAAGCATTTATATTTGTGTTTCCACAACATTTATAAAATACCTTTTAAATGACATTATCTACTATTTGTAAATTACAGCAAATACCTCGATGAAAGAAACTGAAATGCATCAAATCAACACGACACGGCGTTAGAACACATCTGTCATTTGACTAGCCGTCGACATCGTTGTCATGTTTTGCTAAATATGTTTTAAAATATCTAATCGGCATTAAAAATTATTTAAAATATTTAATAATTCACGCCTATTATTATACTCTTCGCAAATATGAAAACGAAGAGTATATTGCATTTGATGGGCACATTTCTAAAACCGTAAATATCGCTCGCATACAAAAAATTTTCATATCATTGTGTTAGTGAACGAATTTTGAATAACTTTCAAAATGTCCGTCACGTTTTTTGTAAGCACGATAACTCAAGAAAGAAAAATCCGATTGTACTGAAATTTGGGCAGTAAGTTAGTGTTAGCTAGAGGAAGAACCCATTGTTTTTGAACAAAATCGATCAGCAAACAAAAATGTTATTAATGATTTAAATTTGAATTTTTTTTGTTTTTGTAATTGAATAGATATCTGGTGAAATGATATTTCATTTTAATACTTAAATATTTATATATTTTACAAATATACATTTCATAATGTAATATACAACCGTGAAAATATAATTTTAGCTCGTCTCTTATAATGTGAAAATTTACGTTTTTTTACGTGTTAAGTGGTAGTGTAGTTTTTACGCTTTTGACTCGGAATCCAAGGGACCCGGGTTCGAAACCCAAATGGGGTATGGTATAGTTTTTTTTTATTTTTACTTTATTTTACACTGAGTCTTTTACCAACTAAGTTCGTACTATAAAATTAAAAATGGCTAAAACTAACATTATTTACAAACAACTGCGAAGAGTATCCTACATAATGTGTAACAGTTATATAAAAAGTTCAGTGAACAGGCGAAGAGTAGGTTTTTAGCTTGTTATTTTTTACATAAGAAAATTAAATTTCGTGGATAAATATATTAAAATTGATTTACCTCCAATCACCTCTGTAAATCGTAAAAAACACACTACCTGCCATCTATGTAAGTTCAATTTTACATATTGTAAACAAAACGCACTGTAAACAAATCGCACGGTAAACAAAACGCACGGGACATGGAATTATGGGTGGCATATATCGCTAACGCAGGGTTTAAAAAAACAAATGCGCCTATGTAATTTTCAAACGCTGTCAAAACTGACATAATATTTGATGAATAATATTGTTGACTAGTAAACTAAATCAAGATTTTACTAAATAAATAAATAAATATGATCGTAGGTAAAGTATAGTACATAGTTCGAGTTGTAAAGCAATTACGCACTCATGGAAATACGCACTCGCCGCTACGCGGCATCGTGCATAACTTTTCCATTCGTGCGTAATATGCTTCTTACAACACTCATTATGTAATATATTATTAATAAATAAGCTTTATACTCCTGTTTTCTTCAATTATCTTTGCTAGAACTAGAGGAGGAATTTCAACTTGCCAAAACATACTGTTTTGTATAAAACCATTCTATCAACAAATCCATACAGTCCAGCTACGTCATCGGCCAAACTACCTATGTCACCAATTTAAAACACCTGTTGCTCCACTTATTTTAACTTCTGTTTTCTCAAAAAATTGATAATTATTTTCGCGGAAATCAGTACTGGAAGGATTGTTTGTACACATTCTATGATATTATTCAATAATAAAAAAAAATAGGAAAATACCCCATTGTCCCATTACATTTTGAGTTTTTTCTTGTGGATATAATTGTACATTATATTGTAGGGTTCTCTTATACAAACGAGTCTTTAATTCTGATTTTTACAAAAGTGTTATTATTATTGTTCCTTTATTTTTTTAGGAAAAAATACAATCCTCAATTGCGGACGGCAGTTCTTCGTCGTTAGAATGTCGTAGATAAGGTAGTATCAAATATCTTATGCAATATTTAATCGAAACTGTACATGAGCGCCACGTAACTTTAAAATAGTAGTTTGTGCAACAAGAGTGGATATGATATCCACATCGCACGATAAAGAAGTTTGAGCACGACGCCGTAGGCGGAGTGCTTCAAATCATTTGAGTGCGATATGGATAATCCTCTCGAGTTGTACAGTATACTTTTTCTACGACCAGCTTAAAAAACTACAAAATTTATTAAACATTAATATATTACACAAATGCACACTGACAATACACACTGACAGTTACTTTGACAGCTTACGCACTAATTTGATTTTAAAATGAATAGTTGTCTATGTACTTAATACACGAACTGTGATTGGTCGGTTTCATTTCATATCCATCCTAGAACTGATATGAAATATATTCGTTCAGTTAACTGGAATAGTCTACTTCTACAGACTGTATAGAAAACAGCAAATTTACATAAGGGAGTAGAAAAAATATATATGTTTTATACAGGGTGTCTCAGCCTCGCATTGTCCAAAGGTCCTGGATCTCTAATGAAAGATATCGAAAACTTTCAAAAACGGGTGGAAGTGGAAAAAGATATAAAGGTGGATAGTCTAAAAATATTTTCACATATAAAAATTGTGACGTCATAAACTTATGTCTTTTAAATGGAACACTCGGTATATTATTACAGATTCTTATGTTAAAGTCGATCCAAATAATATGCCATTTGACGGTTCTGCGATGAGTCGGTATGCAGTCATATGTCATATGCAGAATGACCTCTAGATTCAAAATATATAAAAATATACAGTGTGTTTCGTTTAAAAATTAAAACTAGAGGTAACTTCTGGTGAAACTGGAAGTCGTAGAAACTTAACAGATGGGTAAAAATATGTTGTTTTGTTGACATGTGACACGTGCCTAGTTTCATCTCAATCTGTTAAGAAATTAAAAAAATGACATGGCAGTCGGATAGTGATCTCGTTTTGTGTTGTGTAATTTTTCATTATGGACTTGTATAATTTTGGATAGTTTTTTGTTCTAATTTTATAATATATTATTTTTCCTTCGGCTATGGGCTGCAATCGACAATTCCATGAGGAAGCATATTCCACTTCGATTATACTCATTCGCTTGGCTCTTTAAGTCACATTTTTAAGTGAATTTAATAAAAATTAAAGATCCATTGTGCACTGCGTCCAACTGGAAAAATCTACTGCTGCTGATTGCAACCATCAAGAAAGCCTCCAGTCTGCACTGAGTTGCATTGTAACTTGGTTAATCGTATTGCAACCACCGATTTATTGTCATATTTCTTATTTTTCTCAAATTTCTACAGTCCGCTTATACTCAATTTATCATAAACAAAATGGAACATCCTGTATGCAATAGTACCAAAGAAAAGCCCTTTGGAACAGTTTTCTATTGATATAGGTATAATGGGTCTATCTGCCATGGGTGTCAAGATAATGGATGACAAAATGACACAATTTAAGATTTATTTAAAAATGACAATCAATTTTCAATTGTTTTATAGATTTTCAATGAAATCGACTTTTCAGTGAGAACATTTCGAAAATAATAACATTTAAAATGGTTTTCTATGGATAAGACGACAAGCCAATAAGATAACGATTGTCAGTCCCAACAGAATTGAAATTAAGGGAAAAATAATTGCTATTAGGAAACAGCGAGAAAAAGTTTACTTACACAAAAAGCATCCTTGAGTGCACATGAAGGTTTTCAAAACCAGTAAGTTTGACACAGAGAACTCACTAAATTTGAAGGTCGGGTGTTAATCACTAGTTGCATGATTTATATTTATATCACAAAATTGGAAATTCACTTATCAACAATCAAAGGTTAAGTCCTGAATGATCTCAAAGTTTAAAAAAACAGAAATCCTTGATAGGGATTTTTCGTTGGCATTACTAAAACTCTGAACTGTTAAGAATACGTCAGTGAGAAAAAACAATAGCATTAGAGGAAAGAAAAACGAACATCAAGATGTGAAGAGAAAATTAATGAGGATATAAGAAAAACACATAATGTGCGAACAAGGAAACTCTCTGGATAAGAGGCAAGTGCTTTGTTTCATTTAGGTACTTTTCGGCTTCGAAGGGCATTATAAAAAAAGAAATAGTGCCCAAATTCCATAAAACTACAATGATATTTGGTGTTATTGTAGAAATAGAATGTTTGGAACGTAAACAATTCATGATACACAAATATGCTTAAATATTCTTTGATAAATTGAAGATAGAATTGGATGAAGTATGTAACAATAAAGTGATTTTGTGATAATTGATCTCAAAGTTTTTAACAGCCTAACTACTTCAACAGTACATAGATCCTTTATAAATTTATTAATCAAATATTTTAGCATTAGAATCAAATATAATGCACCTGAGGGAATTTCGTGTACTTAAAACCTTCATTCATATAAAAAACTCGTTTTTTTCGGAAATGTCACATAGACCCTTCATCCACTTGTGTCTTCAATTAGGTGACATTCATAAAGCATATTCTCAATAAGGTGATTAATATATACAGTGTTAATTATGATTCGACTGTTTTAGTATACACAGTGCAATGAAAATAAATTATACATCAATAAAAAATACCGTTTCATTTAAGAGTAGGATACAAACCGAACTGCAGTGCATTACAGTCGATTCATTACAAAAGGTCTTTCGAACCTAACAGAACGTTTGGAGCAGTGCTTTGAAATACAGAGTAGTCATGTTGAATTGGACTTAATTAACACTGTAAACTTAATTCTTGTTAATGAAATATTTTTCTTTTTACAATTTAATTTCTTTCACCAAATTGGATCGAAACTTTATAGACACCCTGTAGAAAAAAATGAGCCATTTTACGAATTATAAAATCTTTTCATTTATATTTAAAATAAGAAGTATTATTAAATATCTTGACTAGGCTATCTTGAAAGGGCTTGTAAAATAATAAATTGCCTAATTCAATCATCAAGCTTAATTAATCATTTTATTTAATTATGATTTTATACTGATATGGTGCAAGAGTGTCGAATATTCCAATTCAATTCTCACATTATGGTGTGATGGAGTGTAATAGTAATAGTTATACACAGTAGGACGTTTGTAGCCGAATAAAAAAAAAACACAATATAATCTTTTAGCCTGCATGCGATCTTATACCAACAATATCTCAATAGTGTATAATTAAACACTTATTATTAGGTTATGGGTTCGAGAAGATTTCATTGTACGACCTGGAAGATTAATTGCAAATAACTCGTGAATAATTTACCGGAACTAATCAAAGTCACATTTTTTTAACAACAACAGGTGGTAAGTGAGCGTTATTGCACCTAACGGTATTTTCATTATCAATAAAGCTTGTACAATTCATTGTTCTTGTTCTACCAGGATGTTTATATAGAATACTTATCAATGTACTCTTTAAAAAATAAATCATTATTATGTGATTGAATTCTACTACAGCGTTAATAAATATTCCATGACATGACTTGAGAGTTAACCGTAAGGCTCACGATCAGTGGCACATGGTGAATTTGCAAAAATTTGTTTTCTTCTATTTTATAAATATGTAATGTTGCCAGCATATATGTGTTACATGCGATACTGAAGTCTAGCGTAAACATGTGAACTCAAATGTCATGTAATTTTTCCTTTTTGGGATTTCTTTACCATATATGTACTTATTCTCTTCAAAAATATCCATGGAAACAGAATAATGATAACCTCTACGTCTGTAACTTTTATATTAAAGGAGTGTTGCACCACATTTATTGTGGTAGAGTTCCGTTTGTAGTACAGCTGAATCGCCCAAATTAATGATGGTCTTACGTCGAGATTTTTCATCTATCTTCACGGCAATAATATTGAGATGCTGAAATATGCTACTTACAAGTCTATGAAAGCTATATCGGTGTGTCTGTTTCTTTGCCCCTCCCCTCCCCCCTTTTAGATTGATATTTTCAGAGTGAAAAGATTGTGAATTGTCGATCTGAAGATTCGGAACTCTGACTGCAGCTCTTGCTGCTTGTCTTGAATGCAACAAATTTCTACGTAAAAGAAAAGCCACATAAAACCGTACCCAAATCGATTTACATGTTAAGAACTATAACTAAATATTAATAAATGTGCAGGTCATAAATATAACCTATTTTTTTATGCTGGGGGTTAAAGGAGGTACACATATTACATTGTGACAGTTTGCAACCTTTAGAGCAAGTTACAGTTAATACACTCTCAATACAATAATCTCATTTTAATGGATGAGTGTTTACTGTTCACATTCGAGAGAACCAGTTGATAATTAGACAATATGGTGATAATATCATAATGATTGTTATTAGTCCACTGCATTGTAGGGTCAATAAACATTTCACTGTAGTAAACATATTCCATATTCCATGCATAATATCGCATACGGTGTTCTCTGATAACTGGTTTCTGTTTATAAGGAATAAGTAATACTATTAAAACATTCGCAAATAACAAATCATATGCAAATATACTTCAAATATTTGTCTCTTTTTGGGTTTGCAGTTTTGACAGTAGAATATGTGACTTACATTCTTTGATGAATATGATAATTTACATCCTGAGCTGCTTGACTCGCTTCCTATATATTCTTTCTACTATATTACGTGACGCTTCACTCGTTGGCGTACACGGCCTGGAAACTAAATAACCTCTGATAAGTAACTTCCAATTCCTCCAAAAAAAAAAAAATGTCGTGTGTTTATTTTTATTCCAGTCTGGATTTATTCCAGTCCATAAATTTACTGTAGGCGAGAATATCAAGCAGAAAATGGTCATTGACCATCGATTTGTTTTTCATTTGCAGGTTTAAGTGATCACATGCTGATGGAGTAGTCAGAGCTTCTTTAGTTGTCTTGGATGATCTAGAATCAATTGTGGCTCTTTGTCATTTCTACTATTAACTATTTTATCATATTTATGAGAACCTCTTTTATCTTTAAAACGTAGTTTATAAAAGCTGTGTATATTTGTAAAATAAAAGGATACATTATGTTCTTCCATGTTAGCTACTTCTTGAGGAGCTCTGGCTTATTCTAGGGAGAGTTCCAATCATAGTTATACAGAGTGTCCTGTAATGAAGTACCTTAATAAATTATTCAAATTTAATTTAATTTGGGCAGCTTAAGACTTTTCGAATTTTAGAATTCAGAATTTGAAAAATTAATTTCACGTAAGAATCCACCTCAGGGGAGGTGTCCGTAACCAGATGTTACCTACAAGGGAGGAATATTCTATTATCCCTCCCGTGGAGTCTGGTGATGGAAGCTTCCTAGCACAATTAGAACAGCAAAGAATAATATGTGGTCAAGGATATGCAGATAACATCATTCTAGTAATAGGAAGATTGAAGGAAGCTGCACCTGAAATAACGCAGAGAGAATTTAACGTAGTAGACAAATGGTACAAGTGTTCAGGAGGGGCTATCCGCCAATTCAGGAAAGACCAATTGACTGTGGTGACCTTCACAAAAAATTCCAAAGGCCCAAGACCTGAAGAAAATTGCATCTTCGGGAAAAATTACAGATGAGGCTTTAAAATCGGAATTATTGTAGGTAATGATTTATATACATCTGGATAAAAGAGTGATAATGATTATATATTGTTTAATTGCACTTTACACAACACTGCTATTCCAAAATGTTCTTTCGTATCCGTCTGCTTTGTGGGTTAACCTAGTATAAATGGAATAATCTATGTACATAATTGCCTAAGTTGAAATCGTCGTGGTGTAGCCCTGGCCCGGGGCTGAAATTGTACTTTCCTATTATATTTACCACTTTCTTTCATCTGTTATAGCGACTATAGCGACTCACTCACTGGAAATCGAGAAGTTCCTATGGAGTCGAGAAGAAACAAATGAAAAAACATTCGATAACAAAAATAATAACAATATACTTTGAAATACACAAAAATCATATAAAATAAAAGATGTATTAAAGAAAACAAATATACGTATATTTACATAAATTTGGTGACCCCGACGTGATCTATATATGTCCGACGTGATATGTATATGCCCGACGAGATCAATATATGTCCGACGTGATCATATGAACTTCATGATGAGATCTAAGTTATCTGATTAATTGAAGAAGAGACAAAATTATTTTTACTCCCGAAGATAGAAGAATATTCAGATGAATTACCCATAATTTTATTTGCATTTAGGACAACTCCCAAGGAAGATCTGTAATGTTCACCTGCTGAACTTATATACAGTGTGTTTCACTTCTCGTGAAGACACCCCTGTATCTTTTTTATTTGTTGCCGAATTAATTTCAAATTTTTATCAGCCATACAAGTCCATAAGGTGACTTTATTCAACACATAAATGCCGTCTAAATCTAAAACGCCGGCCTACTGCGATAAAAAGAAAATGTCAATTTTCGAGAAATCATAGTAGGCTTAGAGATAGACAAAAATTTTGTTAACAAAAGTTGTTCAGAATCACTTGATATGCCCCCCTGTAAAATTTTGTGAAAATCGGAATATTTTCAAAAAATAATTTTTTGTTTCACTTCTCGTGAAGACACCCCTGTATCTTTTTTATTTGTGGCCGAATTAATTTCAAATTTTTATCAGCCATACAAGTCCATAAAGTGACTTTATTCAATACATAAATGCCGTTTAAATCTAAAACGCCGGCCTACTGCGATAAAAAGAAAATGTCAATTTTCGAGAAATCATAGTAGGCTTAGAGATAGACAAAAATTTTGTTAACAAAAGTTGTTCGGAATCACTTGATATGCCCCCCTGTAAAATTTTGTGAAAATCGGAATATTTTCAAAAAAAAATTTTTGTTTCACTTCTCGTGAAGACACCCCTGTATCTTTTTTATTTGTGGCCGAATTAATTTCAAATTTTTATCAGCCATACAAGTCCATAAAGTGACTTTATTCAATACATAAATGCCGTTTAAATCTAAAACGCCGGCCTACTGCGATAAAAAGAAAATGTCAATTTTCGAGAAATCATAGTAGGCTTAGAGATAGACAAAAATTTTGTTAACAAAAGTTGTTCGGAATCACTTGATATGCCCCCCTGTAAAATTTTGTGAAAATCGGAATATTTTCAAAAAAAAAATTTTTGTTTCACTTCTCGTGAAGACACCCCTGTATCTTTTTTATTTGTTGCCGAATTAATTTCAAATTTTTATCAGCTATACAAGTCCATAAGGTGACTTTATTCAACACATAAATGCCGTCTAAATCTAAAACGCCGGCCTACTGCGATAAAAAGAAAATGTCAATTTTCGAGAAATCATAGTAGGCTTAGAGATAGACAAAAATTTTGTTAACAAAAGTTGTTCAGAATCACTTGATATGCCCCCCTGTAAAATTTTGTGAAAATCGGAATATTTTCAAAAAATAATTTTTTGTTTCACTTCTCGTGAAGACACCCCTGTATCTTTTTTATTTGTGGCCGAATTAATTTCAAATTTTTATCAGCCATACAAGTCCATAAAGTGACTTTATTCAATACATAAATGCCGTTTAAATCTAAAACGCCGGCCTACTGCGATAAAAAGAAAATGTCAATTTTCCAGAAATCATAGTAGGCTTAGAGATAGACAAAAATTTTGGTAACAAAAGTTGTTCGGAATCACTTGATATGCCCCCCTGTAAAATTTTGTGAAAATCGGAATATTTTCAAAAAAAAATTTTTGTTTCACTTCTCGTGAAGACACCCCTGTATCTTTTTTATTTGTGGCCGAATTAATTTCAAATTTTTATCATCCATACAAGTCCATAAAGTGACTTTATTCAATACATAAATGCCGTTTAAATCTAAAACGCCGGCCTACTGCGATAAAAAGAAAATGTCAATTTTCGAGAAATCATAGTAGGCTTAGAGATAGACAAAAATTTTGTTAACAAAAGTTGTTCGGAATCACTTGATATGCCTCCCTGTAAAATTTTGTGAAAATCGGAATATTTTCAAAAAAAAAATTTTTGTTTCACTTCTCGTGAAGACACCCCTGTATCTTTTTTATTTGTGGCCGGATTAATTTCAAATTTTTGTCAGCCATACAACTCCATAAGGTGACTTTATTCAACACATAAATGCCGTCTAAATCTAAAACGCCTGCCTACTGCGATAAAAAGAAAATGTTAATTTTCGAGAAATCATAGTAGGCTTAGAGATAGACAAAAATTTTGTTAATGAAAGTTGTTCAGGATCACTTCATACGCCCCATGTCGTCTAAATCTAAAATGCCGGCCTTAGAATAATTAAAATTAAAATCTAATTACTTTAATGAGTTTTAACATCTGTCAACAATATGTAGGTTGGTAGGATGCTGTCATATAACGAATTCTTTTTGAATTAAATTGGTGGCCCTGAAAAGGGCCGTTGTTTTTACAGAGAAGACTACTAATAATGAATGATAATATTGTCGGAAAAAAAATACAGATAAAGCAAAAGCCGCAGTGTTAGAATAGTTCAAAAATAAAAGAAGTTAATGGTTTTTTTTACTTATTTATTATATTGCACCCCTTTCCACTAACCCACCCTCAAGTGTAATACACTTCTCAATCCGTTTTCTGTTATTTTTTACAACTCGTCGCAGTTCTTGAGCTGTAACTTCTAAACATGCTTGCCTTATCCTCTCACAAAGCTGCTCTATATTTTGAGGTCTGGTCATATAAACTTTGTTTTTAATGTGACCCCAAAAATAAAAATCCATTGGAGTGAGATCAGGTGATCTGGGTGGCCAATGTATTAAAGGGCTATTTCGTCCTATCCATCTTTGGGGAAAATGTTCATTCATCCATGCTCTCACTACTACGGAATTGTGGATAGATGCTCCGTCGAGTTGAAAATACAATTGTTCCAAAGGAAAATCAACAATTGCATTCCAAAGATCATTATTTAAAAATTCTAGCAAATTTAACGCATTTATATTTTGAAAAAAGAAAAACGGCCCTATTATTGATTCGTTAAAAATTCCGCACCACACATTTACTTTCTGGGAATATTGCCTTTTACAATTTATTATCCAATCAGGATTTTCTACTGCCCAGAACCTAGAGTTTTGTGATGACACTACCCCGTTGGTGGAGAAAGTTGCCTCGTCCGTGAAAATTACTTTCTTCAAGAAGTCTCTATTGTTTAAATAATTACCTTGGATCCATAAACAATATTCTAATCTTCTCTCTTCATCACCTTCCTCCAAGGTATGTAAAAATTTTGGTTTAAACGGTTGTAGCTTATGGCGTTTTAAACATCTCCAAATTTTTGATGCCGACAAATTAAGGTCACGAGCCATATTTCGAAGACTGGTAGTGGGATTGGCGTTAAACGCCGCTAATATAACATTATCATCTCCGTGATTTCGATTAAGATGTACTCTCGGTTTAAGCACATTGCCAGTTGTATTGAACAAGTGACATATTCTTGCTACGGTACCATGGTGTATTGGTTGTCTTAAATTAAATTCTTCTGCTGCTTCTCTTGAAGACAGTACATTTTCACCGACTATCTTTATTATTTCAATTTTTTCATCAGTAGTTAAAAGTATTCTAACCATTATGAGAAAAGATATGAAATAAGGAAACTTTAGTATGAATAAAATTATTAAAACAAGAAAAACTAACAAACTCCACAGAAAATAACAACAATCACTTCTGTCATGAAAGCAATGACGAAATAAATAAAACAATACATATTGACAGTTAATTTCACGGCACTCTTTACATTCAACGCAATAAAACCGTCCATGTTCCTAAATTTCTGAGCCGATAAGGAGGAAGGATATGATGGAGAGTTACTCCTCCAGAAGAGAGATAACAAAAAGAAAAAAAGAAAAGATATTACATTCAACTTGATATGTAAAAATAAAAAGCCCTTTTAGTGTTTTATTGAATGCTGATTTTTGTTCACAACTTTCATTTGTTGGAAAAAGTTCCCTTTATGTGTTCTCTTTTTTTGAAAATATTCCGATTTTCATAAAATTTTACAGAGGGGCATATGAAGTGATCCTGAACAACTTTTATTAACAAAATTTTTGTCTATCTCTAAGCCTACTATGATTTCTCGAAAATTAACATTTTATTTTTATCGCAGTAGGCAGGGGTTTTAGATTTAGACGGCATTTATGTATTGAATAAAGTCACCTTATGGATTTGTTTGGCTGATAAAAATTTGAAATTAATTCGGCCGCAAATAAAAAAGATACAGGGGTGTCTTCACGAGAAGTGAAACAAAATTTTTTTTTTTGAAAATATTCCGATTTTCACAAAATTTTACAGGGGGACATATCAAGTGATTCCGAACTACTTTTGTTAACAAAATTTTTGTCTATCTCTAAGCCTACTATGATTTCTCGAAAATTAACATTTTCTTTTTATCACAGTAGGCCGGCGTTTTAGATTTAGACGGCATTTATGTGTTGAATAAAGTCACCTTATAGACTTGTATGGCTGATAAAAATTTGAAATTAATTCGGCCACAAATAAAAAAGATACAGGGGTGTCTTCACGAGAAGTGAAACAAAAAATTTTTTTTTGAAAATATTCCGATTTTCACAAAATTTTACAGGGGGACATATCAAGTGATTCTGAACAACTTTTGTTAACAAAATTTTTGTCTATCTCTAAGCCTACTATGATTTCTCGAAAATTAACATTTTATTTTTATCGCAGTAGGCAGGGGTTTTAGACTTAGACGGTATTTATGTATTGAATAAAGTCACCTTATGGATTTGTTTGGCTGATAAAAATTTGAAATTAATTCGGCCACAAATAAAAAAGATACAGGGGTGTCTTCACGAGAAGCGAAACAAAAAATTTTTTTTTGAAAATATTCCGATTTTCACAAAATTTTACAGGGGAACATATCAAGTGATTCCGAACAACTTTTGTTAACAAAATTTTTGTCTATCTCTAAGCCTACTATGATTTCTCGAAAATTGATATTTTCTTTTTATCGCAGTAGGCCGGAGTTTTAGATTTAGACGGCATTTATATGTTGAATAAAGTCACCTTATGGACTTGTATGGCTGATAAAAATTTGAAATTAATCCGGCCACAAATAAAAAAGATACAGGGGTGTCTTCACGAGAAGTGAAACAAAAAATTTTTTTTTGAAAATATTCCGATTTTCACAAAATTTTACAGGGGGACATATCAAGTGATTCCGAACAACTTTTGTTAACAAAATTTTTGTCTATCTCTAAGCCTACTATGATTTCTCGAAAATTGACATTTTCTTTTTATCGCAGTAGGCCGGCGTTTTAGATTTAGACGGCATTTATATGTTAAATAAAGTCACCTTATGGACTTGCATGGCTGATAAAAATTTGAAATTAATTCGGCAACAAATAAAAAAGATACAGGGGTGTCTTCACGAGAAGTGAAACACACTGTATAGTCAAACCCTTCGTTTACTTGGCAAATTTTTCGTTGAATCGTATAATTCCCCAGATATTCCTTATTTCATTGAAAAATTACGCATTTATTTTAATAATTTAAAATTTGTTCCTCCAATTTCGCATGGCAATTACAAAACTTTTGTTAGTTCAGATCTTTCCTCTTGCGATTTTATTTTTGTTCGCAATCAACGGTTTAAACGTTCGTTTACTCCTTTATATGAAGGACCGTTTAAAGTTTTATCTCGTTCAGATAAGTGATTTACCTTTAAGAAAGGAATCAAAGTGATAACTGTCAATATTGATAGGGTTAAACCAGCTTTTGTATTAGTTGACAGATGTGACACTTTGTCTACCTCGATTAAAAAAGTACGTTTCGCAATCGACACGTTGGTTGATTGACTCTTTTCATTTTTAACAAGGGGGTGTATATAGCGACTATAGCGACTCACTCATTGGAAATCGAGAAGTTTCTATGGAGTCGAGAAGAAACAAAGGAAAAAAACATTCGATAACTGAAATAATAACAATATACTTAAATACGCTCTAAATTTGGGGCCACCAAATTTATAGCGTTAATGCTATAAATAAAATTAAAATTTATGTAAATATACGTGTATTTGTTTTCTTTAATACATCTTTTATCTTATATGATTTTTTGTGTATTTCAAAGTATATTGTTATTATTTTTGTTATCGAATGTTTTTTTCTTTTGTTTCTTCTCGACTCCATAGGAACTTCTCGATTTCCAGTGAGTGAGTCGCTATAGTCGCTATATCTGTCCTTCATCTGTATCAGGTGACTAATGAAAACTATTCAAGAAAAAAATAGAAATATTTACCTACAAACAAAATCATTGTTGACATTATTTATCTGTTTTTTCTTATTTTACAGACTGGAAAATCTTTTTATTATTTGTATTGCAATAAACGTTGCTTTATGGCTTTTGTGGCATCGTTAATCATAGAGATAAAACGGCAAACTATATTTATAATGAAATCGGTATTTGAATTTCATTGTATTCTCACATATATATACAAGTATCTCTACTATTATTAATTTTGAATCTTTCATACAAGTAGATATATTTTACTATTTAAATAATAACTAATTGCAAGTGATCGCCTATAAATCAAAGTATTAATATGCAAATGAGAGAATGGATATTAAATTATTAAAATTGACAGTAAAAGTTTGCAATGTTTATTTTTCCCTGGTCTCCTCGTGGCTGCTAAAGTGACTGACTTTGGTTATAAAAACAAACAATTACTACATACGTATTGATTTGAAACTATTTCAGACAATCACTGAATAGTATGATACTAGACAAGAAGTAAATATAAAATATGTATGACAGTTTAGAAATGTAAACTAGAAAACTACTAATTAATTTAGATTTTGATTATAGACTTTAGGTTTAAAAGTGTATAGGTACAATGGTTTTCTAGAGCAAACTTTCATTTTAATATACAATTTGCTTTGCTTTATCTTCTCCTTGTGAGGAGCAATCCTCATGCGTTAATAAATTAGTAGCGTCTTCCTCACCAATTTGAAGGCCACTGGCAGAAGAAAAAGACCATAATGTGTATAGGCACCAATAATTTATTAACTTTGGATTAGAAATTGAGACATTGTGTAAAAGTAACAACGTTCCAAGATAATGATAGTTGTAATATAAATAAATTTACCTCAACCATCATTTCTAACTCTCTAATCAAGGTTGTCGTGTCGTGGAACTTACAAATTTTTAGTGTCGAAATTTAATGGCATAATTACCACATGCGTGGGTTGTAAACTTAATTATTGTTTTCGAATCATTTAAATATCATCTCTTAAGAGTTTGGAAGTGCTTATCATAATTTCGTCCACGTTTCAGCTGAGAAAAAGTTAAATGGTTTCGTAATTCGACAATTTCTCCTATATCCCTGAACCAATTGAAAAAAAATCTTTGATAGGCTTTCTGAAAAAACTTGATAGAATGATATCAGACTATTGAAATCAACAAAAATTTTTTTTTGATTTTCGCACGAGAAAAAAATGTTTTTCCTTTTTTGGTTTTCAACAGGTTAGTATCGTTTTATAAAGTTGTCTCTAAAAGCCCATCAACAAATTTTTTGAATCGGTTCAGAAATGTAGGAGAAATTGTCGAATTAGTTCACTGCACCGCCCACCTTAAATAATAAAAAACACAGCGAACGCTATGAACAATCAACATACTTGGTGGTATACGCAGAAATTTTATACGAAAGGCTTATAGAGTAGGCACTAGCAACCAGTCAATTGAATACAGATGATATAAAAAGTATTCTATATAAAATGCCTAATAATTCTTGTCTTCTATCATTTGTAGATTTTCTTATTACCAAAGATATCAAAAATCTTTAAATTCAAACGTCGAAACATATTTTCTATATATTTTAACGGTGTTAACCAAAGAATTACATAGCAGATACTTTTAGACCACAAATACAGGGTGTTTTGTGAGTGACTGGCCATGAGTGACTGGCTAATGAGTAGTACAGTACCCTAAGACGATTTTAAAATGGCCCTTATTATATCCCCAGTAGGGCACTCGTTTATGATATACAGCGTGTTTTCTATTTGTGCCAAATTTTCGATCCGGCATATTTTTTGAGAGGCTTCACCAAACCGAACCAAATTTAGTAAGCATGGTTCACTAATAGAAGTCTTCACGATTTAGTACCGCAAACGAAAAAAATATCAGGAAAGGGATCAATTCTTTTTCTTTAGGCATTTGCCTAAAAATATCACCCTGTATATGGATTTTTGCAATTTTCAATACCGAATTTAAAAATACTCTATTAATGTATTTAAACCATGTAATTAGTTTATTTGACACATTTTTAATGCTTCGAGAATTAACAACCGAGTTTCATAATAAATCAATTTCAAGAATATTTGGGAAGCCTTCCGGCTACAAAAATATCAGTAATTACATAAGTGACTTTAATTTTAAAATTGAATTGTACTCTCTGCTAGAATTTGTCACAACGATATTATATCGTTTTCCAAAATAGTAAAAAGGTCAAAAAACAAAAGAAACATTTTTAATGAACTTAATTTTTTTGTTTTCGTTTTCATGTGTTTTAATAAACAAATACAAAATAGTTTAATAAACAAATGCAAAAGAGTAACGATTATACAGAAGTGAAGTAACTGAGAAAATAACGCACCTAATGAACACAATGAACAAAAATAATAATAAAAAAATTAACTATAACAAATTTTCAAAATGTCTCCCTCCAACTTCAACACACTTTCTTGCGCGTATCTGTAAATTGTTTATAGCATTTCTAATCATATGCGGGTTATTATTTATTTCAGTGCATTACTAGTCTATGCGTTCTTTTAATTCCTCTCTAGTTGCCACTACGATAGCATAAACTTTTTGCTTCAAGTGGCCCCATAAGAAGCAGTCCACTGGAGTCAGATCTGAGGACCTCGCAGGCCAAGAAACTGCACCATTACGACCGATCCACTTATTAGGCTAATGGTCATTCAAATGTTGCCCCACTGCTCGCAAGCAGTGGGGACCTGCTCCATCGTGTTGGTAATGAAGTCCTCTAACATTTATGTCCTGTAATAATTGTGGTAATGTATCTCACAAAAAATTTAAATATATTTCGCCATTTAATGTACCGTTAAAGAAACGGGGGCTAATTAAATTATTATCTAATAGCCCATACCAAACATTTATAGAAAAGTATTGTGCATTTTTTGTGAGATGCCATGAGGATTTTGTCTGCTTTTTTTCTGCTATTGTTAATACCGTCTCTAGTAAACTGAGACTCATCAGTAAATAAAATTCTAGAAATTATTCTTTTGTGATTTAACAACCAACGACAAAACGCTCTTCGAGGAATTTCATGATCTGCTTCAAGTCTGAACGATTTGTGAATGAAAAAGATACAAATCTTCGTATTTTAAAGTTTTACAAACCCTTACATGAGGGATTCCTAAAGCCACACTACTTACTCTTCGCGTACTAATAGAAGGATTTTGTCGCACTATTCTTAGAATTTCAATTTCATTATTTACCTTTTGTCTAACATGCCGTTCACGCCGCAATGGAGCTGAAGGAAATTTCCCATGTTGTTTTTCATGGTTATAAACAGAAGAAAATGTTGATTTATTGGGAATTTTTCTATTAGGAAAACGTCGACGATATTCCCTAATGGCAGCCCTGGACTTCCCATCACAAAAACCGTAAACATAACTAATATCAACGTATTCTTCGTTAGAATATGACATTTTTTACTATAAAAAGTACTTTCTGTGCTGTTTCAAACAATAACTAATATTTCTAAATGTTGTTTGTGACAAATATTTATCAAGATTTTTAAAATTGTTAAATTTAGCTGTTCATTTTAGAACCATTAAAGATGTGCCAATAAACTAACTACCTGGTTTAGTTACATCATTAGGATACTGTGTAGATGTCGAAGGAAGACACTGCGAAAAAAATTGTGGTAAGTTTTTTTTTTTATTATTTTTGTTCATTACATTTTAGGAGTCTTATCTAATTTTTGTGTAATTGTTTTTGATAAAATGAATTTTAATTAATTAAACTAAATATTAGGTGCGTTATTTCCTCAGTTACGAAAAATATCGTGATTTTTGCAATTTTTCATAAACTTTAAGTACGATCGATCGCGAACGGAAGATGTTAACCGATTTTAATTTTTTTATGCCGTTTTTCTTTTTATTAAAATAGGCAACTTTTCCGCTCTAAAGCGTTCCGAAAAAAAAAACATTTATTTTTTTTCGACCCACCCTACTACGTAATTACTAATGTTTTTGTAGCCGAAAGGCTCTCAAATATTTTTGTTGTTAATTTTCGAAATATTAAAAGTATGCCAAATAAATTAATTGCATGGTTTAAATGCGTTATGAGAGTATTTTAAAATTCGGTATTGAAAAATTGCAAAAATCCATATACAGGGTGATATTTTTAGGCAAATGCCAAAAGAGAAAAAAAGAGCCCGTTCCCGATATTCTTTTCGTTTGCGGTACTAAATACTACTAGTGAAACATGCTTATTAAATTTGGTTCGATTTAAAAAAATATGGCCGGTCGAAATTTTGGTATAAATTGAAAACGCGCTGTATATTAGAAACGATGGGCACTGGGGATATTATAAGGGACATTTTGAAATTGTCTCGGGGTACTGTACTCCTCACTAGCGTATGGCCAGTCACTCACGAAACAACCTGTATATTTAGATTATGTAAATATGTCACTACTTTTCCATACATAACGTTATTTTTCTGCATTTAAAACAACTTTCAATCAATAACAACTTTATCGCAGAGGCTCTAGATAAAAATAGACAGACTTATAATAATTAGAACTTCTGTCTGAATAATTCTGTGGCTTGGTGCTAAAAGGGCAAATGTCACTTTTTCTTTAAAATGACTTATTGACACCAACGAACTACATTCGTTCAGATTATATCTTGAAAAAAAAGGCCATCTCATGAATGACTGAGACTTTTAAGTTTTTAGGGAAAATGTAAATTTGTAAAAAAAAATGTAAAACAGATAAAAGGGCCAATTGTAATATAGACTGTATTAATAAGGTATGTTTCGTTTCTAGAAAGCCCAAAGTAGACTTTGGCCGTTTTATCATAATAACTTACACAAATAATAATAATAATAATATAATTTTCCATAAAAACTTTAAACCTCACGTTCTCAAATTGTAAATTTTTGACATTGGCCCTTTTAGCACCAAGCGACAGAATTACACAGGCACACAAAAAAATAAAGGTCTTGTACTTTTTTATCGATTATCATATCTACATGTATTCTGGGGCTCTGAAACCGAATCCGAGGTCAGAATTATCAAATGTCATCAACATTTCCATGTAAGCTCAAAAACAGTTTAGAACAAGCCTGAAATCGAGTAAAAATTAAATTGAGGGATTAAAAAGTTGACCCATGTTTTTATACATATTTTGGGGCGCTGAAACCGAATCCAAGGTCAAAATTGTCACATGTCGTCAATATTGTCATGTAAGCTCAAAGAACAGCTTAGAACATGCCTAAAACCGGGTAAAAGGTAAATCGATGGATTAAACGAGTTGACCCATGCTCTTATACGTATTTTGTGGCGCTGAAACCGAATCCGAGGTTAGAATTGTCACATGTCGTCAATATTTTCATGTAAGCTCAAAAACAGCTTAAGTTAAAATTTAATAAATGAAATTTGGTTTCTAAAGCAACACTGTTATTAAGGATGGATATTTTCTTCTTCAGTGGATATAATGGCAAATTATTTATTATAGGCATCTGGCCATAGCTCCAGTGGCACTGCAGGAGTAGTGGAAGTAAGAAGTCGGAAAGTATGCAAAATCGTGCTAAAGTTATGAAACCTATCCCCCCCCCCCGTTTTCGAAGATGCTGAACAGGAATAACAGCGTGGAAAAAAGCCTTTAGTCATGCCTTTAACGGCCAAAAGCCACCCCTTTTTGCTTATTTCTCATTTGACAGCTTGGCATCGACTAATTTTTTCGAGAAAATCCCGACTGCTTACTTCCACTAGAGTCTGAAAACACTTGGATTGTGTTGGGTAAAAAGCTGATCCAAGCACGACGGTCTTTTACACCACAAGCGCTGTTTATTTAAACTAAATATGACAAGTATCAAATGTAAGTGATTTGCGTCATATTTTATTCCAGCTTCTGTCTAAACTTTCTTTGAGAACTGTATATAGTTACTAGTTAATTTAGTCAGTATTACACACAATATATTTAGTATCGTGGAAAACTTTTAAAAAACCTACGATCTCTCTTATAAATAATGATAAAACAAAATAACAAATAATAATATACGAAAGTATGCATTTATTATATTTACATTTTATAACTATAATCAACATAGTGGGAGTAAACTCACATAAATTAGGAGAAAATACCAGTGAAAAGGAAGTAGTAATAAAAACAAATTGCGTAGTCACGTTTTATTCAATATAAACATTCACACATATATTTAGCACTAGGATAAAACATTCCGTTAATAAAATTTATGATATATAGCCAAGAATTGTTAAGTAAAATGTTAAGGAGGTACCAGAAATACCACACATATATTATTTATGACTAATATAATTTGACCATCATAAACGTGCCCTTTTGAAACTGGTTTAATTTATCATCTAGGTGGAAAGACTTTCTTCGAAATATTAATAGGGTTGAGACTTGAGTGGTAAAACCTTTATTAACTACCAATAGACTTGGACAGATAAAGCGCAAAATCTTAGATATTATCAATACTATGTAAATAATCCGAAATCTGGCAAATTTAGTATTTGAGAAAGAAATATCTCTGGGAAATAGGGGCAGAAAGGATACATAACCTTCGAGACAAAGTAAGAAACATTTTAAACCGACTAACTATATCCCCCTCCCCTGTCCATTTTGATCAATCAGAAACGTCAATGTTCATAACAAATAAATTTTAACTGGAAGAATTGATGCGAGGCGTCCTGTCGTCAATTTATCCGATTTCGTTCACCTGAGGGGGAGTTCTATAAGGCTCACCCAATTTATACGTCTTGATTTTCCGGTTTTAGCGAATACGAAACTGGCTAAGTAACCCGATGACACGAACATGTATGTTCAGTACGTACTGGTTGCAAACATGTTATTTAAAAGCCTATATGGCCAGTGTTACGGTGTATTACGACCGCTGGAAAATTGAGGTCAATGCCGGAAAGTCAAAGGCGATAGTTTTCACGCTTCGTCACCAAGCGCGGATCTAGAAATTTCAATAACTTTTTTCTCGTCTGTGGCGCATGGGACCCATATGAAATATGGGAAATAACATCTCGCGAAGCACTTCTCTAACGACCCCTAAAAAATTTTGAAAAAGCATGTAGAGTTGATTTAAAAAAAAAACTGGTACACTTTCTTTTAGCTATGTAAATCATTCGTTCTTTGATTGATATTAATAATCTTACAGATGTCACTTTGACGTTAATCAGTGGCGTCATTATTAAAAATGGTTCATCTAACAGATATTCAAAAATTTCGAATTGTTTCTAAAATTGAAGATAGTTGGTCCATAAGAAGACTTGCTGCTGAATACAATGTGAGTAAAACCATGATAATGAGTGTTAAAAAACAATGGGAAACCAACCAAACGGTATCCCGTAAAGTTGGTTCCGGTAGGCCCAGAAAGAGCAATAATCAAGAAGATGAAAATCTTATAAATTACCTAAGAGAAAACCCTTTTCAGACTGCAGTAAATGCAATTTCAGAGGAAAATTTCCCTGCGTCTGTGTCTACTGCTTGTCTACTGTTTAGCGGCTAAAAAATACAAACTTTCAGAAGAAAAGAAGCAGGGTAGGATTATTTTTGCACTCAACTATATAATCAATGATGAAAACTTCTGGGGACAAGTTGTGTCTGTTCTGACGAAAAGGTTTTTAAATCCTGTAACGATGGACATGTTCGCGTATATAGGCCTCCTTCCACCAGATACGACGAAAAATATACTTTCGATCCACAAATGTCAGGAAGGTTTTCAGTCAATGTCTGGGCTTGGATGAGCCTAAATCGGTTAGGTGTGTGTTGGAACAGTGGTGGTCATCTCAATTATATATATTAATCAAATATATTGAAATATTAGACAATATTATGTTGCCGTCAGTAATAGAGGTGTTTCCGGAAAATAATTTTATTTTCCAACAAGACAACTGCTCCATACATACGGCCCATCGTGTCAGGCAATGGTTTCTTAATAAAAACATAACTATATGTGGTGTGTTTATGTTTATTAAAATTAGTAGGTATATGTAAATTATTAAAAAATATTATTTTGGGTATTCAGCAGATAACTTTCAAAGAAAACATTCGTTTCTTTCATATACCTTTGGTGCAAGTCTGACCAAAAATGGAAGATCGACAAGACTCCCCCCTACGGTGACTTGTCGACATCTTTCATACACCTACCATATCAAGATTCAGCATGAAAAGCAATAAAACAACCACTCTTTCTATATATTGATGATTCAAGTCTGATCATGCTAATATATATAATATTAAGTATCTCTAGCCCTACCTAGAGGATACTACATCACAATCAAACGTTTATTACATTTCAAAGTCAAGAAAATACCAAAAAGCACAGAGAAAATAGTTATAAAATTTCGCTCACCGCATGCATGTCCAATAATTGAAGTATTTCATATAATATTTTCGATGGAATAATTCCTTTAAACATTGTACAATCTTTTTCGTTCTCTTTAGAACTCGTCAGAAGGACATAAATCCAATTCGAAATAAAAGTTAATATTGAAAATAAAAATGAAATATTTTCATGTCAAGAAACTGACAGGAAGACATCTATTTACATGACAAATATATTAAAAATAACAAAAAACAAACATTCCTTTAGAGCCCCAAAACTCGTCTAGTTTAATAAATAAATACCTATTATTTCTGCTTAGATCATTGTTAAAAAATATTATTTTGGGTATTCAGCAGATAACTTTCAAAGAAAACATTCGTTTCTTTCATATACCTTTGGTGCAAGTCTGACCAAAAATGGAAGATCGACAAGACTCCCCCCTACGGTGACTTGTCGACATCTTTCATACACCTACCATATCAAGATTCAGCATGAAAAGCAATAAAACAACCACTCTTTCTATATATTGATGATTCAAGTCTGATCATGCTAATATAGACGAGTTTTGGGGCTCTAAAGGAATGTTTGTTTTTTGTTATTTTTAATATATTTGTCATGTAAATAGATGTCTTCCTGTCAGTTTCTTGACATGAAAATATTTCATTTTTATTTTCAATATTAACTTTTATTTCGAATTGGATTTATGTCCTTCTGACGAGTTCTAAAGAGAACGAAAAAGATTGTACAATGTTTAAGTGGTTGTTTTATTGCTTTTCATGCTGAATCTTGATATGGTAGGTGTATGAAAGATGTCGACAAGTCACCGTAGGGGGGAGTCTTGTCGATCTTCCATTTTTGGTCAGACTTGCACCAAAGGTATATGAAAGAAACGAATGTTTTCTTTGAAAGTTATCTGCTGAATACCCAAAATAATATTTTTTAACAATGATCTAAGCAGAAATAATAGGTATTTATTTATTAAACTAGACGAGTTTTGGGGCTCTAAAGGAATGTTTGTTTTTTGTTATTTTTAATATATTTGTCATGTAAATAGATGTCTTCCTGTCAGTTTCTTGACATGAAAATATTTCATTTTTATTTTCAATATTAACTTTTATTTCGAATTGGATTTATGTCCTTCTGACGAGTTCTAAAGAGAACGAAAAAGATTGTACAATGTTTAAAGGAATTATTCCATCGAAAATATTATATGAAATACTTCAATTATTGGACATGCATGCGGTGAGCGAAATTTTATAACTATTTTCTCTGTGCTTTTTGGTATTTTCTTGACTTTGAAATGTAATAAACGTTTGATTGTGATGTAGTATCCTCTAGGTAGGGCTAGAGATACTTAATATTATATATATTAGCATGATCAGACTTGAATCATCAATATATAGAAAGAGTGGTTGTTTTATTGCTTTTCATGCTGAATCTTGATATGGTAGGTGTATGAAAGATGTCGACAAGTCACCGTAGGGGGGAGTCTTGTCGATCTTCCATTTTTGGTCAGACTTGCACCAAAGGTATATGAAAGAAACGAATGTTTTCTTTGAAAGTTATCTGCTGAATACCCAAAATAATATTTTTTAACAATGATCTAAGCAGAAATAATAGGTATTTATTTATATGTAAATTACAATAAATTTTTCAAATTTGGTCAAAATTGGTCGACGACGGTCAACCATACAACTTTTGAATTGATAACGGTCTATCCAACTGCTAATATATGATATTTCATCATTTGTGCCGAACAATTCTTCCTCCCGATGTAAACCTAGTCAACTAGAAGCTATAAAACCTTTATATCTCACCAATAAACTATATTTTTTCTTATATAACTGTGTTTTAATTTTTGTTTTGTTTTATAAGTAAGAGAGTCTGTAAAGCAAGAGGACGGTGGAGAGGGCAGAAGAGTATGTTTTCTCAGTTTTTCGCAAATATTTGAAATACCATGCAACGTAGAGCAAACATTACTTTATACAAAATTAATGTACGTTAATTTCCAACAAAAATGGTCTAATACATTTTTTTGCTGCGCTCAGTAGTTCTGGAAGGGTGAAATCCCGAAATCACTTTCCGGCCGCCATTTCTTTATCTTTTAACTGATCGAGATGTAACTTGGCACGTGCCACATGTTACCAAAATGACATTTTCTTATCCATCTGTTAAGTTTCTACGAGTTCCGGTTTCACCGGAATTTTTTGCAGCCAATTTTTATTTTCAACCAGTCACAGCCGTGACCCACCAGAAATTGCTTAAATGTTCATTCATGAATAATTGAAGAAAAATACGTATTCAATTTTTTGTCGTTCATTTGTGTCCTAGAGAGGTCGAAAGTTGATAAAATCACTTATTCGAAATGTTTCAGGTGAGGATAATAGGTAATGACACTGACCTATTGGTTTTGCTCCCCCAAACAACTAGTCAAATAAAATTCACAATATTCAATCAATACAGCATGACATAGGGAAAATGAAACATGTTTTATTGTGTGTTTATGCCTTTACAGGTTGTGATTCTGTGTCCTCAATATATTGGAAAATCAAAACGGCCCCATTTAAAAAAGTTAAATGTGATGGGGAGTTAAGAAAAATATGAAATTATTTTCAATGACTCTAATTTACATGCAGTTGATATTGCTATTTCTGGCCACGATTTTTTCCTATCTTTATGTGGATCCAAAAACACGCAAAATTTGGATGCTCTACGTCACCAGATATACTTAATGACAGTTTCAAAGCAACCGGTACAAGGAGAGTTCAAGTTAGCTACTCTACTTCCAACAAGAGCAGCAGCAAGGGAACACTCACTGAGAGTGTACCACCAAGTGCAGTAGTGGTATGGTTTCAAGAAAGATCCACTGAAATGGGGCTGGACGAAGGTCAGAGGATATCTGCGCCCAATAACAACATCTCTTGCTACTGCTCCAGAACAGTTGCTGCACCTAATCTCTTGTTTATGCACAGGAGAGTGTCTGAGCAATTGTGAGTGCCGAATAAGTCCTTCAGTGCTCAATCATGTGCAGCAACTGAACTGGATATGGATGCAGTAATACAGAGGTAGCCATTGATTCTGATGCGGAAGAGGATATAGTATATGAAAAGGACGTGCTAGAACCTTTAGATTTTTCTGTTTCATATATTTTTATGTGTATATATATATATATATATATATATATATATATATATATATATATATATATATATATATATATATATATATATATATATATATATATATATATATATATATATATATATATATATATATATATATATATATATATATATATATATATATATATATATATATATATATATATATATATATATATATATATATATAACAGAAAGAGGATGTATACAGACTATTTAAGGTATTATGAAGACAAAGAGTAACATGCAAATAATAATATATATGTAAACTAAAATAGGCCAAATTTACGAGGTGCGTGAGATGCGTAAAGACAGACGAAGAGAACAGCAGCAATCTCGTTTAAGTACTCTTCGGGAATGATATTCCTCCATGTAAATTTGGACCAGTAGAGTATAACATAATACGTCTTCAAAAACCATCCCATATATAAGCGAACTTCAGTTCGAGCAACGAGGAGCAGCAATAGGCAGCTTTCAGCGAGAACCTGAAGATGGCAGATGGGATTCTGCCGAAACGTCGTTTAGACAACCGTGGCCACAGCAGGAGCCTGTCCTTTCATATATATATATATATATATATATATATATATATATATATATATATATATATATATATATATATATATATATATATATATATATATATATATATATATATATATAGGCAGCTTTCAGCGAGAACCTGAAGATGGCAGATGGGATTCTGCCGAAACGTCGTTTAGACAACCGTGGCCACAGCAGGAGCCTGTCCTTTCATATATATATATATATATATATATATATATATATATATATATATATATATATATATATATATATATATATATATATATATATATGAAAGGACAGGCTCCTGCTGTGGCCACGGTTGTCTAAACGACGTTTCGGCAGAATCCCATCTGCCATCTTCAGGTTCTCGCTGAAAGCTGCCTACTGCTGCTCCTCGTTGCTCGAACTGAAGTTCGCTTATATATGGGATGGTTTTTGAAGACGTATTATGTTATACTCTACTGGTCCAAATTTACATGGAGGAATATCATTCCCGAAGAGTACTTAAACGAGATTGCTGCTGTTCTCTTCGTCTGTCTTTACGCATCTCACGCACCTCGTAAATTTGGCCTATTTTAGTTTACATATATATTATTATTTGCATGTTACTGTTTGTCTTCATAATACCTTAAATAGTCTGTATACATCCTCTTTCTGTTAAGTAATTGAAGGAATAAGTTATGGAGTAAAAGTAATTTTGTGACGGAATATGTAAATTAGAAAGCTTTATCCAAAAATAATTTACATTAAAGGTTAAAGGTACATGCAGTTGCTTGGTTCATAAATTTCAACCAAATTAACGACGTTCCATAAAGTGTCACGTGTTTCCCAAAAACTTTCTATAATTAGTAATTTTCCATTAAATCGGTAGTAACGAATGGTTGTCAATAAATAAACATGTATATCGAATGAAATAAACACCAAGAGCATAATAAAGTGAAGTCTTCCTTTATAAATTTCCACACATAAAAAGTGTTAATTACAGTATTGGTTCACAATATTAAAACAAAGACATTAATATGGCGATAATGAACGTGGAATGATTTCTACTTCGTTCATAAATTACCCGCTCTGTTTACCACAGTCCAGTACAAAGTAGATAAGTTCGAAAAATTATCATATTATATTTCCTATTATGTTACTTCTGTTGTTAATTTGTAATGAATAACCAATATTCAATACTTAATTTACAACACCGTTTTACATTAATATATTTTCATTTGCTATCGCAATTGAAAAGAACTTGTTTATGGTTGAGCAACTACTATTCTTCCGTAATATAATAACGGAGGTTAAAAAAAATCTGCGTTAAGTTACCTATGCAAATGGTTTCTATTAAGCTGGCGTAGGATGCTAGGTTATTATTTCTCTTATATTCAAATACACGTATTAATAACATTTTATTGAAACACTGTTTCTAATAAAAATACAAGAAAAAATACAAAGGTGTCTACCACCTTACTTTAGAATTAATTAATTTAAAAAATTCCAAAACCATAAGAAAACATATAGTTTCAGCAATTAATGAAATAATTCGAGCCATTTAGCAGCGGAAATAACGATCATATTTCTTTTATTTACTTCATTGTATTTTTGTATCTAACAATTTCATTATTAAAATACATAATTCAGAAAATACACAAATATTACAGTCAAAAACAAAGGCAAATTAAAAATAAATACAGAACTCAAAATACTGGCTTTCATCACAGAACGGATATTGTTGCTAGAATACGTTCACTGGAAGTAACAGAGAACTTAAAAAGTAACAGATTTTGAAAAATAGGAATTAACATGCTTTCATATCAATAATAGTAATTCTATAATATAGAACAGTAAAATTAGCTCCAAACCGGAAATCCAAAAAAAACAAAGGTTTGAGTGTCACAAATTGTTTATTACCCTTTGCTCTAGATATAGTAAAGCCTCCGCAGCCATACTGTCGGGTTTGGTAGAGGGGGAGGAGGGAAGGTGTCAGAAACATAAGTTTTCTCAGTTTTTCGCAAAATCTCGGAAACCATCTAACGTAGAGCTTACATTATTCTATACAAAATTAAAGTATGTTAAATTTCCTACCATAATGGTCCAATACATGTTTTTGCTGCGTCCAATAATTTCCAAAATATTGGGGGGAAAGATTTTGGTATTTCTTTTCCTTCCATTCCAAATTGTAGAATAGTTATTGAAATTATCAAAAATTGATAATATTGTTGAATTGTAGAGGGGAGATGGATTCAATGAAAGCAAAACAAAATCATTTTCATGATATAAGTAATAATTTAATATATTAAACTTTATATATATATATATATATATATATATATATATATTAAACTTTATATATATATATATATATATATATATATATATATATATATATATATATATATATATATATATATATATATATATTTTCGAAAATTCCAGGAACATGTCTAATTGTTGAACAGGCAGGACGAATCTATTGTTAATCTTTTATTCCAGTTTGTACAAAATGAACTAAACTCTTCATGTATTTGTATGTATTTCTAAAAAAAAATCTATTGAGTTCAGATCTGGTGACCTTGCTGGTAAGGTAAAGCTACTTTAATCTATCCATCTGCCAGATTAAGCATATCTACACAAAAACTGTTGCAAATTGACCAGAGGATATAATATAGAAGCTTCAATATGCATCAACTACGTTATCCTGCTAAATTGAGTTGATATGTCTCGGACACGTTTTGCTGATTAAGTTTGTCATTAATTAGACCATTACCTGTGATAAAAAATCCCCAACAATACTCTGATCTGAGGCCAATCACGATTATCCCAACTTTGTCGCGAGTGCTTGAGAAATTCACCAAACACAAATTTACGATTATACTACTAAAAACAAACTTTTTTCTAATTTTCAATCGGGCTTTCAAAAAAAGCTATAGTACTACAATGGTTCTAGCTAATGTTACGGATGAGATTTTTGGTACCTTAGATAAAGGGAATGCAACTGCACCTGTACTTTTGGACGTTTCAAAGGCATTCGATACATTAGATCATGATTTGCTTTGTGCCAAACTTTGACATTGCTTCTGTAAATTTCTTTAAATGTTATTTATATAACCGTAATCAAGTAGTTCTTTTTGAAGAAAAAAAGTTCAAATGTGTCTTCTATCACATCCGGTGTTCCGCAGGGCTCCGTTCTGGACCCGATCCTATTTTTAATTTACACTGCCGACATTCTCAGTCATGTTAAATACTCAAAAGTATTGTCATACGCAGATGACACATACTCTTTTTCTTCATCTGATATTGACGTTGTTTCTACGGAACTAAATGCTGATCTAAAAGCTATATCGGAGTACTCAAAAAACAATAACCTCAAATTCAACTCAGGTGCTGTAATGTTTTTCTCACCAAAGAATTTATAAAACTTAATTACATCCAATGTGCACTTATTTAAAGGTTGTAAAGAAAATTAAAAAAATAGGTTTAATATTCGATAATATAATTTACGTTTTACCGAACATGTATCTCTTTTGGTGAAAAATTGCTATGTTGCATTAAAGCTGCGGTATACAAAATAAGTGTTTTAAATTTTAAGATGACAAAAAAAATGTGTGAAACACTAGTGCTTCCAATATTGCATTATTGTAATATAGTTTATTTTCCGTGTTTAGATAATTTAACAAAAAACCGTCTTCAACATATTCAAAATACTTGCTGTAGATTTGTATTTAGGTTAAGAAAGTACGATCATTTTTTCTCAAAAAATAAACGAACTGGGTTGGCTCAAAATCGAAATCACTTAAGTGTATTTGTTCATAAACTTCTGCTAACTTCGTTACCCCCATACGTCCGGGAAAAACTTTGTTTTAGATATGACATCCATAATATGAATTTATGATCTCCAACTAATCTTGAGATTCCAAAATATAGATTATCGCTCTTTTCTCGTTCATTTTCCTATAACTCGGTAATGCTTTATTAATAGCCTTCCATTTCAATTCAAATCTTTTTCCGTAAACAAATTTCTTAACCAAGTCAAATCATATATTTTTTCACTATATATACCCACTAGCGTTCTGGGTTTGTTTATTTATTTGTTTGTTTTTTGTTACTTTATAATGTTTGTCTATTTTTATTACACTGTGTCTTGACCATTTTATATATGCTGATTTTTTATACACTATTCCTTGTAACAGATGTGCAAACATAGTTCAATGTCAATATTTTTTTTATCCAGTTTTAAGGTGCTTAGGTTGAGTTGAATAGCTTAAGCTAGACTCCGCCTATTTAATAAAATGTTTATATTTTTTCTCTGAATAAAGACATTTTATTATTTTTATTATTAACTTGAAGAAAGAATACTATTTATTACATCCCTAGAAATATTGAATCCGTTGTTGAGAATAAGAATAGGCGATCCTAATAGAACCACTCGCCCCTGACTATTAGGAAAATTAAAGCCACCAATCCTGACTTGGATTTCCTAGATCATCAAAGTAAGGTGAATTATATTATTAAGTTCTCGGCACCTGCGACAAAGGTCATTTCAAAGAAGGAGAAAAAACGGATTAAATGTCACGGTTAGGATAGCCTTTCTAATAATCATTTCATCGAAGGTACCATTAGTTTTAATTATTTGTACACCTCCAGTTGGTTCCCGCTTGATTGTTGAATCTCATGTTGCAGATAGCGTTCATTATTTTTATGCTCAAAGAATCCACCTCTGTGCGAGGTATTATCATTGACAAATGAATTAAAAAGTGTGTTCATATCTAATAATTTTAATAATACTTTCCTTTTTACTATGATAATAATTACATACAAACAACATAAATTAATGAGGATATATATACAAAAACCAGAAATTCTCTTTTATTCATTAAATGTTACTGTTTATTTGTAATTCTTTAGAGAAAGCCGTACGGCGTATCAAGGTCTAAACATTTTACTTTTCAATAATTTATGTTATTAATTGTCCAAGAAATTTTGTCAGAATGAAAAATACTTAATGACAATAGTATTTTCTGTTAATATTAAAAGTTTTCCAATAATAAAAAAGCAATTAATTTTAAAATATGATGTGATGGATATCCCTACATTTAAAATCCTAATTGGTAAAGTATTTGATACTACTGCTATATTTAAGCAGTGAACTTACCAGAGTTAATGATTCAGTTGTTAGTAACAATGGTGGAATAATGGTAAGTGTTTCTGGATTTTAATAATAATATCAGAATGAGTAGAAGTTGCAGTCGAACGTGGCCGACAGTCTATACACATACAGTATACATAGACATTTTTAATTTCATATTAAAATCAGTATGTTATGAAGTTAGAAATCTTGGTTTCGCCTATGGTTACTCCGCCCTACCAGTCCTCCAGCACACGTTTTATCAAGCATTCATTATAAATGTTAAAGAGGATTGGTGACAGGACACAGCCCTATCTGATGCCTTTGCCAACTTCACATTTGTTGGTTTTAATGTTTTAAACTTTCAACAAAGCAAAGTTTTCTTCGTGCAATCGGCGAATAATAAAGGCCAGATGTTTGGATGTCTCTATCTACAATAATACAGGCAACAGTTCATCCCGTTCCACATTGTCAAAAGGATGCAAAAGTTATTGTCTGACTAATCCAAGCGTATGTCTTATGAATGTTCAATAAATTCGTAAGTACTTAAAAAAAACATGTAATACACTCTTAGGTAGTTTCATCTATAGATAGTGATACTTAATCTGCAGAATAAGGTTTATCCCGGAGATAAGCAAAAAGTTGGTCCTTTCACTTATAAATCGCGATATCCACCAGATAAATATGCCTTATCCCTAGGATAACCTACCGGCACCTAAAAATTCAGATAACGGTTTTCTCTAATGGATAAAAATGGCCACGCTCACGCGGTTCCGCTGTGATTGACAGAATAGACCATTTTAGGTGACATGGTTTTGACAATTTTGACATTTTGCTTGAGGAACAACCAAACGCAACTTGCGCGATTTTATATATTTTTTTCTAGTTTTTCTTGAGAAACTGTGTGTTTTCGTAATAATGTCATGTAGTGAATATTATTCAACCCTTATGGGTGATGTAAAGTGTCACTATGATGAGAAAATCAAAATAATAGACAATATTGACCCATACACCCTTGGAGTGGAGACTGGAGACCTTTCTGCAGATTTGTCTATTTTACCTTGTGTATCCGTAATTAATATGGTAAATTACTTAGTGTTGACTCACAGGCCAGCAGTTAAAGGCATACAAATCTTTACAAGCGTATAAATATTATGAGGCTGAATTTGTGCAAGAAAGATAAACTCAAATGTATTCATTGTTGGGCAAGGCAAGTTTACATTTAAATAACCAAGTGCTAAATTTCAGTGGTAAGCATGTTATATTATGCGTATGTAGTATTCAATAGACTCTGCCAGAAAGTGATTTCTTTACCTTTCTCCTAAGCTTTTTTACATTCAAAATAAACCTTATCTCACAATCGCACCTTATCGCATAAAAGGATGGCATTTTATTTTTATTTCACGTTTAAAACTGAGATTACTTCTTTGTTTGCAATGGAATAAAAAGTTTGGTTGTCCCTCAGGCAATATGGCCGACTTATCGTGATCTCATCCTAAAATGGTCTATTGCTATTTTATCTTCTAACCCAACTTTTTAAAAATTTGGTTTGTTCTGTATTGTGTTTTAACTTTAAATTTATAATTAGATACAAATAATCATATTTAATATTACATATTTCAAATACTTTGTCCTAACAAAATAAGACTATTTTTGTAGTTTGGAAATCTAACCTATAATTAGCAGTATATTTTATTAATCAACAATAATGAAAAGTTACCTGAGTGGATTTTTAAATGTTCGCCTGAAGCCAGTATATGGCTACAAGCTAAAAATGCAATAAGACATTAAAATTTTAGGTTGTTAGTTATATTGATGCACAACTATTTCAAACAATATGATAAACAATCATGAAAATGACGCAGATGTCATAAGCCGGCAACAAGGGGATCCTTTCTATATCTTCTTGAAGCATAAAACTTCCTTACTTTACAGTGTCTTAAGTTGGCAACACTTACTTAACTAAAGTCATATCTATCGGATAATTAACCGATGGTACATTTTGCATGAAAGTACGCATGCAAGTTATCCTGCAGATAGCAAGCTCCGGTTATCTAATCTGTCAGATAGTTACTCGCCGGATAAAGTCTATTTATACTTAAGTGAATGTCAAGGCCCTTAGCCTGACGCTGTAGAAAAATCATACTATTTTTTTTTTATTATATTTGTCTTACGAGAGAGCAGTTGCGCCCATAACTATAAATAAAACACTATTAGTAGTTTGTAGTTTTCATGTTCATGCACCTGTCTTGATTGCTTTTCCCAATATCTTCTGCAGATAATAGGACACTAAATGGTCAAGCCTCATGAAGGTTATTTCGAACTGTTTGGCGGTTAGTCAGAATATTATAGTTGTTGTGCCAAACTATAGCCATCGCGCTCGGGGCTGCAAAATATTTAAGGTCGGGCCTGATTACTTTAATGAAAACTTACAGTACTACTAAAAAATACTATTATGTAATTTTATAGTTTAATCCATAATGAGAAGAAGTCATTGTCGCATTTTTTAATGTGTGATTGTTTATTATATTTGATGTAGAACGACTTAAAAAAATCACTTATTATTATATCCAAACCGATTGATAGTACAGTACCTAGAGGTAAAAAATATGCAAAACTTCGGAATAATGTCGTATTGAACGGATTTCGTTCATTTTTGGCAGTATAATAGTAAATGCTTCACATAAAAGTTTCTATATTGTGCGGAGACTTGCTAATTTATAGGGGGTGGCACTTAAAAAATATATATATATTTATTTGAGCTGAAGTAGAATCAAATTTTAAGAAGAAAAAGTTCTATGCAATTTTTCACATAAATTGATAGTTTTTAAGTTATAACGACTTCAAAATTGCTTTAAAAAAAGGTATTTCCAAACGGCTTTCATCAAGTATCTTGAAAAGTATTACTTTATCGAAAAAATATTACAGACCAATTACAGAAAGTACAAATTGGGAATTATTTATATTTTTTGTTTATTGATGTAGGATTAATAATTTCGGAGATATTTAAGTTTACATTTGGCATCCAAGTTCCAAGATAATTATTTAGAGTGAGAGTTAAATATCTCAGAAACTGTGACACCTACGTCAAAGATGCTAATAAGTAGAATAATAGGTTATTAATTAATCTTACAACTGTTTTGTTATTTGTTTCTGTAGCATAAAAAACAAAGAAGTTATGACCGAAGCAATGTGCGTCTACAAATTTTTTTAATAACAACGTCGCCATTTTGTTACTGTAATTAGCCAGTAATAAAAAAAAGGAATTTCAAACACTGTTTCTCATTAATATATAGCATGACGTAGATGCTCAAATTTTTTGGTTTGTATACAGCACTTGCTTTAGAAAAAAATACAGTTTAAACTATAAAGGTATTTTCGATAAAACGTATTTTTTTTCCTTTTCCAAATATCTCAATAAATATTAGTTTTACTGAAAAATGGGTAGAGACCAAAAATAAATCACGTAATCTGATAATGAATTTCGCTTGTTTATTTATTAACATAGATTTAATAGTTTCGGAGTTATGAAAGTTTACAAATGGCATCCGAACGTTTATAAGACGAAAAATGCAGTTTAAATGTTAAATACCTCAGAAATTGTGACGCCTACGTCACGCATGCTGAGAAATGAAATTAAAGACAATTAATTGCGCTTTAAAATTATTTTTTACTCGTTCCTGTAGCATAAGAAATAAAGAAGTTATGACGGAAAAATGTGCGTATTTATATATTTTTTATATAAAAAGGTCCCCATATTGTTACTCTAATTAGCCAGTAATGTAAAAAAATTATCTCAAATACAGTTTTTCGTTAAGATGTAGCAATACCTAGATGCTCAAATTTTTTTGCTCATTTAAAGCACTTACTTTAGAAAAAAAATACATTTTAAACTTTAAAGTTAATTTCGAAACACTTGGATACCAAATATAAACTTAAATATCTCCGAAGTTATTAATCTTACATCAATAAACAAAAAATATAATTAATTCCCAGTTTATAGTTTCCGTAATTGGTCTGTAACATTTTTTCGAGATACTTGACGAAAGCCGTTTGGAAATACCTTTTATTTTAAGCTAAAATCGCAATTTTGAAGTCGTTATAACCTAAAAACTATCAATTTATGTGAAAAATTGCATATAACCTTTTCTTCTTCTATTTTCTTCTATTTGATTCTATTTCAGCTCCAATAAATATATATATATATATATATATATATATATATATATATATATATATATATATATATATATATATATATATATATATATATTTTTTTTTTTTTTAAGTGGCACCCCCTGAGAGGGGGTGGCATCCACCCCCTATAAATTAGCAAGCCCCCGCACAATATAGAAACTTTCTTGTGAAGCATTTACTATTCACAGTAGGCTAGAACCACCTTTAAATGAAATATGCATGCACTCTCTCAATTCCTACGGGAAACGGTAGCTTAGCTGTTCTGAAACAATTGCCGTAAAATCTAAAATCATTCCCTTGGCCGTTTTCTAGAAAATTTACTTTTAATTTTTTTTTTTTTGAAAACTGATTTTTTGCATTGATAAGCTTGTTAAAATGTCAATCAAGAAAGTAAAATTGAACATTTTAATACAAATTTCAACTTAAGTCAAGTTTGGGGAAATAACATACAAAAAACCTTCATGCTCGACAACTCCAGACGTTTTGATAATAATCGGGTTATATAAACTTTCCAAGTAGTCAATTTAGACAAAATCATTAGATCTATTCCTATGTTATTTTGAATGACAGCAATTTTTGTCTACCAATATATCCGTAACCAATGAATAACATTACTATTTGTGTAACTGAATTTACTATAGGGAAATCCGAGAGCCTCTATTAGTAGACTTTCCATTCGCTCAGTCAGATAACGGGTGAGTATGAGAACTATACCACCGCCGATGAAGACAACCCACAGAAGAGACATGACGATAACCCAACCACCCACCCACTACCCTGCGGGTATCGGACGAAATGCCATCCAGTACCCGTAGTCACCTAGCTCCGTGCAGATCGAAAGTGCTACTAAAGCACTTAGGTCTACACTTCCTCTAGTTACATAGCTCATTCCTACCTAACCGATGATCCGGATGGCAGGATGTCAATTGACATTCTGCATACCGGTAGTCAATCCCAACCAAAAATACCCCAAAGTTTCCGAACAGACAGATGACTAAGGGGTGACAAGCTGGCGAAGAAAGATCATCAAGACAGAAGAGTGCCAGAAGATAAAGGCCTTAGCCAGCAAGGTCCAAAAGGCCAGGACCCGGGGAGGTGGGCCGAAATCATCCACACCTCTCACATTTGTGAGTGGGGTTAATATAAAGTAAGCTCGCCCGCCCCGTATGAGGCCGGTCCAGGTCTACAGCGATGTCTAGGGTAAACAGCAGAAGTCCTGCTCAACCTAAGATATCTGAGACCGTCATCACTGCCAAAGAATATTGGCGTCGCTCGGTCAGTTACTCTTTAGACTTCACTAGGCAAACAATCCAAGACTCCAAGAGTGAAAATTTTCTGTGACCATGATTAAAATCAAAGAAATTATGCAAAATGCAAATGCAATGCAAATCATGCAAGAACGCACGATGAAAATAGATAGGTATTGTCTTTGTCTATTTTATAAACGTAAGACTCACGGATTGAAGAATATAACTGATACTTAACTGATAGGTTGTTTGAAATATGTCCGGGTATTCAGAGGCTTCAAAAATGTAGTAGATTCTTGTTTTTATCAATGCAAAAAATCAGTTTAAAAAAAAAAAGTGAATTTTCTAGAAAACGGCCAAGGGAATGATTTCATATTTTACGAGAATTGTTTCGGGACAGATAAAGCTACCATTTCCCGTAGGAATTGAGAGAGTGCATGCATATTTCATTTAAAGGTGGTTCTAGCCCACTGTGTATTATACTGCCAAAAATGAATGAAATCCGTTCAATATGACATTATTCCGAAGATTCCGAAGTTAAAACCTCTAGTTACTGTACTATGAAATTAATAAATTGGTTTAAAGTCTACTTAAGGCATTAAGTCGTTACACGTAGTTAGCAACGCTTGAGTGCTATTTCAATTAGTTTTCTGTAACATTTCACTTATGGCAAGAGTAAGCTTGTAATTCTCATCTATAATAACATAAATATTGTGAAATGTAGTATATATTTAAATCACATATTCTGACAAACTACTACACATTATTGCTTGTAGTATAATGAACTGGTACATAATCGATATGATGTTTCCTCATATAACATGCTTTAGTTTATTGCAAAAAGAAATTTACAATTAACTTGTTGCAGAAATCAGCCTTTTGCTTATCGAAGTGCTTGTTAAAAACTCAGTAACAAATTGTCGCACAAACTTCCATTCTAATTTAAATATAAAGAACTAACTAGATATGAAAATGGCAAATGATATAATACATGTAAAAATACATATTGATTGAATATGCCTCGAAGATTTAAAACTAATGTCTACATGTTATAAACATTATCATTTGCTAATCTGTTAATATTAACGACAATTCCAGTTCCTATTTAATGATGTGTATTCAAAAATCTAACTACTTATTAGTTTAGAAATTAGATAATCTAAACTTTCACGAAAGTATGTATCAGCTTATAGCAAAAAGTCTAGTTATATACAGGACATAAAAAGGCTGTTATAAAAGTGAAATTTAAGCGTAGATAATTGCACTTGCACCCTTGAATAAATCTATTCATTATTTTTGTTGTTAATATTTACCTTCTTTTCTTGAGATACAACATTTTGAAGTTATAGCCTCTTTCTATCCCAGCGATGAAATCAAATTGTTAACATCTATTTTCACAATTTACTTAAAAACACATGCTACGTCAAAAATACTCGATATGAAGTTAGCATTTTATTAAATTATCATTAATTTGATATTTGTCTCATCTCTTTAAGAAATGAATTAGCCAAATTATAGCCAGGAGCCATCAAAATTTACATCTTTATGAAAATACAAAATTGTTAAGTAACTTGTTTATAATGCTTCAAATCAAAAAACGAATGGGACCAGTTTTTTCTCGTTTGTTCATAAATTTACCTGTTTGACCCTTAAATAAATTCAAGCAATGGAGTATTTTGCTATTTTTTTTTATTGAATGATATAGAATATGTATAAACAAGCCTTCCCATATAGATTTCCGCGAAAATAATTATCAATTTTTTGAGAAAAAAAAAGTTAAAATAAGTGGCGCGGAAAGCGTTTTAAATTGGTGACGTAAGTAATCTGCCGATGACGTAGGTAGTCTGTGTTAATTTGTTGATAGAATGGTTTTATACAAAACAGTGTAGTGTTTCCAAGCTGAAATATATTCTCTAGTTCTAGTCAAGATAGTTGAAGAAAACTAGAGGTGCAACGGATATCCGGTTACTATCCGGTATCCGGCCTATCCGGCCACTTTTTTACTATTCGGCTAGGCACCGGATAGTGACCTGATATCCGGCGAAAACCGGATAGTTAAAAAATAAAAAGTGGTATAAAAAAATGAAACAGTTTTGTTATTTTTCACTTATCCTGCATTACAATTATTACTATGAACTGGCAATATCTATATACTTAAAGTTTACCAATGGTAAATTATGGTGAATAAAGACGAGTCTTTTAGCGTTTTGAGGTAGTATTTCTTTTCGTATACGTTTTTAGCTTCTGAAAAGAGCATCTCACCATATATACTGCTGCAAGGAGCTGAAAGATATATATATATATTTTACAAACTTTGACAAAAATGTGTAATGATTGGAGTTAGTATACCACCATGCGTAAGGGTCACTATTTCTTTGAATCCATTCTCCTTTCAAATAATAATCAGTCTCCTTGGCCATTGAAGTTTTCTCAGCAACCTTTTTATTAAAGCTACTACTATTTTCGCCACTTCCTCAAAACAGCCCCAAAAAGTGTTGTGAATATCAGCAGTAACGTTATCTTGTGGGTTTATCTTACTTATACTGTGTTTACTGGAAAGCAAAGAACCACTGTCATTTTCACTGTTTGAATATGAGTCACCATAACTATTTTTTATGCCTCCAGCAGAATAATTTGACGGGATTTTTCAGCCTGATTCTTATCGAAAAAACTTGTTTTAAATCTGGAGTCTAGAAGAGTTGCCAGTAAGTATTTTTTCTTGTCGAGGTTGCCAAAACGTGTTTTCAATCCAACTTTCAATGTAAGCCGGATAGTTGGCCGGATATCTGGTATCCGGTACAAGAAGTACGCCGGATATCCGGTATTCGGTATCCGGCCAAAACACTATCCGTTGCATCTCTAAAGAAAACAGGAGTGTAAAGCTTATTTATTAAATTAATTTTAATATATTCATCCACAAAATTTAATTTTGTGTTGTAAAAAATAACAGGTGTGAATTATCAAATATTTTAAATAATTTTTAATACCGATTAAATTTTTAAAAACAAATTTAGCAATACCGATTGCCACAGGCTAGTGGCTCCCCCTATATTTCCTTTATTTTTAACTTATCCATTTGAAATTTGGGGTGCATAAACTACCTATAAAAATGGATTTTTGGACGTAAAAAGCGGTATGAAACCATTTCCGGTTTCCCCGAAAATAACCGCAACTTTCGATTTTTAATTGTATATTTTTACATATTTGGATTCAAGACAACATTCTGAGTATACCATGGGATTTTCGCAAATTTTTGAGTCGATGTTCAGAGTTTTTTAAGCATTTCAAGACATTCGTCCAGAGTGCTTTGGAATACCAAAATTTGTTCTATGGCAGGTAAAGTTCAAGGGAAAAATATAATTTTTCGTTTAATTTCATTAATAATTATTTACGAAGCCTCCAAAACTGAACAAACCACTTTTTAATCGAATTTTTTTTCAAATAGGAAGGTGGTGGCTCCTAGTGTTCAATAAATTATAGAGGTTTTTCTGAATTCATTGATACTCATTTAAAATCTCTGCTATTTGTTTTTATATTTTATTAAATTTATTTAAAAAAAATCACTCAAAATAATTTTTATTTATCTTTATATTATATTATATTATATTTTGCACTAGTACCTATTAAGAAACAAAAGAGAGAACCAAAAGGCTATTATTCACAAAAAGGTAGTTATTCACATTTCATTATTAGACATATGATTTTTGCAAAGGCAACTACGTTAGAGTTCAAGAAAAATAAATAATATTGAAAGTGATTTTTTATCTTTAAATAAATTCAATAAAATAGAAAAACAAATAGCATAAATTTGAAATCGATATCAATGAATTCAGAAAAAAATCTATAATTTAATAAACAGTATAAGCCACCACCTTTCCATTTGAAAAAAAAAAAGTTTTCGATAAAAAAGTGATTTGTTCAATTTTGGAGGCTTCGTAAATAGTTATTAGTGAAATTAAACGAAAAATTATATTTTTCCCTTGGACTTTACCTACCGTAGAACAAATTCTGGTATTCCAAAGCACTCTAGACGAATGTCTTAAAATGCTTAAAAAAACTGAACATCGACTCAATAATTCGCGGAAATCTCATGGTATACTCAGAATGTTGTCTTGAATCCAAATATGTAAAAATATACAGGGTGTTCCATTTAAAAATCGAAAGTTGCGGTCATTTCCGGGAAAACCGGAAATGTCTCATACCGTTTTTATGTCTAAAAATCCATTTTTATAGGTAGTTTATGCGCCTCAAATTTCAAATATATAAGTTAAAAAATAAAGGAAATATAGGAGGGAGCCACTAACCTGTGGCACCCGGTATATTGCAACAATGTCAACGGCGTGTTGATTTGAAGCATTTCAATTTCTTTTATCAATATATTTGTTGTAATTTGCAATAAAAGGTGTTTTATAAAAAGTTATGGAAACACAAATATAAGTGCTCCGAAAATTTTTTTTTACTGTTCCGAAAAATATGGATATTCGTAGAACTTGGTGGCAAGCTTCCAATATTTCTGATCCCTATCCCTTCAAAAATATAAATTTTGTATATAAAAAGAATCTACCAAGTCATAATCAACTTTGGGCAAATTGAATGAATCTCCTTTCACAAAATTCAGCTCTATCTTTACTAGAGTTTACTGATAAAATATAAAATAACAAAATCAAATGCCACATAAACAAACAACAAATAAATCTAACGAACATGTCTCTATCACTTGTATTGTGACAAGAAGTGGCAACTGACAGCACGCAAGCAAAGTTGGAAGAGCCGTTTTTATACAATGTTGCTAGATAATCCTCGCCATGAGTTTTTTTTTACATTTTTAAGATAACTTCTAAATAATAACAAACATAAATACCTTTTAATTCCTTCTAAATACATGTATATAATATTTATTGATTTTCAAGATATTGTGCAAAATAAAAGTGTTATAGGTAAAATAATGTGAAGTAAATGCACAATTTGGCATTTTATATTATTAGTTCCAGTCTAAGCGAAAGTTGTCTATTATTGGTTAAATTATTTCCCTCCAAATAAATCATTTGAAATCTGTGTCTAGACGGGCGTATTCTTATTTCTTATTTTTATTTAAGAAATTATTGTTTTGGTTTAAATTGATTATGCAGTAATTATTAAAATAATAACATTACTTGATATATCTCATCAAAACTGAATTAAAAAAAAAAATGAAAATGTAAAATTTTGGTGTAGCTTGAAAGTCTTTAATTCCCACCACATTTATCGTACACGAACAAAACAAAAAAAAGTTAATGGGGTTATTTGGCTTCTATACGACCAAATATACCGATATGAAAAATGTTACGGTTTTTGATAACACCGATTTTGTAGTTTTTTTTTTAAATCTTTATTTTTCATTATCATCATCATGTAATAATTTGGCATTAAATTTAACTATGGATATTCTGAAATATTTTGTTTCTTTATCCGAAATAAATATATTTCCATAAGAAAAATAATTTAAAATCTGTTGGTTAGAAAAAAACAAAAAATATATTTATAGAAAAAAAAAAAATTTCGAATTTCGAAGTCTTTTACATTTTCTTTACAAAGTCGTCTAGATGTTACAATTATTTTGAAAATTTATCTATTTTTAAAGCAAGACTATCTTTTAAAAAACTTTATTTAAAAAGTTATAAAATTATTATATTTTTTGTTAGAAATGAGATCCATTATTTCTAATCCATTTCCGTGTCGATTTCTTTAAATTTCTTCACTCTGGATAAGTTTTTTCGCCCTACTCCACTTGCAAAAGTCCAGTGGCATTTAATCTGGGGACCGCGCAGGTCACAAAGTAGGTCCACTATGTCCGATTCAACGATTGGAATAAGTTCGATATAAGAATTGACGCACTGTCACATGGTAGTGAGCTGGGTATCTGCCAGATTTAACGCCACTGGACTTTTGCGTGTGGGGTAGAATAAAAAAACTTGTCTGAAATGAGGAAATTTAAAACTCTGAAAATAAAAATGGAGCAAGCTGCCCTACAAATCCTAGTTACAACAGAAATACGTTTAAGGATGACTACGGTGGAGAGCACGAAAATGCATTAAAAATAATGGATCTTATTTCGAACATGAAAAATATTTTGTAAACTTCTAAATAAAATTTTTGAAAAAATAGCTTTGTTTTTGTTGAAAAACCCAACATATTTAATTTTCGATTAAATGAAAAATGATTGCCGATTGGTATTCTTTTTTTTTGCAACTGACAAAAGCTGATAGTATGTATGACAATACCAATAAAAAGAGGAAAAAAGCCAGAGAAATTTTCAAAATAATTGTAATATCTCTAAAAAAAATTATAAGATTTCGAAATTCGAGACCTTAAGTTACCATTACATTGTTTTCCTATAAATGTATTTTCTTATTTTTCCTATAAAAAACATAAACTTTTAAATGATTTTTCTTTCGCAAGTTTATTTTTATCGGACAAACAAAAAAAATATTTCAGAACATCAAAAGTTAAATTTACATGAATGATGAAAAATGGATATTTAAAAAAAAATACAAAATTGGCATTGCAAAAAAGCCGTAGCATTTTTCATATAGGTATGTTTGTTCGTATGCATGCCAAATGAACCCCTGTGTCTCCCTGTTCAGGATCGGCATCGCTTTATCAAACACCCTGTATAGTTTTTAGTAGCTTAAAGTTTATTGCAAATGAGAAAAAGGATGATTCTTGATAAATTTAGGACAATACTATTGTGCTAAAGTTGTCCGAACTGACAAAGGTAGATCCTAACTTTTCACAACCACGCTTACTTACGATTCGGGATTCCACTGTCAGGAAAGTATTTATCTTCGACAATTCTTTGACGTATGCTGTCACTTTGCGCCAGCCAACTGAACCAGTGCCGAAATGGACGGTGACGAAACGGCTGGTGGCGAAAAGGTCTGGCGGCGAAATACTAGTGACAAAACGGCCGCAGCGAACCGGCGCCGGCGGCGGTGAAACGTTCCATTCCGGATCCTATTTACCATAAATTAGGTGCAAAGTTTTTTTACCGAATCTTAACGTATCTGAATTAGTAATCGAAATATTTTTCACGGTTTCAATCACATTTTCGTTGTTAGAAAATTATTTATCGTTTTTGATTCTGGATAATTTTCACAACAAAAATTTTCTTGACCGCGAAAAAATTTGCTGATATAATTTAAAGGTTAAGTGGTGGACCTCGTAAGTAACCACATGTGAACTACTGAACTTCGCATTTTAGGTTAACTGGTATTTTGTTAATGTCAATTATAATTGTTATATATTTGTTTCGTGTGCGGGTTTTCTTAACAGAGCGTATTTTAAACATTTTTCTTTCTTATTTTACTCGTCTAAAATTATTTCTTCATCACCATTTCAATTTGTGTAGAAATCATTTACGAAATAAAATAATAGAATATTTTCCCCTTAATAATAATATTAGCTCATTTACATTAAAAATCGAAGTACAGCTTTGTGTGCGACCTAAAACAAATGCTTTTGATAATGTGAAACCTCATTCCGTGGATGTAACTACAAGAATACTGACTGTTAGACTACAATTAATTGCAAAATTACTCTTTACAATGCGCATCCTTCATGCGACCTTAATAAATATTTTAACGGTTATGAGGTATTGCGTATACCACCTGTCTACAGTGCGAGTGAAGACCGCAACATTACGTAAAAATGAAAAGAGGTGATGACTTGCATATTTTAAAAGGCAAAAAAAATTAAATGCACTGAATTCGTATCCCACAGAGTACGAGGATTAAGTAGTAGCAGAAACGTGGCTTCGTTTACGTTCGCTGCGTACAAGATAAGATGCTCGTATGAGGAGTAGTTTACTGTTTGTTGGCGTTTCAGTGATTAAGTAAACTTAGAGACTCCAACAGGTGATTAGGCGAGAAACCCCGCTCGCACGTTGGACGATGTGAATCTCACGAAGTGTGTGTATTTAATTTCGTGAGGTTGTCAAATTAGTGCACATAAATAATGAGTTTTTGGATATTTTACAGCTACCGTTGGTTACTAACTTCTTACTGACATCTATGTACATTTTTGATGTAAGTGTTTTTGTAAGTGAAGATTTGTTTAGTTTTAAAATCACGTATTAGTAAATTTTCCGAAGAATAAAATTAGTTAGCTAACTAAATTATCATCATCTTCGTCATTTTTTTTTCAACTAATATTTATGATGTGTATTGAAATAAAAAAGCTTACAGTGGTAAAATAAAGTCTTCGACCTGAAAATCGTTATAATAGTGGAGTACCCTCCGATTAAAGAACTTATATCTAGATACATAACAGGCTATCTTTTCACTATATACCTTATTTGCTCCTAACATAGTCACATTATATGTCCATTAAAATGGATAGATGAGCATCACATCCCATAGGCAACAGTGGCGTTGTGTGTGTAGAAAATGTGTAGAATGGTAAATATTTTCATTAAAATGAATTATTGCAATTCCTACATTACCGGCTCTTTATATAACGTGATGTAGGCATACGATATTACAGTAAGATAAAACAGTAAGATAAATATGTATTGAAAGGATATTAAAATTTAATTGCTATTTACTTTATAACTGTAAACTGAACTTCATCATGTTACGACTATGGAACGATCGATTTTCTTCTTTTCTAAACTATATTGTAACAATGAAAATTTATTTAAATAATACAATATTAAATATGAATAACACAATTTTTATCATCACCGAAGATTAGTTAAATTGCTTTCTTAGTAAAAAATCTTAACTTGCATTAACAAACTACTTTAATGTAAATGTTTATTTAGTTTGATTATAGTACTTCTCATAGCTAATACATGATTTTCTTAATTTGAGAAATGTATCTTATTTATATAGGTATATTTTACTTACTTTGCTAAAGACTGATAATAGCTAGTTCAAAAACTATATGAATGCCTTGTTAAAATAATGTAACCTTTAGCTTACCTATACAATGTAGACTAATACAACAAATTTATTGTTAATATTAAGCCTATATTGTTATAGACAGGAGTACAAACTCCTCGTTAATTATCGTTTAGCCGATCAGCCCCTCGACCACCACGGTGCTACGCGCCGTGGTTGACAGGCCGACTCAGAGTGGTGGCTTTTATTGAAAACAGGTGTCAAAAATCGGTAACCTAGCCTCGATAAAAATTTACGAAACTTGGTAGAGTTAAGTAATTCAGTTTTGCTGCAGAAATATTTTTTTCAATATGGCGGGTTCAGAATTTGGGTCAGAAGAAGCAAAAAAGATGAAAAATTCAATAAAACATCCAACCTCAAAATTTTTAGCTGGAGTGAAAAAACACCCTTAGAATAGGGTAAAATCGCCCCTCATATATGGTGATAATAAGTACCTGCAAAAAGTACTCCTAATGTACAATCCTATGGTTTTTGAGGTTGCTGATTTCAAATTTCATTCTTGGGGTGAAAATGGGGGTTGTAAAAATGCAAATTTGACAAAATACGTAATTTTCATTCTAAACTTATATTTCTAGGGGTTTTTAAGGTTGATGATTTCAAATTTCAACAAGCCAGAAGCCAAAAATTTATTCTTAGGGTGAAAATCGAGTGAAAAATGAAAATTTGACAAAATACATAATTTCCATTCTAAACTTATATTTCTAGGGGTTTTTGAGGTTGATGATTTCAAATTTCAATATGCCAGTAGCCAAAAATTTATTCTTAGGGTGAAAATCGACTAAAGTGGGGGTTGAAGGGGTGAAAAATGAAAATTTGACAAAATACGTAATTTTCATTCCAAAAGTATATTTCTAGGGGTTCTTGAGGTTGCTGATTTCAAATTTCAGCATGCCAAAAGCTTAGAATTTATTTTTAAGTTGAAACTAGAGTAAATTAGTGGTTGAAAGGGGTGTAGCAATAAATAGTTGAAAAACACGTAATTTAGATTCTGAAATTATATTTTTAGGAGTTTTGAACTTATTGAGTTCAAGTTCTGATCCGATCTCAGAAAAGCCCATGGTAAATCATCGGATTCGTGGTGATTTGTGGTAACAATAAATACATGCAAAAAATAGTTAACAAGCGCAAACGTATTGTATTCAAATATAGATTTTTGGTATATCGCAAAGGATTTTCTACTCTGAATTGAAGGAAGCCATCTTAAAACGAGGCAAAACTATCCCACATTTCAGGATTTATTGATTGATGTGAATGAATGGTAAAGAATATCAAAACAAGGGAGAGAGTTATGTTTTATATTTAGCATTCATCTCCCTAAATAATGGCGGAACAACTATTCTTAGATTAGGTTAAAAAATACCCATGTTTTTGCAAAGAACATACACCATCATACCATTCATTTTTACACCTCTTTCAACCCCCATTTTACTCGATTTTCACCCTAAGAATGAAATTTGAAATCATCAATCTGAAGAACTATAAGTTTAGAATGAAAATTACGTATTTTGTCAAATTTTCGTTTTTACCTTTCAACCTTTATTTTACTCGATTTTCACCTAGGAATGAAATTAAAAATCCTGGGATTGGATAAGACTACTTTTTGCATGTACTTATTGTCACCATATATGAGGGGCGATTTTATCAATAAATTGAAAAGCTGGAACTTTCCTCTTTAAAATGGTTGCAACGGTTTGTTGTCTGGTAGCTGGTTTGGAGATTAATCAGGGTCCAGATTAGTTAATAAGACAGCCCAATAAAAATATAAACAATTTATTTTTTTCTTCAAACAAGTAATGTGTGGCAGTGTTACATAACATACAGGTACAGGTTATACAGGTCCGTATCTTTTACGGTTCATAGGGTAACATTTTCTGTTATCTGAGAAAGAGAGAGAGAGAGAGAGAGAGAGAGAGAGAGAGAGAGAGAGAGAGAGAGAGAGAGAGAGAGAGAGAGAGAGAGAGAGAGATCGGGCGTCGGGCGAATATCGTCGACTCAAGAAGTTTTCCAGCTCAACACGCTGAAAGAGGTCTCCAGGTCTGGCTCGTTCGATCTGGTTCTGGCGACGAAACGGCGCCGGGAATGACTATCGACTCGAAGGGTCCCAGCTCACCACGCTGAAGAATTCCCAAGGTCAGATTGCATTCGTTTCATCGTGTTTGCGACGGGAGATGCACAAAACTGTAATATGTCCAGCTCACCACGCTGAAGACATATTGACAAAATTGTCCACACTGAATTTGTTGATTTGGGGCTGGGCTTTTATATCCGAGAATCCTCGCTTACTGGTGACGTAGATCTGCGTATAGATTGGTGTCGGCTGCAAATTCGTGCCTCTAGACGAGAGCTTGGTAACTGTCGTGCCGTGTGCACATTGGTAACGTGTGTAAATCCGGAAACTTTATTGGAGCAAGAATTTAAAGAGTGCTTCGTTACATGCTTTTATTTTATTTCAAATCGACTATTTAAGAAATTATTAGTTTCTTTCTGAGAACGGATAAAACTCCGTGAGCCAACAGCTGGATGTACTGCTTATCAAAGAAATAAGACTTTTTTCGTAAAATTTTCTCTTCTTTCATTTTATCCTATGCATAAAATTGATATTTTTTGAAAATATGACAAATTTTGACTCGAATTTTGATTTAGTGAAAATTTGGTGTAATGTACTGGTTTGAGGCTAAATTAAAAATAATTGAAAGCGGTAAAGATACAGGCACAGTCTCTTCATAAGAACTATCAGGTCTTGCCAAAAGTCTATTTTTGAATTTTTTCAGTGCTTTTAGAACATCTTCGGTATGTGTCAAAGGTACCTGAATTCTCAAAATATTTTAAGGAACAACTTCGGAGTCGAGGCTATTACAGCGCTTTGTTTTTACTTATGCTGTTTGCCACAACATTAATTTAATTAACATTTTCAAAATTGCCTATTAAAAATATTTAGAAGGCGACATTCCATTAACTTTAATTAATGGGATCAAATTTATGGATATTTAATTACCATTTGCCTGCAAGCCATATTTCTAAACAAGCCAACATTTCTGAATAAAAAATTAGCTGTAAAATTTGATGAGTATATTTAAATTGCTATTTCTTGTATTTTTTTTCTTTGTTGTTGTTGAAACTGTGGCGTAATCGTGTTTCTTAAAGCTTCTTCGATTATATATAAGACATTAAAATTTAAATATATGAAAGATACAACAAATTTAACTTTAGAAAATATCTTGATGAACCACCGGATATCCGAGCATTGTTTTAACTATGACTGGACAAATCTGTTAAGACATAAATTTTACACATACATGGAGGAGGAGGTGGCTGAATGCTCTAGCCATATAATGGCTATAAATGTATGTTCACAAAAACAAATATTCTCATAGTAGATTTAGAAAAACATAATAAGTATTTATCTATACTACGGGTGATCTAATAGTAGTTAGTGCAACAAGAGTGGATATGATACCCATATCGCACGATAAAGAAGTTTGAGCACGACGCCGTAGGCGGAGTGTTTCAAATCTTTTGAGTGAGATATAGATAATCCGCTCAAGTTTACAGTATACTTTTCCTACGACCAGCTTAAAAAAACTACAAAATTTATTAAACATTAATATATTACACAAATACACACTGACAGTTACTTTGACAGCATACGCACTAATTTGATTTTAAAATGAATAGTAGAGTAGAAAAAAATTATTTTCCTTCTCCCTTACGTAAATTTGCTGTTTTCTGTACAGTCTGTAGAATGGATAAGTAGGCAATTCCAGTTAACTGAACGGATATATTTCAATCAGTTCTAGGATGGATATGAAATGAAACCGACCAATCACAGTTCGTGTATTAAGTACATAGACAACTATTCGTTTTAAAATCAAATTAGTGCGTAAGCTGTCAAAGTAACTGTCAGTGTGTATTTGTGTAATATATTAATGTTTAACAAATTTTGTAGTTTTTTTAAGCTGGTCGTAGAAAAAGTATACTGTACATTTGTACAACTCGAGTGGATTATCCATATCGCACTCAAAAGATTTGAAGCACTCCGCCTACGACGCCGTGCTCAAACTTCTTTTTCGTGCGATATGGATATCATATCCACTTTTCTTGCACAAACTACAATTCATGCTGTTTTCTGTGCAGTCTGTAGAATGGATAAGTAGGCAATTCCAGTTAACCGAACGGATATAATTCATATACCATCTAGGATGGATATGAAACCGACTAATCACAGTTCGTGTATAAAATCATAGGCCAACTATTCGTTTTAAAAAATTCAAATTAGTGTGTAAACTGTCAAAGTAATTGTCAATGTGTATTTGTGTAATATGTTAATGTTTAATAAGTTTATTAAAATTTTGTAGTTTTTTCTTAAGCTGGTCGTAGAACTCTTGTTGCATAAACTGCTATTTCAGTATTTTGACATTCTGTAGATTATAGATCATAGATTCTGCGGATTATAATAATACCTACCCTTTTTCAATTATATACAATAGCACATAATTATCTCTGTTAATTTTGGAGATACATTCTATCGAATCTATTCCCTCAGTTTTCTAAACAAATTTTATTGAAGTCCTTTTTTCCCTAGCATAACCAGACGTGGGTTGTTATAAAATTGCAAAGATTAAAAATTGTTATTAATTTTTAATTGATTAGATAGATCAAAAGAATGCAAATATGGAAAATTAATAATTTCGTAGATAGATTTTCTCTTTTGATTATTCGCAGATTGTGCGAAATTCTATCAAAAAAGTATCTATACTGTAGCTATAAGCAAACAAAAAAATAATTCACTTTAAAGGAAAATAGCTTTTAAAAAATATACATTATCGACGTTATCTAGGCAGTATATTTTAGATTTAATTTATATACTATATTAGTTGCATAACAGAGAAAATTACACAAATTGATATCCATAACTAATGAAACTTTCAACATAACTTATGAAATTATTTCAATTAATCTACCTAATTTTTTTGAATAAATTAACGGAAGTAATCTCTTTCCCACGAATAGCTTTCGCATAAATAAAACATTTTTTCCTGGGTGACCGCGACATTCATGTTTACCTATCCTTGACAAAGTTGCGTTATGAAATAATTACGTCTATCGAGTCAATAGTTTACGTGCATAAGACTAGATGAACTATTATTACTTAGAAACTGTAAAGGGCATGGTCAATATCAATGTGCATGTTGACATTGGTATTTGAAGCACTAAATATAAATACATTATTGTTATTAAAATGTACAGTACATTAAATAATCTAACAATTATAAGCACTTTTATAATTGTATTTTATATAAAAAGTGGCTAAAATGGTGTTTGTTTACAAGTGGGGCGTTTATAGTACGAGCCGAAGGCGAGTGCTATAAACCACACGAGTAAAAAAAAACATTTTAGTCTCGAGCTATATACAAATTTTTTCGTATTGCCTTTCGAAATTAGAAAACAACATAATTTTGTAAAAATAGACTAAATTTTATTGCTGCTTCCATAGAAACCAATAAGTTTTATTTCACACTGTGAAATAAAATTTCTTTATTTCGCTCCTTTCTTTTATTTTACACTTGTCAATAATGACATTGTTTTGATTCATTGAAACTGTCAAATAAATGTCATTTTAGGATATGGCGTTACAAAATAGTATTTTATATAACAAGTGGCTTACAAGTGGGGCGTTTATAGTACGAGCCGAAGGCGAGTGCTATAAACCACACGAGTAAAAAAAACACATTTTAGCCTCGAGTTATATACAAAATTTTTTGTATCGCCATTTGAAATTAGAAAAAATATAATTTTGTAAAAATAGACTAAATTCTATTGCTGTTTCTATAGAAACCAATAAGTTTTATTTCACACTGTGAAATAAAATTTCTTTATTTCACTCATTTTTCTTCGTTTTACACTTGTCAATGATGACATTGTTTTGATTCATCGAAACTGTCAAATAAATGTCATTTTAGGATATGGCGTTACAAAATAGTAGATTGTAATACAAGTGTGGCAAGGGCTTCATTGCAAAACGATGTATCAAAGTAGGAACACGAGCGCAGCGAGCTTTTTTAAAATCTCCAAAATTTTAAATTTGCTGCCTGTCAGATTTTAATTAAAGTGACATTTTCCTCAGTCATTCTGAAGTTAGAAAATTTGACTTTGTAATTGCAATTCATGTGTAATTAATGTACATTTATAGAATTCAATTGTAATAATCAGTAAATAATATAAAATTCTTTAGGGTAAACACACTATTTTATTCCGGTGTGCGAAGATGTAATCAAGGCGTGTGGCAAATTCTTTGCCGCACGGTGTGCGGCAAAGTGATATTTTCTGCAGTCATTTTGAAGTTAGAAAATTTGATTTTCAGCACAATCGTAGAAAAAATATATTAATACCTAATTATGACAAACTTAATTCACCTTTAGTATCACCGACCTAGTGGCGAAGTGCTCACGGTGTTATACTTACTTTACGCCGACGACTTACGGGTACTCTTTTTATGCCCAGGCTGCTACACAAAAAATTAAGTATAGTGTATTCCACAAATATTTCAGCGATATAAAAAAGCTCGCAAAAAAGCATGAAGGATGCCGACCGCTTCTAGTTAGTGTACCGCCCGCCGGTCCAATTTGACAACGCTAGTCCACGTTTACCACCAACCTATCATAATTCCGGTAGAGAAAACTTAAACCAATTATATTCAGTGGGAGTGGCCTACATTTTTGTTCGGAAATATGTGACCATTTTTTTGTGATGATAATAAAGAAGCCGAACACTTTTATGGCCTTTTATGTAAATAGACTGAAATTGATACAGGTCGGTACCCTTTACGTTTTTTTGCGAACTTTTTTTATATCGCTGGATTATCGGTGGTACAAACTATACCACATTGACAAAATTTTATGTAGTCTGGAAAATAAAAGTTAACTCCGACAGACAATAACAGAAAATTCACAAACATCAAGACTTCTAACAAAATGAAAATCCACGGTTAGGACATCACCGAGAAGAATACAATTAAGTATTTGGGCGTCTCCCTGGATAAGAGATTTTGTTTTGGCCCACTTACAACGGAGTCCATTAATAGGACTTATGCGCCTCTCAGTCGGTTGTATCCATTGGTCAACAAACGGAGAAAATTAACGCCGAAAAATAAGATCACCTTATATAAGGTGATTTTATTTGATCTCAAACACGCAACTAAATCGCATTCAGACCACGCAGAATAAATTGCTCCGCCTGTTGACAAATTCCCACCGATACGTAACCACTGATGAGTTACCTAAGATCTGTGGGCTACAATTCATTAGACAAGGCGAAAACCTCGCCTTTGTATGAAAAAACTTTCCGTTCGATTTCTTTGCATATTCACGTTCGGGACATGCCCCTGAATAAGTATCAAGAGTTTGCCGGTCGAAAATATGGTCCTAATTTGTTTAAACTAATTTTTTTTAAACAAGTTGCAAAAATCACTTTTTTTTATCCGATCTTTTCAGGTTTATTTGGTTATTTTAACCAAAAAAAGTTTCTTGTAATTTTTTCGTAAGGTTGACCGTTTTCGACTTTTAAAGCACACATAACGGTACACAAGTAATATTATTTTTTTTACAATGGCATGCTTTGGTTTTGCAAGTCTTTAAACATTTGCATTGAGAAATAAGATTAACAGGAACTGAATTTTTTAACTTAAATCTAGGTAACAATACACCTGTTTCATGCAGGATGTATCCAAAATATCTAGGGTTTAAGGAATTTCTTCAGATATATGTTTGCAGTAATGGTCTTAACGTATGCATCTTAAAAGCATCAGACATACATGGAATCTTCCGTAAGTTTACACTCATTCAACATGAATGAGAGAAAGTAATCAATCTAGCCTCATCTGCCGTTTCACCTGTTTTGTTTAATATTTTTAAATAAACTTTATCTTATGCATATCGTTGCTCCGTGGTAAGCTATAACCCATTGCCCAGAGGCTGAGGAAGGGCGCGCGCGCGCGCGCCCGGCTAAAAACGTCTATTTAACAATTAAAAATGTAAGCTTTAGATTGAAACAATCTGTACTTACTCTTCAGGATTTTGTTAATGGATGTTCAAAGATTATGTAAAAAGTTTGGTGAACTCAAAAAATTCATTCATTATATGGTTTCAACCTTGAAAATGGCCGGTTTGGCGTTTTTTTTCAAACATTAAATTGTTTATAAGTCGGAAACGGTCAACTTTACGAAAAAATGACAAGAAACCTTTTTGCTTTAAAATGACCAAATAGATCTAAAAAATTCAGGTAAAAAAAGCGATTTTTGCAATTTGTTTAAAAAAAATTAGTTTAAACAAATTGGGACTAGATTTTCGACCGGCAAACTCTTGATCCTTATTCAGGGGCATGTCCCGAACGTGAATATGCACCTCTTCTGTCCCGATCAGTGGTATTGCAGACGTCAGACACTTCGATAATACGCAACATACACACGGATTTATTCACCAAAAACTTGACATTTATCATACCAGAAGACAACAACAATGATATAAAAACATCCCTTACGCCACGAAACAAAACACTTATCCCACCATCATCCCCCATCCCTCTGAGGAATCCAGCCGAAAATAAAAATTACCATCAAATTTAATTACATATAGATCCTTTACCCTTCGAACCTATTCTTTTCTACGTACTTGACAGTAGGTTTTTTCCATTTTTTTTCCTACACGTTTTTAAATATAATCTTGCAAACTCTTCCTCTAGCATCTCTTTCTTTTTTAACACTCTTTTATTAGGTCGACCTGTAACTAACTATCTATCTATGTATGTAGGTATGTAAGTAAAAAGTCTAAGGAACTAAATTTCACCCGCTTCTAGTTGTTGTATCATTATGAAACTTGGCAATTGTGTGTAGTGCTGATGACAATACAATATAGTAGTATACTCAATATTATAATATATTCAAAATGGTCGCCGCCCCAAGATGGCGGATTATCATTTTCTTTACAACCCCCTTGGTATGGGTATCAAAAGAAAAGGTTTGATAAGTAGAAAACAAATATGTGATCAAAACTTAAAAATTCAAAATAGCGGCGTCAACATAGGGGGAAAGGTTTTATCAATTATCGTCGGATTCGACTGGGGGTTATCGAGCTTGCAGATTACAATTATCCGGTTCAAATTTAACAATTTTAAATGGTGGCGTCAAAGTTAAAAACTTTGACGCGTTTATGGTCTGACTGGTATGAAAATCGATATCTGGGGATTTTCGAGGTCGCAGAATATAAATGTTGAGACGAATTCTTTATATAAATGTCGAAAGTGCCAAAATTTTCTCCTTAAGTATAAGACAAAAAGTAAAAAAAAAATTAATTACCTAAGAGTTTAAAATACTAAAAAAAGACGCTTTCATAAATACTGCACTAAAAAGTTCTGTCTACCCCGAAAGGGCCTTAGTGTAAGCCGTGTTTGTAATTAAGTGTAATATTTGAGTATAAAAGCGTGGGGCGCTTTTCATTTAATCTAATGATGTCTTCAACGTTTTAATTATCCAACCTGTTCGCAATAGCGTTCGAAAAACGCTCAGTGCTTTTATACTTAAATATCATATTTAATTACAAACACGGCTTACACTAAGGCCCTTACGGGGTAGACAGACAGATGTTTGATGATTATTTTTTGACATGCAAAAATATTAATATTGAATAAAAGCACTTTCAACGGTTAATGTTGGAATTGTGACGATGGAGTCATGGGTTCGATACCTGGCTTGGGTATGAATATTTAGTGTCACTTATAATGTATTTCTTGAGACGCTAGCAGTTTGCTAAATCGAGGTTGAGTGAGACAACGTGGCTAGTCGCTGTTTATCTCTCCTGAGTTCGAGTCTCAGCTGCGGCAGATGGCAATGTCGCAGGGAATGGTTGTTGTGTTATTGTCTGTCGTGTGCGTGTGTCATGGTTGAGTGGTGTAATAGCTATGGCTTAACTCCTCCAGGCTGTTAATATAAATAAGGTGTTAAAACACAAAGAAGAAAATCTGAAAATAATGTTTAAGTTTGTTTAAAGAAGTATAGGCCTAAGCTTCCGAGCAGATCAGATGGAATTCCCACTCATAAGCAGAACCTCTTCTTAACCTATTCAGTTTTTCCTTAGAAATTAATACTTTTTTAGGATAATTTAGGATAACTTCAGTTTTCAAGAAAGATGACCCGTCCTAAATTTAAAACTATCGTCCAATTTACAACTCTGCAAAATGTTTTGTGTTCATGCTTTCTTTAATCGTAAACGTTTGATAACAGAGGCTCAACAGTCAATATGGTCAACAGGTAAATGTTAGAAACACATTTTGTATGAAAAAATTCGGATCTACGTCAACTGGACGTGGTAAAATAAGACGTGTAACATTGGATGCGTTTTAAAAAAAAATCATGTATACACATTCTAACCTAACTTAACCCAACCTAAATAATAATAATAATTACACATACAACATAGAAACAGACTCACCATGAAAAATATGGATAACATAGGAAAATAATCATCCAAAAAATTTTTCAAAATATATTAACATGGAAATTATAAAATATAATTTATTTACACTTGCAGTTGGGCAATTCCTCGCAAGTAGTCCAAAATGCTTCTGTTCGCATAATCAGCAACCATTGTTTGTAATTATGACAAGGCTATGCAATATGATTATTTTTAATAAACGCGTCCAATTAGGAAGTTTCCTGTTTTAGAAATATCATGTACATTCAACCTCATTTAGTAGTCTTTCAGATAACTAGTCAAACAAAAAAAAAATTATCTCGATATCTGAAAAACTCACGAACTTATTCAATTTCTTATTTGAATACTTTCCCTCGGCTGAAGTCCACCGTGAACAATACACAACGCGCTGACTTGCCATGCCGGCGGCGCGCCGTATATTCCCTTTATTTAGTGTATGTGCTCGATTTTCTGAAATGTCACAAAATGTCACTTTTAATTCGTTCGTGCCGAGCCGAATTTTCAAATTTCGCCATGCAATTTACGATCAGGTTTATCTGGAAGACTTCCTCTTTACGTCGCGACATCATACGGCCGTCCCAATGGTGTTTTTCGAAAAATATGAACGTGCCAAAATTGCATGTTTTAGCAATTTTTTCGCCTCCCAAATGCAAGCTGGCTATAAACTGCCGGTGTCTGCCAGCGAGTATAAAGGTGTCCGCACCCGCTCGCTGTTGGCTGAATCATGTATTGTGACGTAATCGAGCTCAGCCCAGATGATCGCGGCATTTTAAATTTGGAAGGACCATAACTTTTTTATTTATAGAGATAATTTTTAAAAAAATTACACATATTTTTTAGATTATTACGACTATTTATTACGAGAAAATGAGAAAAATGGAAACTTCCTAACGTCCAATTGACGGGACACCAAAAATTCATAGCTGATGCTATCGTCGAGGAATTTCAAGCAGACGTGACAATACTGATCTCTCGAAGGCCTTTGGCAGAATTGCCCATGATTTACTATTAAATAAGCTGACTAATTTTGGTTTCTCTAAAGACTTTTTCAAGTTTTTATAAACCTATTTTTCAAGGATCCACCATAGAAATCGTTGTTACAGTTTTGTCGAAATATCTGCTACTTCTGGTTTGTCCCAGGAATCCGTTACAGGGTCCGTTTTTAAGTTTTATTTATTAATCATATTATTGATAGCTTGACAGTACCCTACCTGTTCTATGACGCCGATTTAAACATTTATTGTAGAATTGCAAGTATCGACAGCTGTTTTATACTCCAACAAAAATTAATAATAATTCTCATTAAGGACTATATATAAAAAAATCCTTGATCCACTTTGATTATTCTATTAATAATAAAACACTCTCGAGACCTGAGCTTTGGGAGTTATCTTTGACAAAAGTTGTCCTTTAACAGCCACAAAGACCTACGAACCTTTAGGATTTCTTTCAGAATATGGTACACTGAAACTTATTTTATATCACCTTTGTTCGCCCTAACTCAAAATGTACTTCAACCGGATCGTAAACTAATTACGTAATTTGGAAGGAATTCAGCGTGGACTTTTAAAATATGCCAAGTTGGGAATATCCTGTTATAGGATCGATTAGATCTTAAATTTCGGCTTTGAGTCACTTGAAAATAGACGTATAAAAGTATATCTTATTTTTTACACAAGATTAATCATAACGATATAAACTGTTCCCAAATTTTGGGTAAATTTCTGTACTCCTAGAATTGAGGCCAGACAGACAAATTTATTTTATCTACCAACTGCACGAAAGAATATAAGAAAATACTCTACTCTCTGTATAATATACAATTTATATTGTTCAGTAGACATTATGTCCTTTAATTTTTTTAAGTTTACACTTATTTTTACTTCCACATCCAGTGGAAGTATAGTAACGACAAAAAAAATTTTAAAAATTTTTATTGTTCAAATAGGCTTAGAATGTCATGAAACGTCGAGATTTCAAGTTTGAGCGAAAAAAAATTTTCTGTCTGTCGGTCTGTCTGTCGGTCTGTAACTTTTTTTGTGCGCACGTTTACTCTGGAACCGTTTGAGATATTGACTTGAAATTTGGTACACATATGTACTTTAACGAGATCTAGAACTAGATTATATTTTTATCTTGTTCCGTCGAAGGGTTGGGGGGTAAATTGGGGTAGATTTGGGGAAAATAGGTAAATCAAGCAGGTAAGAGTCCATAAAATTGGCATTTAGTATATACAAGAGAAGCTAAGGTCTCAAAAAAAATTTTGGCATTGGCCACCTCCATTACCACCCCCACTCCATTATTAAAGGGGACGAAAAAAAAATGTGATTTAGTGTGTGTACAAGAACCAGAAACCTCAAAATATTTTTTTACTTTATCCACCCCCCACTCCCACCCCCTGTCACCACCCCCACCCCACTACCGATGTGGGGTATCGTTTTATGGGTTTTTGGGGTAGAGGATTTCAAATATTATGTTATTAAAGTTCCATAAACAATTATTTCCAGATTCAAAATTTTTTCGTTGTGTGACTTGGATAGAAAATCCGGATGTGGAAGTAGTGATTCCTTGGGCAGCGGTTTTTGTATTTTTTCTCTTCTGTAATTGGGTCTATCGATCTATAGAATAGTAAAAATCAATAATAATACTAGAAAATTTCGCTGTAAATAAGACATAGACTAAAGAAAGATATTTAAAAACTATCCCGTCTTATAGACTAACATAATAATAAACAGAAGATACTAACCACTCAAAGCTCTTATTGCATTGTCATATCTGTTGTTATTAAATAATAAGCACAACGGTACCATATACAAAAACACGGTTTAAAAATGCAGTGCATTCACTTATCAACTCGGTTAAAGTTAGCCTATTAAGAATTGTCTATGTAGTATCTTATGAAAGAATTTTCTCATTTAAATGTAGAGTTACGAAGTAATTGAATGACCACGGAATACATTCGGATGAAGTGCACGAGTGTATTAAAAATTGCGATTTGTTTTTTTATATTTTAAAAATAAGAGGCACGAACCACAACACCAACCGGCTAGAATTTTCGAGCTTCAAACCTTGAAGATTAAAGTCATATTATAGCGCCGACTTTTATATATTTATGGCCTTTGCTATGTGCCCAATACAATTGTACAACTACACTACCCACGTAATGACAAAATCAACTTACTTTTTGTTATAAAAATAAAATCGTCGATAAAAAAATTCTTAATTTTCTGGACACACGACGACAAACTTGAAGAGGGGCAGAGGGCATTTTGAAATTATTGTTGACTGAACATTAATTTTATAATTTTTATTTTCATAAGTTAATCTATTAATTTGCTCTTATAGACCGTGGGATAGTGACAGATTTTTTTAAACGTTTGGCCTTTTGGGAGCCTTTTGTGCCTGATTTGTACTAACCATTTTCGTGTTTATCAAACGGTTATCCAGGGCCCCTCAGCGAAAAACAGAAAAGAAAATTTCATGAAAATGGGCAATTTCAAACGTTTTGTTCCTATCTGGCGTCAAGTTAGACTTACGTTTTAAAGAAAAACATCCGACGGAAGCTTAGCGCCAGACAAATTCCGTGGGCCGGAAGGCCCGAAATTTGAATCCGAAGTTGTAAGAAAAAATGGTCAAAATCAAACGATTTGGTTCTTATCTGGGAATTGTATATATAGGTAAATAGATTATAATTATCGCGATATAACAAACGCCAGACAAATTCCGAGGGCCCAACAGTGAAAAAATTATTGTTCAAGTTGTCAACTATTCCGCGAAAATCCAACGATTGGTTCTCATGTGAAATGATTTTTTCTGTAAAAATTAACCAAAACGAAAATGTATTGTATCATTTACAGACATTTTTTGTGGGCCAAACATATTTTAAATCTTAAAAGAAGTGCACGAAAAAAGGCATTTTTTCAAACGATTTATTCCTGTCTGGCATTTGGATTTTAAAAAGATATAGTAATAAATAAACCATATTTCAAGTCCCAGACAAAAAGCTTGGACCCAGCCGTAGATATGTTGAGTGAAAGTATCGAAAAATCAAAAAACAGTCGTGTAAAAATCGATGCATTTTTAAACGATTCACACTCGTCTGGCATTTCATTAGTTTCTCATTGTAAAAGAGTATTATACACATTTAAACAAATTTGTTTCGCGTCACTACTTAACCCCCCAAGATTCCGTAAACAATCAACTTTCATTTTAAAATTTCATAATTTTTATTATTTTATTTTATATTTTTGAATATATATTCTATATAGTTCTGTTTATAATTTTTTTTTGAGATTTCCCCTCCCGCTCACCATTTTGAATTTTCGAGGAAAAACATTTTTGTTATTTTCAACACACGGCTATGTTAACCGCCCCCCCCCCCAAGCTCAAGGCTCAGATCCGCCCTTGAAATGCCGTTTTTTTCTCACTTGAAACTCATTTGGAATTTGATTTTCTTTATCACTGGAATCAATATAACTGTCACTTTCACATTCATAATCCCTCGATCGAATAATATTTACAATAAATAAGTTACATACTAGCAAAAAGACAAATATAAATTATTACATATTAATATATAATTTACAACTCTGCACTACACCATAGAAACTGAGTCTTCGTAAGTCCGTACCTGTTTCATTCTCCCTTGGCGTAGGTAGTCAACCACACAAAAGTGATTTCTTCTCTCATTTTAATGCACGCGACATAAGACACGTAAGATGCGATGTGGTAGAAACATATGTGGTATGCATTGCTTGCGAGCGACGCTGCTTTTTATACTCCCCTCTCGTCCCGGGGTGATTTTTATTTATCCTTTGCTAATGGGGAACTCGCCCATTTTTTTTGTATTTCATTCAAGTGTGTGTTTATGTATAAAAACACGCCACATCGAATATCAGCTCTTATATCGCAGTACTTACTTTGCAATAAATAATTAAAGTTAAAATCCTCGCCACTCCTCACGAAGAGCACTGTGACGTCAGATCGAGAAACTAGTCTGGCGTGGGGACCCACAGATGGTGTACTATAACCGAGCGGTACGTCTTCACCTTAATTAATAGACTGGGTGGCGGTTGGCTTTGAGACGTCCGCATATTTAGTCTTTTGCTCTTTATGTTAGAGAAAAAATAAAAAAAGTGTCGGAAAGCTCAATCAATTCTCTTTACATAAGCTATCTACAAATTTTTCGAAAAAAACAATAATTATCGAGATATTCGAGAAAATGTAGGAAATTACACGTTTTCCTATAATGTATGTAAATCAAAAGAAAATAATTTTTCTCAGAAACCTTTGTTTCGAAGGACCGAGATTAACGGAACGTCAAAGTAGTACATGATATTAAGTGAACATCATATATGAGATCGATTTTAATTAATTACCGATTAATTACGGTGACAAAATGGAGAAATTTTACCGAAAAAAAAAAGTCCCGCCCCCCTCTAATTCCTTCATTTTTGTCGGAATTCAAAAAATTTAAAAAAGAATTTTAGCAAATTTTATTCTATTTAAATTAGCTATAGTAGTCTTTTGGCGTAGGAGCCAGGATTAAAAAGTTGCCAACTGTAGAACCTCAAAATTTGCGATATATCTACAGCTGCGCCCCAGATTTTTGTCTGGCACTTGAAATATGGTTTGTTTATTAACATATCTTTTTAAAAAAACAAATCCCAGACGAGTGTAAATCGTTTGAAAATGCATCGATTTTTTCACGACTGTTTTTTGATTTTTCGATACTTTCGCTCAACATATCTACGTCTGGGCCCAAGATTTTTATCTGGGACTAGAAATATGGCTTACTTATTAACATATCTTTTTAAAATCCAAATGCCAGACAGGAATAAATCGTTTGAAAAATGGCATTTTTTTCGCGCTTTTCTTTTTGTCTGGCTATCTAGGGGACCCAGCCAATTCGTCTGGGAATCTTAAATTAAAACTACTTATTGCCTAATATTAACAAAAAAACAAATGCCAGACGAATGTAAATCGTTTGATTTTCGCGGAATAGTTGGGCCCTCGGAATTTGTCTGGCGTTTGTTATATCGCGATAATTATAATCTATTTACCTATATATACAATTCCCAGATAAGAACCAAATCGTTTGATTTTGACCATTTTTTCTTACAACTTCGGATTGAAATTTCGGGCCTTCCAGCCCACGGAATTTGTCTGGCGATAAGCTTTCGTCGGATGTTTTTCTTTAAAACGTAAGTCTAACTTGACGCCAGATAGGAACAAAACGTTTGAAATTGCTCATTTTCATGAAATTTTCTTTTCTGTTTTCCGCTGAGGGGCCCTGGATAACCGTTTGATAAACACGAAAATGGTTAGTACAAATCGGGCACAAAAGGCTCCCAAAAGGCCAGATAGGAACCAAACGTTTAAAAAAATCTGTCACTATCCCACGGTCTATTATAAAAAAATCATAATCCAGTACCTAACTTCGAAACAAATAAACATTTTAATATTTTTTAGTGTTGGAATTGAACCTAGTTGGGGCTCCTGAAATTGAAACATAAAGATAAGGAACACCTTGTCCACAAGTAAATTTAAAATTTAGTTGATGAAAAATAAGAGGACCTACGAATAACATGGAATTTAATGAATAAGCTGTTTAAGATTTTATAAAAATGTTCATGTCGCCATAATAATTGGTTAATTTTACTTACATTCCCATTACATATCATTTATTTATGGAAATTTTCAATCATTTATGTGTATTGATTTTTTAGAGAAATATTAAATCACAGTACTCACTAAAATTGCAACAAAATTAATTTACCTGTAATAAATTACTACCACTACAAATACTTAGTCAAATATTTATAAGCAATCTGTTGTTGTCTTAATTGTGCTTCACTGTGTAAAATTTTCACGCTTCATTAAACCGACTCTGCAACTTTATTACCACTCAATGCTTTTTCCCTTTTCCAGCTCAACATGATACTGTCGCAACAAATTTCGCTGTTCTTTTACTTCTTCTTTTTGTGTTTCCTCGAGAAAATCGATGCAGTCATCCATTCCGGTTCTAAGAGTTTCGTCAAGAATTACAAGCATTTGGATCCAGACTTTACGATACATAAGGTTTCTTTTACACAAAAAGGCTACATACAGGTACGTGCTTTACTTTAATAAGAAAATAAGATCGTATATTTTATCGCATTCTATTTTTGTTGCATGCTACACAATAGCGCAGAATCTAATCGGAAGTATAATGTATGAGGTTTCAGGGGATTATTTATTAGAACGTTATAAGGCACATACATTTTTTAATTGATTATTGGTTTAAGGTGTGTAGAAGAGTATAACACGCTAGTTATATGTATAATTAAAATATCATGTGTTGGTCAGGGGCAGATACAGGACCTGGAATACCTCTTATATACGCTTTTTTAGCCATATATTATCTATAAAAAAACCGCTGCCCAAGGAATCACTACTTCCACATCCAGATTCTCTATTTAAGTCACTCACAACGAAAAAACTTTGTATGTGAAAATAATCGTTTATGGAACTTTAATAATACAATATTTGAAATCCTCTACCCCAAAAACCCATAAAACGATACCCCACATCGGTAGTGGGGAGGGGGGTGATGATAGGGGGGTGATAGTAAGGGTGGATGAAGTAAAAAAATATTTTGGGGTTTCTAGTTCCTGTACATACACTAAATCACAATTTTTTTTCATCCCCTTTAATAAGGGGGTGGGGGTGATAATGGTAATGGGGGTGGCTAATGCCAAAAATTTTTTTGAGACCTTAGCTTCTCTTGTATATACTAAATACCAATTTTATGGACTCTTACCTGCTTTATTGACCTATTTACCCCAAATTTACCCCAATTTACCCCCCAACCCTTCGATGGAACAAGATGAAAATATAATCTAGTTCTAGATCTCGTTAAAGTACATATGTGTACCAAATTTCAAGTCAATATCTTAAACGGTTCCAGAGTAAACGTGCGCACAAAAAAAAGTTACAGACCGACAGACAGATAGACAGACAGAAAATTTTTTTTAAACTTAAAATCTCGACGTTTCATGACATTTTAAGCCTATTTGGACAATAAATTTTTTTTTAAATTTTTTTGTCGTTACTATACTTCCACTGGACGTGGAAGTAATTAATATTAGGTACATTTCACACTTCTGGGGAGGAGAGGGGGGGGGCACGTGCCTCGGTGCCCCCTCTAAATCCGCCACTGACGTTGGTGCAGTGAAAAATTGAATGTAAATCTACGAAATAAATCTCAGTCAGTTCTAACAACCACATACATGGTGTTTTAATATGATATCACGACAAATTTCGCAAACTCTCGTCATAAAAAAAAACAAGAACAACATTTTTTCTTATAATACTCCCTAAGCACTCTAAAATGCTTTAAAAATATAACATTAAGCAGGCTTTTCAATAATTATTCAATAATGGTTGAAAGTACAGAATTCAATTTTGGCAGGGGAAAGAGCTTTCAACGTACGTGAAAAGTTTTATCAAAAACTAACCAGTGGCATTGAAGTAGGATGATATAATTTAACATAACACAGTTATTTTCAACTGCACGGATTTTTGTTTTATCCCTTCAGGTTTTTTTCGTACATCGTACCATTCCTGAGTAAAAATTTTAAAGAACCATGGGAATGTCATAACCACCAGAAGACCTAGGATTATTCTGCTGCGATTTCTTAATGACGACAGTAAATGTCTGTGAAAATTAAATGGGGTTTAATTTAATTTAAAAAATCGGTAATTGAGAAAAAAATTATGATTTATTGTCATATTATTACAAACTCAACGAAAGCAAAATACATACAATGAATCAATTATAAAAGGTATTCAAACTGTCTACCATCCATGTCAATAACGGGTTCTACACCGTTTTATCATTAAATAGCGAAATATGACAAAAATTCCAGGCATCTGCTGCACTTCTTCGACAAAAGTTCAGTGCACTAGATCTTCCCAATCAACTACATAAACTTTACTTTTTACATATCCTATGAAAAGTAATCGAGAGGCGTCAAATCTGGTGACAGTGAGGATTAGGAAACAGTACTATCACAACCAATCCATTCGTCAGGATATATCTCATTCAGGTGATTTGAGCCTAAAAATGAAGTGGCGCCATCGTGCTGAAATATCACTCGAGTTCAAATGCTCAGAAAAATATTATCCAGCAAAACTGGAACTGGTAATAAGTAACTGAAGATAGATTTGACCATTAAGCCGTAGTGGAAAAACGTGAGGTCCGATTGGATAGTCATCAACAATTTCAGATATTGACGGAAACAAGTTGCTGGTGACCAAGCATCACATAAGCATCAGGATTATCGTAGTTCCAGATACAGTTATTATGCTTGTGGAACGAACCACCTCTGGCGAAACAAGATTCATCCGAAAACATCACACTTGAGTAAAATATGGCGCGGTATCAGATTGATGTACAAACCAAATCGACGTGCAAAGTCCTCATGCAAAGTGGCATGGATAGTGTTTCCTTTGAGTACCCTTCAAACAAAAGCACTGGTACTGATCGATGAATTTTCCACTATTTGGTCTTCTTCAAAACTTGGTGATCTTCTTTCGCTAATTCTATTAGGGGACGCGGGATTATTTAGAGATCCTGTTTATCGTAAACGAAGGTGAACCCTGAAGAAAATATGACGAGGTTGTCGCGGATTTAAGAAATGCTCCTGGTATAATCAAGCTCTTTCATGTCCATTTCCATCTGCACCATAATTTCAATGCATGAGCCAGTTCAACAAATAAATATTCATCCATAATGATGAAATTGCGAACAAATCAAATTCAAAAATGTAATACTTACTTAACTAAATTTTTACATGTGTACTGTCACTGTCTGTTGGTTTTATCGAAGAATAGCCGCCTCTTTTGGTTGGCATATTTTTATTAAGCATGTTTTTTTTTGCTTCTTGAATTTTTGCCCGTTAATCGAATTTCTAATGATATAAAGCCACCTTGTTAGAATTTAGTAAAAACCTACCTCACATCTTTTCCTTAATAATGTACCTAAAGAATTACGTGTACAAAGGCAACTCAAATCGCTCATAAACAAAACCATCTACTAACGATGCGATGCTCAATAATTGCTCATGCTATTCCGATTAATAGTACGAAATGTATGAAAAACTGAACAAAACTTTTAGTTAAAAATGGTGCATATAAATCAACAAAACAAAACCATCCTGACTGGTCAGTTTTTGACGAAACTTTTCACGTACATAACTCTTATGAAAATACTTTTCGCTGTCAAGTTTGTAGTTGGTACTTTCAATCATCAACCATCAGCATGTTTAATGTTATACTTTCAAAGAATCGTAGAACGCTTAGAAAGCATTTTATAATAAAATGTTATGCTTCTCTTTTTGCTTTTTTGACAATTAAAGTTTGTCGTCACATTATTGAAACTCTCTATATTTAATAGTGCTATTACTTTGGTTAAAATTATTCCCCTTATTAACATAACAATACCACTCACATTATTCATGGCACTGCTTCTCTGCTTATCGGATTTGCATTACTTTTTTTCGATTCTTTCTATTTACTTCTCTTTCACCTTTCAACACAATCTCCACAGGCTAGGACTAGGCATTTTTTAGATTAGATTACAGAGAGACGAGACTTTCTACTTTAATTATGGATTACATTTTGTATCAAACTGCCAGTGATATTCTGTAAATATTCTGCCAGATATATTAGGTTACGTTGTTCATACAATGGGTGCACAGGTAGTAAAGTAGGTTGCACTGGTTGTAAAGTCAGTTGTGCAAAATGGGTTTCGCAGGCTACAAATAACATTCTACAAGCTGTAAATTAGGTTACACGGGCTACAAAGAAGGTTACACAAACTGGAAAGCCGGTTGCACAAGCTGGAAAATAGGCAACACAGGTTATAATGCAAGACTCACAGGCACGCCGATTGGTGGGATGACATAGTACGAACAATACCGATCCCACAAATGGACGTTGTTGGCAGTATTTTGTAAGTACCCTTGAATTTATGAGTACCTAGTCAGTTCCACACTTCTGAAGAAACCTAGGAACTTTCTGGAGGATCATTTTCTCATTTCTGAAGTAAAATATACACGTTATAAGTGTTGTAGCCCTTGGTGGGTTAAGATTTTTCTAAACAGAATATTAAGTTCCACGCAGTCTGTCCTTAGTGTAAAAAGTGACATCTTTCATCCTCAGTGTTGCTTTTAAATCTCGGTAGACCTTTCAAAAGGCTGGTTAGTAGCCTCAATTTCCTTACTGAGATTGAGCTATAGACCAAATGTTTTGCCTAATCATTAAACTTATTTGCTTGTCTTTGTTCTGGAGTTAAACAGCAGTAGAAGTATTTTGATTTATTCTTGCCTCGTCCGTTGTGTATTTTACTATACCTCAAAACCGTTAGTATTCCATGAATGGTGATCTTGTCTGGCAAGGCATTTTGGTATCTTATGTCCTTCAAGTTAATCGTACCTTGGTGCCCATATCAAAATAAACTTGATTTTTGCCATTAGCTTAAGTATTTTTAAACATTAAGGCAGCTGTGGATTGAAAAGTCCAGTAAATCTTAAAGATTGGGTTGTCAAAATATTTTCCTACAGATGACTTTTTTCCCGTTGCAGATGGTTTGACTTTTCTGAATGTGAAGCTCCATGGTTGAAGTTAGGGGGGCGAAAAGGCTATAACGTTCATGAAATATTTTCATATAAGAAAAACTGATTAGTAGCAATGGAGTGCTATTCTCAACAAAACTCGTGAAATTGCAGGCACGCGTTAATGCGAATACAGTATTGCGAAGGATCTGGTTATTTTAATTCTGGAAATAGCATTATGAACGTTCGTCATGCGGTATGAGAAATGAATGGTCGATATGACAACACTGTCTAATGGTGTCTTTCACATATGATGTGGTGTGTTTTTTAACCTCACAAAACATACGAGTATTCAAGTTATGACAATGAATACAGTAGTGGAGGGAAGATCGCTACGTGAGTGAGTACAATTTATGCATCCGATCACATCAGGCGTGTTATGGTCTTTATAGTTCTTACGAACTTTCTCATTCGTAAGTTCATCCAATGGATTTCTGATGTGTCTGAATTCCAGATCCCCTCTTACGGCATCATTATATTCAGCTACTTCGAATTATACTAATAGCTGTAAATAAACTAATTCATCCATCTTCACATTTTAGTTATTTACTAGATAGAAAACAGGCAAAATTGTGATGAGCACATCCTTAACCTGCAAACCAACTGTCAGAACTTCCCGCGGCTTCGTCATGACCACCGCTCATTATTATTATGAGTGCTAAAGCGTGTGCGAGTGAGTAGCGAGTGCACGAGAATGGCAAAATGTCGGAATTCGTTCGACTTACGTATCTTAATTCTCGACATAGCATTACGAACGTTCGTCATGGAGCTTAATTCTCGAGCTTAATCGAATAAATTCGTGCATGAATTAATTCGAAGCGTTCCTTTGCGAGTAGTTGCACGGTTTCTTATTCTTGATTAACCTTCGTAACGGAGTATTCGAGTTGCCCCGTGGAACACTTGGCAATAGTGTAATTGACTGGGATTTTTTTTTTACAACTTGAAACACGTGTTTAACATAACCAATCTATCCGATGATTAAAGTTTACTTATTTGTAAATTATGAATCATCAAGTAAAACAATTTTAAAAAGGCACCTAGCCCCACAGAACGACAAAAACGTAGCATTGTAGAATATTTGAAGAAGACCGCTTTTAATTAGCGGCAAATTTGGTAACAGTTCTTCTTATAAGGGTGCACAAAAGGATTGAATTAAGTATAAGTCAGTAGGTCTCCTCGCGGGTATCATATTGTAGAGAATTTATCAAAAATTCCAAAAATTTGCAGGAACATACTATTTGATAATTGAGTAAATGGATCGCCTGCATGTTTCTTAATTATATGTAAATTTTCAATATCAATTTCTGCTTCTTCCATTTCCTCGAATACATTTAAATCTAAAAGTTCATCCATATACGTAGGCTTTAAACCTATTTGCGATAGGTAAATGACCGTTCGATGTATTCTATCGAGATTTGTGCGCATTCGAACGTCATTCGATCACCCAAGCATGCATTTTCATCGAGTGACGTTACTATTAGATCGACCTTGTACTATTCGATGAGTCGAGAATTGGGCTCACGGTGTGTGAGAAATACGAATGGCCGATATGACAATACTGTCTAAAGGTGTCATTCATACATAATGTGTGTTTTCTAACGACACAAAATATAGCATTCGAGCAATAAAAATTAATGGAGTAGTGCCTAAAAAAGTTATTTTTGTTATCAAACCACATGTCAACTCATTAAACACAATTAGGAAGTTAAGTTTCCATTTTTCTCATTTTCTCGTAATAAATAGTCGTAAAAATCTAAAAAATATCTGTATTTTTTTTTGAATTATCTCTATAAATAAAAAAGTTATGGTCCGTCCAAGTTTAAAATGCCGTGATCATCTGGGCTGAGCTCGATTAGGTCACAATACATGATTCCGCCAACAGCGAGGGGGCGCGGGCACCTTTATATTCGCTGGCAGGCACCGGCAGTCAAGGAGGTTGAATAAATAAGGAGTCGCCATAAGAAGCGGAATGTGGCAGCACATTCCTCATTTTAGTATGATCGAAACGTCAACAAAACATGCCATGTATCTTAGATTAATATTATTATAAAATAAATGTTTTTGATAGAAAATAGTGTTTTTCGCCATAACATATGATTTCGTGTCCGCCAAGTAGCTGTACAAATCAAAGGAGTATCGATAAGAATAAATGTTTTGGAATCACTTTTCATAGGTTAAAACAGGTCTGTACTCAAAAGATATGTTGAACCTATTTTCTATTTATTTTAGATTGTATTTTAGATTATATATATTATATTTGCTTGAAATGTGAAACCGTGATCTCATTCATTACTCTACTGGCTTAATATATGGTAGTGTCAATGTATAAAGTCAACTAACATGTTTCTCCTCAAATGCTGTATAAATTTTTTTTAAATCAGGACCTGGCGAGCTGTTCATGACAGTATGATCACAAGCCACGCCTTCTGCGGCCGTTTCTCACTGTAGGATATAAGCTTTATGGCTACTCCTTATTTATATTCTACCTCCATGCCGGCAGTTTATAGCCAGCTTGCATTTGAGAGCCGAAAAAATTATCAAAACATGCAATTTTGGCACGTTCATATTTTTCGAAAAACACCATTGAGGCGGCCGGATGATGTCGCGACGTAAAGAGGAAGTCTTCCAGATAAACCTGATCGTAAATTGCACGGCGGAATTCGAAAATTCGGCTCGGCACGAACGAATCAAAAGTGAAATTTTGTGACATTTCAGAAAATCGTGCACATACACTAAATAAAGGGAACATACGGCGCGCCGCCTGCATGGCAAGTCAGCGCGTTGTGTATTGTGACGTCACGGTGGACTTCAGCCGAGGCAAAGTATTCAAATAAGAAATTGAATAAGTTCGTAAGTTAGTAGATATGCTTCTAGAGGGCAGAATATTTACTAGTGAAATATTTTGTCGAACTCCTCTATATGTTTCCTTAAATATATAAGGAATAAGAAACCAGACTGCAACCAACAGCTATTCTCCGGACTAATGCCCCGCCGAGCGCTGAATTACGAGTTACAAGCCTGGCCGCGTTAAGTACAATAACTATGTATTGCCACAAAACGCTAAGTTTCGATTGTAATAGACACCAGCCGAAAGACTTATTCCCATTCAAAGGAGCTCTCGTGCCAGCCACCCCATACCACTTGCAGACTGCAGTTTCGAGCTATTGGCTCTCGTCAGTGCAAGGTAGGTCTGAGACGGCTGTAACGAGGCATTTGTTCACTCTTGGTACATGACGAGATTTATAAAACCACGACATGCAACAAAAATGACAGGCTCCATCTATTACAATCGAAACTTAGCGTTTTGTGGCAATACATAGTTATTGTACTTAACGCGGCCAGGCTTGTAACTCGTAATTCAGCGCTCGGCGGGGCATTAGTCCGGAGAATAGCTGTTGGTTGCAGTCTGGTTTCTTATTCCTTATATATTTAAGGAAACATATAGAGGAGTTCGACAAAATATTTCACTAGTAAATATTCTGCCCTCTAGAAGCATATCTACTAACTGTGCCCATGTCAGGGCTACTGCTGTTTCGATTGTAATGGATATCAGCCGCTAGATGGAGCCTGTCATTTTTGTTGCATGTCGTGGTTTTATAAATCTCGTCATGTACCAAGAGTGAACAAATGCCTCGTTACAGCCGTCTCAGACCTACCTTGCACTGACGAGAGCCAATAGCTCGAAACTGCAGTCTGCAAGTGGTATGGGGTGGCTGGCACGAGAGCTCCTTTGAATGGGAATAAGTCTTTCGGCTGGTGTCTATTACAATCGAAACTTAGCGTTTTGTGGCAATACATAGTTATTGTACTTAACGCGGCCAGGCTTGTAACTCGTAATTCAGCGCTCGGCGGGGCATTAGTCCGGAGAATAGCTGTTGGTTGCAGTCTGGTTTCTTATTCCTTATATATTTAAGGAAACATATAGAGGAGTTCGACAAAATATTTCACTAGTAAATATTCTGCCCTCTAGAAGCATATCTACTAACTGTGCCCATGTCAGGGCTACTGCTGTTTCGATTGTAATGGATATCAGCCGCTAGATGGAGCCTGTCATTTTTGTTGCATGTCGTGGTTTTATAAATCTCGTCATGTACCAAGAGTGAACAAATGCCTCGTTACAGCCGTCTCAGACCTACCTTGCACTGACGAGAGCCAATAGCTCGAAACTGCAGTCTGCAAGTGGTATGGGGTGGCTGGCACGAGAGCTCCTTTGAATGGGAATAAGTCTTTCGGCTGGTGTCTATTACAATCGAAACTTAGCGTTTTGTGGCAATACATAGTTATTGTACTTAACGCGGCCAGGCTTGTAACTCGTAATTCAGCGCTCGGCGGGGCATTAGTCCGGAGAATAGCTGTTGGTTGCAGTCTGGTTTCTTATTCCTTATATATTTAAGGAAACATATAGAGGAGTTCGACAAAATATTTCACTAGTAAAAAAAAAAGTTCGTAAGTTTTTCAGATATCGAAATTATTTTTTTTTTGTTTGACTAGGTATCTGAAAGACTACTAAATGAGGTTGAATGTATATGATATTTCTAAAATAGGAAACTTCCTAATTATATGGTTTATATGCGATTTGCCAAGAAATGTTGCCCTAACAACCAACATTACAATGACACGTCCTTAACCTATAAACCAAGTGTCAAAACTACACGCGAATTCGTCACGACCACCCAAAGTCCGCTCGAGTGCTAAAGGCGTGTACGAGAGAATGCGAGTGCACGAGAATAGCAAAATGTCGGAATTCGTTCGACTCGCGTAGTTTGTGAATAACCTTGGGCATTACGACTGCCTGAGAATAGAGCTCCTGGGGTCCTATTTTCGAATATAATCGAACATATTCGTGCACGATCAGCCGTACACGAAATTGTTTCGAGTGATACAGCAATTTGGTATTTTCGGACATCCTGCGAATCGAACTATTTGTGCGATGTAATTATTCGCATGATAAATGTGGCAACGTTCTAAAATGGTAGTCTAACCACATTAATAACACAAAAATTTAACATATCTGTCATCCATAAAAGTCATTGAACTAATCCTTCTGTCATTGGTTTTGTCAAACGATACAATTTGACAAATTTGTCATCGCTTAAATCCTCAAATGGATTATCATAGGCATGGAATTGTCTTCCATGTAGTCCAATTAATAAACCGGAAAATGTGGAAAAGTGGTGGAACAGCACCGATTTGAAAAATTTTTTCACGTGTTCCCTAGACCACCAGGAACATTCATCAGCATTGACCTCTGCTCCAAGAAATAGCTGTCTTAAAAAAATGTATAAATTAATATTTCGCCTCAGAAATGGACTCTAGGAGGTTTTTTGGGTCGCTGATCACGAATCCGATGTCCAAATTGAGAAATTCCATATTCCAGTATGGAATTCGTGCTATTTTTTATGAAAATTCCACTTTTTCGGGCGGAAATTTAAATATGAATATTGTGCTGCGGAAATATTAGGATTTTTCTTGGGTCGCTGATCACGATTCCTAGGTCAAAATTGAGAAATTCCATATTTCAGTATGGAATTCGTGCCATTTTTTTATGATAATTCCACTTTTTCGGGTGGAAACTTAAATATAAATATTGTACTGCAGAACTGTGCTCTAGGGGTTTTCTTGAATCACTGATCACGATTCCGAGGTAAAAATTAAGCAATTCTATATTCTAGACTGGAGTACGTGCCATTTTTCGTGTCGAATTTCACTTTGAAGAAAAAAATTATGTATGAATATTACGAGTATTTTAAAATAATTTTTCAAGTCAATTTTACTTTGAAGATAAAAGTTATGTATGAATATACACGGCAATTTTATATTGTGTTGGTACAAAAGGTGGTATTCTGTGTGATAAAATAGTTCTTAATTTATCATTATTTTTTATATAATTTACAGAGATGATGAAGCAAGCATAGGAACAAACGAATCCAATGATAATAGTTATGATAATGTTGTAAACTTTCTAAATTTTATACCCAAAGTGTATATTTCCGATCATGAATCGGAAACGGATGATGCGTGCGATGAAGAAGGAGGCAATAGCACTGAATGTGATATTCATTTCGAGGAATATGACATGTAATTCTCTTTGTACGCGCCCTAGGTTATATTAATGTTTTGTAAAAAATATTATATTGTACTCAAAATCGTGTCCTGTATACATAATTTATTAAAAACAGAAATTTTTACCAATAGTATTCTCTTCCTTATATTCCGTTTTAAGGAACATGAATTTCAAATCCTTGCGAGGATAGATTCATTTTTGATGAGGATGTAAAATGAACAAATGGTGACTTTGAAACCACTCCCACTCAGTATACAAATTAGAAAATAAAAAAAAAATAATTTTCCACCACCTGGGGGGTTCTAACCCTCTCAGGATATCACAATTCACTCTTACCATTGTCCTTGATCAGCATCTTCGAAAACGGGAGTAAACCTCTTTAACAATAAAAAAAATAGGAAACAATTTTATACCCCCTGACAGGGTAGATTCAACCCCTGAGGGCGGTTGTGGTCTACTACCTGATATCACCTTTCACCATCAGTTATGTCTCCATGAAAAAACAAAGAATCCCTGCAAAAATAGTCGATGCCAAGTTGTCATATCAGAAATAAGCATGACTAAAAACTTTTTTCATCCTATTATTCGTGTTCAGCACCCCGGAAAACGAGGGGATGAATAGGTTTCATAACTTTTTAATTATATATTAAACACACACACACACACACATATAAACACATAAATATGTGCACAGATATAGACAAATACATATAAATATAAAAAACCGCTGCCCAAGGAATCACTACTTCCACATCCAGATTTTTTATCTAAGTCACTCACAACGAAAAAATTTTGTATGTGGAAATAATTATTTATGGAACTTTAATAATATAATATTTGAAATCCTCTACCCCAAAAACCCATAAAACGATACCCCACATCGGCAGCGGGGTGGGGTGGTGATAGGGGGTGGTAGTGGGGGTGGATGAAGTAAAAAAACATTTTTCTGGTTCTTGTACACACCCTAAATCACATTTTTTTTTCATCCCCTTTAATAATGGGGAGGGGTGGGGGTGGTAATGCCAAAATTTTTTTTGAGCCCTTAGCTTCTCTTGTATATACTAAATACCAATTTTATGGACTCTTACCTGCTTGATTTACCTATTTTCCCCAAATTTACCCCAACCCTTCGACGGAACAAGATGAAAATATAATCTAGTTCTAGGTCTCCTTAAAGTACATATGTGTACCAAATTTCAAGTCAATATCTAAAACGGTTCCAGAGTAAACGTACGCACAAAAAAAGTTACAGGCAGACCGACAGACAGAAAATTTTTTTTCGCTCAAACTTAAAATCTCGACGTTTCGTGACATTCTAAGCCTATTTGAAAAATAAAAATTTTTAAAAATTTTTTTGTCACTATACTTCCACTGGATGTGGAAGTAAAATATAGACAAATCTAATCAACAGTACTTCTGATGAGATATTTGGAATTACTTGAATTAGACCACGAATTCGTATTCAGTGACCCAAACGATATCGCAGAGCAGATTTTAGAGGAAAAACGTTAATATTTAAATATTTTCTGAAAAAATGGAATTTTCCATACTGGAATATGGAATTTCCCAATTTGGACGTAGGAATCGTGAACAGCGACTCAAAAAAACCTCTAGAGCACACATTCGCAGCACAATATTCATATTTAAATTTCCGCCCGAAAAAGAGGAATTCTCATCAAAAAATGGCACGAATTCCATACTGAAATATGGAATTCCTCAATTTGGACCTCGGATTCGTGATCAGCGACCAAAGAAACCTCCTAGAGCCCATTTCCGAGGCGAAATATTAATTTTATAATTTTTTTTAAGACAGCTACTTTTTGGGGCACTTCAAACCCCCCCCCTAACTTTCTCATCTTCGGAGTTAATGCTAATGAATGTTCCTGGGGGGTCTAGCGAACACGTGAAAAAAGGTATTTTTCAAATCGGTGCTGTTCCACCACTTTTCCACATTTTACACTTTTTTCCGGCTTATTAATTGGACCAATGATCATTTTCTGCCAAAACTTCTACCTGTTCCAAGGCGTCGATGGCAGCTAAATGTATTAAGTCAGCTAACGCTGCCATTGTCCAAGGAACTAACTTTCACTCACCAAAATGTGTTTAAATAAGTCTACTTTAAAGTCCCTAAATAATAAACAAATCACAGCAAAAAACTAGATTGGAGACATTTAGGTTATGTCGTACGAAATAAAGCAAACCAAAACGATAACATTGACTACATTCGTATACACGAACTCGCTTTATCATGTTGCATCTCGCCCGAAATCAGTCGCATGCGAAAGGTTCGCATCCGAGTTCATAATGCTCGAAAATACGAAACGTATATTTTCATGCGATAATCTCACATTTTCGTGCACGACATCGCCTCGGTCAAGCTCGAAAATACGGCCCGCGGGGTGCTATTCTCGAACTTAATCGAATAAACTCGTGCACGATGTATCACACACGAGTATTTTCCGTGCACGAGCAGAAAAGCAAATTCTCGAACCTATTCGACTTGAACTTTTCGTGCGAAGTTAACATTCGCGTGAAAGATAAGGCAACGTTGCATTTAAACAGTGTGTACATAGTAATGTAAGCAACAACCCCATTTATAACCAAGCATTTAAACATGCACATGTCACATTTGACATTAATTCAAAATACAAGTTGTAATTTTAAGTAATTAATATAATGCAGAATAATAAACGTTTAAACAATGTAACTATAGACGTCGAGTGGAAAAATACTTTTCACTCAACGCTATAGAGCAGAAGTGAGCATTAGTAGTAATTTATAGAAGTACAGCCATGCTTGAAAAGTGTAGAGTTTTGCGCCAATAGTACGTTTAAAAACATACAGACGAAGATGCTTTGGATGGAATTAACATATATATATTCGAGTGAAAAATTCTGTATTTCTATCTTGGCCTCTAAAGTTGCAAGCCCACCCACCCCAAGTGAACTAGTTCATCTATGTGGCCATAATCACTATTTGCTGAATCACCTCTTACTACAAAATATTGTTTAATAAGAACTCTGAATAGTCCTTTAGGTTAAATTAATGTCAACAAAAATACCTGCCAAGTCATTCCGTACACGGAAATCAAATTCGGTTACCCCCTGACCATTCGATGTAATTCATACGGAAAAATTCGTACACGAATATGATCTGACCATTCAAGAATACACACATGTTAAAACTATGCGGAAGTCGCCTAGTTCCGTATACGAATAAATTCGAGAATAGCACCCCCCCGGCCTTATGTTATCGCATCATATGAAATCAAATTTTACTTAATTCAGACAATGGCGCACATACACATACTCAATAAATTTATTCAAATATTTCTAATTTTTAGTTTCTAAAATTATAAGTCCATTAGTGATGTACTTATGTGATATACTATACGACATATGTTTAGACTGTTCCTGATCTACTCACAATAGCAACTTTTTTAACAATATAGTGCTAATTACTTCTCCTCCACTGAATTGCGAAAGTCGTCTGGGGAAAGTGATTACCTAGACTCATAACGACGCAACTTGTAGTCTTGAAAATCCCCCACATATTTTCGTGCTGTCTGAAGTATTATGTTAATGGTCCTAATTGTGACGTTAATGTCGCCTACTGTATGCAACGCAGCTCATTAGACAACTGAGTGCACTTTTGAATACGACAAGCTTTCAGGGTTAAATAACGGCTTGTAATTCCACGATGCCGTCCCTCATGCGTGCGATTTGATAATCCGGAGGTTGCTACTTAACACAGGCTCTACTTATACTTATCACGCACATTAATATGTAAATCACGATCTTGCAAACAACGCTACACAAAGGAGAAACATTCAGAGGTTTAAGATACATGGTTTTCGTGATAATCAGAGATATCCATCAAATTATAAATCGCTCCGAAACTTGATGCTATTTTCAGCTAAAAGGAGAAAGCGATTGCCCAAGAAAAATATATAAATACACAACTTGGTCAAGCTGAAAAATAGTCGTTACTTCAGCCTCTCATTGGTTTTATGTTTTACACGGTGGTTCAAAATTTCAAAAAAGTCTTATAAAAAATTATTTTCAGATCATTGGAAATAAAAAAGGCGTTTTTATTTAATTTCGATAAACCGAGCAGTATCAAGTAATTACAAATCAACGTGCATTTATAGCATATTATTAAGAATTTCTTTCAAACAAAGAATGCTTTCTAATATTAATTTGAAAGAGTGACCCCAAAAATCGCTCATTTTCTAGCCCTCGAATTTTGTTTCAAACTAAGTGCTAAATTATTGTTAATAATGAGAACATCATGAATACAAAGTTTCAAGATGTTTGGTTATTGAGAAGTTGTGATATGCGTGATGTTATCAAAAAATATATAGCCCCAAAAAATATGAATACTCATTAGCTATGGCAGACCAATCAAGATATTCTTAGTATTTTTCGACGCAAAATTCATATCTAATATCGACGAATCCGTATACCCATTGATTAATTCAGAATTCAAAAGCATCCCCTATATAAGGATGAAAATAGGGAAAAATGATGCTATTGAGTTATTGAGCTTCCATGAACAGAAATATCGTATAAGTCTATTGGCTGAATGCATGAATAACGAAGGTATTGACTAGGGCTTACACAAAGTAATTGAGACACACCCTTAAGAGGGTGAAAACTACCCCCATATTATACAAAAAGCTCCAATGACTGGCGAAAAAGCTTGAACCCTCTAAGCTTTATTAATAGAAATGAACCATAAATCTGTTACGATCTAGTTCACGACCCATCGCAGGGTGCAAAACTACCCTTTATCTTGGATTATAAACTTGAGACGGTGATAGTGAATGTACCAGATATTGCATTCTGATTGCAATGTGTCACAAGGATAACAAAAAACGCTCTTCATAAAATTAATGTCCTAATGGTCTGTTTTCAAACTTCAAGTGAATTTTATAAGAAGGTGGGGGTGCGAGGGGGTGAATATCAGAGACATCGCAATCGCTGTATCACGTTAGCGAAAATCCTGTAGCAAGGGTTTTCAAGAGTGCTCTTTAGAAATGTCATGGCCTTGTAATTCTTTCTCATCGCTCTTGAGAAATTGGTGAAAATCTGAACAATTTTACAATCACTATATGGTATGGGAAAAATTCTGACATAAATATCCCTTTCTCTCTTGATTCTTTTTCATCCCCCAAATGATTACGACGGGGGTCAGAGGGTGGAGACCCATCAATAAGTTTTCGTCCCGTTCTCTTACCCCATCTTAGATGTGTCATAAAATAGTTACAAAAATTCTAGTCATCGTCCCACATTCATACCTACCGCAATTAAAATGCGATTTCTGGTACATTCACTATTTTTTCCCTGATTCAAGTTCATAAGTTCATAATGGATTGTTTTCGTGTACTAGGTCGCAACAGATTCATGGCTCATTCCTATTAATAAAGCTTTTTTGCCAGTTACTGGGGCTTTTATGCAGTTTTGTATAATATTGGGGTAGTTTTCACCTCATTAAGGGTGTATCTCAATTACTTTGGGTAAGCCCTAGTCAACACCTTCGTTCATGCATTCAGCCAATAGACTTATACTATATTTCTGTTCATGGAAGCTCTATAACTCAATAGCATCATTTTCCCCATTTTCATCCTTATATAGGGGATCTTTTTGACCCTTCTGAATTAATCAATGGATATACGGATTCGTCGATATTAGATATGAATTCTGCGTCGAAAAATACTAAGAATACCTAGATTGCTCTGCCATAGCTGATGAGTATTCATTTTTTGTGGGGCTGTGTATTTTTTGATAGCATTACGCATATCACAACTTCAATCCCTCATATCTCAAAAACCAAACATATGCTCATCTTGAAATTTGTATTCAGGATGTTCTCATTAACAATAATTTAGCACTTAGTTTGAAACAAAATTCGAGCACTAGAAAATGGGTGATTTTTGGCCTATTTTTGGGGTCCCTCTTTCTTTAAACAGTCAACTATATCATAATCAAATGATACTTATCTTAATATATGTTAACTTATTAGAGTTTGTTGCTGTCTTTTTGCAATATTTCAGTTTTATGGTTAATACACATGAATGATTACATGTCATCTAATTAACAGACATAATTTGGACTTTGGGACAATGTTTTGGTAATGCTACTGCAGCTTTGAGATGTTACCAAAGCTTTTCTAAGTACAGATAAACGACTTAGGAAACAAGAAATCTTCAAGTAAAAAGCACAGACGCTGGCCGTCCAAGAACCTCAAGAACTGTTGATGTTAAAGAAGAAATATTAGAAACTGTAATGGAAGATCCTACGATAAGCTCTAAAATATTCGGTTTAAGAATGAACGTATCTCACCAAAACACTGTAAGAGTACTACAAGAACAATGATTGCATCCATTCGATTATCGAAAAATTCAAGAGTTAGTATCTGAAGATATGTCAATATGAGATGATTTTTTCAAATTGTTGCTTGAACGTACGTAAAAGCCTCTAAATTTTTGTAATTGATAATTAGCAATTTTCTATGTTTAATTTAATTATTGTACTTAATAGTTCAAAGCATTTTTGGTTTTGTTAAATTCGTAAATTATCAATAGATGAAAATGATTTTTTACTATTATTATACCGATTTGATTTAAATAAATAACCAGGATTTTTTTTATAATCATCGTAGAAAAAACATTTTTGCACAGAAACCAGTCTTATAGCAAGCTAAACTCATATATCGAATAAAAGATGTCTGCTTGTGTTTATATGTGTGTAAACCGTTTTTTGCAAAATGTGATAACTTCTATACTTAAAATTTTCATTTCAAATTTGGCATGTATATAAAATGGCATGATAAAATACTGTGTATTGAAATTGTGCCATATCCGTCATAGAGAGCGATTGCCAGACACGTGTAAACTATCATGATTTATATAAATTGTGTTATATTATAATTTCAGAGCAAAATGTTACCAAGACTCTTACGAAACGAATGAAATTTGCAGTCGGGCGTTACCAAATGAGAATACCCGTTAAACACGATTACTTCTGTTAGGCCTAAAATTTTCATTTCAAATCTAGAGCAAATGCAAAATAGCATAATAGAATACTCTTGATTGAAATTCTCTGAATATCTATCATACAGGATAATCACTAGAGGCATGTAAACTATATTTTATTGTTTTTTCTTATAAACGTTACTGAGGCTTTTGAATAAGCACTCACAAATACGAAGAAATACGAGTTGAAAAATCGGTTTTTCGCGTTAAATAGAAGGCTAATAATCTAAGAGGAAAGTTTAAATGGGAAAGTTATAGGTATTAAAAAAAATCTATAAAATGAGCCCCCGAACGTTAAGATAGCTTTATTAGGTCAGGAAAATTCAAAAAAACGGAAATTTTGAAAAAAAAAAATTAATTTCAGCAAAACTTTAGAACATTTTTTGGAATTTTACGTGTTATATAGGAGGGAATATCTGGTAAAAATTTCAGATCGATATCTGCATTATTTTACGATAGATTCAATTTTTTGGAAAAAAAAGAATCTTCGAAAAATGGTCTAAGTACTTCATAGATTTTGCTATGAGAAGAAAAATTCTATTCTTCGAGAGTTGTTCAACAAAAACAAATGTTTTATATATGATCATTATTCAGGAAAAAGTGGTGAAAATTGAATTAAAAAAAAAAAAAAGATTTTTTGCATAAAAAAATCCAATTAAAGTTAAATACCTTTTGAATGGAATGCAGTGTCGAAAAATCATGTCTACCATTTTGAAGTGCTATTTTTTTAGTTCACTTAAAAAAAACATTACTCTATGATAATTAGTTTTCGAAAAATATGAAGAAGTAGTGTGCGCGAACGTAACGGTGCGAGGATTGGGCAGTCGGCCGACTGTCTTCAAAAAAAAAAAAGTTTGTACGTTTGCATATCTTACATTTTTATATCTATAATTATTTTTAATACACCTTCAGAATGTAAGTAACATAATTTTGCCAACCATCAACTTAAAACAATAAAATCGTGGTTATCTTTTTTCGCCACATTTTAACACTATTCATGACAATTCGACTGGACTATAGGTCACATATCAGTTTTGGTTTGGAATGTTTTTGAGGTATTTTTAACGAGATTGTTGCGAACAAGCGCGGTCCTGCGGGGGGGGGGGTGGTTAATGGCGGTAATTACCCCAGAAAGGACACAAAAGGAAGAAAATATTAAGTTTTTTATAACTTTTTTTAACTCTCTACAACAAAAACGAACAAAAAATACGAATTTATTAACCCCTCCCCCCAGAATAACAATCCAAGACCGCCCTTGGTTGCGAAACGAATTAAAGTTTCAGTCAAGTATTACCGACTGCGAATACCTTAAAGGCGATAACTTCTGTTACATTAAACATTTTCATTTCAAATTTTTGAATATTGTAAAATAGCATGTTAGAAACTTTCAACTGAAATTGAGCCACATTCCTTATACGGGGTGATCGTCAGAGGCGTGTAAACAGTGTAAATGTACATACTATATTTTATTATAGTTTTAGAGTAAAATTTAGCTAGGGATTTTACTTCCATCGCTTGCCGAAGGGAAGTATTGTAATCGTGCAAAAACACTTCGAGATTTTTTGGATTTTCACGTTTCAGACTATGTAGATTTCAACTCCATCAGTCTGTCTATTTATCTGCCTGTCCGTGAGTCTGGTGTCTGTTTCTCTGTTGGCTCTATAACTACAAAATTATTTGATGATGCAAAATAATATTTGGTAGATAGTTTGACGCTATTGCTAACGAAGTAATGGGAAAAATCTACAGGGTGAACACTCAAAAAATAAGTAACGAAACAAATGCGAAACCGACTAGTCTTTTAATTAAAAATATACTGTGTGATCACATTCAAAAATTGGTGCATTAGTGTACGAAAAATTTACATTTTCCAGCAAAATGTGCATGTAATTACATTTATTCTCTACAATACGTTAATAGTATATTGTGTATTTAGGTGCGAAAGCAATACATCCCCGGACGACGAAGCAAATTGTTGGCCGAGACGCCAGCCGAGGCCAACAAGCATCGAAGTCCGGGAATGTGCTTTCACACCGAAGTACACATACTATTTTTTCTGAAATCACAATCAATATTATTATAAATTAAGGAATTTGTATTAATGCATAACATTTCTTCATTACAATCTAACTGCTTACTATTAAATGCAATTTTAATGTCAGTTGGCTTGTCTGCGTGTATTTATTTACTGCCTAAAATATACATAAAAAACCGGCTAGACCGGGAAAGTAACATTCCCGTACGGTTTTGTTGATCGTTGCTTGGCAACGGATCTTCTCCGGTCTGTTTTCTAATAGTTTCTTAGCAACGGACTAAAATACTGGAATTGTGCATTTTTCGATTAAAATTTTTGGTCCATTACACCTCTTGTTACATCTATCCTGGGACACACTGTATATTAGGAACCGAAATACTTACGTTAATTTTGATTCGATTGCTTTGTTGCTTATAAATAAACAAATTGATAATTCTTTTCAAAATTTGGACAGGTAATTTCTAAATGCTTATATCTGTTTCTCAGCTAATTGAAAACAATTTAGAACTACAATTGTTAAAAGGCAATGAGTCATTCAACAAGTACGTTCGAAAAAAATGAGCTATTTTAACCCCCTACCCCCATTGTAACACCTTGTAATATTTGTGAAACCCTCCCCTAACCAAATGTTTACAATTTCAGTAACTTCTCTCTCCCTAAAAGCGATCGTATTTGTTGAATGAACCCTGTATAGAGGTTCGAAAGTCGAATATTTGCGAGTACGTTAAAGATCCGAAAGTCGTCAAATAGGCATTATGTTATATTATTGTTTTTCACATTATATTTTAATTGTCAGACAGTATGTAAGGACTAATTCAGAATACGGACGTTTCTTCTTCAAATCTTGATCTCGGGATTTTCATTTTTATTTTATTAGTAATACTAAAAGAAAATGCAAAATCTATTGCATTTCTTGTAAACAAATGCTACACAAATTAGTTTACCTTGAATTAAAGTGAATAATCAAAATTTATGCAAAAAGGCAAGCAATTTAAAAACAACGTTTCAATAAGACAAAAATAAGGAAAATCTAAGAAAAAAGACATTTAATTAAAGAAAAAAGAGTGGCAGAAGGACATTTTTCTTGTCAACCGAGCGTTATGTTCTCAGAAACAATTTATTCGATGGAAATTTAAAACAGGATTTTTTTCAACCAACAGAAGCAAAATATAAGCATTGGAGGAGAACCACTCACAACTTGAAGAAGAAATAGCAATTTGTTTATTTACGAGCAATCGAAACGCAAAAACTAACGTATCTCGGCTCCAAATGCACGTAGATAATTCTTCATTAATGTTGGATTTTCTGTCTACTTTCACAATTCGTTTACCGTTTATGTTTCATAAGCATTTAGTTATTTGAATTTGTTTATGACAATTTCGAAAATATTAAACAAGTTTCAAAATAACGGCTGAAACATTTTTTTCTGATCACAGTTGTAAAATACAAGTAAAAACCTACATTTCTAGATCCACGCATTATTTCAATATATATCATATTACCAAAAAAAAAAGTAATTTTCACCTACTCTTATCTTTTTGGAAGTTAAAAAATTATCAGAACGTTTATTTGCTGCAGCAAAAAAAAAACATTCAAAATCTATTTTAACTCCACTAAATATGGATATAGACTTATTGCTTTATATTTTACGTATATATATAGTCATTTTCAAAGAATTGAGGTGGTTAAGGTTGTTTTTTACAACGGGAATAATTTATTAATCATATTACAATCACAAAGTGACAAAAGAAAAGTATATCATAAAATATTATATAAAGCATACACGTGACCCTAATAATACGGATAATCCCCTTATTCTCCTTTATATATTTGAACACCGCGAGCCTCTCGCTAACTAAAATAAATATATGATTGTTGAAATAAATATGCTATTCTTATGTATACAAAGAAACTTCAACAACCATCGTAGCTATTTTGGTTCTTCTTATTGTTGGTCTATTTGTGTTTTAAAAAGTACATAATGATTTAAAAATGTCTATTTCAGTTTTAGATTTTTTCCTAGGATTTTGTGTGCGAATATAAGCAATAAGTAGAAAATATCATAATAATAATTTTTCTGAAATTGATCGGCAATGTCTACATTTTCGGCGCGATTTCAGATCGAAAAATGCACAATTCCAGTATTTTAGTCCGTTGCTAAGAAACTATTAGAAAACAGACCGGAGAAGATCCGTTGCCAAGCAACGATCAACAAAACCATACGGGAATGTTACATTCCCGGCCTAGGCCGGGACTCTTACCCGCTTGATTTACCCTAAATTTACCCCCCAACCCTTCGAGGGAACAAGATGAAAATATAATTCAGTTCTAGATCTCGTTAAAGTACATATGTGTACCAAATTTTAAGTCAATATCTCAAACGATTCTAGAGTAAACGTGCGCACAAAAAAAGTTACAGAAATGCAGAAAGAATTTTTTTTCGCTCAAATCGCTAAAATCTCGACGATTCATGACATTCTAAGCCTATTTGAACAATAAAAAGTGGAAGTAAAAGTAAAAAATCATCAAGGGAGGATGTAGGTAAATGTTAAGTAAAAACGATATTCCTCTCTCAACAGAGCAAACTTAGTCCGAAAATGTTTTCCTAAAAATGTCACTGTTCAGTAATATTTTCCTTTAGATATTTTGTGCGAATGGCCAAGCAGCCTTAGCCATCCTCTCGAATTTAGATAGATACTAGAAAATTTAAAAGTTACCCATCTCCGCTTATTAGGGTTAATGAGAATATATGCTGAAATGATATTTCTCTATGAAGTTTGCAGATTGCGCTTTAATTCTGACTACGGTATTGTGTTCAGCTCGTGAAAATACGTCGGAAATTATATGTTCAGATATTATGTAGAGCAAAGTCAATTTCGGTCATTTCATTTCAGTCATTTTTGAGTACGCTTTCATCCTAAATATGGATTTTACAAGATATTCGATCATCGCTCATAAATTCTGACTTTGGATTCGGTTTCAGTGCTTCAAATTACGTATAGATACAGTGATCAGTTCGTTAAGCTTTTTATTTACTTGTTTGGGATTTTTCGGGCATTTTTTAGGTGTTTTTAGAGGTTGTGTCAAAATTTCAAACTGATCGGCCAATTCTAGCCTCAGATTCGGTCTCAGCGCCCCAAAATAAGTATGGAAATGGTGGTCAACTCATTTAAGCTTTTCATTTACTTATTTGAGATTTTTCGGGCATTCTTAAGGTGTTTTTTGAGGTTAGGAAAAATGCAAGAACCAATCGGGCAAAACGAACATCGGATTCGTGTTCAGCAGGTCAAAATGCATGGGAATACATAGGTCTGCCTTCTCGCGTTCGACTTTTTTTTGTGTGTGCCGGTGTATTTTTTTTAAGTGTTCAGTTCTTCATCTACGTCCACAATTCATTTACGGTTTTTGATTTCATAAAAAACCGCAGAGTTATTTAAATTTATTTATAACTATAATTTCGAAAATTGTAAACAAATTCCAAAGAAACCCTTTAAATACAGAAAACAATTGTTTTCTTAAACTATTACTAAATTAATGTAAGACCTACATTAACAAATTAACTCTTGTGAGTTTCCACTTAACATTTAGAGTTTAAAATTTCGAAACATTTTTTTGTTTTTAGCCGTTTAAATAAATATTTTGCGTTAATATTTACCAAGGGTTAATGAGAGACATAGTTTCATTAAAATATATGCATTATTATATTAAATTTCTTAAATTATCCAAAAAGACAATTCTAATGGTTTTAATTTTTTTACTAAGGCAACAAATCATCAGGATGTGCTTAAAATAAAGTACCTAATAATTGAAACATTTCTACTGACACGTGAACAAAACTTTTTTAAATTCACTTTTATTAGTCGAAAATAACATACATTCATAAGCCACCTTTTATTTTCCAAGTTTTTGCACGTGCGGATAAAGAATTCGCTTATTGCTCATTTTTTGTTAGTCACTTTCTCCGTTCTCCTCGTTGCCAGCGTTCAACATGGTCACAAACAAAGTGGTTGTGAAAGATGGCGAGAAAATAGAATTTCTGATTAACTTCTGAAGGTGTCACAGTTTAATGCAATTGATATTTTACGAGAAACATTTTTTATGCACGAAGAAAACTAATATTTCGAAATATATCATTTCGAATTTTGAATATTAGTAACATGTGAGCATGCATACCGACATTTAAAAAAACACTATTTCGTATTCTTGGGGCCACAAACGTAAAGATATGGTCTTATCTCAATACTATAACCTGGCTCTTAGTTTACTGTTACATGTGAAATTCTCTTATTTGTACCACATTTTTTAGAAAAATCTAATTTTTAATTAATTATTAGATTAAAATATAGTGAATTTCAATACATATATCCAGTAAACATATTGTCTAAACTTTCATTTTTTTTTTATTTCAGTTTTTGAAATATATCAGCAAAGTGCCAACTTTGACAGACTACACTTTCTGTATTTGGCTTAGAAGCGATAATTTAACTCACAACCATCCTATTCTTTCTTATTCAAGTAAGTATATTCAATATTAACAATAAATATCATCTAAAATACGAAACGTTAGGTTTTTAACCGATTTCATAAAAAGAAAATTGTATACGTACTTAACCAAGTAACGAATAAACTAAAATATTGCTTGATAATATCTCAAGGCAGAGTATAGTTGTCTTAAAATCTACTAAGCTCTCAAAAAATGTCGGCATCTTTGATCTTTACCGCACCGCCACAGACGACATTTTATACCTATCTGCACAAATGTCAGAGTATCAAGCGCGACCAGACGCGACGATATAATATTCCAGCAGTTCTCAAACAATGTTATTTAAAATTTTCCAAATTTTTGTTTATTTTTTTTTCTTCAAAACTATAGGCTTTAGACCACATGTTATATAAGGTTTTTGCTTGTCTAATCATTCCTACCACCAGTTTTTTTTTAATGACATGAAACTAATTAGACCCTGTATAATAATTAAGACGTAACTAAAAATTTAAAAATAAAATAAAACAGAAAAAAAAACTTTTTAAAAACAAACTTTTATTAGAATTTGGGTGTACTAAAACGAACAAAATAAGTTATGTTGAATTAATTGTCTTAAAAGCTTGTTGCGTGAATAGAAAAAAAAATACTTACTTAGGTACTTCCAAACTCTGTCAAACAAAATTAATGCCTGTGTGAACTTCTCGCGCGCCACAAGTTTTTAAGACAATTAATTCAACATAACTTTTTTTCGTTTTGGTACACCTAAATAATATAACTTTTTTTACATTTAATTTTTTATATCAACCCAATAACTACTAATAAACTTTCAACATTTTCTTAGTTATATACGTACATGATGTAGTATTAACACCTTGTCTATGTATAACTGAATGAAAATAAATATACCTACTGCATTCTAAAACTTCATCACTTGATAATAATGTTTAGGAACGACTGTTTTTATAATTTAGGGCTTATTCTATTTACGTATTAGTGTTCGTATCTATATAGCCACAAACTTTCTGAGTATTTTTTATGTTTATGTTATAAATATGTCAATGTTATATTTTGTAATTATTTCGAAAATAGTCCTTATTATTCATGTAGTATTAATTCAAATTCAAATTATTTATTGGTGTCATTAACATAGTACATGTTTTACACAAGTCAATACATAGCACAGAGCTCCGAATAAATATAATTTACAAAAACATATAGTTTATAAAAATGTACCAAAATTCTAATATGCAAAAAAGTAAACATTAAAATAAGAAACACAAAACATGAAATATCACATAACACATTGCGAAGCGTCTACATTTAGATATTTTAAAAACATTTATACATCCACAATTTGGCTAGAAAGTTCATTGTCAAGGTTGCAATTCAAAATTTCCGTTCGCATCATAAAAAGCTTTCTTTGATAGGAATGTTCTTATTGTATTATTGAAAGTATTCTTTGGGAGACTTCTGACGTGTACAGGTAATTTGTTAAAGAATTTTGGTTCGAAAAAATTGAATCCATTCCTACTCGAGCTTAGTCTGATAAATAAATGAATAATATGTTACCGGAATGCCAGTCTGGCTTTAGGAAGTTTCATGGTACTACATCTCCGCTCTTAAATGTTACAGATGATATTTTTCGCGCAATAGATCACAAGAAAATAGCTGCATTAGTACTGTTAGACTTTTCTAAAGCCTTCGACAGGGTAGATCATGACCTCATGCTAGCTAAGTTAGTAGTAATACTCATATGAACTTATTTAGTTCCTATTTTAGCAATAGAACACAAAAAATTATTGTTGATGGTAAGACATGGTCAGTTTCTAATGTATGCACAGGAGTACCACAAGGGAGCATCTTGGGGCCCTTATTATTTATTATTTACACAACCGACCGAGAGGTTAAACATTGTAAAATACAAGGATACGCGGATGATACACAAATACTACTGTAGTTTTAATCTTAATAACGTAGAAGAGATTATTGAAAATATTAACACCAATTTAAAAGCTGTACATGACTTTTCTGTATCACATAACTTAAAACAAAATATAAATAAAACCTTCTTTATGTTGTTTGGTAATAGTAAACATATAGAAATAATACTATCTAATTTCAAGATAAAGATTAATGATGATAGATCACGAAACACAAAAAATTAGGTTTAATTTTCGATTCACAGTTGTAGACCATGTTAGCAATTTGATAAGTAAGTCATTCAGTGCCCTAAAAGTTCTCTATGCCAATAAACATGTCTTAAGTTTTAATTCAAGGAAGATGCTATGCAAATCTCTCGTTTTATCATTATTTAATTATGCCGATTTTGCATATGGCCCTTGTACTGATTCAATTACTCGAAATCGTATACACAAGGTACAAAACACATGTTGCCGATTAGTTTTTAAATTAAGAAAATTCGACAGAATCTACGAAAAATTAAAAATTATTAAATGGTTATCCATGAATAGAATTTGGGAATTACACCTGCTAAATTTTGTACATCGCCTATTACGTAGGGATGAACCCTCTTGCCTCCGTTGAAAAATTCCATACAGACATAACATGCACGCTGTTAATATCAGGTTAATTCATAATCTAAATGTGCCAAGACATTCTACGTCTATTTTTCATCGGTCATTCTCATATAACTCTGTTAGGAAATACAACCATTTTAGTGGTGAACTTAAATGTTTAAGTTGTGCTACCATGCAACATTATACACAATTATATACGACATAAATAGATATTCACATATTTGGTAGGTTTGGGAGTGAGTTCTTATTTCTTACTTAGGTTATGTTATGTTAAGGGGAGGGAGGGGTATTTTATTTATAAATTTTTTTTTGTTAATTTTTTTTATATATTCTTACTTTTCTATGCATGCATTTATTCATTAATTTGGCACATTATATAGGTTACGTGTAAGAATAGCTTTTAGCTAAACATCGCCCATATGTATGCTGATTAATAAAGACGATGATTATTATTATTATTATTATTATTAATAATATTTTCATGTGTATATTTTAAACAGGTAAATATGTATAATAGGGATTGCATTACCGGTTAACCGGTTATTAGGACAAAAAACACATGACGATAATTACCGGTTATTTTAATTTTTTACCGGTTATTTCGGTAAATTCTGAACTTACGATATGTCACGTATTCGACGTTTCTATTTAGGTCACTGGCTAGTATTCACTAAATACAGAGTGACTGTCCCCACACCAAGCACTTTTAACAATAAATAAATAATATTATAAAAAGTAAACTCCAAATACCAAGCCCTAAGAAATACAAGAGAGACATTGATAATATCTTACGACAGAAAATTGAATATGTCACTGCCGCAAATATCCGTAGAATACATTTAGAAGTATGTTATTACCAATTCTTATTAACTTATCGACCCACCAATATCGATTGAGGAAGGACATCTTCAGCTGGTGGTATTCTATGCACAAATATCACACGATTAACAGATACAGCTTTGAAAAACTAACTCTTATAACAGGCTATTTTTAAAAAATATTGTATTTTTAGATTAGGTATTCAGTAAATGCCCTATTTGAGTTTATGTTTATAATTTTTGTTATTTAAGTGGATATTTTTGTTATTTACAGAATAATTATTTATTTAAATTTATTTAATTTATATTTTTTCCTTTTGGTAAATTAACTCCTATGTAAAAAAGTCTATTTGACAGTCACATTTTTGTCACTTTGACAGCGATAAAAAAAAGGTGCATCGCTTTTTATCATCGATAAAATTGCCTGTTTCTCAAAAGCAGAATAGACCAGTAGTCGCACGTCATTTTGAAATCTGTACTGTCAGCTATAATTTTTAAGTATTGTGGAAACTATACTGTACGATATGAGTCGTTTTGTGAAAATTATAATTATTTTTAATAAGTTATTGTTGTTCGTTCACATTCATATTCTGTCGTTAATTTTAATTTATCTTGCCAAAAAACACTCGAGCTTTTCTTTTATGGATAAATTTCTTTTTAACTCAAAATTTTGCCAATCAGTAATTTTGCTCGAAAAACTGACATTTGACAAAATTGCTCGACCTCCGGTCTCGCGATTTTTTCATGTCAGTTTTTCTTATAAAATCATTGATTGGCAAAATTATTTCGTTACAAAGAGAAATTTATCCGATAAAAAAAGCTCTTGTGATTTTACTGTTGATAAAAAACCTTTTGTTTGTTCATTATATCAAATATACGTATATAAAAATGTTTTTTGTTAAATTTAGATAATTTTGTACATGGAAAAAGACAATTGCCATTTTCGCCACCCTAATCATCCATTCTAAAAATTACCGGTAAATACCGGTTAACCGGTTATTTACATTTTTATTTACCGATTTACCGGTTATTAAAACTTACGGTAAATTGCAATCCCTAATGTATAATGACGGAAAAGTTAATACAGTGCGTGTAATTGCCCATTAGGTATGTGCATTTACGTAGCGCGAGAGATATGACAACACAGCAGAGCAAACTAGCCCGTCCGCGAAGATATCAGCTCCCAGTTATTTCATTTCAGCCAGCTGGCACACGCGATGTTGTAATTCTTACTCCCTATACCTAGCCCGCCACTACACACAGTGTATGTTGAGTTCAATAAACCTGTGTCTGACATCTCTATAGCTCAAATTAGTAATTATTCTTATTACCCTCCGTTGTAACCCAAAAATCCTTTTTGCACTAGGTGCATGACCCCAATTTATCAAAGCATAATATCAGTGAGTAATAGGCCGTTAATAGTATACTAGTAGGCACTAACGTAACTAGCTTCCTAATAACAAATATATTTTTGGAAATTTTCTTGGCTACATGTTGAACATGGTGGGCACCAATTCAATTCTAGGTTCATGTAGACACCTAAAAATTTTACCACATCAGGGTTTGTAAAATCTTGTATCGGTCTATGAGTGAAAATCATGTTGACTGTTTTTGTGCGATTAAGTGATAGCCAGTTTGTTCAAAACCAATCGGTGGGCGCAAGAATCATTTATAGACTGTAGAATTCGCTTTATATCTTTATTAGTATTGATAACTGTGGTATCATCTGCGAATAACACGAGTTCGGCCCTGTGTACCGCCACACTAAGATCATTCACATAAATCAAGAACAAAACAGGACCCAACACAGAGCCTTGTGGTACTCCGGAGCTTATTTCGCTTAGCTGCGAACTTTTATTTTTAACTTGGATAAACTGTTGTCTGTTTAATAAATATGACTTGATTATATTGCAACTAACAGGATCGAAATTTAAGGCGTTAAGTTTCTCCAAAAGAACAGAATGTGACACACAGTCAATGGCTTTCTGTAGGTCACAAAACTAACCCCAACATAGTTACCATTTTCCTGACCTTCAATAATTGTGCGAAGTAGGTGCATGATTGCATCATTCGTACTTTTTTTGGTACGAAATCCATATTGGTTACAGTAAAATAAGTTGTTTTCTTCAAGATTGAATTGAACTGAATGTTTGGAACAGTTTCCAGCAATTTACAAATAACTGGTACTAAAGAAATTGGTCTGAAGTTGCTTAAGTCCGTCAGCGACCCACCTTTGTGGATGGGGGCAACTTTGTAATTTTTTTTTAGTATATTAGGATATATTCCACTGGATATTCCGTGGTTTATTAATTTAGCAAGAGGTATTAAAATAATATTTTTCATCTTTTTATGATTTTTACCCCAATACCATAAGGATCCAGACAGGATCCAGACATAACAATTTATTTATTCAATACATAGAGACACAAAACTATCGAAATTAACCAATTATGATTAAGACTGAAAATAGTTATTTTAGGTCTTTATGGGAAACATTGGTAAGATAATCAATTTGTTACATTATCACAAAGAAATTACATCATATTATACGTATTGGCTCTGAAAACGGCAGGAATAATTAGGTGGGCTCGCTTGCGCAATTCCAAACTTCATCATTGCGTCATAAACCATGTCTGCACCGTTTTCGAAATGGCCAACAATCATATACAATAATCATTATAGAATGGATTTCTAAAATTTTCCAACTTGTATCATTCAGGAGCGTACGGAACTCTATTTTATTTCCTTTGGCGCTCACACTAAAAGTTAAAAAAACAAAAATAAGAGACAAAATTTCGCTTAGACAACAATTCTGAAAAAAAAACGAAATTGTATAATCTTCTGTAAAGTCGGTTGCAAAAACAGTCTCAATATTAGTAGCCATGACGAATTATTATTTGACCCACACTGCGAAAATTACAAAATTACCAATTATATAATTTTCGTTGTTCTAATTATGTGTTTATAATGCTAATTATGGTACATTAAATGTCAGTGGAAGAGTTTTGGTAACTAATTTAATTGAATTAAAAGTAAATATAACGTTTTTTTAGCGAAACAAATGCTTAAAATATTCAATTTCGTTAAGACGTCTGATGTATAATTTAATTTACTTTCTTCTGGCAGTCTAAATAAAGCATGTGCAACTGGAACGTCAATACCCACGAACCACACACGCGTAACATATTATTTTATTGTACATTTTTTTTCTGTGAAAGTTGAATTGTGTAAAACGTGATCCAAATTTAATAAGTAAGGTGACAACCACGTTCCATTGTAAATAAATTACACGTATGGATGGTTAAGTTCAATATATTTAAGCAGTTTTTAAGGTAGGACTATAATCGACAATGCTATAGACTTATAAAGATTTAGAAAAATTTTAAAACAGCTTTTTCAAATCATTATTATTCTAATTCACAAAAACAAGTTGTGAACCTGAAACAGAACCTATTGGGCGCTGAATCCGAATTTGCCATTAGGTTTGATGTTATTTTTTTTATATATTTCTTCATAACGGCAATCTTCAATTCCTCACAATACGAGCACAAAATACATGATTTCTGTTCTATGTGTTATTTTATGATTTTTTTGGTGTAATTCTTTCTTAGTCGGTTCCTTTTCGATACTGGAATTATTGACTGAAAAACGTTGTTCATCACAAAAAAATGTAGACTTCTCAGAGACAATAGCTTCACCAACTAAAAATCCTCTATCATATGATATGTTGAGATGATGACAACTGCCTCGAAGAGAATGTGTAGAATGATTCGTCTAGAGTATCACATTATATCGGAACTAACGAAGGTGCGCTGCCCTGCAGGAGGGCATTAGGATGTAAGGATAAAGATGTAGTGTGTCTGATGATGAGTTGACGTTGTCCTCATTAAAGTCAGAAAGCTTCCATACTTAGTTCTGGACAGGACGGTGAACTCACTTGCGATCAGAACAGGATCTTTAATGTGTGGGGTTATTATACTTCTCGCGGACAATAATACTAAAAAAAAATCTCATGAATGTGTGCAAAATGTCGATAGATTTTTTAATTTTTGCGGCAAATACAAAGTGCCAAGAAATCGCAAAAATCACTAAAGCAATCAAAGATATCTACAATGACTGCTTTAGGATTGATGTAGAAGAACCGGAGTCTACTATAAAAATATAAGAAGAGCAGGAATAATACAATTCACTAGACCAGCAAAATGGATAGAAAAGAGAATTGTTATTTTTGTAAGATGAACACATGTAAGTTCAACAGTAATAACAAGTCCGGAATAACTTATCCAAACATCCCATCATTTCAAAAGCCATCGTCTGATGATTCTGCGAGCAACGAAAACAAGAAAGGAAGAGGAAGCTTCTGAAAAATGGTTACAAGCTGAACTGAATGACCTCATAAGGGATTTGGGGCTGGCTAAAGATGGTGCAGAATATTTAGCTCATGCTTTCCAGAGACGAGGAGCATGATGTAGTATTCTGTACCGACATTGAAGGATTGATAAACTAAAACTAGGAATATATGAAGATGAGATGATGAAAGTTGGAGACTATTCACTGACCCTTCCAAATAAAGTCTGAAGGCGGCTTTTCTCCAAAATACAAATCACTTTGCATCCATTCCAGTTGGTCATTCCGCGGTTATGAAGGAGGATTATTCAAACTTGAAGATTATGCTTACGAAGAATAAGATACATGGAGCGCAACTGGCAGATCTGTGGGTATTTAAAAGTTCTGGGGATGCTTTTCGATCAACAGTCTGGATTTACGAAATATCAGTGTTTTGCATGTTTATAGGATAGCGGGGATCGGGCTAATCATCATGTGAGAAAGATATGGCCATGAAGGAAATCATTGTGATAAGTTCTCATAATATCACTAAAGAACCACTTGTAGATCGCTCGAAAATCTTATTGCCCCACTTCATATAAAGCTGGAATTGATGACACAATTCGTAAAAACATTGAATAAAAACGGACCTGTTTTGAATATATAAAAATTAAGTTTCTTCAAGTATCGGAAGCAAAACTCAATGAAGGCATATTTGATGGAAACTGTTAGGCGACGAACAATTTGAAAAATTATGATGGCGTAGAAAGCATGGAAAAGTTTCAAGGACGTTATCGACATATCTCTTGGAAATAGAAAATCGCAGAACTATAAAAACGTAATTGCAAGGATGGTGCTGAATTTTAAAAAATTTGGGTGCCTCATGAATCTCAAACTCCACTTCTTCAACTCACACGTTGAATTGTTTCCAGATAATCTTGGGGACCTCATCGATGAACAAGGTGAAAGATTTCACCAAGATATCAGAACAATTGAGATGAGATACAAAGGTAGGTAGGACGTAAATATGACAGCCAGCTACTGCTGCTTAAAAGGGATGTACTAGAAAGTGAGAAGAAACGGAAGGGTCTACCACTACATCGATCTTTTGAGAATAAGAGAATGAAGTATAGTAGAAGGAAATAGTTTATTTGTTGCGCCAAAAATTATCGAAGTTATTGATAAAAAATTAAATTATGTCTTGGGATAACTGATCCTATTTCTCCTGAAAGTTCATCCAATACCACGAAAAACCCTTTCCTGGTCATATTCTCGGTTTTGATAGAAACTTTTGACTTTCATGGAATGTAGAAAATAATTCCGATGACCTAGGCCAAATCTTTAAATTTTAATGTGTTCAATTAAGACCGAAGAAATATATTTAGAAAAATAAATTAAATATTGGTAAATATTGGTAAGCCCGTCTCGAGATGAGAATTAATTTTTTTATTCCGGACCGATCTAATAACTAGAATGACAAAGCTTAGAAAAACTGCTGTGATATGGAGTTTTTTTAAGCCTTATTTACATTAACGTCCAGGCGGAATTTAGCTATAGCTATATTACACCACTCAGCCATAACACGCACTCATAGACAACATCACAACACCCACTCCCTGCGACATTACCATTTGCTGCAGCTGAGACTCGAACTCAGGGAGCAGATCGACTATAATTCATTGATATTAAGAAAAATGGGAGAAATTAATTACAATGTTTTATCGTTTTGAAATTATACGGGTAAGATAAGCCATATTACGCGTATAGTTTCTCAAGGGTTCCCAAGGCGCAAGTGTGAGCTTCACCTAATAGGCCGGTTTCTCGCATCTTTTCCCGAAAAAAAAAAAAAGTAAAAAACAAGAATAACGTTTTTCGATCTTGACTCCGGCGCCCCTGGTTAGTTTTTGACGAAACTTTTTATGTACTATGAAAATAATTGTCTCTGTCATGTTTGAAGTTAGTGTTTTCAACCACCATCGAGTAATTATTTAAGAAGTCTAATTTAAGAAGTCAAATTATTAAGTTTATTTTTACTTTCAAAGCATTATCGAGTGCTTAGGAAGCACTTAAGAAATATATTCTCATATTGCTGTATATTTCAGTTCTATACCTATGCTCGTAAGTACCACTTTGATAAAAATATGTGAAGCTTACGCCGAACGGAGCCCAACCACTTAATTTGTTCGCTCGTTGCATAAGAACCTATCGGAAATATGCAGAGAATCTTATTTGAAGCAAATTTTATATAGAGAGTATATAATTTTCTGAGGGGGGGCAACTATTTCGAAGAAAGGTGCGAAAAACCGTGGCGTGTTAGGGTTGGCTTTTACGGGTGAGGCTCACACTTGCGCCTTATGAACTCTTTCGTTTCTGAAAAGTAGCTCTTTGGTACATATAATCCCCAAAAGGCGAAACATTATAATTTATTTCCCGTATTTGCCGATTTTAAGTCTAATAATAATGAACTTACTAGCCGTGTTGCTTTTCACACAACCGCGGATTTAGCCTACTGCTATCGTCACACATTCATACCTTAGCCAGGCTTCGAACCCAGGACTCCGTGGTCGCAAGCCTAACACCGTAAACACTACGCCACTGACTGTTTTGTGTGTTTTTGCTTGTAGAGTTCTTCTTCTTCTCAATCTTCTGTATACTTCGTTTCTGATTCCTGCCGAACATATATTATTGCGATTTCTTTGAAGTATTTATGTTTTTCCCTGCTTTCGTTCCTAATGTGCCTGGTCCTTTCCTAGTTTGTTCATGATTCTCTCAATTCTTATTATCCACGTGTAACAAAGTCTCAATATTTTTAGTTTGTTGTTGTTCAGTATTAGTGCTTTCTTCAGTAGATGTGTTGGATCCCTTCTTTGGACATATCCCTAGTATTTCATTTCGTAGTTTCTATCCTTTTTATTAATGTTGCCGTTTTATGTCGTTGCTTTAATCCTATTTTTGCTAGTAGTTCGATGATATCTCCTTCAGCTCTTTTCAGACTTGTTCTGTAGGCTTTTGTTGTTGCCTTTAACTCCGTATGTCATCGCTGGTAGTATGATGGCTATGCATATCCTCTTAATCAGACTGCATGGTGGTTTATTTTTCTCGATGAAAAGTACAATTGTCCTTATAAATTTCTATGCTAATAGTTAATCTAGCGTACCATAGTTCGCGCACTAGACTTGTTCTGACATTTTTCAGTCTGGTTTATACTCTACACTTTTAAGTGCAGTAAACCATAAAACTATAAATGTCAGGAGAGCTGGTTGAAGCCTATTGTATAGCCATTCATTTCTCAACAGTGGCAGACGAGTTTCGTCTTCCCAGGCTCTTCAATGCCACATGGTAGAGAACGAATGAAAACACCAACACTTCAACCAATACTCCATAACTTTCCTGTGGAGTATGACCACTAGGCACTAACGGTGCCATTTATGTAAGATGGTAAAGATTGTTCAGAAGTAAATGTTTTACTATTTAAAGTCATCAACAATAACTGCGAATGCAGATTGCTGAATTCTGAAATAATCCGAGCGCAGTGCCAAGATATTAATAGTTAATATAGCGTACCATAGATGGCGCACTAGACTTGTTCTGATGTTTTTCAGTCTGGTTTATACGCGTTTCGCCTTCCCAGGCTCCTCAGTGCCACATGGTAGAGAAAGAACGAAAATATAAACGCTTCAATCAATACCCCATAACTTTCCTGTGAATGACCACTAGGCACTAACGGTGCCATCGATGCAAAATGATAAAGATTGTTCAGAAGTAAATTTTTTACAAAGTTCGACTATTTAAAGTCATCAACAATAACTGCGAATGCAATTAATAACTTCTGAAACAATCCAAGCGCAGTGCCAAGATGTTAATCTATCGTAATGGCGCACTAGACTTGTTCTGACGTTTTTCAGTCTGGTTCATACTCTACACTTTTAAGTGCAGCAAACCATAGAACCATAAATGCCAGGAGAGCTGGTTGAAGCCCATTGTATAGTCATTCATCTCTCAACAGTGGCAGAAGCGTTTCGCCTTTCCAGGCTCTTCAGAACCACATGGTAAACAAAAATACAAACGCATCAATCAATACTCCATAACTTTCCTGTGAGGGTGATGCGATTTCGATTCCCTCTTTTACACTGTCTTTCCTTTTCAGTTGATTCGTCACATATGTTCCTAGGTATTTTAATTATTTCGTCATTCTTAAGGAGTAGTCGCCTATTTTGTATTTAGGACAGTGATGACATCCTTGCTTAACTCCTGTATTATTGCGTTTGGTTGCTGTCGTATGTCCGTACTATTGAGTTGCAGTATTTTCCTGAAGACAGACTTTTACTATCCTGTTTTTTAGGTACTTTGGTATTCCTTTGTTGCGTAGAGTACTGTCTATGACCTCGTGATTGATAGTATCAAATGCCTCCTGGAGGTCTATTGTGACCATATGTAATGTAAAAACAATTCTCAAATTAAGAAAAATCTGTAAGTCCATGACTTTATCGATTACAGTCCTACTCTGAAATGTGAAAATAGATAATTTTATAATTGTTATTTAAACGATTCACTAGATTGTAAATTTTCAGAACATGAAGAAGAACGACTTATTAGAGTATGGATTTCACCAAAGGGCAAAGATTTAAAATTGGAAATTTTGGACCATCCCATATTTACAGAGCCGGTGAATCTGATCGAAAATCACTGGTATCACATATGTCAATCGTGGTCATCTCACCAGGGAGCCTGGAATTTGTACCTTAATGGAAAGCTGAAGTCTAGTGGGTTTGTTCCAAAGGTAAATATAGTCCAAGTATATTAGCATTTTTAGGAGAAATAGTTTAAAAACTGTTTATATTTTGGATGTAGATTCTTAATAGAGACGGGAATAAAGATTCGAAGAGTTCCCACCTGAACGGTGGATGAAACATGCCTTACTTTGCAAAAGACTACCACTCGACGGTGTCTTCATGCTGGTTTCTCTAATTCTTCTTACTAACCGCCACTCAGATGAAATTAGAGCATAGGAAACAAAGTATTTGTCATTAAATTCTACACAAAAAAAGTTTTATTGATTTTTCAGCTAATAACGTTCAAAGTTAACAGTAAATTTGGAGCGTGTAGACAAAAAACAGCCAAACGCTGTTTTCCACAGCGAATATATCCATAACAGCTGGTTTTACAGAAAAAATCGATAACAATTAAATAACAGAGTGGAATCTCCTCCATAAGGAGCGTCTGTAGCAAAATTTTTTACAATAATTTTTTATTAGTTTTTTTCCGATTTTTTGCAAACACGTATTTTGTTATTTGAGTTTGTTTCCTCATCACTCATAAGGTAGAGTTCTTGGAGGTAATTGTTTTGATTGGTTCTCCACTGATGAGTGTTTTAAAGTATTTTCCTAAATAGTATATTAGCGTGACCAGATTAAGGTGCAGAAAGTATGCAGAAAGTAGATAATTTCATAATAAATAAAAAAGTGTGAATGACTGAGTTTAAATAAATAAATGATTGGAGTATTTTCAATATATTTTTTTGCTTTACAATGCTAGGAATCCTATCATGTAATTCAATACTTCGTCAGTATTAGCTAGAAGAGTAGTTGTTTTGATTGGATCTCCAATAATGAGTGTTTTAAAGTATTTACCTAACTAGTATATTAGCGTGCCCAGATTAGGGCAACAATATACAGAAAGTAGGTAATTTCATAATAAACAAAAAAGTGTGTAAGTTGTGATTTATTTATATTTAATATCTAAATAATATCTATACAGGTCTCAGAAGATAATATTTGTTTTTCACTAGCTATTCACTACTAGTTGTTGTCAAAACCTTGTTGAAGATTATTTGCGTTTACTTTTCAATTCAGTTTGCTTTCACAATTATTATATTTTATTATACTAAAGAGAATAATATAGATATTCTATAAATAGAGGACCAATAGTGTGAAGATACACGATAGTGTCTGTTGAAACAACTACAACGTCAGGATCTTTAGCTATCTTTTCGAGAGTGTCCTAATCCCTCTCTGACGGCAGACGCAGACAGTCCAGCTTCACAAAGACCCTGAGAAAGGAAAGCTAAACGATCCTGCCTCCATTATACAAAAGTATGAACAGGTAGTCAGTCAGTGCAGCATATGCGCAAAAAATGCTCCACGAAATGAATGAAATTAAAAAGGAATTAAATTTACGAATGCAGTAACTAAGACAAATAATAAGAGAAAAACAGATAGGTTCAAATGACGTGGACATAAAAAAATACTATATAATATTTATTAGAATGTCAAAATAATAATTTTTTGATATTGACAGACTATCATGGCAAACTTAAAAATGCCTTAACTATCCCCAAAATATCAACTTTCCATTCAAACTTGGGCATTATTAGATCATTTTCACCATAAAAATGAATTGGGCCGTTCTTGTACAGGAACTTAGAACTTAGGAGAATTTTAGTATAATCTTCAGTACACTTAGCTTATTTGCTTTTTAGCTTTCCATTACTTTTTTACGGGGTTTTAATGTCATTTATTCATCTAATATTCCCGGGCTATATTACGTACACAATTTAATGAATATTCAATACCTACACCAAAATTTCTTGATGGCTTTGATATATTAATTATTATTGTATTAAATATGCAACGTTTGCTCTGAAAAAAATATATATTCACCTACCTTTTTGCTTTATATGTATATTTATTACCTGTAACAAAAAAAACTTGTTAGTTTTCTGTAATGTTAATTGGAAAATATGAACTTAAAATTGATATTCGTAGTGGTGCAATAGAAATGAACAAAACATTTTTTAAGTAATAATCGAAGACTGTTTAAATAATTATCGATTGCTAAAGATGGCAATAAAAAAGAAAAAACATTTCTGTACTTCTAAATACAAGTAGAGAGTCGAAGAAAACTGGAAAGTTTTTAAAAACTGCAACTTTATCTTTGTAAAATTATAAGAAATTGAAAATTTGTTAAGAAAAACGATAAACACGTTAGTACAGTGCAATTACTCATTATAAATGAAAAATGACGGAACCCAGCTATAGTGAATGGATTTGAATTTTTTTTTGGTGGATTTCTAATGCCATATACTAAAAAGTTTACCCATTGAAAATTACCGCAATCTGGGAAATCCGTAATTAAAAAATAAATAAATAAAATTTTTAGAAATCTCAACGAAAAATACAATTAGGTACCGGAATTTTTTAATATTTCTTTTTATGAAAATAATCATTGTTATAGTTTTCAAGTTTGTTTATAAAGAATTTTGAAAAAAATGAAACTTTTTAAAATTAATTTGAAGGTGGCAGAAGCTCCAGAAAGCGAAATAAATGAATAGTACAGAAGTGAAGCTTTTAAATCCTAGCCCGAAAACGACGTAATGAATTCCCAAATTTTTTTCTTCAACATGCTTCATAAAGTATGTACTTAAGAATATATATTGTCATTTTTCCTGCCTCCCTTAAGAAGGGGTGGAAACCACCCCTTCTCAAGGGTTGTTTCAAAAAATTCACATAATGTGATAGAAAATCAAATTATAAGAAAGAAAGATCTTTTTCACTTTTTTCTAAAATGCATATTTTTCGAGATATTGCGAACTAAAAATTACAATTTTCACCCTCTAAAATCAGTATTCCTAGATGTTTTTTTTTTAAATTACTCGAAAAATGTGGACTTTAAAAAAATGCAAGGGTGCAAAATTAAAGCTTTTACGAAAACAAGTCGAATGGTTTTTTCTTTTTTTCTCTGATGTTTAGTTTTGGAAATGTGGCATTTTCAAAATGGCGCCGAAACGTTCAGGAAAAAATATACGACGTTAAAATCTAAAATTACTCAAAATCTACAACTATGAGAAAAATTGTTATTCTTATAAAAATTAAAGGTATTAAAATTTTCTTTTGACTGAGATGTATTACGACCTTTTATACTGAAAACTAAAAAAGTTACAAACAAAAAAGCAGCGCATTTAAAAATTTAGGCGCCATTTTATTTAATCTTATTGCTCTAATTTCTTATTAATTCATTTTTTTTAATCCTTCTATATGTTGTTAATGCATATTATTACTAAGATTCTCTTTCTCTTCTTCTCTTCTTTTTTTAGAATTTTTAAAATAATTAGTTTCCATTCTGTACCCATTTTCAATTATTAAAATTTTCATAATTTTTTGAGAAAAATTGTGTTTTTGGAAATTGCTCAGAAAATATTTTTTTTATAAAAAATGGTAAAAGTACAAAAATGAAGCTTATAAAAAAACGAATAGTTTGTTTTTTTTTTTACTTACCTACGACAAATTGTTCCAAAGATATAAAGGTTTAAAGATGGCGCTTGAGCGGATACGCAAAAAAATTATGTGTTTAAAATTGAAATAATCTTAAAAACTATAAGATTGATAAAATCATGAGATAAGAATGAAATGAAGCTTATAAAAATACTAAGAGTTTAGGTTTTAATTTTTTTCCCTACGACAAACTGTTCCAGAGATATGACAGTTTGAAATAATGTTGAAACTTTTCAGTTTGTACGCGCATTTTAAATTGCTATATTAGGTAGAGAAACGAGCAACAGTCATCTATTTTTCGAAGAATACGCAGAAAAAACGGGTTGCATTGCACTTTATCATGTTTAGAGTGCAGATTAAAAATGTTTTTTAATTAGTTTACTCACGGTTTACTTAATTGTATTAATTTGATTAATTTATAACAATCTGTATTTTTAATAAAATTAGACATATTGCTATACTTTTTTGTGACCATTTTTAATACACCATTTTTTTTTATAAATTTAAATTTTAAATTTTTTTATAAATAACCTGATTTTTATAAATTTAATTTTTTATAATTTTAATCACATTCAGGGACCTGAAAATCATAAGTATATGGATTTTCATGAATTTACTTGTAACATTAGAAGAATTATTAATTTTTCATTATTTAAGGGTGATTTCAACCTTAATATTTTCGCCTCATAAGTTTGGACCTCACAGTCATATTCAGCGACCTCAAAAACATAGGTCTATGGATTTTCGTTAATTTATCGTAAAATTAGAAGAGGAATTAATTTTTCAGTTTTTAGGGTTGATTTCCACCCTTAAAATTAAAAAGCTGGTAATGCGATAATATAGATTTTAAAAATTACAGATTAAGGTTTCATTTTTTTTACAAATTCTTTATAAACAACGTCGAAAGCTATAACAATCATTATTTTCTTAAAAGATATATTTAAAAATTTCGATAATTGTATTTTTTGTTGAGATTTCCAAAAATTTTATTTTTTTTTTTTAATTTACGGATTTTAGATGCGGTAATTTTCAATGGGTAAACTTTTTTGTTTATGGCATTAGAAATCCAACAAAAAAAATCAGTCAAATCGCTGGGTTCCGAGGTATAAACCTAATTGTATTGGACTACGTGTAATTCTAAGTAAGTTTAACCAAAACAAAATCTAAAATGGGTGAATGAATGAATTTATTTTGAAAATTAAAAACAATATGTATATATTTAAGTTACAAGATTATAAGTTTAGTAAAATTACATTATTTAAGACCAAAAGCGAGGAAAGTCATCTAAACCATGAAAGGCTTGTGAATGACTGTTCCCTCTAAGGCAATTAGGACAATGGGAGAAGAGCTGCCAAACTACTTCTGAAAAAGTAGTTAACTACTAACTACAGAGTACTTATTAAAACTGCATTGTAGTTGTAGAGTACTCGAGTACTTTCATTTTGAAAGAGTAGTTTAACTACGTGTCTTCAATTACATTTACAACTACTTTTGTAGGTACACTTTAGATTTACATAGCATGAAATTTTTTTCATGATGAAAGAAATTAGGTCACTAAACTGTGTACTTAAGACACTGAAACCTTTCTTTGTCACATATGTCATAACGGGAAAGTCTAATTAACTTATATAATTTGTAAAATGATTGTGCCAATATGCGACAAAAAGTCACAAAATGCTTTTCTACGTCTGTGTGCAAGCAAAGTATACCAATGGTACCTACGTAACGCCCGACAACCTACCCTACAGTTTACTTACATGTTGTTCCATTGTTGCCATTTGCAACCTTTTTAATTTCTTTAACAAATATTTAATATTATTAAAGTTTATTATTGGGGATATATCTGAAACTGTTTTTGTCACTGAGCAACTGGGCTGGATATTTATTAAGCACGTTTATGAGAGAAACATAAAAACAGATTCTATGAAAACACATAAACAGTAGTTGCAACTACTTTAGTAGTTAAAATTACATTAGTAGTTTTAACTACTTTTAAAAAGTAGTTTGAGTAGTGAATACTCAATACAATACCAATGTATTCACAACTACCTATAAGTACTCGTAGTTAGTAGTTAAAATGTAGTTTAACTACAATTGTACTTAACTACTAGGCAGCTCTGAATGGGAGGTGGTTTCGCTGCTGCTAAACTGTGGATATATGTATACATATGGAAATACACGATTTTTTTTATATAAAATGCTGTCGAATATATGATAGTGAGTTTTTATAAATTGTTTTGTTTTTATTTCAAAATGCATGATGTTTTTTATAGATTTTATATTAGGAGGAAGAACATATAACTTTCCTAATAACTGAAAACTAGTGAGGTACCTGTCTGTTAGTTTAAAAACTGTTTTACACACAAAATTAGTAAGAAAAGTTTCAATAAATGTTACCAAAATACTAAGGGAGCTACGGCCCTCTGCGAATGACACATAATAGTGGTTTTATTGATTATCTTGGAATACTTTGTGCACACACATATATGAGCATGAGCGTCTAGCTATGTGTATGTGCATGTGTGTTTACTAATGTATAAAGTAAGTCTACTTCGAAAACTCATAACGACCATTACGAAAAGGATGTTGTGGAGACAAGCTCACGGAATATTTCTGTTTAAACCAATTTTGTTCGAAAGTGGTTTGACTTACAACTAATTATTAAGAAATCCGTTTTTATGTAATATTAAGGAAATCATAGTTAAATCTTAAACTACTAAAAATGCAGAGGAAATATTTATGAACAAAAAATACCCATCACATGGGTATTTGGGGACAATCTGTATATTATATATTTTGTGTAATAAATTAAATAATAAATTAAATATTATGTTAATATTTGCTTTGTGGCTTATGTAGCTTCCGACTTTGTATTTTTTCTTAAGACTCTCCTTTACCAACACAACTTTCTACCATAAAATTAGATGCATATGTGTGTAATGAGAATTAACACATTAATTATTGTAATCATTAACAATTATGCATATTTCTTTGAAAGAATAACAAGAACATTATATTGTACAAACAAAAGATACACCATGGATCAAAAAATATGCATCGTGTCCACAGGTGAACCTAATTATACTCGTAAACGTGTTTATTTCTCATTAAAAAAAAAATCAATATAAAGAGTTTCGTGGGAAAACTTGATATTTTACTAAGAGTAAATTACCAGTAGTTTTTTGTAAAATTGAATAGGTTACAAGAAAAAATTGTTGCAATTTTCAACGAACATTCAGATATTTAAAGTTATATCTCAAATTTACTAGAGTGCATAATTTATTTAACGATACATATAAGCATAAAATCTTAATAGTACCGACAACAGGTCATATAAAAATTACTGTATAGGTTGTCCTTCCCTCATATCATTTTTCTAAATTCCCCGTATACTAAATCAATGGCATGCTCATTTATGTCGGGTATTGTTTGTGTTACTTTTTCTTGTAAAAGGTCTACGTTATTATGGAAATTATATACTTACACTTGCTTTAGATATCCCCTTAAATAAAGATCATGTAGGGTAATATCAGGGGACCGTAGATGCCACTCCATTGGAACGAACCGTCCAATTCATTTATTATAAAAAAGCCTATCTAACCAGTTTCTAACTTAAATTTCACGGGAAAACAGTCATGCCAAAAATAAAATGTAAACTTATTTCACCTAATGTAAGAAGTTTTCCAAGATCTCTATGAATGTATTTAGGTTTACAGTTACGTTTAAAAAATACTGACCAATAATTTTCTTATAACAAATTCCAAACTAAACATTATTTTTTTTAGATCATTGACTATTTGGTATAATTCGGGACTTCATTCTGCAATTTTGATAGCTAACGACTCCGTGAATCGATGGAAAACAGACATTTTATAGTAGTATAGGTTTGTAAGGATGAAGTTATACATATGATAAAATATTCTCCAAGTGATTTGTACTGATAGGTAAAACCTGCGACCTTTGTCTTAACGATTTCTTTGGATTATTTCTTACTGAATCTTATCGCCTTTGCTTTTTGATATCTTTCTTCTATGCTATCAAACTTCCTTATCAACTCTCGAATACAGCTCACTGAAACGTATATCCTTGGGTATTTTCTTTTGAAAATTTCAGTTGAATAGCTGATATTTCACCTGCACTGTAACGTTTCACTTAATAAATTCGTTGCCCTATAGTTAACATTATTCACGTTTTATGATTCGACGTATTATTAATAATTTACCAATTTCAATCATTGTCAGCTGAGTATGTTGATCTATTGGTTAACTTCAATATCATATCTACACCTGCCAATTCATCATATTTTGTGTAATTTAAATTTATTACTACTGAAAATAAAAGCAACCATATCACGTTTTAGATACAAATTTTCAAATTTTATAACGTTATTAGAAGTTCTTCAAAAAATATTTTTAATCTTATAGTACCGGAGATAGTTCGAATAAATGCCGGAGTTTTGAAACTTTGGGAATTTGTAGACGCCCTGAATGAAATAAGAAAAAATGCAAAATGTAATCTCAGCCGCCGCCATATGGCGCACAAAAATAGTTTATTTTAAATATCTCGCTTCGGGTGCCTCATGCAGCAAAAAATGTAGCATACAGCAAAAAATGTTGTTATGAAAATAAAAGAACATTAAATTTTCTATAAAATATGCCATATACATTAGAGTGGGCCGAAAAAACACTTTTTTTTTTCTTATATCGCTATACCTCAAAAAAGTTGCCTATCGCCTAGCTAAGCAAAATGAAAAAAAAAATCTCATATAAAAAAATATCTTCCGTTCGCGCATGGCGCTCAAAGTTTTAAAAAATGTCGAAATTTCGCTTTTTTTAATTAATTTTTTATAATTGTTAAACTTAATACTAACTAAGCGCTATAGGTCCTAATGTGAAGTTTGGGGTATAGGAAATACGAAAAAAAATTAAAACCCTTCAATTGAAAATATTTAGTGTTTGCGCAAAATGCTCAAAAAACTGGATTTTCTCTAAAAATGGCTATATTTCGTAGCTTATCAATTTTATGTTAAGTCTAAATGATAAACATATTTTTATTTTCAACTTATTTATTTAATAATCATTAATCAATTACTTTAAAGTTTGATTTTTGGGAAAATTCGGGCATAATACTTCGCGACAAGAGGGTAGTTCGTATTAATCCGTCTCTTGCGTCGGCGCCACACACTTTTTGAAATACTTCAGTCACAAGTTTGACACAGCGTTCAACCGCCTGGGTATGACAAGGGAAACGATAGCTGGTGCATTGTCGCAGTTTTGTCCGTTACAAAATTTGCAAATTACAGAACATTTTAATCCTGCCTTTCTACAACCACATGCTGCACTGCATCCTGCAAATTTAAGTAACTTTTCAGAAGCAGGATCTTTCAGCATTGTTACTGGTGCCCAGCTTTGCTCTGTTTCGTCTACCCCAAAAACCTATAAAACGATATGCCACATCGGTAGTGGGGCTGAGGGTGCTGGAAGAGAGGTGATAGTAGTGGTGGATAAAGTAAAAACAATTTTGAGGCCTTTGGTTCTTGTACACACACTAAATGACAATTTTATTTTTTTCGCCCCCTTGAATAATGGGGTGGGAGTTGGTAATTGAGGTGGTTAATGCCAAAAAAATTTTGAGAGCTTAGCTTCTCTTATATATACTAAATACCAGTTTTATGGACTCTTACTTGCTTGATTTGCCTATTTACCTCCCTTTACCCCGAACCCTTCAACGGAATAATCTAGTTCCAGATCTCGTTAAAATACATGGTACGTGTACCAAATTTCAAGTCAATATCTTAAACGGTTCCAGAGTAATCGTGTGCACAAAAAAAGTTACAGACAGACCGACAGACAGACAAATTTTTTTTCTCTCAAATTTAAAATCTCGACGTTTCATGACATTCTAAGCCTATTTGGACAATCAAAATTTTCAAAAATATTTTTGTCCATACTATATTTCCACTGGATGTGGAAGTAAAATGTGTAACGATATTCTTTCTCTTATTACCACTTGTATTATATTGTAGAACGTATGGTCATTGTGCGAATTATGCGTGGATTATCTGCTTTAAAAATATTTATGATAAAAAAGCAATCTAAGTTTCGTTGTAAAATGGAGTGAATTCTATGTGGCGTAGTAATAGAGGAAAACGATAAACTTGTGCACAAGCCATAGAAACGGGGTTTAGAGGCTATAATGAGGGCTGCGGAAATTAAAAAAGACTTAATTTAGGAATTTTTTTTCTTTTTTGTTACCTAATTTAGGCGAAAATAACACGTTTATTCAATTCACAGGTCTACAAAAAAAAATCTGCTCCAAGAACTAAACCTATCATGCCTTAAGTATTTTTGTGTGCTGAATCGGAATTTTCAATTAAAAAAATTTTCTATCGCGTAGATTTCGAGTAAATTCCGGTTATTATTGTCAAAAAACCGTATTTTGGCGATAAACACCGGGATTTATTCGAAATCTACGCGGTAAATATTTTTTTAAATTGAAAATGCGGATTCAGCATACAAAAATATATAAGGAATGATAGATTTAGTCATTGGAACAGAATTTCTTTTTTTGTAGACCTGTGTACAAAGTGCACCTGTGCATAGATCTAAAAGAAAAAAAGTTCTGTTCCAAGGACTAAACCTATCATTCCTTATGTATTTTTGTGTGCTGAATCCGAACTTTCAATTTAATTTTTTTTTTACCGCGTAGATTTCGAGTAAATCCCGGTTTTTATCGTCAAAATACGATTTTTTGACGTTTGCTCGAAATCTAAGTGGAAAATTGGGATTCAGCACACAAAAATACTTAAGGTATGATAGGTTTAGTCCTTGGAGCAGAATTTTTTTTTTTTTGTAGACCTGTTATTGTGTGGATCTAGGGTAAAAATGTAATGTATGGGAGTTTGGGAGTCCCTCTGACTCAGGAAATGTCGGATACAAATATTAAGATTGCCACATGCTTTAAGGAACTGTCTTTTTTTATTTAGCTCACATAATAACGCAAAAAAAGGAAAATTCGATAGTTTACTTTCTATCAAAACACTCCAAAATTATTACTTTTCCTAAACTTCTGTTTATGGGATTTTATTAGCTCCCTAGTTGCGCAACATTTTTCCCATTTTACTACAATATTATTTTTCACCGTTTCCGAGATCCCAATCCAATGCATACTCAATTCCTTTTTGCCTTCAACCTTAGTCCTTAATGTACCACTGGAAAAAATAAATTATCCTTCCAGATCCTAAAACGTGATAAAACAGTCCTAAACATAAAAGAGTAATAATGAAAAGTTCCGTTACACACAATACATAATCAATATTATTCTTAAGTACGGCGCGCGTACGCTTCGACAATTCCTCCATACTAAAAAATTCGTAACTAGCAAACTATTGCTAATAATGAAAATGTTTTTTTTTCTAAAACCTTTTTTAGTCTATTGACTTCATTTTCTTCACAGCATGTTACACAAAATTTTCAAAAACAAAAAAGTTCCTCGCTTAAAAATTTGATGGCGTATTCCCTAAACTTTCAGAGTCATCTACGTTTTTGGTATGTTCACATTTTTTTTTATTAGCAATCCTATGAATAGAGAGAAGCGCTTAAGTGTGTGTTTTATAACAAAAAAAATTTCACATCGATAGCTCAATTCATTTTTGAGATATGGCAATGGATGTACAAAAAAACATGATTTAAATAAAAATTAAATTTTACACTTTCTTTTAAATAAAAATATCTGTGACCAAAAAATGTCGTATTTTGTGTTTTTATGTGTAAAATGATGTTGTTGGTAATACCCACTATGTCTGATCTTGTTCCAAGCTCATAAAAAATAACGACACAATTTTACCCTTTTCGCTCCTCTAGTTAGAACAATAGCAATTACCTAAAACAGTTTTAAAGATTGGTTATTTAGCTCACATAATAACGCAAAAAAAGGAAAATTCGATAGTTTACTTTCTATCAAAACACTCCAAAATTATTACTTTTCCTAAACTTCTGTTTATGGGATTTTATTAGCTCCCTAGTTGCGCAACATTTTTCCCATTTTACTACAATATTATTTTTCACCGTTTCCGAGATCCCAATCCAATGCATACTCAATTCCTTTTTGCCTTCAACCTTAGTCCTTAATGTACCACTGGAAAAAATAAATTATCCTTCCAGATCCTAAAACGTGATAAAACAGTCCTAAACATAAAAGAGTAATAATGAAAAGTTCCGTTACACACAATACATAATCAATATTATTCTTAAGTACGGCGCGCGTACGCTTCGACAATTCCTCCATACTAAAAAATTCGTAACTAGCAAACTATTGCTAATAATGAAAATGTTTTTTTTTCTAAAACCTTTTTTAGTCTATTGACTTCATTTTCTTCACAGCATGTTACACAAAATTTTCAAAAACAAAAAAGTTCCTCGCTTAAAAATTTGATGGCGTATTCCCTAAACTTTCAGAGTCATCTACGTTTTTGGTATGTTCACATTTTTTTTTATTAGCAATCCTATGAATAGAGAGAAGCGCTTAAGTGTGTGTTTTATAACAAAAAAAATTTCACATCGATAGCTCAATTCATTTTTGAGATATGGCAATGGATGTACAAAAAAACATGATTTAAATAAAAATTAAATTTTACACTTTCTTTTAAATAAAAATATCTGTGACCAAAAAATGTCGTATTTTGTGTTTTTATGTGTAAAATGATGTTGTTGGTAATACCCACTATGTCTGATCTTGTTCCAAGCTCATAAAAAATAACGACACAATTTTACCCTTTTCGCTCCTCTAGTTAGAACAATAGCAATTACCTAAAACAGTTTTAAAGATTATACTATGTTTGGTTTTTTAAATATTTATAATAAATCGAAAATAAACCTCTCACTTTACAAAATTCTATCCTTAATGCATTGTTTTAAAGCATGAAAAATACCCGCAAACTCGTACGTAATAAAATTAAAAAAAGTTTTCTATTCAAGACAACATTTTTTTAAAATAATCTTTATATTAATATTCCATTACATATGAATACTAATACTGTTTATTTTTAGTTGCAAGGAATTCCAATCAAAGGAGACGGCGACATTGTTGTTGGTCAAGAATACACAGACTTCGACAAGGGCCTAGACGACGGCATTGAAGGAGCTGTATTCGGATTTAACTTTGTACTGTCCTCGACATCAACCTCTTTAAAACATCCCATAAATCCAATCAAACTTGCCAACTACCCTTTGAGAAGACAATTTGATGGAAAGAGGTTTGAACCTCAATTACACGCCACAAATCTGTTGAATATTTATCAGCCTTTGTCGCCACAACAACTTAACTTCAAACCCTCAACGAAACATTTAATCGCTCTTAATAATAACCACGATTTTCTGAATAGTAATGAACAGTTTCCCGAAACAACTACTGAAGTAGACGTTCCTAGTGTTTTAAGTTATTTTAAAGTACAACCGAATAGGCATCCGAGAGGACTAATGGAAATAGGAAGAAATATTATTGGTATGTTCAATTTCTTTGAACCAGAAGTAAGAAACATTCGATTACCTGTGTATCGCAAGCCGGTATACAACCATCAATTAAGTGAACGAAGGATCTTATCAAATTACATAGACGAACATTCGAAGCCTTTAGGGTTACAGTTGGTAGAATTAAGCTTCGATTGTGGACTGAAAAAAGGTGCACCTCTTAGTGGAAAAGGAGTGCTAATAAATTGGACTAAATCACCAGTGAGAGTGTTCGGTGGTGCCATTTTGAAGAGTATATCGCCATTTTGTAGAGAAACAGACATATTATAGTTTTAGAGTTAGTTTAATACTTTATGCCTATTTATGTTTTCCATCTGTTATTTAAAACAAAAATAGATTAATGTATCAGGGACTATTCGGGAGAAAGCACATATATTAAGGTTTCATGAAATTTTTTAAAAAATTAGAAAATTTCAACAGAAATGTGGTTTTTATCATATTTAATTTCAAAAGTTGTAGTTGTAATTGTACAAATCTAAAGTTTAAAAAATGCTACTTGTGCTAGTAATGATGTATGAGTAAAATGTCTTCAAAAACTATCAATTAAAAAATGACTTCCATCTGATCGAATTTGTATGCAAAATGTCGTTATCTCTGAATAAATGATAGACCTTTGATTGTTGCAGATAGTGCTTGTAAGTAGTTAAGTGGCATATTTCTAAGATTCATACAGAAAAATAGTCTAAAGCAATATAGTTCAGATACGGTGTAACAGACATGGGCTCTCTGTCGATCTTAGCAAAACAGAGCTAATGCTGTTCACGAAAAGGAGAAAGATAGGCGGCTTTCAGCCTCCTTCTCTTATGGTACACGTTTGTATCATTCCCTTATTAGTCCCTTGAGATAAAGTTCTTACCCCAAAAGTTCTGCGACCGGACCGCAAGACATTAACCCCCCCGTTTTCGAGGAACACGATGGTGACAATATTTTCGGACCTACCGTCTAAATCGAAAAAACCACCCTTTTTCCGATTTTTCGACGCTAGGCTTGCAAGGGCTTGTCAGATCAGGTTTTTCTTGGCCAATTTGAATAAAATATTGACCACAGGTGACCTAACTCACCTCCAGGGGTTGAAACTACCCCCACCCCCAATACCAAAATGCCACGAAAATAACGAAAATCAGCTGAAAACGGGTATACCCCCGTTTTTGGTGATAATGTTTCACGACCTTCACCCACTACCCCCAAACCTGAAAACTACTCCCCTTTTCCGATTTTCCGGTGCTAGGCTTGCGAGGGCTTGTCGTATCGGATTTTTTTTATCAATTCGAATAAAATAGGTAAATATTTACCACAGGTGACCTAACCCACCCCCAGGGGTTGAAACTACCCCCATTCCCAATAACGAAGTGCCACGGAAACAACGAAAATCAGCTGAAAAGCGGTATACCCCCGTTTTCGAGGGCGAGGAATACGATGGTGATAATGTTTCCCGACCTACCTTTCACCCACTACCCCTTAACCTGAGAACCAACTCCTTTTCCGATTTCCCGGTGCTACGCTTGCGAGATCTTGTCGGGTCGATATTTTTTTGGTCAATTTGAATAAAATAGGTAAATATTGACCATCCCGGGGGTTGAAACTACCCCCACCCAACAACGAAATGCCACGAAAACAATGGAAATCAGCTGTAAAGCGGTATACTCCCGTTTTCGAGAACGACGAATACGATAGTGACAGTATTTCCCGACATATCCTTCACTCACTACCCCTAAACCTGAATCAGATTTTCCGGTGCTAGGCTTGCAAGGGCTTGTTGGATCGCTTTTTTTTTATCAATTCAAATAAAATAAGTAAAGATTGACCACAGGTGACCTAATCCATCCCTGGGGGTTGAAACTACCCCCACCCCAATAACGAAATACCACGACAACAACGATAATATGCTTTTATATTTTATTAAAAATCGCTGCCCACATCCAGATTTCCTATCCAAGTTTCTCACAACGAAAAAAATTTTGGTACTATATTTGCACTCCACTATGTGGAAATAATTGTTTAGGGAACTTTAGTACCTAATCTAAGATTTTACATCGTCGATCCCAACAACCCATAAAACGATATGTAATATCGGTAGTGGGGATTGGGGAGTAAAAAAAATTGTTGAGGCCTTTGGTTCTTGTACACACACTAAATCACAATTTTATTTTCTTCGCCCCCTGTAACAATGGGGTGGAGACGTTAGCTTCTCTTATTTCTACTCAATATCTTAAACGGTTCCAGAGTTATCGTGTGCACAAAAAAAAATGGGGGTAGTGGGTGAAGGATATGTCGGAAAATATTGTCACCATCCTGTTCTTCGCCCTCGAAAACGGGAGCATACCACTTTCAAGCTGATTTTCGTTGTTTTCGTGGCAATTAGTTATTGGGGTGGGTGTTTCAACCCCTGGGGTGGGTTAGGTCACCTGTTGTCAATATTTATCTATTTTATTCAAATTGACAAAAAAATCCGATCCGACAAGCCCTCGCAAGCCTAGCATCGGAAAATCGAAAAGGGAGTAGTTTTCAGGTTTAGGGGTAGTGAGAGAGGAGTAGGTCGGGAAATATTATCACCGTTGTATTACTCGCCCTCGAAAACGGGGGTATACCGCTTTTCAGTTAATTTTCGTTGTTTCCGTGGCACTTCGTTATTGGGGGTGGGGTTAATTTCAACCCCTGGGGGGTTGGTTAGGTCACCTGTGGTCAATATTTGCCTACTTTATTCGAATTTACCAAAAAAAAACCCGATCGGACAAGCCCTCGCAAGTCTAGTACCGGAAAATCGAAAAAGAGATGGTTTTTTCGATTTGGACGGTGAGTCGGAAAATATTGTCACCATCCTGTTCCCCGTCCTCGAAAACGGGGGTTAATGTCTTGCGGTTCGGTCGCAGAACTTTTGGGTCTTTTTGGCCTTTTCTGGTTAATCTCAAGGGACTATATAGCGAGGTATCTGTGATAACCCTAGGCTCCAAACACATCTCTATCCCAAGTGGGAAATAAGTTCGAAGACCAGTTTTGGAACGTATACTGTTATGGTAGAAGCCCTTATAATATACGCAACCCTGGTGCATTGGCGCTTCCGGGAGCATCCTACAAATGGGGGTCAAAGGTTAAAATGCTTACGAATAATAATAGTAATCAGGATCATTCCAATAGCTGCAATGGAGGCCATACTTGGACTCATTCCCTTCCATATTGAAGTAGAAGCCAGGAAGGCAGCACTCACTGTTCAATACGAAAATGTGAAATGCGATGGGCTAAGGGCTGAGGCACTCCAAGGCACTAGCTCTACCTATAAGGGACCAAGTCAACACTCAACCAGACGATGACCGTTATCTCCCTGCCCATAGGTTCATATTCCATATACAATTGTGTCGTATACTTAGTCGAGATAACTGGGAACGCGATAACAGGCATGTTCTAAGTCCCGGAGGTCTGAAATGGTACACAGATGGATCGAAGATTCAGAAGGAAACCAGTGCTGGCATACACGGATACAAACCAGGGGCTCGTATATCAGTGCGACTTGGCAAATGCCTAGTAAATTCTAAGCCAAGTAGAGACATGCCATCTTATCGCTTGCAACCGGAAATCTCAGAAGTCGCGTGGAACAACTCGATCAAACTCATATGAGCCGGACACAGTAGTGTGGAGAGCAGTTTAGCGGGAGAAGGAGCAAAAATTCCTTTCCTTGACCCCGAGCAAGCTTTCGGTTTGACAAGAAGTCTAATTCAGCCAAAGCTAATTGGATCATGACACAGTTCTACAATTACTGGATTCATCCCCTCGCACTGTCTAGTCAAGGCTCTATGTAAAAGTATCTTCAACTGACTCCTCTGTAAGGTGGTTGCTTGCGTTAAATAAGGAAAGTATGAGATGAACAATAGGCCTGATAATAGGACACTATTCACTGAACAAGCAGCTACACGCAATGAGGTTAAGGGATGATCCCATTTGTTGAATGTGTGGAGTGGAGGACGAAACCATCACTCATATTCTATGCAACTATGCACCACTAGGAGCGTCAAGATATCTCGAAGGGCAATTTTAACAGCTGGAGGAACTACGGGATAGATTGGTAACATTCATAGAGTAGAGAGCATTGGTATTTTCTAGGAGATCCTACATGTCACGAATATATAATGAACAGACAAGCATGAGTATTGCAGATCTCAGAATTTGTTCGCATTCCTAATAATAATAGTATTAACGATACAAATGAGACCTCAACTATAATTTGATAAATAGTATACTGACTGTTTAAGAAAAAAATTAAGACTCGAAAAAGTGGACTGAGAGATTCTCAATTTAATGAGTCCAAACAGATTTGTGAAGAGTACAATAAATATTCAATGATAAAAATTACTCAATTTTAAATTCTCAATAAGGTGATGATAATATGTAATAATTGATAGCAGATTTACAAAAAAGGAATTGAATGAAAAGACTTTCAGATATTTCAAAAATCATAGACAATAGAATGAATTACTAAAATGGGCGAAAAGCAACACCTAAAATATCCCTACACAACGAGGTGTCGTAAAGGAGTGAAATATGTCCCTCTTACTGTTCAATTTGTATTCTGAAGAGGTTTTCAAAAAGCTCTGGACGATGTCGAAGCTGGCGTAAAAATCAACGGTAAATATATCAATAATATTTGATGCTATTAATATATTATTTTCCCGTTTAGTTTCTCTTGAACTACATGTAGAGTCCAAAGAAATATTAAGTAACAGTAAACTACCTTGTTTAAAAATAATTAAACTTGATAATTTTAAAAATAAAATTAATATATTGCTTTGATTTAGGTCTATAAAATTTTGTTATTTTTGTTAATTACCTTGCAGGTATTTAAGTATTTAATTAAAATATACATTTATTGTTTATCATTTCCTTCAAAACCTGTTATTTATTTACGTAGAAATAAATATTACTTTATTAATTTGATGTTCACCTCTATGCGATTTCTTTTGGTGTGTGTTTTTTTTAATCAATCGTTTCTTATTACTGACGTAAACCAGAATTGCAGAGAAAACTTAAGGAAACAATAACAAGCCAATTATACAGCCCCACAAAAAAAAAAATGTTTTTGATCTGGATGACTGACCATAGTATTCCTATGTATTTTCGACGCTGAATCCGAATCCGAGGTCAAAAAAATTCGTATACCCCCAAATTTTTGCGCTACAGCCAAAAACAGACCCGAAAGTGGAATAAAACCATCCCATACATCAGGATTCAATAAATGGATATAAATTAATGGTGAAAAACATGGGAAGGGAAAATGTTTTATATTCAGCAGTCACTTACTTGAATATTGACTAGAAAACTACCCTTATAATATGCTGAAAACTCCCCCTGTATAAGCATAGAGTATATAAATGCCAATAAATCGCGAGAAATGTTAAAGTTTTTATAATTTGGAATACAGTACATGAATCTCACGTGTGTCTCAAAACCACCCATATAACAGGGTGGAAACCACCCTTATATAAAAATAGACTGCGTGAATACCAATAGATTGTGGGAAATGGAGGAGTTTTGATGTTTTAATTCCAGAATAGAATCTTGGGTGACCCTGTTCCACCTTATTCTTAGTCGGTATAAAAACTACCCCTATAATAATAGGGTGGAGACCATCCTTACTACAGAATAAAGCACAAATGCCAATAAATCACGGGAAATAACTTTTTTATAGTTTAAGTATAGAACATGAATCTGGAGTGACTCCCAGTTCACCTCGCTTACTCGTGACCCAAAATCTCTTCTATAAAGGGTGGTAGCCGGCCTTATATAAGAATAAATTGCATGAATACCAATAAACTTTTTTTTTGTGGGGCTGTGTAATTTATTTATCGGTTTCACGAAATTTGAGGAAAAAGTACCTGTTGAAAATAGTATGTGCTTTTACCAATTTTTCAAAAGCTGTAACTTTCACATTTTTTGTTAATTTTTTAATGCCAGGATCTAATAGCTGAAGATCTCCTCCGTCGAGGTCTATATTTGTTGTTATTATTTTTTATTTTTTAAGTGGGACTATCAATATGGCCATGCCCCGCTACGAAGATAGTTAAAAATCATAAGTTGATTCAAATTTGGACTCCATATTGGAGCCGCCATGTTTATTTTTTCTATTTTTTGCATTTTTTGACAATCGTGCAGGTACTTACTACCGTCATGGCAAATTTCAAGTTCTTAGCTCGTCAGGTCGTACCCAAACAACTCACAGATGTAAGACCATACATAGTTACACTCTACTTTTATATAAAACAGTGTAACAAAGTTTTTTCCTATATTTATCTGTTCGGTGAATTGTCCTGGTACTTCTCGATGAGCTAGGAAATTTGGTATGGAGGTAATGCGTACCTTTCGAACTCCCATAATATTCCAAAACTTACAAAATTCAAAATGGCGGCTCCAATTCTAACAATACATAGATATGTAATATATGTAGAAAGCAATACTCATATTAAAATGAATACGCTGCCAAAATGGTAAGAACTGTGAAAAAAACTACAGGAACAGAGTTGAAGAGAATTAAACTTCACATAAAAAAACTAGTGGAAGCATTATACTCTTCGTTGATTTACTAAGCTTTTTATATAATTGTTATACATTCTATAGGATACTCTTCGCAGTTTTTTTTTTGTAAATAATGTTAGTTTTTGGACATTCTAAATTTTGCGATATCAACTTTGTTGTGAAAAAAAATATATATATGAAAAAAAAAATGAAAAGAAAATACTCTGTCAGGGATTCGAATACAAGACCATTGGATTGCCAAATTTGCCAAATTACATATTCTTTATTTTCTTTTATGTATTTTCACATGGCATTTATGCCAGACAAAGCTTTAGCCATTGCACCACCAGACATCACTATGAAAATATTATGAAATATATATATTAGTAAAATGTATAAACAAAAAAAATTATAGAGAATAAAATTTCGCAAGATTTCTATTTAAGTACAAATGACAAAAATTAAGAAAATATATTTTTTTAAATTTAAATGATTAATAACTTTTTTATTTACTGATTGATTTTTTTTCAAAAACAGGGCTCTTCCTCTAGCTAACGCTAACTTATTTTCCAAATTTCAATACAATCGGACTTTTTTTTCCTAAGTTATCGTGCTTACAAGAAACGTGATGGACGGACAGACAGACGGACATTTTGAAAATTGTCCAGAATTCGTTCAATAACACAATGATATGAAATTGCCGATCAAATTCAATATATTCTTCGTTTTTGTGAAGAGTATAATAAGTGGCGACATCACACAGTTTCAAAATATTTTTTGACACAATATTGTTTTTTGGAGTCTCTTTAAAAAATATTTGCACACTTTTTAATCGGTAAACTTTTTAAACTGGTCATTTTTAGAGTACGTTGCAAATTCCTTAAGTTCAAAGTATTTCCGTAATAATGCACTTTATTCGTGTAAATGCATTGGGCTATATTCTGCAAAATGTTTTCCATGCCGTTAAGAAGAGCGCCCAGAAAGTCGGAAGTGTCTGCAGTAAGATAATGGGCACTTTATTAAAAGTAAGTATTTTTATTAAAAGTAAATGTTCTGTTTCAATAACATTTTATTAATTCGTGTAATGACATGTAATATTATATTATATAACAAGAGTTGTAAGAAGCATATTACGCATTAGTGGAAGAAATTACATGAATTTTTTTAACGATCGCATTTTCGTTAATACATGAGTGGGCAGGCCGTACGATATCGATATCGAAATAGCAAGATTAGTATTTTAAACGCGTTATGAACTACGCACACAAAATAGAACATCTGATCCGACAGAAGCGCAAAACAATGGTATTTCTTGATGTTTGGCGAAATTGACTCGAAGTCAAACACGAAAATTGTTATTCAATATTTCAAAAAGGCTCTGTCAAATAACATTTCTCTTTAAAGTTATGGTGTTGATAGAATCCGTGTAATCGCTTCAGTTCACACATGACTATGCGAAATAACAAAGTTACATATTTACTAGGTTATACATTATCTACTACTTGCCAATTAACAGAAACTGAGTGCCCACCCCGCAAACGTTTTCAGGGGCCTCCTCTCTATAGCGAGTGGAAAATGATAATTTTTATCTTCATTACTATTAGGTTCAGGTTTATGAATTTTTTAATTAGTTAATCGTGTGATAATTTAATTAGGGTTCAATAATTATAGAAATAACATTATTTATGAATTTAATTCATTGAATTATGAAATGAAATACATATCTGTGAAAAGCAAAGCTGGCCGCAGAGTTTTGAATGGGGGTCGGCCATCTGTCAATGTGGCCCGCCCCAGCTGGCCGGCCCCCCCGCGGTGCGGGGTCTGCGGGGGTGTTTATTACGCCACTTATTACTTACAGTAATAGCCGTAGAAAAAAATAACTAATGTGATGCATTGTATGACAGCTTAACTGAAATCAATTTAAGCTCTGCATTTTTATTAGCATGGACAACTGACGTCATATTTTATTAACAAAAGTAATTATTTGACTAACCATGTAAAAGGCAAATGTGACGACAGCTGTAAAAACAATGGTCTTACGTCATTTTATTGAACATTGATACATTGACCTATTGTATAAACTGTGCGTCCCAAAATATTATTTAAATTTTTAGTGAGGGGTCATATTCAATACAAAGGGTTGACGTTAATAGTGAGGTGCAATTATCATTAGTCATTTCAAGTTGATGCAAAAGTTTAATTTTTAATGTCATCTTGCAGGTTAGAGTCTGTACTACATTCTTGATCCGAGTGTACGAAGTTTTACTCCCAGAGCGTACTTGAAATAAGAGGGAGATATAATAAGAGTGGTCAACATTTTTAAAAACACAAACAATACTTGTGTGGTATGAAATATAGAGGTAAAATTCATCTGAACTTCATTTACTTTTCAAAAACACAAATTTTAGGGGGCTAAGGGACTAAAAGAAGGGGTAAAATTTTGAAAAAAAATAACAAAATTGCGTGTGGGAGTATCATATGAAAGGGGAAATTCATCTGAACTTCAATGTAACATTTATCTTTCAAAAACAGAAATTTTAGAGGGCCACAGTACCAGGGAGATGGCATGAATTTTTGGCAAATGAAGATAATAAGAACTATTCTTGTTCTTATTCCTATCAACAGGACATAAGCAAGTCGACTTTCCAGATGAGAAATTAGTCTATATCGCAACAGGTGATCAAGTCATTTCTGCAAGCCAGGATCCTATGAGACCATGCAGTCATGAAGAGGCAGACACTCGTGTATTGGTTCAACTTCTTCATGTCCTCCATGATTCTCCCCTTGAAATGGGGATACAGATGTTATTGTAATACTCTTGAGTAATTATTTAATTTTAAACATACTGAAAGTAAATCCTTTGGCAGATATCTGGATTTGCCTCAAAGTAGGGAAAACAACAAAAGTGATCAACTTCAATACTTCAGCAACAAGCTTAGGCGAGACAACATGTAAAGCCATGGCTCTTCTCCACGCATTTACTGGGTCAGGCAGCACTTCTTCTTTTAAATTCAAGGGGAAAAGGTATTGCCTCAAGAGAAAGGATAGAGTCCCATCCCGTATGGATGAACTTGCAACGTCTGCAAGCACCCCATATTGTATATCACCAAAGTTGAGAATGCAGTTTACCTGTAGTTTTTACACAACAGAACCAATTACAGAAAACTACAACATTCGCCACACTCGAATGCAGCTGTTCTATTAAAAGATTAGGGATGTTGACAGAATACCCCCCATGAGTGATACATTTGATCAGCATCTGAAAAGAAGGATGAATCAAGAAAGTGTTTGGATTACAGCTCATGAGCCGATGGTTCCTGCCACAGACCCAAGAAGACATGGTTGGATGGAAAAAGATGGCAAGCTTGTTCCTAAATAGATAACATTACCTCATGCTGAGGAGGTTTTTGATTTAGATATAAAATGCACATGCAATGTGATTCATGTAAATGCATGAAAGCAAAATTGAAATACACTACAATGTGTCACTGCAAATGTGGAAAGTGAAATTGGTTAGATAAATAAAAATTCAGAACTTAAACATTCTCACAATGTTGATTTTAACATTAATCTACAAGTTCCATGTATTCAGTAATTATGTTGCATTATTGTTCCAGTTATTATCATTATTAAATAAGCATCTCTACGTTTTTTTTATCATTTCATCCTTAGCAGCTCAAACCTGTCAAAATCATCATGGGATCTAATTAACTCAAAGTGTAATAAAGGCAAGAAAAGTTCAAGGAACTCTGACTCTAATTTAAATTCAAATGACTTCAATAACTCTTTTGCAAATATAGCATTTGAAATCACAAAAAACGTAGCAAGTCCTATTGATCCCATCTGCTTGGTTACCACAAATCCTATGATAAACAATTCATTTAGTTTTTCAGAGATCTCTTACATTCAAATGAGAGATATCTTTAATAATTTCAAAAATAATCCAAGCAAAGACGTATATGACATGAATATTAACATCATAAAATGCGTACAGGACATTATCATTACACCTTTCACCAAATTGGTTAATCTATGCATAAAAAGCGGAACTTTTCCGAAATGTCTTAAAACATCCAAAGTGATTCCACTATTCAAGAAAGGTGACTTCAATGATATGAACAACTATCGTCCTATATCTATCATACCCACTTTGGGGAAAATAATAGAAAAAGCCCCATTTCAACAACTTGTCACCTTTTTTGAACACAATAATATTTTATCAGACTGTCAATATGGTTTCCGTTCTGGTAAATCTACAGCGATGGCAATTAACAAAATGGTTGAAAGTATAATAGACGTTTTTGAGAACAAACGCTTTGCCGGAAGTATTTTTTGTGACTTGTCAAAAGCCTTCGACTGTGTGCAACATGATATTCTTGCTTCTAAACTTTGTAGATATGGTCTTCAACCTACAGCACTTAATCTTTTAAAATCGTACCTGAGTGACGGGGATCAAATAACTTTACACAACGGAATGGCGTCATCATCAGTAAAAGTAAGATTTGGAGTTCCACAGGGTTCCATATTAGGACCACTATTATTCTTAATTTACGTAAATGATTTGCCTAACTACGTTAAGGACACTTCGTTTGTACTATTTGCTGATGATACGACTATGATAAACATCAATCAAAATTTTAATGATCTACAACATGATATGCAGCGCTCACAGTTGCAGGCTTCTGATTGGTTCAGAGCAAACAAATTAAATATAAATGAATTGAAAACACAAAGTATGATTTTCTCAACTCGGAGATTAGATCATTTTGATAATCCCGATAATATCAAGTTTTTAGGAGTAATTGTGGATGCTAAGCTATGCTGGGATCAACATGTAGACTATCTGGCTAGTAAATTGTCGAAGGTAATTTATCTGGTTATGAGTCTAAGAACTGAGTTGCCTCTGAGTGTGATAAAAATGGTTTATTTCTCGCTATTTCAAAGTGTTTTTTCCTATGCAATAATAACTTGGGGACACTCAGCTCATCTGAACAGAATATTTTCACTTCAAAGATGTGTTGTGAAAGTAATGTTGGGTTTACCATTTAGAGAGGACGTCAAACAAAAATTTAGCGAGTTGAATATCTTGACTGCCCCTAGTTGTTTCATTCTCGCAGGTCTTATGCATGTTAAAAAAAATTTAAATGACTATGTTTCACATGGTGAAATTCATAAACACGATACAAGGCAGAGAAATGAGGTTCGTTTAGATTTTACTAGGTTAGAAAAAAGTCGAAATGCAACAAATTATTATGGCCCAAAATTCTTTAACAAGTTGCCACTCAATATCAGGATGTTGCCGGAAAATAAGTTCCATTATAATATTAAACAAATTCTGCTGAAAGGAGCATACTATTCATTTGATGAGTATTTATGAGTTAAATTATTTTCAATGTTTGTTTACCATTGTATGTTGTAAAAAAAATTATCTTTTCTAGCTCCGTAGCCCCCCAAAATTTGTGTTTTTGAAAAACAAATGTCATAAGGAACGTATGATGAATTTTAGTTTTTATTTGATAACCCATATATATATATATATATATATATATATATATATATATATATATATATATATATATATATATATATATATATATATATATATATATATATATATATATATATATATATATATATATTATGTACCATTTTACCCCTTGGGAAAATCGTTGTAAACTCCGACAAAAGATGCAAGATGACACCAAAAATTAAACTTTTGCATCAACTTGAACTGAAACATTAATTTTATCAGTCCGCGGCACTCCATTATAATAATAATTAGGGTTTCCTATTTTAGAAATATCATGTACATTCAACCGCATTTAGTAGTCTTTCAGTTAACTTGTCAAACAAAAAAAAAAAAATCATCTCGTTATCTGAAAAACTCACGAACTTATTTAATTTCTTATTTGAATACTTCGAGCTAGACTGTGACGGCATAGTACACGACTCGCTGTTATTTTAGGCATAATTACTTCTTCAAACGATTAAAACGTTAAACAAGCCCAACTACAAAAATATCTTACGCTGTGTACGGTAAGAATAACACTGAATGAACTAAACTTCCGGTGCCCGCGCCCGCTCGCTGTTGACGGAATCATTTACTGTCATCGAGCCTCAGCCCAGATGAGCGCTAACTTTTTTATTTATACAGATAATTAAAAAAAAAATACAGATATTTTTTAGATTTTTACGACTATTTATTACGAGAAAATGAGAAAAATGGAAACTTCCTAATTGAGGAACAGAGTGTCAAAGTAGAGAGTGATCCGAACAAAAAGCCACAATTTGAATCTCGTTAATTTTTGTTATAAAGAAATGTCGTTTGTTTATGAAAATTTTAAAAACATACGAGCAAAATAATGAAAGTTATCTGCTAATTGTCCAAAATAATAGAAAAAAAAAACAAAAACAAAAGAGAGTCTTATAAAAAATAATAAGAAATAAAAACATACTAATCAATTATTTTAATTAACAGTCCACCATGAGTGATGTTTTTCAGACATTAAGGTAAACAACTTACTTACCTAACTAAAACTCATAAAAATAATTTATTAATCATAATGTGATTTAACCGTTAGGATGGAAAATAAAAAATATTCACAGGATACTTTTGTTTAAAATGTTATTGCCAAGAGATAACAAAAATTGCAATAAACTCGTAGAAAATCGAAGAAAAGGGCAAAAAGGAAGAAAGGAGCAAAAAAAGAATTTGTATTTTTGATCTTTTAGAGCGGCAAACCGAGGCCAATTTTCTGTGGAATTAGATATTTAGAATTACATCTGTTGCACATGCACCAAACTGATCTTGATGGTCAATGGAGTCATATTTCACCTTTTAGGACGTTTATGTGAAATAATCGTCGAATAATTATAACACTGAAAATATGAGGTCGATCCGATAAGTAGTTTCAAAAATATACTGATACTTTAAACATGAACCGACGCGCTCAAAGTGATGACGTCATTGAATCCGAAAGTCCGTGTCGAAGTTGCGTTTACGGTGTTAGAACCCGGCTATTTGTCTAACCTGCCAGAGATACATTTCATTCGGGTGATTTGAATACTATTGGAGTATTTTTAACACAATCGTGTGCAGCATATAAGTGGCGAAAAGAGGGGAATGAAAATGCAAATGATAGTGAATGACGTCAAGCAGCGACAACGTTCTTGCTTAATTTTAAAGCCTTTAGAGACCCCAGAATATTCTGGTTTTTTGCATTTGGCTCTAAAATTAAGAGATCTTTTGGAAAATGTAATACAAGAAATGCTGAATGAGCCCATTGGATACGTTGGTATCCAGTAATTACAGCTTATTTCTGGAGATACAAAATATGTTATTAAATGCAATTGTTTCATTTGCTATAAACGTGTGATACTATCTCTTCTTAAACGACTTCAAAAAGGAGGTCCGTAAATGTCATAAAATAGTCATTTATGACATTTATGTCTGATTTTCCGATGTGGACGCCAAACGATTTTCGTCTTGCAATTACAATTAATGTTAAGAAGTTCAGCCTTTAAGTTAAAAAAAAAAACAACAATTTAACGGTGTCTTTCGCGCCCGTAACCTTTCATTATTTCAGAAAAAAAGAGATTTTTCCATTTAAAATGACGTGAGGAAAATTATGACTGGCTTTTCGACTATTATAAAGTTAGTGGTGTAATACCGTTTCTTTTCCAGCTGAACACATTGAAATGATTATGTATTCTGCTTAAAAATACGTTAGAGGTTAGATTGGGTCAGTGGTGTAATATTATTACTTTTACAGCCTATATGTTATCACATAAATTGTCGGGAACCTAGTTCATACATGTGTAGAGAATTATTGAAACATAATATGTTGATCAAAGAATAACTCACCCCTTACAAACAAAATTCGGTTTAAAAATTATACGACGACGCCTGAAACGAGTGTATTTTACAGATCTGCATCAAACGTGACGTTCGAAAATATAATAAACCTATTTAGATAGTCACGAAAAATTCCGTAAAATTTATAAACGTACAATGTCAAGTAACAGGAATTAAAAGTGTTAAATAAATTGTAACTCCCATGGCAAAAATCGTTTCCCTGTCTAAATTCTTTTTGCTTGTATATTTCTTGAAGAGGACAAAGAGAAATAAGAATTTCAATGTTCACATCAATTCATATTTTTCGATAATACAAACCTTGTATTTTTCCTCAAAAAATGTTTGTGCTTGAGTGCTTGAGCTTGAGTTTGTGCTCTTTGCAACCTCCTCGCGATGCCCATGGGAAACGCTATAAATAAACATTGGATTTAAAATAGCTGGTCAAGACATTCATTTTTATTTTTAAACCAAGATATTAGTCCTCTTTCTCTATGATAATTAACTTTACCGTAAACTTAAAATTTTTAACAACCTTGACAGAGCACAAGCCATTGATCGTAGTTAAAAAACACTCCTGATATAGAACGAGGAACGTATCTATTCAAGAATTTCCTTTTCTATTTCCTTTCAGTGTTTTATTGATCAAACTGTGTGACGTTATACCCTATGACGTAGTTATCGTAAAGGAGTTCACATAAACAAATAATACAAAATGAAGTGTTACTATTTTCTCAAGAGATTGTGATCATGATTGAAGCCTGAAAAAGGTAAATCACGCAAAATTAACACTAGCTGAAACGTAGAATAAATTAAACATTCACCATATTATATTAAAATATGGAATATATAGTCACCGATTTAAAGAAATCGTATATACCTATTCTAATCGATATATAAATTATTTAATTAAATTATTTATTAGTATAATAATCTTTTAAATGAAAGCAGTACAACACAAGATATATGTATGTTTCTAGTGAATGTTTCCGATATTTTTAAACGCAGCATTTGATTAATAATGAATCAATAAAGAATACATAATTTGAAATAAATGATTATGAATGCTGATTATCATTAAAAACCAGAATGTAATAAATTTTAATCTGGCACAAATAGTCTGAATCATTAAATACAATATGGAAAGATGCCTTCTTATATATTATCCATTGTATACTTATTTAAAATATTACATTATAGGAAGATATCGTTAAAGTATAATAAAAAATGTTATAATATAATAGCGCAGTTCCTTACGACATCCATTAATTTTCATTTGATGGAATGCAGACATTTTAAACATTTTAAAACTTGAGTGTAATGATTTTTAGACGACAGCAGGGTAAAAATACAGTGCCAGTGCCTGCATAGAAGTCTATACGAGACACAATGCTCTTTTTCGACTTAAAAGCTTGAGCGATAAATTATAATTTATGACTTCGCTGCAACTGAAAAGCACAAGACCTGTCCAATACATAGTTCGATTTTCGCATCCCACCCAACGAGTACTTTTAGCGTTATTTGAGTTGAGGTCAGATATTCTACACTCACCGACAAGAAAGCCGACCACCTGAATAGTGCGAAACATTTATTGTTCAAAAACTGTAATATTTCACCGATTTTAATTATATTTTCGTCGTGTTCTAAAGAAATTCATCAATAATATCTCATAACCATTCAATCCTGAAAAAATAATTTTTTACATCTTATTACACCGGCAGAAACAAAATTTGTGTTTTGGTGATCTAATTTCTAAACACCCTGTGGAGTAATTAGGAAACTTGGTCAGGTTCTCTTGTACTCTGTTACAAAGAGCAACTTATTCTCAAAAATTTGTTTTTTGGTTAATCGCAATATCTGAATTTTTGTAGAAGATGCACAAGTTCAAGTAAAATTTTGTAATTTTAGCTTTTTTTTTTATTTAAAAATATTTATTCCTTCTATTCTATATGGACTTTATTATTCCAAATACGAAATTTATCAGTATGTCGAGCCTCGATTACTGATAAATGTCAAAGTTGGCATGTGTCTTATTTCTGTCGATAGTCATTTCACAATAACTGCCAAATAATTTTCAATCTGTCAACATGATACTAAGAACTGAGGACGTGTGTAAAGTTGCCGCCTTAATCGAGAATAGTCGAAGTCGGCGTTGGGAATACCCCGTGCAACCATCCAAGATGCTTGGAATCGTTATGTTGAAACAGGCAATTGTACCGGGCGACCAGGATCAGGTAGAAGGAGAGCAACAACAGCAGATGATCTGCGCGAGAACATATAAACTGGAATCTACAACAGTGGGGTAAAGTTCTATTCACTGATGAGTACAGGGTTTGCATGCGGTAACCTGATGGTGTACAGACGATGAAATGAAAAGTTTGCCGAATGCACTATTTCTGAGCGATTATGAGAAAGGAAGGTTCCGTCATGGTGTGGGCCGATATTTCAAGTGAAGCAAGTACTGAACTTTTGTTTGTAGAAAACGGAGCTCTAAACGCTCATCGTTACATGCAAGATATACTTCAAGAAGCTGTGGTTCTATAGGCTCTTTTTATTAGAGATGAATTCATTTCAATGCCCGACGGTGCAAGGCCGCATGCTGCAGACGCTATGCACCAGTATTAAACTTCGTTGGTATCCAGCGATTAGTATGGCCTGCATATAGCCCTAACATCAACTTCATCGAATATTTCTGGGTTGAATTTAAAAGATTTATTCGTCACCGTCCAGTAGTACCAGAAACACTGGCAGAGTTGTGTTTTGCTTTGCAGGATGAATATACCGCAATCCCTCAGGAACTAATTTTAAAACTTATCCATTCGACTTCAGGTAGATTGCGTGGTGTGATTTCAGCAAGAGGTGGAAATACACGTTACTGAATGAATTTATTTATTAAAATTGGCGTATGTGCACTATTGCTCAAGTTAATATTCACAGGTTATATTCCAAGAGCTCTGAATTTGATTGGATAAACTGCGGATAGCTTTTTCTTTGTTCACAACATGTTCGAGACTTAATAATTCACCTTTGTGCAAATTATTAAGTCGAGAACATTTGCTTAAAAGCAAAATATTGCAAAAAATATAAGCCGGTAAAACCTAACGTAGAAATATTGTACCTACTAATACAAAATCTAATTTTAAATAACTCAAAAGATTGCCTGTATCCATTCGATTCATTACTCCAACAATCCCACCTCGTGGCGCGCAGAACAGCCAAATTAAAGAAAAATCATATCTACCGTTTTATGTAAGATATCAATATGAATCAATCACTAAAACTAATTTGGTCTTTTCTTGTAATTTCGTGTCATATAGTTTTATTGATTTTAGAAAATAAAAAAAAATATCGCCGGCTACATTTTTAAATAGCCGATTGCGAACTGCGTGGATATTGACGGGATATTTTCTTTTCGAATTTCTATAAATATTAGACGTATATACTATTACACTGAATACACTGTGAGCCACAATTTAAAAAAAAAATAGACTTTTAGCTAATGTTTTCTTGGACGAAACGCAAGTTATACTTTAAAAATTCAGAATTTCACAATTTCCGAAATGATGGGAAATTCTCGGATTAAGGGTTGAAGCCAATCCCTAATTTGTATATGCCCCCCTGATTCGGATTAATCAGTTTTATATCTAATACGACATTTTCCAACTGTATGTCTAACAGGTAGTTAGGTCTGAAAGATAAACCAGAATTTGGACTGGCGTAACAATACTAAATCTTTTTACCGTTACTATTAACGGTAAAAAAAATTTTAAATTTTTTTTCCTTCAAACGGGCTTAAAAATATCACAAAACGCCCAGATTCTAAATTTAAGAAAAAAATATGCCTGTCGGTATGTCTGTCATTCTGCCTGTAACTTTTTTGTGCGCATGATTACTCTGGAACGGTTTATGATATTGGCTTCTTTGGTACCCCCATGTATTATAATGAGATCTGAAACTTATTTATATTTTCATCTTGTTCTATTGAAGAGTACGGGGGTAAATGAAAGTAAATTGGTAGAGCAAGCAAGTAGTAGTTCATAAAATTGGGATTTAGGGTATGTACGAGAAAACAAGGTCTGAACATTTTTTTGGCATCAGCCACCCCTACTACCACCCCCACACCGTTATTAAAGGGGGTAATAAATAAAATTGTGATTTAGTGTGTATACAAGAATCAAAGACCTCAAAAAAATTTGTTCGCATTAGGCCCCCCCCTCTAGCATCTCCGCCCCATTATTAAAGAGAATAAAAAATTTAAAAATTAGGGGAATATTTTTCTAAAGACGTTCTAAAAACTGAACAATGGGGTCCCTCGGAACCGTCTTGTCGCCGTTGTTATTTTTATAATTTCCAAACGACCTAGAATAAAACCTTATTTTAATAACGCTACACACAAATTAGTTGGTCTCTCTATTAAAATATTGGCAGAAACAATAGAAGCTCTTAGAGATGTTCTCATGACGTCTAACATCATTTTCGTACAAAAAATAGGTTGATTCTGAATATAGAGAAAACAACACAGAATATTTTAGGCCAGACGTAGTAAACAACCTCAGTTAAATCTCAGAATATACAACTTTCAACTACAAAAATCTTCAAATGAATAATTTTTAGATATCGTGATTGATGCGTAAAAAAATATATACTACTACTACTACTACTAATGTGAGCGCCAAAGAAAATAAAATAGGGCCTATCTAAATTAATAATTTTCGATAATTTGAGTTTTTAAGTGTTGAATAAATAAATTGTTATGCCAATACTATATGAATAATAAGGATTATTTTCTAAATAATTACAAAATATAACATTTCAATTCAATTCAATTCAATTCAATTCAATTCAATTCAATTCAATTCAATTCAATTCAATAACAATTTATTTAAATTAAGATATTACATGAATGCGCCTAGCCGGATTCCGGTTTGGAGCCAGTCGTACAACCACGACGTGTAACGTTGTGGTAAATGCGCGACTGGGTAGCGGGTCCGGTTGGGCCGGAACGGAGAATATTTATGCTTTAGCACACCTGTCTTAAAACTAGACTTAAAGCTAACAATTTATTAAAAAATAGATCAAAGGAGTTTTAAAAACTTAATACTAGGAACTTTTCCGGTTTTTATTCGGTGCACGGCACTTCACTATTTAAGTTTCGGTTACTGATACGGGGAAAACTCAATGAAAAAACCCGTTCGAGCTAATGACAACCTTCGTCCTGGTGGTCGTACCGCCTCTAGGAAGGTAGAGTGAGGGGATGTTGTAGTTTGAAAAGTTTGGATTTTACAAGAAGTTATTGGCCGAGGGGGATTTTGAAAAGGAGACAAAAAAGCAAAAAACAACAAAAATTAACAAAATCAACAAAAAAGAGAGACGAATAGAGGGAATGGTTTGAAGGTAAACGGTGGTGAATAGGCAAAAGGTGGTGAAAAGGAAAATTTTGGTATAGGAAAGTGTGGCTAGGGAAGTTGCCGAAAGACAGGCAACGCTTGGTATGGTAGTGGGTGTTTCAGGTAGAAAAGTATGGCATTATGCTGTCTGATTCGTGTTATATCGCGGGTTAGCGGAGTTATCGCCCAGTTTGAATCGATAGAATTTTTGTGATATTTCCTGGACAAAGTCCGCTAGTGAGGTTATGTCGTGGCAAAGTGCGTAGAGGTCTCTGAGGGAGAGAATATCAGTTCTAAATGAGGCGCATAAATTTGTGTTGTAAGACTCTCAGTTTTCGCATTGTGCTGGTCATTGAAGGGGGATATCCCTTCTTGGCTAAGAAAAAAAGAGTTTCTTTACTTAGATCATTTGAAGATAAAAGGGCAAGATATAGCAAAAAAATGTAGAACAATGGGAGATTAACGGTACAGTAAAAAGACGAGAAGAAATTCGTGATATCGCTATGATAGCTTTTTACCTGAAAATTTACTTTACGAAATTTAACTTTACAGCCATCTGGTGATCGGTTTTGATAAAAGAATTGCTGATTTTACGAACTTTTGATGAATACCCGTTATAATTCGTATCGCATTTAGAGGTGGGTAGTAATTCGTACGATTCGTATCATTGGTGTCAATCCTTGCAGTGATTCGAACGGTACAAATCCCACAAAAGCAATAGATTCGTATGTTTCGTATCGACGTTGTAACCGTATCCGTTTGTACAATCGAGACAGTTCGGATTCTTGAAAGAATCTTTCAGTACGATTTTTTTCTTGATACGGATTCGTTTGGTACGAATCATTAAAAAGAGTCGAATCGCCCATCTCTAATCGCAGATCTTTTTCAACATCAAATTCGGATTCAGCGCGTCAAAATACATGAAAAAACATAGGATTCAACTGTCATTAGTTTACACTTTATCTGCCACCCGATGATCGTTTTTAGCGATAAAATGGCTGAATTTGTGAGTTATTGACAAATACTCGTCAGAATTTGTCTTGTAAACCATTTTTAACATCAAATTCAGATTCAGCGCATCAAAATACATGGAAAAACATATGCCTGATTAAAAAAATTTATTAGTTTCCAGTTCAATTGCCCACAGTGGTCGTTTTTGGCGATAAAATGGCTGAATTTTTGAGTTTTTGGCAAATACAGCCTTTTTAATGTCAAACTGAGGTGAGCTGAGGTACGGTACCGGTTTCAGTGGCGAGACCTCGATAGGCAAAGTTAAGGCACGCCGGACGAGTCCGGCACTTAGATGGGTGACCGTATCTCATCTCGTCGCGCCATCCTGGTTAAGTGGTGGAGTAGCATTAGCTAAACTTCGCCAGGACGTTAAAAAAATTGGATTTAACGCGACATGGAAGAACATATATCTCAATATAATTAATATTAGTTTTGAGATTATCTGACATCGATTGGTCGTTTTTTGCGGTAAAAATGCAAAGATAAAAAAGAAACCCAACGATAAAACTAAATTCTGATGGTGGCATCGAATTCAGAGGGTCAAAATACAGGTTGGTAACTAGTCTCTTGATCTGAACTTTCTTTTGTGTGGCTGTGTTATCGAGTGATAACGTTTTAAAATGTAACATATTTATTTTTATCCAGTTTGACATAAACATCGTGTTACTACATCTGTAACTTACTCGTGTACCTACGTATTAACTGAGAACAATGTTTGAAAGCTATGTTTATTAGTTATTGTGTTAATATAAAAATGCGTTAACTTATACTTATATATACGTTATTATTACCTACTACAATCTCAAATATAAAAAAATATATAATTACAAGGCAACAGCGCAAACTCAGGAGAATACTTCTAGCGTTAAAATAAGAAAAAAGAATTGATCCGATAACGCTTCTTTTCCTAGGCACAGGGAGACAAATTAAAAAAAAAGAATATGATTTTATTAGTCAAAAAGGTACACCTCTGGGCTCTGGGCACTTTTATTCTGGAACAAAGTCAGTCAAAAAGGCCACTTAGACATTTTTGATAAGATGCACTGTTTGTCTGGAATTAATTCACATTCTAGACTAGTATATACGTATGGAAATCATATTACGATGAGTTAGTTTTGTTTGCATGTATCATAACTATTATACTGCCGTCCTGAGTAAAAGCGTCCTATTTACAAGAATTGAAACTTTCAGACCTTCACATTTTCCGTCCTATATATGCATATGTTCTATGCATTTTTTTAGGTAAATTGACAAATATGTAGTAAGAAGAGGTTCTTAGCTATATATATATATTAGGTATTATTTTCTTTGATGTAAGTGCACATAATAGTACATTTACAATTCTTAGTTCGAGTTGCATTATCCTTGAATATCAGATAGGACTATTTTACTTAGGATAGCAGTATAAATCAAGGGCTATTAGCAGATCGCTCATCCAAATCCAAGACAGAAGAAAGAAGAAGAAAAACATCAATGGTGATTTATTTGCGTACTACTATTAGGAGTTTTCTACAACTTACTAAATACTTGTCCATAATTTCACAATGCTTTAAAGCAAAATGCTTATTGGGATTCATTTATAGTGTATGGCGTGTAGCCGAGGAACAGAGTTGCATCCGAATCTCCATATACTTCAAATTACGGCTGGGAAAGTGATGAAAATGTTTATGTTCTAGTGTTGTACTAATTACTACTGCTCCAAAAAAAAAAAACTAATAGTTTATACTGAAGAAATGTGTAAATGCGAGAACAACAATGAAAATGTTGCCGATGAGAGTATAGAAGAAGATTAATACTGTTTCCTTGTTTGTGATTTTCAATTTTGTTATGTTTCTGAAAGACAGAGATGAAAAAATAAAATCATGAAAATTAGGAATAAAATTTTCTTTCATTATTTAATCTCAATATTAAAAAAGGATGTTCTTATGACAAGCTACTTCAATGCTGTCAGTAAAAAATAGAGATAAATATATACGATTTAAAATCTGATAGTAGAATTTAAAAATTGATGACGTCATTGTAGGTACTCAGCATCGATTCCAAGATGGCCAGCAATCGTTTTCGTAATACTATACCGCAAACTTGTATCATCAAGAAGCACACCGGCAGGGGCGGCTCAAGGTAAATTTTCCACCCGGGCGAGATTACTTTTTTCGGCGCCCCCGTGAGATAACCACGAGAATTTCAAGGACGTACTACATACTAAAGTCTATAAAGTGCAAAGATATCCCTTTGGACACTGCGATCACCACTTTTTGACTTAACACATGGACTAAGAGAAATGTGTATACAATAAACTCTTTTTCTAGATAGCCTGAATTTTTACTGTTGGTAAATAGTCAAAACTAAAGCTTATTAAAAGCAGTTTATTCTTCTCATGAGCGTATATAAAATATAGCGAAGCAGCTGTGGATGTTAATTCGAAAAATAGCACGATTAAATAATTAGTTAGCCATGTATTATTTGGTCTATGTCTACCTACTACAAAATTTATATTCGAAGAACATCAGTTATAGAGAATATTATTTAGGTATTATGCAAATCACAACTTACACACTTTTTTATTTGTAATGAGAATACCTACTTTCTGTATATTGTTGCCCTAATCTGGGCACGCTAATATACTAGTTAGGTAAATACTTTAAAACACTCATTATTGGAGAACCAATCAAAACAACTACTCTTCTAGCTAATACTGACGAAGTATTGAATTACATGATAGGATTCTTAGAATTTTAAAGAAAAAAAATATATTGAAAGTACTTAAATCAGTACGTTTGATTGTGATGTAGTATCCTCTAGGTAGGGCTAGATATACTTAATATTATATATATTAGCATGATCAGACTTGAATCATCAATATATAGAAAGAGTGGTTGTTTTATTGCTTTTCATGCTGAATCTTAGATATGGTAGGTGTATGAAAGAAGTCGACAAGTCACCGTAGGGGGAGTCTTGTGGATCTTCCTTTTTGGTCAGACTTACACCAATGGTATATGAAAGAAACGAATGTTTTCTTTGAAAGTTATCTGCTGAATACCCAAAATAATATTTTTTAACAATGATGTAAGCAGAAATAATAGGTATTTATTTATTACACTCAAATCATTCATTTACATTTAGTCATTCGCACTTTTTTATTTAATATGAAATTATCTACTTTCAGTATATTGGTACCTTAATCGGGTCACGCTAATATACTACTTAGGAAAACACTTTGAAACACTCATTATTGGAAAACCAATCAAAACAACTACTCTTCTAGCTAATACTAGAAGAGTAGTTGTTTTGATTGGTTTTCCAATAATGAGTGTTTTAAAGTGTTTTCCTAAGTAGTATATTAGCGTGACCCGATTAAGGTACCAATATACTGAAAGTAGATAATTTCATATTAAATAAAAAAAGTGCGAATGACTAAATGTAAATGAATGATTTAAGTACTTTCGGTATATGTTTTTCTTTAAAATGCTAAGAATCCTATCATGTAATTCAATACTTCGTCAGTATTAGCTAGATGAGTAGTTGTTTTGATTGGTTCTCCAATAATGAGTGTTGTAAAGTATTTACCTAACTAGTATATTAGCGTGCCCAGATTAGGGCAACAATATACAGAAAGTAGGTATTTTCATTACAAATAGAAAAGTGTGTAAGTTGTGATTTGCATAATACCTAAATAATATTCTCTAATCATGATGAAAGCAAATAAATAAAAATAATTAATTGTAAAAAATCAGTTATAGTTTATGAAAAATGCAGTTTGCAGGCCTTCTTTTTGCCTAGTATCAATGATCAACTCAGTGTCAATCTCGTCATATTCGATGGCCATCATTGCTAGTCTCACTAAACCGTCCTCTGTGACATTGTCGATTTCAACTAGCCTTATACTAAGTTTTAGCTTATTTCTTCCACACAGGAAGGGAGGGAAGTATTCGGAGCTCCACTGTTACATTTGAAATGTTTTCACTGAAGCTGTTGAGTGATGTACTTTAATACATCCAATTTCACACATTTACACCTTTGTTGGGAAATAAAGTAACACTAAAAGTTCTTGATGCAGTTGCACACAATCCATGTCACAATGGCTTCCGTCATTTAGTGCTGGCAGACAGTCTGAAATTTTGTAAAAGTTCATATTTTCCCGACTTTCAATATGGTACATAAAACCAAAGATATCATTGTGAATGTGGTTGGACAAATCGTTCATCCAGTGACATGAAGGCACAGTCTGATACGTGGAACAAAAAGTTGTTCTGAATGCCTTTTTAAAATCCACAGCAGGTTCGCCATGTGAGTCATATAGTCAAATTGAAGCTTTATTTTTCGATGATTAACTTGTGTTAAATTAAAAAGGGACACTAAAGAAAATTAAAACAGTTTTTCGCCTCAGTTTGGCGCCCCCGAGCCGGCGCCCCGGGCAGCCGCCCGGGTTGCCCGGCCCTTAAGCCGCCCCTGAGCACACGGGATAACATAGGCGCTCACACTATACGTTATAGTCGTTAAAATGAAACACCGAACTCGCAACAAACTTTGTAAGTTGAATAACTTAACAAATAACTGCTAAAAATCTAAAACGGGTAAGAAAAGGCTGACATGAACAAAAGCGTTAGAGTCTTTTGTACATGTGGTACACTTTACAGACATCACTTTATTCCCTTCAGCCCTTGACTTTCGACATTTATGTTAAGAATTCGCCTAAATACTTATAATCTGCGATCTCGAAAATACTCAGATATCGATTTTTATACGAACCAGACCATAAATTACAAAACTTATTCGCCATATTGACGCCACCATTTTAAATTGTTAAATTTGGACTGGATAATTGTAATCTGCAACTTTGATAACCCACAGATACCGATTTTCAGTCGAATCCGACGATAATTGTTAAAACCTATCCGCCATGTTGACGCCACCATTTTGAATTTTTAAGTTTTGATCACATATTTGTTTTCTACTTATCAAGTTCTTTCTTTTGATACCCATATCAAAGATTGTAAAGAAAATGATAGTCCGCCATCTTGGGGCGTCGGCCATTTTGAATATATTATAATACTGAGTATAATATATTGTACTGTCATCAGAGCTACACACAATTAACAAGTTTCATAATGATACGACAATTAGAAGTGGGTGAAATTCAGTTCTTTAGACCTTATTACTTACATACATACATACATGCATAATTAGATACAGGTCGACCTATGAAAAGCGTGTTAAAAAGCATACAACGTCTTCCTGAAAACTTTCATAAGCCACTTGACCAATATCAATAATTCTTATTGCACATATCTGGTACGGGCCCCCGAAATTCTTAACGCCACCACTGATTTTAATTAATCTCATTTAATTTTTTTTGCTGTAAATTTCCACTTTGCAATTGTAAACTGTCACAAGTTTCATTTTTAGCTCCCTTTGTGCAGAAGTTGCAGAGGCAATAGCGCTAACAGAGAACCCGGCGTAACGCCAACATGTGTGTATGACCTAACAGCTGGCATTTTTGCGGAGTTCCCCCGTTTGCATGATCGTGACAGGCTGTGAGTAACGCCGTCGCGTTGATATCGACTCCGAACCGTTCACAAACTACTTGGCGCTTGGCGCGTAGTTTCACCTCAGCTGCAGCGTCATGTCTAGCACAAATTTCATCGATTTTGTGAATTTCAATTTCACGTGCACTATGGAAGCGTGCTTCAATGCCTTTGACAAAAACTGGTAAATATTAATTAGGTTTAATGTGAGCTGTTTTATTATTTTTTTACGGGCACGATGTTAGATGTTTTAGTGTGTAGTTTGCTTTGTTTACATACGATAAATTAACCGATAAGTTGTAGTTGCTTTGTTGTTGGTTTAAAATTCCGTTATGCATGGTAATGCGGGTCCAAGCGGATTCGTATTTTTTATTTATCAACACCTTATCTTGTTTATGGATAGCTTACGTAACAGCAATATTTATTTATGTGTATTACACATATTTTTCCAATATTTCATTCAGTTCTAGGTTTGTAATAAATCGTAATCGACCGTGATTACATAAATATATAAAGTTTTTATTTGATATCCTGCAATGAAATTGTTGTACGGGATGGATAGCAAAACTGAATAAGACTGTAACTTTTTAAATATTGCCAATATCAAAAAAATTCTCGAATAGAAATACTTACTTTTACTTTTTATAGAGCATATTTATGTGATTATTATTTACTCCTCAAGGTTTGGTTTCGCTGGAATTTTTTTTGCAAATAGCAATCTTCTTACACTTTTAAAAAGCGCACATCTTTTGCTGTTGCAAATCTCAACATTATCTCTGAACCTTGCATTATTTTTGAGAAAAGTTTATTTAAAATTTATTAATTAACCAATTACAAACCATTCAAATGAAAATAAAAATCCACTTATATTTTGTGGATAATTTTTCATACAGAACAACGTAAGAATACACTGAAAGTATTAAAAAAAACTTATAAAAAATGTAAATGATGAGTTTGGACTCAAACTGATTTGTTCATAGCTCGTGATTGAATTTTAAAATAGTTTAATATACAAAATGCCCCAATTAAATTAAAAAGAAGAGATCTTAACTTTAACCATATGGTGATAGGATATGATATGGTGATATTAACCATATCCACGAAAGCAATAATATGCCGTTTGTCTGCCCCCCCCCCCCCCAACGGTCTATGTCTCAGAGGCAAAAAGAAAAATGGAGAAGACTAGGTCGTTAGCAAGTCTGTTATTCGTGCGTTTCGTGATACTTTTGTCACCTTTTTAACGAACTTTATCTCAACATGATTCCTATTACACAATGTTTGGTAAGTGGAGTAGTGCAGATTTTGGAGAAGTATGAATGAGAAGTTAAATTCGTTTCAAAGGCTAGAAGGCAAAAATCAGCGACAAGCGGAGAACATTAGAAGTCAAGTTGTTGCTGAATCACAGTGAATATGGACTCTAAATCTGTAGGGTATATCTTGAAGAAAGGTCTTCATTGGAACTAAGCGACAGTTTATAATTTTACTATTTAATATTAAACGCCGTAATAGCAATAGCAATTTTAGTCGAAAAATTATATTTTCCAAAGAAGCAAACTAGTACTGGCATGTGATCCTGTATTACTAGAAAAATGATATAACAGTATGTTAGATCTGTTCATGTAGTGCTTCTGGATTTTTTATGTGAGCGAGAAGATTTTGAGCAAGTTGAAAGCTCGAATAAGGGCCCAGGTGGAGTGAATAGGTGCCCTGCATATTTGTTTAAGATACATGTAGTATTTGATAAAGTACCCACCACGGTAGCCATAAAAACCCTACTAATCCCCCACTTAGTATAGTAATTCTGGAGAGGCCAGAATGGAGGCATATAGGCTACAAAACTCAAACAACTCGATTTTTCCGAGCAGACTAGGATAATTATCGTAGTTGAATATCCTGTACTGGACAAGAGGATCAGACTCTATGACACCAAAAATAAGATTTAACAAGCCTTTGAATATCACCATTGGAGATAGGATTGATCGAGATGAGCTCCTGACATCCTCCACGCCTAATCTGCTATAATGGACTAAGATAGAAACAGGAGTTGGAATAGGAATACTTGGAGAAAAAAGCATCTCTCTTGGACACCTGTATGCCAAACAAAATTCTGGCTCTACTTGAATGTGTACACGAGAATGCTAGTCGACGAAATGTTAACCAGCACTGTAACAGTCTATATTGTCAGGCGGCACTAAGGCATCAGCTTCTAATAAGATGCCATCCAGGTATGGAACTGCCACAAGTAGCTCAAAATTGTAGGTAAGTAGCTATAGTTACATTTAAATTACTCTGGGCGCCAGGGCATTCCAGAATAGATGGCAATGAAAAAGCTGATGTAATTGCTAAACAAGGAGTAGCTTACACATTCTATGGTCCAGAACCCGTGCTGGGTATCACCAACAGCTCATGCAATTCGAAAGCTCGAATAAGAGCCCAGGTGGAGTGAATAGGTACCCTACACAGCCCTACATATCTGTTTAAGGACTACATGTATTTGATAAAGTACTCCCACGGCAGCCATAGAAACCCTACTAATCCCCCACTTAGTATAGTAATTCTGGAGATGCCAGAATGGAGACATATAGGCTGCAAAACTCAAACAACACGATTCTACCGAGACAGATGAGGATAGTTATCATAGTTGAAGATCCTCTACTGAACATGAGGTCAGGCTCTATGACACCAAAAATAAGGTTTAACAAGCCTTTAAATAACACAGGAATTGGAGTAGGAATAAATGGAGAAAGATCAAGCACCGCTCTTGGACACCGTCCCACTAAAGTGCCACCCATGGCAGCCATAGAAACCCCATTAATCCCTCACTTAGTACAGTAATTTTGGAGAGGCCAGAATGGAGGCATATAGGCTACAAAACTCAGATAACCCGATTCTCCCGAAACAGATGAGGATGATTATCATATCTACTGAACATGAGGTCAGATTCTATGACACCAAAAATAAGGTTTAACAAGCCTTTAAATAACACCATTAGAGACGGGTTTGATCGTGATGAGCTCCTGATATATTCCACGCATAACTTGCTACTGGACTAAGTTAGAAACAGGAATTGGAGTAGGAATAAATGGAGAAAGGCCTTGGATACCGTCCCACTGTATGCCAGACAAAATTCTGGCTATACTTGAATGTGTACACGAGAATGCTAGTCGACGAAATGTTAACCAGCCGATCTTCATTGTATCAGTCTATATTGTCAGGCGGCACTAAAGGCATCAGCCTCTAATAGGGTACCATCCAGGTACCGGACTGCCACGAGTAGCTCAAAATTCTGGATAAGTGGAATATAATTACTCTGGGCTCCAGGACATGCCAGAATAGACATCAGAAAAATCTGATGTACTTTGCTAGACAAGGAGTAGCTTACACATTCTATGGCCCAGAACCCGTGATGGGTATCACCAAAAGCTCATGCAGAGTGGTCATCAAAAACTGGGTGATGACCAAACATAAAAATAACTGGAGGAATATTCCAGGAAATCGACATGGGAAAACAGGAGCATTAAAGGATTATGTCCAAAGCAAACTGAAGAACTACTCAATAAGAACAGGATGCAGTTGAGGATTATAACAGGACTTCTAACAGGACACTTTCCTGTCAAGAAGCACCTGCATACAATGGAAAAATTCGACGGCGACTAATACTCATCTACTTTCACACTTGTATCACCTGGTCAGTGGCACAAGGCTACCAAAATAGGTAGCATAAATCAGAGGACAGGGAGAGCACAACACGCAAAAGAAGCTACAGTGCCTTCGGAGTTCTTCAAAAGGCGATCCCCGAGTTAAAAAAATAATAAAAAAGAATATGTATTTGGTGAAAAATTTAACAATTTTTGGCTTTGAACAAGTTATTGTTATATTATAACTCTTTGTTATAATCAGTGATTCGTAAAATGTGTAATTACAAGTATTGCTGTGTAAATATTTATTTAGAAATTATTTTCTAAGAAAAGTATGCTCTTTAATTTATTATTGGCTTTTAGCGGCAAATATAATTTATTAGATTAAACCCAGTAATACCTCAAGGTATTGTTAACTAGAAATGCACTATTTATTATAAAAATAGTTAAAATGGAATCAGTAATTACATTGGAATGGTACGTATTCTAAATGTGAAATAAATTACATGATAAACATATAGCTAAAATGCAATCATCACTTTGTTGTGGCACAGTTTTATTTTTATTACTTCGTTATACTTATTTATACCACGATAAGTACGTCAGATGCTAGGTAACTCATGCGTGAGTCATACTACAATACTTAGAATCGAACGAGTAATCAGTCGTCTTCCAGCCGACAACTAAAGTTGCGCATGATTATCAGAATAAATCAAGTTACAAAATAATTTCTCCAGTGAATGTTGGTTGAGTCTTAGTTTTCAATATCCAGCTCTATCGGATGTAACTGTTACCTTCTACTGTTCTTCACATCGTAGCTGTATAAAGTAGCACCCTCTAAGTTTGTGAACATTAAAATAAAAAAAAGAAACGGTTCCGAATAAATTGACGTTGGGTTCCATCTTCTACTCATGATCACAAATATTGAACTGGATATCACCACATTAATATCTAGTCACAAGCAATTCTGTCACTGCCTTTAAAAAGATTCTTTCATATTGACAATTTTACACCAAAACAATATCATGCTTCATTTGTAATGTAATGTATTTGCAATAAAACCGTTCTCTAAGATCTCTTCGGATTTTCACGGTTTAGATTAGGTAGATTACAGAAGTTAACGTCTTCTGTTGGTCTGGCTTTGTGTTAATCAGCGCAATAACTAAACAACTAGTTGAAGGAAGAAACTCTTAGTTAATATATTTTGAATTAATTTTTCTCAAAAATTTTTCAGTACAGTAACCCTAGACATTTTTTTTAATTCTCCAAAAATATAAGTGGCTATTAAAAAAATAGAAAACCAATCAAACCTTGAAAAAGAAATCGAGGTCACATAAATATAGGAAAACAATTTCTTTTCTTTTTTGATATAGGCATATTTACAAAGATACAACCATTATTTCGTTGCATATCCCACATTTTAAATGCTTAAACAATAGTCTGTTATTAGTTTCTTCAAGAAATTTTTGCTCAATAAATATACCCATTTTATAGATGGATTAAATGGCTATCTTATCTTTGAAATTATCAAAAAACATATCGTGTCATTCACAGATTAATTGCCTTATTATAGGAATATACTGATACTAAAGAATTAGTTCATAAACAAATTATATTCAAATATATTGTTAAAACAATAAGTAATTCATTATAAATTATGACTTAAATTTTTGTTTCTGTTTTTTGGATCTACTACTTGGTATAATATTGCTATACATAATTATCTCCTAAAATCGTTTATTTCTTCTTTGGAAAACAATGTATTTTTATCAACTAAATTTATATTTATCTCATACAAGTGTGATTTTTTCACATTAACAAATATGATAAGATAATTGAAGGGGAATATATTTTTAATTAGAATGTCGTTATCGTTGTTAAAAATATGAGAAATAATTGATATACAGGATCCTAAAGGTCTTGAAAAGCGGAAGAGATCTGTATAGCTGGAAAATCAAATTGAATGATATCTGACAGGACTATTAATGTTTGCACTGTAGTGAAGTATTAAACATATTACTGAACATTTTCGCGATCTGATGAGTATGTAGGCCATTCAACTGTTTCTTGTCTTCCAATTCATCTTCAAGAAAACTGGTTATATAAGGGTCTCGTTCGACTGGTAGGAGGACGATGGTCGAACCAATCAAAATTGTTTGAATCAGCAGTTTGACGATTGTTCCACGTAGTCTCAATAGTCCCATTTTAAGATGCGACCGCGGTTCTGCATATAGGCGTTCGATTTCGTCCATTGTGGGTGTACCCATGATGGTCCCAGTCGAATATAATCAAGAATTCTCTCGCTGGTGCTGTGTACACTAATTCTTTATCACATAATAATGTTCCAAGGTTTTTGTAATTATTACATCTATGTGATCCTCTAAGAATTGTCTGTAAATCGTGTTTGTTATATCAGTGGAACTGGACCATTAAGGTCGGGGTTTCCCTGTATACTAATCTAAACAAAAAATTTATGTAACCATGTAGTGCTACTATTTTTAAATAGTTATGTAGATTTTTGGTACTCCGTTAACGAAAATTATGCCTGCTAAGTTATTTTCCATTTAGGAAGAAAGTGTATTAATTAGAAAGTCAATCATTTGATTGATTCAAAATCTTAGATATAAAATCTTCATATATATAAACAATCTTTGTGTATTTGTATTTCTGCTACGAATTGGAATATTCATGTTTTACTAACATTGACATTGAAACTGTCAGTGTAATATCATGGAATACTCGAACCATTCGTACTGTTTAATTTTATATTCAAAGAGCAGGAACATAATTGTTTAATACAACTATTAGCGTGCGATTATTTTTGTTTCATACAAGTGATTTTTCTAGTATCACAAAACAAAATTTAAAGTCGAAAAAACTATTACTACACATATATATCTATAATAAGACACCAGTATAATTATAGTAAAACGCTTCTTTTTAACCGACTTCATAAAAGGTTTTCAATTCGACCCGTATATGTGTTTTTTTATATATATCTGTTCAATCATTACTTATAGATTCACTTAATCGATTTCTATGAAATCTCAAAATATGAGGAATGGCTTGGCGGTGGTCCCCTATTAATTTCATCAAACTGTGTCTAGTATAAGGTGAGCAAAAATTGGAAACAAATTATTTTTAGTAGAGAATAATCGAGAATATGGCGAAGTCGCTAGTCCTAATTTAACTTTGTGATAAAAAAATTCAAATTCCGTCGGAATTGCATTAAAATTATAGTTAGGTGTTTTAGAAGTAGCTGATAACGAATCTGATGTCAAAAGTTAAGAATTCAAGATCCAATATGGCTGCGTTAATTCCAATAATTTCGCAGATTTATATAAAATTCGATACATAGTGACTTCAGGATTCTCTGATTAATGCTAAAGATTAAAAAGTCTTAACGAACTTAACGACGGATATTTTAATGTGTAGAAGCTAGATATAGAGGCCACTAAAAAAGGCGGAAAAAAAAAAATTCAAACTAAAAAAATTTTGCTAAAAATTATGAAATAAAATTTCACCGTCGTGTCGCCCTTATTATCTGATATCGATATTGAGAGTCAGTGTAAAAATGAACAAATAACGACTTTAATATGGATATTAGGTAATAAAATTCAATTAGCTGGGCGACGCGACGGTGAAATTTTATTTCATAATTTTTAGCAAAATTTTTTGAAGGCGGTTTAATTTTTTTTTCAAAATTTTTTTCACTTATTCTCATCAGTATACATAATATTCCAGAACAACTGTTTGCATGATGTCATGTGGGAAGTGTCTTCATTGAGGATTAGATATAACAAATTATTTCTCTAGTTCAATGTACAACAATTAAATTAAATTAAAGCAGATGGGTGCAATATTGAACATAAACAAACATATTACAATATATATAAAAATGCTACAAAACATGGTAAAAAATATACCAGATCACAAAGAGTAGTAGTTCTTGCCACACCCTGCATGGAAGAGTATATATGTAGATATGATATGCCTTCCTCCTACTAAACTTTTTATCCTAAATATTTATTATTTTTGTCATAACTTCTTTCTTAATACAAACATTACCAAGGTATTTAGGACGTCTCCAATTCTCTTCCCCCCTCCATAAAACATGACTGCCTAAAACAGCCTTTGCACAATGTCTACCCCACAGCACTTACTGTAGAAATAGCTGTTATGAATATTCTAGATTAAACTAGATTAAACAATCCTCAACCCTTATCCAGCTTTGTCTTTTGTATGAGACTCCATAGCCTTGGTATAGCTATCTGTTCTTGGTTTCTCCTCGCCAAGTAGTTGCAATCTCAGTCTGGCTAGGCCTTCACAATCAGGGGGGACGGGGGGACGATCCCCCACCCAATATCGTGGTCGAGTTGTGAAATTCAATACCCCCCCCCCGCTCATCAATGTTTATTTTGGAGACAATTTTTTGAGGAGTTGGGAAAATTCCTGTAATGAGAATTGGGAATTATTAACCTCCCCACCCCCCAAAAAAAAAATCCTAGCGATACCCTTGTTCACAATGACATAACACATGTACTGAGGTTTCTTCTTCCTCTTGATAGAATCTGCATCATCTGCCAGGCCCATTAGACTTCACCATTATCCATCCTAATGGCCTTTTATTTTGGCATAGTAGATCCTCCGTGAAATTGGCCGGTGGTTCTATAATGAACTTTTTGGCCTGTTTCTGTCACAGGAAACTCTTCCACCACTCTAGGGATTTATTTTCTACCCATTTATTAATTAATGCTCCTATGCATGGCTTCTCCATACCACAAAAGGTCCCACTAGGGCCTTAGACGCGCCTTCCTGGGCCAGTTCGTCAGCCTTTTCATTTCCCCTGTATCCCTCGTGTCCTGGTACCCATACCACGGTCGCTTTGTTTTGACTTCTTAGATTCACAGGGGCATTTACACAATCTTACACTAGTCTTGAATTGACCTGCATGGAGTCGACTGTCGTTAGCGCTGCTTGACTGAAGGAAAAAATTGCAATTGTTTGGTTAACAGTTCCTTGTCTCATTATTTCCTTTAACCATAGCTACCTTAACGGTTTTTTGTTGGATGAATAATTTACGAGCAACAAAAAATAAAGGCGATAATATTTAGATAGTTCCCAGAAGCTAATTAATTTGAATACATTTTCACACCACCATGAAGCGTGTTCTTTTTTGTGGTACTCCCCATAAGACTAATCCTCAGCAATAATGAAAAATAATTTAGTTTATTTCGTTTATTTAATCTTCACAAACAACTATATTTTCTCCTGGTGTTCAGTGTTTTCATAAATATCTAGTTCATTTCCATAAGATCGTCCACTGAGAAAGCTACAGATAACAACATCTTGGCAACTATAAGCTGCATCGCATCCTTTGTCCTTGAAAGACAAGGTTGCAGGAGAAGAATCTTTCTGCTTCTGCAGAATTAATAGTTTCGGAAGTATGGAAGTTAAATATGATATTCGAACGTTTATAACGCGAAGTATTTAGTTTGAAAATTTTCCAGAAATTATGGCATAAATAGATTAAAATTAAAGACTATTAATTAAGCTCTTAAGTGTTTCTCTTATGTTTCTGTAGCATAAGAAACGAAGAAGTCATGGACGAAAAAATGTACATTTCACATTTCTTAAATAATAATGTTGCCACTTTGTTTTTATAATTATCCAGTAATTTAAAAAAATCTTATATACTTTTTTCGTTAATATCTAGGTACCCAAATTTTTTTGCGCGCTTAACGTACTTGTTTTAAAAAAAATGCATCCGTCATATTGAAGCCACCATTTTCAGTGTATCAATTTTGACTTCAGTCGTAATCAGGGTCACTGATCTCAAAGACATAAATATGCTACGTTTAAAAGTAAATTAGCAGTATCTTTCAAATATTAAGTTTTTTGTTGTGGGTCTACACCCCTTGGAGATTTCAGTGTCGAGACCAAATATCAACTAAGGAAAATGACTTTTAATACAAAAATCACCCATGACATTCTTTCTAACTGTTGCATTTTTTTCACCTCTAGGAACTGTACTAATAGTTAATGAAATAATACAACGTAAAATAATCCTAGTGAGCTTCGTTATAAAAAGCTGTTTCGAATTCAATCCGGCATGTTATAATAAACATATTTCATGCCCTTAAACATTCAGTTTCGCACCGGTAAGGATTATCGTCACTCCATGAGCCCAATTTGACACGCACTGCGAATCGATCCGACTAAAATAGCCCAGTTTTTTACTTTCTTTTAATATCTTCCTTCTCACACTCTATAACCTGAACCCATCGATACGAGTAATTATTCTTCAAGATAATGGCTTCAATGTTGGTGCTGGTCTGTACTATAGACGGTCTTGGTACAATAAGAATTTCAGAAAAACCGCTGTATGTCGCATCTTGTACACGAGCAAGCTGGATGATTTTCAACATTACATTATCATTGTTAACAACGGGTGTGCCGTATTATTATTAGCACCCTGTCTTTTGTAAAGGTATTACGGTCGAATCGTGCCACAGTTTCTACTACCAATTATTCATGGGCACCACCTACAGAGATTTAAACGTCACTTTCAATGTAGTTACAAAACGGAAACACCTACCTGGCAGGTCATTTCCTGGCAATCAATACTTGTCACGCGATTTATTAAACAAATGCACTTTTAACCTCTTAACCTTTGCGAGGTCGAATGGTTTCGTTAATGTTCAAATATGATGATTGAAAACATCAATTTAGCATATTGCGTTTATCTTGAATATTTATCAAATGATGGGAAGTGATTTGTTTCGAGGGGTGGTAGAGTGTTAAAATTATTTTGCTGGTGTTGACGTCTTAGTTATTGTCGTTTGTCAAATTTGTTCAATTATGCGTATGAATGGATTATTGATAAATAATGGAATTTGTTTCATTTTTCTTTAAAGAAATGCCAAAAAAATAGTTTCAAATAATTGAAGCATTTTGTTAATACCTCTGAAAAGGACGCTAAAAATCTACTAGTCCAGGAACTCGTGACCAAAAATTGCGAATATTTTGAGAACGTTTTTAATGTGATTATCTTTAATAAACAAATTATGAGAATTCCATGGTCAGCAAACTGGGTTCTGGGACATGTGACGCCCAAGCGCTTTCAAACATGACATAAAAATTAATGGACTCATCCCAACAGAGGACCATCTGACCGCTTAATTTCTACATTTTTTTACTTTAATTATACCGGCACACACAAAAAAAGTCGAGTGCGAGAAGGCAGACCTGTGGATTCTCATGCATTTTGACCTGCTGAATACGAATCCGATGTCCGTTTTGCCCAATTGGCTCTTGCATTTTTTCTTAACCTCAAAAAACACTTAAGAATGACCGAAAAATCTCAAACAAGTAAATAAAAAGCTTAAATGAGCTGACCACCATTTCCATACGTAATTTGGGGCGCTGAGGCCGAATCTGAGGTCAGAATTGGCCGATTAGTTAGGAATTTTAACATAACCTCAAAAAACACCTAAAAAATGCCAGAAAAATCTCAAACAAGTAAATAAAAAGCTTACATGAACTGATCACTAGATCTATAGGTAATTTGGGGCACTGAAACCGAATCCAAGGTCAGAATTTATGCGCGACGATCGAATATCTTGTAAAATCCATATTTATAATGAAAACGTACTCAAAAATGACTGAATCAAAGCCCGAAATTGACTTTACTCTACATAATCTCCGACGTATTTTCATGAGCTGAACACAATACCGTAGTCAGAATTAAAGCGCAATCTGCAAACTTCATAGAGAAATATCATTTCATCATATATTGTCATCAACCCTAGTAAGCGGAGATGGGTAACTTTTAAATTTTCAAGTATCTAAGGGAAAATATTACTGATCAGTGACATTTATAGGAAAAATTATTCGGATAAAGTTTGCTCTGTTGAGAGAGTAATATCGTTTGGACTTAACATTTGATGATTTTTTACTTTTTTTTCTTAGAGTTGTTTAGAATTGTATAGTTTTCTTTATTCTGTTTGATTGTCATATGCCATTTGTTTCTTTTTCTATTTTTGCGACTAGGACACTTCCACGTGGTGACGGTGGGCAACGATTTATTTCGGCTAAGTTCCTAGGTAAAAAATGATGTCATGGTTAAAAGTAGAGAAAGAGTTTACGATGCATGGGAGGGAAACCCCAGTATCGGCGGCCGGTCAGGTTGGAAAAGCGGGACCGCGGGCGTCGTCATCATGCAACTGTAGCTCTAGTGAAGTGGGAAACTTGGCTTCCTATGAGTATAGAGCTACAAGAAATTTGCACAACTGTGTAAATAATGCGAATTCCTTCTGTTTTGTTTATAGTAAATTCAAGGTTTCGAATAATCGAAAAAAAATCAGCGATAAAATAAAAAATATTTATCTGAAATCTATATATGATAGGTTTAAGTAAATTTATCAACCCTTCTTCATTATGACAATATAAAAGCAAGTGTTCTTTTCCTTGTGAAAAATATTTTCTATAGTCTTTTCTCTTTTTCTGTATCAGCTAGAACGAATATCACTTGATACTAAATTGTGTTTTTCCATAATCGCCGCTAAATATTCTTCCCTAGCATTAGATAGACTAAGATTTCTAATAACATTATTAAGTTTAACATTTCACCAAATATTGGAAGTTTTAGATCTTATCGAACACTCACATACACTATCTTCATATTCACTGCCATCTTCTTGACTTTCGGAACAATCAGTTTCCATTAACCTTTTTTTTAGCATTAATTCCGGAAACATTTGTATTGCTAAAAAATAACACTTTTGATGGATTCCAAGCTCCTTCCATATTGTTGGATTTTTATATTTTACTTTGTAACGTTCTTTCCATTTGTCCAACGTTTTATAACATATGATGCAAGGCACCATGGAAAACTTTTATCCACTATTTCCATAGTATAACATTTTAGATAAATATTTTTTATTTTGTCGTTGATTTTTTTTGATATTTCAGAACATCGAATTTACTAAAAGCAAGGCAAGAATTTTACACAAAGAACTTTAAACCAAGAACTCTAAATCTAACAAAACTTAAGGCAAGAACTTTGCACAAAAACTCTAAATGTAACATATTCTAAGACAGGAACTTTACACAAAGAACTCTAAATCAAGAACTATAAACCTTAATAGTTCTTGCCTTAGGAATTTAACAGTTCTTGTCTTGATGTATAATAGGTTTAAGTTTTTGGTTTAAAGTTCTTGTCTCAGGTTATGTTTGGTTTATTCTTAGTTTAAAGATCTTGCATTAGGCTATGTTAGGTATAGAGTTCTTGGTTTAATGCTCTTACCTTAAGTTATGTTAGTTTTAGTTCTTGGTTTAAGCTTTTAATTTATTTGTTTTGGATTTTTTCGCATTTTTTAGGTGTTTTTTGAGGTTATGTCAAAATTCCTAACTGATCGGCTAATTCTGACCTAATTCAGTTTCAGCGCCCCAAATTACGTATAGATATAGTGATCAGCTCATTTAAGCTTTTTATTTATTTGTTTGGGATTTTTCGACTTTTTTTTGTGTGCCTGTATTATTAGTGTAAGCATTTCGGCTTTCTTTTGCATTCTCAAATACAATCTACAATCAAACATAACTATTTTTTTGCTATGCAGAGAAAAATCATAATTTGATTCTTTTGTTTAAACGAATGCCTTCCGGAATCCGGATTTTAATTCAAAATCTTTTGACACACCTCTTGTAGTATTTACAAAATGTTACCGCAGAAAGAAAATGCTATTGCAGGACAATTCCCTTTTACGTGATTTAGACCTCTAGATTTACTCTCCTGTTAGTGTCTGCTGCAAAATCGTTCAATGTTCTAGACCTACTGTATGACATTTTTGTTTCCTTTAGTTCAATATACCATATGTTAAAATTATGTCCATCATACTACTAACACCCTGTATCAATAAATAGTAAAATTAAAATTATAATATAAAATTTGATTTTGAATTGATTACAACTTTCATGTTTTTAAATAATACATTTTTATTTTCAGTGACGGAAACTTAAATATAGAAGAATTTAGGACTCTTTGTCAAGCTCTATTCAGGAATAACAAGGGACAAACATATGAAATGCCGGAGAGCCATTTGCAAGATATATTTAAGATATTCGACAATAATAGCGATGACCAAATAGATAAAGAGGAATTTACATATTGTTGGAATAACTGGATAAAAACAGTAAGAGAACTAACATTCAAATAATATTCGGTCACTTATTATTTTTTAATTTATTTAATTTTCAATTTATTTAAACAAATTCGCCTACCCATACAGATAAGAAAGGTGCTAAAAAATTATTGACATGATATATTAACAAATCAAACTATGTACTTATAAAATTTGCTTCTGTAGAATAAATAATCAATCAATGATGAAAATGAAAATATCAAATTGTTAAACAGACAAAAAGATAATCATTAGAAATTTATAATATAGACTTGGGCTTTAAGAATATTAAGTAAATTGTAAATAGGCTACTAAAAAAGAAAAAAGCAGGATATTGGCAATATATTTTATTACTTATTTATCTGACAAAATTGGAACTAAAAAATTCGCTTTCGAAACCTTCTAAATGTATAATACCCACCCATAAGCATGGTTATGCCTTGTATAATCACAATATGTAATGCAAAATATAAACACTGGATATTTATTGGCTACAAGTTTAGTCTGCCCTATTTAAAGTGCTTGAGATTTAAACACCTGCATACATTGAATAAAACGTAAACAACTTTTCACTTTTCACTTGTATATTTCTATACGTATCGAAATTGTCATTATTTTCTAAAATATTGTAAGACTATGTATGTATATATTTATTTTATAGGGAGGATTTTAAACTTATCTGCGTTGTCATTTATTGGTTTTGTTCTGCGCTCTGAAACATTTTTGTACAGGATATCTCGTAAAGTAGGCATAGATCAGGTCAAAATATGATGATTTCTTCCAGTTTATCTCTATATCTCTATACCGCTCGTAAACATTTCTAAAAGGTTTGTGATTCGGTTGAATTCTGTTGGAATATAATTCCAAATATCTTCGAAAGGCAGCACGTGCATTGTAATTTTCTTGTGCATAAATGCATAGAATGATTCGCATTTCCGTATTCGGCAAATTATTATTCTGACGGGGGGTGATCAATAAATAAGTGAACTGTTAAATAACTACTATTACTAAAAAATATTATTTTGGTTATTCAGCGGATAACTTTCAAAGAAAACATTCGTTTCTTTCATATACCATTGGTGCAAGTCTGACCAAAATAGAAGATCAACAAGACCCCAATACGAAGTGACTTGTCGACTTCTTTCATACACCTACCATATCTAACATTCAGCATGAAAAACAATTAAAAAAACCACTATTTCTATATATTGATGATTCAAGTCTGATCATGCTAATATAGATAATATTAAGTATCTCTAGCCCTACTTAGAGGATACTACATCACAATCAAACGTTTATTACATTTCAAAGTAAAAAAATACTAAAAAGCACAAAGAAAACAGTTATAAAATTTCGCTCACCGCATGCATGTTCAATAAATGAAGTATTTCATATATTTTCGATGGATTAAAGCCTCTAAACATTGTACAATCTTTTTCGTTCTCTTTTCGAAATAAAAGTTACTATTAAAAAATAAAAATGAAATATTTTCATGTCAAAAACTGACAGGAAGACGTCTATTTACTTGACTTTGAAATGTAATAAACGTTTGATTGTGATGTAGTATCCTCTAGGTAGGGCTAGAGATACTTAATATTACCTGTATTAGCATGGTCAGACTTAAATCTTCTTCAATATATAAAAAGAGTGGTTGTTTTATTGTTTCTTTTTCGTCCGACCAGAATGTACACCCTTTCTGGAGACATTATCCGCCAGAAAATAACGTTTTTCTGGGCTAGACCGGAAACTGACATTAGAGATCGGCAAAGTCTTTTCTGATCCTGCTATGCTCGTTTCTATGGAAACGAATTTCTGTTAATTGTTGAGATAAGTGTCAAATAGATAAATACACTTGACTTTTACGAGTTGTCAAAAGTCAATTCACAAGTTATGGAAAATATGGATTCAGATTTTGAAGTGTCGGCCGAAAAAAACAAATTGTACGTTACACGACCGAAAAACAGTGTTTTGCAGGTCACCCCAAGCTTCTAGGACTCACCTACGGTTCGCCCTGGAATCTGCTTGGGTCGACCTGCAAACACCACTTTCCGGTCTTGTAACGTAAATTACTATTTCATGCTGAATGTTAGATATGGTAGGTGTATGAAAGAAGTCGACAAGTCACTTTGTAGGGGGAGTCTTGTTAATCTTCTATTTTGGTCAGACTTGCAACAATGGTATATGGTATAGAAATTTATTTGTGAGCTGAGTAACACTGAAATTTAAAATACCATGTAAGCTCTCTTTCGAATTCAAATATCTCGAGAAACAGGCAGTTTAGAATAATGTATTAAGAGTACCTTTTTGGCTTAAATATTATTGAAAAATAATAGAAAACAAAGATAGCAAGAGTGGGAAACTGCTTCACCTGCCGTGGATCCCTGACAATCGTGAGGAACTAGTTCTTTAGCTGATATTATGTGTCTTGGACCATTTACACTATCTATCAAATATGGTAAAGAAATATTAAGTAAAATATTTTTTTTAATTTTTACCCTCCTTGTATCTCAGTAAGAAGGCATATTTTATCTAAGTGTTTTTGGTTGAATCTTCATATTTTGGGCTATGACCATTTATTAATGAAACACCCTATATTGTTATTTTTCATGCAAAAGAAGTAAGTCAAAGTCAATTTAGTTGCATATCATTTTCTACAACTCATGAATATTTTGAATTATAGTATATTAATTTTTGTTCGCAAGCAAATCTGTTTTTTCTTTCATGATAACAAATGTATGTAGTATAAGCCTAATAAGAAACATATTGGAAATATTTTTAATGTATATATTTTTCCAAAACTGTATTTTCCAGTCGTACGTCAGTTTTACATTTTAGGGGCATTTTAGGGGCACACAGTTAAAAAAAACAGGGTCATAACCTATCAAAAATGAAATCTATCTACTAAAATATCTATTTCTAATGTTCTTCTGATATAAGCTACATCGAATTCTCCTGGAAAATAAAGGTTCAACTATTATCGCGATGAGTGTTTATTGTACTTAAAAAAAATGTCTAGATACATCGGAAATTTTAGTCCAAATATGTTAAATATTAAACAAAATCAAGGTTAGTTTTAAAGCTCGAACAGCATGTCTAATCTGGCCATTACAGAATAGTTTTTATTTTAGATAAAGGAAATTGATTATTAATTAAAAACGGATGGTCCGCTACGTAAAGATCACTAACTTTGTGGTGTTTCTGTACCGCCTTTTTAAATGGTATTTAGGTCGTTAGGGTAGTGCAAATATTGATTTGGCCATTAAGATTCTGAACACAAATTTTAATAGACTCCGAAACACCCTTTAGCAGAACTAATTGTCTGCTATAGGTCAAAGGCCAAGTTTTAAGTTCAAGAGAATATCAAAAGCGCGCTTTAATGTAAAAGCTGTCACACTGCCATTGTTTAAATGAGTATGAACTTTATTAACTATTCTTTGTTTTTTTAATAAATTTGAGCCTATACAGGATTGGTAGAAATTGTGTATATTGGCTATAATATTGGTTGATTAATATACAGGGTTCGCCACTTAAAACTACCCAAACTTGTAACATTTTTATTTTTGAAGCGATGACCATGTTGAGCATGAGCACATCAAATTGTAGATAAAGCCTTTAAACATGCATACAGAGTGATTTAAAAAAATGTTTTTGAAAAAATTGTTAAGAAAGGAAACTTAATTTCTTTGAATATTTTTTTACCTCACCTTCTACATGAAATCTGTTAATGTTTTCTTATAAAGGTTTTAATTAGCTTCAATTTATGTTATTGAAAAAAAAAATTACCTAAATAAAAATTTGGCAATTTCCTATTATTTAGTACATTTTAATAAAGTTTGTTTTTAAAAATATTTATTTCTTTTGTTTCTTGTTTCTGTTTTGTTACATTGACTATTGTTTGTCATGTCTTTTGCAAATAAAGCATAAAATTATTATTTACATTTTTCCAGTTATTTAAGAAAAAATCAGTTTGGAATCGGAATGAGTGTTTTTCTCTAAATCCAAAAACAATTTCGAATATGACGTAATAGCATAAATTGAAGCTAATTAAAACCTTTATAAGAAAACAGTAACGCAGTTTATGTACAGGATGAGGTAAAAAAATATTCAAGGAAATTAAGTTTTCTTTCTTAACAATTTTTTCATTTTTTTTTTAAATCACTCTGTACACATGTTTAAATGCCTTAAAAGTATCTACAATTTGATGTGCCCAACATGGTCGTCGCTTAAAAAATAAGAAAGTTACAAGCCTGGGGAGTTTTAAGTGGCGCACCCTGTATATTTTAAATAAACGTTGTTGGATGTACAGTTCTTTACAGAGGTATAGGGAATATAAAAAACGAAATAAAATCCCTAGACGATAGTCTACATACAGTGTGTCTCTGGATGGGCTATTGCACTCTTGTAAAATAACCACTTGTCGATTTGGCGAGAAAAGTCATCCTAAAGTTTTGCTTGTCTTGGGAAGTTATAGACAGTTGTCAATCTCACAAATTATACAGGGTGTTGTAAAACATAGAAAATATCAAATCGCCCTTAAGCAAAGTAACCTTTTTTAAATTTAGAGAAATTTATTTAACAAAGTTTTTCAAACCTGACGAAAGACTTAAATACGGGGACACACTATACGTATATTTATGTAACATTTATGAGACAAAAGAAATGAACAGATCAGAAGATATGCTACTTTAGGGTAAAATAGCCCTTTTGATTGACTGTAAAAATTACTTAATTAAGAATAGTTTATGAAAAGTTCAAATACTGATTATTACTTTCACATTGTAGTATGGTAATGGTAAACAACATTTTGAATTCTTGTTTTGTTCAAATAGGTTCAATAGGTTTATGATATCGACTTGAAAGGACCCCGGAACAAAACCCATGAAAATGTTGATTCGGTGGAATCGGCTGAAATTTTAGTATTTTGTAGTTCAAGTCATGCTGATCAAAAGTTCTAATCACATCAAGCCAATCCTATGGACAGTTTTTGAGATACAGCTTGTCAAAGTTAGGTAATTTGCTTCATTTTAGACATTCAAGAACTTTTTACTCCTAAACTATTAACTTTAGCAAAAAATTGCAAGGGTCGAAACATTTTTGTAGTCCAATAAAGCTCAATAATTTTTTTCAGAATTTTTTTATCAATTTTTAGGTTAGATGAAATATATATATATATATATATATATATATATATATATATATATATATATATATATATATATGACATATTTCGGCATGCTTCGGTGGGATTGGCTGAAACTTTGCTATTTTGTAGTTAAAGTCATGCTGATTAAAAATTCCTATTGCACTGAATCTATCCTATGAGTGGTTTTCGCTTCAGGAGTGCCTGAAGGTCTAACAACGAGGTAACGGGTAATCTATATGTACGTGTTTATGAATGGCTCCCAGCGTGTTTGTGTACGTGCGTGCATGTGTGTTTGATTATTTTTATCAAAGAACCTGCTCATACCGGCACTATGTTTCTTATGAGAGCGTTCTCACTGCCAACCAGGGTGATCCCATTTTTTTGGTTTCACTTTCTATCTGTTTATTTTTACTTTTTGTTGTTTTTTAATATTATCTTTTTAGTTTTTAAATATTGAGAACATCCATAGGATTTTCAGGAACAAGTGCTCTGTTTCCAGTATCATGTATCGTTCGAAGAAGAATCATTGATGGGTATTTTATGTGATTTTCATGCCGTGCGTACCCCAAAAACCATAATACGCTTGTGTTTTCAGCGGTTCCGCATCAAACTCATTAAAACGATTTTTCTCACACTAGTCCTACGACTGAAATGAAAGAGGACATTTTTTGTGTATTTTTAATTAGTGAATTAAATTCTTGTACCAAAGTGAAAAAAAAAAGACAAGAAATTAATGCAAAATATCGACCCCCCCCTCAATATCCCACCCACTTACGGTAAAAAATATTTTTTAAAAATAATATAAAAATAAGCTTGTATTATTGTTTAATATGCGTATAAAGTCGCGTCCCCGTCCCTGTAAATCAAAAGGTTTCTGAAATATAATAATAATAATAAATATAATAATCAATTTTTGGGTGCCATTTTCAAAGGGCCGCAGCTCAACGTATTTGCGAACATATTTTTGCATGTAGAATCTGCACCAGAAGTTTGTCATCGATATTTCCGGAGAACTCTGTATACACTGGCACATACATACACACAGTACACAAGCACGCTGGAAGCCATTCATAAACACGTACATATGGATTACCCGTTACCTCGTTGTTAAGACCTTCAGGCACTCCTGGAGCGAAAACCACTCATAGGATAGACTCAGTGCAATGGGAATTTTTGATCAGAATGACTTTAACTACAAAATAGCAAAGCTTCAGCCAATCCCACCGAAGCATGCCGGAATATGACATATATATATTTTACCTTTACTCACATTATTTTATATTTTCTATGTACCTACTCTGTTTAAAGTTTTCGTTAGCATTTTCTTTTTTAAACTTTCTTTATACCACATTTGATCAAAGTGATTATAGTTTTATATGAAAATTTCACCATTTGCTACCTACTTTTTAAATTTTGAGTATGATTTGACGTGGAATGTATTGAGCATTTTCCAAATGAAAAGATTGACCCAATCCTGTTATATTTAAAATTACGTGATAATATCTTTTACCAATGTATAGGGGCACGTAGCGATATAAAATATAGTAAACTGAAAACTGGACAATTGGTGAATACAAAATATAAAGATGTAAAGATTTCGAAATTTGTTACAATAGTTTCATTTTGCTGCTGTGAGAATGACGCAATAAGAGAACTTTAATGACCTGGAAAGTTAAAGAACAGCAATAAGCCCTTACGATAATGGCTAGAATTCATGAGACCGATTCACATTCAGCCTTGAAATGTAACGATTGCAGTATTCGCAACCCATACATTCTATTTTTTAATTAAACTTTCTTATCGTTCTTATTTTTTCCTTTAATATTTACGAAAGTTATGAATTACCTTATTATCTAAGGAATAAAATTATTCTGTAGTAATTTCGGTTTACTTTAAAATACAAATTGAAAAAAATGGTTTTACTTTCTTATACCTACATAATAAAATATAGTAAACGCGATTTTTTCTACGTGATATTTTACTTGTCCAACTGTCATTCCTCAAAAAAACCTCATAGGAAATGAATAAAACACGAATATTTATGATTTATGATTTATGTTGTCAAATATTAAATTTGGGTAATATGATAGTTTACCTTACCCGAATAGATTTTCGGTTTTATACGGATACATAGTTTCACAAACTTAATAGTAAACGTATCAAGAAAATGTTTCTATATTATGCGGCCGCTTATTAATTTATAGGGGGTTGGGAGGGAAAGGGGTGGCAACTAAAAAAAAAAAAACAAAAACGTTGGAGCTGAAAGAAAATAAAATTTTAAGAAGAAAAGGTTCTATGTAATTTTTCATAGAAATTAAAAGTCTGTAAGTTGTAACAACTACAAATTAGAATTTTAGCTTGAAAAAGATGTATTTCAAATAGGTTTTCGTCAAATAACTCGAAAGGTATTACATTGAGCGAAAATATGCTTGATATAAATAAGATAGTTACTAACTTGAGGATGAATTTCGTTTTTATTTAATTTCAGTAGAATTAATGGTTTCGGAGATCTCGAAGTATAAAGGTGGCGCCCGAACGTTTATAAAATGACGTATTAAGTTTAAATGTTAAATATCCCAGAAACTAATGGCACTTACACCAAAAACGCTAATAACCAAAATGAAAGATTATTAATTATATTTATTATCTATAGCATAAGAAACAAAGAAGTAAGCCATAACCAATGTACTTCTTCACACTTTCTTAATAAACACGTCGTCATTCTGTCAATGTAAGTAAGTAATATTAGCTTTAGAGAAAATATGGTGGACATCAAAAATCGTGCTTATAAACCAATAGTGAATTTTTTAAAATATTTGTGTAGGGTTGATAGTTTCGGAGATATTTAATTTTATAGATGGCATCCCACCGTTTTTAGGATGAAGTATTAAGTATGAAATGTTGAATATCTTAGAAACTATGATATTTTCATCAACAATTCTATAAAATGATTTTTTGTTTGTTTCCACATCTCAAAAAATAAAGAAGTTATGGCCCTTAGAATGTGCGTTTTCACATTTTTTCTAACAAAATGTCGCCATTTTAGATGCTCAATTTTGCCAATTTGAAAAATGAGTGTAATTATTAAATCTCCAATTATTGGGTACTTAGTGTGCTTTTTTAAGGATTTTACCATATATCGCCAAAATAGATAAACATAATACGGTACCAAATCTTATTTGAGAAGAATGGTCTCTTTTTTCATAGCATTGACGCAATATAACGTAGAATAATATTATATACAGGGATAATTTGTTGAAATGGAACAAAGTTATGAATTATACTGATTATAAAAACTAATCGAATAGTCTAAATTAATAATTTCTGAAACAAAAAGCTGGGAATTCTGAGATGCCTTATCAGTGGCTGGCTATACATGAACGTCGGAGCGCTTTGATAACATGATTAATCCGGTGACTTTAGCTTCAAAAATAATGATTTTTCCGAAAGTTTTCAGATTAGCCAAAAATTAGTCTACCCCCTACAGAATTTCCTCAGGAATCTGAAAAAAATAGTGTTGACCACTCAAAACGACGGCTTTAATTGTTATTTAACTTTTTGTAAACAAAATAAGTTTTGCAACTTAGTGTTTGCTTATATCTTCGTTTCTAGGTCGTAGAAAGACGTTCGACCCGTCAATTTCTTTCTCATGAGCTCCCCTATGAGCTCTATACTAACTTGCCTCTTTTGTGATCAGTAGCTCGGTCAACGTTCTACTTGATCATTTGCTGACCACTTGGAACGTGAAGTGTTGTGGTGAACAGATCTATCGACAGGCAACCGCTCATTCCATAATTTTGAGTTATACTTTCTGAAGGCGACCGGGTCGTGCCCAGGTACGACTCGCTATCTAATTATGGACACGAATTAAGAGGCATTTCAGGAAATTGGGGAAGGGGAAAAGGTAATCTCTCTCTATATCAAACACTAGGCAAGTTACTAAAATATTACCAAACCATTGCCATTGCATTTTAATTTTTTACCAATAAAAACTTTTATGTTATCAAAAGCAAATGACTTCAACTGTTTGAAACACAGTTTAAAATATACAATTTAAAACACTGTTTTAAACAAAAAGAAACTGTTTAACAAAAAAAAACCAGTTTTTTTTCCAACTATGTTGAAAACGTCATTTTACAGTTACTGTTGTACCTTATTGAGTAACTAAAGTATTTGAAATGATACTACATTGTTTTAATTTCATTATGAAAATTAATCATATTCAAAATCAATGTTTGTTTAATCAGTGAAAAGTTTTATTTGGATTTTAAAATATGATTACAATGATTGTTATAGTCTGAATACTGTAATTCAGCTTAGTTATGTAAAAACCGCTGCTCAAGGTATCACTACTTCCACATCCAGATTTTCTATCTAAGTTACTCACAACGAGAAAATTTTGTATGTGGAAATAATTGTTTATGGAACTTTAATAATATAATATTTGAAATCCTCTACCCCAAAAACCCAGAAAACGATACCCCACATCGGTAGTGGCGTGGGGGTGGTGATAAGGGGGTGGTAGTGGGGGTGGATGAAGTAAAAAAATATTTTGAGGTTTCTGGTTCTTATACATACACTAAATGACAATTTGTTTTCATCCCCTTTAATAATGGGGTGGGGTGATAATGGGGGTGGCTAATGCCAAATTTTTTTTTAGACCTTAGCTTCTCTTGTATATACTAAATACCAATTTTATGGACTCTTACCTGCTTGATTTACCTATTTACCCCAAATTTACCCCCAATTTACCCCCCAACCCTTCGACGGAACAAGATGAAAATACAATATAGTTCTAGATCTCGTTAAAGTACATAAGTGTACCAAATTTCACATCTGTCCTCGATTTATGACTTCAGATTTGACAGTTTTTACCTATTAGTGCAGTAAGAGGTTCTAAGTGTCATCTTTGCTTCTTTAGTTTGTGTCGATAAAGTTTTATTACTTGCATGTGATAAGATTTGACCACAGTCCTTTTTGCTAACAGTCATGTTTCCGAAGATTCACAACGGCAAACACAAGATTTTCGTTGGTTGCCGCTTCGTTTATAAAAACAATCTATCAGGTGTTTAATTGAAACTTATTGATCTATGCTTGCCAATATTGGGAATTCCCGCCAACAAATCATCGAAACACCGAGGTCCGTTGATCTTATAACTAGGATATGTTTGGGCTAAAAATATTCAACAGAATCTACGAAAGTTGTCGTGACGATCATATAATCTTTTGTGATTGCATTTGTAATTATGTCACTACTGGGAAATTTCCAGAGCTTGTGTCAGATTTTACGTAAGCCGGTCGAGGTGTCGGTGCACCGACACACACAAGAAAAAATTCTGAACTGATGAACAGACACATCATTTTATATGTATTTTGGTGCGCTGAATTGACAGTAGAAAAAAATTCCGAAGACATAGGCCATATCTGATAGCAAACTCGGATTCAGAGCACAAAAATACATACATTTTGATAGGTTTTGTTTCAGGTTCACGACTTTTTTGTGCGTGTAATTATTAAGTGATTGTTTTTCTATAACAGAGACGAATAAATTAAATCAGTAAATAGAAACAAATAATATCAAAATTTATAGAAGAATGTGTTCAATAAAATTACTATAACAACGCAAATTTCGGTTTTACTTAAAAAAAACTAGTCGATCTCGAAAACTGCCAACTTTGCATGTTTTTTTTTGTCTCCAGCAAAAGAGATAGATAAATAATACGAAGGGGGTATGGGCTTTTTAATTGCATTTCTTATTTTGATGATCACAACTTTAGCGAAAATAATACGTATCTATAATATTGAGAGGTTTAAACACACGTCTTTTATTAGATGTAGACACTATTGGTCCAATGTGACGTCATCAAGTTTTTCATTACTTTGAACCTATTTCTTTTTCAGATTGTCCGTCCAATATCAGCCATTCTAGTGATCGACGTCCAAAACGACTTCATATGCGGGGCCCTCGACATTCGGAACTGTCCTGCGAAACACAACGGCGAAGACATCATTCAACCCATAAACCATTTACTGGATAAGATAGAATTCGATGCTGTTTTCTATTCGTTGGACTGGCATCCCAGCGACCACGTATCCTTCTTGGACAATATCAACCTAAGGAAACTCCACGAGTCCAGCCCCATTGCAGCCGACAAAGTCCAATTATACGACACGGTCGTCTTCGAAGGAGACCCCCCGATGACGCAGCGACTGTGGCCGAGACACTGCGTTCAAAATACGTGGGGAAGTGAACTTTACAAGGACCTAAAGGTAAACAACTTCAGGAAGTTAAATTAGTTTGGAAATTGTAAGCGTCGCGTGCATCCCAAGGAGCGGGTAATAGAAATTAGTTTCGAAAAGGTTTGTTTCAAGTTTTTCAGGCAATTAGTTGTCTCGTTTTAAACTTCAATCTAACAAATTGGTATCAAATAGGTGTAGTGGAGTGATCACGTTTCTGCTTTACGTGCGTCTGAGCACAGGTGAAAATAAACATTAGTGTGAATGTACCTAATTTGCTGTTTTCTCAATTAACTACATATTCAGGCTAAACTTACTATAAATGATTGTAAATTGATTTGCAAAGTTCCCAGAGTATTATCACGACAATGCGAGAGAAAATACATTAAGGGAGGCTAGTCACATATCGGAAAGTTTTCATGGCTTAGAACATTTTGGTATACGTCATTTTTTTTTAATTCTCACGGACCATTATTGGACTCATCTTCGTGGAAATTTTTTTTGACAGTCACAAATAAGACGTTGCAAAGTCATGACAAAAAATGAATATGTACCATATTAATTAATAGATTACGCAAACAAATGTTCAAACTGGCCTTCACACAAGCCTCCAAGCGTCTCAGCAACTCTCGTGTGTAGGTTACTTTAAGCATAGCTGGTGTTACTCTGCGGCAAGCCTCATGAATCCGGTCCATAAGCTTGGAGGATCCAAACATACCAGATATGGTATATTAGTGTGCTCAGAATGACGTGTGAACGCGATTTCAGGTTCTAGTTATACAGGGTGCTATTTGAAAAAAGAACAGGCTGGTTTATTAGGAGTTGCAAAAGGCAACATGGTTTGAAGACTGTTATCACTCGGAGTTCTTCATACTTTTTACGGTTTTTTTTGTATTTATATTCTTATATTTTCAAATAACGGATATGTCGCCTTTAACGCAATTCTGGTACACCCGGTAAAATGACAAAGGTGAAAATTTATAATACATTATAGAACTTACCAAATCATTTTGCTTTGAGAATGATCATACCTGCAAAGAAAAAATTCTATTAATATTACAAGTTTTGAAAGTATACTAAAAATATTTCCATACACTGCTATTCAGATGTTATTACAAAAATTTTAAGGAGATACACCCTTAAAGTTGCAGTTGATACTACTAAAAAATTGAAAACAAAATTGTAATAAAACGTGCACAAAAAACTGTATCAACAATTCTATGCGGTTTTATTTCAATACATTCGTCCAGATATTAGAGACGCGCTAGTAAGTAAAAAACGCACATCTTCATATTTTACAAAATTTTACAAAATGACAATAATATAAAAATATCACAAAATTATTTTTTATTGTGTCAAACTGACACACAAACAAATACACAGACATGCCGATTTGAATATATTTGCTATTTTTAAGCGTCAGAACGTCTATATTCTTCATAATCTAGAATTTAGATTTTTGTACAACGCCACTATTTTATTTACAGATGAGAAAATAAACCCCGGTGTACTTCTTACTAAAGACAAGTTTTATTTGTTTAATGATTCACAGATATTATGTTCCATTGTATAAGATGCTGCAATAACGGGTGGTCGAATGTCGCCATTACTCTTCTTTGTTTATGGTATCAATAAACTTCTTGATATTTATTAATCATAAAAAAAGAAATGCCAACATATATATATTTTATATGGTTTTAACATCCATATTTTAAATATGTTGGGTTTGCTATTTAACAGAACAAATGTAAGATAGTTTTGGAAATATTAAAAATAATGTCAAGAAAAGAATAAACTATCTACTATTTATTTTTTAGATGGTGGAAAATGCAGTAAAAATATACAAAGGAACTAATCCAGAGGTTGATTCATATTCGGCGTTTTGGGACAATTCGAAACTGACTGATACCAAACTAGACGCCCAACTCAAAATGAGAAATATTACAGATGTATACGTTTGTGGAGTAGCTTATGATGTGTGCGTAGGTGAGTACATTCCTTAAAGTGCCTATTTACGCTAGAACAGTTCCGCGAGCTTATTGACGAAAGTGGCTGGTACCTGGTTCGGCGAACATACTCGAACGTTTGTGAGTTCCGTGCGTTTAGCTGGCTCGGTGCTTATAAAGCTTTGCTGGGTGCCTAGCTCACCTATCCCCGTGAACACGAACACAAGTCGAGCACCGAACAAGTTTAGTTGTGAGTGGTGCGCATGTCATCTTTATATTTAATTTACTCTCTTTCTAGTTCTGTCCCCTAGGCACTGACTGACTTCAATTCTGTAAGAGATACACTCCAAGAACTCTTGAACAGGTGAATCGTTTACTCTTAGATAGTTTTTAAAATCGTGAGTCTCGTTGGCACCTATCTCTTTTAAAAGAGGCATAATCTGAAGCTAATTTTTTGCTCGGACATGTCGCCGTTTTCTATTTTTTATAACGGGGTTGTCTAATCATTCAAAATCACCCACAATCATTATTTTCGTTTTGAAATTTATCGCAACGCGGGGCTCATGGTTATAAAGATTCAAGTCATGCTGACCAGTTAGGTTCGGACGTGTAGGGCATTCGACGAGCATGTTCGAGCGTGTATGAGGGCTTTTATTGATATACTGCATACCACACAACAGATGAGTCAACTTTAAGTACCGGTTTATCTGAAGATAAAAAACAAAACATATGTAGGCAATAATGTAAATATATAAAGTAGAATCTTAATCCTTCAGATTTAAGCATTTGATTTGGAAATATTTGGCTCTGAATAGACGATTTTTTTTATCAGTAGGCCAGTAGCAATTTTTCTTCCAAACTTCTGCCTTTCATAGCAATATTTCAGTTGAAAATACATGTGTAAAAAATAAAACGATTGAAAAAAGAATCGATTAAGACTGAAGATACACTAACTTGGTTTACAAAGCGAATACTCGTCGGTGTTTCCTAAAATATTTCTTTTAAGTTTGAGGAACTGAAAACTGTAGATGAAACTTTGACTGATATCCACAAATATTATATTATATTGTTAGTTCTTATTATATTTTATTTGATGAGAATTTTTAAATTTGAATATTGTTCCAGGTGCTACAGCTGTAGACGCAATATCGAGTGGTTTTCGTACAATTCTACTAGACGATTGCTGCCGAGGAGTGGACTTACTGGACATTGAAAAAACTAAAAACACTGTGATAAAAAACCATGGCGTTGTAGTGGATTCAGATCGGGTGAAGAATATGGTGGAAGGAAACGATAGAAGACCAGAACTGGGGTACAAATTGGCTCTAAACTTAAAGGATAAACAACAACAATCCTCATAGAGCTTCCGACGTTTACTTAATCGTGTTAAATTCGAACTTTTGTCAAAGCTTGTATGTACAGAGAATACGTAGAGGGCTATTTATTAACTTTAAACTCTATGATAATAAGCTTTAATGGAATGTTTCTTTAACATACTTAAAATATTAAGACTAAAATTTTATACATTATTATTTGCTATTTTTTTTACAAACTGTTCTTTTAGTATTATTATCTATTGTTTAAGTAGGTATTATAGTAATATGCAGAAGAATAGTTTATACATTAAGTAATATGCAGGAAATAAAAACACAACATGACAGTGATGACAGTGAGTAACTTTAGTATCATAAATAAAAATTTGAAAATAGTTATTAATTATATATGGGGATTAACCTATGGTAAAAAATGTGCACTCGAGGCGCAGCCGAGAGTCACATTTTTTCGAGTAGATTGAAAGGCTATTAATCCCCGAATGTAATTCAACGTTTTATCCACGACCACGACCAAATTAGGAGCGTGAAAGCCGTATGAGAGCAGGCGAAAAAATCTGATTTTGAAAAACGTCAGATTAAACAAGTTTATTTTGACTAAGAATCTTTTGATTTTGAGCAAAAAAAATAGAAGGTCTTTGAATCTTTTCTATGACATGAGTTTGTTTATTAGTTGACAAAAGCGAAAACATTTGCAAAATCGACAGAAAAAATAAGTGAGAATGCTGAGTCGGCGAAGTTTTGGACCTCCAGTTCTTATTCAGAAAAACCTTATCGAGTTAATTTGATTAATACCGGTCAAAATGACAAGAAGATCGTTCTTGATATAAATGTTAATATTAATATTAATAATAATTCTAAATAAAATTCTATAAAATCGAACAGTAGTACAGAGTGACAATCGGAAACCGGATGTTTTTGGAACGCATAATACGGAGCTTAGCGCGGTTAGAGGAAGGCAAATGCGATGTTTCTACCTTTGAAATGTTATGCCATTTGAGCAGCTACTAACAGCCACACGAATATATTGGACGATTTTGAAATAAGTGTTAAATTAAATGTGTTAAATCTTACACAATGTCATTTACGATGTGTATCAAGTATGGAAGATAATGTCATCGAGATGGTATCCGTTGCGTTGGATGCAGTTTTCAACCCTCTTCATGAAATCGTCAATAACACGCTCCAACGTCGCTCTATCAATGTGCGGTATCAAGGAATAAAAAAATTAATTTCTACCAAAAATCTTAAATTTTTATTTAGAGTACATATTGATCATCGTTATGAAGCATTTTTCGTGTGGCTGTTAGTAGTTACTGAAATGCCATAACATCACGAAGGTAGTAATATCACATTTGCCCTCCTCTAACCGCGCTAAGCTTATGCGTTCAAAAAACATCCGGTTCCCGATTGTCACCCTGTATTATGAATTCTAATCCACTAGTGTATTAAAGGGCCTTTAATCCACGGAAAATAGACGTATTATACCTTCCTGATATAGTGGTCGTGGATAAAATAAATAATCGCCCTCAGAAAATAAAAACATTTCTAAAAAGTATGAAATATAATTTTGCTCAGTTTTATATTATATGCACTAGGTACATATTAGTAGAAGGTGATACTGAATTGAACATTTTTTTCTATTACATTTGATGTCGATAAAAAAATATGTCATTTCAAAACTACTTTTGGTGGCGTTTTGTTCGTTTTCGCACCGCTTCAAATTGACGTTAGGTGATAAAAATTGACCCAACTAGCGTGCCGAAAAAAGCTTCCGAAAGTAGGCAATCCACACTACATGAAGTCATAGAACATTCTTGGAAAATTTGTCATATTCTGAATATTATACGCATTACACATAAGGAATGAAATATATTAGGGTAAACGGTCATCCCGTATGTGAATTAAGTGAAATAATTAAGCATCTTTTCTAGATATATTCTACATCTGTTCGAATTATTATTGGAATTACTTTAAAAAATGTAGAACTATATTGCTTACCTAAATTATGTTCGATTTGTTGGGAGCTTTTATTTTCGATTTCGACCCGTTGTATCGTGCGATTGCATACTATCGGGCGATTTTGGCTAGTTTTGACGCCATCACTAATATGGTCCATTCCTTTTTACCTCTCACTATTAACGAAGTAGAATAGATAGATATAAGTGAGTAAGATTTCACACTTTTTAGAGATTCGCAAGGTCTAAAATGGTTTTAACCAAAATTTCTTTAAAATATGTTTAAAAATAATAAAGTTATAAGATAATCAATTTTTAAAAATGGACCGCGAATTACTCCGAAAAATGGCTTTCAATAACATATGTTACCATGACCATGCGACCGAACCTCTTCCAATCATTGTTACTTCTAAAAAAAAAAGACCAAACAAAATGAAATGAAACAGTAAACCAAACAATTTAACGAATTTAGTAAATTAGGTACATAACTAATTTCATCTAACATATTTTTAAATTTTTCTTGCTTCCACTAAATCTCCATGTGTTTCAATATGTTTATAATATCACTTTCTAATATTTCTTATCGTATTTCTTAATTATTCCGTTGCAATTTCTGCGCAAGCTTACTGTATTCTTGCACAAAGCTCCTATCGATTTCTTGAGCGAGTTTTATAAGCTTTTTGTACCACAGGAACAAATAGAGTGGTGTGAAATCGGGGGATCTAGGTGACCAACCAATTAACTCACTACCTCGACCTATCTAGTGGTTTGCAAAAGTTTCATTGTTTAACAATCCTAATTGAAAATGCAAGTTTACACTTTTTCCACATGGAAGGTCGTATATTGTATCCCATAGTTAATTTCTTATTGGAATTTCATTGTATTTATATTCCCTCAAAAAAGTCGGGACCTATAATTCTTTCTTTTAATATTCCGCACCAAACATTCACTTTTTCAAAATATTATCTTTTGCAATTAATAATTCAATGTGTATTATCAGTCGCCCAAAATCTACAATTTTGAGACGACACCATTTGTCGTAAAAGTGGCTGCATCACTAAACAAAATACTTTTACAAAATGACTGTTATTGAAGTATTAATAATAATAATAATAATAATAAATGTCTTTATTAATTTAAATATATAACAATGTATAAACAAATTTTAAAATCGCGTTTGACACTAAACAGTACAACAAACATGTTATATACTAAATTAAAAGGCGCAAGATTCAGACTAAAATGTCTGCTATTCTTCTTGAACCTTAGGGAAATTATAGTTGTTTGGAATTAACTTTGACTAGTAAACTAAAATTTAAATTGGTGTATAACATTTGTAATAATATATACTGATTACGATGAGTAGAGAGCTACATAATTAAGAATTGACAGAATAAGTACATATATACATATACAAAATACCCCTATCCAGAGAGAAGGATATAACTGAAAGATTACTGCCTTCTTTCTTGTTCTGCCATTAATAAATCTTGCACATATTTATAAAATTTCCGGAGCGTCATTGACCTAATATCAATCGAGAGAGCATTTATATTCTTTGCAATATTGAATGTAAAGGATCGTTGAAACATGGCCGTTCTATGTTGCGGAATTGTAAGTCCTTGAGCCCACAAACAAAATGCTAGATGTCTGTCTTCATCATCTTATTCCATGGTATGTAAAAATTTAGGTTCGAAAGGCTTCATGTTGTTCTTTTTAAGGCATCGAATATTTTACTTTGGCAAATTTAACTCTGAGATAGCCACTCTTCAGCTAGCATTTGAGTTATTTCGAAAATAACAGTCTGATTTTGAATCAAAAGAACTCGCACTATTCTTATGGAAATTAGGAATCCATGGAATTGGCCGAAAATTTGATGTGCTATGGATTTTGACCTTCTGAAAAAAATCTCGATGAGCACGATCTCAAATAATCAACAGTTTTTAAGATATGGCTTGTCAAAAATAGATAATTTCCATCATTTTAGATCTTTAAGAATCTTTTACTCTTAAATCATTAACTTTAGGGAAAATGTGAGAGTCAAAAAATAATTACTTAAGTGTTTAATGATACAGATATTTTTTCAGTAAAAAAATATATACACTATTACATATTAATATAAGTTTATAAGTTAACGTCACTGTTATATGCATATAAAAGATTCGATGAGGAACGTAGATGATACAATTTAACTGAAGTTACATCCTTGAATATTTTTCGAGATTCAAGAAGTTATACTTTGTTGATTATTCAAGATGCTTCCGACTTGTTACTTTGATCGCATAATAATAAATTGAGTTTAATCTCACGTGCAAAATATTTAAAAACTTTTAATTTTGAATAATATTATATTTATATTTGAACTTTAATAAAATATCTGAACTGGCAACACACTGCTCTCTGAGATTTCCTATTAAAAATATTAGCTCTCCATCTTGCTCAAATATGCGAACTGATGTTTCTTTTAGACACCAATGATGAAGACTAAGAAATTATCATCTAGCGTAATAAATGATTTATTAATCTTGAAACATTTTTAGGACAAGAATAAGTACATACAAAATGAATTTTTTTCAGGATCTAATCCTTTTTCAAAATTTGTAAAACTTATTGGACTAGATTAATATTCTTGAAGCTCTCGGATATTCGGCAGGCCGCGGAAAATGACTGCAAATCTTTTCTGAAAAATTGATGACTTCTTTTGAACAATTGATATTTGCCATTTTTACTACAGCAACTGTTTTCCATCCGAATCCAAACCGAACTACTTCCAAGTAATTAATCAGTTATATTCTTATCAGTCATAATAACTCATAATAAAAGGTGATACCACAGTCTCTTCCTACATGTAATATCATGGTTGATGCTTATAATCATTACCAGTTTGTATGTTATTAACAGTAGTATTTTTATTTAGACTTTCTTGTTCTTAAAAAAAATTTTACAAGTTTCTAGATAATCACATAAAACGAAAACCACTTCACGTAAAGTCAAGAATCTTAACGTTTATTAAATTTATATAATTGATTTAAAGGGACGGAAGGCATAAGGATGAGTAAACCGATATTATCCTGAAAATTATTGAAATAGATGCAGGAGAAGTTTTTACCCCCTTAATCATATAACACTTGTAAATCTGTTAATTTTTTTACTACATGAATTCGCATTCTATCAGTAAATTCTTTTTATATATAATGCCTTTTTAACAATAAATACTATATTGTAGACCTTAAAATTCGCGAATTGCTGCAGGAGACAGGTCGCAGTGGCCGATGGCATGACCTAGGCTACACAATAAATTTACGAGGTGCATAATAAGTTTATTTAGTGTCTTAAAACCTGCTTCCGATTTACGCCAGCTCACACGACGCCGATGAAATCGAAGTTGGTAATGTCATGACAACGAATTCACGTTTGCCATTCTAACTGAAATTTTCAGTTGAAGTTCGTCTTCGAATATCATGTCGTTAATATGGATGATCAGTATTTTGAGTTCTGTATTTATTTGCAATTTGCATTTGGTTTAGTTATATAATATTTGTGTATTTTTTCGATTATATACTTTGATATAATGAACGTTCAATAAGGAGGTCTAGAGGGAAATGCCGAGATCACAATTTTTCTGAAGTACATGGTGATAACCAGAGGCCTACACTCTCATACGTAAAATAGGTTTTATTTTAATTTTAGAGCAAAATATTACTAAGGTTTTTGATTAAGCATACAAAAATAAGATGTATAAGATTTATAAACCGCAATATACTGGGTGTATATTAGGCAAACCAACTTAATATAAATTAGATGATATATCAATGTTATCCTAAAATATGGAGCATGGTATTTTTAATAAGACTATTATGAAGTGAGAGTTTGTAGGCCTCTGGTTATCACCTCATGGCCCAATTTCAATAGAGATTATTGTAATATGCTGTTTTACATAGGTTCCAAATGGTAATTAAATATTTTAAATCTAACAGAAGTTATCGTGTTTACAAGAAATGGTATACACGCACACATACATATAGATGCACACACACACTTACAGAAGCAAAGACATTTTTTATTCTATATTTGAGTTCAGTCTGCTGTGAAACGGATATCTATATAAGAATTTTTTTTCTACGATGGTAATTAAAATTTTTATTCAATTTATAATAAAGTTAGAATACAATCAATCCATTACTGAACCATAATAGATAAGAAAAAAAAATAATACAAACATTATTGCAGAAAATTTAGTCAGCTTTAATTTTGCATACAGCCGCTTTTTGATTAGGGTTAACAGTTTTCGAGATTTGAGTGAAAAATTAAAAACCGGGACCTTCTTCGTGCCCCCCTGCACCCTCTCCATCTCCTACGTTCGAGGACTTTTGGTATCCTAAATAATCCCTCAGGTCAAAAATTGTGATCTCAGCATTTCCATCTAGAAACCGTTCATTGACATGACTATTAATGATAAACAACAAAACTGTTAAATATGAAAATACAATGTCATAAACACAAGGAATATAACACCATTTCAGTTGTGAAATAACGTGCATTTTTTCATTCGTTAACTGGCGGCAAATTTAAACTATGCCGAAACTAATTACGTTGTGTAGTTTTGGAATTTAAAAAAATTAATCAATTATATGTATAATGTAAAATGATATCCATATAAAAGATCCAATTGTAGCAGTGGCACAAAAAGTTGTAGACTTATTTTGAAATACTTATACGAATACCCCTTTTACAATGGGGTATTCTATACAATAATTACAATTATTAATGTATTTCTTCAATATTCCACCGATTTTTTCAATCTCAATATTAAAATTTTTATACTGAATGTTACGATAGAACTCGTAATACTCCTACGTATGTATTTTCAGATAAATACATCTTAAGGAATACTAATTTTTCTCACTATTCTTGAAAAATAAAATCTAAAGTCGGCTGCTCCGAGGATGAACACAGTAACCAATTTTCTTTTAAACTGAAATTTTCACCCATGTGCAGATACCGTGCTGTGCTGGGTCTTTTTACCCAGCAGTATTCTATTTCCGAAAGATATGAAGATATAAAATGCAATAACACAGTATCTGTACTAAAATTGTATACAACTAATAATGGGAACGAACGCAGTATGTTATGATTATATGCTGTGATTTTGACCGGGTTTGTGAAAGAAATGAGAACCTATTCCAACATAAAACACAATTTTCGCACATGTACTGCGTTTTTTCAATAGATTAATTATTGTTTCGTTAATATATTGTTTGTCAAAATCTTTTAAATTAAAAGCAATTAGCCAGGGCAGCAATGAAAATAAAATGTAATTTTTATTTCTGTGTGCGAGATTTTAGTGATAATTTATGAAACTATTCTTTTAATTGAAATACTGTGTTAAAAAAATAATAAATATTTTATGGAAACCCATTTTCAAACATAGTAATGGCCTAAACTAGTAATTATTGAATATTAATTCATTTTTGGTATTGTGACAAAAATACTTATTTATGATAAATGTAAAGGATTAAGTAAGGTATTTTTGTTCGCCTCTTAGATGCAATAAGCCAAAGCAAATTGCAAGTAATGATTTTATTGATGTAACATTCACAGGCAGATTCAAACCACTATCCAAATATTGCAGAATTTGAAAGCAATGCAGAATGTAATTCGGCAGATCGCAGATATCTAAGAATTTTTTGAACATTTTCACTGACAATGTTGCTCAGATAACTACAGAAAAAAAAACCATATACGTATTTTTTGAAAACTGCATTTAAACAAGTATTATTTATAAATGATATTTAAAACAATTAATATTGTGAATATAGTTGAATAAGCAATCTCAAGGATTAGAATAGATAATTAAACATAATTTAAAAATAGTTACCATTGTGGTTTGCACAAAAATTACAATTTATAAAACGGCCTCCATCATTTACTGTTGCAGAAGGCTCCAATTAGATTATCAATTTAAACGTGGCATTTGCCACCTCGTAATAAATGTCTTCCGTTTACGAAATTACATTTCAGATTCATTGGTTCGGTCGGTTCAAATTTAACGTTACGATGAGCGCTTTTTACGCATTTGTTTGGAAAGAAAACGTTCGTTCTTTTATTATGCTATATCTCACCAATGTTCTGAATTGGTTTTCTATTTTCTTAAATTTTACCGTAATTTGTTCCATAATATACATGTTCTGAGTGAGGAAAGTTTCTAAATATTCTGCAGAATAGGCTTTTAGAACAAAAAAATGCCGTAATTTTATTATTTGTTATAAAATAGGTTGTAGTTTTACGATTTATATACGTTTCATAATATTTCTCCCTGATATGTTTCGTATTCAAACTACTTTACATCTTTTGACAAGCTTTGTAATATTAATATAGAAATGTAAGCATTTCGTGGTTCTTCTGTTTTTCTTGTATTATCATGATTTAATAATAATTAATACTAACTGCATTTTAACGCCTTTTTTATTGGTCTAATTTTTTATAATTTAAAATTATTTTACTATAATTTTTTTTTAAATAAACAATAATTTTGGAAACATATTCTTGCTATATATTTCTTATATTTTATACATTTGGCTTATATTCGAGAGACAATTTTCACTTCAATTTATTATTTCACTATTTAGTTTTTCAACATACATAATCTTTATTTTATTTAATTTACATTTTTGCATTGTCATAGTCTGATTGGCGACGATTGGTTGACAACGTTTATAGTTGATTGTTGCAACTCCCGGAAAACATACCACCTGGTCGGCTACGTCTACACTGGGTTGGATTTGGGTTATGCTTGTTGTCAGCATCGAGAGCCACATGACCCACGCTACAGGAATGTAGGATGGGAAGTGTGGGTATTTGTGAAATGGGTCACCGCATTGTGTCGTGATATAGAGTGTTAATACTCATCTCTTTGTGTTCTTGCTTCTAGAGTTCTTCTTCTAAGCCTTTCGTTTCCCCTGTTTCTGTTTCCGGCAGAGCATATATCCCCCAGTACTTCTTGTGCACGTTTCTGTCCTTTTGGTAATTGTTTTTCCTCTTATTTGCGTTGACATTTTATACAGTTACTTTACTCTTATTGTTTTTGCTCATGATTGGATGTATACCTTCCATCCTGCTCTCCTTAGATCTCTTCTGTTGGCTTTTGTTGTCTCATTTTTAAACTCCATACATCATCGTTGGCAACATGATGGTTATGTATGTCCTCTTGACCACGCTTCATGGTGGTTTATTGTTCTCGATGAAAGGTAGAATTATTCTTGTAACACTGCAAGCCATTTTAATTCCCTCCTTCACAGTTTCTCTCCTTTTCAGTTGGTTTGTCAGATAAGTTGAAGAATTTTAATTTATTTGTCGTTTATAAGCAATACTCGCCTATTTTATATTCTTCCCCACTGACAAAACTGTCTTTTGTTGACCAGTCGCGTGCCATTATTGCATTCGCCTTGAAGTTGCCAGATACGCTTTTTTGTTTTCTAGAAAATTGGAAATAATCTGTTCTTTTTTCGTAACGATTAGGAGGTTATCCGGGTATGCTAATACGATCGAGATTCTAAATGTTTCTGTGTCTTTGTTAAAATTTAGTGTTTCCTTTATTGTGCTTTGTACCGCTTGATTTAGGACAGTGGTGAATGGTGGGGGGATAGGGAACATCCTTGGTTGACTCCTACATTGTTCTATTTGGCTTCCGTCGTCTGTCTGATCCATTGAATTGCAGTGCTTTAGAGAAGACAGGCTTTTATTAGGTAGTGCGGTACTCCTTTGCTGCGTATGGTGTTGAACATGGTCTTAGCATTGATAATATCAAATGCCTTCTGAAGATTTATTGCGGCTATGTGGAGATTTGTCCTCTTCTTTCCATTTTTTATTCCAGGATGTTTCTGGCGTTGTACATATGGTCATCCGTTGACGTACCTTTGATAAATGCCGTTTGGTAGTCTTATAGTCTTCCCATGAGTTTATCTAGTTGTTCGAACATGGTGCGTGGTATTTGTATGCTATACTGCAGTGTTATTTTTCCGTAATCATCTATACTCTGTGACGAGTTGATTTTGGGTAGGATGTATGATTGTGTTCCATTCCGTTGCCAGAGTGTGACTTCTATGCATGCTCTTGTGATAATTGATAGTAAAGTTTGCTCATTTAGCCTTTCCGTTCCATAGTGTATTAACTCGTTGTCTACTCCAAATGCAGTATTTCATCTAGCTCTAACCATTATTTCCAAAAGTTAGATATGGCAGCCAGTGGTTCGTCTCTTATATTAATTTTGTTCGTTTCTTTCTTTGCATTTCTGTTTACCCCCAGTTTGTTCACAAAAAATGAATTTGATGAGAAATAGACATCTTCTTCTTTCTTTTAATTACGATTATTTTTCATCCAATATATTCATTTATTTCAAATAGAAAAGTTACAATCTGTATATAAATTAGGGACCCAAGAACCAACTAACTTTACCATTTGACTGGTTAGTCGTATTTGAGAAAACCTTTAGTTTAACATGAGAGGTTATATGTGGAATTGTAGAATAGGAATGCTTTAAAATATGAGTTCTGTTTTCAATGTTATGTAACTAAATAAAACTACCTGGTTGTTACATTTTAAAAGTTTATGTAAATCTGTATACTTAAGCGTAGACTGGTTTATTTGTAAAATATACTGTACTTCTAGATAAACTAACCGGTATATTTTCATCACGAGTTTAAACACCAAAATATGTACAATTTTTTAGAGGTCGGTTTACATTATATGATTTAAAATAGGTTCAGATAATATGGTTCAATGTGATAGTCATAACAGTAAACTTGTCGATGAAAAGAAATTCTTCCTTAAATTTTCTTCAATTTTAACATGATTAACGGTAACATTAAAGTATACAAATATATTTTACAAATACAAATTCTCGTATTTTGAAAATATTAATCAGTATTAACCAGTAGTAACTAGTATTTTAAATGAATTTGAAGATTTTATAGCTTCCCCCTTAGATTATAACGGTGGATGTAGTGTGTTCTATCTAAACTGTGGTCTTGATGCACTTACTGCTTCACTTGTACTTTTTTGCCGTAGATGGTTAAGATTTGATTTCAAATAGGAAAAATGTGTTTTAAAAGGTCGAAATCAACACAGCATTCATTTTCTTTAATATATTTAAAAAAGGATTATTTTTGGTAAAATCGATGGATAAACAAATATTGTAATATATTAATTAAAACTGACAAAACTATTTATCTCTACGTTAAGCTTACGAATTTGGCCCGCTACGTATTTATTATTATTTTTAATCTTGTGTGGATAGATAGTTGGTGATGTAATTATTGTAAGATAATGTAAATGTGTTGTTCAAAATTGTAAACCTTGTTTTTTATTAGTTTTTATTATCAAACATTTTTATCACATGGCAGACGTCAAATGACTGTAAAGGTTTCCGCTCATTCATGGTCAATTTATTTAAAAAAAAATAATTGATAGGGATAAGAATTTGTTTTACAGTCTCAGTGCTTTCTATTCTCTATTATCAAATCAGTATTTTATCTCATGACTTAATTATTTGTAGAAGTATTATAATATCTAGGTTTATTATTAGATATAGTTATGTAAGAACCAACAATACTAGCTTGACATTTATGCTTTTCTAGATATGCTCTATTTTGAGAGCTGTGAAACTTAATTGTGATGTGATATAGTAATAGTATATAATATGGCGTTGTTACTTACTAATATTTAGTATTAATAAAAATATAACGGTTATTTATACTGAATTTTATTACATGATATTCTAAAAAGCACAGTCATATTACACCAGATAAGTGTCAGTATATAAAGGATACATTTTTGTACAATCCTCATCCAAATATCAAGTTTTCGTTTGTGCCATATCTCTCGAATAGGTTATAACAGGTATGGGTAATACGGCCGTTGAATCTAAATGTTTCATTTTCGTATTTAGTGGAGTAAATAAATCACAAACTAAGGAATTGTCTTACAATAGCAATTGAAGACCACAGGGGTGGTAAAAGGAGGTATGTCACAAAAAGTTAGTATCGAGAAAAATGATTTTTTAAGTTTGAAACCTCGCTGACTTTTAACGTATTGATTTTAAATAAAGACTTTTGAGTTTTGTTTATGAAAGTATATTAAACCATTCGTTAAAAGCATTCTGATAAAAAAAATGTTTATACCGAAGAAAAAATACGAATCACAAACGATTATCAATTATTCAGGGGAAAAACAGGAATTGTCACAGAAATAAATATATATTCATGGAAACAAGGGGGATTGCTCAGTTTTACATCGCTGTCCTTTCTTCATCGTGCCTTTTTATTTTTACCTTTTTTACTACTTTCCACTTTTTTATTCTTTTCCTCGTTATTTCTTTGTTTGTGTGAGATAAGTTGTCATAGTAATGCTGGGTTTCTTCAGAACAAAACTTTTTCATATCTTGCAAATTGTTAAATGTTTTGTCTGATATTGGAATGAGACCTAGAATAACATGGAAACAGATATATAAGAATAACGTAAAATTCTTGTATTAACAGTCACATAGGAAATAAAAATTCATTACGGTGCAGGGTGGGCTCGGGCTCCAGCCTCTTCTGAATTGGGGGTAGTATTGGACTTTTTTACTTTGTCCATTAAAGGAAGATCTATGCGACATGAGCCGTGGATGAACAATACTTGCTTCTATTTCTCGAAAAGTTGAAAAGGTATATTTATTGTTGTAAGGTAACTGTTTAAAAAATATCTTCCATCCCTTATGATTTCCTGACATTTTTCAAGACATTGTTGATTTTCACTTCCTTTACTTTTATCCATTCGGTCGTTTTTAATAGGTCTCGACAAAAATACAAAGAGAATAACATACACCACTTTCAGAGTATAAAACAGAGTATCTACTAAAAGTAAATTAAAACATTATACACCTAAAAGTAAAATATATGTACCTCCCCCATTTTTACCATTTTCCTTGTGGACATTCCGTGTTTTTCCCTGTGTGCGATTTTTCAATCACTAACCATTAACGGACTGCGTGCTGCCTTTTTATAGTGAAGTTGTTTTTCTAGTAAAATATAGAGGTTGGGTCTACCAGTTGACGATGCCAGCTGACATCACGATGTCTTGTGACATACCCCCTCTTTCCTCTGTAGTCTTCAATTCTTTCGCTGGAACTTGTCGGAAACATTACCAGAAGTGTAGCAAAAAGTTTTAGATTAAATCTTTGTCCCGAAAGCTATTTGTTTAAACAAAAGAATGTTGAAAACTGTGTTCTTGCAGTTTTTCTTAAATATCTCTGGTTGTATAGTATAGTATCGCAATGAATAAAAAAAGATATTGTTCATAATAAAATTCCGAAGAAAACTAGATTTATCCGAACCTTTCTGGCTAATTTGTTAAGTTGCAGCAAATAAGAACAATCAAGAGCAGCCATTTTTAAACAATTGATAATAAGTTAAACAATGACATTTCAGGATGCCTCTAGTGAAGGTAAATCATAATACCAAATTAACCAAAAGGGTTTGGATAAATCTAGTTTTCTTCGGAAGTACATATACTAACTACCTATACGGACAGATATCGATAATCGTTCGATTTAAAAATAAATGCCAGCCCCCCCCCTCCCTATCCCCCCACCATACCAAAAAGTTCCAGAGAGAAAAAAAAATTGTATTTATATGGTCTCTTCGATTACCGACTGGCAGGTAACCACTCGTCGTCGAATTTGCACGCTATTTCCTAGACTAATTGTAAGATAATTCGTTACAAATTTTAATTGTACTCTACTAATTGTATGACTGTATAGTTATATTTCGGTCGTGATACTGAAAATATTTCAGAAAAGAAAATGAAATTAATTCTATTATGCTCGACTACTAGATGTTGTAACATTATTTCTTCGCTGTTCAATAAATTTTTAATTTTCATTAAGTGTTTGAGATTCTTACTGCACTTTATGTTATTTAAAGATAAAATGTTACTACCCCAGTAGCTCAGAGACTCGGCAGATGAGTCATGGGTAAGAAAACACTTTACAAATAGTTTTACGTGTTTGGTAGATAGAAATTAATAAATGATAGATGTTTTAATAATTTTTCTTAAAGAGATGTTAATTTGACTTATATAAAGATAATTTTCCTAGAAAAGCGGGGCGCCAATCTTTCTATATTTGTAATTTACACTAAATTGAAGTTTGATTACAAGAAAAATAAACTAATCAAAATTTAAAGAAAGTACTAGTTGTAAAAAAAAGTGTAAATTAATAATTCAAATTTCGCACAAGTAAATATTAAATTAGTACCTTTAAATATTACTAAAAGATGTTCAACTTTCTATAAAAGATTAAATAATTAATTCAGTAGATTATATCTAAATACTTTGTTTGTATAGTTTGGTTTGTATCAAAATACCTGAAATAAGTGAACAATGTGATTATAAAATTGATTTTATTATAAATCAATCAAACTAGGTGTGTTTTTATTAGAAAACGACTAAATTGAGGCCTTAATATTAAACGAAGTTATGTACAAAGAAGAAATCGAATGGACAATAATATGTTATATAGATATTACTTAAAATATTGTCTAAAACATGAACTGACAATATGGTGTTTAAAGGTCAAAATTTATTATATAAATATACCTAAGCGTTTCGTAGAAATTGTGATCACAAAGTCTTTACAGAACTTTTTATATATTTGATTTTAATCAGACGTTACGCCGATAATTTATACCTTAATAAAAATAGAAAATATTAACTGTTCATTGAAACATGTTAAGAATAAAATTGAAAATGGAAATAGTTTTTTTTGAAAAAAATATTTGCAACATGATACTTTAAAGAACTCTAAAAAAATGTTAAAGCATAGAAATATGAGGTATTTATAAAAAAACATTAGATAAAAATTTTATTTGCGACACTTATCTGGAATTTTCTGTGAATGAAGGTAGTGACTCCAAGTAAGGGATGATGATGATGAAATCCAATCCACAGTGACGTAATCGTTGATTTATAGATGAGCCCGAGATTAAGTTAAGAAGTTCCCAGTACCATATTCGACGCTTCCAGAAATTCCATAAGGACAAATCCCAACTATCCTACCATACTATCGTCGCGTCCTCCGTAAAAAGTTGTTCTAGACTAATAGATACATTTTTATCTTCAAATTACGTAGAAGAGAAGAAAGATAACCCCATGGGATGGTTAAAAAAAATTAATGTTTCCAAGCCAAAATTTAATATGACGTTAAAAAGATTGCATATCTACGATGTGCATCCCAAAATTGATAAAACTTGCTTCCAAATTTAGAAGATTTGCATTTTTATAATAAAAACTTGCATCCAAAACTAAAACCCTGGAAAGAAATGAAGTGTAAGCGTGACTTGCTGTAATATGGCCGTTGCCAAATATAAGTTACAAAAAAAAATTATTTCTTTATAAATTACTTACGGATTAAACCGGTGAAAATAATTAGGCCTGCTTCATGTTCAAGAAGAGGGACTATCAACCCGTTCGATGTTGAAGTCTTTAAGGAGAAATTTAATGAAGATACATCACTTTTCAAAAGTTTAGCGAGCAATCGAAATTCTAAACTTCAAGTAACGGAAAACTAATCGTTCTGATTTCCCTTTCATCGCATTCAAATCGTATCGTCTCTTTACCCTCTCCCTCTTAAAGTTAAGTTAGAACATCCAGCTACCTTGAGTACAGTTTAGACGTAACTCTGGTTGCATACCGTTGTGTTTGTTTAAGATGTAAATTTAAGAAATATATTTAAATCTACCGCGGACATTCACGCTTGAGTAAAAATATTTTAAAATTTATGAGGCGGCAATATGCCTGCTACACTGTGTGTCTTTTCTCGACATGTGTAGGTAGCCTCCTCCCGTATTAGGTTACTTCAAACGTTTTATTATAATGCATTTTCCAAAGAATAAAATTCATCAAAACCTGAATTAATTAGCTAACCAAATAATTTTTTTTGGTGTCAACTAATATTTAGGGTATGTAGTGACATGAAAAAGTACTGTCTTCGACCAGAAAATCGTCGAAGTAATGGGGTAATTAGGGACCAATTGTATTTTTAAATAACTGTTAAAATAATGTACTTTGGGAATTTTTTTAACGGATTATTAACAACAACAAAAATTGTAATTTTTCATATTTGTATATTGCAATAAAAAAAACGTTTAAATAATATAATATCAAACATTAGTAATCACATTCTTCATCATCGACCATTTCTGTTTACCATTGAATTTCCTCTTGTTTATATAGATACATTGTACTTACTTTTGTAAAGATTGATAATAATTTAAAAACTATATGAATTCCTTGTTAAAATAATGATATAACTTTTAACACGCATGTACAAGCAACTGCTATATTCAAGTGATTTTCAAGCACTAACTTGTTGCACACACTTAATTAGGTACGAAATATTTATACACTGAAAAAAGTGCACGTAAAATTACAGTCTCATTACATTAAATTTCATGGAATTTTGCTGTTAAAATAATGTAATAAGAAATGGCTACAGACAAATACATATAAAAATACATGTCACATGGAAATATACAAAACTTGCTAATTTATTCCTGTCCTAACGTAATTTTACGCCAACTGTCTTGTTAAATCACAATGCAATTATCCACGCTGAGTGCAAAACTAGCCCTCATGTAAAGGACCACGCACACAATACATGGGATTTCATACAGCCGTCGATTTGGCTGTTATAGTCCATAACTTCCTTATCAAAAGTGCTTCTGGCCGCAAAGCCCAAAATGTCCTAAATTTCGAAATATTGAAGGTCAAAGGTCGTATGAGCTATCACGTATTATAGCTACACTTGGTAGCTATAATAAGTGATAGCACCTTCAGGTGCCTTCTTTGACCCTAGAAATATTACTCTGGTATAAAACTCGGCGACTTTGAACAGATCTATGACCTTGGCCCATGGATCATGGCCAAAGCTGCCTTAAAGTGCCACACCAACTATAGTAATATTATCTGGCATATAAAAAATGGGGTTGAACTTTGACACCGAGTGTCGAAGACTCACGAGTCAAGGTCAAGGGTAACGTCAAGCTAAAAAAAAAACTGTCGGTACCTCTTTCTTTTATATGCCAGATAAATATTACTATGGTTGGTGTGGCACTTTAAGGTAACTTTGGCCATGATCCATGGGCCAAGGTCATAAATCTGTTCAAGGTCGTCGAGTTTTATACCAGAGTAATATTTTTAGAGGCACCTAAAGGTGACTTTCTAGCTATAATAAGTGATAGCTCATACGACCTTTGACCTTCAATATCTCGAAATTTAGGGCATTTTGGGCTTTGTGGCCATAAGCACTTTTGATCAGGAAGTTATGGACTATGACATACCAAATTTTCAGCCAAATCGACGGCTGTATGAAATCCCATGTATTGTGTGCGTGGTCCTTTATAGACAAGAGTGGTGTAATTTTACATCCAGTCTGTGAAATTCTAGTCATTATCACATGAAGAAGTATGTAAAATTACACAAATACTTTTTTCAGTGTACTAAATTTTTAAACACAATTATTTAATCAATAATCCAAATAAAATTAGGGAAATTCGACTCTGTTATGAAGAAAAACAACAGCTGACGCCATTTCACTTGTACACAAGCAGAATAATAACACGCAAGAACGACGCGCGCAACACTACAAACAGCAGGATTGGAGCAGGTAAACGAGGGACGCTCGCTGCAACGTTTTTTTTCTTATTCCAAACCAATTTTTTATGCCGAAAGAATTAGATGCAAGGTATTTATTAATGTGTATAATGAACGATTGTACGTATATCTTTACTTTCCTAGAGTTATAAGGTATAAAATTACACACGCACTTCCGATTCTTGAATCACGCATTTTCCTGATAAAGTATTGAATAAAATAAAATAATGTCATCGAAAAGTTTATACTTTAACTCTTAATTTGCATTTATACATTAACTATTAAATATTTTACAGCTAAAAGTATAAACTAATCAATCCTACGAAGATTTTTTTCATTGCATTTTAATCGAAATCTAATGGATAAAAAGAAGTTTACGGATCCAAAATGAGTTTTCCATATTAAATTTTTAGTAACCTTCCTGTTTAATATTCTTTTTACTTTATTGTAATTCAATAATTATTAAAGAAATTATTACATGTTTATTTTATTACACCGCCATAAATTCAAAATGCTTCGTAATTATTTACTCGAAAACCGCGGCACCTACAAAAAACCGCTGCCCAAGGAATTACTACTTCCACATCCAGATTTCCTACCCAAGTCTCTCACAACGAAAAAATGTTGTATGTGGAAATAACTGTTTATGGAACTTTAATAATATAATATTTGAAATTGTCTACCCCAAAAACCCATAAAACAATATCTCACATCGGTAGTGGGGTGGCGTAGTGATAGGTGGATGGATGAAAAAAAAAATATTTTGAGGCCTTTGGTTCTTGTACACATAGTAAATCACATTTTTTTTTTTCACCTCCTTTTATAATGGGGTGGGGGTAGTAATGAGAATGCCAACAAAATTTTGAGAGATTAGCTTTTCTTGTATATACTAAATACCAATTTGATGGACTCTTACCTGCTTGATTTACCTATTTACCCCCACTTACCCCCCACCAATCCTCAAACGGAATAAGATGAAAATATTATCTAGTTCCAGAGCTCGTTAAAATACATAATATGTGTACCAAATTTCAAGTCAATATCTTAAACGATTCCAGAGTAATCGTACGCACAAAAAACTTACAGACATACAGACCGACGGACAGACAAACCGACAGACAGAATTTTTTTGCTCAAACTTAAACTCTCGACGTTTCATAACATTCTAAGCCTATTTGAACAATAACAATTATTTTAAAGGCGTTCGGTCGAGGACCATACTGCCAGCCGCAATTTGTTAAAATTCAATTAAACTCTTAAATTAATCAATTGCTCATACAACATACTTTACGAATAAAAGTGAGAAAATATCATATAACTATGTCTGACCTAATAACGAGAGAGAGGAAAATATATACAGAAGATGACGAAAATGGATATAACAGGCTTCTCGTCCTGGGGTATCTCAGGACATCTAAAATAGGCACTACAGGGAGGACCACGGATGCTAGGGTAAATAACATAATGAAAAATATATGGTAACGAAAATAATCTATAGCTTAATTCCAGTCTCTTCTAAGAAACCTGTAATATGCATATAAATTTTCCTAGATCCTATAGTCAATAAGTTAAGCATATTAAACGGAGTCATTATGCAATATTTTTGAATTCTATTTTATTCTATAGTTAAAATACTACTTGTGTGCCCTGAATTTATTTAGCGACTTAATTTTGGAGTATAATCCATAGAAAATTGGTTATTATCAAATGAAAATATATAAATTTTATACAATATTGTAGACGAGTTTAAAATTTATTGTGTGAAACGCGGGTATATGGATCAACAAAATGTATGTTTTACTTTCAGAACATAACACGAACTAATATTACTGGTTGCATATACACGTTTATGGGAAACATATAAACGCATACATTTGAACAATCTTTAGTATAATATCATGTAATAGTATATTACCAAGTTTTTATAGAAATATCTTGTATGTGAGGTATCTACTGAGGAAGCGGGGTGTAATATGTAATGTATTTTTTTCCTGTTAGCCTACGCAAACGACCACTTGGGGTTTTGTAAAAAAATTATTTCCCAAGTAATACGTCCCTCTTTAAAAACAACATATTTAAAATGTAAATATTTATAAGTAGGGAAATTCATTCAAAACGATGTATTCAGAGGCTACTCTCGAGAGTACTACAACAGATTTTGCTAAATAACTTATTTAACATTTGTCACTCTGATCACAAAATTTATAATAAACTCTTTTATTTCCATGCAATTTTCTTTCAAAAATAGAGAAATTTAGAATCGGTTAAACAATTTAAAAAACGCTGTGACTTCCCGACCGGTACCGGTCGACAACGAAACGACCGGTAATGACGTCATTAATTGACGACTACTACTACTACTACTAGATAATATGTATAACCTATTCATATTAATACACAGGCTATAGAAATCGGATTAAAAATCATCATAAAATAATAAAAATTATTATAGAAAAAATAATATATATTATATATTTTTTTCCTATGATTCTGTCTTATTAATACACCTTTCTCACAAGTATTTCCCCTTCTTTGATTAAATGAGGAACATAAGCAGAAAACAAATTTTAAAAAACATATATTTTTACTTAGGTAAAATATGCAGATTTTCGCAAAATAATTGGCTGGAAAATCGGCAAATATATTTTGTCGGACAATTTGATAATTGGATTCTACATATATATTCTATATATTTCTACAAACTGTCCGACAAAAAGTTTGGAACGTCCTTAAACATAACATAACATAACTTTAAAACATATATTGATAACCAGCTGATTTTTCAAAATTGCTTAATAAAAATATGTAGAATCCAATTTTCGAATTGTCGGACAAAATATATTTGCCGATTTTCCAGTCCGACGTGTGGAAATTGTCTTTTTCATGCCGAGGATGAACGCCGCGTTTACGAATATCCTCGCAGAAGAAAAAAGTGATAGACTAGGCGCAATTCTGCCGTACAAGAAGTTATATGAGGATATGTATAAATTGCATTTATGTACGAGGGCACCTAGACTATATGTTATAACAATGTAATATAATGTTTTTCAATATACAGGGAGGTAAATTAAAAAAATTGTATTCGTTATTTTGTCTCTTATTTTTTGTATACAATGTTTGACACAACAAGCACCATTGATGATTTCAAAACATTATACTTGACGAACACCTACTAGATAAAAAAGCGCTTTTAGGTACAATTGAATGAGTTGAAACTGGTGTGTGACCAAAGTTGTAAATCGCGTATTTCTCTGAAAGGGTGCATTTTATCGCGTTTAAACTAGTACATCTTTTCTTTAGGAAATTAAATTGTGTTTCGATTATAACAGAAGACAATGTCCAAAACCTAATCTCAAAAAAGTCATGACTTAAAGTGTCATATAAAAGTACTGTAACTAGCGCCCTCTATAAAATGTGACATCACCAATATTACCATTGTAATTAGCGATCTAAAAAACATGTCGTTACCAACTTTGAACAAAATAGTCTCCAAGATAGAGAGAAAATACGAATACAACTTTTTTAATTTACCAACCTATATCTTGAAAACGAAAAGAGTTATACTACTTTTTGGGTTAACTAGACTTGTTTTGATGTCAAGAATCTACGGCTAGGCGTTGTCCCAATATTTTTAAAACACCCTGTGTAATTATCTTGAGATTTACAAAAAAAAATGACTCGTTACAATTGATCATTTAATAATTTTGCGGTTTACTACTCCTAATGCTCGATATTCGGAAGAATTTTGCCTTTGTAATCCACATGAACAAAATAATAAAAAAGGTTATATTTTTTTGATGAAATAACTCAAAAAAAATCAGCTGTTCTCCAGCGACAAATGCAAATTAGAATTTATGTAATAAGAATACTCTTTGCAGTACTTTTTCTTTACCTTATCAAAACTTGATTGTTTATCAACTGTGTGAATTAGATTAAACATGTATATCTAACTTTATTTTTTCCGATTTAAATTCCGATTTCGATTTGTAAACTTTTCATAATTATGAATAACTCGATTCTAAATGTTGTCTAGATATTTACAACTTGTTGAATTCAACATAAAATATAAGATATATTTTTTAAATAAATATTAAAACTTTAATAAGCAATTAAAAAGCATAATTAATATACACTTTGTATGACATAATATTTATGCTACAACACTAACGATGAATTTTGCAGAATAAAAATTAATGAATGCTGCTGATTTTGAAATGCTGCGTGGTATTCTAAGGTTAAATATATACGAAAAAAGTTGTTTGTACACCTTACTATGAAGGAGTTTATAATGAATAGATAAAATTTAGAAATATTAGTACAATTGAAACAATTAAAATAATTACAGAAAGTGAAAACATATTTTTTGTATAATAATAATGTATAAAGCAATAATTATTATGCAAATTTGTGCCAAGTAAACGTTAATAATTAATAAAAGTAAAATTATGGTCATGCATGGTAAGGTAATTTTACTTCCACATCCAGTGGAAGCATAGTAACGACAAAAAAAATTTTAAAAATTTTTATTGTTCAAATAGGCTTAGAATGTCACGAAACGTCGAGATTTTAAGTTTGAGTGAAAAAAAATTTTCTGTCTGTCGGTCTGTCTGTCGGTCTGTCTGTCGGTCTGTATGTCGGTCTGTCTGTCGGTCTGTCTGTCGGTCTGTCTGTCGGTCTGTCTGTCTGTAACTTTTTTGTGCGCACGTTTACTCTGGAACCGTTTGAGATATTGACTTGAAATTTGGTACACATATGTACTTTAACGAGATTTAGAACTAGATTATATTTTCATCTTGTTCCGTCGAAGGGTTGGGGGGTAAATTGAGGTAAATTTGGGGAAAATAGGTAAATCAAGCAGGTAAGAGTCCATAAAATTGGTATTTAGTATATACAAGAGAAGCTAAGGTCTCAAAAAAAATTTTGGCATTAGCCACCCCCCTTACCACCCCCACCCCATTATTAAAGGGGATGAAAAAAAATTGTGATTTAGTGTGTGTACAAGAACCAGAAACCTCAAAATGTTTTTTACTTCATCCACCCCCACTACCACCCCTTATCACCACCCCCACCCCGCTACCAGTGTGGGGTATCGTTTTATGGGTTTTTGGGGTAGAGGATTTCAAATATTATATTATTAAAGTTCCATAAACAATTATTTCCACATACAAAAATTTTTTCGTTGTGAGTGACTTGGAAAAGAATCTGGATGTGGAAGTAGTGATTCCTTGGGCAGCGGTTTTTATTTTAAAATCTATCTAAGTTAATTATTTACAGTTGAATGAAAAAAATATACGTCATATTAAAACAGCCTTTTCACGTCTTCGAACAAATTTTAATATAAGACTGAAAAATGCTCTTTTGGAATTTTTGTTTTAAAACGGTTTTTTTAAATAAATATATTTTTTCATTTATTACCTATGAATTGGACACAGGCCCACTACAAAGGCACATTTCAAATCAATTAAAATTGCCCCTAGGCCCAGGTCAATTTGCCCCCCCCCCCCCAAAAATAGGAACAAGTTAAATGTCTTGTATTATAATCCCTATGCTTGCTACCAGTTTATGGGCACTAACCACTAAGATGAAAGGCAAAGGCGTCCCCCGCAGAGTGGCGCCCCTAGGCCTGGGCCTATGAGGCCTAGTCAGAAAACCGGCCCTGATTATAGTACAGTAAGTACCTCGATGTAAAAAATATGCAAAATTTCGGAATAATTTCATAAGCAATGATAATTTTTCTTTATGCGTTATTATTGTAGTAAAGGTATCATCTTCAGTTTCTATATGATCCGGATACTTGCTCTTATTCTCGAGGTGTGAAAACCACCCCCAAATTGAAATATTTAATATTTGAAAAAGAATTACAAACATGAAGTCAAAATTGAAAAATTTAAAATGGCGGCTCTAATATGGCGGATGGAGTGTTTTAAAATTACAAAAAAATGAGCATTCCGATGATGTTATATATTAACGAAGAACAGCATTAAAAAAAAAATAATTACTGAGCAATTACAATGGTAAAAAAAAATTCGAAAACGCACGCTGCACAAAGAAAGTCCCACTTTTGGTTTTTTCGCTTATATCTCTAAAACGGTGCATCGTAGGGAAAAATTTTCTTATACCCAATGAAAGCCCATGAAATTCTCTACAACTTTCATTTTATATACTTTTTTCGAATTCGCAACCGTTTTCAAGCTACACGCTGTGGAATAGTGAAAATTTTCGAAAAACAGATTTTTACCTCACATTTTTCATCAAACATTCCCTTGGTACTGTTCAATGAAAGTGGGATTAGGAGGACAACCAAATCTGTCCTATACACCATGTTTGTGTATAGCCCGATAAGGCTGTTCAACTGTCTCAGATGAACATAGTAGTAGACGGAGGATTCCTACTGCACAGAGTAATTTGGCAAAAAGATGCCTCCGTTGCCACCATTTGTGATGGATATATCACCTACGTCAACCACCACTATCCTGGAAGGAGTCTTGCTGTGGTATTTGATTCGCAAACTCAGCCAACAGTACGAAGTCACAAGAACAGAGGCGACGATTCAGACTAAGGAGGTCTGCTGACATCAATTTGATATGGAAAACATCGATACCCGCGAAACAAGAAGATTTTTTTGTCCAGTTCTACCAACAAAAGTTAGTTCATCTCCTTACAACAGATAAAGCATCCAGGCCAAAGACGATGCTGACGTATTTATCGTGAGACTGCTGTTGAACAATCCACTCACAGTTCTGTGCATGAATACTATAGACAAGGATAACGCACGCGTGCTTTCAACATTTCCGTGAAACTGGAAGAAAGAAACAGATGGCGCAGCGCTCACGAGTGCACTGGAGCGCGGTAAAATATGAATTTTATACGCACCGCTTTATTTGATTATCATTACTCGTGACTATTATATAAAGAGTCTTTGTGATGAAAGATGATTTTATTGTTGGCAGCGCTATTCATTATTTAAAATAATAAATCATTTCGATATAATTCTAGTTGTTTTATTTAAATAACGAACACAAAAATTTAAATAAATTGAAATTATGTAAATATTTAGCAACTATTTTATTGCCTCGTTTTTTAAAATATTTGTAATCATTACATTTCAAAATGTACATACAGGAAAGGGGGTAACATTCAGCCACCCGCAGTAACTCATCTGCTGTTTGAATTTGCCGGCCGAAAAAATTACAAGTATATTGTAATTTTTCAACCATCATTGTCAGTAAAAATAGTCAGTAAAAATAGTAAAAATGTCAGTGTATCAAATATTCTTTAATCTTTGCGGTGTATTGTGTTGTAGCCGTCGCCGCATGTACTTCTTTTTCCGACTAAAAAAATTAAGTGCAATATTTATGAATTTACGGTAAGTTTTTGATAGTTTTTATTTTGTGATTAACAAGCACGAAGGAAAACAAACCGCTGTGTCATTATAGCTGTCAAATGGCGACTGATTGAACTTTTCACAATATTAAGTTTTGGACATTATATCATACAAAATGGCAAGTTTTTCTTGTATTATTAATTGTGGAAGTGTGGCAATCTGAGACAACATCAGTTTTTATAAAACAACGTCGATTTACAACCAGAAGAGATTAGGGTTAAAATATCCCAAGCAATTTAAAGAAATTATTTTACAAGGGCATTCCAAGGGTTTTATTGGTGGTCAGTTGTTGCCTGTTAATGTAAGAATGTGGATTTTGTTGTAGGAACAACGGCCGTAATACAAAAACATGCGACGATCCATTCAGTTTGGTGTTTTAATATGAGATACAACTTAAAACCCATCAGATGTGAAGTTTAAGGTGGTGATAATAGTAACTGCTGTTAAGGCAAGCAATAAACAATTTGTGGTAAAAAAAAACACCATATTGATTTGCCAGTATTTGTAATAAGTATTTCTTGTGTTTATACTTTAGTTGAGCGAAGATGGAGCTAGTGCCGAGGAATAAAGAAGTGTAATAGTAGATATTGTTTTAAAGGAGGTACACACCAGAGGAAAATGTGCAAGCTATGTTAAGATATCTGATGAAGTGCATAAATTAAAAAAATTCAAAGTACAGCTGTCACTGAGTGATCTGGCAACAGAATTTCTTGTTTTAGTGTATTGTGTTGTGTTTAAAAACTCAATGTTGGATTGTTTAATATTCAAAAGCTATGAAATTGGTCGAAATACTTCAGTGAGAGTTCGGACGAGCCATGAAAATGTTGAATTGTAGCTATAAAAATGCCCTTTGAATTATGTATGTATTATTTTCATGTATTTTTTGTTACAATATAGATCTTTCTTTGTATTTCTCAAGTTTCTTATTGATTCTTCCTGAGTACTAATGAAACCTTGCATAATAAATAATTGGATATTTAGTAAGTATATTTTATTTTATTTTCAGTTAGATGCATGTATATAGAAGATCAACATAATCGACTACCTCAATTTACTGCTAACAATAATAGAATTGATAAATAAAATGTAAAATAAAAAGTTAATATATTTAATAAAATACAATACAATTAACCTACTTACATGAAAAAAATAAAGTACGTGCTAGATATATAACAATAAGACATGATAAGAAAAAGTCCTTGCACAAATTAAATGGTTTGTATAGTTCAGTCTATAGGTATATCATAGGCGAGGAATTGGAAGAAATTCTGTACACCTTTTTACATATTTTAAGTACCTAGTTCACAGTACATCAGTCCTTCATTGTTTAATTTATATGGTATTTTTCACAAAATTCATAACAGTTAACCTTTCGACTGTAGCCACTGCTTACTGCTAAAAAATTGAAGAGATAGACTGGGTAATCAACGAATCTTGTCTAGACTAGTAACACAGTCATAATGAATACTGAAGGATCATCTGGATCAGCAATCGTCCAAGTAATCAATGCCATGGCTTTTGTTGAAGATTCTAAGCTAAGAGTTCATAACCTGAAAAAAGAATTTGCGTGTTAGTAATTATTCATTAAGCAACATTTAATTAGGTAAGCATATATTGAAAAAAAAAGGGTTGATTATTGCTAACTAATTCTTACCTTTGCAAAAAGCTTTTATCCTGTAAATTCCTTGGAGAGTACTTCTTTCACCCAACCACAAAGAGCTTCAATATTTTTGAATGCCTTGAACTCACCTTTTTGTCTATCTATATCTCACAAAAACCAAGCAATTCACAATATCCTAATGTGAAATATTATGAAATACATCAATATTTGTACTAAAGTCATCATTTCTCAAAATATAAAGGATTTAATTCGATGACACCAACTTTTTCCATGTACATAACCTTTACATTGAGACAATTGACAATATTCGCGAACTTAGCTGGAACTTGGTGCACTCGTGTTCGTAGCGCCCTCTTCTTTCTTCATATTTTGCGGATCGGTTTTCATCGGAATTCCCGTTAGCGTCCGTAATCCTTGTCTTTATAATTCATGGTTCTGTGGCTGTCGTTGGTGAGGATGTGGATCTCGCTGTCCTTTTAATAGCTTCCACTCCCCCCCCCCTCCCCCACCCAAAACATCCTGCAGTTGAAACCCGACCAAGGGAAAACCAAAACAATGGCACTATCCACTCAAGAGATGCAGTAGCATGGATTTGAACACATCCTGTTCTTACATTCATTTACCGGCTGCGACACAACATCTTCAACTTTAAAGAAAAGCAAGGTGGGCTTCTCAAAATTGTACTTAAAGTCAGAAATCATCAAGGAAGCGGCAGTGATCTTTCACAACCCCTCCTCCACTCAAGGCGAGGTTGAACAGGCTGGGAAGATTGGCTTCCTCAAATGGTATAGGGCACCAGCAAGACAGACCTCCCTCAACCAGTACCGCTTCTAGTCGTTCATGAGATCAGTGGCAAATATTAAGCCTGAGATCAGCTCCCTCCCACCAACTGAGAGCGCAGCTAAACAGCAATGCCGGCGCACCTACCACCGTGTGATGTGTACGAACATCACTGTTTCTGGGGAATTGAGATTCGTTTTCTTTGATGCACATTATTAGTCGGTAAATATATAAACTAGGTAAGGTAAGTATTTGCCAATCTTTAAATAATGCTTTACAGCTAGTTAAAGGGCGAGTTTTACACATAGTCCTTATAACCTTTTTTTGACATTTAAATGCTCTTTTAAAGTATGAAGAGTTCCCCCAGAAAATGAGCCCATATTGCTATCAACTTATATGAAAAATTGCATAGAATCTTCTGTTCTCAAAATTTAATTCTCTTTCAGCTACAATGTTTTTCTTTTTTTAAAGGGGTAGGTACTTCGTTGAGGCTGGGTGCTGGCTGTTGTTCTTCATCCTGTACTAGTATTGTTCGGTGGTCGGACGCTGTTATTTGCTTCGTTGTCATTAAGTAATTCTTTAAAAGTGTTGAACCCATTTATCCAGTACATCATTCACGCCAGTTAGTGTTTCTACATTCATGTTCCTGCACATTGTGCACTTAAGCTTATACACTGTCTGTGTTTTTGTCTGTAAAAATTCCTGTGCTAATTTTGGTTCCTGTAGTCCTCAAATTCACTTATTTTATTATTTTCGAACTCCTTTGTTTTAGAAATGGCAGATTAAAGGTTTGTGTTTTGTTGCTTAAGCTAATTTTGAAATTTATTCATTTAAATATGGAAATTGAGGACAGTCGTAGAAAATATTGTATGAAACGCATGCATAAATGTTTTTTTTTCAGTCATGAAATTGCCGCACTTGCCTACGGCTCATACGGCCAAACTTCCTAATATAGAAAAAACCGCTGCCCAAGGAATCACTACTTCCACATCCAGATTTGCGACCCAAGTCTCTCACAATGAAAAAATTTTGTATGTCAAAATAATTGTTTGCGAAACTTTAATAATATAATATTTGAAATCGTCTATCCCAAAAACCCATAAAACGATATCTCACATCGGTAGTGGGGTGGGGGTAGTGATAGGGGGGGTGGTAGTGGGGAGGGATGAAGTAAAAAAATATTTTGGTTCTTGTGCACTAAATCACAATTTTTTTTCACACCCTTTTATAATGGGGTAGGGTAGTAATGGCGGTAGTAATGGGGGTGGCTATTGCCAAAAAATATTTTGAGGCATTAGCTTCTCTTGTATATACTAAATACCAATTTTATGGACTCATACCTACTTAATTTACCTATTTACCCAGTTTATCCTCCAACCCTTCAACGGAATGAGATGAAAATATAATCTAGTTCCAGATCTTGTTAAAATACCTAGTATACCAAATTTCAAGTCAATATCTTAAACGGTTCCAGAGTAAACGTGCGTACAAAAAAAAGTTACAGACAGACCGACAGACAGAACGACAGAAGAAATTTTTCTTTGCTCCAACTTAAAATCTCGACGTTTCATGACATTCTAAGCCTATTTGATCAATAAAAATTAAAAAAAAAAAATTTGCTGTTACTATTCTTCCACTGGATGTGGAAGTAAAAAGTACCACTTTGTGTATCTTTTGCATAAAAAAATAAAATATTTGTTTCAAAACTGTGAAAACAAAAGAAATTAATTCCATAAAACCTTATTAGATCTTAAGGCACACGGAATATGTTCCAAATCTAGAAAAAAAATGTCTCAGTTAATTCTGCTAGAAATTAAATTCAGATATGTTTTTTGAAATATTTCTAACACACACTTTTAAACTTTCTTGTATATTCAAATATTTTTTCTTGGCACTTTAGCGTGTCAGCATTTCTCAAATGCGAAATATTTGTAAATGTGGAAACTGTTTATTGCTTTGTAAAAACTCAAGCTCTCTTCATACAGTCAAAATATAATACATTTACAAGAAAACTTAAGATAACAAATATAAACACACCACAACAAAAGCAATAACATAAAAAAATATATTTCAGCTGATAAACTAAGCTACAATATTTACAACATATTACAATAGATGTAATCAAATTAAACTGTTTAATTGATCTTGAAGTATTAAATCACATAAATTCTGTAGAAATCAAGTTATTTACAATTTATAAATACATTTATACCTATACAAGTATAGGAAATATTAGAAATTTTATTATGTAGTATCATTATTTTCCCGCAGAGTAAACACGAAGTATGCAAATTACTAAATTATTATTGTCTAATCTATCCATTATATGTTTGATTCCAGTGCTTTAATAAAAAAATGACACGGTTGGCTTCAAACACAGTAATAGGATCAACGAAAGTCTATATTACTAATACTGATCTTATCTATAATTGTACATAATTCTTATAAATGAACACAAAACGCGGAAGATTGAAACATTTAAATTATTAATATCTCCATATGTATGTATATTTATGAATATCTCTTTTGGCTAAAAGAAGCCTAGCAAATATACTTTTGTGACGGATATGCACCACACAACATCCGGAATAACAGTGAAGGTTCAGTTAATTATGTATGATTTTCAGTATAATATCTGTGACAAACTACTATGGTAAACTGTTTTTTAATAAGCTGCCGAAGGTAATAATAAAAACAGATTTGTACTAAAAAAGTCTTGTCGATAATGTATTCTATGACTTCGATGAATTTATGCAACTCACCATACTATAGACTTTATAATTAACTTTAGGTATATCATTATATCTATAATATACAGACGTCCATTAAATATCTAGAATTCCGGGTAATATGACATTTGAAAACGTTAAATATGATGCACCGCAGACGATAGTAAATACATCTGCGGCCTTATTCAAAGTGTTTATCTACCAAATTCTGATGCTGAAATCAATCTAGATAATAACGACAGACAATGGAATCTATACAAGTAATTATCACCACTTCCGAAGCTATAAAAAGCTAAAGAACAAAGTGACTACTGGTCCTGATTTATTGTCATATTTTCTCGCGGAAGATTGTTGTAACATAATAATACAGTAAAAGTCGACCTTCTCTATAGGGGTGCTCACAAATAATTCCCGGCAAGCTGATTTTTTCAGGGTCGATGGAGGGGTGTCTCCCGAGTATCCGACCAAAAAGTCACAGTCCACACCCCTTGTAGGGTGTAGCAATAGGGATGGTTTCTTATTTTTTGTTTTTCTTTGAAATTTTCTTTTTCCAGATTGTACATAGTAATATTCTCTACAACTTTACCTAATAAAATTTTTTTGTAACTTTGATTTTTGACGGTCCAGCGCTCATTATATGGGAAAACATTCACCATATTTATTTACTATGGTTCAGGAAACATACAAACAAAAGACTGAATAGCTGGCTTTTGCAGGGTTGACTGGAGATTCAGGAGAGAGTTCTCAATCAACCCTGCAAAAAACAGCTATTCAGCCTTTTGTTTGTATGTTCCTGAGCCATAGTATAAATAAATATGGTGAATGTTTTCCCATATAATGGGCGCTGGACCGTCAAAAATCAAAGTTACAAAAAAATTGTATTAGGCAAAGTTGTATAGAATATTACTATGTACAAGCTGGAAAATTTCAAATAAAACAAAAAATAAGAAACCACCCCTATTGCAACACCCTACAAGGGATGTGGACACTGACTTTTTGGTCGGATACTCGGGACCTCTATCGATCCTGAAAAAATCAGCTTGCCGGGAGAAATTTTTTTGAAAAATGATATCTTTATTGGACTATAATGAGTATACTGTTGTGTAATATTTTCAGTATTAGTTTAAAAATAGTGAATATTCATAATACTTGGAAATTAGCAAGAATTTTTTATTTTTTAAAACGCTGATGCGTCAGATGTGCAATTTCTCTTTAAGATTATTTTATGTAATCTAATTCACTTCTCAGGTAAAGTTTTAATATCTCACTCTCAACATGATTTTGATTCAACGGTTACAAGTTTAATTAATCTATTCATTATGTTTCTTTATTGATAAGCTTGGTCAGATGGATAGATTTCTCTGAAGCAATTTATTGTATAGACCATAATATACTTAGGAAAGAGTTAGATCATTAGGGCTTCTCTGCATCATTAATACTTTTCTCAAATCATATGTGTCGAAATAGAGAACAATTTGTGTTTTATAACGGATATTATCATACAATAATTAATACAATTTCAGTTGTGCCCCGAGGTTTCAATATTGGGACACTCATGTTCAAATTATTTATTAGTGATCTTGCAAGTATCATCAAATCTAAAAATTTGCTTTCTGCTGTATGCACAGATTTCTCTAAAGCATTTGACTGTATAGACCATAATATACTTAAGAAAAAAATAGATTATTAGGGCTTATCTGCATCATTAATACTTTTCTCAAATCATATTTGTCGAAATAGAGAACAATTTGCGTCTTATAACGGATAACATCCTACAATAATGAATACAACTTCAGTTGTGCCTCGAGGTTCTAATATTGGGGCACTCATGATCATATTATTTATTAATGATCTTGCAATTATCATCAAATCTGAAAATTTGCTTTCTGCCGACGACTTAAAAATATATAAGAATGTTAATAGTTCAGAAGATTTCGTAAAACTTCGTGACGTCCATATAATTAAAAAATGATGTATCTCAAATAAGCTCAACTTTAATATAAAGGTAACATTTACCAGGAAATATTCAAGCAACAGTAAATCGATTGAAGTATATTAGAGTACGCCAATTCAGAAATAGATCTTGGAATATGTTCAATTCAAAACTAACGTCTTCCGAGTGTATTAACGACATTTCTATGAAAGCAATTAGTATGTTGAGATTTATCATTAGGAATTACGGAACTTTTACAAATATTCAAGCTTTAAAAATTTTATTCTTCTCATATATACGTTCAAAACTTTAATTGACCACTTATATGGTATCTTTTTATTTATGCCATAAATCTTGTGTAGAAAATATACAAATACAATTTGTAAAGTTGTTAGTGCTACTAGGAGAAGGCCTTTATCCTGAAAGAGAATATGATTATCAATTACTCCTTATTAGATATGATGTTCAAAGTCTTCAATCACTAACAAACTGCAGTTCGTGTAAAAATTAATGGACAATGCAATAAACTGTAAGACACTGTTATTTCGGTTCTACTTTTTGTTACCAACGCCCAGTTCAAGGCATAATCTAATATTTTCTTGTTATTATAGCAGGATTAGTGTATTATAAAACAGTCCAATAAACATATTGTGTGAAATTTATAATAAAATATCACATCTCTGTTATTGGAGGATATTAGGAACAACTTAAAATATTAATTCTGCTCTTCTTTTATCTCTTTAAAGTGTATGCCATTCTTTTTATATTGAAATCGATCATTTATGGTATAGCTATTGATCTAATATCGATTTGTTAATTTTCATTATTATTAATAATAATTTATGAATTGACATCACACGGTAGCCGCGCCGCGCCGGCCGGCGATTTTATGACAGTCACTCCCCACGACATGTGGAGCTAGATACTGCAAAAACCTGAATCGTGTGCCTTTAGTAGACTGAGGGACTTCAAGATAACCACCTTTTACATCTGGCCTACCCATTAGGCGATGTGATGTTCTGTTCTGAGAGTAGCTCTGGCTTCGTACCTCCGAGCACACCAATTCTTTGGACTACCATCTTAACCTAGTAACCTTGTTACAACCCTTAGAGCTCCTACCGGAGATCACGGTATTTGATCCGTTTTTCTTCTCCTTTAAAGTGATATTTGTTTCAGCATGTGCTGCAAGTTCTATAATAAACATCGCTTTGTTCGAGGAATACTATGTCTGGTTTGTTGTCTCGAATTAGTCTGACGTTCGAGAAAGAGTAGTTCCAATAAATTCGGCACCTCTCGTTTTCGACTTAATATCTCCAGGGACTAGTGTCTGATATATCCCGTACGAGTGCCATAGATGGTAGTACAGCACTTCTAATGCCGCGTTATGGCGATGGGTATAGGACGAAATCACGTATACCGAGCATGCAGAAAGCAAATGCAGAATGCAGTCAGTCTAGTCGATAAACCCAACGTATCTACGTTTTTAGAATACATACCGTGCATGGGTTTATCGACATGTTGCCTACACAGGCTCCTGATCAGCAGCTTTTACTTGGGCCTTCAGATGATTTGGATGAAGCTCAGTAACCCATTCTGGGTCAGTAACGCGGCAGCCTCTTCGTCTTCCGTCGAATATAAGACCAAATGCATCTGCAACTCTTTCTTTTATTCTTATTATCATTAGTACATTATTATTGTTATTAGAGACATAAACACAATACACATATTAGACAACCTCCAAATACAAAGCCAACACTATCCGGACACACACATACATTACTTCACAATGTCTGAGCGGGGAATCGAACCCAGTATACGATAAACAGTGTGACCAAACATGCTCGACACACACTGTTTAACCCACTGTACTACCATGCGGTATTATTATTTGCATTTTATATATTTTACAAATGTTACTGTTGTTATACATTAATTATGTTATGTATTTTGTCTTTTTCATGTTTTGTAATCTTTTTCAAGATTATCAAATCTACTGTTAGTACAGTGAGTGAAGCTTTTATACAAAAGGCCAAAAACGATGTAATGAATTTCCAAATTTTTTGCTTCAACATCCTTCATAAAGTATGTACATAAGAATTTATATTGTCAATTTTCTTGCTTTTTGGTTAAGGGGTTGTCGCGAAAAAAAAACAAAAAATACACATAATCTGATAATCACATTATAAGAAAGAAAGGTCTTATACACTTTTTGCTAAAATGCATATTTTTCGAGGTAATGCGAACTGAAAATTGCAATTTTTACCTCCTGAAATTAGTATTCCTAGACGTTTTTTTTTAAATTACTCGAAAAATGTAGACTTTAATAAAGAAATGCAAGGGTACAAAATTAAAGCTTTTATGAAAACAAATCTAACGATTTTTTCTTTTTTTTTTCTCCGATGTTTAGTTCTGGAAATTAGGCATTTCAAAATGGTGCCGAAACGTTCAGAAAAAATATACGACGTGTAAATCCAAAACTACTCAAAATCTACAACTATGAGAAAAATTTTCTTTCGATTGAGACATATTACGATCGTTTATAGTGAAAATTAAAAAAGTTACAAATAAAAAAGTAGCGCATTTAAAAATTTAGGCGCCTTTCTTTTTTTAGTCTTATTGCTCTAATTTCTTATTAATTCAATTTTTTTTTAAATCCTTCCTATTACTATCATGCTCAAATCTTTTAGAATTTTTAAAATAATTATTTTTCATTCTGTACCCATTCTCAATAAAGAAAATTTTCATAATTTTTTGAAACAAAATCGGGTTTTTGGAAATTGCTCCGACAATATTTTTTTTTATAAAATATGGTTAAGAGTACAAAAATGAAGCTTATAAAAAAAAGATTAGTTTTTTTTATTACGTTCCTACGACAAGCTGTTCCAGCGATATAAAGGTTTAAAAATGGCGCTTGAGCGCATACACAAGAAAATTATGTATTTAAAATTGAAATATCTCAAAAACTACAAGATTGATGAAAACATGATATGAGAATGAAATGAAGCCTATATAAAAAAGAAGAGTTTGGGTTTTTATTTTTTTTTCTACGACAAACTGTTCCAGAGATATGACAGCTTCAAATAACGTCGAAACTTTTTAATTTGTACCCGTATTTTAAATGTCTATAGTAGATAGAGCAACGAGCAACAGCCGTCTATTTTTCCAAGAATACGCAGAAATAGCATGTTTAGAGTGTAGATTAAATATTGATTATATATGATTTAGTTAGTTTGTTTAATTCTAATAATTTGATTTATTTATAACAATCTGTATTTTAATAAAATTAGACATATTATTATACTCTTTTGTGGCCATTTTCAATCCACCATTTTAAAAAATAAATTTAGCGATCTAAAAAACATAAGTATATTGATTTTCGTGAATTTATTTGTAACATTAGAAGAATTATTAATTTTTCAATATTTAAAGGTGATTTCAACTCTTAATATTTTTGTCTTTTCTATGTTTTGGCCTTATAATCATATTCAGCGACCTCAAAAACATAATATACGGATTTTTGTGATTTTATTAGAACACATTAATTTTTCAGTATTTAAGGGTGATTTCAACCCTTAATATTTTAGTCTCATAAGTTTTGACCGTCTTATTCAGCGACCTCAAAAACAAATAAGTGTATGGATTTTCGTTAATTTATTCGTAAAATTAGAAGAGTTATCAATTTTTCAGGTTTTAGGGATGGTTTCCACCCTTCATAATAAAAAGCAGGTAATGCAATAATATAGATTTTGATGTGCGTATGTTATAAAGCATATTGCAAAAAAATAAGGAAATTCCTTTCATCGTTTTCGGGCCGGGAATTTTACCATTTTTACTGCTTCGCTCACTGTACTATGCGTATTAAACTGACTTCTTTGACTGTTTTCTCTAGACTGAAAAGAATAAAGACTTTGACTTTGAACTTATAATGTCGTGATTGTTATAATACATTTATACAGTTATTTATATCTTCATTATCCATTAAGGGTGAACTTTCCAAACTGTCACGACATATACCCGCCCGAATTTCAAAATAATTTAGAATTTCGATAATTATATTAATAAATAAAATATATTATCTAGCCTTGGGCATTCCTTTGGAGAGTATAAGCGTGAGAAAGTGAGTACATTCATTTCTCATTGGTAAATTTTGTACTGATTAATATACGTCAACATTTTTTTAATCTCTAAATTAATCTAAATTTTTGGGTGGAGGTGTTGAATATTACAAGAGATATTGGCGTAAAAGTATCTATTCCGGAAGAACCAAAAACTAACATTTCAATAGAAAACAATCCGGTATTTTATGTGAGTATTTTATTTAATACATGTCTGTCACGAATATAAAACAATGCTCTTTGAAACGATTACGCATGTTTCGGAAATAAAAGGAAGTACGAGGGTACGCGTCATGAAAAACAATTATTACAAATTAATATATTCAGAAGATGATGTTCTACATAAAATAAAATGCTGTAAATAATATTGCGTGATTTACATTTTGATGTACTAGACTAACGATCAGCGCATAAGGCTACAGTTTTCAACTCTCAATTTAACTGTAACGTCTGTAATTTCTCTTTAGGCCTACGCAAATTAACGTTAAAAAACGCCCAATGTCGGTCTCCTTCTGGAAGCAAAAAAATAAAAAAACTAACCACAGAGAATCAAATGATAAGAACCACCATCACCACAATTGTGCACCACCACCTTGGTGCACAATCTTTAATAAAAAGTGATATTTTAAGAGTTACAACGATTTGAAGATTGCGAAAAAATGGTACCTCGAGACGGTTTTTGGTAAATAACTCAAAAAGCGGCGTAGTACAAAAAGAGGATTATAAAATAGCAAATACACGTTTTTTAAATTTTCTATGATAGCTCTAAAAATATATTTTAAATTAAAAAAATACTCCATTTTACTGGAAAAAATCATTTTTTGCAAATAACTCAAAAACCGCTGCTCAAGGAATCACTACTTCCACATTCAGATTTTCCATCCAAGGCCCTCACAACGAAAAAAAAAACATAAAAACAAATCTATGACGAATTTTGGCTAATTTCAAAATTTTTTTTGAAACCTTAGCTTTTCTTGTATACACTAAATACCAATTTTATGGACTCTTACCTGTTTGATTTACCTATTCACCACCCATTTACCCCATTTTACCCCCCAACCCTTCGACGGAATAAGATGAAAATATAATCTAGTTCTAGGTCCCGTTAAAGTACATAAGTGTACCAAATTTCAAGTCAATATCTTAAACAGTTCTAGAGTAAAAGTGCACACAAAAAAAGTTACAGACCGACAGACCGACAAACCGACAGACAGACCGACAGGCAGACAGACAGACCGACAGACAGAATTTTTTTTTCGCTCAAATTTAAAATCTCGACGTTTCATGACATTCTAAACCTATTTGAACAATAAAAATTTTCAAACATTTTTTTGTCGTTACTATAATACTTCTACTGAATGTGGAATTAAGTTTATGAAGCGATAAATAACAACAATGGAGGGGATCAGGATCAACAAATGAACACCACAAACAAATGATATATACTGTACCACAATCGAAAATCGACGAATCAGAATTCTCAGAAAAAGGAGATTCTAAGAAGCAGAAACACCAAAAGAGAAGCATAAACACTCCATATTACCACACAACACGGCAACATATTTCATAAGAAGACTCAGAATAGGCAGAAGTCCAGAACCTAACACACAAAAAAGGGAGCTTAAACGCTTCCTCACGACCTAATGCGGTAACGCATCTCACAAATACCTACACCTCCCACCCCAGATCCCTTTACCATGCGCCATGTGGCTCTCGCTGCAGGCAACAAGCATGACCTTAATCCAACCCAGCGTGGACGTAGCAGACCCAGCTGTTTACCTGGGAGTCGCAGCAATGCCTACCGCACGCTGGTAAATCAATCAATCAATCAATATGCACTCAGATACCTATACCTATTTTTAAATAAAAAAACACGAATCAATTCTCGCCAGTAATACCGAATTTTTTAATATTCATTCGTAGTTATAATTTAAAATACATTTTTTTCCGAGTATATTTGTATACATTAATACACCAAGTATGGCAACTTATCATGTTCATGATTTCTTAATTTGTTTGGGATACAGTATCCAAATGATATTGGTATATAATAAATGGTTGTGAATCGTCATGGTGTAAATAATCTAGTACACAATTTTCTATGAGACGTATTTATTTGTTCGAGAGAAAATGTACAGGAGAAATATGCTAATAGGTTATTTTATGTAGTGAATAAATTACAAAGACTACTATAAAGGAGTGATAAACAACGGCGGAACTAGATTGTGCTGCTGCTTCCTGTGAAATTTAAATGAAGAAAATTAAGACACCGTTCTGATAAATCAAGTTATAATAGCGGCCCGTCGAATATTATACATATTATATTTTGATGGTATATATGGTGGCTAGTATGCAGTTGCAATATGCATTTTAGAAAAAAGGGCCATTCAATAAATACGTTCATTTTTAGGGGGCGTCACTGAAAACTAAACACCAATATATATTTTTTAAAAGTATACTGGGGAGGGAGGAATTTGCAAATGAACGTTCGTTTAAGTTACAAATGTTACATAATGTTACGTAGCGGGAAGCGGGTTATAAATACATCATTTTTGCGAAAGTATTTGTTGGCTTCTAAACGAAATTTGTTTTCGCTTTAAGAGGAATTTTGAAGGAATCTAATATTGGGGATATTTTCTAATCTGAAACATATATTAAAACCCTTTCACTGCTCAAGACGAGTATACTCGCCAACGGGTTAACTGCTCCAGACGAGATAACTCGCGGTTCAAAATTAAATAGGATCTGACTGCTCTAGCCGGATTTTCTCGCGGTGTTCAGATTTATGGGTGGGAATCGGCCGATTGCAATCACGCTGCAATTTTTTTTTTATCATAGTACCATATCAAAATAATTCTTTTGGTTTGTATACGATATGATTTATAATTTTTTTCAAAATTACATGCTTTATTGTAATAAATTTTTATTTTAACTGAAAAATACTCTTTCGAACCATACTGCTCCAGACGACTATACTCGCTAGCAGCAAAATAACTGCGCACAGCACCAGCCACGGCATTTGGGCCGTCCGGAGTGAAAGGGTTAATATAGGATTTGAAAGATTTGATTTGATCAAGTTTCCAAATGCCTTGTAGGTACTGCGGATAACAACTACAAAATACACTGTGGTGATGGAAAATAAATGAAAAAGTTTGCTTACTTCAAAAAAACTTGAAAGCCAAAATGTTAGTAAGGCGATAACTAAGTAAAATCCCTACGAATATATAAAAATGTTGTGTGAAACGTTTGGTGTCAGTTTTTTCACGTAATTACACAGACATCAATTGACGGATAGGCTGAAGTTTTGCATGCAAGGTAGACAATGCTTCGGGTTAAGAACTTCAGACATATTTCAACTGGAAGGACAAACTTTTTCAACCTGTATATACTCACTAACATCATAGAATTCAAAAATTCTCGAAACACCACAATGCAAATGTAAGTGGTCACAATGGTCTTCATGTAGATGAAAGAAGTTTACTATATGTCAGAAATTGATGGAAAATGAATTTCTCAAAATCTGCGCATGGAAGAGTCTAATGTGGTGATTTCTGCAATTTAATCATTTTTCACATTGAAATACGTAAGTCTGCAAGAGCTATGGATGTCCTACGCCGTAGGCAAAGTTCACAGATATATTTTGATTTATTTGATGGCTTGATGGTTGAGAGAAAATTAATGACAAAAAATTCTTAGAGAGTATTTTGTATTCAGTAGTTCTGACACTGAAGAATCTTTCTCGTCGAAAGGAGAGATATCTCCAAAATCCTGTTGGGACTCAATCATTCATGAGATGGAAATTACATGTTGTTATTAATCATTTCGAAGAAGAGTGCTTATATGTGTGCTCACTGAAAACAATTCAGCAAATTTGAAAAGGCAAGGGGAGTGTGCTGCCACATCGTTTTAAAGCTTAGTACATTTCCTATAAAACGGTGCTTTATTATTTATCGATCTAAAATAGTTTATTCTATGGAAGGAAACATTAAAATAATTTCATTTTTCTTTAAAAAACAATGAATGAGCTCGAGAAATCTTTGTTTAATAACAAGTTTCAATCAATCGACTCGAATCAAAGAATATTACTAGAAGTGCATACTTAACAACGTTTAGGCAGGTATTTATGGTGATCGTATAGTTGTACCTTTTCTTTGTTTGGAAATTTGAATAGAGTGACGTACCTATATTTGTTGGAGAATGTGATATTTCGGCAAGACGGTGCTCCACTTCACTATGCATTACCCACACGATAGTTCTTTGATGGAAAATTCTCTGGAAGGTGAATTGGAAGGAGAGGTTCCATTGAATGGATCGCCAGATCTCTCGACTTATCCTCTTTGGATTCTATCTGGAGGGACATTTAAGGAGCAAATTTTATACAACCCCCTTTGAAACACTTGCAGAATCTCATCGTTAACGATTGGCGTCCAAGACACTTTAGACATTCTTGGCAGTACTCGGCAATATTTTGAACAAGTGCTTTATTACTGTACCGAGGTGAATGATGGACATTTCGAATATTTAATAAAGTAACATGTAAATATACATCTCTGGAGTGGTGGAAGAATTTTCCACGATAGAGACAAACCAAAAAGTTCATTAAAGAACGATCGGCCAAATTCACGGAAGACCAACTACGCCAAAATAGAAAGGCTATTAGGATAATAGCAGGTCTTCTAACTGGACACTATAGGCTTAATAGACATATGCGTCTAATGGGCCTGGCAGATGATGCAATATGAAGATTCTGTCAAAAAGAAGAGGAAACCTCAGTACATTGCCAAGGCCTAGCCAGACTGAGGTTCCAACTACTTGGCGAAGAGAAATCAATAGCAGATAGCTATACTAAGGAGCCCTCATCAAGGTTACGGAGTCTGATACAAAAAACAAAGCTGGATAATTAGACATGGAGTGCCGCTATAGATTCAAAGGGATCACGGTGGTCAAGGCCAATCGGGCAGCTCCTTTTTCAAATCTAATCTATCACGTAAATAGCAAAAAATATCTTTGTTTGATTCTATTTAATTCGCAATTACTCGACAACCTTCTTTACTGGATAAAATAGTCTTGGTCTCCTCGAGCTTCTTCCTCCATCTATCTCTATCCCTCTATCCCAGTTCCTCTTCATGCGTCCTTCGAAACGCCGTCCCTCCACCTTAACTTTGGCATTCATCTTCTCCGATGTCCTTTAGAAATAGCATTCAATATTTTTTTACAGGGTTTGAATCCTCCATGAGCGTAAACTGATCTGCCCATCTTAGCCGACAGGTCTTAGTTAATGAAATAATGTCATGTTGTACATTATTGTGCATACTTCTCCATATGCCGCGTTCATAGATAGGTCCGTAGATTTTTCGGGGTATATTCCTCTCGAACATATTCTGGTTCACCATAGCATATTCCAGTTCTCCAGGCTGAAAGTCCAGGCTTCGCTTCCATCTGTATGGGTCTAATTATGGTTTTATAGAGTTTCATATTGCATTTACGTGTAAGTAACCTGAACTTCATAAGTTTGGAGAGCCATAGTAGCTGCTGTTCGATTTTAGAATTCTTCTTTGTATTTCATTGCTAGTGTTGTTATACTCGACAATCAGTGACTTGAATTTAAAAAATAAACTGCAGTTCTATAGGGAATTTATTAAACTTTAAAATGATGATGAACATCCCCTTGCCATGTAAAATTTTCAGCGTCACCTCTATTTGGAGGTTGAAGCAGTACGGATGAAGACACTTAAATATTGTGCCGATTAATTTTTAAATTATGGATCACAGAAAACTACACGGAAACACTGGGTATTTATAGTGTTACAAATGTAATTTAAGACCCATTTTACCTATTATATATGCTGTTTCTCCAATGGAAACAACCATATGGTTAACTAGGAAAGAAACTAATAATCAATTATTGAACATCAATAAAAACCAGTTAATCATGCGAGCATTAGACAAGATAAAAGGTGGATCTCCCACTACCAACTAATTAATATCTAATTATTTCACATTAACAGAAGTAAAAGTAATATGTAAATACTATAATTAAATAAAAAACGCCTACATTTCATATCTTAAGTATGTAAATACCAAATCGTGCGTGCTGTTTACTAACAGATAATCGATCATTTTATCACCGTTTACTTCCAGCAATGCTAAATTCGATCGTTATTTTTACATTTAGCTAATTTAAAAAGTTACCATGGGCAAAATTAGTCTTAAAATGATTGATTCTACTATTTGCTGAAGAACGATAACCTGTGAGAGAACAGTTTTTATTATATTATTTATAGGATCGCCATAAACATTCAGTATCGGTCTTGTTATGTTTAGCAACCCAATCGATAGTTTTCTAATTATTACAAGATAAACAAAATCCACAATAAAAAATTCTAGCTGTCAATCAGTAACAAGGAATAAAGCAATGATTCCAAAAAATTTTACCAATTAACGATAAAGAAGCCAAATACTTTTTCGGTCTTTTTTTAATGCTTTTAGTAATAGTAGCTTAATCGAAGGCTTAGTTGGGTACAGTAAGTAGAGACTAACTTTGAAATTTTAAATGGAACGCCCTATATATTTTGGGAGTGTCTACGCAACCGCCGCGGCGGTCGTTTAATCTGTGAACACAACCGCCGCGCAGTCTCATTTACGTTGTATGTATTATGTAAGCACATATATGTAAGTTTAAGTTGTCCGTCTCGTATTTGTCCATAATTAATAACCTCAAATCAAATGTCAAAACGAAAACCGCTGCACAAGGAATCACTACTTCCACATCCAGATTCTCTATCCAAGTCACTCACAACGAAAAAACCTTGTATGTGAAAATAATTGTTTATGGAACTATAATAATATAATATTTGAAATCCTCTACCCCAAAAACCCATAAAACGATACCCCACATCGGTAGTGGGGTGGGGGTGGTGATAGGGGGGTGGTAGTGGGGGGTGGATGAAGTAAAAAAATATTTTGAGGTTTCTGGTTCCTGTACATGCACTAAATCACATTTTTTTTCATCCCCTTTAATAAGGAGGTGGGGGTGGTAATGGGGTGGCTAATGCTAAAAATTTTTTTGAGTCCTCAGCTTCTTTTGTATATACTAAATACCAATTTGATTGACTCTTACCTGCTTGATTTACCCATTTACCCCAAATTTACCCCAATTTACCCCCCAACCCTTCGACGGAACAAGATGAAAATATAATCTAGTTCTAGATCTCGTTAAAGTACATATGTGTACCAAATTTCAAGTCAATATCTCAAACGGTTCCAGAGTAAACGTGCGCACAAAAAAAAGTTACAGACAGACAGACAGACCGACAGACAGACCGACAGACAGAAATTTTTTTTTCGCTCAAACTTAAAATCTCGACGTTTCATGACATTTTAAGCCTATTTGGGCAATAAAAATTTTTTTGTCGTTACTATACTTCCACTGGACGTGGAAGTAATAAAGTCTCTGCGAATTATAAATTAGTGTGTCGTATCTACCATATAAGCAAAGATTGAACATAAAACTACGTATAAGGTATAAGTAACAAAGATAATATAAATATGTCAATAGAAAAGTACAACATCAATTTGGACAATCTGGGTGACAAATTTAGATCGTTTCAAGATGCTGATGCTAAAATCGAAAAAGTTACTTCCAAAAATTTTGTGCAGTAGGAGAGATAGCAGGACAATAGAGGCTGCAAAGCACAAAACTAAAAGGTACCTAAACCCCAACTTACAATACTATCAAATTAAATATGCATGCATTCATGGAGTACGTAAACATGTTCCCGGAGGAAAAGGCTTAAGAAATAGAAAGTAAGTAAACGAGCTATTTTGCAATATTTTTAAATTGTAGACGTATAATTGAGAGTTATAACATTTACTGGTATCTTTTGTTCTCTGAATTTTGCTGAATTACAACTTGCGTTTTTACACAGCTAATTACAACTTGCATTTTTACAGAACTTTTCGAAATGAGGAGATTTGCCCAGCTAATGTAGTTATTAGAGTTAGTGACAGTGGAAATGAATTAGAAGTAATAAAGATCGAAAATGACCATAATCACAGGATTGATAAAATTTTATTTAATGAGTTACCACATCAGAGAAGATTGCCTGCTGAGATACGTGAGAATGCAAAAACACTCTTAAAAACCGCTGCCCAAGGAATCACTACTTCCACATCCAGATTCTCTATCCAAGTCACTCACAACGAAAAAACTTTGTATGTGAAAATAATTGTTTATGGAACTTTAATAATATAATATTTGAAATCTTCTACCCCAAAAACCCATAAAACGATACCCCACATCGGTAGTGGGGTGGGGGTGGTGATAGGGGGGTGGATGAAGTAACAAAATATTTTGAGGTTTCTGGTTCCTGTACATACACTAAATTACATTTTTTTTTTCATCCCCTTTAATAAGGGGGTGGGGGTGGTTAGCTTCTCTTGTATATACTAAATACCAATTTCGTGGACTCTTACCTGCTTGATTTACCCATTTACCCCAAATTTACCCCAATTTACACCCCAACCCTTCGACAGAACAAGATGAAAATATAATCTAGTTCTAGATCTCGTTAAAGTACATATGTGTACCAAATATCAAGTCAATATCTTAAACGGTTCCAGAGTAAACGTGTGCACAAAAAAAAGTTACAGACAGACAGACAGACCGACAGACAGACCGACAAACAGACAGAAATTTTTTTCGCTCAAACTTAAAATCTCGACGTTTCGTGACATTTAAGCCTATTTGGACAATAAAAATTTTTAAAAATTTTTTTGTCGTTACTATACTTCCACTGGACGTGGAAGTAAAATTAAAGCCAACAAGCATATGTTGCGACAGAAATTGGAACAAGAAACCCAAAAAGTGATTAAGTTGAAGGACCTCAGTAATCTCCAGCAGGAGAACAGGCGTGCATATCAAAATAGCATAGAAACTGTTTGTCAAGCTATAAATGATAAATATGGTAAGACTTCTATATAGATGGGGTACCTGTTATTATTGAAAAAAAATTGTACAAAAATTACCTAGCACTGAACAGAAATATCAAATAATATAAAACCTGCCGACTGTTGGCTTTGGGTTATTTAAAAAAAATAGATATAGAGAACGTTCTAATAACATAGAAGAATTGGAAAACAAACATTAGCTGCGTTTCGGACAATAACTCTTGTCATGATTGGAAATGCAACAAATGCTGTAAGGAGAAGGTGTCAAAAATGCATACACTCAAAGAAAATGATAGGTAAATTCAACCAAAAAGAGCATATGAAATCGCGCCTATCTAGTTTCATAGTTAAATCAATCAGTAAAGAATAGTCATACAACTTTATTTGTTTTCGTAAACAAATAGTAGTTTAATAATCATATCTTCTTGTAACAAATTAAATAGTACAATGACATTTTTTTATGTTCACTAACCATTTTCAATTTGGTCTACAATTAAATAGTACAACGACTTTGTTTTTTGTTCACCAACTAATTTTTAGGTTGATCTACACTTTATTGTATGATGAAGTTTTTTTTTGGTTAGCCAAAATCTCAGTATTGAGACATCAGACCACCCAAACCAAAGATTAGAGATCGTTTATAAGATCCATCCAAATATATCGATGATCCCTGAGAGAATTTGAACACTGCAATCATGTTATTAATTTTCTATAAATTCATAAGAGTGCAAGATAATGCATGATGGATTATTGTTAGTGATTTGTATGTGGCGTCATCTGGGAATGATTTCTGTAATAGACTACGTGGTAAGCAAGCAAATTTTATGGTAATTCTTTTAGAACTTCTAGAAGACGACAATAATATTGGTTTGTCTACCAAGTACAATAGTACAGCGAACTAATACTGGGTTAGAATTACAATTCGATAATAGTTAAAAATAAAATATACTATTATCTAGTTTAATTTGACAGAATTCAACAAAATAATAGTCAGACGAACAAAATAATAGTCTTATTCATCTATTTTTTAAGTTAATGTTTGTTTTGTTGTACGACAACTTTTTATTAATTAAAATAACAATCACCTCTTGTTTAAAAATACCATCAATATAGTTTGGTTTAACAAAATTAACGATATTGTTAGTTAACCATTTTTTTTTTGTTGAATTTACCCATACTATTTCTTTGAGTGTGTATGTGTGTGTGGAGTAGAATATTCTCTCTTGAAATTGGGCCACAACTATCATACAGGGTGATTGCCAGCGGCATGTAAGCCGTCAAACAACATTTTGTTATAATTTTAGAGTAAAATATTACAACATTTTTTATTAAGCACACGATAATACAAAGATGTAACTACAAGATATCGAAACTATATAATGTACAGTGTGTCTCGGGTTCAATTAAACTCTATTTAGGTTAGGTAATAATAATTTTATTTTAAAATGCATTTTTATCAATAAACTTATTTTAAAAAAATTCAGATATTCAATAAGTGTCATAATGTTCAGAAAATTTAAAAGTCCAGAAAAGTTTTATTTATTTTTTTATAAAAAAAATATACTTAGATAAATGTACTGTGTGTATTCAATCTCACTGGCACCGCATAAAATATAATTGTACCTTATTTGAGCCAAATGTTAATTAAACAGATATTCGCAGCCAGCGGTGTTCGACTGCAACTGTCATTCGTGTTAGTGTGTGTCCAGACCTTATTTTTTTAATAGTTTGCTGGAGCTGATTGTCATTTGCTGGTACAAGAAAACGAGTTCGGAGGGTTACTAAGAATTGATCTTATTCTTTATCCGAATTTTTTGAAAGCCCATATATGATGATCTGAAGTAGACAATATTTTAGTTTACTTTTAAAGGTTGATAATAACTTCTTTCAACTGTTTTGGCAAATGATTAAAATACCTATGTGAATAAATGAAATAGGTAATTAAGTAATAAACGACGGTTACTTAAGTAATTTAAATTGACCGCCGCAATGGCTACGTTCTGTCAAACAACCGCCGCGCCGGCTACGTACATAGTTTACGCAACCGCCGCGGCGGCTACGTAAATAGTTTACGCAACCTCCGCGGCGGTTGCGTAGACACTCCCATATATTTTTACATTTTTGGATTCCGGAGACGACTGCGTAAAAATTTTCTGAGACTACCTGATTTTTTTAGGGCTATTTTTATTTTTGCATCTAGAGTACAGTGAATGCACTCAAATCAATTAAATAGACCAAAACAATAAGAGAAAAATGTAAACGTGAGATTTTTCGAATTGGTTTAGTAGCTACGACAAACCAAAATTTCAGAAATCACTAATTTGTATTTATGTCAACTTTTTCAAATGGCAACATCTTTTATACACCCAGTAGTTACATACTAATTTTCACGACAAATCCATTGACATCTTCAAATCGAAAATTGGTTTGATAATTAGCCAAATACACAAGTTCTTTGGTGGATAATAATTAAAATATCGAGAAAATACGCTTTTCAAATAAGTATGCCGTGACAATTGAATAAAACTAGATTCAAAACATTCATTTTGTTAACAAAACATAGCTGCAAATACTATTACTTAGCGAAAATGAATTAGCTTTGTTGAACTGGAAACAGAGAAGCATGCATCCATAGTTACTGACGATGCTCTAGGCATTTCATCGATTTGTATACTTGCCCAAGAAGCATGCAGAATACGATATTAATAAGTTTGTGTTACACACTGCGATTGCGCTGATAACAATTAACAACACATCGTGTACTTTGAATTTCGAAGTTACACGTTTAAGCACCATAGTCAATAATTAATCTTCTTGTGTAAAGTTGCTTTGATATCTTAAGGAAACTGATTTCATGGTCTATATTCTCTAGGATTGTTGATTATAATGTGACGCACCACAGAGTGATTTAACCCATTAGCCCCCAGTGGTGCATTTACGCACCACAAAATTATAATTTTTTTAATGAGATACCAAATATTTTTCTCAGCATTATCTGGAGGTAATCTATTAACTATCATCTATTTTATATCTCATAAAAATTACATGGTTGGACATATGAATTTGAGGAAGTTACAGCTTTTTAAAAAATGAAAAATGTGAGGTTATTTTTCCAATTTCTTTTATTTCAGAACAGTAAGTAAATAAGTAATTTTCTGAAATATTTCTGTAAAACAAATATACTACCAGAGGTGCGAGTTTTTCATTTGCCACATACATTTTTTCTTTCATCAATATTAAAATAACCATAAGCATTGAAAAACGCTTGATGCGTTCTCCCACCACTGGTATTTATGGTTTACATTTTTGCTAACTGGATAAGAAAATTCCTGACAAGCCATATTTACAATATCTGCATAAAGGTCTTAGAGTGAGATTGATCGAATTCAGTCTGCATTTATATCAGTTAAAATGTGGTTGTGAGTATTCAAGATGTCATTTAAGAAATTATTAACTGTGAAAGAATTAGAAGCTCCTTTAGAGGAGATTGTGAACTGGGTGGAAAGTTGTATCTATGTATTTCAAGAAATCAAAAGAAATTTGCATTTATCAGACAACAATGAGTTGAATGTAAATGATAAATTTTCAAAAGAAAGACCATATTTAAATGCAATGAATACAAAAAATTTGCAGTGGGGTATTTTTGCACACAATTTATCCATCGACGAAGAAATGATACCTTACTTTGGCCGACATTTTTGCAAAATATTTGTGAGAGGTAAGCCAGTTAGATTCGGCTTCAAGCTTTGGTGCCTGTGTTGTTCAGATGGATATTTGTTTTATTCCCTTCCTTATAGTGGTGCTTCTGATAACGCAAAATTAGAATTTGGTCTTGGAGGTGACGTAATTATGAGCTCGCTGTCTGTTGTGCAAAAACCCGCTCATAATATATTGTTTGATAATTTAACTTTCAAAATGTTTCGGAATCTGAAAGAAAATGTTTTTTTTGCTACTGGAATGGTACAAGACAATCGTACGAGTAAATGTCTCCTACAAAAATATAAATCATTTTCCAAAAGGGAAATATGATTCGGTATATGATAGAAAGTCAAAAACGTCATTTGTGTGTTGGAATGACAACGCAGTAGTAACTATGGGTAGTAATGTTTTCGACGTTCAACCAATACATCGTGTCAGAAGACACAACGGAACAGAGAGGAAGGACATTCAAGTAACTCAACCAGATGTCATATTTCAATATAATAAATTTATGGGTGGAGTGAACCAGTAGAGTTCTAGGTAAAAAATGGTGGTGGCCCATTTTATGTAATTCCATAGATAGCACGATAGTGAACGTTTGAAAGTAAATGAAAAAAAAAAAATGTCCCAGGTAAAGTTCATTTGCATATTTCTTGCTTTGCAGACTACCACCAAATTTAAATTAAAATGCTATGGGTATAGCACCACCGGTTCGTTTGCGCACCAATGTTAAATGTGAAAAAAACGATTTATTTATATTTTTATTGTGTTTCATTATTATATTAAAATACTGCTTTGTAAGTTTTTATTATTTTAAGTTATTTTTTTCTGTAAAATAGGATATTTTATGTACTTTCACTCTTCGATAATTTCATGGTTCTTCCAGTGGTTCGTTTGCGAAACACGTGTTAATTTTTTTGTGTTAAATTTTTTGTGGAAGATAATGCCGGTAATAATTTTATTAAAGAGTTTTAATAAATAAATGTGAGTTTTCATTTAGATTTTCCCTATTTTTCAACCCTTGGTATGAAATGGGTTAAGTTTTCCCAAAAATGTGAAACGATATTAATGTGTCTGTTTCAGAAACTATTTTAACATTTATATGTAGTATATTTACCGCCTGACACCGATAGTTTTTTTGCTATGCTAGATCGTATTACAGAAATTGTCTATGGTTTATTTCTGGGGAAAAATAGTCATGCATTATTTGATATATTTGATTTCAATCCAAACTTCAGCATTACCTGTCTTGGCAAATACTCTCTGAGCAAGCAGGCTTTGTTAAAGTCAAGCATGCTAAAATCAGGATAATTACGCCATAGGAAACTTGTCTATTTTGTTTTAATTTCATTAAAGTGTGTGTATATGTATAAAAACACGCTACATCGAATATCAGCTCTTAAATCGCAGTACTCACTTTGAAATAAATTAAAGTTGAAATCCTCGCGAAAAGCGCTGTTACGTCAATCCGAGTGAAGACGTCTAGCGACACCGATTCTACTTTGGCTTTGAGACTTCCGCATGCGCATTTGAGTTTTAGTTTTGTCAAAGGGTAACACCTGACCTAACTTTCGTGTTTACCTTTGCTGTATTTGTTCGATCTTGTGTGTGAAAACGTTGTGTTGTGTATTCACGTATGCCATTCGGCGTATTTTGTAGATTTTGTTAGTTTATGATTCTGTTTTGTGTTGTGAAATGGAAAATACTTATTATAAATACTGTATAGTGTCACTGTGTAGTAGTACAATTATTAAAATAGCAAATAAAATTTTTATTCGAGTGCCTGAAAATAAAAATCGCCGATCAAAATGGCTAAAGGCATGCAGAAGAAATATAGGACATATTTCTGAAAAGAACAACGCCATTTATGCATGTGAAGATCATTTTAATGTAACTATATTAAGTATAACCAAAATACCACGAATTGAGTTTATAGTTAAGATATTATTAACTACAACAAGAGAGAAACTCTCAGTGTTCTTAATGTTAGAAGCCACCATAAACATATTATATTTACACTACCTGCATGACATTTTTAACTTAAATGTTTACCACAGCTTATATATAAATAACAAAAAATATCACTCAAAATCAACGAATATTGAAGAATACGTATCTGGCTATGGGCTTTTACACGGTGTGGCGTAGTAATTAAATTTTAGGTTAGGTTGTGTGTTCACTGGTAGTTGTTTTTGATAAATGCGCATGCGCATGAGGAATTGTCAAGGCCAAAGTAGAATCCTTGCCGCTAGACGCCGTCGCTCGACTCGTTTATTCTGATGTCACGTTTCAATAGTAGGTAAAATCAGGCAGATTTTAATAGCTTATATTTCTGGAAGAGATTAAAAATAAAATTGTTTGTTGTCTATGGGGTTTTTAATGATGTTAGTTTACGTGTTTTAATTCAATTTTATTTTTTGTGCAAATTCCCTATTTATCCAAATCATTTCTAAAGCCGGCACCATATTTTCCATTCATCCATTATAAACGGTACGCCGAATCATATCTCTCGAAGCAAAATCGACTTTTCCAAATTTTTATTTTATTCGGTTCCTCTTTGTAGAATGATCTATTGGTCCCTTTTGAGGTAAAGCTTTGCCACCAAAATTTCTGTAACTGGATCCCAAGACGTCTACCTTCCCCCCACATATGAGGGCGGGGAACAAGATTGTGACAATATTTTCACCTACCTTTCACCCACTACCCCTACACCACGACTTTTTCCAATTTTCCGGTGCTAGCATTTTTTTTATCGGAAAATTTTGTTAATGAAAGTTGTTCTGAATTATCAAAAAATCGTAAGTGGAAAATTTTATCAAAATAAAAAAACATGAAATTTAAAAAAATTAAAATTTAAGAAATTTAAAAAAAAATGATAAATTTAAAAAATAAAAAAAACTGCAAATTACTTAGCAACTACCTGATAGCTTGAGTTTAATTTCAAACAGAATTGTCATGAAAACGATGGTGACAATATTTTCACCTACCCTTCACCCACTAAACCGGAACCAACTTTCCGGTGCTAGGCATTTTTTTATTGGAAAATTTTGTTAATAAAAGTTGTTCAGAATTGTCCAAAAACCGTAAGTCCAAAATTTCATGAAAATAAAAAATTTTAAATTTTAAAAATTTAAAATTTAAAAAATTGATAAATTTTAAAAATATAAAAAAAAAACACAAATTACTTGGCAACTACCTGACAGCTTGGGTTTAATTTCAAACAAAATTGCCATGCATTTTTTAAACAAAAAAATTTTTATGAAATTTTGAACTTAATGTTTTTGGATAATTCTGTACAACTTCCATTAACAAAATTTTCCGATAAAAAAATGCCTAGTGCCAGAAACTCGAAAACAGGTTTAGGAATAGTGAGTGAAGGTAGGTAGGAAAATATTCTATCGCGTTCCCCGCCCTCGAAAACGTGGGAGGGGGCGAGATTTCGTGCGGTCCAGTCACAGAGCTTTTGGGCTTTTTGCCTTTTTTTGGTTTACCTCAAGGGACTATATTTATGTCTTCTTTCATAACACGATAAGTCGTAATAATGGAAAACTTGATTATTTCACGAATTCTCTTTACAATATCCTATTTAATTTCTTAGTATTTTTTTTGGTTTAAGTATTCATAAATATTTAAAATAAGATGCTGACATTGAGTATGTAAATTAATTTTAACTTCCGAACTCGTTTTAATAAACACCGGCGCTACCAGTTCAATATGTTCAGATGATATTTCATTTTCTCTCATTTAAAAGGTTTCCAAAGACCCATATTAATAATTACTATTAAAGAAAATATTACTAGAACCACCTAGAAATACTAAGAAAAAATTATGTCACAAATAACAGAAAATAAAAAAATATCAGAAATTAATGCACTACCTATCTATGTACTGTACTGAACCTTGATAGCAAGTGATCGTAACCTAAACTCTGTCAAATATTTCCAATAAGCTTAATAACGAGCTCCATAAAAGAAACGGTTTATTCTAAGGTGTTCCATCTGAGATAGGAAAGACTCGAAAAATGTGGTTAAGAAAAAAAGCCTAACATATAACTTCTTTATTTTTATTTCGTGCAGTAATTCTATCAACTAAATTATTTAAAATTTGGTGTGTGCAGTATTCAATATTTACATTCACCCTTTATTTCTTCAAAAAAAAAAAAATAATAATAATAATTAAACCGTTTTTAAAAACCTTTTGCACACTCCTTCGATATGCTGCGACATAATAGTGTGTCCAACTCTCGTTTACTTCATTCAGAAATATAAAAGTAAAATTATAAATATTAAAAATCTTCGACAAACAGTCTGGCTGAACTTGAAAAAAGACAAAATAATTCATCCAGAAAATTTAATTTTAAGACATGTAACATAATCTATCTATACGAGTATATACGAAATATCTAATCAACAGAAAATTATTTAAGTTTTTCATACAATTACTAATTTTAAAAAGCTACCCACTAACTATGTTGCAAAATATTGCGACATATTTTGACTACATATTAAAATTTGCGCGATCAGAGACCTGTGAACCGTTTGCAAAGCAATTAAAACTTGCCCAACTATGGTTGTTCAAATAGGTTACAAAAATACTAAGACAGAATTGGTAGGTAATTTCAGTATTTGAAGAAAACATACAGAAAATAGTTGTTAATTTTTACAGTAATTTAAATGTTATTATTTTATAATAAAGTTAAATAATGATTACGTTTAAAAAAATAGTACTATACTTGGGTTATTTCATTTATATAAAATCTTGTAAAATATTTAAATATTTTACAGCGTGTTGAAAAGTCCTACTAACTTTTGAAATAAAGAAAGGAAATTTCAGGTGTTTAAATAAGAACTAAAATTCTACTTCTGAACGATAAATGGTAATTTTAGAGACTCGGAACTTTATTTAAAAAAATTCAACTAGTAAAGACGTTCAGTGTTACATCTCACGTTGATTTCAAGCTTATAGCTTCGGAACATTCTGCAATTCAAGCTGATATAAATCGAATTATTTTTGGCATAAATTTTCATATTCGATAGTTTCTCCAGATATATCACAAGAAACTGATGACGTAGCCTTTTTATTTCTATTATGAATAAAATTGTATTGTTGAGTTTTGTTCAATTTTTTCTGTGGTGTGATTGAACGAGCTTAAAAATTGCCATGGTGATAATGCCATATGTGATTTGTATATTTGATGTTTTATTGTAAATATTGCTTATGTCAATTATCGTTGTAACTATGTGTTAAAATGTATAAAAAAAACTATTAAAAAATATTCCAAGTACTGTAGAACATAAGGCAAACCAATGTAATGTAGATATTCTCTAATTGATGCATATGGCGATCATATTTTATTCGGTTTTTAAATTTCGGGAAACTGCTGAAGTTAAAAGATGCAAAGATAACTGTTCTATCAACAAGAGCCATTCTAGGTATTGTGTCAGAAAGAAAGATTTGTAAATTTGTAAATTGGTGGATGATGAGCAGAACTTGGTGAGACAGAAATATCATAAAACACGCAAGATAATACTTAAATGAATGAATTTTCCAGGTTTTTCATGACAGAAAAAATGTTATTCAATAAAACATAATATCAATTTATTATTATATTAAATATACATCGGGTAGCCGACTGTTCTAACATATATTTAAAAGAAATTAAAGTCGCAATTTAAAAATAATTTAAAGTAGCAGTGGAAGCTCGTAATTTATTTATTTTTTTCATATTTTGACAGACTTTTGTTTTTAATTCTCTGAGATTTCCATGATTTTTTTACGGTTTTACGGTTTTTAAAAGTCCCTGAATTTTACAGGTTCTTCAGGTTTTCCATAAGAGTCCGACCCTGGACTTACCAATACCTAGTTTTTTCCATCTTTGTTTGGACCCCTGAGACATGCATCGTCAGGGAGATAAACTGATGCTTTCGGTATGTGAGTCTGGAGAGGTTTGTTAGGAATTCTTCGGACAGCGCATTGTATCAACAGCTCGGTTATTCAAGAAATACGTCCTTTAATAGTATATTACGTAATGAGTGATGTGAGAAGCAAATTACGCACGAATGGAAAAGTTGCGCACGATGCCGCGTAGCGGCGAGTGCGTATTTGCCTTACAACTCGAATTATGTACTATACTTTACCTACGATCATATTTATTTAGTTATTTAGTAAAATCTGGATTTAGTTTACTAGTCAACAATATTATTCAACAAATATTATGTCAGTTTTGACAGCGTTTGAAAATTAAGTAGGCGCATTTGTTTTTTTAAACCCCGCGTCAGCGATATAGCCACCTGTAATTGCGTGTCCCGTGCGTTTTGTTTACCGTGCGATTTGTTTACAGTGCGTTTTGTTTACAATACGTAAAATTCAACTTACATAGATGGCAGGTAGTGTGTTTTTTTACTATTTACAGTAGTGATCGTAGGTAAAGCAACTTTTCAGCATCGTATTCTCCCGAATCCTATCATTTTTTGATCACATCAACCGGAGAGATGCTCATATAGAACGGTTGATATTTCAGGGAAAACCAGATGGCAAAAGATGAAGAGGCCGCCCTGCTAAACGTTCTACTGATAACATCAAAGAGCTGATGGGAAAAGCTTTGGCAAGGCTGTGCGGTACTGGCAACGTCGCGCGTCGGTGGGTTAAGATGTACGTCTGCGTTTCTCCAAATGTGTAATCTCCTTCCAGACAGCCTACCTCCTCCCCCCAACAGGTGACCGAGACTGGCCTGATGCCGTTAAAGGTGCCGCCATACAGCAAAAAGAGGCCATCTAGAATAGTACGTGGATGACAAAAAGCCTGCCAAGATGTGAATAAAAGAAGAAGAAGAAGAAGAAGAAGAAGAGGAGGAAGAAGAAGGACTTGGAGGAAATGTTGTATTTAGCGTTCTTGATAAATCTATTTATGGAAAATGAATCAAACAAATCAAATTCATTGACTAATACTTTTTTCTCAGATTTGTTTTTATTCTTTAATTTTAGATAAACTGTTTGTCCTCTTAATAGAGTGAAAACCGTCATGCATACTCTAAAAATGCATAAACCTGTCTCAAAGTATGTTTTATTAGTTTCAAAATGAGACTAAGAAATTAAAATTGACAACTGGTTATTGAATTACTACTTACAGAATTAAGGTAAGGCGTCATAGCAGGCCATTTAGATGCCGTCATCAGCGTCACCCAAAACATCTGAGAGTGTCTCTCGGTGAAGTGAATTTTCGTAGCTTAGTAAATGTATAAGGTCTGTGTAAAATTTGGTAGCAGGAAGTGAAATATTTTGCGGTAAGAACATGGACTATTGTGGATAACACACACAAAAAAAGTATATTGTCTGAACCAGAAACCAGACCACCACGTATTTCTGCGCTCTGAATCCGAATCTGATGTCCAGATTAACTTCTATCGTGTCATTTTTTTGTAGAACTAGAACTTGCTTTTGATCACGGTTAATGGATCAACACCGTTATACCTGTTTGTGAAAATTTTCTATAACTTCTAAAAGAAAGCCAGGGTATTTGTACGACGCGTGGCTGAGACACACTGTATACAGTAATTTATTTTTCAATTAATTATGCCCCGAAAACGGGGGGTACATGTCTTGGGGTCCAGTCGCAGAACTTTTGGAGTAAAAGCTTTACCTCAAGGGACTATATCGACCTTGGAAAACCTAAATATAGCTTAAAAGTTATTTTTGGAGACTGCAAAAGCTTTAAGCTTTTGATATTGCAGTAAACTGCAGATAAAATGCGAAAAAAACACTTTTTTTTGTGAGTTACAAAATTTGTGGGTGTAGTTTATAACCAAAAATAATTTTACAGTAGGTTGGACTCGAACCCACCTCACTGGTAGAATCGCACGGAAGCAGAAAGCTAACTACTAAGATAGCGCCCCCTAGCCTAACTTTTGCATCATACTGTTCCAGAAAAACTTAAAAGCTCTCAAAAGATGTTTTCAAAATTTCTGTGGATAACATTATTTGTGGTAGAATCATTCTCAACAATATTTCCAAAGTTGCATAAGTTTTATTCACATGTACTCATACTTTTGCAATGAATTAGCATTTAAAATTAATTATATGGGTCAATTTATTATATATTTTTTATTTATCCCATGGGAAAACGATATACTGTACAATAATAATAAATCAAAATTGCAGTAATAGGTATATTGAAATTTGTAATATTATAAATACATAATTATATAACGGAATAACGTTTTTAATTACAAATAATTCACAGAGTATATCATAACTTTATTATTGTAATTATTCGTTGGACGCTACTTAAACAATTGTTCCTATATTAAGTAATTAATTATTAATTTTGTTCTGAAGTATCTTTCCTAAGTGCACAGCATCCTTTGTGTCCTTCTAGCTAAGTAGCTATGGCTCAGAGATGAGCATAAGTTGAACACATTTTTAGTCATGATTGAAATTAGTCGATTAAATTAGAAAAATAATTTACTCAATGATCGTCAACCATGAATTAGTCTGAGTCTTTGTATTAGAAATAGAAGAAATTCTTAATCATGACTAAAAATACATGACTAAATTGAAGTACGTCGTACACCTCATGCAGAATTAAGCAAGTAGTTGTTTTGGTTTTGTTTTACTTCAAATATTTCTAGCAAAACAAAATTCGAGTCATACCTATGGTAAATACCGTATCTAAGTAAAAATAAATTACTAAGACATTTTTTTAGTTAAAAATATATGGATACGAAATTAGTCGTGACAGTCATAACTAATGAATAAATCAATCCTTAGTCTAGATTAAGACTAATTAATCATCAATGGGAACAACTACGACTAATGACTAACCAATTTGCCATTAGTCACAACTAATGTATGAATTATTAGTCGTTAGTCATGATTGATTAACTGACTAAAAAATACCCATCTCTGCTATGACACTGTGACGTGAGTATCAACTCTTATCAGGACCTGTCTGTATTGAATGTTACTTTGTCGCTCTAGTTCCGACCGTTAAAAAATTAATTTGAAATAATTGTTGTTGCATCAAATTAAATTAAATTATATGGATGTAATATCTCCAGTGGGAACAATTAATTAAACCTCACCCAAGTCCTTCAATTGACATATTGAGGACAAAGGACAATTATTTATTACTGGTGAAATACAGCTTCAATATAATGCATGCGATTTGTTAATCAACTTTACTATGATTGTTTGATCAAACGTCACGTTTAAATCTAACTAAATAATTAATATTGAACCTTTAAAAAATCTGATTAAATATTGGCCCAGATAAATAAAAAAATAATTGAACGTATATAGGAAAATGTTTTACGCAACCAAATATATTATTAAGGTACACAATTAAAATATAACACGGGTACATTAATAGCTATTTATGTAACCAGTTACGAAAGGCGTTATTTTGTGTAACGAGTGGAATTTGCGGGACGAGCGAAGCGAGATCCCGCAAAATAACACGAGTTACACAAGACTCTCTTTCGAAACCTGTTACATACATGATTTTTTCTAATTTTAAAAGTCTAAAAACCCTTTAAACTTGCTTTAAACGTAAATGAAATGGGTGTACTTAAAGATCTTAAAAATTAAGTACTGTTTTTCATAGTCACCTTTGCCGCTATTATTACATATTATAAATTTAATGTCAAAATTGACAAACGTCATTTAACCAAGTGATTTGAAATCGTAATCTGATAGCAAAAGGTAAATCGTGTTAATGAAAAAGTTTTGTTAGCATATTTTGAAGAAAATAAGAATTTAAAAGCTTCTACTTTATGGACTCAGTATTCAATTTTGTGTTGTGAAAAACATTGTTTCTTTTTCTTTTTGAGAGTTGCTTATTTTTCATAATTGATAACATAACGAACTTTTCTTCACCAGTTACGTAAAATTTTACTTTTCAGTTTTGAAAAGTGTCACTTTATATGTCAAAATTCGAAAAATAGTATATTAAAGTATAAGTGGATATTAAGGTCTTTAAAACACGCGCGATTTTTCGAGCACGACGGCGCAGCCGGAGTGCTCGAAATAGAGCAAGTGTTTTAAAGACCAGTTATCCACGAATACTTTACGCTATTTTTTTTTTATTGGTACACTTTGAAATCATAAATACTGGTATTATTACTACAAAAAATGGAAATAAGAATTAAGAATGTAAAATGGTTGAATTCGTGATGTGACATCAGGATACCCGTCAGTGTCATGAAAATGAGAAAACAAAAATTAATTTGCAATCTGTCACATATGATTAATTATTGTTACTACAGTTGTCACTGATTGTATATTGCTTTAAAATGAGTTCTAACATTGATTACTTAAATAGAAAAGCAGAATCGCGGTTAATACCGCAAAAATCGGAACCGCCTATAAAAAAGAATACGACAAGTTCATCAAATGGATGGAAGAGCAAAAGGTAACAGATACAGATGAACGAGTTGTACTTGCTTACGTTTGATGTTGCCATGGTAACTTTAAAACACGCGCGTTTTTAAAACTTGGATTTAAACACTCTGAGGCGTACTTTAAATAAGCAAAATAGGGTACCAATAAAAAAAAGTATTTATTTACTTATACAAAGTAATATGTTTTAAAAATAAATATTTTATTTAAATAAAATTGAAAAAAAATTAAACCGCCTTCAAAAAAGTTCGCTTAAAATTATGAAATAAAATTTGACCGTTGGCGCACATATGGGTATTTGAACGATCTACGCGGCCAAAAATATTTCTTGGTCTTTATCTGTTCTAAACAATATTACTGAATAAAACAAAGCTCTTAGTGTTTGGTTCAGGCGTATTTAATGTAAAAAAGTAACAAAAAAAAATGCTAACATTCGTCAGACAAAATATTTTCATCTTCACGTTCGAACAAGTGTTTTCGGGTCACACATCTTACTCCCGAGGGACCTTGTGAACCTAAAACAAAAACACATTCTTTTAAAATGCATAAGACTATATAATCCAATCATCTTAGTCAAAATAGGGTAAGAATCTCGGAATTCAAGATAACCGGCTGTAAACTCGTATAAACCTTTATATTAACATCCTAAAATTTGTCTCAAAACCTACTTACGATAGCGTGGACGCGACTTGTAGATAACTAAGGTCAAAGGTCAAAAAATCGATTTTTTGCGCATTTTTTGTAAATATCTCGTTCCCTGTAAAATTTACGCTATTTGTATTTATTATAAATATTGTAGGGGATAAAATTCTCTACAACTTTTGTTTCAAAATTTTTTTTATACCTCAAACCGTTTTTGAGATAGAGGGCGGTGAGCGCGCAGTTTTTCACTATGTACGGTGTCATTCAAGTTCGATCTGTAGTCTCGGTCAAAAACACGCCGTATAAAGGCCGTTAATTATTGAAAAATATATAATTATAAATAATTTACATTTTTTCATTAAATATCACATTTAATATAATAATTTTTTTCATAAATTAAGTATATCTTCATTTAATAAAAGGAAAAAAAACTTTTGTAAGAACACTTGACAAACTTCCGGAGTTGGATCAATTTGCTGCAGCATTTGAAGAAGAAAACTGTCCGGTTCAAAGGTTATTTGAGAATGGAGTGCGAACTTGTTGGCAATCTATAATGCTCCAAAATCTGAGGACAGTATCGATCATCTTCGTTATATACAATTCGTCAAATCAACCAAACTTAATAAACCTGTGCAGTTATCAAATCTTCCACCAACAAGTGCAGCAGCTCATCAACATTTTAACCGTGTTTACTATCAAGTTCAGACTTGGTTAGGGCATGATTTAGAACCCCAGGAATGGGGTTGGATAATGCGTAATGGATTCCTGGAACCTACCACTACAATTCTACCTCCAGCTCCAGAAGATTTGCTGAACACAATATTTTGCAACTGCAAGAATGGTTGTGGTTCGCGATGTGGATGCAGGAAATCGGGGTTGCCGTGCTCTTTAGCTTGTGGCCAATGTAATGGGCAAGCTTGTCTCAATGCTTCACCCTATCAGAGTGATGTCAATGGAGATGGTACATTTGACCCCGAAATCCTAGAAGACTTGGAGACAAATGTCGTTGAAGATGAAAACGAAGAAGAATTTAAAATTCCACAACGACCAGACGACGATGATGAAGAAGAAGAAGAAAACTAAAAATAACAACATGGAGTTCTTCTTATTTTTATTCAATTTTTTTAATTTCAACCATGAAAAATGTATGAAATCGTATTTTTTAATAAAAATATAAATTAAAAATTTATTTATTGTCTTTTTATTTACTTAGGAAGTAATTAGTATAAATCTGAATATAATTAAAATGTTATTAAAGTATTTCTGTTAATAATTTTCTAATTGTACAAAGAGGTAAGTGTTATTAAATGAAGATATACTTAATTTATGAAAAAAATTATTATATTAAATGTGATATTTAATGAAAAAATGTAAATTATTTATAATTATATATTTTTCAATAATTAACGGGCTTTATACGGCGTGTTTTTGACCGAGACTACAGATCGAACTTGAATGACACCGTACATAGTGAAAGACTGCGCGCTCACCGCCCTCTATCTCAAAAACGGTTTGAGGTATAAAAAATTTTTAAAACAAAAGTTGTAGAGAATTTTATCCCCTACAATATTTATAATAAATACAAATAGCGTAAATTTTACAGGGAACGAGATATTTGCAAAAAATGCGCAAAAAAATCGATTTTTTGACCTTTGACCTTAGTTATCTACAAGTTGCGTCCACGCTATCGTAAGTAGGTTTTGAGACAAGTTTTGGGATGTTAAAATAAAGGTTTATACGAGTTTACAGCCGGTTATCTTGAATTCCGTGGTGAAACCACTAAGATGACTGGACTATATATACAATTTTTTTTAATGAATCTACCCTAAAAAAAAGTACCCTAATAGCACTTATCGCTGCTTTTCCGCAGCTAATTTTTTGATTAGTCACTGCCAAAGACTTCAAACTTTCGACTGTATTAAAGAGTACAGCTGGATCTAACTTGGAAGTATAACAAATGCTAAAACCTAACCTTAAAATTATAAAAATAATCGAAATTATATTATAGTTAGTGCATTTTTACATGTCATATCAAAACCCATTACTATCACTTCCGAGATAAAAGTAGAATTAAAAATATTCACTGTTAAAATTTATGAATTCACACAAACGGTGAAAAAGACACATACACCAACCAAGACGATCACAATCCGACTTACCCTGTATAGGCGGAGTGCACGGCAGAGAAATGAAAGGGGTCGGGAATTATTCTCGGACTAGTCTCCTATTTTTACGCTATTTCATTTTGAAAAACCGCTGCCCAAGGAATCACTACTTCCACATCCAGATTCTCTATCCAAGTCACTCACAACGCAAAAACTTTGTATGTGAAAATATTTGTTTATGGAACTTTAATAATATAATATTTGAAATCCTCTACCCCAAAAACCCATATAACGATACCCCACATCGGTAGTGGGGTGGGGGTGGTGATAGGGAGGTGGTAGTGGGGGGTGGATGAAGTAAAAAAATATTTTGAGGTTTCTGGTCCCTGTACATGCACTAAATCACATTTTTTTTCATCCCCTTTAATAAGGAGGTGGGGGTGGTAATGGGGGTGGCTAATGCCAAAATTTTTTTTCAGACCTCAGCTTCTCTTGTATATACTAAATACTAATTTCACGGACTCTTACCTGCTTGATTTACCAATTTACCCCAAATTTACCCCAATTTACCCCCCAACCCTTCGACGGAACAAGATGAAAATATAATCTAGTTCTAGATCTCGTTAAAGTACATATGTGTACCAAATTTCAAGTCAATATCTTAAACGGTTTCAGAATAAACGTGCGCACAAAAAAAAGTTACAGACAGACCGACAGACAGACAGAAATTTTTTTTTCGCTCAAACTTAAAATCTCGACGTTTCATGACATTTTAAGCCTATTTGGACAATAAAAATTTTTAAAAATTTTTTTGTCGTTACTATACTTCCATTGGACGTGGAAGTAAAATTTACTTATGACCGCGTAAATCGTTTAAATACCCGTATGTGCGGCGTCGGTCGCAGAGGCGTTCAAGCGATTTCTATCAAACCTGTTGCAAACTGTAGGCTATGGTCCGGCAGTGGTCCTCTACTAAATTTATAAATCTACATCTAGTGTAAGGTGAACAAAAATTGGAAACAATTATTTTTAACCGACTTCATATTACGAGAATATTCGAAGATTTGGCGGAGTCGCCGGTAATTTCAATTAATCACAAACAACAGAGTATTATTTTCCTGATAACATTCACATGGTGCCCAACATAAAGAGAATTTCACAATAGTTTCCTTCACTATGTTTAAGTTAAATAAATAATAGGAGCTACTAAAAAGGTTGAAAACATTTTTTTTTTAAATCAAACCGCCTTCAAAAAATCTTCAAAAAATATCTCTAAAAAGTAAGAAATAAAATTTCACTCAGTTCTACTAATATCTGTCTACTTATCAGCGGAAAGTAATAAGAACTTAATTTTTTTAAATTTCCATAGCAACAAAAGACCAACAAAGGTTTAAGAAATTAGTTGTGCCATAACGACTCACTTGACGGGATAGTGATTAGAAACAGTTTTTTAGATAATTGAATGCATTATAAAAAGTATAGTTTTTTACTCTAACTTTTATTTTTCGGGATAATTAAGAAAAATCAACTGCATTTTTTTTTGTCATAAAATTTTTTATAACTTCTTATTTCTGATCCATCAGACATGACTTATTCATAATGGCTGCAGTACAGCTTGTTGGGACCCACTGAAGTCACTTACAATCAAGTCCTAGATGTAATCTTTAATCTGAAAAACAAACAGTGTAAAGATGTTTATGATGCCAGCATTAAAATTCTCAATTGTATTAAATACATTATTATCATTCCACTCACGAAACTAATTAATGAATGCATTAGAAAGAATGTGTTTCCAAAATGTCTTAAACTGACAAAAGTGTTACCTTTATTTAAAAACACTGTATAGATGATCCGGTAAATTTTAGGCCTGTTTCTATCGTATCATTATTTGCCAAAATCTTTGAGGTAGTTCTTAAATCTCAAATCACGAATTATTTTGAAAATTGTAATCTTTTTAATAGTTGTTGTCAATATGGCTTCAGGTCAAAATTGTCAAGGACGTTAGCAATTAATTCGTTGATAAATGTAATAAATAAAGGTTTCGAGGCCAACGAATTTATGCATGTGCAATTTTTAAAAGACCTTAAGTAAGACTTTCGACTGTGTGCCTCACAATATTTTAGTGAATAAACTGAAATTTTACAAATTCTCTGAGGGTAGCAGAAAACTGATTATGTAGTATTTGACTGATCGTCATCAATTTGTTCATTTTAATAATGCTAATTCTGGCAACATTGATATTAAATTTGGTGTCCCTCAGGGTTCAGTTTTGGGACCAGTTTTATTTCTTATTTATGTTAATGATTTTCCAAGCAGTAGTCCCTCAACAAACTTCACTCTCTTTGCTGATGACACAACATTGGCTCATTCCCATAAAGATTGTAACATTTTATTATCGGAGGCTCAAAACAGTCATATATGGTTCATAACTGGTTTTTAAACAATAAGCTAGTATTAAATAATGATAAAACAGAGACTATGAAGACAGCACTCTGTACAGATGACCTTTCATTGCGTTAAATTTTTGGGCATTATTTTGGACAGTAAGTTAACATGGGAGGAACACACGTCCTACATCTGCAAGAATATATCACGTAATATTTACTTATTGCGCAATTTAAAAAATTGTTTGTCACAGTTAACGATTTTAATGGCATATTATGCTCAATCAATCTTCCCTTACTTAAGCCATTTTAATATGGGACCACCCGGCACATACCTCAACAGTTTTTTCACTGTAAAGAAAGGCTGTCAGAATCGTTGCTGCGTTATCATATAGGGATGATTGTAAGGATGCTTTTATAAGCCTTAAGATCAGGCCTGTAGCTGGGGGTGGGCCAGGATGGGCGTAGCCCGTCCTGGAATAATTTTCACCCGACCTACAGCGACCGCAGAAAATAATGAGGTAGCTATTTTTAAATGGAAAAAAACGAATTTTTGGCCCACGGCCCCCCTCTGAAAAATTGTTTGCCCACCCTTAAAGCATTTTCTAACTACAGGCCTGCTTAAGATACTCACTTTACTCTGTAATTATATACTGCGGTGCCTTGTCCGTGTTAAAAATAACTTAAATAATTACATAACATATGAAAGTGAGCAGACGTAATAGAGGTAATATATATTTGGATTTTTTGCGACTTCCAAAAACCAGAAATGGCACATGCTATTATGCAGTAAAATTTTTCGACGTATTACCGATTGCTGTACAAACACTTGACTAATTAAATGCATTCTATGATTTTGACGAATTCCTGTCAACTGATTTTTCTCGATTAATTATATAAACTTACTCCACAGAGTGTGATAATGATTATTTGTTCGTTATTTTATGTGCTATATTGTTATTTACTCTACTTTGTTATTTATTTGTTTTATTTATTGTGTATTTTTGTATTTCTTTTGCTATATTCTTTTGCATTTATTTGACATGTCAAAGCATAATTTGTGTATATATGACCGATAAAAACCTATCTATCTATCTACGATTAGACTACTAGTTATATAAAATGATCAGGTTCTATTTTTGCAAGACCAACTGTTTAATAGGCAAACGAGCAAGGAAAAATTTTTAATATTTTTTCCTACTGATGTTAAGAAACATAAGCCTTTTTGTGGAGTAGTCTCAAAGTCTCCAATAACACCGTTGAGAACTTCTTCCAGTTAACTATGTGGTTCTTCAATTTATAGGTTAAAAAAATAACTTCGGTGAAAGGCTTTAATATAATTTTGTTTTACCATTATCTAATTTATTTAATAGGTTTTTAATTATAATTATGCCATTTTCTGCACGTTTTTTCACATAACTTAAGTCAATAATTTTACTGATGATTATCTTTTCTAACTGGTTAGAGTAAAAGAATAAGAAACTTTCGCAATATACCACTATATCACTTAATTTATTAAAATTAGATTATAAAATTTAACTATGTACAGTGACTTGCATATTTGCTACTTCCAAGTACTACATATTTAGTTACAATATCTATAAACTAAGCATTCCATGGCAGCGAAACTAGTAAATTGTTTTGCAATCTCATTCACATTATTATTACAACTTAATTTATTTGCAATAAATAGTTTAGAAATTTTGTTTAAATTCAGATGTGTCCTAAGAATTTCTAATTGCATATGAATAATGCTGAATATTAGTTAGTAACACAGGCACACAAAAAAAATAACTTTATTTTCCAAAGGTGAAAAACACCTACCCCCATGTTTTTGAGCCGCTGATTCCAAATATCACGACAAAAATATATGTTTCACTGCTCAATTTTTCGCAAATTGACATTTCATCCCTAAATTCGGAGTTAAACGGCTATTAAATCTAATAGAACCACACGCGTTGAAATGCAACTTCTGAATCGTTTAAAATGACTACACTCCCAACGTTCTATCGTAACGCTGAAAAACTACTGCCCCCCTTGTTCTGATTTTTTAATAATACGTTTGTGAGGGCTTGACAGATCGGGGTTATTACAGGGAATATTGATAATTCGGATATCAGGAGACGCCAAAACCACCCCGGAGGTTGAGCCACTCCCTCCCTGAATGGCAAGACATTCGAAAAATACTGCAAAAAGGCTGAAGAACGGTTTTCCCCTGTTATCGAGGCGAGGAACACAATGGTTGCAATATTTAACACCCGCCCCCACTCTTCTGAAACTAAACGGAAGAAAACTACCCCTTGTTCTGATTTATCCATACTAGGTTTGTGACAGATTGAGGTTATTACAGGGAATGTTGATAAATCTATTATCTTCTGACCAGGAGACACCAAAAAAATCCCCCGAGCTTGGAACCAATGAATGACAAAATATTCCAAAAATACTGCGAAAGGGTGAAGGATGGTTTCTCCTCGTTTTTGAGAGCGAGGAATACGAAGTTGCAATACTTCCTCGCCCTCGGTAATAGGGAGAAACCATTCTTTAGTCCTTTCGCATGATTTTCGCAGTATTTTCGAAATGTTTTGTCATTCAGGGAGGGGGTGGCTTCAACCCCCAGGAGTTGTTTTGGAGTTTCCTGATCAAAAGATACTCCCTGTAATAACCTCGATCTGTCAAGCTCTCATAAGCGTAGTATGGATAAATCAGAACAAGAGGTAGTTTTCTTCCATTTAGGGATAGTTTCAGAAGGGGAGAGATATTGCAACCGCTGTGTTCCTCGCCTCAATATAGCTTCAGCCCTTTCGCAGTATTTTCCGATTTGTCATTCAGGGAGGAAATGGTTACAACCTCCGGGGTTGTTTTGCCGTCTCCTGGTCAAAAGCCGTTCGATTTATCAATGCTCAATACCGATCTGTCAAGCACTCACAAGTATAGTACGAAAAAATCAGAACAAGGGGTAGTTTTTTTTTCATTTAGAGGTTATTCTGGCGTCTCTTCATCAAAAGATATTAGACTTATCAATATTCCTTGTAATAACCCCGATTTGTCAAGCCCTCACAAGTGTATTATGGAAAAATTAGAACAAGTAGTTTTTTGGGGGAAAAAGTACACCACCATCATTTCCGTGGTACGATAGAACGTTGAGAGTATATGACTAGAGCCATTTTAAACGATTCAAAAGTTTCATTTCAACGCGTGTCGTTCTATTAAATTTATTAGCCATTTAACACCGAATTTAGGGATGAAATGTCACTTTGCGAAAAATTGAGGTGATATTTGGAATCAGCAGCTCAAAAAATGCTTCACTTCGAAACACAGTGTCCTAGGGCCAGTTGTATAAAATATGGCTTCAAAGTAGTTTGTAAGAGCGGGATTAGCAACAAGGTAGCTCAACATTAAGATCTATAAACCATATAACACACAATATACATTAGGTAACCCCCAAATTCAAAGCCTAGGCATCGAAGGGCACATTTAAAAAAATGCATGCGACATTCATCACCCACCGACACTGTCAGTGTCGAAGCGGGGAACCGAACCCAGTACATGACAGACAGGGTGACCAAGCGTGCTCGCCACCTAATACGCTTTAGCTAGCTGCGCTGCAGTATAACGCAACATACACAATAGACAATCCCCAAATCTAAAACTTAGGTCATCGGGAAGGAGATTACACATTTGAAAAACTACGAGATGAACTATTACCCACCAATATTGCCGTTATTGGAGCTGGGGATTGACCCATTACACGATAAAGAGTGTGATCAAGCGTGCTCACCACTTAACATGCTTTAGTCCGCTGTGCTACCGTATCGGTTACACCGGTATTTTAATGCTACGTCATCATGCCTGCTTTTCGAGATTTTTATATTAGTAGATCGCATCAACATGCCAAAAGCGTTGTATAAATCTAAGGACGGGTTATATCGACTAGATTTAAACCAAAATCAGTTTGATCAAGGATCAAAATCCATGCTCACGATTATTACAACAATCGTAACCTTGGATTTTGATCTTTGATCAAACTGCTTTTGGTACAGGATTGGAAATCATGGTATGTCAAAAAGATGTTTAGAAACAAGTTTAAAATAGACCAGGCAAATCTCAGTGTAAAATGGGTTTGGCGTGAACTATTTGGGGACAGTTATTTGTTTATCGCAATGGATACATCTATTAATGTAGGATAAGTACATAAAGTCGCAAAAAATCCCGACGTGAGCTAAAGCCGCCATTTAGAAAAAATGACCGCCAGAGACATTTTCTTTAAAATCATATATCTCAGTAACCGTTGCTCCGATTTTAGGTTTCTTTTTTTGTTCCATTTCTCACTTCACATTTTACAAAAAGTATGATTACATATTTTACGATAAATTAAACGATACACTTAGGAAATTAAAAAATAATTTAAATATTACGGAAATTTAAACTTTTGAAAACTCGAGACGTTTGTACTGAAATTTCTAGTCAATTTTTGAAAAAATAATTTTAATAAAAGTTCTAGAGCACACAATTAGCTTTCATTTGTTTTTCGGCCGATGTTACTAACTCAAATATTAACGGAGTAATAGTTATTTATATATAAAATTGTAATCATTTTTAATAATGTACATTAAGGTATAAAGGGTGCCCAGTCAGTGTTCTCTCGGAAGATTGTGCAAAACGGCTAACTTTATAAAAAAACTTTCTTAACAAAACTTTCAATGTTTCGTCTCTACTACAACTTAAAATTATTTTCAATTATACAAGGTGTCACAAAAACGAGTCACATAAGAAAGTATAATTTTTTTAAATAGAACAGCCTGTATTTCCTTAACGCCAGTTAAGCCTCCAAGGGCCCTGTATTACACCCTAAAATATTTTGCTAAGTTATTTTTTCTGTTTTTTTAGGCAGTTTACAAACATTTTTGACTGGCATATCTCCGCGATTTATCAATCGTTATTTCTAAAAATGTGGGATGTTGTTTGATAATGATGTATTTACTGAAAAACATTTTTGAAATAAATCTTTAGTATATCGGGTGTCCAAAATATTTGTGTAAATTTCGTGATACTTATTTAATTTTTATTTTTCTTATTTTTTTTTTAAATGGAATGCCTAGGTATACTTTTTTTACATGAATGAATAAAACATACAATTCCTTACATTTTAATATCTCTTTATTTCTATTTCAAACGTTTTTTGAGATATGATTATATCAAATAATTTTTGCGTAAATTAAGGTGCTCTTTATTTTAGCATTAAAATCTATATTTTGTTTTACATTTTTTTCAATTTTTTTAAATGGAATGCCTATAATTTTTTTAAATGGATGAGTAACGCTTACGATTTCTCACATTTTGATATCGTACACTCTTTTATGAACGTTTCTTGAGCAATAATTTTTTTTCACGATATTGAAACTAACCTAACAACTGCTCAAAATGTCCACCATTTTGATTCAGGTAACACTGAGGTCTCTTGATAAATGAGCGCCTTACACAGTGTAACATATCAACATTTATACGATTGAAACACCGACGAATCCTTTCCATCATATCTTCTCGAATCGTTGGTTCTACTTTATAAACGTCTGACTTCACAAATCACCAAAGTCAGGTCGGGTGACTTAGGCGGCCATGTAATGTAATTTAATAAAACAATAAATTAGATATTATTTAACAGTTTATTAAAATATTGGACCTCCTCTTCCATCTTTCAGGAAACTGATTACTAATGGCCTGACGAACATTTCTACTAAAATGTGGTGGTGTACCTTCAAGTTGTAATCGCATATTATTTGTAATGTAATCAGGAATATGCTCGATTATTTGTGGAAACGTATTTTGCGTAAAATCTAAGAAGACTGCTTCATTCACATTTCCCTCAAAAAAGCGAGGATGAATAACATAATCATGTACAATTCCTCTCCTTACATTTAATCTCTGGTTCTGATTTTTCTGTGCAACATGAGAGTTTTCTCTGACATAATAATGGAAATTGTGCCTATTCACAAATCCGTTACGATGAAACGTTGATTCATCCGTGAACAATACAAATTTGAAAAATTCTTCATTTTCTCCAATTTGGTTTTGAGCCCACTGGCAAAATTAATTCTACGATTTAAATCTACATCCCAAAGCTCTTGATGCAGCTGAGCTCGATAGGGGTGAAACTTATTTTTACGAAGACATAGAGAAACACTAGATTCACCGACTTCTAAATCCCTACTTAACTCCCGAACACTTTCCGTAGGATTTTTGATTACCGCTAAAGTTATAGCCAGCTCATTTTCTTCATTACAATACATTTCGTCGTCTCGCCTTCTTTTCATATGCAATATTTCCAGTCCGTTCAAAACGTTCTTTCAAATTTTCTAGAGACCTCACATCAGGACATCTTCTATAGGGATATTTTTGACCATACATTCTTGATGCCAATAAACAATTTCCATCACATTCACCAATAACATAACATTTACCATAGATATTAAATCTTATTGACAATAATTATAATTCGTATTTTTAAATATTAACAATATTAATTCAACTTAAGCACGATAATCTTAAACACATTAGAGAAATATCATAGAGTGAAAAACAAACGCAAAACAAAAGACCAAAGCCATACTAGATTTTATTGCTAAAATAAAAAGCACCTCAATTTACGCAAAACTTATTTGAAATAATCATATCTCAAAAATGGTTTGAAATAAAAATTAAGTGTATAATATTAGAATGTGGAGAATTTTATTCTTTATTCAGCCATGTAAAAAAATATTGGCATTCCATTTAAAAAAATTGAGAAATATAATTAAATAACAAGAAATGTAAGCAAATATTTTGGACACCCGGTATAATAATAATTGATTTCAAAAATATTTTTCGGAAGATGCATTATTATCGAATAACACCCTATATTTTTAGAAAAAAACAGTTAATAAATCGCGGAGATATGGTAGTCAAAAAAATGTTTGTAATTTGCCAAAAAAACAGGAAAAAAATTATAACTTGGCAACGCTGCATCCGATTGGCAAAAAATTTTAGGATATATTTGAGGACCCTTAGAGGCTTAATTGGCGTCAAAAAATTAGAGGGTATTCCGTTAAAAAAATTATACATTCTTACAACTCCTTTTTGTGACACCTTGTATAATTAAAAATAATTTAACGTTGTAGTAGAGATGAAACATTGAAAGTTTTGTTAAAAAAGTTTTTTTATAAAGTTGCCCATTTTTGCACAATCTTCCGAGGAAGCACTAAGTGGAGACCTTGTATATTTCCAAGAACTCAAGTCTTATTTCCTTCAGTTATCTTCTATTTTATGCCCAAATATGTAATAACACTTTCGATTGTACATAAAAAGGGGAAAAGAACAAAAAAAAGAAATCTAAAATCGGAGCAATGGTTCCTGAGATATGTCCTCCTAAAAGAAACGGTTCTGGCGGCCATTTTTTCTAAATGGTGGCTTTAGCTCACATTGGGATTTTTCAGGACTTTTATATCCTCATTCTACATGAATAAAGCTATCCATTTCGGTAAAGAAATAGCTGTCCCCAGATAGCTCATACTCAAAACTGGATTTGCCTGCACTAAAACGTTTAAAACTCTATTCAACTAAAATTAAATGGTGCCAAGTGCCCTGTATCTGCTACTACTACTTGATGCCAGATGGCGCTCTTAAACGGATTATACAGCACTCTACAAATAAAATGTTCAGTTTAGTGCATGTGACCACTGACCATTTGACTCATATGAGTAAGACTACACAGGCTATTTTTTTGTGAGTGTGTTTACTGTTTATATCGGAATTATTTATCGGAATGAACGAAAATAATACATTTATTTAAAACATCGCATTGCGTTTTAAACTATGTTTTATACAGTTGTTTAAAACATCGCATTGTGTATTAAATAGGTTTTAAACATGTCTTAAACATCTTGTTTTAAACATGCCAACTTTTATGTTTCCTCTCCAACACTTTTAGGCATTTTCAAGGGGCCATATCTCGAAAAATATGTATTTTTCGAAAAAATTCACAAGAGTAAAAACATCTTATTTTGGGCAAAAAAGGTAAATATATATATTTTTTCCATCTTTGACCTAACTCTATAAGTTACGGAACCCGTTATAAAAGAGGTGTTCCGATCATTTCCTACTCTAATCTTTTTTCAACTTTTTTATTAATGTCATTACAAACACGTTACATTAGGTTTCATCAAAATCCATTCATTGTGTATTAAATATGTTTTAAACATGTCTTAAACATCTTGTTTTAAACATGCCATCCCTGTTTTGGTGTAAACTAAATCGCTTTTAGGACAGTAGTAATTTACATATATCTATTAAGACTATATCGCGCCTCCTCTAATAAACTTACATGAGCGAAAAGTGAAGCCAATATTATGATAACGGTTTAAACAACAAATCAATCTACAGTCTACGATTTCCTTTGCGTGGACTTACTGACGTTTTTTTCACCGCTCGATAATTTCACTTTTGATCATGAACAAAAATCTTTCAGTATTATATCCGTTTGGGTACAAGAATTCAATAATTTCTTAAAACGTAGATGAGTAATTAAAAATTCCTGTTTTCTGTTTTTTATGACCCGCACTTTGTCTTCCCTCTCTTCTTTTTAGAGATATTTAGATCTCATATTCGAAGTTGCATTTTGTTGGAAGCTGTAATTCTTACAAAACATCTATATACCGTCTTTCGTTTAAAATATAAAACTTTGTATGTTTTTATAGTGGGGCCACATGTACGCTGAAGGGCGACAAAATGAATATTTCCGTACGGACATTAACATTATTGATCCAAATGTTTTATGAGACTACGGATTTTATCGGCAAAAACGATTAATCCCATGAATTTTACTACGCTTTATTTACATGTCAATAAATCTGTATTCAAAGTCTGACATACACGGTGGTATGGTGGTGCGAAGTTAAAATTTGTGAAATAGACAGAATAAGCCCTACAGAAATTAAACTAAACGTTTAAATTCATGCCCACAATAAGGGGTTGTTTGTATAACGCGTTACACTTTTCGACGCCTCCTCATCACCCCACTTTGCTTGCCACATTTCGTCACATTCTATAGGCGATCGGAAAGAGTACGTCACACTTACGTAAATGAGAAGAGCGTCTTTTAAAATATTTTAAAAATCTTTATCAATAATTCCTAATGTGCTGACTGAAAGCCATCACGCAAACAGAGTCGAAGTACTGCGGTTGGAGAAGAGTCACATCAGGTATACAGATAGATCGAACGAAGAGGTTGATGTGGGCGTAGCGGGGCCTAAATACAGGTTATCTAAAGCCCATCTTCCATATAGAAATCTATGCTATAGATCGTGTGCCCAGGAATGCCTTAACATAGGTACTCGAACTGCAAATATCTATATACTTTCAGATAGCCAGGCAGCACTAATGGTTCTCAGGTCCTATACCTTCGAGTCTAAAATTGCCTGGGAATGCAGACAATACCTGAAACAACTGGCAAAAAATAACAACTTGATGTGGATGCCAGGGCATGAGGGAATAGAAGGCAACGAATTGGCTGATAGCCTCGCAAGAAGAGGGGCTGAAGCCCCATTTTTTGGACCCGAACCGTTCTGTGGCTTATCTAAGGGCCACATAACGGAGGGGGTCCAAAAATGGGAAAAGGAACAAAAGATGTCCTACTGGAGGAATATTCCGGGCCGAAAGCAAGCGAATGACAAGGAATGCCACAAAGCTTCTCGAACTCAAAAAGTCCGACCCAAGGCTGATCACAAGCCTTCTAACTGGCCATTGCCCCTTGAGATATCATCTCAAGAACATGGGCATAGCAGAAGATGACAAATGCAGATACTGTGAGTCTGCAACTAAGACGGAACATATATTTTGTGAGTGCAAGGTACTAATCCGCATTAGGCTAAAATACCTAGAACAGGCGGAATTAAGTCCTGAAGATACAGGGAAATTAGCTCCCAGGAAAATCACAAGCTTTGTAAAAAATCTTGAAATCCTGGGCAACAAGTAGTTGTAGGGTAATTCACAAAAGATCTTTTAGGTCGAGGTGAAGAAAGGCCAACTCGGGGCTTGGTCGACCCCTTAAACAATCTACATAATTCCTTTCTTTATTATCTAGGTAAGTATTAAAATTAACATACTATATAAGAATCCTGAATTGGTGTTTCGCACGGTAGCGTAGTAGAATAAAGAGTGTTGGGTGGCCAGCATGCTTGGTCGTCAAACTCTCCACCGTGTATTAGGTTCGATCCCCAGCTCTGGCGCTGGCAATGCTGGTGGTTAATTGATGTACGGCTATGGGTGTCCTTCCAGACAGTCTTGGGTTTGGATTTTGGGATTGTCTATATGTGTGGCGTGTATATATTTTGTTGTGAGTTTATTTATATTTTTCCTTTTTTAAGTTAGACTAGTATTACTATGAGAAGATGCCAGGGCGGAGCCAAAATGCGCGAATATTTTTACCAGTGGCATAGCTTTATATGGGGTATAGGAATGTGTAATTGCAATAAAAGTTTCGCGGTCAAGGAACTGTGAAAATGGAGTAGATTAAAACTTGCCAACTGTTACGAGTAACCTTTGTTCAGGAGAAGTGTAAGAATAGTAAGTTCTACTAAACTTTGCCTAATAAAGTTGTTTTATTATTATTATTACCGTCGCCGCCGCTCTACTGCAGGGCACCGCCGCCACTGGTGTTGACATTGAATGTTACGTAATTCTTTCTCATTGGTTTAGAATGATGGAGCACACAAACTCGTTTCTGCGCATATTTTTTGCTGGCATCTTCTCATAGTAATACTACTTTACTTAACTATAACTTTTTGTTCTTGTCATTGGACATTGCAGAATTAAACATAAAGTATAGTTGAAGTAATCGTATTAGTGAGAAGTGTGTGAGAGGCAAGAGGAATAAAAAAGGCGCCTTTACTCCACTTTTACATTAAGTGGAAGTGGAGAGAAGATACCGGCCATTCGATGTCGGCTATCTGATATGGCACGTGGGCGAAAACTTATGAGTATGTTGTTTAACGCAGGACCGCAGTTAGAGACACTGCAGTCGAGCTTATACTGTCGGGGTGAAGATATAATTCGATAATTACTTTATATTTATTTATTTGGTAATGTGTTTTTGAAAATAGTTTTAGTAAGTTTTGTTACCAATTCATAGCAATGCTTTGGGGGATATTGTAAGTTTAATATTATAACTTATTATTAATTAAAGTAAAAGTAAACGAGCGAACAATATAGTTAAATCCGGCTCTGCGTTCTGCACACCTTGCTTCTCAGAGTCGCTCACAAATGTGATTGCTTTAACTATAAAATTAAAATGAAAATAATAGGTAAAAGGACCTATTTACGTAGTTATTATTTATTAATATTGATAAAAGATATGAAGCAGGTATATTATGATGATGTAGCCGTGATTTTAATGCTTTATACTTCGATAAATAAGGCTATAAAATCAAGTAAATGACTGACAAACGTGTATTTTCTAAAGAGAATACTTACTGTTATTAAGTTATGGCAAAATAGCTAGTCATAACTAAATTATATATTTTTTTGATAACTTTTAAATGGTGATAGGCAACACAAATCATATAATAACGTATTTGGATTCCGCATAAAATTCTGCATCGATTAACATTTTTAATAGAGTAATAGCGTAATAACATATGTTGTGGCGTTGAGATAAATAATACAGAAGATTATTGGACGGCCACTAAATATGTATAAAAAGACAAGGAGCTTCCTTAGTAATCCTCAGCATTAGCAAAACTAAATTAAAGTTTCTCTTAGAACTTTGAACAATACCATCAAATTAAATGCCAAACTACAGTTTCTTTAAATCACCACATTTACTACTAGGAGTTAGTATAAAGGGCTATGCTTCGTGTACAATTCATTCAGCAATTCTATCTAAAAGATGTAAATAAGGTACACTAGGCCTGTCTCCAAGTCACTTCCAGAAATTCAGAAATAATTCACACAAACTGTTTCTTACCTTAAATTGGTTCATTGGATTGTCATTAAGAAATTGTTAATTTATCTCACTCGAACGAGGCTTGGAATCCCCTCTAGGGTGAAGCGAGTCACGAGAGTATGATTTTTCGCGATTTCCGGCTTTCCCATTAATTTAACAAAAAAATGGTTATATGCAAAGTTAAAGCTTATAGAATTCTCCATAAAACAGGCTGTATACAATTTTATCGCCAGATGAATATTTGTCTAAAGTTGAGCTAAGTTGCGAGGCCCTTTTCCAAGTCTCGTCCATGAATTAAGTTTAATACAAGCTATAATATATAACGAGACTAGACATTATAAAAATAAAAATTAATATTTATTTAAAAAAGCCCGAATATATTTTTTAAAATTTTCTTTTTATTTTTTGGACAAAAATTTATAATTTATATGGCAAAACAACGTTTGCTGGTCAGTTAGTATCTATATAGTCTTTAATATATTTTTGTTACCTTTTTTTTTTTTTTAAAAAGGCTGAGGTTGTATCGCAGCCGTTAAAAGTGCGAAGGAATAATATATATTCTGAAATTGTTGAATATTTCAAACTATTAGGTGAATATGGATGGTCAACAATAAATTGACGGGGCTGCACAAAGCAACGCATCTACCAAGAAAGACTGACGGCGACTCTCCCCCCCCCCCCCCCTCCTCCTTTTCTGTGATGTCACTCCATACACACTTTTTAGGAAAGATATTCCTGCTTCAGAGATTAAGTCTGGTGAATCGCTTGAATTCAAAAAAATATTCAAAATTTCTTGCATTCATATTTTCCTTTAATAAATTTTTGTTTACCTTTTTTAAAAAAGGCTGAGGTTGTATCACAGCCATTAACAGTGGGAAGGAATAATATATATTCTGCAATTATTGAATATTTCAAACTATTAGGTGAATATGAATGATCAACATTAAATTGACGGGGCTACACAAAGCAACGCATCTACCAAGAGAGACATTTTCTGTGATTATACAAATTTTACTAATACCATCACAAGCAGGCACATGCAGATCTACCAGTATATTTATAATTATAATGGAAATCAACAGACTCACAGTATACCTGTTCTTCAACAAAAAAAAAAAAAAACGGAATTCTACGGAAAACATGATGATTTTTGAGAATGTATCTTTATGATCAGCTAGTGTGGCTTGTTTGAAACTTTTTTTTACAAGTGGATTCGTAATCTCCGTAATCTATCTTTTAATCTAAAGCCAAAAGAGACTTCCTAGCGCGAATAACCCTACTAAAAACAAATATTAGGGTGGACTTTGTCGCGCAGCCACAAAGTAAATATGCCTTAACAGTGATTAATTTGTGCTTTATTATTTCTAATCTAATGCAAATAGCGATACAGACCGGATTAGGTCAGTATTCAATGAATGGAGATCCGGTATTGATCATGACATGAAAAGTTCACGCAGTAGAGGTCCAATTACGGATATATTTTTTTATCGAAAATTAATTTATTTAGATAACAAAGAATTTATTTGTCATAAAATACACTGATTACTGTTTACGTTTCATACGTCTACCAATATCCTTTCAAAATTGAACTTACAAATTTATTTCACACGTAATTTACAACCTTGGTAGGCAAGCCAAAAGCTATACCTTAAAAGTTACGAAATTTTAATAGAAAGTTACTTCTTATACTTAAATAAATCAGTTAAGTGACTGTATAATTACTTATTGCTTTTTAATATAGGCAATAAATAATTCATATGATATACTATCTCTTGACACGTGAGCATACTCATACCAAATTTACTGCTACGCTTTCAAGCAAGGTCGATCAGATATCACACTTTGATTTCTGATTCCTGAACAGTAGACAGGTAATATGAATATTATAATTTCAGTAGTTTTAGGTTTCGTTGATCGATTATTTTAGCATATAAACTTAACATTTGTTTTTTCTGTAGCATGTAAAGTTATTGTTTATAATTAGAGCCGAATTAAGGCCTCCCACGGCACTAAGCACTAAAAAAGCTTCCCCCTACCCTCATAAAATGTAAAACTTAAAAAAGAACATACAGAGTGTTCGAAGTTTACTTTACCTTAGTCCAATATGCAAAACCCAATAGGTTTTGAGATGTTTTAATTTACGTATCTTTTTGAAATGTTTATAATTAAAAAAAAATTAAAAGTAACTTTTTTGAATATTTCAGTTTACCACATTAGTTTATATACAGGGTGATCTAGTATGACATGCGGAAAATTTAACAATAGGTTGTTCCCACCGAAAGGAGTTAAAAAAATGAAAAATTAAAAAACATGACCAAAAAAATTACCCTATTTTTTTGTAGGAATGCGCCGCCTATGACTTTAACCAATCTGACGTAACGCGGTCCAACCATATCACTTCCCCTCCCCCTTTATCAGACTTGGGACTGACAGCAAAGCTGGAGAGGGTAGAAGTGACTTTTTGGTTTTAATAACACTACAAAAATAGCAAAAATTAAAATAATTTTTGTAGAATACAGCCCAACAAAGAACTTAAAAGTAATGGAAAGTTAAAGAAAATGTTACATTAAATGTACTGTTCTAAGCGCCGAATGGCATATTGAACATCGATCTAAGAATACAATTTAAAATTTAATTTTAATAGGGTCGATGTCTTTTCGACACATTGACCCTATGCCAGTAGGATATTTACTTAAACCCGTCGATAACAAAAACACCAAATATCGGCCGTACTTTATACCTGCCGCGGCGTTCGACCGAAAGCAAAAAACGCGGCGCTTTGACCGCACCCACCGACTTAACTTTTTATGCCAATTAAGGAAATGTAAACATCTCCGATATGGTCTTTTTCAAGTAAGATCACTACCCTATTACTGGCCTCAGACAACTAAAAATAGCATATAAACAATTGAAAGCATTAAAGGTAGCCATGGTTCAGTATCTTTGCAAATTTTAATGCAACTTTAATTACTAAATTATCTCGGATTACTCTAAAATATTACAGGGGCTTTCCCACATTGAAGACTACTAGTACACCATTTTATTTTCCGCATGTCATGAGAGATCACGTGTATAAAGTAAGTTATGTATGAAAAATTATGATAAATACGTTGATAAGCTAAAACCTACACTTGTAAATCTCAATAAAAAAATGTAATATATTATTTACATTTCTAAAAAGACACATAAATTAACATAACTCAAATACTATGGGATTTTGCATAACGGACACTGTGGTTAAATTGTAAATGAGCTCTACTAACACCCCCTGAAAGGAATACGTCCCCTTTCCAATGTCCTGCATTTCAGAAATCAAACTGATTGATATATTTAAATTAAAACTAAATTGTCATTATTTGTGGTCCACTTGTAGAAAATTTACACAAGATTTTCAAAATGTGCACTTTTGACAGCGTTTTCCCAATATTTGACTTGACGAAAAAATGGCTCGGCATTATTATATTAGAAACGCGTGCAGATCAGAAGATCTGCGGTACTAAAACCTATCGGCCCATTGTACATTGGAGACATTTAGGATTACCTAGAAAAGACCAATGCTCTCCACGAAGGAAAGCAGGCTTTTCCAGGGTAGATACTGTAGTTCCTCCGACTGTAAAAACTGCCTTCTGAAATACCTATACCTTGACCCCCTTAGTGGTGCACAATTGCATAGGATGATGGTGATAGTTTCATGCTTCACTCTACACATCCGACAAGTAGAATCTTTCAACCTCATTGTATGTAGGTGCTTGTTTAGAGGACGGTCTTATCAGGCATTCCATCCGTTTCATTCGTTCTCTATCGAGCCCCAAACAGCTACAGCTACGGTAGAGTCAATCAGTCGCTTTTTATGGAGCCTTAAATATCTTATTCCGGGGATCTGAGCCAGAAATATTCATTAAACTGTGCCATACATACGCCAGTCTCGCAGCTCTGATTGAATCAGGATTCTTAGCAGACTGAAGGTTGCATACGGGCCCGGAAAAAGACTTTTTGCTTCTCCTTCCAACAAACGGTCTGCTTCGTTGCTCTCAGCGCCACTGTGTCAGGGCACTCATATGAGTTTAACTAAATGTGTTAATATGGCTTAGTCAGAATGTTCTGACAGTTCAGCACCAGCTTAAAGGTCACCTTACTTGACGCAAGAGCCCTCAAGGCCGCCTGGGTGTCGCTACATATATAGAGGCGCTTATCGATTAAACCTGAAATTTTTATTTGCACACAGAAAATTGGCATTTATCTTGGCCTAGAGTACACTGGGATGCTTACCAAGTGGCGTCAATATTCGAGCCCTCCGTATATGCCAGTATCGGTGTTCTCCTGAGTCTTCGACCCAAACGAACACTACTATATATGGAGTAGTAAACCATAGATGGGGAAGCATCGGTCATACTCTGACGACTGAGCGATGGTCCGTTATAGGTAGAGTCAGGACATTATTTCTAACTCAATTTGTCGCCTCTCTAAGATCCCCTATAATTCTACTCTAGTATTAATGGAGTGTTAATACACAATGGGTTCAATAAATTTCCATAGAGAAGAATCTAAAAGATTGCAGTTTGGGCTTCACGGTAGTTAAATAAGATCATTCCCATCAGTCTGCCATTGCGAAAAGTGGTTGTTTAAATAGTTTTTTTTCCCGGATTGCGGTGCTAAGGTTCCGCTATATTGACGCTTGAGATTATTGTACTCGTCACATTAACCCATTAGTCCCGTTCCTATCAAGAAGGCGAATATACGGTCGATGGAAGTCCTGCTTATGTCTTTCGAAGTCACAAGTAGTCCCCTGAAGTTTGAAAGCCTTCTAACCATTAAGGCTATGTGGTGAGGAATTTCCTCCTCTTCACCATAAATGCTACATTCTTGACAGTAGCGGACCAGTTTTCATGCACAGATTTCTATAGCTGTGACTCCTATTAGGAACACTCTTGAGATGCTACTCAGGTCCAGGATGATATCTGTTCCTGGTTGAACTCCTACTTCGGTGCTTTTTTACGTCTGTGATTCATCAGTATACCATGTGATATCGTTCGGATATATTCACGGCTTCCTTATTCCCTTCTTTTTCCTGTCAGGTATGTATAATGTATGCCCTGAAGGATTTTTAAAATTGAGGTTTGTTCTGATTCTATCTGACTACATGTTAAGTAGTCGATTCTTCTCTAGATCGTGAAATATCTCGGCATGGCATCTTCTTCTTGAAATAGTTCCATAAGGTTTGTTTTCAGCTTGCATGTGTAGTGGAGGCAGGCAGAGTAATGCTTCCATGGCTGTGGTATGCGTTATTGACACGCTACTCCTTGCACCTTTCTTAGTTTACACCTTTTTCAGCTTTGTGCCAGTAGATTAGGGAGGCATAGATTATTGTTATTAGTACCAGAATATTCTGGTACATCCGGTGCACATCATTTTTGGTTATAATCCTCAGTTCTTACTTACCATTCTTCTACATGCTCATAAGGTCCGCTCAGCCTGGTACTCACAGAGTCAGAACAAGGGCAGATTGCGCCTTTGGTATGCCTGGTTTTGGCGCACCTCACTGAATGTTGATCTAGGACTCAAGAATAGAGCATGTTAGTGAACCAAATTTTCCGTTCTTCGAAAGCTTGCGCTCTTGGCGGTCACCAACTTGCCAACCTCTAGTTCCAGTCCTGGGCAATCACTTTCTTTAGATGTACTTTAAAGCTTAAATTGGTAGCAGTCCTCAATATTCAACTTCATTGCTCTACTGGTAGTTCCTCTCCCAGGACATATGATTTTCCAATTTCTTGTTTGTGAATGTAAAGACCGTGGTCTTCCTTGGGTTCACGAATACACCGTATCTGTCTACTGTGTAGTGAACTCTGTATCATTTCCGATGCAACGCCCCCATATCTTCCTATTACTAGGACGTGACGTCGCGTTGTCTGCTTTTCTACATTGTCGGATTTTGTCTCAATTTGAGATGATGATATGTCTCAATTAAATCATTTGGAAATCGTTTAACTTTATTTTGGAAAACGTTTTGCCCACCTTGTTAGAAGATATCCATTTAAAATGCTTTATGATTTATACGCAATAGTACTCATTCTCAATTGGAATGTGCGAAATTATTTAAACAGGAGCGCGTACATTCCTATCGTCATTATCTCAAACTGAGATAAAATCCGAAAACGTAGAAAACGTACAACTGTCAATGTATATGAATTCGCTGTTTACTATACTAAATAAATTGCATAGACGGGCTTAGTTTGTTTAATGGGTAGGTACTGCTAAGGCATACAGAAAAGTTTTAAGTTTATGTGACATTTGGTCCCAATTGTAAAATATTATACTCCAAATTGATTTTAAAAATTAACAGGACCAATTATGCAAATAAATAATATATTTTTTGTGTAATGATCTTATACAGTATAACGTTTTTAAACATTTTTTCTAAAAAAGTGTACAATTGTTTGGAAAAGGTAACAACACCTTTTTCTCGACATTATCGAAAATTTGCCAAAATGGTTTTTCTTCGTGTAGATCTCTAGAACAGTTTTATTTAACGTGCCTTCACAAGAAATATTTAATATATAACTATGCGGAAATCTAACATCAAGGTTACTTATAATTACTATATAATATATTCAACGTATCCTTTTAAGAATTACTGAAAACTGCAAAACTAATTAATTATATGATACTCACTAAAAGAGATATCCGTTTTTCGCAAGGGTACATCAAAGTTTTATATCTATAATTATTGTGCAAAATCAAAATTTTGATGATTGTAAAGTTGCCATGCCTTCAGTGTTAGTATCACCAGTTTCCACCCAATTCTGACCAGAACATATGGAACCTGTTTGTCGCTTCGCTGTAAAATTTGGATTAAGTTAGTGAGGAATACCTATTTCTCATGCCTTGAGGAAAATATGCCAGGTGAAAAATTTTGAAGAAAAGGCACATTACTTACTTTTTAATTGTCAAATCTATCACTTTTTGATAATACAGAAATAAATGTGCGAAAATCAGAAAAAAAATCTTTGGATCTCAAAGAAAATATAAATTAATAGGTATCTAAAAACGGTTTTCATCGAATAACTCAAAAAATCACATTTAGCGAAAACATGCTAAAGGTCAATAAGAAAGCTAATAAACTGAGGATAAATCTTGTTTATATAGGAATAGTTTCGGAGATATGGAAGTTTAAAGATGGCGTCCGTCTTTTAATCAATTTGGGGAAAAAATGTAACGCTGTCTTTAAATAGTGAACAGAATTGCACCTTCTACATTTAGTTGCGCAAGGTCATTCGAGATGATGTATAGCAGGGACCGTAAGCGAACCGAAACCGTAACCGAAAACCGCACCGTAATTACGATTTTTTATAACCGTAACCGAAAACCGGATTGGCGCTGCTTTGAAAACGGAAACCGCAAACTAAATTAACGCTGCTCTGAAAACCGAAACTGTAACCGGAAACCGAAAATGGTGTTCGTTAGGTAATCGTAACCGAAACCGAGCCGAAATAAATCTCGTTTTCGGTCCCTGCAAGCATTAATTTAATTTTAACTGAAACCCTAACCGAAATCGCACCGTAATTAAGAATTTTTCCTGAGCGTAACCGAAACCGAAAATGGGATACGTCAGTTAACCGAAACCGAAACCGAACCGAAATAAATTTCGGTTTCGGTTCCTGGTGTACAGGGTGATTCTGTTATAAAGGGGAATGCGTTTTCCTTGTGAACTGCTCAAGAAAATTATATTCTGTATATTCCTTCTACCTGCTACTCAAAATGAGGATAGAAAAATTTAAAAAAATATGCATAACGGTGGGCATCGCAACGCTTCAATCATTTTCTGCCCAGAAATATACCAGTTTGATTACGTTTTATTACAGTCTTTTTTGTAAATACTATTTTTTTCTATGTTAACTTTTAGAGAAGTTATGATCTAATTTATGTTATTTATGTGGTACGTACTACTTTTTAAAATATTTTTATTTGCAAATGTCGCTTTTCTTATAAGAAGCAAAACTAAATATTATTCTATAAAATAAAGTGGGCTTTGGAAAAATTTTAAATTTTTCAATGTAAAGCATATTGACAGACAAAGAAGAACATAGAAACAATAAGAAGCTATGCATATATTTATACGTAAATATAGTATGGCAAGTATTAATGAATCAAAAGATGCTTAATTATTTTAACAATTGCTCAATATGAGCATCGTTGTTATCTAAACAAAAATTGCAAGATTTCCTCAACTTATTGAATGTTGCATTTCTTAAAACGTTATCATTTGATTCTGAACAAGCATTGACAATTTTCTTATTTTAATGCTTCTACATTATTGGACTTTTTGAGAGCATCCCACAAGAAAAAAATCCACCATTATTCATATTTAGTATATAAATGACTTCCAACAATAATGGCATTATGGCAAGGAGCTCCGTCTAACTGAAGGCATAAATGGCTCCTAATCTGAGTGGCACGTTTTCATGTGAAATAATAAAAGTTAATTTCGCAGAAATTCTAAATATTTTGTCCTACCTAGACACTTTCATAAATATGTGGATTCATTAAATGGGGTTCTGCATTTATTCCAAGAATTGTCTTAGAATTGTTCTCATATGATTTGGACCAATAGTGACTTTTTATTCTGTTTGGTAATCATGACTGATGAAGAAACTCTCATTTGTCCATAAAATGTGGTTAAACAACTAGAAATTGGTAAACAATATTTTGTCGTCCTACAAAGTCTCTGAGCGACAAATTTTGAATTATATGAATGATTTATGGTCATGAAATTTATTAACCTTCAAAACTCTTTGTCACACTGTATTTACTTTATTGAAGCCTCTCTTATCGATGCTCCGTGGTTATTTTGAAAGTAATTTAAATAAAAGCTAAATTTTTCATCCGTTGCTATAGTCACTTGTCTAATTTTTTTAATTAAAAACGCTGTTTTTCGTCCTTAATATAGTTTTTTTTGTTTGTTTATATTATAGTAATTGTTTTATTAATTTTCTTTGATTAGCAATAATAAATAGGTGTCATTGTATTGTATTCTAAGATTTCGCCTGAAATATATAGAGAGCGCTAGTAAGTCAGCCTTCATGCGCGAGAAACAGAAAATAACCCGCCAAGGGGATTCGCATCGAGGCTTTCGATACATACATTTCGTTTCACTTTTTTCGCTATTATATACTAAGCAATTCGCTACTTTCGCTATTTTTTATGTGTTGTGTGTTATATATTTGATGGGACTACGAGTAGAGTAATCTGGCCAGATCAAGAACATCCGATCTAATAATCATCCGGCCCGAACGAGAAGATAAAGGTCAGACTGCTCAGTCTCTCTATATACAACTATATAAAATCGCTAAAACCTGATGTTGGACGTGAAGTTCAAACAAACGCTTTGTCATTTAACGTAGGTTACTTGCTGGTATGGAAAAATTCTGTTTTTTCTGGATGGTTTCGTTCTCAATATCTAACTGCTTATACTCTTTCTGCAGTAAGATCATTTTTCTTGTCTTCTACATAAATCAACAACATATCCGGCTTTTGACTACGTGTAAATATTTTATAACTATTTTTATTACTTCATCTTAACTTTTACTAAATAACTCTTAAATTCTTTAAAACAGCAAGCATTAATGTAAGCGACACTTATGACATGAGTTATTTTGTTCAAAGCCTACTTATTTTACTGAATAATATTTAGTTTTGCCTTTTATAAGCGAAATAATAAAAATAAAAATAAAAATATTTTGAAAAGAAATGGTACCTATTTACAAAAACGACTGGAAATTAAGGAAATTAACGATGTAATAACACTGGTATGTTCCTGAAAAAAAAAAAAAAAAAATGAAGCGTCGCGTAGCCCACCGTCATGCATATTTTTTATCTTTCCCCCTAATTTTCAGTGTTAAACAGAAGGAATATAGCACTTTATACGTAATATAATTTTCTGTAGTAGTTCAATTGCATTTTCCTTGATAAAAGAACCACCCTGTATATATTTTTCTATAACTATCTTCAAGTCGTGGATTCGACACTTTAGAAGCATCGTTTGGAAGTTAGATTTTCGACTAATAACATATTTATCTGACACATTTGAAACATCACTAATTTGATTATATATATATCACTAAAAATTAAACGTTACTGAAATTTCCTTACCGCACGACGTTCAACTTGAAATACCAGTATGAAAGGAAAATGAAAACAGGAAGTTAAATTGCAACTTATGAATAATTATGTTCGACTTGTTAAGCATCGTTGCGATATAAAGCCTGAGGGATTTGAAATAATCTGACACAAAGAATCCAGTTTAACTTATTAATTAATTAGCCCCAACCTGCAAAAATGTCCGAGAAAATAACGATCTCAATTTGACAATAAAGAACACACCTTTCTCAACAAAAAAAATTTACACCAGGATCAGATTTAATTAGCGATCATTAGATAATCAAAGTGCAACGCCTTTAATAAAGTATTTCAAAGTTCCACGCATAATTCCGTGTTACGTATCTCATTAAATATTCTTGTAATCTTACAATTAATCGGAATAAATATATTTCTTCTGCCTTGCTATATTTAATTGCCTTCTCTAATTTTTTTAACGGGGAACCTTAAAAAAAAATAAGACATGTAATTTTGGTCTAATATAGAAAGAATACTAACCGCATAATACGAATACGAGCAAATGTTAACAAAAAATATGATAGTTTCAATAAAAAATGCAGCAGAAATTCAATTATTAACACCGCCGTCAAAACGTGATCTGATTGGATTGACGTCACTAGTGCGCTTGTAGCCTTGCACCCTCAGCCATTCATTGCAATCGGTGTTGTCAGCGATATTTAAACAATAATGGAACAGAGTTTTTTAAAATTATATTCATAATGGGAACTGTAACAACACAGGCATGATTTTGTTATTATTTTTTAAAATTTATTTATTAAACGTCGGCGTCGGCCTATTTCCGCTATCAAGGCCTATCACCGACGTGTAACGGTCATTTTTAAATTTTGACTAGAATTCGTTAAATTACGGTATTTTGTATTTTATTATAGGATTTACTTATTTTTGTTGACTTTATAGAATAAATTTGACGCCCTGTCCAGTCTTTGATTTTGTTTATAATTCAATGTTCTAGAATATTTCCTAAATTACGTGGCAAAGTTGTTGCATGGTCCCGCAACGCAAATAAAATCCGGTGGAGGGATGATGTCATCCTTCCATATAAGGTATTGCGGATGCACGAAGAAATCTGATTGGTGACTTTCAACACTGACGCGATCTTTGCACCCTCTACTGTTTTTTCAGTAAATCTACCGTCTTTTGGTTTTCTTCCCAGTTTTTAGTCCGACTTGCTAAATCTACAGTTTTTTTGGCATATGGATCAATTATTTTATTAAGGTATTACCTGAACTTTTAAAAGTCCACCAAAAAGGAAAAATGCCGCACCCACTGAAATAATTGTAGATACATCCCCGACGATTTATAATAGTCGCTAGATGCCGCTAGCGCTATAGCTACTTGTAAAATCCACACTCTAGTTTGGAAACCCATTACGATAATCATAGACGATGATTACGCAGTCTTGTTCGAACTCGTTGTTTATGCCCAATGAAACCCAGGCCGATATACTGTTTTAATTCGAATATTTTTTTATCGTTTAGTTCTTATAAAATATTGTTCATTATGAGCAGTGATTCTAATTCAGATAATATAGCGTCTACTAGTCATAATACACCTAAAAAAAAATATATACGAAATATGAACAAAAGTTTATTGATTCGTGGCTAAATGACGAAAGATTTAGGTAGATGGTTAAAAAAGAGTGGGAGAGGTAGACTAGTATTACTATGAGAAGATGCCAGGGCGGAGCCAAAATGAGCGAATATTTTTACCAGTGGCATAGCTTTATCTGGGGTATAGGAATGTGTAATTGCAATAAAAGTTTCGCGGTCAAGGAACTGTGAAAATGAAGTAGATTAAAATTTGCCAACTGTTACGAGTAACCTTTGTTCAGGAGAAGTGTAAGAATAGTAAGTTCTACTAAACTTTACCTAATAAAGTTGTTTTATTATTATTATTACCGTCGCCGCCGCTCTACTGCAGGGCACCGCCGCCACTGGTGTTGACATTGAATGTCACGTAATTCTTTCTCATTGGTTTAGAATGATGGAGCGCACAAACTCGTTTCTGCGCATATTTTTTGCTGGCATCTTCTCATAGTAATACTACTTTACAGACTCGTAACTTCCTTATTTTTTAAGCTACGTCCATGTTCGGCGCATCAAAGTGTAGATATTTTTAAGGCCTTTAAATATATGCACAGAGTGATTTTAAAAAAAATTTTTGGAAAAATCATTACAAAAAAAAATAATTTCCTTGAATATTTTTTTCCCTCACCCTGTACATGGACTGTGTTAATGTTTTTTTTTATAAAGGCTTTAATTAGCTTCAATTTATATTATCACGTCATATTCGATATTCTCTTTCGTTTTAGAGAAAAAAATTAAAAACACTCCTTCCGATTCCAAACTGATTTTTTTAAAATAACTGAAAAATGTAAATAATAATTTAATGCTTTATTTGTAAAAGGCATATCACAAACAATATTCAACGTAACAAAACAGCAACAAGAAATAAAAGAAACTTTATTAAAATGTACTAAATAATAGGAAATTGCAAAATTTTTATTATTATTATTATTTTTTAATAATATAAATTGAAGCTAATTAAAACCTCTATAAGAAGATATTAACACAGTTCATGTACAGGGTGAGGGAAAAAAATATTCAAGGAAATTAATTTTATTTTCGTAATAATTTTTTCAAAAATTTTTTTTAAAAATCACTCGGTATGCATATTTAAAGGCCTTAAAAATATCTACAATTTGATGTGCGAACATGGTCGTAGCTTAAAAATTAAGGAAGTTACGAGTCTGGGAAGTTTTAAGTGGCGGACCTTGAAAAAAAAAACAGTAGATTAACAGTTTCACTAAAATAAATTCCCAGTTTTCTACAGTTTTTTTTGCTTATCTACAGTATCCGCGTCTAACAGAGTTGGCAGTGCCTCTACGTGGGGGGCCATATAAATATAATTTGAGTGGAACGAGATTAGATTTGGTGGGACACGCTCCATATCGGCTTTAAGTCTGGAGGATTGTGTCAGTTAAAAATTGATAGAATTTGGGCCTTTAGTGTGTAATTATGGTATTTACTTACCGCTTAATCCGCCTTATAAATACAGGCATATTCTGAAGAATTTGTTAAAGGATTATGTTTGTTTTATTAGAAGTAAAGTTTAAAATAACATTCCAGTGAATCTGTGATGTATACCAAAATGTATACCTGTGCCTGTTGCAGAACTATTAATGTGATGGCGATCATGTGTTTATTGTCTACAGTACTTATGTTCTGGAAATTTAGTAAGTAGACAAACATTTTTCCTGTCCCTTGAGAGAGACTTCAGCTTGGCATCTCTACAATTTTTCGCTAGTGTAGTGCGTAAATTGTACGATTACGTTTCCGTAACTTTATGTATATTATCTCTTTGATTCGGTTGTTTGCGTAATTACCTGTATAGACTTTCGTGAGTTTGACGAATTTACCTTTACAAATTATGTAACTTTAAAGTTTGTGTAATTACTATTTTGTACCTTTTATATTTGTTAACTTTAATACCTTTTGTACCTTTTTCGTTAAATTCTCTTATATTACCTTGTGATGTTTAGTCAAACAAATATTTGATTATTCATTGGTAAACCATTTGTTTGAGACTCTTTATTCAGTGCGTGAATGAATCATTATTTATTTAAAATTGTTTTAACTTAGTACCTACCTACTCGCGGAATTGGCCAATCTCCATTTCCTCTCTCATTTTTTAATGTCTTATTGTTTATATTTTAGACAGTTACATCTGTCTCTCTGTGTGTACCTTTTATGTAAATATTTGTTGTTCTTTTGGATCGTTAGCACAATTTTTATTTAACCACAACCTGTTTTGTCTCAATGCTCTCCGATATTCAGTTTTGTTAATAAATTTTGTTATTAATAATTAGTGTTTTTTATTTCATTCATTTGAAGTAGGTAATAAGTCTAAATTTACCTTATCACTTTTATTTTTTTGAGACCTTTCTAGTAAATTAAGTACCATGCTAAATAGCAAAGCTATAGATGCTATGCGACGAGCTACCCCCACCCGGAAAATTTTACCGAACCTCTTCTCTGTCGAGGAGTAGGCATCTCTTACTTGCCTGACATTTAATTGACAAGGGACCGTCTGCATTACATCCCCTCCGATGGATGGTATATCCACTACGTAATTTTGAAATTACATAGCTTCTGCATATATGCTGATATACAAGCTGTAAGAAGGTGGGACGAGATCGCCGTGTTTCTCCAGACGGGTCACCAATCCAAGTACTAACCGCGAGGAAGTTGCTTTACTGTATCTATCGAAATACGTATATACGTTATGGTATACGAGGCTTATGTAATAAACTATTGAGGTCATACCTAAGCAACAGAAAACAGTTTGTAGATTTTCTCGGTACTAAATCTGAGGAGCTGCCTGTCGATATTGGTAAGATAGTGTATTGAGATCACTGTAGTTTATCCTTTATACAAATAAGCAACTGCGACCATAGTATATATATTACAAAAAAGAGCCATACGTTCTATGTTTGGAATGAATGTAAGAGAATCTTGTAGAAGGTCATTTTCCCAAAATAAAATTTTAACATTGCCTAGTCTGTATATTTTTGAAGTATTAAAATATGTAAAGAAAAATATGGACAAATTTAATAAACAAATATTTATGTAACCAGTTATGGACCAGGAGCCCGCCGGCCACTAATTGAGTGTCTTAGGTTTACTCCCAAAATGTGTGAATTGTTGTTAATTTGGGGCAGTAGAGCACAGAAATGACCATGCCAGCCCTTTTTTTGGGACAGGAGTGCACGGCAGGCCCCCAAAGGTGTAAGAAATATGACTTGTAAAAGTAAAAAAAGTCACAAATAAGTTCACGCATGGGAGTTGGAGGGATTTCTTAATTTACCTCAAAAATCATAAATCCAGACCCCCATTCATTTTGGGCGGTACAAGGAAGCGCTACGCTCGCCCAAATGTGAAAAAAAATCAGATAAAAAAAATGATAAGTTTATGAATGGCAATCAGGAAGCTGGTAAGTATGAACCTCCTGAGTGCGAGAAGACATTCGCCATCTTTGAAAAGTGGTGCGAACGTCTTGCCTTCCACGATAATTGACGGCGTATCAGCTGTTCCTACCGCATGTACTGGTTATCCGTGTAATTCAATCAGAAACTTGTGTGCGCGCGTGCGTGTTTGTATGTGTGTGTCACATGTACGGGAGAGTAATTAAAGAGAAAATAATTAAAACTAGAAGAGAAACTAATCAGAAAAAACAAACTTTATTATAATGAAAATAAATAATTATAGTGGAACCAGGCGCTTAGACGTCTCAACCCCCTCTAGCTGACCACTTGTCAAAGATGGCGCACGTATTTTCGCAATGAGGAGGTTCATACTTACCAAATATCTGATTGCCAGTCGTAAATTTATAATATTCATCGAATTACACGGGTAACCAATATATGCGGTAGGAAGCTCCTATAATACTCCATCAATTATAGTGAAAGACAAGATTGCCAGTCGTAAATTTGTGTTACTCATCGAATTACAAAGGTAACTAGTACATGCAGTAGAAAGAGCCGATACGCCGTCAATTATCGTGAAAGGCAAGACCTTCGCACCACTTTTCAAAGATGGCGAATATATTTTGGACGTCTGGATTCATGATTTTTGGGGGTAAATTAAGAAATCCCCCCAACCCCCATGCGTAAACCTACGACTTATTTGTGACGTTTTTTTACTTTTACAGGTCATATTTCTTACACCTTTGGGGGCCTGCCGTACGCCCTTGTCCCAAAAAAAGGGCTGGCATGGTCATTTCTGTGCTCTACTGCCTCAACTTAACAACAATTCATACATTTTGGCAATAAACCTATGACACCCAATTAGTGGTCGGCAGGCTCCTGGTCTATTACGAAAGACTTTATTTTGTGTAACGAGTGGATGTTTGCGGGACGAGCGAAGCGAAATTGTCTTTCGGAACGTGTTATATACAAGATTTGTTCTAATTTTAAACGTCTAAACACCCTTTAAACATAAATGTAATAGGTGTATTTAAAGATCTTAAAAATTATGTAGTCTTTATCATAGTTGCCTATGCTGCTTTTATGACACATTATAATTTTAATGTCAAAATTGAGAAACGTTATTTAGTCAAGTTATACTATTATTTGAAATCCTAATTTGATAGCATAAGGTAAATCGTATTAATGAAAAAGTTTTAGCATATTTTGAAGGAAAGAAGAATTTAAAAGCTTCCACTCTATAGACTCAGTATTCAATTTTGTGTTGAATAAATATTGTTTCTTTTTCTTTTTGAGAGTTGTTTATTTTTCTTAATTGATGATATAACGAACTTACCTGTTAGGTAAAATTTAACTTTTCATAACTGGTTATGAAAATTTGGACGTTTCGACACTTACGTCAGTTTTGAAAAGTGTCATTTTATATGTCAAAATTAGAAAATAGTAGACTGTAATACAAGTGTGGCAAGGGCTTCATTGCAAAACGATGTATGAAAGTAGGAACACGAGCGCAGCGAGTGTTCCTATCATACGAGTTTTGCAATGAAGCTTGCCACATGTGTGTTACATACTATTTTTTCTACGGGTGTGAAGTTATTTCTCTTTTTTAAAGTCTTTACAAAATTTTAAATTTGCTGCCTGTCAGATTTTATTTAAAGTGACATTTTCCGCAGTCATTCTGAAGTTAGAAAATTTGACTTTGTAATTGCAATTCATGTGTAATTAATGTACATTTATAGAATTTAATTGTTATTACCAATAAGTAATATAAAATTCTTTAAGGTAAACACACTATTTTACTCCGGTGTGTGAAGATGTAATCAAGGCGTGTGGCAAATTCTTTGCCGCACGGCGTGCGGCAAAGCAATATTTTCTGCAGTCATTTTGAAGTTCGAAAATTTGACTTTCAGCACAATCGTAGAAAATAGTAGATTGTAATACAAGTGTGGCAAGGGCTTCATTGCAAAACGATGTATAAAAGTAGGAACACGAGCGCAGCGAGTGTTCCTATCATACGAGTTTTGCAATGAAGCTTGCCACACGTGTGTTACATACTATTTTTTCTACGGTTGTGAACTTATTTTCCTTTTCAAAGTCTTTCCTAAATTTTAAATTTGCTGCTTGTCAGATTTTATTTAAAGTGACATTTTCCGCTGTCATTCTGAAGTAAGAAAATTTGACTTTGTAATTGCAATTCATGTGTACTTAATTACATTTATAGATTTTAATTGTTTTTACCAGTAATATAAAATTCTTTAAGGTAAACACACTATTTTATTCCGGTGCGTGAAGATGTAATCAAGGCGTGTGGCAAATTCTTTGCCGCACGGCGTGCGGCAAAGTGATATTTTCTGCACTCATTTTGAAGTTAGAAAATTTGACTTTCAGCACAATCGTAGAAAAAATATTTTTCACAACTATTCTACACGTCATGGCTCTGACTTGCAGTACGATATACATAGACTAGAGTTATACAAATCTAATCCATATAATATGGGATCAGTATTATATAACAAATTAAGTGTAAATTTAAAAATATTGTAAATATATTTTTTACAATATTTTTTTGCTAATTTCACTTTAAAATGTTCTTCACAACAAAAGAATGGTTTTTTCAGAAACATCCGAAATGAACGACACAGCCGTTTATAATGGACAAAGATATTTTATCGGGTGATGTATAAGTTGAATTTTTTAATCCGGCACAAAATACCACTTTTATGAAGATATTTTAATACCTAAGTAAAGTGCCACATTTTAATTTTGATTAAGTATAAAATAGCGAAATGTTGCTATTCCCTGTTACGTATCTCATTAAATATTAATGTAATCTTACAATTATTTATAAATTATATATTTCCTCTACCTTGCTTCATTTAAAATTTTTAATTGCCTGCTCTAATTCCTTCAATTGTGAGGAGCTGCCATTTAAAAGCATTTTTAGCTAGAATATGAAAAAATTCTGTAAAAGAAATTTAATGACGACCTCCTGCTATGTTAATAAATAATTAAGGTGTCGTTAAACTACATTTAAGATTATTTTTAGCCACCTAGAGAGCTTCATTAAGGTAAGAAGTATACGTATTAAATTTTCTTTTACGTTCTTAAAGAATTTCATTTAATATTACATAACAAATTTAGTTAATACCCTATACGGGTTCAGTGGCGCAGCCAGAAAATTCGTCGGGGGGGGGGGGGGGGTGGTCAATAGAACCGGCCTCCCCGCAGGTTGAGGAAAACTTTTCAGCAAATGGTTGAAAATGGATGTGTATAGATTCCTCTACTAGATAATATGGGTATTAATTACAAAATATTAATTTCAAGAGATAATTTGGATACTGCCTTTAGTCCCTTCAAATTAGTCAAGAAATCGCTGTTTTATAGAAAATCTTCCCACAGATGAGACCTGTAAGAAGTAAAGTATTTGGGTTACCTAATCATAATTTTCACACCCCGCAGTTCTAAAAAAGGGTGGTTTTTGATAAATATATACATATATATGAATTTTAGGGTTTTTTCGTCTTTTTCTCTATTTTGAGGAAAAACTATGCATTTTGGTGAAAAATATCAAGAGAGCAAATTTGTAGAGCATGAAATTTCCTACAAATTTTGTTTCTACTATTTTTTTCGAATTCCGCTTAGTTTCGCCGCTAGAGGGCACGAAAGAAATAAATATACATATAGACTTTTGCGCCTTTTTTTTAAATTTTGAGCCAAAATTATGCATTTTTATGAAAAATTACGTGGGATTAAAGTTGCAGAACATAAAATATATATATGTTTTATGAAAAAAAAAACCTAGAAAACACTTAAAGATAGTGAATTTTATGTTCTACAACTTTGATCTCTTGTAATTTTTCATAAAAATGCATAATTTTGCCTCAAAATCTAAAAAAAGGCGCAAAAGTCTATATGTATACTTATTTCTTTCGCGCCCTCTAGCGGCGAAACTAAGCGGAATTCGAAATAGGTAAAGTTATAGTAAATTTTATGCTCTACTACTTTGCTCTCTTGATATTTTCAACCCAAATGCATAGTTTTCCTCAAAATAGAGAAAAAGATGAAAAAACGCTAAAATTCATATATATGTATATATTTCTCAAAAACCACCCATTTTTAGAACTGCGGGGGGTGAAAATCATGTTTAAACAACTCAAATACTTCACTTTCTTCAGGTCTCATAACTGTGGGAAAATTGTCTTAAACATTTCCTAATTTGAAGGCACTATTTGTACTAATAGTGATATTGCTTTTTTATTTTTTCGGTCATCGAGGATGGCTTGGGGGGGGGGGGGGGGGCTCGGGCCGCATCCCCCCCCCCCCCCCTGGCTGCGCGCCTGTACGGGTTTGTCCATTGTTTCTTCAGATTGGCATATTAATATTATTGTTTGTTTAATTTTCAGTTAATCTAAACGGGTCAATGAACCTTTGATAACAAAATATAAGAATATCATCCAATCTGATGTATTGACATTATTAACCCAGATATATAAAGCTATAAAGATACTTAATTTAAATAACGTTCATATGCCTCTGCATATCACTCAGTATAGCATATATGGTTTAATTTCAATAAGGAGTATTCTAGCATCCTATTTTACATACATTCCAAATTTGAAATAAAAGTTAAAAAACGAAATTTAACAGAGATTTGTGTTTAATAGAGTTTAATAGAAGGTGCAGCCAGACGTTGTTGACTGCGATAAGTCGGCAATGTCGTGTCGACGGCAACATTCGTTCGTTTTGTGATAATATTTTAAACTAATCGATGTATGACCTAATCTATAAAAACGTCCAAGCTTGAGAAACACACTGTATTACAGTTTCAACATCTTATACATTGTTTTTGCGAGGAGTTGGACGATGTCCCTTTCTGCTCTTCTCAAAAAACTTCTTCTGTTGGCTTTTGTTGTCGCCATGTCGCCGCGTCTTTTGACTCCATATGTCATCGTTAGCCGTTTGACGGCTATGTAGACATATTTGGTAAGGTTCCATGATAGTTTATTTTTCTCAGTGAACGATATGATCGCCCTTGTGACTCTGTATGCCGTTTTGATTCTCTCCTTTATCGTTTCTCTCCGTTGCAGTTGGTTCATCAGATCTGTACCTAGGTACTTCAGTTGTTCTTAAAGAGTATTATTTATCTATGTTGTGTTCCTCTCCGCTGGTCCAACTCTCTTTTGTTGACGGGTCTCACTCCACTATTAGGCTTTTCTTGAGGTTTGTTTTCAGTCCAGATGTGTGGCGATTTTTTTAGCTGTTTGTGCTTGTTTTTTTTCCCTCCTGTCGGGCTCATAGGTGACCTGTTCCTTTTTGACGTTTTTCTTGTCGCAATTTTTAGTTTTAATTACCCATTGATATCCAGTCTAATTCTCCTCACGTCAGAGTTGTTTTTAGATTTCTTCGTGGTATTTCTTCTGGGGGTCTTCATGCTGTAGTAGAGAGTTATTTCAGGTACTCTGTGGTATCATATTATTTAAATATAATGCCATATCACTTAATTGTTGTTATGTTAGTTTGATAAAAAAAGATATATAGTTTTGCGGGTCTACACAGGAATATCATGGCCACACTTTAATAATTACTACCCATCACAAGTTCAATGAAACAGCGGTGGAGCTTGGATGTATAAAGACTTCTCAGAATATCCTCTAAGAGCCGTTCGATTCAGATTTTCAACACTATCTTATAACACCCATAATGCAAAAAAACAAGCAATACCACAAAACACACTCCTATTAAAACAGACACAAACAAAAAGTCAAATATCAACAACACTTTTCTGTGATACTTCTCTTCTCTTCCGCCCTTCCGTTTTTGACTTATTCTATTGCATTACATCACTATACGTACCTAGTTCTAGATTATGTACGAAACCAATCACTACTCACAGAATCGCCAATCGCACGTCCCGAGATATGTATTACCCTTCAAACACCCATCACTCACCTGACAACTCAAAATTATATTTCATACCCTGTATTCAGCCCAAGTGATGGCACATAAAAAGGGGCTGGTAATTGTACTGCAATATCAGTTGAGACTTGGGCGAGAGTTAGTAGGTCACTGCAAACATTAGTAATTATCCTCAGAGACTGACCAATGACCATACCGCCAGAGTTTAACTTGTCTAGTCTGTAATTGCTGCTCTGTCGTATCAGAGTACAGCTCAACAATAGCATACGCGATTTTGCGTGTTAATCCACTACCAAAGCGCTGCGCTGTGATGAGCTTGTCTTGTGAGAACGCTACACTCAGAAATATTTGACTTTGGACATACTACAAGCTTATGCTCAGTGCGCAACTCGTCATGCAAAATGGTTTTATTTAGAGCAAAATATCAACATACGATGGATTGAAGGTATGTACCTGATAGGCATAGCATCTATGTTGCGTTCTAATATTATGTATCGAAGTTGCAGGGTTACATATATCCAGATTCGGAAAATATACTGTTTTATTTGTATTTAGCAGAAGCTTATTGTTATTGCACCAATTCGTAAATTGACTGGATATAATATTCAGGTTATCTTGGAGTTCTTTATGAGTAAGGGTAGAAACAGCCATTGATGTGTCATCGAAAAAAAAACGACACAGTCAGGGCTAATTTTAAGTGGTAGGTCATTGATATATAATAAAAATAACAACGGACCTAAAACTGATCCCTGCGGAACTCCGAGGTCAATATCATGGGAATCTGATAGTCTAGTTACCCATAAACTTGTACGTGTACATTTTTGGCTGCCGTTATCTGTATATAAAATCACAAGATTTTGTTGCAAGTGTGTACGAGCCTTTAGAATACATAAATAAAATATTTTACCGCCGCATGCTTGTGCAGCCAATATCGTTAGAAATTGTAATTTAAATGAGCGCTTTGCTGTTAGGTAATTCGTTTATCTGTTTGCAAGAATTCACTAATAATAGGTTGCAAATACTAGACTCATGAATTTACTGCACCAGGGGTGTAATTAAATTTACTGTAACAGACCATTTCGTTTTCATAATAAGTATGCTGTTTAGATAACGTTCAATTGTTGTGAAACCGCAAAGCGTTTAAAAATATCGATAATTTAGTAACGAGCCGAAATTTTCAGGGCTTGTAGAATTATCTTCCTACATACCATATTAAAAGCACAATTTACGCGGTGAGACTTCAATATATATGTGATATTTTATAATGAATATACCTACATTCAATTTAATTTACTTTGACATAACGAATTTAGTAATTTAATTGTTTTGTTATGAATTTATTTAATACGAGATATAGTACAGTAAGTGAAGATTTTAAATCCCAGCCCGAAAACGATGTAATGAATTTCCAAATTTTTATCTTCAACATGCTTCATAGAATATCTACATAAGAATTTATATTGCCATTTTTCCTGGTTTTTGGTTAGAGGTGGTTCCCTCCCCTTCTTAGAGGTTGTGAAAAAAAAACACGCATAATCTGATAGAGAATCAAATTATAAGAAAGAAATGTCATATACACTTTTTTGCTGAAATGCATATTTTTCGAGATATTGCCAACTGAAAATTGCAATTTTCACCTCCTAAAATCAGGATTCCTAGAAGTTTTTAAAAAATTACTCGAAAAATGTGGACTTTAATAAAAAAAATGCAAGGGTACAAAATTAAAGCTTTTACAAACTCAAATCGAATGGTTTTTTCTTTTTTTTCTCCGATGTTTAGTTTTGGAAATATGGCATTTTCAAAATGGCGCCGAAACGTTCAGAAAAAATATACGACATTAACATCTAAAATTACTAGAGATGCAACGGATAGTGTTTTGGCCGGATACCGAATACCGGATATCCGGCGTACTTCTTGTACCGGATACCAGATATCCGGCCAAATATCCGGCTTACATTGAAAGTTGGATTGAAAACACGTTTTGGCAACCTCGACAAGAAAGAATACTTACTGGCAACTCTTCTAGACCCCAGATTTAAAACAAGTTTTTTCGATAAGAATCAGGCTGAAAAATCCCGTCAAATTATTCTGCTGGAGGCATAAAAAATAGTTGTGGTGACTCATATTCAAACAGTGATAATGACAGTGGTTCTTTGCTTTCCAGTAAATACAGTATAAGTAAGATAAACCCACAAGATAACGTTACTGCTGATATTCACAACACTTTTTGGGGCTGTTTTGAGGAAGTGGCGAAAATAGTAGTAGCTTTAATAAAAAGGTTGCTGAGAAAAGTTCAATGGCCAAGGAGACTGATTATTATTTGAAAGGAGAATGGATTCAAAGAAATAGTGACCCCTACGCATTTGTCAAAGTTTGTAGAAATATATATATATCTTTCAGCTCCTTGCAGCAGTATATATGGTGAGATGCTCTTTTCAGAAGCTAAAAACGTATACGAAAAGAAATACTACCTCAAAACGCTAAAAGACTCGTCTTTATTCACCATAATTTACCATTGGTAAACTTTAAGTATTAATTTAGTAATTAATCTATAGATATTGCCAGTTTATAGTAATAATTGTAATGCAGGATAAGTGAAAAATAACAAAACTGTTTATACCATTATTTATTTTTTAACTGTCCGGTTTTCGCCGGATATCAGGTCACTATCCAGTGCCTAGCCGAATAGTAAAAAAGTGGCCGGATAGGCCGGATACCGGATAGTAACCGGATATCCGTTGCACCTCTAAAAATTACTCAAAATCTACAACTATAGTCTATTTGGAAATGAAGTAGAGTAATAAAACCCTATAATCAGGAGCTGCCATGGGCGTGCTACTAAGTTTTTTAAAATTCATGGTAATGATATACTATATGGAAATATCACAGTATTTATTATGTACATTGTGTTTGAAAAAAATTCTACTGGTCAGTCGTATACTTCCTGGTACAGATGTATAAGATTGACTGCATTTATTACACCAGTAAATATTTTTATTCTTCAAAAATGTTATTCGCAGAAAAGTGCACTCATTTTATTTTAAGAAAGAAATTCCAACATTGGACAAGATTATACGTGGACTTTCAGAAGACAACGATTTACCAAAAATGACCTGAATTTCTGCTGGGAAAAGCAGAACAGAAAATCTATCCTTATTAACAACGATGAAATGATTTGTTGGCGAAGAGACTACCTACGAACAATTCGAAACTTCCGTGAACAAGAAAAGAATATTTATTATCTGGACGAAACTTGGGTAAACGCGGGATATACTCTAACAAAAGTGTGGCAAGATAAAAATGTGAAAAGTTCTCGACAAGCATTTTTGGATAGACTAACAACAGGGTTTAAAGCACCTTCAGGAAAAGGGAGACGATTAATAATCACGCATATTGGCAGTGCTAATGGTTTTGTAGATGGAGGTTTACTGGTATTCGAATCGAAAAATACAGGTGACTATCACGAAGATATGAACGCAGATGTATTCGAGGAGTATTTTTTTTTTTATCTTATTCTACCGGGATCTGTAATTGTACTGGATAATGCAAGTTACCGCTTACGACTGTCTGGCGGAAAGCCAATATAACTGAATGGTTATCACGAAAAAAATTGCCTTCCAAACAACTATAGTGAAAAAAGAACTTTTGGCGCTTTGTCAATGCTAATAAAGGTCCCAAAAAGTACGTTGTAGATGAAATGGCAAAAAATCGTCAAATAAGTGTATTACGGTTACCACCCTATCACTGCGAACTTAATCCTATTGAATTGGTATGGGCGCAGGTGAAAGGTGAAGTAGCCCGGAATAATAATAAATTAAACGACGTCAAGGTTTTGTTAACCAATTCCTTGGAACGAGTGACTGTAGAGAAATGGCAAAATTGTATAAATCACGTACTAAAAGAAGAAGATAAAATGTGGGAACTCGACGATCTTATTGACATAACTATAGAACTTATCATTATTAATATAGGATCCGAAGATATCTTGGTGCTAAGGCTTTCGCGGAGCTGGTGATCTGGCTGCTGGTTTCCGGGTCTTCTTCCGCGTAGACTTGGTTGAGTGCTTGACGTTTCGACCATCTTGTCGTGGTCTTCTTCTGAAGCGAAGTGTGAAGTGTGAAGTCTATATTTCGAAGAAAACGCAGAAAAAGCGGGTTGCATTACACTTTAGCATGTTTAAAGTGCAGATTAAAAATGTTGTTTAATTGGTTTACTTAATTGTATTAATTTGATTTATTTATAACAATCTGTATTTTTAATGAAATTAGGCATATTATTACTATACCCTTTAGTGATCATTTCTAATCCACCATTTTTTAAAAATAATTTTAGAGCTCATAATCATATTTAGCGACCTAAAAAACATGTATTATGGATTTTGGATATGGATTTTCGTGAATTTATTCCTAACATTAGAAGAATTATTAATTTTTCAGTATTTAAGGGTAGTTTCAGCCCTTCATATTTTCGTCTTTCCTATGTTTTGACCTCATAATCATATTCAGCGACCTCAAAAACATAAGTATATGGATTTTCGTGATTTTATTCGTAAAATTAGAAGACATTAATTTTCCAGTATTTAAGGGTGATTTCAACCTTTAATATTTTCGTCTCATAAGTTTTGACCTAACAGTCATATTCAAAAAACAAAAATATGAGTATATAGTGCAGGCAAATCCAGTTTTGAGTATGAACTATCTGGGGACAGCTATTTCTTTATCGAAATGGATAGCTCTATTCATGTAGAATGAAGATATAAAAGTCCCGCAAAATCCCGATGTGAGCTAAAGCTACCATTTAGAAAAAATGGCCGCCAGAACCGTTGCTTTTAGAAGGACATATCTCAGTAACCATTGCTCCGATTTTAGATTTCTTTTTTTTGTTCTCTTCCCCTTTTTATGTACAATCGAAAGTGTTATTACATCTTTGGGCATAAAATAGAAGATAACTGAAGAAAATAAGATTTGAGTTCTTGGAAATATACAAGGTGTCCAGTTAGTGCTTCCTCGGAAGATTGTGCAAAAACGGGTAACTTTATAAAAAAACTTTCTTTACAAAACTTTCAATGTTTCATCTCTACTATAACGAGAAATTATTTTCAATTATACAAGGTGTCACAAAAAGGAGTTACACCAGAATGTATAATTTTTTTAATGGAATACTCTCTAATTTTTTAGCGCCAGTTAAGCGTCTAAGGGTTCTGAATTACACCCTGAAATTTTTTGCCAATCGGATGCAGCGTTGCCAAGTTATAATTTTTTTCCTGTTTTTTTGGCAAAGTACAAACATTTTTGTGACTACCATATCTCCGTGATTTATTAATTGTTTTTTCTAAAAATGTAGGGTGTTATTCGATAATGATGCATTTACTGAAAATCATTTTTGAAATAAATTATTATTATACCGGGTGTCCAAAATATTTGTTTACATTTCTTGTTATTTAATTATTATTTTTCTCAAATTTTTTAAATGGAATGCCTATATTTTTTTACATGGATTAATAAAGCATAAAATTCCCCACATTCTAATATTATACACTTCATTTTTTTATTTCAAACCGTTTTTGAGATATGATTATTTCAAATAAGTTTTGCGTAAATTGAGGTGCTTCTTATTTTAGCATTAAAATCTAGTATGGCTTTGGTCTTTTGTTTTGCGCTTGTTTTTCACTCTATTCTATGACATTTCTCTAATGTGTTTAAGATTATCGTGATTAAGTTGAATTAATATTGTTAATATTTAAAAATACGAATTATAATTATTGTCAATAAGATTTAATATCTATGGTAAATGTTATGTTATTGGTGAATATGATGGAAATTGTTTATTGGCATCAAGAATGTATGGTCAAAAATATTCCTATAGGAGATGTCCTGATGTGAGGTCTCTAGAAAATTTGAAAGAACGTTTTGAACGTACTGGAAATTTTGCATATGAAAAGAAGGCGAGACGACGAAATGTATTGTAATGAAGACAATGAGCTGGCTATAACTTTAGCGGTAATCGCAAATTCTACGGCAAGTGTTCGGGAGTTAAGTAGGGATTTAGAGGTCTGTGAATCTAGTGTTTCCCTACGTCTTCGTAAAAATATGTTTCACCCCTATCGAGCTCAGCTGCATCAAGAGCTTTGGGATGTGGATTTAAATCGTAGAATTTTTGCCGTTATTCATCCTCGCTTTTTTGAGGGAAATGTGAATGGAGCAGTCTTCTTAGATTTTACGCAAAATACGTTTCCACAAATAATCGAGCATATTCCTGATTACATTACAAATAATATGTGGTTACAACTTGAAGGTGCACCACCACATTTTAGTAGAAATGTTCGTCAGGCCATTAGTAATCAGTTTCCTGAAAGGTGTATAGGAAGAGGACGTCCAATATTTTAATAAACTAAATAATATCTAGTTTGTTATTTTATTAAATTATGTTAGGTCTCATTACATGGCCGCCTAAGTCACCCGACCTGACTTCAGTGGGTTTTTTCTTTGGGGATTTGTGAAGTCTGACGTTTATAAAGTAGAACCAACGACTCGAGGCGATATGATGGAAAGGATTCGTCGGTGTTTCAATCGTATAAATGTTGATATGTTACATTGTGTAAGGCGCTCATTTATCAAGAGACCTTAGTTTTACCTGAATCAAAATGGTGGACATTTTGAGCAGTTGTTAGGTTAGTTTCAATATCGTGAAAAAAAATTATTGCTCAAGACCCGTTCATAAAAGAAAGTGTACGATATCAAAATGTGAGAAATTGTAAGCGTTACTCATCCATTTAAAAGAATTATAAGCATTCCATTTAAAAAAATGGAAAAAAATGTAAAACAAAAGATAGATTTTAATGCTAAAATAAAGAGCACCTTAATTTACGCAAAAATTATTTGATATAATAATATCTCAAAAAACGTTTGAAATAGAAACAAAGAGATATTAAAATATGAGGAATTGTATGTTTTATTCATTCATGTAAAAAAAGTATACTTAGGCATTCCATTTAAAAAAAAATGAGAAAAATAATAATTAAATATCAAGAAATGTACGCAAATATTTTGGACACTCGATATATTAAAGATTTATTTCAAAAATGTTTTTTAGTAAATACATCATTGTCAAACAACATCCCACATTTTTAGAAATAACGATTAATAAATCGCGGAGATATGCCAGTCAAAAATGTTTGTAAACTGCCCAAAAAAACAGAAAAAAATAACTTGGCAAAATATTTTAGGGCGTAATACAGGGCCCTTGGAGGCTTAACTGGCGTTAAGGAAATGCAGGCTGTTCTATTTTAAAAAAATATACTTTCTTGTGTGACTCGTTTTTGTGACACCTTGTATAATTGAAAATAATTTTAAGTTGTAGTAGAGGCGAAACATTGAAAGTTTTGTTAAGAAAGTTTATTTATAAAGTTAGCCGTTTTGCACAATCTTCCGAGAGGACACTGACTGGACACCCTTTATACCTTAATGTACATTATTAAAAATGATTACAATTTTATATATAAATAACTATTACTTCGTTAATATTTGAGTTAGTATCATCGGCCAAAAAACAAATGAAAGCTAATTATGTGCTCTAGAACTTTTATTAAAATTATTTTTTCAAAAATTGACTAGAAATTCCAGTACAAACGTCTCGAGTTTACAGAAGTTTAAATTTCCGTAATATTTAAATTATTTTTAAACTTCCTAAGTTTATCGTTTAATTTATCGTAAAATATGTAATCATACTTTCTATAAAATATGAAGTGAGGAATGGAACAAAAAAAAGAAATCTAAAATCGGAGCAACGGTTACTAAGATATATGATTTTAAAGAAAATGTCTCTGGCGGTCATTTTTTCTAAATGGCGGCTTTAGCTCACGTCGGGATTTTTTGCGACGTTATGTACTTATTCTACATTAATATAGCTATCCATTGCGATAAACAAATAACTGTCCCCAAATAGTTCACGCCAAACCCATTTTACACTGAGATTTGCCTGGTCTAATATGGATTTCCGTTAATTTATTCGTAAAATTAGAAGAGTTATTAATTTTTCAGTTTTTAAGAGTGGTTTCCACCCTTAAAAATAAAAAGCAGGTAATGCGACAATATAGATTTTGATGTACGTATTTTATCAAACATATTGCAAAAAAAATTAAGGAAATTCCTTTCATCGTTTTCGGGCCGGGAATTTTTCCATTTTTATGCTTCGCTTACTGTACTAATATAAATAATACATTATTTAATATAGATTGAAATCTAGTATGTTTTCTTTCAAATTAGATTAGTTTTACTTCGATACGTTTTGAACACTTAGTTTCACCAGATTGGCAGATTTCTTAAATTAGTTTCCAGCGTTTGTTGGCGCTCGCTCCTCTTACTTGAAATGATTTATTATTAACGGAGGTGCTGTATTTAAGTTTATTTCGAATTTTTTTTTAATGAAGGACGGTTTAAAGTGTAGACATTATTAGATATTAATTGTTTTGATTATCATATGCTCTGTTATTCCTGGTCTAATGTTCTATGTTCTCGTTTGATCCATTCGCTGGCTAATTCCTAAGAACCTCATATATATAAACTAGCATTCTTAGGATTATATTTAAACCGTATGCGTATGTCAAATATCTCAAGAAATAAAAAATGATACGGCCACACCACACGTTACGTTACGTTTTCGCATGACTGAATTTTCTTTTCATCAGTCGTTTTTTTGTAATTTAACATCTATGTTTGTACGAGTCACAATATATATTACATTTACTTAGGCATTTTTTTTTTTTAATTCATACATATAAAAAGTGCAGAAGGTTTTCATATGCTTTTAATGTCTAAGTATCATAATATATTTCTAATTAAGTGTTTAGTAGTTAAGTAAAGCTAAATCAATCATCATTAATTTACCAATAACAATACTTCTTATATGACCTTTGCAGTGATGATGCTAATATTTCATTTCCATACAGACTTCACTAAATCATTAATATTTGCATGGTATTTATTCAGATAGTTTTGAAACTATTGTATTTTTCCTTATAGGCAATATTTCGTGATACCCCTGGGGATTCGACCATGAATAGTTTGATATGTTTAAAAAAATAATTATCATCATTGTTTATAAAACATACTCACCGCAAACATATTATTAGTAAAGAACATTAACAATATGATTATTAAATAAAGAATCGGAAGGTCAGGGTTAAGTGAAAGATTTGACACGTTACAATATTATTTAATTTAAAATATTTGCATAATGAAGTAGGTACTGAAAACCGAAGTATGTTTTGGTTTCGTTCTTAATGTCGGGAGTAACGAATAATAAGAAGAAAATCTTTTGTTATTTGAGAACGACAACACAACAAAAATCAGAAATCGGTTCTCTTAACAAAACAAGAAACTTAGGTGGAAATAAACACATTGAAAACTAGAGTAAACACTATACTTTTCGTCGGTTTATTGAAATTTTCATACACATATTGCATATTCTATAGGATATTCTTCGCAAATTTTTTAAAGCAATGTTAGTTTTAGATATTTTTAATTTTGTGATGCCAACTTAGTTGAAACACTAGTTAGAGTAAAATAAAGTTGAGAAAAGTAACCTATTACATACTATTACATCGTATGTGAAACCCGAGACTTTTGAATTTCGAGCTTTTTGATCTTTGCACGTTTCGTTTGTCACGTCAAATTTTGCGCAACTGGCAAATTGCCGATTTTGCCATGTGTACTCTTCGTTGAATTTCATATTTGCAGTGGCCGGTATTACTCACAAGGGTTCCAAAGCAGACCATCTTGCTTACTACTTCGCAATCACCTATCATTAGGATGGTTATGATTTGCTAGGTCTAGAATGATAATTTTCGTTTTGTTGTAGTTTATACTTAAACCATACTCAGAGCTTATAGTCCACGTAAATTAGATATTTTAGAAGAAATAATTTATAAAGTAATAATATTTGGGAAGCGTATTCTAGAAATAGATACCCGAAAAGTTCCCCCCCCACCATTTTTTTCTTTTTTTGCAAAAAGCCAACTTAATGCTGGTTTTTCACTTTTATCTTGTAAACCGTTCGTCGGAAGAGAAAAAAGTATAGGACATAAAAAAAATTTCGATAAATTCTGCATAAAAAATGTCATATTAACCTTGCAGCTTATCCTCATCTATTTCGCGCTAACAGCGTCCGAACAGGGGGATAATTTGGGGCGATCCTATTCCAAGTTTCACAGCGAATATCTTAAAACCGGCTACTTTAACGAGAAAAATGGCCAGGAATGAATTTATAGAGCAGAATTTTCTCTATAAGATACATATATAGCGGGTTTTGATTGCAAGTGATTTTTATGTATTTTCCCTTTTTTTTCCACAAAGCTGTGTTTTTCAATTTGAGCTCGTTTCCACACCACCCACGAGGTTAGAGCTCTCGGCGCGTTTTTTTAAAGGTGGTTTCTCCTTTAGGCCTATTCCACTAAAATTAATTCCAGTTTAACTCATTAAGGGGTTCCTCATCGACGAACTCTTCTTCGAATTCAAAATTTAAACATCCTTGCCCATGGTAATTAGAGTACATTGTTGAGCAGCGCAATCCAACAGCTGCATCGTTTTCCGCAACTTTTTTTGCAGCCGCAGGATATTAGCTTTAGGGTGGAAATTGGTGCTGGCAACTCGGTGGTATAAATAGGTGCTAAAATGTTGCCTACTTTCTTCCAACCCCATTCCATTGGTTCTAGAGCACATTGTTGAGATCTTGATCGACTAACTTATTGAAGATAATGAATCTTTGATGATTTAAAGATGTCTCTTTTTTGGGGGCTTTGTATACTGCTAGCGCGAATTGCTCTCCAGCACTTGTAATTTCTTTTTTCGTTGAGCTACGCTTGTTGAATATACGAACAACCTCTTCGAAACCTTTTCTTTTATTGACGCATTCCACCGTTTGCACTTTTCCTTTACCAAAGAAAGCTGAAGTGGTATCGCATCCACTGAGCGCGTGGACAAACAAAACTGTCTCCTTACAGCTTTTTAAAACTTCCGAGGACTGCAAGTCACGAGAACTGTAAGCTTTATTTTTTATTTTTCCCTGAGCCTCTCTTAAGAAACGGATATCTGTATCTTCAGGTGCGAGAGCGATAATCAATGCGAGAAGATCAATATCTTGTCCGACGATGACCACTGTATCGTTTTCATGAGATTCATTTAAGGCGGTTTGAACTATGAGCACGTCAGCGTCGTCTACAACAGTAATGTTTTGATCCCCTCGTTTTTAAATATCTACACCAATTGCGAAATAAACCGTTCCTTGTTTGTGAGATTGTTTATCGTTTTATTTTGCGTTTCAGTCAGTGACGTGTTATCATTGAAAATAATTTCCGGTAAAATGCGTTTCAAAAGTCGCTGCTGTCTTTCGATGCTCTTCGTACTGCAGGCATTGTCAGCATATCCGTCAAGCACTACAGTCACTTCTTGGCCGTAATGATTACGAATAAAGCGAACGTAGCTGTATAAACGTCGTCAAAAGTACCCTGCTTCAGCCATACTACACGATGAATCAAATTGCCGCCATCAAAAATGAACTGGCAATCGGAAAAATCTATTGGCCTCTCTCACAGCATCAGCATTGAAAATATCATATAGAGATGATTTTTTAGTTTTTCTCATTAACCCTTTCTCATCGAAGAGAGGAAGAGGAATTGAAGCAAGCTCAAAGCTGAAACATGACTCCAAATCTTCTTTTGAGTAAACAGTACAGATTATCCTCTGATATAATTGCGTGGAGTCGAAAAACACAGCTTTGTCGAAAAAAAAGGGGAAAATACATAAAAATCACTTGCGTCAAAACCCGCTATATATGCATCTTATAGAGAAAATTCCGCTCTATAAATTCATTCCTGAGCATTTTTCTCGTTAAAGTAACCGATTTTGAGATATTCGCTGTAAAACTTGGAATAGGATCGATTTTTACCTCTGTTCGGACGCTGTTAGCGCGAAATAGGTGAGGATAAGCTACAAGATTAATAGGACATTTTTCATGCAGAATTTAACGACAAATTTATATATCCTATACTTTTTTCTCCTCCGACGAACGGTTTACAAGATAAAAGTGAAAAACCAGCGTGCATCACATGTCACTGTAGATGTTGAAGAGAATTGGCGACAGAATACAGCCTTGTCTGGCGCCTTTGTCAACTTTACATTTGTCGAAGTTGGTAATGCTTACTTTCACCAAAGCAGAGTTGTCTTTAAATAGTTGGTGAATATAAACATGAGATTTCCAATAATGTAATCGAGTAATATATTTTTTTTAAAATACAGTGTAATCGTTTAATAGTATATTATGCAACGACTATTTAATGATGACTATTAAGGCACGAGTCTGTTAAATTTGGTAATATGAATAATGAATGCGAGTGTCTTAATAGCCATTAAATGTGAATTGCATACACTATTTTTTCTACGACCAGACCAGTGTATCCTTATGTATTTGGACCCAGTGAAACCGAGTCCGGGCTCAAAATTATCAGATTGCTTCTTTTTTCACCCCTGACTCCAACCCCCCCCCCCCCAAAAAAAAGTGGTCTGGCCTGAGACCATACTTAGTGTATCCTTATGTATATGGACCCTCTGAAAGCGAATCCGAAGTCAGAATTGTCAGATTCGCTCGTCTTTCACCCCCAATCCCAAAGAACACACCCAAAACAAAAAAAGTGGTCTGACCTGTGGACCAGATCAGCGTAATCCATATGTATTTGGACCCGCTGAAACCGAATCCGAAGTCAGAATTGTCAGATTCGCCCGTTTTTCACCTCTAACCCCAAAAAACATTCCCAAAACAAAAAAAAAGTGGACCAGACCAGTATATCCTTATCAAATACATAAGAACACACTGCCACTAGTATGGTCCTCCGGACAAACCATTTTTGGGGGGTTACGGTGAAAAACGAACCAATCTGACAATTCTGACTTTGGATTCGGTTTCAGTGGGCCCAAATACATAAGGATACACTGATTCGATCCGCAGGCCAGACCACTTATTGGGGGGGTGTTTTTTTGGGGTTAAGGGTGAAAAAAGAAGCAATATGACAATTCTGACTTCGGATTCAGTTTCAGCGAGTCCAAATACATAAGGATACACTGGTCTGGTCCGCAGGCCAGACCACTTTTTTTGTGTGGCTGTGTATTTAACGTCTTGATACATACAGTGTAACCAACTAAGAAAAAAGCACTTTTTTGAAATACTTGAAAAATTCATGATAAGTAAGGCCAAAGGTCATATTCAATTTCAGCGAGCCGAAATAAATGGGAGTACAATGGTTGAGTTCGCTGAGCATGACTTTTTTCCATTTGTAGGCCAGTGTAATTTATGCTCTTAAGCGGCTGCGCAAACTAATATCTCAGAAATAGCTCCATTTTGGGGATTACGGCTATTGACTTTTTTGTTTGCAAGACCAAGTACAAACTTCATACACTGTACAAACGTGGGCGTATTGAGCCCAAAGTCCCATAAGACTTTGGCACCCTTCTTTAGATCTGTCAGATGTTCAAAGCAATTGCTGACATTGACAGAAAATTGTTGTGTGTAGCGTTTCTATAAACTTGTATCTTAATGGAAAATTTGTATCTTAATGAGTCTCATTAAAGTACTTACAGGTAGGGAATGTCTAATGAACGAATTAATGAATGGGACTTGAAAAAATGCAATAAACTTCTGATTTATATTTTGGCGAGGTTTTTACTGTCTCATGTATAGATAAAGTATTTGGGGTCGCAAAAAAGGCCAAATTTCAGTTTATTTTAAAATGGACTTTTTGAAGCCAGAAAATATGAAAAATATCTGAATCAGTATTCCGTCCGTGTGTTGTCGTATGTCTCTGTCTATGGGTGATACATTTTTCTGAAACGGGCCTAAACGTAGAAACTTGAAATTTTAGATATAACATCGGGGAGATCTGAGGATCTATTAACGCTACTGAATATTGATCAAGTCAGTGCACCACGAGTGGGTCCAAGTAGGGCTCAAGCTTAACCTCGTCGAATTTAAAAATAGTTCAAATAAAAGTTATTCATGACTGAAATAATCCCTTGTAAATTTCTCGTCAGCGCACCAGGGAAGGTTTTAGGGTGGGCCTAAAGCTTTTGGAAAGGTATTTTATATATTTGTCTTTGGTGCACCGAAAAGGCTTCGGGGGGCAGGAACAATAGATAAAGAAAAAGTACTATCGAGGTGCATCTACTCGAGACAGATTTTTTTAAATAAGTCACTGTGCTGTGCTGTTGGAGGCTTAGAAGTATTTTTATTCTTGACCTATTCTTTTTAATTAGTTCTTCCATATTTTGGTTTCAATGTGTATATCTAGCTAAGCTCAAATCAGCGATTTGTCAATTTTCAGTTTCAGATCATATCTTACATAAAATATTATCAAAATATGATTCTGGCATTTTCAAATAATTTTAAAAGTCAGCAGGTTCATTCGCTCGTAATTATAATCCAGATTTTTATTAACTTACGTCGATTTCTTCTTTTCAATATGGTATGATAATAAATAACAAACACACCCGCCGCGGCTATAGCAAAGTTTATTTCATACATGATGACTGAAATCCGCTAGTCTTTCAAGCATGTTTGAAAGACCACGGATATAAACCTATTGCGATAAATTCCTCAAAAATCGTAAATCTGTGTTCCATAAATGAAATAATCTAATCCGTCAGAGGAGATCTGCCAGTTCACAAGAAATTTTGATTTTTACGTTAGTGTGCAAAATAAAGGACTAATCTCGACGGATCAATTCCTTTATGGATCGAGGGATCTGATCCATTGCATCCGACCTTTTAAAAAGTCCTCTCGTGTATGTCCGGCTTTACTGTCTGTATCGCTTACAATATTTTATATATTTTCTTCTATTATTTCTTCCCAGCAGAAACGTTTTTTATTTTGTTCCTGGTAACTATGTTCTCATTTCATCTTCTTCTCCCTTTTGTTTTGATCTCTGCTTCGTTCTCAGGAATGGTGTTTCTGTTATCTCAATCCATTTTTAAAGTAAGTTTAATGGGATTTTGAATAAAAATTTTGCGGTTGATCGGACAAGATCGATCGAATGATTACACACAGGTCTGCAAAAAAAAGGTCTTGTTCTAAGGTTCTCATCTAACTTTCTGAAATATTTTGATGCACTGAAGCTAATTTTGGACAAAAAAAATCTATCGTGTCAGGTGGCAAAGGGAAATTGATAAGATAGAAATATTTTTTTGTCCAAAATTGGCTTCGGAACGTCAAAATACTTCAGAAAAGTTACATGAGAACCTTAGGATAAGACCTTTTCTTTAGACCTGTGTTATATGTTTTACATAATCCAGCTGGTTTAGCTTAACTGACAGTAACTTTAATAAACATTAAATCTATGGAATATAATGAAACACTTAATAAATTTTCTCATTCTATAAAAAATATTACTAATAATAATTAACAAAAAAATGTTAAAATAATAAGCTAATTATTTAAGATTCCTTCGCGTTAGGATATACTACAACTAAGAAGTGGTTTATTATCCTTCTGCTTCATTATTATTCAAGAAAGTCACAATGTTAAGATGCAACAGAAATATCCATTTTAATCCAGGAACATAGTTGCATTTCGTCAATCTAGTGCAATATTCTACTTATATAATTAGTTTCATCATTATTAAATCATACAGTCCTTATACAGTAAATAGCATAATCATTAAAATGCATACTTTTATTTACTACACTCGTTTATGTAAGTAGTAACTAATATGGCCTAATGTTACGTTTCCCTTTCTGTTTATGTATATACGAAAAATTAGGTGAAGAAAACCACCAGACAGTTACTAATAAGCAAGATAGATAGGTGTTAATCGAACCATACGTGAAGTTTCATCCTGTTTTACATATTGAGGATCAAAGGGATTTCTAAAAAGGCAATTTAAATAGGGTCTTTTCATGTATACCATCTGTGTCTGTAAGTTGAGACGCATCCACGGAGAGTGTCCGTGATTCCACACTGGGTAGAACTTATAGTCCGAGAGACGACAGTACTACATCCGATTAATTCATGACAAAAAAAGAATATATACCAAAAAACACTAAACCGTTGATCTGTCTAAGCATGTCCTAGCGGGAGGCCTTTAGTTAAGCGGGAACAACCATTTTCAAATTATAAATAAGTATGTGTAACGGCAATTTTTTTTATGGACGTTAAATAATTTTATATTCAATTTATAATTTGAAAATGGTTGTTCCCGCTAAAAGCCGTGACGTCAATGATTACGCACGCGCAGTATAATTTTTTGATTTGTCTGGTGCAATTTACGATGCGGATCAACTAAAACTCTTCCTCTTTGCGTCGCGGCATCGTACGGCCCTTCCGCAGGTGTTTTTCGAAAAATATGAACATTTTTCGCGCTATTTTCGATTCCAAAATGCATGCTTTTCTTTAACTATTTTTCGCCGATATCTCTGAAATGGTAAGAGCTAGCCCAAAATAAAAAATACCGTTAAACGAGTTCGCTTCATTACGAATCTTTTAGTTTCAAAAGAATTTTGATTTTTTTTTTTCGTTTCGGAGATATTTACTGAAATATGTGGCGATGTCCGGTAAAAATCGCGCATTTCTTGTTTAAAAACTGGTAACTCCTTAACCTTGGCTCCTAGGCCAAAAAACTACTCTAACGAATTTAAGTAGATTTAAATGTGCTAAAACTCATTTTTTAAATTTTTTATCTTGCGACAAAAATGAGGGAAATAGAAGGGGCAGAAATGAGAACTTTTTTTTCGGTAAAATTTCGCCATTTTGTCACCGTAATTAATCGGTAATTAACTGAAATTGATCTCAATTACGATGTACTCTTAATAATAATAATAATAATAATAATACGTTTATTTACATAAGAAATTAACATGTGTTTTACAATAATTTTGTATATAAGAATATATTGTAAATAAACAGGAGATAACAACCCACAAAAGTAAACTTGCACGTGGGTACAATTTGCTTATTTACCTTTTGCAAAATATTAATAATTATAAACAATTATAATAATTGTAATAGTAGTAGTTAGACAACGTATTTATTAATGTAAGTAATAACAGCTAAGCTAAATAACAAAACCTAAAAAAAAAGAAATCTTTCACATATAACTTTTGCAAAGGAAAAAGAAAAAAATGGATAAAAATTTTTGCATATTCTGATTCAAACTAAACAATAATGTATATTAAAATCAATTTTATTACTCAATATAACATCTCTTTAATTTTACACAAATAAATATTTGCATAAATTAATTTTTAATATTAACCAAGTTATGTATTTCTTGCCTATTTAAGTTAAGAATGTATTTTTTAGTCCTTTTTTTAAATAACTTTTTGTTTTAATTACTTGTAATTCAGTTGGCAATCTATTGTACAGTCTAGATGACAAATAAGTATAATTTCTTTGCCCTACTGTTTTGATTGCTGTCGGTACCATTGCCTTACCTTTATTTCGGGTTTCATATTGATGTTGGGAAAAGGATAGCATTTTTATGTTAGTTAGATACTACACTAAGAAAATATAATTGCCTTATGTCCAGTACTTTCGCTTCTGAAAAAAGTTCATCACTTGGATAAGTATTAGGTTTTAAAAAGAGTATATTTAAGAATTTTTTCTGAATGATGTCTAATTTTTTAAGGTGACAGTAAGCAACTCCACCCCAACCTAGAATGCCATATATTAATCTAGATTCAACTAGCGCAAAATAGGCCATTTTCATAAGGGGTATGTCTAGTATGTTTTTTAAATATTTGAATCTGTACATTATACTCCTTGGAGTTTGTGTAATGCTATTTACTTGCAAATCCCATCTTAAATGTCTATCAATCACTATGCCTAAATATTTCGTTGATTCAGCTGAAGATATTTCTATTATCTTACCGTGGTTATTTATTTTTAATGAGTTATAACTAGGCAAACTATTTTTATTAACTAAATGGCAAAAATATGGTTTTTTTGAAATTTAGGGTTAAACCAGTCCATTATATAACCTAACTCACTTTCCACTGTTTTTTTAAATTATCCCAATTTTCACCTTTGAAGAAAATGGCAGTATCACTGCAAAACTAAAAATGGAAGCATTAACGCTGAAATTAAGTAAACTATTTATGTAAACAACAAACAAAACTGGGCCTAGTACAGTTCCCTGAGGTACTCCATATAGCACAGTTCTTTCCTCACTTAGAGTATTGTTAATCATGACTACTTGTTTACGATTCGACAGATAGTTTTTTAAAAGTTCCAGTACATGACCTCGAAAGCCTAGATACTCTAAGGTATCCAACAACTGCGAGTGACTAACAGTGTCGAATGCCTTAGCCAGATCCAGAAACACACATAAAGAGACTTTATTGTCGTCCAGTGCTCTGTAAATTTCTGCTGTTAGTGAAGAAATTGCATCTTCCGTAGACTTCCCTTCTCTAAAACCGAATTGTCTACCTGATAATAATTCGTTAGAATTGATATATTTCATTAGTCTATTTTTTATTATTTTTTCGAATATATTTGCGAAATTGGATATTAATGAAATTAGTCTATAGTTAGAAACTTGCAGTTTATCTCCATTTTTGTATAAAGGCTTTACAAGAGCTGTTTTAAATTCTGAGGGGCAAATACCGGTTTCTATGATTTTATTTATTAAAAATGCTAAGGAGCTTTATTTATTTTAAGCGTTTTAATGACTGAAATAATTTCTTTTCCTCCGTAGGTTCAAGAAATATGGTCTGTGGCTCTCTATACATTCGCGGAGGGGGTGTTGCGGTTTATCGATTTTACGTGTTAGGTTCATTCCAACATTAGAAAAATAATCATTAAAATTATTAGCAATTTCTAAATTACCCTGTATAATATCGCCGTGTTCTACGTGTATTTGTTTAACAAGAGTTTCTTTATTTTGTAATGAAGCATTCTTTAAATTCCTGCTCTATTACTAAGATTCCGGATTTACACACGACACCAATGTGCACACGGCCCGCAAATCTACCAGCTCCCGTCTAGAGGCGCGGATTTGCACACGACACTAAACTATACGCAGTACTACGTCACCAGTAAGCGAGGATTCTCGGATATAAAAGCCCGGCCGCAAATCAACATAATTCAGAATGGATAATCCTGCCAATCTGTCTACAGCGTGCTGAGCTGGACATATTGCAGTTTTGTGCATCTCCCGACGCAAACACGACGGAACGAATGCAATCTGACCCTGGGAATCCTACAGCGTGTTGAACTGGGACCCCTCGAGTCGTTAGTCATTCCCCGGCGCCGTTTCGCCGCCAAAGCCAGAGACGTCGCATCGCAACCGTTACACTCTCTCTCTCTCTCTCTCTCTCTCTCTCTCTCAGATAATAGAAAATGTTGTCTTAAGAACCGTAAAAGATACGGACATATAACCTGTACCTGTATGTTATGTAACACTGCCACACATTACCTGTTTGGAAAAGTAAATAAATTGTTTATATCTTTATTGGGCTATCTTATTAACTAATCTGGACCCTGATTAATCTCCGAACCAGCTACCCGACAACAAACCGTTACATAATTTGGCGCCCGAGTACATTTTGAGACTTTAGTTTATTCCAGATAGCCCAAAAAGAGACGTTCACGAATGAGAGAGAGAAATAAAGATATTTCAAGTCAAGAGAGAAAACGAAAATGAAAAGGATTTTGTGGTGGCAATCCAGACTACTACAATTTTAACCCCAGAAGAGACACGATTCCGAATAGTACCGAAAGTACGTTAAACGAACCAAATTCCAGGCACAAATCCAGATTACTGCATTAGAGATGATAGATGTACCGTCACATATGGAGCAGTAATATATTTAAATTTATGTCCAGAGTCCCGAAAATACGTTAAACGAACCGATGTCCAGAAAATACTCCAGATTACTGCATTATAGACGGAATCCTGTACCGCCATATATGGAGCAGTAATAATTTTATAGATCCCGAATTTTCCAACCCATGGAAACCCTGTATCCCGCAACCGTAACGAAAACAAGTCCAGTAAAACCAGAGTCATCCAAATAAGTGATGAAGTCGGAAGTCCAAGTGCCAGACCTGCTGTCACCTCTGCCTCCGACACCCGAAGCCAAAAGGCCGCCCCCAGTCCGAGACGCAACAGCCAACCCTGATGCCGTCCCCAGTCCGAGACGTACCATCCCCGATGCCATCCGAAGTCCGAGATGTACCGTCCCCGATGCCGTCCCCAGTTCGAGACGTATCATCCCAGATGCCGTCCATGATGCCAACCCCGATGCCGCCCCCCAGTCCGAGACGTACCGTCCCAGATGCCGCCCCTAGTCCGAGACGCACCATCCTTGACGACGTCCCCAGTCCGAGGAGTATCGTCCCCGATGCCGTCCCTAGTCCGAGACGTACCGTCCCCAGTCCGGGACGCACCATCCCCGATGCCGTCTCCAGTCCGAGAGATACCGTCCCCGATGCCGTCCCCAGTTCGGAGACAGCCCCAGCCCCCCGAAGCCACCGACCCCAGGTAGGCCAATTGCCTGCCTCCAGGTGTTTTTCCAGGACGACGACGCAGCCCTCCCGGTTCCAGCTCCGCAACGGAAGCGACAGTTCAGGCGCCACAACCAAGATGGCCCCGCTTCCAGGATCCCTGGCACCGTCCCTCCTGTCCGCCATCGCCCCCTGCAGTAGACGTCCGGAAGAACCACATTTGTATTTGTATACCTGTTTCTTGCAATTTTTTTTGTGCTCATTTATTTTAACTATTTTACTTGTACCATAGTTCTAAGATATTTTACATACTGTTTATGTTATTTAAAAATTTGTTTTTCTCTACATCTGCACATATATACCAGGCGTATACGAAAGAATTGGCCATTCTTTCTTTATTTTGTTTGAAGATGTTTAGTAACTTGTTTTATTTTGATGTTAAGTTAGTAAAAATTTTCTCTTTGATAGAATTTTGAAAATTTTTTTTTGTAAAGAAAGAGGGGAGTGTAATGAAGCATTCTTTAAATTCCTGCTCTATTACTAAGATTCCGGATTTACACACGACACCAATGTGCACACGGCCCGCAAATCTACCAGCTCCCGTCTAGAGGCGCGGATTTGCACACGACACTAAACTATACGCAGTACTACGTCACCAGTAAGCGAGGATTCTCGGATATAAAAGCCCGGCCGCAAATCAACATAATTCAGAATGGATAATCCTGCCAATCTGTCTACAGCGTGCTGAGCTGGACATATTGCAGTTTTGTGCATCTCCCGACGCAAACACGACGGAACGAATGCAATCTGACCCTGGGAATCCTACAGCGTGTTGAACTGGGACCCCTCGAGTCGTTAGTCATTCCCCGGCGCCGTTTCGCCGCCAAAGCCAGAGACGTCGCATCGCAACCGTTACACTCTCTCTCTCTCTCTCTCTCTCTCTCTCTCTCTCTCAGATAATAGAAAATGTTGTCTTAAGAACCGTAAAAGATACGGACATATAACCTGTACCTGTATGTTATGTAACACTGCCACACATTACCTGTTTGGAAAAGTAAATAAATTGTTTATATCTTTATTGGGCTATCTTATTAACTAATCTGGACCCTGATTAATCTCCGAACCAGCTACCCGACAACAAACCGTTACAATTTTTTGTATTACTAGTTTCTTTAACTACATTTAATATCATGTATTATTACCTAGGCTCGACCCTTCAAAGAAAACGTTTCTAGGAAAAATGATTTTTTTAAGATTCACATGCATTTTCTAGAAAAACGTGAAATTTCTTCCATTTTCCCAAGAATCTCGCTAATTATCAGTTTTTTCAAAATATTTGTAGACACCAGTTCTAAAGAAAATTGATCGAGCTCTCTGACGCTTTTTTTATTTTTTCCCTAACATAAAAAACAATAAAGTTGTGGCCGAAAATATGCGCCTCTTCACACTTTCTAAAATTCATAAAATATTTATTTGCAAACTGGAAAACTAGAAGTTAAAATATCAGTATTACATTTGGTATTGACAGGACAGCAATCTAACAATAATAAAATTACCTCTAACCATTGACGTCACGTGTTAATAAAATTTAAAATGAGTAGTGTAGTTTGTGTGGACTTATGAATAATTAACAAATATCAGAGTGATTTTAATTGCTATTACGTTATATTCGTATATTTTCGTATATTTTACTGTTCAAATTAGTAGGTACTTTTAAGTTTCTTACAAATATGAAATGACCCCATTACGGAGCATAAAGAAGGTATGTTTCCGACGTTAAAAATCATCCGGGTAAAATTTATACGTATCGTAGTCTTTTGAAATACGTAATTTCGTGAAAAGCCTAGGCAATACATGAACAGTCGGCATATCATGTAAATTCTTGAGATTACACAGTCTGCCTAGGCATTTTAAAGTCGTTCTACACGATCTGCCGCAAATTAGATGGCTGGTTATGAATTCACTGATACCCGGCAGATTGTGTTGTGCTGTGGGTTTGAGGTTAGGTTAGTTGCCATTTCGTTCGATTTATGTGCTCGGAAGCCATGTTGAGCTGTTTGTTTTGTTTATTATGGAAATTAAGAGTGAAAAAGACTTGTTCAGTGATTATTACAAAGAGAGAGAGATGAAGATTTAATTAATTTGGAGGTTGGGTTCAGATTTATTTGGTACGTTTCAGGTTTTAGATTGCTAACGAAATTACGAATTACGAATATAGCACCTTAACCTAACCTAACCTCAAAATTAACTAAATATTTTAAAATTATTATTCTTCACGACACCATCCACGATGTACACGAATTCACATTATATATTATTACGACACCACAACTATATCGTGTTTAAACGCTCGTGTGGACGCTGATCAGCTACCGACAGTCTCGTGCCTGCCGGGTGTATGCCATCCATATGCCAGTGCGTCACAAAAATATTCATAAATAAAAAACTATAAGTCCTAGATGAATTTTTTTTCCTAAAACTTCTCTTGTATCTTGGTTTCAATTGCTTTTCCACATATATATTAAAATTTGCAAAAATAAAAAAGTTTGTCGCTTAGTCAAAATATGAGTACATTCTTAGCGAAGTAATAAGTTCATTGTTATTTAAAGAAAATAATAAACAATAATCGATAGAAACAAAAAGACCATTGGAAGCACTTGTCTGTGTACTTGAATTAAAAAAAAAATCAGATCGATAGCTCAATTAGATTTCAAGATATAGCGATGTAAATTTAAAAAACACGAGTCTTCTAAACAGCCAATTTCTGAAGTTTTTTTTAAATAAAAAAGTCCAGAAAGATATCGCAATTGCCCATTACAGATCCCAGATAACCGACTCTACAGGATCTACAGGGTCCTCTCTGGTTCTACGCCAAGAAAAATAAACGATACATTCCTAGGTCGATTTCACTTCACTAACATAAAAAATAATATCACTGTTTCGAAGCAAAAACTATGTAGAAATATTGTCCGCTCCTAATTAGTTAAATCATCTCATTAAATAACTGTTGCGTCTATTTAGGCCAGTCAATTTATACATCCGACCTTGAAAAAGGTCATGAAGTCCTGATTTTTTAATATATTGTTATACCAATAGTAAGAAGCAGAGTTTGCAGTTTCGAAAGACCCGTGGAAGCTGCGCAATGCTCAAAAAACAGCGAAATTTTTACATTTGTTTCTGCCTTTGCTCAATATCTCTATTACTCCAGGCATTAGAGACCACATAGGGCCCTTACCTGGAAAAATTCATGGTAGTTTTGAAAATAGGCTTACTTTATGTTTTTTGGCTCGCTGAATCCAAATTTTCAACTTACCACCAAAAATTTCCTCCGGAACCCCCTGAAATTTAGAAAAAAAAATTGTTTCTTTATTTTTTTATATTTTTTTGGGTTTAAATAAAAAATACCCAGATATTCAGAAAGCAAACAAAATTTACAACAAAAAAGATCCTCTGACATTCTGACGTACGACGAACAGGAGGGGAGCGAGTGGGTCCCGAAACATGAGCCGAGGCTCATGTTTCGAGGCATGCTAGCGCTTCCCCATTCGTTCAACGTTAAAATGTCAAAGGATCTTTTTTGTTGCAAATTTTGTCTACTTTCCGAATTCTTAGGTATCTTTTTCCTAAAACGAAGAAAAAAAAGATTATCGATTTTTTTGGCTTTTTTTTCTATAAATTTGAGGGGGTTCCGGAGGGAATTTTTGGTGGGAAGTTAAAAATTCGGATTCAGCACTCCAAAAAACATAAAATAAGAACATTTCCAAAACTATCATGAATTTTTCTGGGTAGAATTCTATAATGCCTGGAGTACTCCAGGAATTAGAGACCATGGAAAAATTCATGGTAGTCCTGAAGATAGGCTTACTTTACGTTTTTTGGAGCGCTGAATCCGAATTTTTAACTTCCCACCAAAAATTCCCTCCGGAACCCCCTCAAATTTATAGAAAAATGCCAAAAAAATCGATAATCTTTTTTTTCTCCGTTTTAGGAAAAAGATACCTAAGAATTCGGAAAGTAGACAAAATTTGCAACAAAAAAGATCGTTTGACATTTTAACATTGAACGAACGGGGAAGCGCTAGTACGCCTCGAAACATGAGCATCGGCGCATGTTTCGGGACCCACTCGCTCCCCTCCCGTTCGTCGTACGTCAAAATGTCAAAGGATCTTCTTTGTTGTAAATTTTGTTTGCTTTCTGAATATCTGGGTATTTTTTATATAAAACAAAAAAATATTAAAAAAATAAAAAACAATTTTTTGTTCTCTTTTTCTAAATTTCACGGGGTTCCGGAGGAAATTTTTGGTGGGAAGTTGAAAATTCGGAATCAGCGACCCAAAAAACATAAGGTAAGCTTATAAAACTAAATCCTTCTATTTTTGCCAGGTAATATTCTTTATTGCCTGGAGTATATTTGTTACATTCGATCCATTCATGATATTGTCAACTCTTATATTTAATATTCTTCCTGCATTACCTATTCTATACGTTTACGCAATTCATCCACGTTTACTTCTCTCAAATCCTCTTCGAAATTATAATGTAGTATTTTTCTTGCCATTTTTTACTTGGTCCCACATGATTCTATTGGTTTAAGTACATCACGATATGATCGTATATTACCTTATTTTTCTCTATTTCATATATAGCTTACAATATAAGCACTGTTGGAGCTATAATAGATGAGATGATATAAGAGAAAATTGCAAAAATACTAAAGTACTATACTTATTCAAATAAAAATTGACAATTTAATGATGATCTCTAGCGGTTCTTGACCGTCATAAACATTTTTCCATCGTACCTAAAAAATGTTGTAGTCTTTACAATCTCGCTTAATTGCCTGTCCTTAATTGGGAAAGCAGAATATAGTTCTGTAATGTTTTAGTCTTTCAGCAAATACTTTTAATTTAATTTAATTTTAGTTGATTTTGTAATGTTTTAGATTTCAAGGACATTATTTATATGTAATTTATATATTATGTCTCTTTCTATGATAAATTTTCCAAAAAATATGATAGATAATAGTAATTTTTCAACGCCAAGGTCAGTTATATACTGGAAAACGATAATTTGAGATCTGTTGATAAATTTGGTATCGGAGAACGAAACAAACAGTGACAAAGGCAGTTCTACTTAGACAATATCTATGCGATAGTTAAAACTGCATTCAAACTCTACCTGGCGCTGACTGTGGTTCCGATTTTTAATTGCCCGTGTGCACCTTCTCATTGAAGCTGAGGAATGCCCGTCATAACTAATAGTTCAATCTTCCAAAATAAATTCAAAAGTATGAAGTGAACCTGCTACATGGCGCAGACCCAAATGCATTGTGGAAATTTCTAAAAGAGAATATCACACGATCAGCAATGGGAACACAAAGCGATATACGTAGAAATGTGAAACAACGTTAGATAACTGCTGAAACTATAACTGAAGCACAAGCCAGGAAAAACTTGAAGGCTCAAATTGTCAACATAGCTTTGGAATTGACTAACGGGGAAATTTATTTTCGAAGAGATAAGAATTGTTGTCTACATGACCTCTATAAAGAATTGGAGTAGCTAGCTAATCACAATAATAGCAAAGACTTTTCCATACAGGAAGGTGAGATTACACGCAAATTTAAACCTGAAGCGTTGTCTATTAAGAATTCCGCAAATACGTTAATTAATGACAGGGATTAAATTATTGAGGTCTGGCGCCAATACTGCAAACAGATTTTCAAAAGTGATTATCAAGAGGAATACTGGCAGTAGAATTGCGAGTCTCAACACTAAAACCAGAAGTGTAGATAGCTATATAAAAAAAAACAGCAACTAGTGAAGATGGAGTGAGAATTCATATGCCAAAAAATATGACAGACAGGAATTTGGTGTGATCAATGGAGAACCACAATATAATAGGAAAGCGATATATGTCTGTTATAGATTAGTGGCATTAATATCACATGTGAGTAAAATAATGCTCTATATTTTTCAATCCAGACTTTCTCGTTATGTCTTTTGGCAAATATCTCCTGAGCAAGCAAGCTTTGTCAAAGGACGTGGTACTAGGGAGCAAATATTGAATTTACGACAACGTATCGGGTAGGCAAGAAAATATTTCGTAGACTACCATAAGGCTATTGATAATATAGAATGGAACAAACTATGTACGCGACAATCTACTGAAATTTTGCAAAAAATAGGGATTAGCTGATAGATAGAGTCACCTGAAATTTAACTTGATGGATCCAAAGGTCGCTATGTTGTCCAAAGAAACTGGATAGACATTCGCGGCAAATTGCTCCGCATTGTTGCAATGACTTTGTCCGCAACGCGTACCAAATCTTATGTGTATTACCAACTCATACACCCTTCAAGTTAGATTACAATGGACTCCACATATAATGATACAGTGATTATTACTGTGTGATGTGACAATGTTTAAAAATTATTTAAATTCATATCTATTTATTTACACTGAACATCTCAATTTATTTTTAAACAGAAAATATTTAACGTCATGAATTATCATCTGATGCATTACATATAAAAGTAAATATCTTTATAATTGAATGGATTATGTAAGTTGCATTAATGAAATTTAATGAGAGATATTTATTACTTATTACGCATTTAACCACTAATGAAAGTTCTTACACAGTATTTAAACCATATTATTGTGTTATAATACTCATAATCCAGTTAATTTATATTAAATAAATTCTAATATTTTACATTCAAATAGGAAGTATCTATGAGAAAATTTAATTTACTTCATAAATTCTTATTAATGTGTACTATATGAAGAAGAACTGGAATAAAAGCATAATATAATTTATAAATGTTGTATCATAACACCGGCACACACAAAAAAAGGAGGAGTGCGAGAAGACCTATGTATTCCCATGCATTTTGACCTGCTGAACACGAATCCGATGTCCGTTTTGCCCGATTGGCTCTTGCATTCTTTCCTAACCTTAAAAAACATCTTAAGAATGCCCGAAAAATCTCAAACAAGTAAATAAGAAGCTTAAATGAGCTGACCACCATTTCCATGCGTATTTTGGGGCGCTGAGATCGAATCTGAGGTCAGAATTGGCCGATCAGTTAGGAATTTTGACATAACCTTAAAAAACATTTACAACAAGTAAATGAAAAGCTTATATGAACTGATCACTACATTTATACGTAATTTGCGGCACTGAAACCGAATCTAAGGTCAGAATTTATGCGCGACGATCGAATATCTTGTAAAATCCATATTTAGGATGAAAATGTACCCAAAAAATGACTAAATCACATCCGAAATTGACTTTGCTCTACATAATATCTGAACATATAATTTCCGACGTATTTTCAAGAGCTGAACACAATACCATAATCAGAATTAAAGCGCAATCTGCAAACTTCATAGAGAAATATTATTTCAGCATATATTCTCATCAACCCTAGTAAGCGGAGTAGGTAACTTTTAAATTTTCACGCATCTACAGGAAAATATTACTAAACAGTGACAATTTTAGGAAAAAAAATTCCGACAAAGTTTGCTGTGTTGAGAGAGGAATATCGTTTGAACTTAACATTTACCTACATCCTCCCTTGATGATTTTTTACTTTTTTTTCTTAGAGCTGTTTAGAATTGTATAGTTTTCTTTATTCCGTTTGGTTGTCATATGCCACGTGTTTCTTTTTCTATTTTTGCGACGTGGAGGTGTCCTACTCCGTGGTGACGGTGGGCAACAATTTATTTCGGCTAAGTTCCTAGGTAAAAAAATGCCGTAATGGCAAAAGTAGAGAAAGAGTTTACGATGCAGGGGAGGGAAACCCCAGTAATGACGGCCGGACAGGTTGATAAAGCGGGACCGCCGGCGTCGTCATCATGCAACCGCAGCTCTAATGAAGTGGGAAACTTGGCTTCCTATGAGTATAGGGCTACAAGAAATTTGCACAACTTTGTAAATATTGTGAATTCCTTCTGTTTTGTTTGTAGTAAATTCGAGGTTCTGAAAAATCGAAAAAAAAATCAGCGATAAAATAAAAAATATTTATCTAACATCTATATATGATAATGTATATTAAGTATATTCATCAACCCTTCTTCATATGACAATATAAGAGCAAGTGTTCTTTTCCATGTGTAAAATATTTTCTAAAGTCTTTTTCTCTTTTTCTGTATGAGCTAGAACATCACTTGATACTAAATTGTCTTTTTCCATAATCGTCGTTAAATATTCTGCCCTACCATTAGATAGACCAAGATTTCTAATAACATTATTAAGTTTATCAGTTCACCAAATATTGGGAGTTTTAGTTCTTATTGAACACTCACATTCACTATCTTCATATTCACTGTCATCTTCTTGACTTTCGGAACAATCAGTTTCTACTAACTTTTTTAGCATTAATTCCGGAAACATATGTATTGCTAAAAAATAACACTCTTCACGGATTCCAGCTCCTTCCATATTGTTGGATTTTTATATTTTACTCTCTAACGTTCTTTCCATTTGTCCAACATCTTATAACATATGAAAAACCTTTATCCACTATTTCCATACTAAAACATTTTAGATAAATATTTTTTATATTGTCGTTGATTTTTTTGACATTGAATTTACTAAAAACAATGCAAGAATTTTACACAAAAAACTTTAAACCAAGAACTCTAAATCTAACAAAACTTAATGCAAGAACTTTGCACCAAGAGCTCAAAATGTAACATATTCTTAGACAGGAACTTTACACAAAGAACTCTAAACCAAGAACTCTAAACCTTAATAGTTCTTGCCTTAGGAACTTAACAGTTCTTGTCTTAATTTATAATAGGTTTAAGTTTTTGGTTTAAAATTGTTGTCTCAGGTTATGTTGGGTTAAAAATTCTTAGTTTAAAGTTCTTGGTTTAAAGCTCTTGCCTTAGGTTATGTTAGGTTTAGAGTTCTTGGTTCAAAGTTCTTGGTGTAATGTTCTTGCTTTAGGTTATGTTAGTTTTAAAGTTCTTGATTTAAGCTTTTAATTTATTTGTTTTGGATTTTTGGGCATTTTTAGGTGTTTTTTGAGATTATGTCAAAATTCCTAACTGATCGGCTAATTCTGACCTCATATTCAGTTTCAGTGCCCCAAGTTACGAAGAGATATCAGATCATATAAGCTTTTTATTTACTTGTTTGGGATTTTTCGGGCATTTTTAAGGTGTGTTTTGAGGTTAGCAAAAATGAAAGAGTCAATCGGGCAAAACGGACTGCGGATTCGTGTTCAGCGGGTCAAAATGCATGGGAATACATAGGTCTGCCTTCTCGCACTCGACTTTTCTTTTTTTTGTGTGCCTGTGTAATTAATGGAAAATGTCTATATTGTCATTGTATTTTTTAAGTAGCCACCCTTTTCCCAATTTTCGTGCTTTATAACAGAAAATAATGTCACTTTCTCACACTGAGTGCGAAAAAGTACGTCACTTATAATTTGTTATGAAGTAGGCAGAAAATAGGACAAATATTTTGTATGTTATATATTTTTAGCTCATTTTGTCATACGAAAGATGTAAGCACTAGTAGATGACCGTGACATAGAATTTTTCTGCATTGCACATTTTCCCGAAAATAGGCTACAATAATTTTCCTCAAATACAGTTTACCTTCTTGATTTGACATAATTCTTTAGAGAACCTTTTTTTTCCGGGGTGGAAATCCTTTATGGACATCTGAACGGTAGTGTGGGACTCACCTCTAGGCATACCCACTAAAACCACCCCTCTTCAGTGTATGATGTATCCTGGAACCGCTCTCGCTTCTCTTCAGGATACACGTCAATCGTTATTCAATGTATAGATGTTGTTTTTTTTTCCCGTGTCTTTGTTCCCTGTATTCCCTCTAGTTGTGGAAAGGGTATAGGTCGGGATTCCTCTCATCTTCTCCTTTATGCACGACGATCCGTGTAATAGCTGTTTCGGCCTTTGCCCAATTGTCTTCAGATTGCAGCATGAATTCCACAAGCTCATCCGGCCCTAGACGATTTATGCCTCGTCTCTCCTCCACCCATCTGTTGCAGTGGAAGACTGTGTGCTCTGCATCGTCTATTTCGCCACAATATGCGCACTCTCGAGAGTCCAGCTTTCCTATTCTCAACAGGTAGTCGGCAAAACAGCCGTGACCTGTCAGGGCCTGCGTGAGATGATACCCTACTTCTCCGTGTTTCCTTTCCACCCACTCTTTGACTGTAGGGATCATGCGGTGAGTCCATCTTCCTTTATGGGCGTTCTCCCATCTGTTCTACCATCTTTCGAACAATCTTTCCCTGGCGATTCCTCTCTCGACTCCTTCGTACACTTCTACCCTTTCCTTGACCAGTAAATCCACTGGAGGGATCCCTGCTACCATCAGCACTGCCTCGTACGAGACTGTCCGATAGGCGCTACATACCCTCAGTGCCATCTGCCGTTGAATCCTTGTCAGGCTTACTTTGGCATTAGCCCTGTCTTCTAAGACGTATCCCCAGACCGGGGAGGCATATAATATGACTGAATGCACCACGCCACAAAGCACTCTTCTTCTGCTGGCTTTGGCCCCTTCGTGTTGCACATCACTCTTCCCAGAGCGGTTGCCGATTTCCCCGCTTTTTCCGCCGTTTTTGTTATGTGACACCTGAATGTTAGTATTGGGTCCAGCCAGATTCCGAGGTATTTAAGTCCATTCCCCGGTCTAATTTCCATCTGTCCAACCCTGATGGTGACAGACTGGACAGTTCTTTTCCTTGTGATCATCTTTAGAGAACCTATAAACCAGATCGTATAATTTTCTCAGTTTTTTAGGAATTGCACTTTTTCCGGAAAATAGGCTACAATTATTTTCCTCAAACATAGTTTACCATCTTGATTTGACATCATCCTTTAGATAACCTATAAGCCAGATTGTACAATTTTCTCAATTTTTTAGGAATTGCATTTTTTTCGGAAAATAGGCTACAATAATCTTCCTCAAATACAGTCTACCTTCTTGATTTGACATCATTCTTTAGAAAATCTATAAGCCAGATCGTATAATTTTCTCAATTTTTTAGGAATTGCACTTTTTCCGAAAAATAAGCTAGAATAATTTTCCTCAAACACAGTTTACCTCCTTGATTTGACATCATTCTTTAGAGAACCTATAAGCCAATTCTCTCAATTTTTTAGGTAACAAACTCAAGATTGCTGCATCTACAGTATTTCAATATATTATAATGGAGGCATACTTTAGACGTCATTATGATAATAATAATATGTTTATGTGTGATAAAAATATAAATACAAGGCAGCACTTACATCTAAACACTAATAAACTTGAAAAAAATCACAGAAGGTCCAATCAAACCATAGAAACTGACTGTAACAAGGGGCATAAAAAATTTACAAATTAATGTAAGAATAAAAAGGGAATAATAAACGTTCAAAATATCGTATTTGTGACAAAGGAAAAAAAATAATAAGAATGCAGACCATAGGCAATACTCTGTATCACAATTTTGGTACTATTTCATTTTTCAATCCACATCCAGTGGAAGTATAGTAACGACAAAAAAAATTTAAAAAATTTTTATTGTTCAAATAGGCTTAGAATGTCACGAAACGTCGAGATTTTAAGTTTGAGCGAAAAAAAATTTCTGTCTGTCGGTCTGTTTGTCTGTCGGTCTGTCTGTCTGTAACTTTTTTTGTGCGCACGTTTACTCTGGAACCGTTTGAGATATTGAAATTGAAATTTGGTACACATATGTACTTTAACGAGATCTAGAAGTAGATTATATTTTCATCTTGTTCCGTCGAAGGGTTGGGGGGTAAATTGGGGTAAATTTGGGGAAAATAGGTAAATCAAGCAGGTAAGAGTTCATAAAATTGGTATTTAGTATATACAAGAGAAGCTAAGGTCTCAAAAAAAATTTTGGCATTAGCCACCCCCCCTTACCACCCCCACCCCATTATTAAAGGGGATGAAAAAAAATTGTGCTTTAGTGTGTGTACAAGAACCAGAAACCTCAAAATGTTTTTTTACTTCATCCACCCCCACTACCACCCCTTATCACCACCCCCACCCCGCTACCGATATGGGGTATCGTTTTATGGGTTTTTGGGGTAGAGGATTTCAAATATTATATTATTAAAGTTCCATAAACAATTATTTCCACATACAAAAATTTTTTCGTTGTGAGTGACTTTGAAAAGAATCTGGATGTGGAAGTAGTGATTCCTTGGGCAGTGGTTTTTTAATAAATACTATGTATAATCATGTAGCAATTTTTTTTTTCATTTACAATTTCGTGTTCAAAATATATGGTCGGTTGATGATGATGATGATGGTAAATATGACCGATATGGTATAATCAAACCAAACCAACTTATTTTCCACTTTGCTCATTACAAAATGTACAGGGTCCTAAATTTACGGCACATTACTGCTGCTTTGTTTTCTAACATAAAGGTGAGCCACATTCGAGCATTTCAGTAAGGAATAACAATTTGTAAATAGAATTTTTCTATCAAGAAATCAATTTTGTGATGCTTGTAAATCTCTCACTTTAAGGAAAATTGAAATATAAAAACCAAAAAAATAACATCTTAAAACACATTTTATTTAACTTAATATCTGTAAAAAAATATCCACAAAGATATTATTCCATCATCGCGAACGTCAGTTTTTAAATGACAACGTAATTTGTTTTTGTCAGTTGATGACATTTAAATGTGGCCTCAACCATACATTACGACTGCGTGATTAAATAATGTTTTTTTTTTCATAAAATGTCATAAGGGCATTTAATTAGTAATAAAACAGCACCTTCATAAGTTTGTATTTTGATTTTTATCACAGTCATGTATTAAAATTTATTTTCTTGTTGCTATTTAATAACTCGTAAAAAACACATTAATAACTTGTAACGCTAATCCTGATTTTTATGAAATTAACACAATAACTGTTACAACAGTCTATTTCAGTTAAAATATTCATGAGTTTGTGACTGTCTAACTTTTAGTGATAAAATGAGCAGAAGTTGCAGTCGGGCGCAGCCGAATAAATATCAATTAACGCTTTGCTCGGACATTTATTTTTATTCACTCCATAATAAATTATTCACTCTCTATATAATAAAACAGTTTATACAATAGCGCCATCACCCTATATTAACATGGCAACTGTGGCCCAATTTCAATAGGAATAAATATAGAATAGATAGTATGGTAGAACAAGTTGACGTGATTTATACAGATTTCTCAAAGGTTTTTGACAGGCTAGACCACAGTGTATTGCTACACAAACTTGAAACCATGGGCTTTTCCCAGTTGCTTGCCAATTTCTTTAAATCTTATCTTAACAGAATACAATATGTGGAGTACCGTCGTCAAAGGTCGGCTGAAATTGCCGTCACGTCAGGGGTCTATACTGGGACCACTATTGTTTGTGTTGTTTATAAACGATATTGTAGATAATCTGGAGGTGTCTTGTTATATGCCGATGATGCGAAAATTTTTTCTACTGAAGATACGTTAACCGACTGTCAAAAGCTGCAAAGAAATCTCGAGAAAATACAAGCTTGGTGCAATCAAAATGGTCTGTCACTCAACGTCAGTAAATGTAATATAATGTCATTCACTGATAGGAAAGAAACTCTTCTTTATGATTATATCACAAACCATTAAAACGAACTGATTGTTTTAAAGATCTTGGTGTAAGCTTCGACGCCAAATTAACGTTCAAAAATCATATACTAGATACTTTTCTCTCTGCAAATAGAAACCTTGGGTTTGTTATCAGAAATTATGTGGGCTTCACGGACACCAATCTACTGACACTTGTATTTAATGCATATGTCAAATCCAAGCTCGAATATGCGTCCTTAATCTGGCACTAAGGGTATGTTACATATTGAAGGCATTCAAAGACGATTTCTAAAATTTCTGTCGTATAAGATGGACGGTATATATCCACCAAGTGGATATCCCCAAGAGGTGCTATTAAGTAAGTTTTCTGCAGATAGTTTAGAGGATCGTAGGAAAAGACAGGCACTCACATTTTTACATAAAGTGATTAACAATAACATAAGTTGCCCTGAAATAGTTGAATAACTTATGTTTCATGTACCAGGTCCGGGCACCCGGCATCATATGACTTTTTACCTTACCACGCCTCGAACAAATGCTTTAAGCTTCTCCCCTCTATATTTTATGTGTGGTACTTACAACTGCCTGCCGGAAAACCTTGATATTTTCAACAGTTCTATTACATCCATTAAAAAACTGAAGCTGCAATAAGCATTTTCTCTGTTGACCATTCTGTAGATGTATATGTGCATGTATGCATATGTGTGTACGTGTGTTTTGTGTACACACAATTTATGTTTTATCTAACGTTTATGTATTGTTTTCTTTGTTACACGTATTATTGTCAATGATTTAATAATTGTATGTACTTCTCATCCTGTAATTGGTCTCTGACTGTTGTATGATGTGTCTAAATAAATAAAAAAATAAATAAATAAAAAAAACATCTACCATACTATTTTACAACTTTTAAGATTCCAATGTTTTAAATTTGAAATAAAAATTTTAAATCGAACAGAATAGTCGGAGAGCCAATGATGGTTTTTTCCCTATATAATGTCATAAAAGCATTTAATATGTAATAAAACCACACCCTCATAAGTTTGTATTTTGATTTTTATCGTAGTCAACAATTGAAATTTATTTTCTTGTTGCTATTTAATAACTTGTGAAAAAAGCCGCTGCCCAAGGAGTCACTACTTCCACATCCAGATTTTCTATCCAAGTCTCTAAAAAAATTTTGATACTATATTTGCACTCCACTATGTGGCAATAATTGTTTATGGTCTTTAATAACATAACATTTGAAATCGTCGACCATAAAAACCCATAAAACAATATGCTATATCGGTAGTGGGGGTAGAGGTATGGTAGTGGAGATGGATAAAGTAAAGAAAAATGTTGAGGCCTTAAGGAGTTTATTACTGGTGTTGCGCGAATGGCTTTGCAGCCACAGCCATATATTGCGAGTATAGATAGATAGAGTTTATTACGTATCCTTTGAAATCACAGTGAAAAAAAATTCATATCAATCATATAAACCAAATACTTTGTGGCAAGAAATCAAAAGTTGGTCGTAAATAAATTATACTTAAAACAAAAGTAATTGTTTTCTACGAAAAATTTATTTATTTGCGTATATATAAACCAATATATTCTTAAATTAAAACGTTTTTTGCATACAGGAACTAAAAAACTGTTAGAGTTAAGTAGGTTATACCAAAGAACTTTAATTGGCCTACAAGCTGTATCTCAAGAACTGTCCATAGGATTGGCTCGATGTGATAAGAACTTTTGATCAGCATGACTTGAACTACAAAATATCAAAATTTCAGCCGATTCCACCGAATCAACATTTTCATGGGTTTTGTTCCGGGGTCCTTTCACATTTTTTGGAAATTTTTCATTTTTTGAAAAATGATTTTTTTGAAAATTTTATATATTTCTGAATATTTGATTTTTTTAGAAAATTTGACATTTTAAAAAATATGAATTTTTTAAAAAATGTTACATTTTCTGAAGATTTGACATTTTTCCGAAAATTTGACATTTTTCAGAAATTCCAAATTTTTTTAAAAATTTGACTATTTTTGAAAATTTCACATTTTTCTGAAAGTTTCACATTTTTCTGAATATTTGATTTTTTCAGAAAATTTTACATTTTTATGACAATTTGACATTTTTCTGAAAGTTTGACATTTTTTGAAAATGTTAAATTTTTCCGGATTCCGGTCTATTTTCAAGTTTCATAAAAATTTCTCATCTTTTTGAAAATTTGACATTTTTTGCGAAAATTTACCTTTTTTTTCTGAAAAGTGAAATTTTTTTAAAAATTTGACATTTTTCCGAATTTTTTACATTTCCCGAAAAGTGACATTTCTCCGAAAATTTGACATTTTTCCGAAAACTTGACATTGTTCTTTAAAGTGACATCCGAAAATTTGACATTTTTCTAAAAAGTGACATTTCCCCGAATATTTGACATTTCTCTGAAAAGTTAAATTTTTACGAAAATTTGACATTTTCTGAAAAGTGACATTTCTCGGAAAATTTGACATTTTTCTGAAAAGTGACATTTCTCCGAAAATTATTTTTGTAACGTAGGTGTATTTTTAATTCACTTGTATTCCGTCCGTCTACAACATTTCCACCTTCGTTTCATATTTCAATTCGATATCTACAACCGTTCCCGAGTTATCAGCAAAATCACTTGGAGGCTCTGCCACTTTAAGAAATATCACTCTGTACATCACACTTTACTTATGCGGTAAAACAAATGACATTATTATCGATCGAAATTTGCCGACTGGTGTCATCTATTGAACGGTTGTTTACCATTTGGCAAGTAAACTTGAGGGCGATTATGCAGATCGACAGTTTATACGATTGTCCTTGGTTTCAATCTGCATCGCGCAAAAACACGAAACAAATGTCAATTTAGACAAATCGCCCTGTATATGACTTTTTATCGCCTCGCAGATTGACAGCAGTGGACGAATCTGATTGGACGATTCAGAAAATCGATATTTAGCTATGACGTAGGCACGGCCGGGATGAAAAAAAAATTAAAAAAACCTCCACTTTGACCGCTCCTAGCTCGTTAATTTTTGGAGTATGACAATTAAAAAAAAGAAGACTTTTAGATAATTCAATTCTGTACAGATTCGTTAGGGCGGAGTTTTTTGGCCTAGGAGCCACCGTTTAGGAGTTATGGAGGTTTTAAGCGAAAAGTGTACCATTTTGAGTCGTGCATCGCCACACATTTGGGTCGATTTCTCCGAAACGAAAGTATTTAGGACAATTCTGATGGAACTGGGCGATTCCTCAAGAAATTATCTGGACCCTCATGAAAATTTATTTTTGAGCTAGCTGCAGCCGTTTCCGAGATATAAACGAAAAAGGGCGAAAAAAAATTAGCGTTTTGGAGTCGAAAAACATGCAATCTTAAAAGGTTCATATTTTTCGAAATACACCAGCGGGACGACCGTACGATGTCGCGATGGAAAGAGGAAGAGTTGTAGTTGATCCGCATCGTAAATTGCATACGACAAATCGAAAATTCGGCTCGACACGAACGAATGAAAAGTGGCATTTTTTGACATTTCAACAAAATTGCAAAATACAACGACACGACAAATATAAAAGTGAATAAAAAGTGAGATTCGTAAAAATGCGTCCAGAAAGAGACGGACGAATTTAATTAGTTAATTAAGAAGTTAATCATTAAATGGAATCGACGAAATATAGCCTATACCAGAAAGAATTTTACTGTGTATCCGTCAATACCGTTCCGCGTCAAGAGAATTGAGCGTGACAAAAGCCTTTGTTATTGTAAATTTGGAAAGAGTAAAGGGTACAGCCCGTTCGGATTTTAATATATAAACCGCTCTGCTGATACACGGGGCACTGCAGACTAAATTATCTCCTACACAGACTTAAAATAGCGGACACCCTGAATGTCGACTGTGTTTGGAGGAGGATGAAATGGCAATGCACGTTCTATGTATTGTCCTGCTGCAGAAAGAACCAAGTTCTTAATTTTTGGCAAAAGCAATTAATTGCTGCCAGAGGACAAGGACAATCTATTATCACCCAATAAGATAGTTGGCTTTATTAAAAAGCTGAACCTATTGGGTGAAATATAATTAGGAGTGAGCCACAATAGACCAATGGTCGCAGTGAACGGTCTGCATATTAGCCCACTCATATATCATGCTAACCTAATCTAACTAACCCATTATCACCCCTACCTCTTTATTGAAGGGAGTAAAAATAAAATTGTGTATACAAGAACCAAAGGCTTCAAAATGTCTTGCATCAGACACCCCATTAGCACCTCCACCGCAAAGAGTGACCCAAAATTTCGCCCCTTTTGGGGATCTCATAAATTCGATTCAAAAGTGGTCTAAATGATAGCTTATGGTGATACTTTAAAGTAGACAAAATTTCAAGTTGAGCATAGTTTTTGTTTTGGAGATATGACGAGTCGAACCTGTTAGTTGACCATGGCAAGATGTATCATTTTCTATGTAAAATCTTCCGTTCTTTTCGAATCTATCATTGTATTTTATCAAAAACGTTGTTCAAGTGAGGTATAGCCGATTTTACAGGAAAAAATCAGGATTTTTGCTGATAATATTCGATTAATCAGTATTTTTATACTGGAGACTTAGCAAATCTCGATAGATACTCCAAACCTTGTATCCGACAGCCTTTGAATTATAAAGTAAATGCATATTTCTAAGAAAGATTAGGTTTATTTCAATAATATGTAAGCTTCTTCACCACGTCACGGTATTAATCCACTATGTTTTTCTTGTTTTGTTGTTTTTTTTATTTTCTTTTACTTTTTATCCTTCTTTAGCCTTTTTTAATTCACAAATAAATTAATTTCTGAAGCGAATCTTAATAGCAAGTATATTTAAGTATGCGAATCTGCTTCTTTACGTATAGAATTAGATACATCACAAATATCTGGATTCGATTTCTGAACTCCTTCATACTGTGCATAACCGAGATACCAAACGATTGTCTTAACATGGCTACAACAACCGACGGTCCGTGAATCCCTTTCACAGATACAGTAATACCCACAGATCGAATCTATTCCAGTCTTTGCCTTATCGACTAGGATAAAAATGTGATTAAAATGTTATGATATTTCCCACTACGATATTGGGATTTCATGTAAGCTTTGATCAATCTCATATCTAGCATAATCCAACATAGCTGTTTGGTGTTTCGGTGGCAGAGAAAACTTTTGCACTAAGAAACTGCCTTCATTTGTATGCTCTGCATAGAAGGAAGCTGCATTTTTAATTTGATAAGGGCCTACACTTAAGTGGTACAAGTGATCTAAGGTTAGTCTAGGGAATTGCAATCTTTGATTGTTCTCGTCATATCTCCAAAACAAAAACTATGCTCAACTAGAAATTTCGCCTACTTTAAAGTATCGCCATGAACTATCATTTAGACCACTTTTAACTAAATTTCATGAGGTCCCCAACAGGGGCGAAAAACAGGGCCACTCTTTGGATGTAGAAGTATGATTACTTACGCATGCATCGTTTTTTTTTTCTTTTACGAACATATGGATAGTTGTCAAAAAAGATGAATTGCCCATATCGTAATTGTAATTATATATGATTTCAAAATAGTTTCAAGAAATTCTGAAAATTATCAGGATTAAATATTTATATACACTTTTATCAACATGTGTAAATCTGAGAAAATAGGATATCTTTGTAAAAATTGAATACAACAGCCACTTCTTGGAAGTATTTTATGAGTTATTAGTTTATCCACAGATTAAACTTTTCGAATTAAGGCTATGAAATGAATGACATTAGTTAAAATTAGTAAAGAATGGCTAAACGATACCTACTATTTCTGTTTTGAACGGATGCCCTTACAGTATTAAGACAACGGATGCTTACAAAAAGTTCAACGCCACAGAACGTCGCGAAACAATTGATAAAGAAAATGCAATGTTGTTTTCTAATTATATCTAATTAATTGCAGTTGTATTGTTGAAAGCTTGTATTAATAACACAAAATGTACCACCCATAACTTTACACTTGACTATAACACAAGACTATAACTTCCTATTTGTAACAACAGTATTTCTTACATTGGTGTGAACAATAGTAATTATACTTTTTTTTATTTAATTAAAGATGCTTGTAATTAAATATTTTACGGCATTGCGTATATGTCTGTACGTAATCATTTGCATTATTAGCAGCATTAAAATATTTTAGCGTATATTACAAAATAATTATTCATGCATTTACTTACTAATATTTGATAGTAATCACTGTGAGACATTTAAAAATTGAAATTCATAAATTATCATAAAACACGTGATCACAAAATATAAGTAACCAACGGTACACTTAGTATAGACGGAGAGCCGGCCGTCGAATATCCTATGAATAAGATACATGAAAAACTTTTTGTGAGTGATTAGTACTACCACAGTCCTAAAGGGAGCCACCTTTTATACGAGCTAATTTTGCCCGCGTCATGGCTTTTTGACCTCACTTCCGGTTACGATTTTTAATGTTTTTTAAGTCATCAATAGTCCCTTTGGGTAAAATTTTTACCCCACCGGACCGCAAGACATGTACCCCCCCGTCTTCGAGGGCGGGGAACACGATGATGACAATATTTTCCGACCTAGCGTCCAACCGCTACCCCTAAATCGAAAAAACCACCCCTTTTCTCGATTTTCCGGTGCTACGCTTGCGAGGGCTTGGCAGATCTGGTTTTTCTTGGTCAGATTGAATAAAATAAGTAAATATTGACCACAGGTGATCTAACCCACTCCCGGGGGTTGAAACTACCCTCACCCTCAATAAGTAAATGCTACGAAAACAGCGAAAACCAGCTGGAAAACGAAATACCACCGTTTTCAAGGGCGAGGAATACGATGGTGATAATATTTCCCGACCTACCCTTCACCCACTACCCCTAAACCTGAATACCACCCCCTTTTCGATTTTCCGGTGCTGGACTTGCGAGGGCCTGTCGTATCGTTTTTTCTTTTGGTCAGTTAGAACAAAATAGTTAAATATTTATCACAGGTGACCTAACCAACCCCCGGGGGTTGAAACTACCCTCACCCCCAATAACTAAATGCCACGAAAACAAACGAAATTCAGCTGGAAAGCAGTATACCCCCATTTTCGAAAGCGGGGAATACGATGGTGACAATATTTCCCGACCTACCCAAATCGAAAAAACCCATCCCCTTTTGAGATTTTGGTTCTTGTACACACACTAAATCCCAATTCAATTTTTTCTGTCACCCCTGTGGTCAATATTTATTTATTTTATTTAAATTGACCAAAAAAAAACCCGATCCGACAAGCCCTCGCAAGCGTAGCACCGAAAAATCGAAAAAGGGGGTGGTTTTTACCCTCTAGGGGTAGCAGTTGGATTCTAGGTCGAGAGATATTGTCGCCATCGTATTCCCCGCCTTCGAAAACGGTGCTTTCCAGCTGATTTTCATTGTTTTCGTGGCATTTAGTTATTGGGGATGAGGGTAGATTCAACCCCCGGGGGTGGTTTAGGTCACTTGTCGTATAAATGTAACTATTTTATTCTAACTGACCAAAAAAAAAACCGATACGATAGGGGTGGTATTTAGGTTTAGGGGTAGTGGGTAAAGGGTAGGTTAGGAAATATTATCACCATCGTATTTCTCGCCCTCGAAAATGGAAGTATACCATTTTCCAGCTGATTTTCGCTGTTTTCGTGGCATTTCGTCATTGGGGGTGGGGGTAGTCTCAACCCCCGGGGGTGGGTTAGGTCACCTGTGGTCAACATTTGCTTATTTTATTCAATCTGATCAAGAAAAACCAGACCTGGCAAGCCCTCGCAAGCGTAGCACCGGAAAATTGGAAAAAGGGGTGGTTTTTTCGATTTAGAGGTAGCGGTTGCACATTAGGTTCGAAAATATTGTCACCATCATGTGCCGCGCCCTCGAAAACGGGGGGGTACATGTCTTGCGGTCCGGTGGGGTAAAAGCTTTACCCCAAGGGACTATTGATAACTTAAGAAAACATTAAAAATCGTAACCGGAAGTGAGGTCAAAAATCCATAATGCGGGCAAAATCAGCTCGTATAAAAGGTGGCTCCCTTTAAGTCTGTGGTAGTACTAATCACTCACAAAAAGTTTTTCATGTATCTTATTCATAGGATATTCGACGGCCGGCTCTCCGGCTAGTAGGTATGCTTTTAGAGGGCAAAATATTTACTAATGAAATATTTCTGTCGAACTCCTCTATACGTTTCCTTAATATATAAGCAATAAAAAAGACTGTTTCGTGGGCAGTATATTGTAATGTTCAATATGCTTTTTTAATTGAGCGTATACTACCCTTTCTATTATTTTGGATAGATATGGAAGAATGCTTATGGGCCTTAGATCGTTAAAAGATGTAACTTTGTCCTTTTTGGGTACAGGAGTAATAAGTGCATGTTTCCAGAGCGACGGCATGACGCCATTTGCTAACGCGTAATTAATAATATGAGTTATAGCATCTATACAGTATGGAATGCAAAGTTTCAACATATCGGCAGAAATTTCATCCACTCCCATGGCATTGGTTTTTATGTCATTAATAATATTTTGTACATCTATAGAGCTAACAGGTTGAAACTCTAAAAACGTGCTAACTTCTGCGTATGTACTATTTTGAAATTCCTCTACAGTCCTCTACAGTAAATCGTCTGGTATGCTAATCTTTTTTGATTTCGAGTGAATGTTTAGCTTGTCCAAGGTTTTCCAGAGAAATTTTGAGTTATTATGGTTATTATTTAAAACATTTTGCATATATGCTTTTTTTCACGTCGAATAGAAGCTGTAACAAAATTTCTTAATTCTTTATAATAAGTCCACTTGGCATTAGATTGGTCATATGTTGTATTTATATTTTTTAGAGAGGTACGATATTCAGACAATGCTTTATCACGTGTCCTAATCATTTGTTTAATATTCGGTGTTATCCACGTGCTTAATTTTTTTGTAATTTTAATTTTTCTCAAAGGTGCATGAATGTTAAAGAGTTGAATTATTTTATTATTCAAATAACCTACCTTATCATCAATGTTGTCTAAAACAGAAATATGTTCCCAATGAATATTTCTAGCATGAACTCCAAATTCTGTTAAGTTTATATTTTTTATGGCCCGATGCAAGATAAATTGAGCTTTATTTTTTCTAGCTATAGGCATATCTACTAAACAAGTTATAAAGTTGTGGTCAGAAAATTGGGGAACATTTATTACATCCGAATTTAGAATGATATTCGGATTATTAACTATGACAAAATCTATGAGAGTGCTACTTTCTTGAGTCACCCTTGTAGGTTTATCTACAACTTGTTTTAAATTAAACGTTTCTAATATCGATTCAACATATTTACATTCCGGAGTCGTTTTATTTAAATAATTAATATTAAAGTCTCCTAGGCAGAGCACATAATCGGAAGATATTACACAGTCAGCTAATATATTTTCCAAGGCTGTTTATTCGCTATAGAGGACACATGGGCTTTTCTCAGTTCGGATTCGAACTTGAATTCAACAAGTTCAAAATCTTTAAAAATATAATTTCAGAATCTAAATTACGTATTTTTTCAACTTTTCATTTCTACATCCCTTTCAGACACTAATTTACTCTGTTTTCAACCCAAGGATAAATTCTAGGCTTTTGGCATGCTGAAATTTGAAATCAGCAACCTCAAAAATCAGAAATGTTCTTTTGGAACGAAAATTACGTATTTTGTCAAATTTTCATTTTTCACCCCTTTCCATTTTACCCGATTTTCACTCTAAGAATAAATTTTTGGCTTCTCGCATGTTGAAATTTGGAAACATATCAACCTCAAAAACCCCTAGAAATATAAGTTCAGAATGATAATTACGTATTTTGTCAAATTTTCATTTTCACACCGCTTTCAACCCCCATTTTACTCGATTTTCACCCTGAGAATCAATTTTTGGCTTTTGGCAAGTTGAAATTTGAAATCAGCAACCTCAAAAACCCTAGGATTTTATATCAGGAGTACCTACTTATTGCATGTACTTATTGTCACCATATATGTGAGGGACGATTTTTCCCTATTCTAAGGGTGTTTTTTCGCTCTAGCTCAAAATTTTAAGGGCGTTCGGTCTTTTCTGAGGTCGGATTCGAATTCAGTGTCGAAAAATACATTGGACTACTCGGGTCGAGTTCCAGGATCAGTATTTTTTTTTTGCTTCTTCTGACCAAAATTTTGACAAATCTTGAAGCCGCCATATTAAAACAAAAATTTTCTGCAGCAAAACTAAATTCAGCATATCCAAATACTTAACTCTACCAAGTTTCGTAAATTTTTATCGAAAATTGGCTAGGTTACCGATTTTTGACGCCAGTTTTGAAAAAAAGCACCACTGTACGCCGGCGCGTGGTCCATCGAAGATCTCTACTTCAAACAACTAATTTTTCGAAATATGAATAACCGCCGGTAGACGGCGTGGCCACTTGACTAATAAATTGTTTACAATAAATTGTCTACTAAAACATTGCCTCATTTTTTTTAAATATTTTTAAGAACGCCTTTCGAAATAAATGAATTGGACGCGGTGGTACAATCAGGTGGACAGTGAAATCCCCTGATTTAAACCCTGGTAATTAAGTTGTTTGGGGATATTGTAAAGAAACACTTTACGCCAGGGAAGCCGAGAAAGACTTGCGAAGAAAAATTGCAGTAGTGATAAATCAAGTAAAAGAAAATCGGCGGGCATTCATCCGATTGACGAGGAATCTTGTACGAAGAAAAGATTATATATTTCGGTCGGGAAAAGACTTGAAAGTAATAAGTAAATAAACATATTAGTGACTATTTGTTGTTTAATTTCTCCCATCCAACATTTTCATTGATTATTTTTAGTGGAGTGCTCGCGTTGACAAAAGTCGCTTAGTTTTTGTTCCCGTTGGCACTTTTAGAGAAAAATGGATAACCTTGCCAGATATGTAGCTGACACTTTGTAGATTAGGAATCCACTTGTCGTAAAAAAATCGTAATGAATATAAGGTCACAAATCAAAATTTTCTAACTAATCATACCACGTGAAAGAGCCAATCATGAAGCATATCTTATTCAAAAATCATTAAATTCTCTGTAGAATTTCTATTTTTAAAATAAATAAATAAATGATCTTTTACGTTGGCTTATATGGCAGTAAAAAACAAAAATTCTCATTTTCTCCGTTCGACTACAGCAGAAAATTAATTATTTTTCGAACACTTTTTCTTTCCCACGACGATATCTCCCAAACTATTATATTTATCAAAAAAAATTATTCTTTATAAAATATTCGCTATATTTTTCAGATTACTAAGGTTCTTAAATAAGATTTTTTGAGGATCTAATAACCGAGATATTTAATAATATGTAGTATGATGTCAATTTTCGAAGCATATGGGCAGCGCACGTTCGCTGGATATATTCGCTGTCCTACTTTAAAGCTGTTTCAACAACCCGCGCTGCTTCCCGCAAAGACCAGACTTTAAATAGACACGCGCATTGTAACTTGTGGTTTGTGATATTTTTAAATTTTTTGTCTTGAAAATGATTAATATGGAATAAATATAAGTATTTGTTGATTATATTAATTCAGTGTTATATTGACCTACATAAAATTTGTATGTAATAGATTAACACGTTATAAGAAACTCCTTAGTTTACTGTTTGCAAGATATTTTCAGCTGGTATGTATTTTTTCAGTAAAATTTTCGACCTTATGATGTATGTGCGTTTCAGAAGAAATTAAAATGGAAAGTACTACTGACGTCACAAGTTCTAAAAGTAGGATAGAGACAAAAATAAAGTTTAGTGTAGTAAGAAATTTTGTAGGAAACCGGCCCCTGTAATCAAAGGTTCTGAGAAATCATTTGCAACATTTATTGATTGTTTAAAATTCCAAAAAAAAAAATAAGCAACCAAAGAGAAGACGATCTATATTCTCGAACTATATCATTTCGAAAAACAAACAGTTTTGACGGTTTGGTTTGGCACCGAAATTGCTATTCTAGTTTTACTAGCAAAAAAAATATAGAACATTTAAGGAAAAAAAAATAGTAAAAGAGAAAGAAATTGAAAACAGTTCGGATGGATCCAGTGCCTGTCCATCAACTTCTTCAGGTGTGCCCTTGCGTAAGACTATTTTTTGTCAAAAGGCATCAACAGTAAGTAAGGTCTCTCAAGTAATAACCACGAATACAAAAAGAAAAATAAGACTAATATGAGGTCAATAAAATCAAATAATTTTCGAAAGAATTGGTGCTAACGATTTAATAGCTATGGAAACTAAATATCATGTTTCATGTTTCTTAAGTCGTAATAGAAAATGCTATCTAACAATAAAAATAAAAGTGGAAAACGTAAAATCAGAAGAGATCTGGCATTTACCAAAATATGTAAAATTCCTGAGAAAGGTTTTTTAAAGCAAAAAGGGTATGGTATGAGAAGTCTGAGAGGTATTTAGAATTGGACCGATGTAAGTCCAAGAGACAGATCAGTAGACTACTTAAAAACACATTTACTGACAAAGGAAAGGAAAGGAAAGGAAAGGAAAATATACATATAGGTACATAAAAGAACGCTATTCGCACACTTAATTCAGTATTACGAACTTATACAAGTCGTTAGATATTCGTTTGTTCTTGTAAAAAAAAGAACATGCCATGCATCTATTTATGCTCCTGCATGGGGAAAAAGTCCTGCAAGAACTCCTCGTTCAGAAAAAATATAAAACTACTTAAAGTTGACTACACAATTATTCCTATACATGTAAAAAATGTCTGTTTCTCTGGCGGTGCGGTAAAGATCAAAGACGCAGACATTTTTTACACGCATAAGAATTGTGTAGTCAACTATATCAATAAAAATATATTTGAATTAGATGAAGAAAGTGTATAGTGTATATTTTTAATTGAGATTTAAATTTTGCTATATTATCTTTCATTTTTCATAACTTTTTTATTTTGATATGGATTCTGTTATCTGCCAACATTGTATTTTAAAATTAATAAAATTTGAAAATCAATTGAAATATGTATACATTTATGTTATTAAACACAATATTATATAAATTAATAATTGGTACAAGATAAGTACAAATCAGGTTCGGTTAGATCCACCTCGACAGTACTTCCTTATCACATACAACTATAAATTCCTTTCCGAGTGCACTAAGATACGCTTTTAAGTGATTCTTCTCATTCTAAACAATTTTTATTTAAAATATTTATAGATCCGACAATTGTTTTTAGGCTCTCCCTGCACCGATTGCAATAATATTCAACAACGTTTTACCTTAAACTTCCCAGATCAAATTTCAGAAAGTCCATTTCATCCTAATGTGAAATTTGGATTTGTACACGTCAATTTGTCTATAGATGAAAAAGTAAAATAAGTTAACTGAAAAGTTCACAGTCCTGTGTAGGTATTCATTCACCCAAGTGGAACTTGGGTGCTCCCGGAGTTAGAGGGGGTTGTTGAAACAGAATAACAATGAGTGGGGGCTCGAAGCCGTAAACAATTTCAATCCGCTGATAAGCTTCGAAAATTGACATCACGCTACACATTATTAAATATCTTGGTTATTAGATACTCAAAAAATCTGATTTAAGAACCATTGTAATCCGAAAAATATAACAAACATTTTGTAAAGAATTATTTTTTTAAATAAATATAATAGTTTGGGATATATCGTCGTGGGAAAGAAAAATTGTTCGAAAAATAATTAATTTTCAGCTGTAGTCGAACGGAGAAAATGAGGATTTTTGTTTTTTACTGCCATATAAGCCAATGTAAAAGTTCGTTTCTTTATTTATTTTAAAAATAGAAATTCTACAGAGAATTTAATGATTTTTGAATAAGATATGCTTCATGATTGGCTCTATCACGTGGTGTGGTTAGTTAAAAAATTTTGATTTGTGCCCTTATATTCATTACGATTTTTTTACGACAAGTGGATTCCTAATCTACATATCTGGCAAGGTCATACATTTTTCTCTAAAAGTGCCAACGGGCTGAAAGATCGAAATTAAATTGCACTCCACTATTTGTATAGTTTTGGTCAATTGTATTTTTTCAGTTTTCGGACTTATAAATGATGACTATTTTAAAAATATTCCAGTGGCTACCTAAATTGGAAATTTCTTTCATGTAATTGGCATAACCAAGGTAGTTTTTAATATTATGTTCACATCGTCTTCGAACAGTTCATTTTACAATGCTAGTTTGATTGATTGATTTACCAGCGTGCGGTAGGAATTGCTACCACTCCCAAGATATACCGTTGGGCCGTCTACGTCTACACTGGGTTGGATTTGGATCAAGCTTGATGTCAGCAGCGAGATCCACATTACGCATGGTACAGCAGTGTGGAATGGGCAGTGCAGATGTTTGTGAAATGCGTTGCCGCATTGTGTCGTAATATGGAGTGTTTATGCTCCTCTTTTTTGTGTTTCTTCTTCTGAGTTCTCAGATTCCTCCGTTTGTGATTCTGGTGGAGCTTATATCATTGCGATTTGTTTGTGGTATTAATCCTTTTCCCCCCTTTTCTTTCCCAGTGTGCTTGGTCCTTTCCTAGTTTACTCATGATCCTCTCGTTTGCTGGTACGTTGAGTGAGATTTGAGTCATGCTTGTTGTCAGCTGCAAAAGCCACGTGACGCATGGTACAGCAGTATGGGTTGCTTAGTGCAGGCGTTTGTGCTTTGTTGCTATCCCTTTCGTAATCATTTGCGGTATGAGGGCTTTGCATATTCTCTTGATCAGTCCCCTAGTGGTTTATTTTTATCGATAAACAATATAATTGCCCTTGTAACTCTACGTGTTATTTTAATTCTCTCATTTCCAGTTTCTCTCGTTTTCAGTTAATTCGTTAGATATGTCCCTAGGTATTTCAACGTTCGCGTTTTTTGTGTATAGTCCGCTACTTGTTTTCGTAAATTCTTCATGGCGTTGGTGTATTGCTGGGTTGTTATGTCATCTTCTGCTAGCTGACGGCTTAGTGCTTCATATAGGTAATTCCTGTTACCGTCAATTTTTCTCTCACCAGTCTTTGGTGTGTCTTTGTTCCTGCGCTTTTTTTTATAGATCCCGTGATCTTGTGTTGTCTAATAAAGTATTATTTTCTGAAAGTTTGTATCGCGTGTATTTCAGCTGACGTACTGAAAAAAAATCAGTTTTGGCGCGATATACCAATAATACACCACTTATTAGTTCTGGTTTAAGTTCAATCTTTACTTGATGGCTGACTTAAGAAAATAATTTTTTTAGGGACTTGATATGAGCGGTTAATATAAGCAGGTCAAAGTTTATTTGTCTAAGAAATTTCTATATCAACTAGTAATTATTAAAAATAACCAGCTCGTAAATTATCAAAATCTACGTATTATCAACATAAATAACAATATAAACTTATCTTACCTCTGATGTTTCTATTTTCATTTTCTGGTATTTGCACTGATTTATTTTTGTCTTGTCAGGTAGATGAATGATGTCACTATACTACCACTTCATTTTACAATACTCGTTTGGAAAATTAACTTTTTCCATCATAAACAGAATTGTTTGAAAAGTAACCACAGTCATAAATAAAAACCGCTGGCCAAGGAATCACTACTTCCACATCCAGATTCTCTATCCAAGTCACTCACAACGAAAAAACTTTGTATGTGGAAATAATTGTTTATGGAACTTTAATAATATAATATTTGAAATCCTCTACCCCAAAAACCGATAAAACGATACCCCACATCGGTAGTGGGGTGGGGGTAGTGATGGGGGTGTGGTAGTGGGGGTGGACGAAGTAAAAAGTATTTTAAGGTTTCTGGTTCTTGTACATACAATAAATCACATTTTTTTTTTCATTCCCTTTAATAATGAGGTGGGCGTGGCTAATGCCAAAAATTTTTTGAGACCTTAGCTTTTCTTGTATGAACTAAATACCAATTTTATAGACTCTTACCTGCTTGATTTACCCATTTACCCCCCAACCCTTCGACGGAACAAGATGAATCTAGTTCAAGATCTCGTTAAAGTACACATGCTTACTAAATTTCAAGTCAATATCTTAAACGGTTCCAGAGTAAACGTTCGCACAAAAAAAGTTACAGACAGACAGAAAATTTTTTTTTCGCTCAAACTTAAAATCTCGACGTTTCATGACATTTTAAGCCTATTTGAACAATAAAAATTTTTTAAAATTTTTTTGTCGTTACTATACTTCCACTGGATGTGGAAGTAAAATTTGATACTTTATCTGGTTGCTACTATAGCAAAGTATATCGCTGTGGAATTTCAAGTCAATAGTAGTTTTCGCAAAGAGGTAATTTTTGTAAAGAGAGGTAGGAAATTAGTCAAGAATAACTTTTAACTGTTAACTTTCGGATAACCTCATATCATATTCAGATGGTTGGTAGTGATGTCCCCTGTCATCAGGTTTCATTTTGACCACTGTCTGTGGGACATTCTGTATAATAGGTTATCTAGTTATCGATAGTAGGGAACAATCATCAGTCACAGACAAAGTCATTTTTGCGGTTTGTCGTCTATTACATGACCACTGTACCACGACTCCTATGAACTTTTTTTACTTAACACGCCTATGAATTACAATAATTTTTAATTTGATTCGAAGTAAGTAGATGTTGTAACGAATGCACTACTGCACAAAACGTTATGTAAAATAACACAAATATGTCTAGAGAAAATGAACAGCAGCGAACATAAGTTTCTAAATTGGTTGCAGGTAATCCTTTTCATCTATATTTACTGACCGGAATTTTAATTATCTTTATTTTAAAAGTAGAAACTGGTAATTAAGTTCGCATTATACTGAGGATGTTAAAATATATATTTTTTATTATATTTCTGCAACAAGATATCAAATACAGAATATTATGTCATCAGACCAGTAAAACATCGTCTATTGGTATTTTCTTCTACTTTTTCTAATTTTTAAAATTACTTTCTTAGAAAACTTATTACATAGTCCACTCAAATTAGGAAAAAAGCGGAGAAAAATTCTGAACAGCAGTTTCTCTGCATAGGAAGTAAGAATTCAACTTTTAGAATAAGGTTTTGCTTATGCGCAGAAAAAAAAGAAATGATTTTTGAGATATATACATTATATATACGTTTTTTCGTGTTATTTTTCATTTAGATGTATATATCTCGAAAAGTACGCGTTTTTAAGGCTAAACGAACATAGGTACACGTGTTCAGAATACGAATTCCTACAAAGAAGGTTCTATACATTTTTCCGATTATCCCATTGGCTTTTCCGGAAAAGCGACTTGAAAAATATATACATGTGATTTTTCGTGTTTTTTTTTTATATTGCAAATATCTCGAAAAGTGCGATTTTAGGACTAAATAAAAATGAGTGAATTTGTTCAGAATGAGATTTCCTACAAAAAAACTCTCATACATTTTTCCGATTAACCCATTAGTTTTTCTGGAAATTGATATATTTGCTTTTTCGTGTTTTTTTTTTTCGTGTTGACGTATACAGTGTGTCGCAGGATAGATGTAACAAGAGGTGTAATGGACCAAAAATTTTGGAATGGTATTTGGGGGATTGAGTCCTGCTTGTTGTAAAACTAAAGTATGCCAAAAATGACTTGATTTGGTGTTCTACAGGGTGTTTTATAAGCAAAGTTGTAAAAATCACCACTAATAAAGTACCTTTATTTTTCAAAATATGAAAAAATTCCACTAAGAAAAGTTATTTAGAATGCAATTTTATACCTCGATACCAAATTTCAGGAATATAAAATTATTTTTTTGAAACTTCCCATTTTTTGCGAATTAAGAGTTCAATTCATATTTAAAGTTGTGTAGGAGCAAATGTTAATCATCTACTGCTTTTCTCATAGCCTACTTTTAGCTTCTACATAACTTTAAATATTAATTCACAAAAAATAATTTCTATGCAGTTTTAATTGAATGGTTCAAAATAAAATATTAATTTATTGAAAAAATGGGAAGTTTCAAAAAAATAATTTTATATTCCTGAAATTTGGTATAGGGGTATAAAATTGCATTCTAAATAACTTTTCTTAATGGATTCTTTTCATATTTTAAAAAATAAAGGTACTTTATTAGTGGTGATTTTTACAACTTTGCTTATAAAACCTGTAGAACACCAAATCAAGTCATTTTTGGTATACTTTAGTTTTACAACAAGCAAGACTCAATCCCTAAATACCATTCCAAAATTTTTGGTCCATTACACCTCTTGTTACATCTATCCTGGGACACACTGTATATGTCTCAAATATATACAACCTCTTTTGTAGGAAATCACATTCTGAACAAGCTTACTAATGTTTATTTAGCCTTAAAAATGCGTACTTTCAGAGATATGTACGTCCAAATGAAAAAAACCAAAATACGAAAAAGCAAATATATATATATATATATATATATTCTTCAAGAAGTATTTCCGGAAAAATCAACGGGATAATCGAAAAATGTATAAGAGCTTTTTTGTAGAAAACTTCATTCTGAACAAGTGTATTTATGTTCATTTAGCCCTGAAATTGCGCACTTTTCGAGATATTTGCATTCAAAATAAAAAACACACGAAAAAAACATATATACATTTTTCAAGTCGCTTTTCCGAAAAAGCCAATGGGATAATCGGAAAAATGTATAGAACCTTTTTGTAGGAAATCGTATTCTTAACACGTTTACCTATGTCCGTTTAGCGTTTAAAACGTGTGCTTTCGAGATATAAAAGTCTAAATGAAAAAAAAAAAAAACACGAAAAAACGTATATATATAATTTTATGTATATATCTCAAAAATCATATCTTTTTTTGCGCATAAGCAAAAAATTGTTCTAAAAGTTGCGTACTTACTACCTATGCAGAGAAACTGCTGTTCAAAATTTTTCTCTAAAACGGCGGGTTTTTTTTCCTAATTTGAGTAGACTAACAATTTATATATGAAAAGTTATGAGGCCGTGGAAACAGAAAGGTGTATTTGTCTCAATTTCGAAAATAATGAAAATGTGCAAGGATAATTGAGTAGAGACAAGATTATAAATAGCTGAGAGAGTACCTATTACAGAACGAAGGAATGAGCAGAGTAGCGGTAGCTCTTGCCGCTTTTATCGGCTTTGGCTATTGCTAGAAAGTTTTGATGACCCGCTTTACCCCGCTGGCGCTTCCAGAATTTATCTTTCTTCTCCTATAAGACGGATATTTTCTTTTATCAAGTTATTACGCACGTAAAATAATAGCGTGTTCAAATGGGCAGAAAATTTCTTATTAAATTTTGAAAGAATTTAACTTTGTGCTAATTGTTTTAAAAGTAGATACATTGGTGTTGTGCGAATGGCTTTGCAGCCACGGCCATATATTACGAGTACAGATAGATAGATAGTTTTAAAAGTAACTGCTTAAAGTCCAGCACGATGACATTTGGTAAATATTTAAATTTAATATTCTGTATCTACAAGTACTAGCCGGTTATCCTAGCTTGGCTCGCGAAATATGCACATGTTGGAGATATGTCACCAAAGCGAACAGTATGCAAGACAGTGAGTTCCGCCTTTCGGGAATAGTCAAGTCCACTGCGGATTCAAATTTCAGCTGCCAAGCTAGGATTGCTGACTAGTATGCAGATTAACCAATACGTTTTTAATAAAATCAGATCTAAAGAAAATACATTAAAGTGTTTGCACACTTGTCATGTAGTTTTTCAATTCGACAATTCGTATTTCACATTCCTAAACGAAGAATATATTAATCTGTATTGTTAATATTATATAAAGTGGCACCACAGGAAATATGAAATTCTTTGCACGCCTATAATTATTCCTTTTAAATATATATATTTATATTATAATTATAACTATCTCGTATGATGATAAGAGAACTTCAGTCTTCGTTCTACTACATAAAAGAAGAAACGATAAATGTTGTAATTCTTAGCATTAACTACCAGTCACACGACGCATTACACGTAATGCGACGGGTGCTAGAAACGGGCAGGGTGAAATGGTTACAAGCAGAACAGATTTATAACTTGAGATTTGCAAGAAATACACCTTTTGCTGGATCACTTTCAAGCGATAAGTTCTGATTATGGTTTAAGTGCGAATTACAATAAAATGAAAATTATAATTGTAGACAGACCAAATGAAAACCACCCAGACACGTTAAGAATACCTGCTTTTAAGGTAGTAAACGAGATGGTATATCTAGAAGCTCTCGTGCTCCAATGTGTATTGGTTTGTTTGTTGCTGAGATAGTCACAGTCTAAGGCACTTCAATTGCAATCATCCTGATTTGCCAGTCGATCTATTCATGGCTTTTATTGGTAAAAAACCATAACGTTTCGAACACGATCGGTTCAGTTCGATTATCGTAATCGCCATTTGACATGTCCTTCATTAATGGTAACAAGTGTTTTTCGTGTTTCACAGTGATTTAGTGGTGAATAAGTGATATTTTATACAGTTCACTGACAATATACTTATTACAAAATGATGAAGTGCTGTACCTTTGCAGAAAACAGTTTAGAAGAGAAGAAAATCGTTTTGTCAAAAGTAAATATAAACGTCTTCAATATGCTGGGGTTCTCTTTACAGTTGTAATAAGTTGAATACCAATTAAATTTTATTATCATTTCAATATATAATTCCCTTAGAATAAAACATGTGTACCATCTACAATTATTTATTAGATAAAATTGGTACAATATTGTAGTTATTTTAATAAATACATATTTATTTTCTTGGATAAACTTCATTGCATAGAAATTACACAAAAAAAATGAAATGCGTTAATTTCATTGCTATTACTCCCACATCCAGTGGAAGCATAGTAACGCAAAAAGAAATTTTAAATTTTTTATTGTTCAAATAGGCTTAGAGTGTCTTGAAATGTCGAGATTTTAAGTTTGAGCAAAAAAATTGTGTCTATCTGTCTGTCTGTACTTTCTTTCTGTGCTACGATTACTCTGAAACCGTTTAAGATTTTTATGTATTTTAACGAGACCTGGAACTAGATTATATTAAATGATGTAAGAGGATGCAGAGTAAGAAGTATTTTGACGAAAACTGTACTATTCATAAATAAATGATTTTTTGTTTTCGTACGTGTAAATAAAGATGCTTTACTACAACCTAAGGTTTTTTTGTACCTAACTTTCCATACATCTGGTGGTTGTGAACATTTGACCAACTTGATAACTCAGTGAGCTAAAGGGTGTTGTGGGTCAGCGTTACCACATTTGGTAGATTTTTATTTCTTTTTAGTAGAATTTTAAGGATTTTTGTAAAGTTTGGTAGGTAAAATTTGCTGGCAGATTTCTGATAATTATGATCAGAAATCTACCAGCAAATTTTACCTACCAAACTTTTAAAAAATCCTTAAAATTCTACTAAAAAGAAATAAAAATCTACCAAATGTGGTAACGCTGTTGTGGGTAGCATATTTGATACCATGGTCTAATGTGAACTGAATTCAATTTCCAGCTTCTACAGTGGTAAGGTTGGTAATTTTAATTATGTAACTCCCACCCAGACAATCTTCATTTTGAATTTGAGGTTTGTCTAATTTGTGGTGTATTTATTAAATATAAATAAATAAATAGTGCAAAAACATAATAAATTATAATGACCAGAAAATATTAACAATTTAGCCATGTATAATATTTAACCTCTCATTAGAGGTAAACTTTCAGAAAGAATAGAGAAATGTAATTTGTATGAATGATGAGACATTTTATAGATTTGTAACAATGCATATATTTTAAAGTTTAGGCTAATTAAATTTGAAGTATATCAAGCATTAATTTACTGTAATATTGCATGCCTACATCAAATTGTTGTATAAAGAGCAGGTAATGCAGGAATTACAATAATTCATTTTGATGAAAGTACAGGGTGACAACTGTACTACTATAAATAAAAATGTAAGATTTTTGGTAGAAATTAATTTTTTTTTTAATTCAACCCCTACAAACTACAGATTGTTCAGAAATTAATGGAAAGAGATTTTGAAACTCGTGAGGATTTCGCTACGAGAATGCAAGTGATTTTGGAAGATAATTTAGGTCTGCAGCTTCTAATGAACGACGAAGCTCATTTTCATTTAGATGGAGCAGTTAATAAACAGAACTTCAGGTACTGGGCCTCTGAAAATCCGCGAAATATCTATGAATTACCTCTTCATTATGAAAAAGTCACAGTGTGGTGTTCCGTTGGCCCTACTTGCATTATTGGTCCCTACTTTTTTGAAGATGCCGGGCGTTCCGCCACCGTTAATTCTAACCGCTACGTTCAGGTGATCCAAATTTTTTTTATGCCAGAACTACTCAGAAAACGGATAAATCCAAGGAATGTGTAGTTTCAGCAAGATAGTGCCACGGCACATACTGCCTACGCATCAACAAATGTTGTCCGCAACATGTTCCCAGGATAATTCATTTCACGTTTTGGAGATGCGCCGTGGCGTCCAAGGTCTCCAGACCGTCAATGTGTGATTTTTTTCTGTGGGGGGTATTTAAAGAGTCGTGTAGATGCTCAAAAGCCCCGTAATTTGGCCGACTTGAAGAATGCCATTCGTCAGGAATTTATTACTATTGATGGAGCCATGTTGGAGAGTGTTATGTGTTATCCAACGCGACGGACACCATCTCGATGACATTATCTTCCATACTTGATACGTATCGTAAATGGCATTGTGTAAGCTTCGTTATTATTATCTTGCATATTCTTTGTGTAACACTTATTTCAAAATCGTCCAATATATTCATGTGGCTGTTAGTAGCTATTGAAATAGCATAACATTACAAAGGTAGTAACATCGCATTTGCCCTCCTGTAACCGCGCTAAGCTCCGTACTATGCGTTCCAAAAACATCCGGTTCCCGATTGTCACCCTGTACTTCTACACATACCCGCCACTGTTGCTTATGGGATGTTATCCTTTTTAATGGACATATAATGTGACTATCTTAGGAGCAAACAAGGTATGTACTGAAAAGATGGCTGTTATGTATCTAGGGATAAGTTCTTTGATCGAAGCTCTTGTGTATAAAGATGTCAAGATCAGCAACTTGCCAGTGAGCAAAATTTGACGTGACAGAAATATCACGAAATGTACAAAGATCAGACTTGCTAATATCCTAATTTTCACCTTATTATACTCTTCGCAAGAAAATCAACCAGTAAATAAGAAAGTTATTAATCATTTAATTTAGAAAAATATATTTTCTTCATTTTTGTCGTTTGTGCTTAAATAGAAGTCTTGCGAAGTCTTATCTCTAAAATATATTACTTCCACATCCAGTGGACGTATAGTAACGACAAAAAAATTTAAAAAAATTTTTATTGTCCAAATAGGCTTAGAATGTCATGAGATTTTAAGTTTGAGCGAAAAAAAATTTCTGTCTATCGGTGTGTCTGCCTGTAACTTTTTTGTGCGCACGTTTACTCTGGAACTGTTTAAGATATTGACTTGAAAATTGGTACACATATGTACTTTAACGAGATCTAGAACTAGATTATATTTTCATCTTGTTCCGGCGAAGGGTTGGGAGGTAAATTGCGGTAAATTTGGGGTAAATACGTAAATCAAGCAGGTAAGAGTCCATAAAATTGGTATTTAGTATATACAAGAGAAGCTAAGGTCTCAAAAAAATTTTTGGCATTACCATCCCCACCCCATTATTAAAGGGGATGAAAAAAAAATTGATTTAGTTTGTGATCAAAAACCAGAAACCTCAAAATATTTTTTACTTCATCCACCCCCACTACCACCCCCCTATCACCACCCCTACCCCACTACCGATGTGGGGTATCGTTTTATGGGTTTTTGGTTTGGTTTTTTGGGGTAGAGGATTTCAAATATTATATTATTAAAGTTCCATAAACAATTATTTCCACATACAAATTTTTTTCGTTGTGAGTGACTTGGATAGAAAATCTGAATGTGGAAGTAGTGATTTCTTGGGCAGCGGTTTTTTTTCTTTGTTTATACATTTTACTAATATATATTTCATAATAATATATCTAATGCGTTGAAATGTGATTCTCGAAAGATATACAGTGTGTCCCACTTTTCACGGTAACACCTTTGTAGCTCAGTTATTAGTTACCCAATTACTTGCAACATCGAGGGTAACGAGCGGGCAGACGCTCTGGCCAGAGGGGGCTCTCAGAGGCCCCTACTGGGTCCGGAGCCGGCTCTTGGTTACCCTAGATCAAATGCCAAGAAGTCAGTAGAAGACTGGACACGGTCTCAGTTCTTTGACTTCTGGGCCTCCTACCCAGGACTCCGGCAAGCGAGGCTCCTGATCTCGGGGCCCTTGCCGAAGCGAGCGGAACAAATCCTGCGACTAAACAGGAAACAGATCAGAACCGTGGTAGGTCTTTTGACTGGACACGGCTCTTTCAGAAAACACCTGCACACTATGGGGGTGGTTGACAACCCCGACTGCAGGTTCTGCGGAGACGAGGAGGAGACTTCCATCCACGTCCTTACTTCCTGCCCTAGTTTTATGTACTTGAGGCACAAACACTTCGGCATTGGCTTTCCGGTCCCGGAGGAAATAAGGAATACCCCTATAGGAAGGGTTTTGGCCTTTGGGTTAGAATCCGGCCTGAATGGGGGAATTCAATAAATTCGTAGCGGTAGCACAATGGGCCACAAGGCCTGAGTGCGGCGACTCTCAGTCGCCCCGCTAAAAGAAGAAGTACCCAATTACTTCCACATCCAGTGGAAGTCTAGTAACGACAAAAAAATCTTTAAAAATTTTTATTGTTCAAATAGTCTTAGAATGTCATGAAACGTCGAGATTGCAAGTTTGAGCGAAAAAAAAATTCTGTCTGTCGGTCTGTCGATCTGTCTGTAACTTTTTTTGTGCGCACGTTTACTCTGGAACCGTTTGAGATGTTGACTTGAAATTTGGTACACATACGTACTTTAATGAGATCTAGAACTAGATTATATTTTCATCTTGTTCCGTCGAAGGGTTGGGGGGTAAATTGGGGTAAATTTGGAGTAAATAGGTAAATCAAGCAGGTAAGAGTTCATAAAATTGATATTTAGTATAGACAAGAGAAGCTAAGGTCTCAAAAAAAAAATTTGGCATTTGGCATCGTTGTGTGACTTGGATAGAAAATCCGGATGTGGAAGTAGTGATTCCTTGGGCAGCGGTTTTTTAACCAAGTTTGGATGGGTATCAAAGACCTTTATTATACCTTTTTTAAGTAAAACAAAACTTATTTCAGTCATTGGCGTGCATTTGTATTAAGAAAGAAAGGGTCGATTTTTCGAGAAATCATATTAGGCATTTTTTTATTGAAAAACTAAAGCAATATTATTGATCAGAACATCTATATTCAGAATGTAACATTTTGATTTTTGGTTTTCGAATTACGGCCCACTTAAAATTGCCTATTTTAAACATTAAATAATCAATAAATTGGTAACGAATCTTTTTTCGCAAGAAAGTCATTCTTTATTTTCTCTTTAAATTCATTTTTTGTACCACCTCATATCATCGATACTTTGAAATTCGGTAATCCTTAATGCCCGAATAATTTACAGGTCTGATCCAAAATTTTTCAATGAAAATTCTTGGCCTTCAAAATTTGAAAGTTTCAATGATATAGGTTGGTAGAAAAAGTGAATTTAAAGAGAAAATGAAGAATAACTTTTTTTCGAAAAAAATTTAGTTACCAATTTATTGATTATTTAATGTTTAAAATAGGTAATTTTAAGGGGACCGTAATTCGAAAACCAACAATCAAAATGTTGTTAAATTCTGGATATAGTGGTTCTACAGCATGCTGATCAATAATATTGCATTAATTTTTCAACAAAAAAATGCCTAATATGATTTTTCGAAAAATCGACGATTTTTTTAAATAAAATAATAATGCAATAATAGTGCTTAATAAAAATGCACGCCAATGAATTTTGTTTTACTCAATAAAGATATAATAAAGGTCTTTGATACCGGTCTAAACTTGATTGAAGTTGGATGACTAATAACTGAGCTACGAAGGCGTTACCGTGAAATGTGGGACACACTGTATACTACAGACATTCAGTTTTTCTAGCAATGTGTGGTAGTGCAGCGGCTAAAGTTTTAATAAACTTGTTATTGCTTGCTTGCTTTTGGCTTGCAATCCAAAGATCATGTGTTCGAATCCCACACAGGTTGGATGTTTTTTTTTCAATTTTTTTTCTGGGGCGAGCGTAGATGCCTCTTCACTGTGTAAGTATCTCCGATACTTCAAGTGAAGCAACGTGCAGCGCGGTTAGTACTTAGATGGGTGACCCGTCTAGGGAAATACAGCGATCTCGCCCCACCTTCTAGCGGCTTTTATATCAGTGTATACGCGGAAGCTATGTAACTTCAAGACGAAGGTTACGTAGTGGATATCCCATCCTTCGGAGGGGATGTAAAGCAGGCGGTCCCTTGTCTATTAAATGTTAGGCAAGTAAAAGATCCCTACTCTTCTTAAGGGAAGAGGTTCGGCAAAATTTCCAGGTTGGGGGTAGCTCGTCTCCTGGCGTCGGTGATAGGCCCTGGTAGCGAAAATAGACCAAAGTTAAAAAAGTAGATAAAAAAAATTTTTTTTTCACATATTTTCTTTCACAACAAACTTGGTATTACAAAAAGATGTCCAAAAACTAATATTGTTTACAAGAAAACTGCGAAGAGTATCCTATAGAATGTGTAACAATTATATAAAAAGCTAAGTAAATTGACGAAGAGTACCTATAGTCCGTGTATTTTACAAATTTGGTATAATTTGGGGGGGCATGATAATATTTGGAGGGATTTTAAATTAGGTGTTCACTAAACGGTTGCGTATCTGTTTCCAAAGTTGAGGGTTTACATATGGCGGCTATTCAAAATGGTAGATTAACAAATTATTAAATTCACTATATCTTCCAAACCAATTATCCGATTTGAATAAATTTTTTTTTAGTTAAAATCACAATTTTCCATTAAATTAAAGAGATGTCCTAATATTTTTCCGAAACATTGAAAATAACAAAAATATAGACTAAAAAATAAAAATATGGTTATGGGGTATGGGGTATAGTATATGGGTATGGTTTTTTCCACAATGTAACCTTTATATTTTGTTGTTTTTAATTTTTGAAGAAAACTCTTTATACAAAATATGCAGGATAATGTATATTGCATAATCTGTTTTTTGAATAAATGTAATAATATCTTTATTTCGAAGCGAGTTATGGTCAATTATTTGTCAGAAACATGTTTCTAATTGGCAATCTTCATTATTGCGCATTGAAATAAATCAAATTTTAGATTTCATAACATGATACTTTTAACCATTTTATGTTATTTTTGCGATCGCTTTTATTTTGAAGTTCAATCGAAAGATTTTTTAAGAAATAAGAATAATTCATAAAAAAGATTATTAAATATTTATTAAAACACAAGAAAATAATAACTCATAACAAATAATACGTCAAAATCATATTCTAAAACGAAAAAATATTAGATATTGCTGGTACGCGAATCATCGCTATCATAATTTTCGAACTCTTCGAAATTTTCTGCTTCTTCTTCATCGAGGGTTATTGTATTGTCACAGCCTGCCTTGCACTGGTTAGTGATTATTTATAAACATAAACACATTATTACATTAAACAAGAGCAGGATGGAAATTGCCATTTTTTATTGCACTTGCAACAAAGTTCTGATAAAACTGATTCTGGAGTCGGTGACCCAAGCATCCACTGAATTTCTTTTTTTAAAATGATTGCAGCACACTCTATGTTCTCTTGTGGTTTTGCATTTTCTTCATACTTTTTCAGCTTATTCTGTATTTTTATGTAGTCAGTCGCCAATTCTTCAAAAGTATAACTATCTGGAGCTATATAAACTTTATTTTCAACAGTAATAAATCATAACAAGGAAGAATATTCATTATCTAAATGGTAATGAAATTTTTTTTTGTTGATTCTCTTATTTCACATGCCTCATTTAATTTCATGAAATCTTCCAGTTTATGAAACAATTTCGTCATTTTCAAAAACTGGTTAGAAAACAATAAATCACTTCGGATAAATTGATAAAGAAGTTCATAAGCGATTTTTTCTATTGTTTTATGTGTCATCAAAACAAGTTTTCTCCAGTCTTTTTCTTGTATAACTTCTATAACAGGAGCTTCCGCTGCTACAATATCTCTAGAGGTTATAGCCAAAATTTTTTTATCCATTTTTTCAGTAGCAATAGTTTGATCTGCTCTAAGGTTCATAGCTTTAATTAGTGCTTTCTTACTTCGTGAACCGCTAAGAGTTATATTTTTGGATATTTTATTGCAAAAAATGCACATGGGGTTATATAATGTTGGGTTGGTATTTATATTCCGAGACATTCTTGTTCCGACTTCATCAATACTTGTTCCTTCTTCAGACGTTGATGGAAAATTTTCTAAATTTTTCTCAATTTTTTCTAGGTTTTTCTTGAGTGTAAAGACCGATCTACATTTATGATGGTATGATAATTTGGGGATTTCGTTTTCAACCAAACTTTCGGGTATTTTAAGTAATGATACAAACTGACGAATTTTCGCGGCATTCCATAAAACTTTCCATGAGCTGACATCTTTAGGATGATGCAAATTCTGTATTAAGGATTTACTTCCACAATTTATACACTGTCCCATCACTATACTTTATAGCACTTTCTCAACAGTTTATTCTTTATTAGCACTTTCACAACTGTTTATTGTTTATTTCAAAAATTATAAATCTAATTTATTTAAATACTGAATTGTGTCCAAAACCTGAAAAAAAAATGTTGAAGATTATTTTATTTTGGGAGGTCAAAATACAAAGTCTTAATCTATTGATATTCTTGTTTTACTATTAAAAACTTTGCATTTTGTATAAAACCTGAAATTAAAATGTACGGGAACCCAATATAGTGTCAGAATGACTTCAATCAAATGGAAATATCTCACTTACAAAAACAAATTTTTGATTTATTGAAAAAACTTTTTGTAGACAAAGTATTACGCTACATGTTCTATTCAAAAACTTTTTCAAAATTTAAAAACCAAAAAGATATAGAAAACTTTATCGAAAAAATTAAGCTGTTCTTTACATTTTAGTATTTATCTCCTTTATTTTCAACGTTTCGGAATGATATTAGGACATCTAGTGAAAAATTGTGATTTTAACTAAAAAAAAAAAAATATTCAAATCGGATAATTGGTTTGGAAGTTATAGTGAATTTAATAATTTGTTAATCCGCCATTTTGAATTAGCCGCCATATTGAAACCCTCAACTTTAGAAACAGATACGTAGGATTTTAGTGATTACCAAGACATAGTTGATAATCCCTCTAAATAGAATTGTGCCCCCCCAAATTATACCAACATATTGACTGGCACACAGACTACTACGTTTTTAGCTGGTTTCTTTACGCTTCTGAGACATGGATCATTAGAGAAGCAAATAGGCGACGTATTAATGATTTCTAGTTATGGATCTGAAGACGTTTGTTACGAATTGAACAGTCCATGTACCAACATCTTGATTCTCGAGTACGTCTCCGAAAGCGATTCTCAAGCATCGTATTCTTCCAAATTCTCAATTTTTTTTCTTATACATCAACTGGAGAGACTAGAACGGATGATGGATCGAGGAAAATCAGATGGCAAGAAGCGAAGAGGATATCCTCCAATACATTGGCTGATGTCACCAAGGAGCTGATGATTTAACTTTCTAAAGTTCTATTGCACCTTCACATCTTTAACAATTCAAACGATTTTGAGAATAATTTTCATGCATATGTTACTAACCAATATGTTAATAATCTCGTTTCTCTTTCAAGACCAAATAACGTTTATATCAGCAGTTAAGTATTCTCAAAATTTTTATTAGCCACACAAAAAAAAAACGAAATATAAAATCATGAACACTGTTCAGATACATTTTTAAAATGTATGAGTAAAATTTTTATCAAAGAAAAGTTTTTTTCAATAAATAATGTCGGTAAAGAACTTTACCTTTCTAATTCATTTGAAACGGATACGTTGCGGTAATGCTATTTTACTTGGAAACTAATTTAAAGACGTTTGGCACTAATAAAATAAAAAACATTAACTATAATTAAAACAAGATCCTGTATTTATGTTGAAGGTTATAAGAGTCACTAATATTATCACATAAATGTATATGTGAAGTTTTTTTAAAACATCAGTATGACAAATCATCCTGAAAGCTATATTTTATTGGAAATAATTTGGATTCCGATAAAATTTAATTATAAATTATGTAACTGGGCACTTTCGCAGAAAGAAAGAGAGAGAGAGGGAAATATGCGGTTTATTATAAATATTCAAAAAATCATAAATGGTTTAATCATTAAAATAGTTTCAGGTACTCCCCATTGCTCTAAGGAATAAAACCATATATAGTTTTTATCATAAGTTTTGAATATAGTTAAATGCTATGCTGTAATAATAAATTAGGAAAAATTTTCGTTGACAAACTACAATATTCAAGTACAACAGAAATTTACAATAAAAAATACATATATTTGTATTGGTTAGAACAATATCTGCCAAAATCCTATTCTTAATAAATAAACATAGATGGCAAAGTCACATAGTTTAAGTAGAAGTTATAGTTTTTAACCTTCTTTTAATACATTCTATATATATATATTATAATTAGATATAAATTCTCATGTTGTAGGAAGTTGATTCTATCAGCTTATTCTGTAAATTTCAAAAATATCTAACCAAAATAACTCAGTGGCAAACAATACAACATTTCCTGTGGATAATGATGGTTTATTCTCAAAACTTTCTGAGATATTTAGTTCAATATTCTATGTACTGAAGTGATTCCTAATGAACAGAACACATTTTACTAATTGCGCATGCTATTGACATCTGACGACTGTTATTTCTCAAAACTAAAACAAACCTTTTAACTATTCATTCGTAAAATTTGACAATTCGTCAGTTCCTATATCAAAATATCCAACGTTGTCAACCCTTCGCCACTTATTTGCTGGATTTTTTTTTCTATGATTACTGAAATTTTTTCTTGAAAACAAATTACTGACAAATTACTAACATTATCTTGATAGCAGTTTTTCTGACAGAGCCCAAAATTACTAGCAAATGCCAATAATTCCCATTGAATTTGGAATGCCATGATGGCGACCACGATTTTTTGTATACATCATACATTTTTGAAAAACGTTTAACATAGTTCCCTTCGAAAAAGTATTGCTAATTTTTAAAAAACCGAACATCCAAGGCGGATACGGCAGCGCCTTATATACCGGGTGCCACAGGTAAGTGGCTCGCCCTTATATTTCCTTTATTTTTTAACTTATTCATTTGAAATTTGGGGTGCATAAACTACCTGTAAAAATGGATTTTTGGACATAAAAAATAGTATTAGACTATTTCCGGATTACCCGGAAATTACCGCAACTTTCGATTTTTAAATGGAACACCCTGTATATTTTTACATATTTGGATTCAAGACAACATTCTGAGTATACCATGAGAATTTTTGAGTAGATGCTCAGTTTTTTTAAGCATTTTAAGATATTCGTCTAGAGTGCTTTGGAATACCAACATTTGTTCTACGGCATGTAAAGTCCAAGGGAAAAATATAATTTTTCATTTAATTTCATTAATAACCATTTACGAAGCCTCCAAATTTGAACATATCACTTTTTTATCGAAAACTTTTTTTGGTGGCTCATAGTGTTCAATAAATTATAGATTTTTTTCTGAATTCATTGACATCCATTTCAAATCTATGCTATTTGTTTTTCTATTTTATTTAATTGGTTTAAAAATAAAAAATCTACACAAAGTAGTGTCTCACCCCTCTAACTTTTTTATTTTTGAACGTATCAAAATGAAACTAGGAGGTACAGAAAACTGCATTTTTTGACATTTGAAGTAATTTAATACCACTTCCGGTTTCGCCGGAAATAACCCTAACTTTTGATTTTCAAATGGAACACCCTGTATATTATTACATTTTTGGATTCAGAATGAATTTTTGAACATGTGTGGTGATTTTTATAAATTTATGACAAGTTGTTATTTTTTTTATAGCAATTATAAATTTTCATCTAGACTGCTATGAAAAAAAAAAAAAATACGTACTTTGTCATTTTAGTTTGTACAGAAAAAAATATTTATACAATCTGCTTTTACAGTTTTTTAAATAAATGTTAATAAAAACCCAAGCATAGTGATATCAATGGATTCGTAAAACAAAGGGCAATTTAATGGATACAAGGAGCCACCACCGTCCCATTTGAAAAAAAGAGTTATTTCAAAAAAACTGAATTACTTGCATTAAAATGCCTACAAAATGGTTAATAATAGTAACTATGTCTAAATATTTTTTCTGTACAAACTAAAATAACAAAGTACGTATTTTTTTATTTCATAGCAGTCTAGATTAAAATTTATAATTGCTATAAAAAAAAAAAATAACAACTTGTCATAAATTTATAAAAATCACCACACATGTTCAAATATTCATCCTGAATCCAAAAATATAATAATATACAGGGTGTTCCGTTTGAAAATCAAAAGTTAGGATTATTTCTGGCGAAACCGGAAGTGGTATTAAATTACTTCATATGTCAAAAAATGCAGTTTTCTGTATGACCCTAGATCCCCTAGTTTCATTTTGATTTGACACTTTGTGTAGATTTTTTATTTTTAAACAAATTAAATAAAATGGAAAAACAAATAGCATATATTTGAAATGGATATCAATGAATTTAGAAAAAAATCTATAATTTATTGAACACTATGAGCCACCACCTTCCCATTTGAAAAAAAAAGTTTTCGATAAAAAAGTGATATGTTCAACTTTGGAGGCTTCGCAAATGGTTATTAATGAAATTAAATGAAAAATTATATTTTTCCCTTGGACTTTACATGCCCTAGAACAAATTTTGGTATTCCAAAGCACTCTAGACGAATGTCTTAAAATGCTTAAAAAAACTGAACATCGACTCAAAAATTCGCGAAATTCTCATGATATACTCAGAATGTTGTCTTGAATCCAAATATTTAAAAATATACAGGGTGTTCCATTTAAAAATCGAAAGTTGCGGCCATTTCCGGGTAAACCGGAAATGGTGTCATATTATTTTTATGTCAAAAAATCCATTTTTACAAGTAGTTTATGCATCCCAAATTTCAAATGAATAAGTTAAAAAATAAAGGAAATATAAGGGTGAGCCACTTACTTGTGGCACCCGGTATGTATTGAAAAATTTGAAAAAATTTTGAATGTCCCCAAAAAATCTGAAAAAATTCAAGGTCATGTGGGAAGTGGAGAAAAATCGAATGGCGTAAACCGCAGTTCGATAGGAGGTCCAGTTTCCGAGATACGGCCAAAAAAAAAATGGGAAAGGTGGGAAACACAGGACAGAAAAATGTTAAAGAGAAAAAGTCATCTATGAGACCAACATGAAAGGGCACAAAAAGGAAATATGAACAGTTAAAAAAGATGAACGCCACAGAAAAACAATCATGGATATGGAATATAAACGAAATATTGAGAGGAAAGTTGAAAGAAAAAATAAGATCGGAGAGAAGCCATGACGAGAAAAATGCGGGAAATATCTTGAAAATATGTAGAAACTCTCCCAGTAGGAAATGGAAGAAATAGGGAACGCAAAGAAAGATGAGCAGAATAAATACAAGAAATCGACCACTGGTCCTTAGACAAGGACCGTCAAAGGATCAACTGCTAGAAATAATGATTAGGGTACACCTGGAATGAATAAAATAAGCAGCGAATGAACCAAAGGAACGTCAGGATTAATAAGAGGAAAAACAAAAACAATGGGACAGGATCGTTCGAAATGTAGGATTGTCGACATAACTAAAGAAGGATCCCAATACATCTACTGAAGGGAGCGCTAATACTAAACAATAACAAACAAAAAACAAGTAGATCATACCAGTGGATAAAATGAAAGTTAGACACAGGGGCACAATTTCTTCTCGCCTAGGGGCCCATCGAGGTATTTTAAAATTTGACACATAATACGATTCTTCCCTCTCCACATCTATTCGTTCTCTTCAGTTTTGTTAGTTTAGGCCTACACGTATATTCTGATTTTCAAATTGTGACTGGCTGTATGGAGCTATTCCTAAAGCCATAATAATTAAAAAAGACACTGGATAACAAAAATTGAGAGGATCTTGAACAAATTAGGAAAGCACCAAGAGGAAATCGGAAGGATATAGGCGCTGCCGGAACCATAAACAGAGGAAATAGAATACTTCGGATTAAAAAAAAACTCTAGAAGCGCAAACTCAAAGAGAAGAGCATAAACACTCCATATCATGATACAATGCGGCAACATATCTCACACACACAAGTATAGGTGTCTACCTATACTTCCCATCTATATATTCTTGTATAATGCGCCAAGTGCTCTCGCTGCTGGCAAAAATCATGATCAAGGCGTAGACGTAGCTGGGCCGGTGGTGTATCCCGATAATGGCAGCAATGCTTACCTTACGCTGGTATCAAATAAAAAAATTTATAATCCACAAGTTTATACGATTCGCCTTGACTTGTTAAGAGTCATTTGTTTTTACGATATTTGATCGACTGTTCCAGTTTAAGGTGCAAATAATGACTGAACTTAATATTTTATTTAGTTTAGTGTGTAAAGTTGTTACTCGCATATTCAAATAATGTTTTTAAATATTTTACTAATAATAATTTAATACTTTATTATGTATATTAATATATTTCTTTGACGTGTCCAATATCATATTTACTGATCGAACGGATCAACAAATTATTACTATCCCATTATTCAGTCATCATTAAACAATCTGCACCAAGTAGTAGGGGAAGTTTAGTCTTTCAATCTGATCCCATCAATGGAGACGTGAGACAGTGGCTCAGCGCGGTGCTGACGCTTCCTAAACCACAGCCTCACAACATGGAGTGAACCTAGCAGAGCTGTCTGTTACATCTTGGCCGCCAGCCTCGTGGAGACTGATCTGCAGTTCCTTAAAAAAGACAGTTGACACCATCAAGACTGCCAATTATCAAAACGACCAATTCGCGTTTCTGAATTTCTTTCCTTCTGACATTTCTCTACAACGCGAGAACTCGATAACATACATTCTCTTTTCATTAAAATCCAGAAGCCTATGTCTTGTTTGGTGGCATCCAGCTTTTGGGTTGTTGGGAAATAGTAATTCCAATATACCCTGCACTTACTGTTCTCTACGATTGCCTCGATTTCCTGAGCCACGTACGCTTATAGCATGGTGCATGCCATAAGCGTGCCTAATATGGTAGTAGAGCACCCTAAAAGCTGCATTCTGCCTGGTGATATAGGATGACCCTGCATGAAGGGGATATGCCGAGAGTATGTATGATCTCAGGATATAAGGCCCTGCATGTAGTCTAGACATTTTTCTTTAGAATAACACTCCAATATACCCGGGTATTTATTACTGCATCCTGACGCGCCAATACAAAATCCTTGGTCTTCTACCTTATGCCTTTCAACTTGAGGAAGCAAACGTCAAGTCATTAGACATTCCCTGATCTCGTAGATCCTTATAAACGACAGAACATCGGCTTGCCCATGTGCCGTCTTAGCAGGCTTTCATGACCTGCCTCGCGATTTTAGCTTTAAGTCTTCTATCTTCCTCAGATTTTAGAGGAATACCTTCTTGCGTGAGATCAGGCGCTAATTCTGAGTTTACTAGTAGCTCTTAGAGCGGATTTAAATAAGAATGTTCCTTTGTTCTCATTTTAATGCGTCGTAACAATTTGTGCTAATGTATCGTTACTCCTGGTGTTCGTATATCTGTATCCATTGTAAACCTGTCATGCAGACACTCCAAACTAGTAAGATCTCTCCTTCCCAGATCACGTGGGAGATAGATAGGTTCTACGGAAAATCTTGGGTGCTGGCTTCTGCACATATTCCTGATTTTCCCGGTTTCTCTATCTAGTGCCTGTATCTCATTTACCATCAACGTAGGACACCAAATGAGTACGAGATAATGGGGATAGCAAGCATATTTGTCGCAGAAATTTTATTATTATTATTATTACAATGACAACGATTGTTTTGTTCGTTAATTTATGTGCTATGACTGTTATATACTTACTTTCTTATTTATTTATTTATGCATTGTGTCATTTTCTATTTTTTTCTATTTAAGGCAACCAATATTTTGTTTACTTCTTACTACATCTTGTATCCAATTGACGTGTCAAAGCATAATTTGTGTATGACCAATAAAAATCTATCTATCTTTCTATTATTATTATTATTATCATTTCGTAACGTCAAATGAGCTCATAGTTAAATATTAATGGACAGGTATTTGAACAGAGAATTAAAACCGAATAAATATAGACGATTTTATCTATTATTAATTTTTCATTTAACATTACTCTGTTGATTTTAAATATGTCATAGCAATTTGCCTCATATAAAGAGAGACTGATTTCAACAAAAGATTTAATATAGCACATCATTAATTTTATATATAGAAGCAGTTATCGCCATATAATTTATATAACGTGTAATGAACCAGTTTTATATAGATATAAGTACGTGCACGGAGAATGGTATCAATTAGATCCTACATACGTCCCACTGATTCTAAAGGAGTTGCAGTTCTTGATCATCAGACGAAGCGTGTAACAATTATAAATTAGTTGTTTAGTAGACGTATTACCTAATTGTTCCTTTCAACAGTAAAACTTGTTCGCGATTGATGTTAATTTCACATTGTTTCAATATTTATGTCTTGCCTCGCAGCAAACTTATGAAAGCGGAGAAATAACTTTAAAGATAAATAAAAGGGAATCACTAACAAAATGCTTTATATTAATTAAATATCATAAATTATTAGGGACGGACCAAAGTACAATTATTTACGGGGGGCGGGGGGCGCGAGGTGGGGGGTGGTAGGTAGTACAATCTAGCCAAAAAAATTGTTTATTTCCTTAACACAAAACATTTATTTTATAGTCATAAGAATAGCATAATAACAAAATATGAATACGTACATGTGGGTACGTAATAAATATTGGATTGAAAACTCACTTTGCTAAAAGGACCCCGCACAAAACCAATGGAAAATGGCCTTAAGTAGAATTAGCTAATATTTTGACATGTAGTTTTTGTCATTCTGATCAAAAGTTTCAATGGGTACAATATTCTGGTATGGCTGGTTTTAGAACTACAACTAACAAGTTTGTTAAGTCTCGAAAACGGTAATAGTCATTTTACAAAATGTTTAATTTGTTTATGCTGGTATTTGTGTATGGGGCTCGAGAGTGAATCCAATGATTCATTTCAGAATGGAGCACGTAGGCGGATCCAGAGGGGGAGGTATAAATAATAATAAGACTTTTGACAGTTATAATGACAGATTATGTTATGAGCACAAAAACGAGTTAAAGTGTATTTCATCTAAGCTACTTATAAAATAACAACTAGTCCAACCAATAGGTCAAAGAAAGTGGGTTCGTAATGCAAAAAAGCGTAAGTCATTTTTTCCAAATGTTCGGAATATTTTAACAAGTTAGCAGTGGTTGGCGCTAGCTGCCATCTTTGCGAAGTATTCAAACGCCAATATATCGAGAATCATTGATACTACGAAAATAATGATAAGGACCTTTTTTGGAAGCTTATCAGTTACCAGGATACACCCTCGAACTAGTAAAACACAAAAATCTGAATTATTTTTAAGTACTCTCTAAATGCCGGCGAAAAACGAATTCATATTTCGACATATTTTTATAGACTAAGCGTATGTAAGGTTATACTACGGGAGCTCACCCTAACTGTACGTGCACCCCTCCCCCGGTGCACGAACCTTAGGGATAATGTTTTTCATAAAGATTAAAGCCTAAGGAACAATTTCAGACATGTCCCCAACAAATAAACTGACTGTACTTTAAATGGCGTCCGTTTATAAAAAAAATTTTGCAAAATATTATTTTTGTCATTTAACACAAAAACTAAAAAAGATGGAGAAAAACTTTCTGCACAAAAAACGAAGTACATAAAATTTTCTACAATTTTGTTTCTATACAATATTTGGATAGGAGTTACCATTTTCTAGATACATGATTCAGCTCTTAAAATAAAATATAAAATTCAATAATAAAACTTAGGTAACACCTCATTCGCTTTCAGATTCACTAGTCTCCCTATACATCGAAGTTCTTCCTCTATTGCTTCATTTATGACATCGTTATCATCCTCACTTTCGTGTATTATGATTTGATTTGGAATCATCTCCTGAAGAATTTCAGTAAGCGATTGAGGCAGTATGCTGAACACCTGAGAGGTTCTCGCGTTTGGTAAACACTCATTTTAATGTGCTCGATAAGGCAAGCTCTTGATGGTGGAATTGAAGAAAAATCAACTTTAGTATCAATAGGGTCATTTAGTGATATGGCAGTTTCCTACTTTTTCTTCCTCATTTTAAAGTATAACAAACCAATAGCCTCAGAAAAAAATTTCAGCTCAATTGAATCAATAGCCACAGAGATATTCGCATTTGAATAGAAACACGCGCCGATACCTATATTAGAGCAGCGATTTCGTAAGTCTATCGTGTTGTTTTTTTTTGGCGTAAAACCAGGTCAAACATGTTAGGTTCCTTTGAGTATGTCATCGGGCATATGAAATTATATTTTACGACATTTTTTGTGATCTCGAACTTTTTAAATCAATAAAAAGTGAAAAAAACGTATTTTTAAATAAAATTGTTTTTTTTTGTTTCCATCGCCATATTTTTAAAACTATTAATTTCGGTAACTATTAGTAGTAACAGTAAGGTACCGAAATTTGTTTTGTGTCAAATTAAAGCACACACTGTAGCGCTTTTACCAATATAAACGGTTTGGGCACAATTCGCACTTTCATTTCTCTAAAAATCAGATAAACTAAAAATATATATTTTATGTATTGAAATCTTCACCAATCGATAAACTTTTTTATTTTTGAAAATATTTACATACATACAGAAGAAAATAAAGCCTAATAATCACAAAAGTTTTTGAAACAATATATTTTTTTCCTAAAATGTACCGTGTGGCAACAGCGATTTTTTTTATCAGCGCTAAATGCGACATTGGGACGCAATTAATACACCTCGCATGCAGGGTTGGTCAGATTAGTCGCGTAGAAGTGGCGGTTGTCGAAAATCATTAAGTATTCATTGTTCGGATAAAAATTGTGACAATCGAAAATGTGCTTGTTTTAAGGAAGGCCTAAAATGTTGCAACGAGTGCAAATTTCGTTCCTGTAACAACATTATTAAAGATTTCGAGGCAGATATGAACGAATTAGAATGCTATTAATGTAGGGCCTACATAAACTACATACTACATATTTATCTATCCAAATAGAAAATTTATTTCAACAATAAAACTCATTTTATGCGTACGTTTTTACTTTCATTCATTTAAAAATGTCTAATAAACTTACTAATTAGGTGGGTAGTTAGTAACACTGATTGATATTTATAGATTAGGTATTTATATCTACCTACCTGTCTTTTTATTATTAAAAGGAGACTATTTTATATTTATTGTACAATTTCTTAATATTAACAACGTATGATCAATAATACTGATCCCCTAGATGCTTTTGATCACTACTGGTTTTGTATCTATTAATATAAGTTAAACTACTACATACACCCCGACCGGGACCGTCAGATCGTTGCAGTCGGCAGGCTTGCTACAGCCGAGCGCGCAAGAATATGACTTTGGCCCGTTGAAAAAAATCGCTGACTCAATAATATGAACGGGACATGAAAAATTTTTATCCTAAAAACTTTTTTCAACTATTGGCTTCAATTTGTACGCAGCATGTATATACAAATTTTCATAAATAATTTTTTTTCTCGATTGTCTAAAATTACGCTACTGAAAATAACAAGTTTGAGTTTCCTATTATTTTTCCAACTTAAAAAAAAATAAATCGGGTTCACGTGGGACGTTGTTCGAAGCGCTATTGTGTCTACTTTAATCTAAAAAAAAGAAATATAGCGGTGGAGACGTTAAAAAACATATTTCATTAAAAATTTATTTTTTTGAGTTTTTTCGAAATAAAAAAGTTCTCGACCATCAAAAAATGTAAAAAATGATTTCGTGTACACGATTATCTTACTAAAGAATTCTACTAAGTCTGGTTTGGTTCTACGCCGTTTTTTTTTTCTCGAAAACTAAGCGACTTTACTTCCAGATTTTACTCTACTAACTTGCATTCACAGCCTTGTTCACTGGGCGGTTCAGCCATCTGACGTCACAACTCGACTACATTGTTATCCCGAGCGTTTTTAAGCGCGCCGACTTTAATAATTTTTTTATACATGAAGGCGACGTCAGAAAATTCTAATTTTCGGCATACTTACTATACTCACCAAGCTCTTTCAGAATATGTAATAATAAAAAAATGTTAAATGAGCCTATTGATAAAGACAAATCATTGTCACCGCATTTCTGTTTAATGGCAATTAGGCGATACTTGTCCACGCTAGCGCATTTCTCTGATCCATATATGGCACATGTAAACTCCTTTAATGATGCGACTAATTTATCATCAATATTCCTGCTGCTCCCCAAATCTTGAAATGTTCGGATAAATTTGGTATATTTGGGAGAAAGTAACTTTCCTTTTTCTTTAAAGGCGCTGACTGAGTCGCATGCAGTAAATGAATGAAGGCTCAGTAATGCCGAACATTTTTGAAGTCCGTACTCTTCTGCTAATGCGGATAAGTTAATAAGCCTTCTTTTACTACCAAATCCAGTATCAAAGAGTAATTTGCATTTAATTTTATTGGAATGAGCCAGTAGAATCCAAAAGATGTCACTATCAACACTTATAACCATTGTTACCATTTTCGAGATAAACGTCTGCAAATTATGATATTACTATTATTATTATTATTATTATGCGTGTGCGATGCTGGACAGTTCTCCCGTGTCTCCGACATTATCACGGGAGAAGCGCCAGCGGATTATCCACAGCCACTCCCCGCGTCCCGCAGGGTTAGTGACTGTAGATGCCAGATTCGTGTGCCCTAAGAAGACGAAGGGACCCCAGGATAACGGCCTTCTGCATTTGGCCTGCCAACCACTCGGCTGACTTTTGGCAGGCTGGTATGGCCGTTAATTCCGAGAGCAGCGTAGGCCTCATTCCACCAAGTACACCGATTATCAGGACGACCATCTTGACCGAGTAGTCTGGGTATAGCACTCGGAGCTCATACCGGAGATCTCGGTATTTAGTCCGTTTTTCGCTCTCCTTCAAGATGATGTTTGTCTCGGCAGGTGCCGAGAACTCGATGACATACATCATCTTGGTTTGGTGGTCTAGGAGGACTATGTCAGGCTTGTTTGCCTGAATTTGCCTGACCGTCGGAAACGAGTAGTTCCAATATATTCGGCACTTCTCGTTCTCGACAACGGACTCGATCTCTCCGGGGACGTAAGGCAGCACTGGTGTTTGGTCTACTTCGTACGAGTGCCGAAGGTGGTAGTACAGCACTCGTAGGGCCGCGTTATGTCTATGGATGTAGGCCGAAGTCGCATATACCGTACATGCAGATAGTAAGTGCATTATTATTATTATTATTATTATTATTACTATTATTATCATTATTTTTATTATTATTATTAATTATTTTCAGTTTATTCTATTGTCTATTTTTATGTCTATAATATAAAGTTATATTATATGCCTTACAATAATTGTCAACGTTATTTCCTCTAAATGATTTACCGATATATGAATTTCCATGTTTTCTTAATTTTGGACTCATTTATCTAAAAAATGGTAACTTCTATCAAAATATTGTATAGGAACAAAATTGTAGAAAATTTTATGCATGTTGTTTTTTGTAAAAGTTTTTGTTCATCTTTTTTAGTTTTTGTGTTAAATGACAAAATTTTTATTTAACATATGGCCGCCATTTTGACCAGTTTTCTTTTTGGGGACATGTCAAAGATTGTTCCTTAGGCTTTAATCTTTATGAAAAAACATTGTCTCCAAGGATCCGGGGGGTGCACGTACAGCTAGAGTGGGCTCCCCGACTATTAAGGAATATATTTTTTAATCATTGCTCTCACAAGAACACGATCCCATCTGTCAAAATTGTTCATTTAAATTAATATTTCCTATATCAGTCTGAGACATACGTTTCTACATGAGTTGATATAAGTTGTTTTCAAATTGCCAGCGTTTTTGCATTAAGGTTACAGTAACATTTTATTAAATTTCCCATTAACATAAATTAATAATTATTGTACGCATATAGGTATGCCTGATTTTATAAAATAATTTACGTTCAATCAATTATTGTTTTGTATCAGTTGAGTTCACTGTTTATGCAATATAAATATAAAAATTGGTATGCAGAGAATGGGGCTTGTTTCTTCATAGTTTAAAAGTTGGCTTTAATTACTGTACACATAATAACAAATAATAATTAGATTCATGTAATTATAGAAAAAGTTACTAAATTACAATATTCCCCATGATGTAGATTAGATAGCTTCTATTTATAATACTTATTTATAATATTATATAGAACGGCATAATATTTTTTGTGTATCCAGAAATATTGTACTTTAAGGGCTTTTGTTTCAACATACTACAAAGAAACTCTACAGATTAATCCTGAGACCCTTATTAATAACTTTATGTATTATTCTAACTAAGGTAATACGTATGTATAAACCATAATAGGCAAAATATTATTCTAAAGCAATTCTTTGAATGAAAATTCGGTGAATTAAATTACTCGAGCGCTTAATTGCGAGGTTAACTGTTTGAATTGATATTTATTCGAACGGATGTTAGTTAAAAGGAAAAGATGATAACAGTTCACGTCAACTTTTGATACAGCCATTGAAACTTGAATTTTGCAAGTATACAAATTACTGTGTGTATATCTCAAGATGACTCTTGAATAAATCTTGAGTGAGAAAGAAAAACGATGTGGTAAAAGTGACGAAGATAAAAGGTACCAGAAGTGCCAAGAATTCATCAAGAAATAGTACCTATCGTACCAGAGAGTCTCAATAAAATCTATTCTGTATGGACCGTTTGTATACACTGATAGACTAAGAGCCCGCCGACCACTAAATGTGTGTCATAGGTTTAGTCCCATAAACTTATAATTTTTTTTACCTGACTTTTTTTCAAAATTGGGCGAGCGTCGCGCCTCCCTGTAGTACCCAAAATGAATGGGAGTTTGGATTCATGATTTTTAGGGGTAAATCAAGAAATCCCTCCAAACCCCATGCGTAAGCCTATGACTTATTTGTGGCGGTTTGTATTACTTTTACAAATCTTATTTCTTACACATTTGGGGGCCTGCCGTACGCCCCTGTACCAAAAGAAGGGCTGACATTTACATTTCTGTGCTCTACTACCCCAAATTAACAAGAATTCACACATTTTGGGAGTAAACCTATGACACACAATTAGTGGTCGGCGGGCTCCTGGTCTATAACATATACTCGAATTCTCACACCGTGATACAGTCGAAAATACACCCTACCAAGGCGCCGTGGCAACTGAAGGACAGCGAGATCGAGATGAAGTTTAAAATAATTAAAGTAAGGCCCTACTTCTACTTCCGTAGCAGGTTTATTAGGAAGCGGTGTAATAAAATGCACAGGGGCTTAATTAAAAAAGGAAATGAAAAAGTTAATCCAATCAAATAAAACCCAAAAAAAAAAACCGATACAGGCAGTGGAATACAAAGGAAAAGCAGCTATGCCGAGTTTATTGGAACGATGTCATTACAGCAAACGAACAAGTCTCTGAGGGAGATTTAGTCTGCGCCCCTTCCTCCTATCAGAGGATACAGACTCCTAGACAGGAAGTAAACTTTCCGAATCTTTTGTTATGTGCTTGTTGTAAGTCAGCTCAGTATCCAAAGAGTCCCACAGTTTCTTTTGTTTCAATTTTGACCCCCCCCGATCGAGGTTTGAGTAATAATTTTATTTCTCTGAAGTTTTGAGAGGAAGCCATGGCCTCCGACGTTTCCTAGTTGATTTTTATCTTCCACCGGTCATAGTGCATCTTGTCCCAAGCTATGTGCCCTTCCAATGACACATTCGCCTCCTGGGCGCTGAAGCTGTGAGCATGCATGTCCGTATCATGTGCGTACGTAGCTAGTTTCTTATTAGGAAACTATGTGAAATCGGAGGCGAATAAATTGAGTAACTTTGGTATAAGGCACGACCTTTGCGGAACGCTCTCCCACACGAAGGTTCCGCTCCGTGGAAAGTGTATTGTTCACTCGTACTCGCAGCTCTCTTCTCATAAAGTATGAATGTAACGGTTTGATGATATAGCCAGAAAAGTAATGAACCTAGTGAACACAGCAATAGTGGAGGTGCAGCCTGTATAGAGGTTTACAAAATACCGAACAAAATGAAGGAGTAGGTTTAGCTGCGAAAAATAGTAAAAACTACTAACTAGCAGACTGAAAAGAGTCAACATTCAAAAAATGAGATTATAGAGATAACATTTCGCGAGATTTCTATTTAAGTTCAAGCGACAAAAATTAAGAAAATATATTTTTTTAAATTAAATGATTAATAACTTTCGTATTTACTGATTGATTTTCTTCGAAAACAATAGGCTTCCTCTAGCTAACACAAACTTACTTTCCAAATTTCAATACGATCGAACTTTTCTTTCTTAAGTTATCATGCTTACAAGAAACGTGACGGGCGGACGGATAGACGGACATTTTGAAAGTTGTTCAGAATTCATTCACTAACACAATGATATGAAAATTTTTTCTTTACGAGCGATATTAACGGTTTTAGAAATGTGCCGATCAAATGCAATATACTCTTCGTTTTTGCGAAGAGTATAATAAGCAGTCCATGAGAAGCACAATGTCACTTATAAGTAAAATTCAGAACATGGTATTTAATACGGATCCTTGTGGCACACCAGATGTAGAAATAATTTTGTCATATTTATGATCATGATTCTGAATATATTAATGATATTACGTAATATGATTTAATTAAATTATAATGTAGTTTTTCAATATTGTGTAATGAAAGCAATGCACATCGATTTGTTTCTGAAGGATGATGATAGTTCAAGCGAATACAACTTCACTCCAACAAACTGTCCATAATTATTTATTTGTGGTATATTAATATTTCCTTACATCTATTTTGTGTATTAAGAGTGAGATAACAATAAAGCTATTAGAAGAAACTTTACAAAAAATGCTGCAAAAAGAAAGTAATAATACTAGGAGAAAACTTAAGAAATATCTAATTATTTCGCTAAACGATGATAAATGTGTATCTAATAACTAATAGATTTTTGTACCAATTAGATGGTTGTCTATACTCGAATGCGAGGTAAGTAATAAAATGGAACATAATATAATGCTAGAGACATTATTTGCGTATTAAGAAAATTAATAACTCTCACATCTGTTTTATTTATTTAATACGAAATTATATGGTTTTTAATGTACTTCAAAAGAATGAAGACTTTCCATTTCACTTATTATGGTTGTGTCTTTCTCGCTCATAACAAGAGGATGAGAGCACTAGGTTTTATGAATATTTTAAAAAGCGATTTATAATTTTCTCTTTTGGGTTTTAGACATTATTATTATACCTAGATTGGTATGATTAACTAGATAAATATGAAATTTTAATTAAAAGTCTCCACAAATGTTCGAAAAACGAATCTTTAAGTCATGTTAATATCAAATTAATTCTCTCACTAAATAGAAGCTAAATAAAGGGCTTCTAAAAAGGGTGAAGAAAGTTTGTCAAAAGTTATTTATTGCTGAAAAAGACATACAGAAAGAAAATAAATTTGTCAGAAAAATCTTATAATCAAAAAATACTTGGAAACGCCTAAAGTGAATCAAGAAATTCTTGTGAAAATAACCTTACTTCTGATTTTGAAACGCGTTGTTCGATTTAATTTTTTTTTATGGGACATAGTAATCGATTAGCTCCAGTTGACTATTTTGAAAAAAAATTGTAATGTTCATATTTTCAAGTCCCACTAAGTTCCTATAAATGGGTCGAGATTTCGAGATTAACTATTAGGTAATTTTTTAAGGGCAAATTGGATAACGTATTTGATTTGCAGTTATCTCAAATACTTCTATACAAAGTTTTGGCTCGATACCTTATGTGGTGTTTATTATTCAATGGCCAAATTTTAAAATTCTTCATTTTCGACTGACCCTGTATAAAAGTCTGTCAGGTTTACCAAAAAGGTAAATAGTACACACAAATTAGATTAAAAAACACTGAATAGGAGAAATAATTTATAAAGTAATAATATTTGGGATGCGTACTCTAGATAGGGTTAGAAATAGATACCCGAAAAGTTCCCCCCCAATTTAGGGGGTACTTTTTTTTGCAAAAGACCACCTCTAACAGGGACTTATCGCTGGTTTTTCACTTTTGTCTTGTAAACGATTAGTCGGAAGAGAAGGAAGTATAGGAAATAAAAAATTTGTCGTTAAATTCTGCATAAAAAATGTCCTATTAACCTTGAAGCTTATCCTCACTTATTTCGCGCTAACAGCGTCCGAACAGAGGCAGGGGTAAAAATCGATCCTATTCCAAGTTTCAGAGCGAATATCTTAAAGCCGGTTACTTTAACGAGAAAAATGCTGATGCATGAATTTATAGAGCGGAATTTTATCTATAAGATGCATATATAGCGGGTTTTGACGCAAATGATTTTTATGTATTTTGCCTTTTTTTCCACAAAGCTGTGTTTTTCGACTCCACGCAATTATATCAGAGGATAATCTATACTGTTCACTCAAAAGAAGATTTGGAGTCATGTCTCAACTTTGAGCTTGCTTCAATTCCTCTTCCTCTCTTCGATGACAAAATCTAAGAAATCGTCTCTGTATGATATTTTCAATGCTGTACGTGAGAGGCCAATAGATTTTATTGTTAATGGCGACAATTTGATTCTTCGTGTAGTATGGCCGAAGCAGGGTACCTTTAACGACGATTATACAGCCTACGTTCGCTTTATTCGTAATCATTACGGCCAAAAAGTGACTGTAGCGTTTGACGGATATGCTGACAATGCCTGCAGTACGAAGAACATCGAAAGACAATGCGTTTCAAAAATCGTATAGCGACTTTTGAAACGCATTTCACCGGAAACTATTTTCAATGAGAACACGCCATTGACTGAAACGCAAAATAAAATTATAAATAATCTCACAAACAAGGAATGGTTTATTTCGCAATTGGGGGAGAGATTTAAAAACTAGGGAATCAAAACAATTACTGCTGTAGACGACGTTGACGTACTCATAGTTCAAACCGCCTTAAATTAATCTCATGAAAATGATTCCGTTTCTTAAGAGAGGCTCAGCGAAAAATAAAAAATAAAGCTTACAGTTCTCCTGACTTGCAGTCCTCGGAAGTTTTAAAAAGCTGTAAGGAGACAGTTTTGTTTATCCACGCGTTCAGTGGATGCGATATCACTTCAGCTTTCTTTGATAAAGGAAAAGTGCAAACGGTGGAATGTGTCAATAAAAGAAAAGATCTCGAAGAGGTTGTCCGTATATTCAACAACAGTAGCTCAACGAAAAAAGAAATTACAAGTGCAGGGGAGCAATTCGCGCTAGCAGTATACAAAGCCCACAACAAAAGACATTTTTGAATTATCAAAGATTCATTATCTTCAATAAGTTATTCGGTCAATCTAGTACTGCCGGGATTCTACCAACATTGCCACCAACATCTGAGGTTTTACGTCAACATTATTACAGAGTATTTCTCCAAATTCATGCTCGGCGAGCAGAAAACTTGAAACCAACGGAATGGGGTTGGAAGAAAGTAGGCAACATTTTAGCACCCATTTATACCACCGAGTTACCTGCACCAATTTCCACCTTTAGGTGCAAAAAGGATGTTTAAATTCTGAATTCGAAGAAGAATTCGTCGATGAGAAACCTCTTAATGAGTAAAATTGGAAAGAATTTTAGTGGAATAGGCCTACAGGGGAAACCACCTTAAAAAAACGCACCGAGAGCTCTACTTCGTGGGTGGTGTGGAAACAAGCTCAAATTAAAAAACACAGCTTTGTGAAAAAAAAAATGGAAAATACATAAAAATCAATTGCGTCAAAACCCGCTATATATGCATCTTATAGAGAAAATTCCGCTCTATAAATTCATTCCTGAGCATTTTTCTCGTTAAAGTAACCGGTTTTAAGATATTCGCTATGAAACTTGGAATAGGATAGATTTTTACCCCTGCGCCCCAAACTACCTCTGTTCGGACGCTGTTAGCGCGAAATAGGTGAGGATAAGCTACAAGGTTAATAGGACATTTTTTATGCAGAATTTAAGGACAAATTTTTTATTTCCTATACTTTTTCTCTTCCGACGAACGGTTTACAAGATAAAAGTGAAAAACCAGCGTTAAGTTTTTTGCAAAAAAAGGGACGTTCCACCCCTAAATTGGGGGGGGGGGGGGACTTTTCGGGTATCTACTTCTAACCCTATATAGAGTACGCATCCCAAATATTATTACTTTATAAATTATTTCTTCTAAAATATCTAATTTACGTGGACTAAAAGTAGTCAGTTGACTTAAGGCACATCAGATACTAAATCAGAAAATCAGTTGGCCAATGAAGCTAAACGGTTCATTCGTGTTTAGCACGTCGAAATACAATAATGGAGTACCAGAAAAAGACCACTTTTTTATTTTGTGTGCCTGTGTAATTTTCCAAACAAATGGATTGGAAGAAATAGCCACCTTATTCATTGGCACCATATTCACCTGATCTAACATCTTTAGATTCTTTCTGTGGAGAAATTTGACGGAAAAGTTTACTACACGAAATCACAAAATGTTATCGGATTAAGAGATTAAGGATATATTGAGGATTAAACAAAAGTGCAGGGAAATAACGCTACAACAATTAATAAGGATCCGCTAAAATTTGAAATGGTATTATGAAAAATGCATAAAGTGTGACGGGAGTTATATTGGAAACAGAAAAATTTTAAATTCTTTGTTAATATTATTCTACTCGTTTGTTAACCGATTTCCATTTTATGAAATTTTCTCCAGTCGCTTGTTTATTCATTCTTAAAGTAGTGTCGACTGTTGTATTATTTGAAGTCGTTCGTGTTATTAGGAAAAATACTTTTTCAACATTTGTTTTAGTATTTCACAACAAACTTTTATACAAGGCTAGTCGGAAACTGAAAATTTTTAAAATTTGGCTATTGAATAACGAACATCTATATGAGGCATCGAGCTAATATTTTGTATAGAGGTGTTTGAGACAACTACGAATCGAATACGTCATCCAATTTGTCGACAAAAAATTGCATAATAGTCGATCTCGAAATTTCAATCCATTTAGTAGACCTTGAAAATATGAAAATTACAAATTTGTCAAAAGAGTCAAGTACTACGTCCCAGAAAAACATTTTTAAAATCGGGCTACGCGTTAAAAAATAACGGGGAGTCGCCGTATAAAATAGCACACACTGTATATCAACCAATCACGTTGGTGAATTCTTTTCAGTGGCAGCTGATAATGCACTCAAAAAATCATTTGGTGTTGAGGAAAAAATTGTGGCTGCAATAGATCATTTAGAAAATACTGATTCGTGTGGCACTGACTGTATTCCTACAAAGATAATAAAAGCTGTAAAGTATTATATAGCAAGACCTTTAGCATATATAATAAATCGTTCTATTGGACTTGGAAAATTTCCTTTCGACTTAAAGGTTGGTAGAGTTGTGCCAGACTTCAACCAACATGATTCTACCTGTGTAGAAAATGGTCGTCCGCTTACTGTTCTAACTAGATTATTTATTATTATAAAATATTATTTTGGGCATTCAGCAGATAACTTTCAAAGAAATCATTCGTTCCTTTCATATATCATTGATCTAAATCTGACCAAGCTAGAATATCAACTGACTTGTGAAGTTATATCGAAAGCAGTGCCGACTCGTCAGGGGAGGCAGGGGAGGCTGAGCCTCCCCTTGGAAGAAGTAGCATATCTTCCAATCTTCCAAATGAATATCTTTTACTTGTAGAAATTGTCTTTCAAAATATCAAGCCTCCTCTGCAGACAATATCACGAGCCGCCACGGATCGAAAGAGTAATTTATAATAAAATAATGTCTTTCTTAAATAAGTATCATATATTAACAAAGAGTCCATATGGCATTTTTTCTGGTAGATCTACAGAAATCGCATTTTTTTCTAAATATATACACAAATGCGTTGAAAATAATAGATCAGTGGGTGCACTTTTTTCGACATGTCACTAGCTTTCGATTGTATTGAATTTGATTGTATTGAAAAAAATTATATGCTATAGGTTTTAGAGGTAAATTCCTGTCATGGACAATCTCTTATCTTAACTACAGGAAAATATCAGTCAGAACTTAATATTCCGCTAAGTCCTCTCATGTTTTTTATTACTTATCAATGACTAACCATCTTTTTTCCTGCAAATTGTGTTATAATGTATGCAGACGATATCACTTTCCAAAACATAGAATTTAAGTTTAAGTTAAATTTACACTGCTTTATTTTTACTACCAAGTCTACTAAGCTTTAAGCGAAACCCAAATAAAGTTTATATCTCCAGAATTCCACTTTCAATTGTATTTCTGACGTGATTTTTGATAATTACATGTAATCATTAGTTTTATTATTGAATTTTTTAATGTGTACCCTGTATATTTATACAGGATATTCCATTATAAAAAAACAAAGTAAAGTTCATATCTTCGGAATGCGGCTATCATTTATTTTTGACATGATTTTTGGAAAATATATGTAATTTTCTATAACTTTTATTTTTTAACTTTTTTACTCCAAAAACAGCGAAGTTTAATGGGGTTTTAATGTTCACGTGTCATCCTGTAGATATCCACCAGACAAGCTGATTGCTAGAGGTATGTGAACTGTCATGCTTTATATAAATTAAGGATCATTATAGTTTTAAAGAAAAATATTTCTAAAGCTTTTGATCAAGCACACAGAGATAAGATAGAGAATCTGTACAATACAGTGTATCTCACACATATGATTGAATTTTACAAACTCAGTAACCTCAATGCTTATATATTAGACTTGAGACCACAGGGTCCCGGGTTCAAATTCTGGCTAAGTTATGCATATTTAGTGGTGTTTTTAATATATGTTACCGAGATGGTAGCAGTGGGCTAGTCCGCTGTTAAGTGAGAACATATAACTACTCGCTGATATCTCTCTACTGAGTTCAAGTCTCAGTTGCGGCAAATGCCAATGTCGCAGAGAATCGTTGTTATGGTGTTGTGTGTATGTGCATCTGGTTGAATGGAGAAATAGCTACTGTTAAATGCCGCCAGAATAGTAATATAAATAAGGAGATGAAATAAAAACCTCTGCTCAAGGAATCACTACTTCCACATCCAGATTTTCTATCCAAGTCACTCACAACGAAAAAATTTTGTATGCGGAAATAATTGTTTATGGAACTTTAATAATATAATGTTTGAAATCATCTACCCCAAAAACCCATAAAACGATACCCCACATCGGTAGTGGGGTGGGGGTGGTAATAGAAGGGTGGTAGTGGGGGTGGATGAAGTAAAAAAATATTTTGAGGTTTCTGGTTCTTGAACACACACTAAATCACAATTTTTTTCATCCCCTTTAATAATGGGGTGGGGGTGGTAATGGCTAATGCCAAATTTTTTTTGAGACCTTAGCTTCTCTTGTATATACTAAATATAGACTCTTACCTGCTTGATTTACCTATTTACCCCAAATTTACCCCAATTTACCCCCTAACCCTTCGACGGAAGAAGATAAAAATATAATCTAGTTCTAGATCTCGTTAAAATACATACGTGTACCAAATTTCAATATCTTAAATGGTTCCAGAGTAAATGTGCGCACAAAAAAAGTTACAGACAGACAGACCGACACCGCCCAAACTTAAAATCTCGACGTTTCATGACATTCTAAGCCTATTTGAACAATAAAATTTTTAAAAATTTTTTTGTCGTTACTATACTTCCACTGGATGTGGAAGTAAAATAGGTGATATATCAAGTTTATTTTAAAATTTCTTAATCTCAATGATACCAGCCGAAAGAGAGTTGTCCCATATTCTAGCAAAATGTTAATCAAATGGATACTCGCAATTAGTCACACCCGAATGTAACTTCAACTCGTTTCAAATTCACATATACATTTTAGAACTTAAAGTTGTTTTTAAAGTTAGTTGGCATCGATGACGATGATATAATCCTGTAAAATCTTCATGTTTAGTTAACACGTCAAAAGCTTTAAGAGCATTACTTTAGCAAACAAGTTTATCGAGTTTACTGCTTCTTGCTCTAATATTCAATTAGGAGACAATTAGTCAAATGTTTCGCTGAGAAGTTGCTGAATTTAACAGTATCGATGAAATGTATGCCTTATGATTATTCATGCAGTGAATGCCAATATCTCTAACCACTCCATTTCCTTACTAATACTAGGATTAACATTCGCAACCCCTAATAAGTCTACCACTGAACTTAGGCATTATTACATCATCTTAAAATGTAAATATAAGCAACATCACAACTTCTTTTCTTATAGACAAATTAAAAAAGGATGTTACAGTTGAAAACAATCCAAAAGGGAATAATAAACATTAAAACTATCAAGCCCAAGCCGTAAGAGTTAGAATCTTGAAAGTTTCAAAACGCTAAAACCACTCACTAGAAAGGTTTTTTTTCAAAAACTACCTCTAAGGGGGTGATTTGGAAGTTCCTTTTTGTTTTCTAAACCTTTTAAAGCTGCAACATAATTGGTTGTGACCACCATTGCGTAACTTGGACACCTATTAAAATGGGATTTTTTGTAGATTCAACAAAATCGGGCTTAAAATATGAAAAAAAATATTTCATGTTACTGATTACAACTTATTGATGTTACGTTTGACATACAGTAGATTTATAGACATTCCAGTATAAGTGAATGACAGAGTAAGAATGTTAAGATCTTTAAAATATTTACGGCATTCACGTTTGCATCTGCTACGACCCTAACACATTTTCTTTGTAGACTAAAAATTGCACTGTGATATGAGTGTCCACAGTTTAGAATAGAATACATCATGCTAGAATGAACAATGCCATAGTAAGCTATTATAAGAACATTTTTAGAAACAGTACATGCTAAATTTCTTAAAAGAAATATCTTTATGAAAGAGTTATTAACAAATTATATATATGCTTCTCCCAACTAGGTTAGGTTAGGTCCATATGTGAGTGGGCTAGAAACAGATCCTCCACCGCGACCATCTGGTCTATTGTGGCTCACTCCTAATTACATTGCACCCAATAGGTACAGCTTTTTGATAAATCTGACTACCTTATTGGGTGAGAGGTTGTCCAGGTTCTCTGATAGCAACTGCCCTTTGCCAAAAAAATGATAACTTGGTTCTTTCTGCAGCAGGACAGAACGTGCGCTGCCGTTTCATGCTCCTTCAAATACAGTCGGCATTCAGCGTTGTTCGCTATTCAGAGTCTGTGTAGGTGGTGATTTAGTCTGCAGTGCCCAGTGTATAGGCCAACTAGAGTTCTTAGGTATAACCTATTTAACTCTAATCATTTTCTAGTTCTTGATTTCAGAGGGTATGTAATAAACTCCTTTGAATGAACTAATCCTGGTAGTTCTTACCAGTACTGGAGAATTTTCCTCCAGGCCAAGATGGTTGTTTTAGCAGTGCCTGTCGATATACCAAGCACTGGTTCTGGTCCGATATTTCCGAATTTTAATACCGTACCGTCCCTGACTAAGGAGTCGGCCATTCCAGAGTGGCCCGGTATCCAGACCAGAGTTAATTTGTTGTATCTGCCCAATCGGGTTAGAGCTTTCGGCAGTTCCAGACCAATTTAGAATTGCAGCGATGTGAGCCAAGAGCATTGGGAGCTGCTTGGCTGTATGAAAAGATTTTTGTTGATCTGTGTCTAGGATGCATCTGTTCAATTCTCCTTGTACACAGCTCAGTGGCATGAACTTCTGTCTGAAAGACAGTCGCATAATTACCCAGGTTCGAAGTAATTCTTACCTTTGGGTTGCGACTGTATGCTCCAGCTCCAACTCTCTCAAAAGATTTGGAGCCGTCTCTGAACTAACAAATGTCTGCTCTTTGTAGGTCGTCTCTTCCAGGAAACAGGACGGTAAAAGGTAGTTCATCACATCTGAAAGCATTCCCAGGATGTCATGACACTCCATGTCATCTGACAGCCTGTTGCGTTTCATGATGCTACTGTGCGGAATATTCGTTGTCGCTTGTTGAAGTCTGTATGTTGCCCACCTGGTCTCTCTCTTCAAATGGATGTGGAGAGAGGGTAGATCCCGGAGGATTTCCAGAGCGGCTGACGGAGTGATACTTATTACACTGGTTATCGCCAAGCATGCTTGCCTCTGTAGACCAGAGAGTTTGGCTTTGGTCGTTTGTTGAAGTCCTTTCGACCACCACGCTATGGAGGCATACGCTACCATTGGTCTTATGACCGTAACGTATATCCAATATGTTTGTTGGGGACCTATGCTCCAAGTTTTTCCACAAATTCTGCGACATGACCACATATAAATAAGGAGATGAAATAAAAAAATACGCGGATTACCTTTTCCAGATGGGAGTTCCAGTTGAGTGATTTATCTAGTGTAACACCTAGGTATTTCACTTCCCCCGCAAATGGAATAGTTTTACCTGCTAACGAGGGCCGTTCTAAATTACTCAGCCTCCTTTTTCTGGTGAAGGGTACTATTACAGTTTTGTGGGGGTTAACAGTCATCTGCTCCCTCTCACACCAAATATAGACTGTATTTAGCACTTATTGAAGGGTATTAGTGAGAGAGAATGGCCAGCAGGTCATCCACAAGCAGTGACCATAGAAGGGGGGGAAAGAACCCCGCCTTGTGGACACCCTCTTGTGGCCTTAAATCTGTCCGTTTCTCCCTGTAAGGAAACCGTTATGATTCTGTCTCCAAGCATAGCTTGAATCCAGCCATATATGTCAACCCCTCTAGCAGCCGCCGCTGTATATGGGGAGATGGGCATTGTATTGTTAAATGCTCCTTCAATGTCGAGGAATGCCGCCACCGCAATCTCTTTTTCCTCAAGAGATTGGGTGATTTTCCCGACTATGTTATGTCCCAATTAAGTGTGGGATCAATATGTACTCCAAGAAATTTTACCACATTATCAGTCACTGTCTTATTGACACTTACGTGGCAAAGGGTGCAACTCAGTTTGCATCTTATCTTAATTTAAGTTCAGCTTCTTTAGTCTATGTAATGAAGGCAAAAATAGTGTAAATATTTCGTGCAAAGACGAGATTACCTTTTCCCCCCGTTTTCGAGGGTGCTGAACATGATGGAAGTAGTGGCAAAAGTATTTGACCACCGCAACCCCCTGAAACGACCAAAAACCACCCCTTTATGGTTATCCCTTTATGTTTTCATATATAAACGGGTCTGGGGAGTGATTTATCAACGGGTTATATATATTTGAAATAACATGGAAGGGGGTTATAGAGTAAGTGGAATCCAGACAGCAGGCCTAGGGGGTTGATTAAACCCTCCCGAGGGGTGGAAAATCTTTTTTTTCAAATGATACGGTTCAAACGCTTATTCCCCATTTTCGGTGTCGCTGATCACGGAAAAATATTCATTTTTAGCTCCAACCCCTCCTCATCCCTGAAACGGGCAGAAACCACCCCCCATTGGCCAGAAAGCATGCTATCCAGGATTTACAGGTACATGACGGTTATTCCTATGCATATTCCTTCATTTTTCACGGAAGAGAAGGTGGTAGCGACCTCGGGGGTTGTTTCAACCCTTCCAAGGGGTGTAAAATTCATTAATTATATTTTCGTCGCTACCATCTTCTCTTCAGTGAAAAATGGAGGGATATCCGCAGAAATAACGATCATGTGCCGGAAAATCTGTAAATCCTGGATAGTATGCTTTTTGGTGAGGGGTGATTTCTGCCCGTTTGAGGAGGGGTTGGAGCTGAAAATGAATATTTTTCCCGTGATCAGAGACCCCGAAAATAGAGGATAAGCGTTTGGACCGAATCATTTGAAAAAAAAGATTTTCCACCTCTCCCCCTAGGCTTGCTCTCTGGATTCCACTTCCTCTAAAACCCTTCCATGTTATTTCAAGTATAACTCGTAGATAAATCACTCCCCAGACCCGTTTATATATTATGAAAACATAAAGGGATCCCCATAAAAGGGGTGGTTTTTGGCCATTTCAAGAGGTTGCAGCGTTCCCTCATAATTTCCATCGTGTTCAGCACCCTCGAAGACGGGGAGAAAGGTAATCTCGTCTTTGCACGAAATATTTACAAAAAACTCATCAAATAATGCTTCATTACACAGACTACTTGGTAAGAAACCATCGTTTGATGTTCGATTGTGTACTCATAGCATACTTTGTTGGTTGATTTACATATTTGTCGTAGTTGACACTTTGTTATATTGTAAGAGTGTTACTATTGCAAAAAAGATTAAAATATTTTTTAGTTTGCTACATTTAAAAAATAATTGATTCATTGTAGTTTCGCAATTATTATTTTCAAATAATATATACTCTGATATTAAAAGATATTTGGAATTTCCAATTTTATCACAAATTAAAGTAGGTCAAAGAATGGGGAATTTTATAAACCTATCTGATCGTTGGTATATTTATTTTACGGTTTTCACTGTGTTTATAAATTCTTACTTCTATTCTAAAAAATATGTTTATAGCTCTTTAGAGTTATCTGTAACATTTTAAGTCACTTTAACAATATATACTTGCATATAAATATGGAACTTTATGAATGACATAAACTAATTATGTTCGTTTGCTTTTACGTATTTCAAAGTTTGATTGATATTGTTTAAGACTAATTTAAAAGCATTTCTCTGTTCCTTTTTTTTATTTGACTTTGAAGCATATACTTCTGACTTTCCGTCTGTTTTGAGAGCCTCGATGATTAATAGAATTATATAATTAAATTTAATATAATATTAAATGGCCATTAACTTATATCGTCAGTTCTGAATCATGATACTATGATGGTTTTCAAGTAATCGGATGTTCTTGTTCAGTTGACATGAGAGTATGAACAAGTTTACATCAAAATAGGGCATGTAAAAGGCTTGGGGAAGTCTGGTATTCATTTAACCTAAAAAAATTGGAAATAATATGAAAAAAATAGAAGAAATTTGGATTTGATAGATTTGAAAATAATGAGGTGATAATTTGCTGCTATCAAAACTTGATTTAATAGACGAATAGGGAAATGTGAGAGAATATTAAAAGAGGAAACGATTGTAAATATTTATAACTTTCAGAAAATTGTTTGGGGCACAAGTAAAGGAAAGTTTTTAAGACATCTAATGGTTAAAATGTTGGGAACAAACAGAAAATGTTACAAGGATATCTTGAACACCTACTTCTTGATAATCTGAGCCGATATACTTTTTCTTTCTTTATTTATTTATTTAATGTCGGCCTATTTCCCCTACCAAGGCCTATCACCGACGCCAGGAAACGAGCTACCTGGAAATTTTGCCGAACTTCTACGTGTACACTGTTACAATGTAAGAAATCCAGAAACGAGATATACACAGACTCTTGTGTGAATTTAGTAAAATGTACCCAGATTTTACCATTAAATTAGTGGTTTTGATAATAATCGGCAGTCTTGGAGGTATCAGATCGTCTTTCCTTAAGAAATGAAACACCATTAGTGTTTGTATATATAAAGTACTGTTTAAAAGTATACAAAAATATAAAAAGACTAATATTCATCTGTAATTAATACTGGAAGTCTTTAAGCTTTCTTTTAGTCTTTAAGTTTTCTAATTCCTCAAATTTATGTTTTTTAATTTGTAAATTTTCGTTTGTAAGTTAACTTCTAATATTTTAATTTTAATATTTTTCTTAATATTAATACCTAAAAATTCACCCACATCAAATTCTTTTAGAATTAAATGTAAATACATATTATATAAAATCCACGAAAACATATATTTATAATACGCAACACTGGTCTATTGCCTTTGCATTCAGGTTCTTAGGACCCTTCGCAAAATAAATAAAACTTAGATGGGTATTTCGCATACTTATGTACGCTCACTCTTATCAAATTACCCATTGCTCACAGACTCTAACGAGTCTAAGCAATCACTCATTTATTTATTTATACCTATATATATATAAATTAATCATTGTATCTACTGTTAACATATATAAATAAATAAATATTCTATTCTAAATAAAGAACTAACGATGGTGATGTCATATTAAAATGTAGTGGGACTGGGACAGCAATAGTTATTATTGCTGCAATTTTATTTCTGGCGTTTAGCTAGTAGTTCACTATATAACGATTTATATCGGACAAAATTCATAAAGTTTTGAAAATTGGTAGAAATGTTAAGGATAGCTAGACTTACTAAACCGAAAAGTTTCCACACCTAAAGAGTGTGCCTCATCCCCTAAGAGGTAGCTTCCACCATTTTGAGGTTTTCTAGATTATCTCGAGAACGGTGCACTTTTTGATAAAAATACCTATATACGAATACAAAATTGTTCCTTATAATATTCTCTATTAAAAACGACTCTACAATTTTTTTTCCTGAAATTAATAGTACCGTTGGAAATAAGGCGCACACATTAAGGGTTGGTTCCAATTAATACAATAAATTGTATTCTTTACTATAATCTACTTTAAAATTCAATGCTTAACGCTAAAGCAGTAACTATTAAACTCCACTTAAAAATATAATAAATGTAGCGCTTCCCATAAAAAATATCACAATTATTAAAGAAGCGAGAATATTGTATATTGTACTTGTTGCCACGCCACCCTAGAGGTAAAGTAATTGCCTCTTTTTTTTACGTGGTATCCCCTGTATACCTAATCCACTAATTATCAGAAAGTTACCTGCGTTTTTTTTTTTTTTTTAACTATTTAACGTCGGCCTATTTCCGCTACCAGGGCCTATCACCGACGCCAGGAGACGAGCTACCCCCAACCTGGAAATTTTGCCGAACCTCTTCCCTTAAGAAGAGTAGGGATCTTTTACTTGCCTAACATTTAATAGACAAGGGACCGCCTGCTTTACATCCCCTCCGAAGGATGGTATATCCACTACGTAATCCTCGTCTGAAATTACGTAACTTCCGAGTATACACTGATATACAAGCCTCTAGGAGGTGGGACGAGAACGCTGTATTTCCCAAGATGGGAGCCCATCCAAGTACTAACCGCGCTCGACGTTGCTTCAACGGAATATCGACTGATATTCACATTGAAGTCGCCTCTACGCTCGCCCCGTTACCTGCGTTAATTAATCTTCGTCGTCTTTCATAGATTCGACATTCATGCATGCTTGTCCGTGGCAATGGTAACACATTGTGGAGCAACATAAGCCTGCTCTTCTGCAACTGCACCTGTTTTCGCACCCTAACTTGCATGAACAGGAAATTAGTGTCAAAACAGATTTGGAAGCTCGTTCTTTTGTTGTCATAGTTGGGGTTAATATACCTCCGACTTTCTTCCATCTCCCCAATCAGTAGCGTTTTTCCAGGTTTGAATTTGGTAAAAAACGCTATGAGTGTTGCTGAGCAGCAGCAGAAGTTGGTGGTAGTTTTGATAACATTACAGTATTGTTCGCTTTGCTATCAAGTTTGTTAAAAGACATGAATCTGTATACATCTAGACTTTTTTCTGCGAAGGAAGAGTTGTATAAAGCTAGAACAAATCCTACGTCTGCAATGTCTTCATGACTAGCTTTTTCATTATTAAAAGTTTGCACGATGTCCTGTGAGTCATCTCTTTTATTAAGCACATTGATTGCATTAACCTTTCCTTTGGAAAAAAACGCTAATGGTGTGTGCAAATAATATTTTTTCTTTACATTTTTTTAAAAAAGTTGAGAATTGTAAATCTCGGGAACTGTAAATCCTTTTGCTGGTATCACCTTGTTTTTATTTTACAAATTTAATGTCTTTGTTGGAGGGAGAAAGAGCAATAAGAAGGACTAGCAAGTCAATATCTGGCCCTACGACAACAGCTGTGTCGCACTTATAACATTCTTCGATAGCAGTTTGTACTATTAATAAATCGGCGTCATACGCAGCAACGAACACCTCGATTCCTTCTTTCCTAAATTTTTTCACTAGTTCTGCAATCAAACGTTCTTTGTTAAACAAATGATTAAGAAACTTCTGCAAAGTTTCAGAAACAACAGTGTTTTCATCAAATATAATTTCAGAACAGGTTCTTTGAAGAACGGCCTTCGGTTTAGGCACTTCGTGTTGTTTGCATTTTCCAAATAACCATCGATCACGGCAGTTACTATATTACCGTAATGTTTTCTTATGTAACTAACATAAGCCTTGTAACTATTATTAAATTCTCCTCTTTTTGGCCATATTACGCGGCGAAGCAAGTATTTTACATCAATCACATACTCACTATGTTCAAAAATATGGTCTCGATCTGGAACAGTATTAATAATCTGGTATAAAGTTGCCTTGTTAGTTATTAATATTATTTTTTACATTTATTACATTTTTAAGTGGAGTTTAGTAGCTACTGCTTTAGAGTTAAGCATTGAACTCCTCCCAGTGGATGAAGCACACTATTTAGGGGTGGGAACTTTGCGGTTTACTAATTCTTATGCTATCCTTCACATTTTCACCAATTTTCAAAACTTTATGAATTTTGTCCGATATATTAAAGTATTAACTGTTATTTTACTGAACTATCGGTCTTAATGCTCTTAAATTAGTTTTGAACGGTATTATTATCATTATTATCGATATGGAATTCAGCTATTTGCAATGTACTATAAAAATACCTTCTTCTCAACTTACTTGTATTTTTTAAGAGGTAAATATTGATACTGATATGGTTGCAAACAGTTATATAATTCACAAACATTTTGAAAAGTAATAACTTTGAATAAAAGAAAATCAAGATTACCAGCAGAACTAAATCTCGAAATATTTTTAAAATTCGCGTAGGTGTTTTAAACATAAACTTCTGTATATTTTGCAACATATAACGCAATTCACTTCAATTTTTGCAAAGAGACGTGGGTAAATGTTTAATATGAGATTTCATTACAGATCTTTAAAAATGAAAGTAACTGTCGAATACTTTAATGTTCCAAGTAACCAGATGCATGCACCTCGGCGTGTTTAGACATATTAAACTGTGGAAAGTAGCATTATAGCTATACGTGATTACGTAAGTACTGCCCTAATTTTTGAGCCGTACAATTCACTATATCGATCGAGATCTAGATAAATAATGTACGTTATTTATTAACGAAAGAAAGGCTAAATTAAAATTGTTTCAAAGGACAAAGACTTACCGCTACTTATATAATAGTAGTATGTGGACTTTGTGAATGTGGTTCGACTTACCTGAAACAATAATTATGTATTTAAAATTAATTTTATTATAATTAAGCATTAACAATTTAATTGTAATAAAAATCTACATTATCGTTTATTAATACGAATAACATACAACCTGTTTCCACTTAATTATGCCCAGGTACTTTATTTAACCAACTAGATATTGTCTACCAGTCTATCTTACTGGTAGACAAATATGGTACAAATTTCATCATATAAATCCGTATTCTTAGAGATTCTTCTCAAAAATTGCCGCGAGGAAGCAAAAACCCGACGTCAACTCTTTATACCCGCACAGGACAATCGGGATATGGGATGATAAATTGACGTACCTAGATATTCCAGTAAGTAAAATAAATAGAGGGACGGATGTACCTTTTAGGATATACTATTTTAGGACGTCCTCAAGACATCCCATTTTAGTACGTCCCAGGATATCCTTTTATGGATGTCAATGGGCTATTCTGAATAGGTTCCATTTTGGCATTAACTATGTCGACTAACATCGAGATTAAGAACGGATATCCGGTGAAGAGCCCTAAATCTCCTTAAAATGTACCCTAATATTAAGCCTCTAATATATTTAAATAAAGCGCCATTTTGATTTCCGGCCGGCCAAACAGGCCAGGCCAAAGCAAATAGAAAATACCCCAAACACACAGCAACCATGCTTTATTAGTTCTTATTTTCTCAAATATTTAAGCAATAATTATTGTTAGTGGCTGTATGAAATATTTTAAAGTTGTATGTTTGTGTTTTATCTAGTTAGTTCAGCTCTATTTCAGTGTCTTCAATCGAGACTATAAAAAGTGAGTACAAATGTATAAAAACCTATTAAACTTCATGTTATGAAAAACTTATCTGATTATGATTGTATATTTAATTAGTTATTAATGTCGTGTTCGAAACCACGAAAATTTAATACGATATTGTATACTTTCAGAATGCCAAAGGAAGCTAAAAAAATGAGGATTTATACACATTCCCGTATTTTACAATCACTGAGGAACCTACAAAATAAAATATTAATCTGGCTCACGAATTGAATACTGAAATCAGCTTGGAGAGAAAATGTGAATCACGTGAAAGTATTGTCAAATTTGACAATAAACCTGATGAAATTGAATTTGAGAATGACAAATAATGTACCTACTTAGTTAATAATTTCAAAACCAACTAGCAACTAATTGTGGATGAAAATAAATAAGTAAATATTGTGCTTTAAGATAATTATTTGAAGCTTTTATTACATTTTTAAACGAAAGATATGATACCGAACACAGGTGGACAGACTGCATGAAAATACAGCGACCTATTACAATCGTTTATCATGAAATTCTATTTGCCATAGTGTACTCATTGATTTTAATTTATAATTCGGTAAATTATTATTATCCTGCCCATTTCCATATATTTTTTTTAATAATAGTGGTTCAAATAATAATAACTACGTTTATTTCAGCTGCACCCATGAATGAGTATATTATGGAAAACGAAGCAGAGAAGCTGTTAAAAGATTATCTGAGAAATTCAAAAGAGAAGAGCGAGGCAAAGAAGAGAATAGGGAAGTAGCACCACATCCTAAAAATTCATGTGCGGCTATTATTAAATTTGCAAAAGTAATATAGGTATTTATTTTACATTTTTCTATGAGGTTTGCTTTTTAACATTACAAATGTTTCTAAATATTGAATGTGTTTAGCTTATTCCTATTATTAAAATATTATTATTATTTAAGTAGCACTTAATACACTTAATACCATACATACAAAATATTTCCATTTTTTTATAAAATTGTAGTGTCTTTGACGATGGTTAATAAATCGAATCGTAAGAAAATAATATATTATTTTTTTAACTGACCATAAACCTAAGAAATTACGTATAAGTTATAAGGAAAAATAGGCAAGGGCAAATATTTAAAAAATATACATATCTGACAAAAATTTTAAAAACTTTTACAATTCATTTTTTTTTAAATTCAAGTATAACATTATTGTCTAAATGTTGGTTGTGGCATTTTCTTAATTTTTATGTTTCTTGGTGGGATCCTTTGCCACATGTTTTCTTCGAAATCAGTGTCCGTAAAATCTACAAAATAATGCAATTATCCAGTATTTTACTCGTAGAGGTTATTTTCCAGTAAAATACTGGATAATTGTATTATTTTGTTGATTTTACGGACATTGTTTTAGAAGAAAACACATGTGACAGAGGATTCCACCAAGAAACAGAAAAATTAAGTTGCCCATGGATATCTATTTGCAGTCCGTAGGATATCCTGGGACATTTCAGTATGTAGTTTGTACAGCCTATTCGTAATAGTTAGATCATCCCGAAATATCCCGGGATGTCCTGGTACGTGCTTCGTACAAGCGGCGGCATATCCTTTAGGATGTCCCTCATACTACTTTTATCTGATACCGAGTTGTGACATTTGGATGACCAAAAGAGTGTCGAAAAGCATACAAACTGGGATATTAGGATGTCCATAGGCAAGCCCAAATACTAAATGGGATTTGCCATAGTACGTCCCTCGGACAGCCTTGTGTTGTGTGAGAAACAATGGCCGAATGCAAACAATCATCAAGGTATACGTAAGTATCAGTTTCACACCCAAATGTGGTTTCATCAGATTATGTTTGAAAATGTCTAATTATATCATAATATAAAGTGTTTAAACATTCAATAATTGATAAATAACAACTGAAATTATTGTTCTTTGGACGTCTATCTTTACTAGTTGTTTTAAGTAAGTATGAATGCAGGACCGTAGCTAAGGGGGTATGTGAGACTTGGCAAAAGACTGTCAGTTGGAATTATTATTTATTTATTTACAGAGTTGGCTTCTTAAGTTCATGAAGTTCATGAAGTTGGCAAATTTGAAAAATAACTCCCCAAAAAAGTTGGCTTGCTACGGCTCTGTGTGAATGAGTGAGTATAAGATCATTTTTAACTATATGCAGTTGTTATAGTTAATTCAACCGATACCAAGATTAGATAGGAGAATAATTAATAATTTAGAGGTGTTTTATAGGCATTACGATGACAGAAAGCGATTTCGTAAGGGCAAAAAGTGACAATTTACCTAATGTTAATTCGTTTATGTTATGGAGTCGATCCGTTGAAATCACTGCCCTAACGCCTCTGAAATTCGAGCAGTTAAGGCTCAATCGTAAGTAAAATTATTCAAATTACTAATTTCTGTAATAATTGAAATAGAGCCATTACTATTTTACATCTACATATGTTGAGCTGGCAAATATTTAATTATGTAGCTTGCGTTAAAATTTTATTTGACGAGCTAAATAAAAATAATGTTTTACTTGCAGTATATCATAATTTATCAAGTATTGAATGTCTTATATAAAATCTTAATATTTTTTAATATCTTGTTAGAGTTGTAAAGAACCAAAAACCGTATTTTACTTTCAAGTAGTACTATCGAACACCATTTTTATTTCGTCTCAAGCTACCATAAGTTCTTCCTTTATTAAAGTTTAGCATTTGTTGCCAATTAGTGGAGTCGATTTAGTCAAGAAAATAGCGAGGTTGGGAAATTTTTTAAGATGGATGCAGACAATGCAGACCCTGCGGAAATTGTTTATCATGAGGAGTATAATAAAATCCTAAAATCTTGATTGCCAAAAAGGGTGGAACCGCGGTTTTTTGGCCGAAAAGAGGTTTTTTGGACATTTTAAGGGTTAAATTTGCAATCTGATCTTCACCAAATTTAAACTGAAAGTTCCTCTAATATTGAGAATAAAAGGATACCATTTTCGTTCCTTATCTAATTGGTTTTAAGTGGTCAAAATAAAATTAAAACTGCAAATTTGACCCTTAAAATGTCCAAAAATCCCCTTTTCCGCCAAAAAAAAAACGCGGGGTCCCCCCGTGTTTTCTGGAAATCAAGATTTTAGGGTTTTCTTATACTCGTCATGACAAACAATTTCCGCAGGGTCTGCATCCATCTTAAAATATTTCCCAACCCTTTCCTAAATCGACTCCACTAAATAGTAATGAAATAAACATTTTTGATGATGTGCTAATGGACGGCGATTCACATTTTGGCACTAAACAGTATTTAGGGTATGCATGCATCTTATATCAAAAGTTAAGACAAACTTATGAATGATTAGTCACTGAAAACATCCATTTTATGATGCTCCTGTCGAGAGTAAACAAATGGTTTGACGTCAATACATGTCGATTATAAACATTCGTGACGTCAAATCCGTTTTACCGCTTATGTAAAATTGCACTATTTAAAATTCAATTTCCAAAACTGTTATTATAATCTAATTTTATCAATATTAAAATTTGTGGGCATTCCTATTATATTCAAGGGAAGGCACCTACGTACTAATTATTTATGACCATGATTTATGAAGGTGCTGCATCACTTGTTAAAAAGAGAAAAAGAAGTGTTCCTTATGTTTTGCATTCGAGTTTATAATGTATTCGAGATATTGACTACCCGCTTACTATTGGCACTACTCATAAACTTAATGGGTAGTTAACACAGGCCCGTACTAAACAAATTTTAAAGAATCAACAGTTTATTTATAGTTACAGTGATAAGCAATAATCTTTTAGCTACATAATTTTATTACTATTTTAAAGTCAAAATGTTGATGGCAGGTAGATAGTCATTGTATTATATACAGGGTGGTAAATTTAAATTAAGACAGTAAAATATCTCGGTTTCGAGTGGCAAGCAAAATGGCATTATTTTTTTCATATGATGGAAGTTTTCAAGGTTAGTTAAATATCAACTTTTTTTTCATTAAAATCTATATTTTTCATTTCTACATCTTATTCTACGAAAAATAACGAGCAACTTTTGAGAGAAAAAGTGGTAGAGATAAAAATGTTTATTTTGATTTATTAAAACTTGAAGAATGATTTCAGAATTTTTCATCAACTTTTGGTATTCAAGTTATTCAGCAACTATATTTTCCATGATTAGAGAATATTATTTAGGTATTATGCAAATCAAAACTTACACACTTTTTTATTTATTATGAAAATACCTATTTTCTGTATATTGTTGCCCTAATCTCACTAAAATACATATTTACAATGACCCCCGTTTTAATATTGTGTAGATTTTTTTTTTTAAGAAATACTTCTATAAAATACTCTAGTTATTATACTCTTCGCAAAAACGAAGAGTATATTGTATTTGATCGGCACATTTCTAAAATCGTAAATATCGCTCGTAGAGAAAAAAATTTCATATCATTGTGTTAGTGAACGAATTCTGAACAACTTTCGAAATATCCGTCTGTCCGTCCGTCACGTTTCTTGTAAGCACGATAACTTAAGAAAGAAAAGTACGATTGTATTGAAATTTGGAAAGTACGTTAGTGTTAGCTAGAGGAAGAATCCTATTGATTTTGAAGAAAATCGATCGGTAAATAAAAAAGTTATTAATTATTTAATTTAAAAAAAATATATGTTCTCTTAATTTTTGTCGCTTGTATTTAAATAGAAATATTGCGAAATGTTATCTTCATAATATACATTTTTTTTGTTTATGCATTTTACTAATATATTTTTCATAAAAATATATCCGAGCAGAAATATGTATGATTGTCGAAAGTTATATCACAAACAATCAATTTTCGTAGCAATATGTGATGGATCAGTGGCTAAACTTTTGCCTTACAATCCTATCTGGGAGTGAACTTAGACAAACGACTGACGTTTAACGCCCACGTGAACGAGACGGTACGCAAGGTCTACTTCATGTCCAGGAGTCTGTACCCGCTCTTGGCCCAGGGGTAGCGGACTTAATAGGACAAATAAAAAACTGTTGTACACGATGGTGATCAGGCCGGCCATCACATACGCGGCGCCGGTGTGGTGCAGCATACCGGCCACGACAATGAGAAAACTTCGAGTTCTCGAACATAAATTTATGCGCCTCATCTCTGGTTCGGACAGATACACCTCCCTCAGAGATTTACATGATCGTTGCCACGACATAACCGCAATAGCGGACTACGTCCATGAAATTTCTCAAAAATTCTACGAATTCAAACTGGCGATAGTCCGTTAACCCGCAACATAACCCGAATTTCCTATACGACAACTTCTTATTTCCCCACTTTTAACCTTTACTAAAACCTATAATCAACTTTCTCCATTCCCTTTATATGTTCTATTTGTTTTTATCCTTTTTGTTATTTTGTCCTTTTTGTTTCTAAATTCTATCTTGGCCAATAAATTTTCAAAACCAAAATATTTCGTACCATATCTTTTAAATTTCCACGACATTTTCCTGGCGGCAGGAAGACCACCAGGCTGGAATTGCTTCGAACGGGTTTTTTCGTTGAGTTTTGTTTTCCCGTGCCAGCAACCAAAATTAAATAAGTGCTTCGTCTAGTGAGTGATAGTTTTATAGTGTTTTTATTTTAATTAGTTTTAGGTCCTTGTGGACACATTTTTAATGTCTATTTTAGTTTTTAAGTCTGCCTGCGGCAGACAGGAGCACTAACCTGTATATCATCTTTCGTTAAGCCAAACCGGACCTGCTCCGCCCAGCCCTACAATAACCACGACGCTGTGCGACGTAGTTGTCTGGCTGGCTCCGGACCAGGTTCCGGCGAGGCGCATAAATGTATAAAAACTAATAATAAATTGACTGCGAAGAGTATGCTATAGAATGTGTAACAATTATATAAAAAGCTCACTAAATTGGCGAAGAGTACTTACGTTTTTAGCTTGTTTTCTTAAATATCTTGCGAAATTGAAGTCAGACACGATATTTGAAACAAAAGTTGCTTGGTCTTTTGCGTAAAATATGATTCTGTAATAAAAAAAAATATAGGTTTCCATTGCAGATTGAAATCGACCCTGAAATGACTATCTACCGAGTACGAAAAAAATAATGTAATTTTATTTATGCCTCGGAACCAAACAATTCTTATCTGAAACATTTTTTTTTGAAACTGCGAAATTTAAATGGCTCACCCTCTACACAGGTATGCGGCTTTAAACCATCTTATTTTTCCGCAACTATTGAAATATTTTTATATTTTTGCCACTTCCAGTTATAATGGAAGAAGCAATCAACTTAATTATTTTGGATGGAACACCCTGTGTATTTCTACATTTTTAGACTCTACGATAAAATCCAATCTCCTTTATGTTGCATACCTTACATCAAATACTTACGACTTACAGGTGGTAGGTATTTACTTACTTTTAATTTTTTTTTGGCGGAGGCAGATATTTCAATTAATAATTTTTTATTTATTTGCTTTTATTAGATATTTCAGTCACTAATAATAAACATCAGACAGATGTTAATCAAGTTAAATTGAAAAAAGACACCTTTTACTAGAATGGTAGAAATTCAAGTAAACAGAAGCAAAAACAACACATACAGGGTGATCAGAAAATATCAATATTCATCTGTTTCCTATATATAACCTCCAAATTTTATTTCAGTTCGTGATTCCTCATTAAAAACTAATGCAAAACTGTGTTTATCTCACTATATCTAAAGTGTATCGTTTCGATATATTTACTATTATAATGAAGGTTACATGTAAAATCTTTTAAAAATACAGTTTTATATAATAGCAGAATTAAAATTAGAATAAAACTTGAAAATCAGTAGAAAACGAGTCTACGTATGATTTTTGTTATAAAAATAAATATCTCGAAAGCGGTACACTTTAATAACATGATTATTTTGAATGAGGAATTATGAACTGAAATAAAATTTCAAAAAAATAGTTTTGGTGTAATTTTAAAATGTAAGTTCAAAGGTAATTTTGCCCATACCGTATATTTTTGCTTATGTTCATATTTACGTGAATCGTTACCATCCTATGAAAAACAGTCTCTTTCCAATTTCAATTATTTATTTTAGTATTTGTTTATTATACGTTTTGCATGATGTGTATCGATTAAATACCGTTCTAACGTAAGTGTTTAATGTAAGATATAGGTAGGTGGTAAATGAACCGAATTCTTTCATTTCTTGGCTACAACAACCGGAGAGAGGACAACATAGAATGGTTGATAATTTAGAATATATTTTTGACTCTGCTTTTTGAATCTAACCCAACTTTATTACAAGTATGCTCAGCCTCATTTATAATAATAGTTTTTAACAGAAAAACAATAAATAAAAACAATTAATAAAAATACTTGAAAATATATATTATATAGACAAAGAAGTATGTCAGTATATAATCTAGAAGTTTGCAAGCACTGTTTGCATTATGTAATTTGCTTTTAAAATTTGTTTCTCTTTCATTGATCTAGAATAAAATACAAAGCATGATTGATGATGGTGGGTTTGGTTCCAATCTCTCTGCGCAATTGCTGTAAAAATGGACATAAGTAAAATTAATCATCTATTATTGCTACTACACTAGATTAAATACTTAATTTGCATGTACATGAGATATAGATATTGAATCATTTTTGCAGACACATTCTCTTGGGTGGGTATTGTACAACACAAAATTTTCATTTTCCGTTTTATTTCAATAATTCCCTAGAGCCATGATTTACCTTGGCTAAATCCTGACTTATTTTCAAGCAAAATATTGTTAGCATAAGTTGCTATTGTTCATTTATATCTTTTTACTTCCACGTCCAGTGAAAGTATAGTAACGACAAAAAAATTTCTAAAAATTTTAATTGTTCAAATAGGCTAGAATGTCATGAAACGTCGAGATTTTAAGTTTGAGTGAAAAAACTTTTCTGTCTGTCTGTCGTGGTCTGTCGGTCTGTCTGTAACTTTTTTTTGTGCGCACGTTTACTCTGGAACCGTTGAAGATATTGACTTGAAATTTGGTACACGTATGTATTTTAACGAGATCTGGAACTAGATTATATTTTCATCTTGTTCCGTCGAAGGGTTGTAGGGTAAATTGGGATAAATAGGTAAATTAATAAAATTGGTATTTAGTATATACAAGAGAAACTTAGGTCTCAAAAAATTTTTTGGCATTAGCCATCCCCATTACCACCCCCATCCTATTATTAAAGGGAGAAAAGATTGTGATTTAGTGTGTGTACTGTGTTCAAGAACCGAAAACCTCAAAATATTTTTTTACTTCATCCACCAGTCTGATACATTATTTGCTGATAAGTTCACAAAGTGATTATTATAATATTATCTTCATTTGAAAGGTGCAGAGAAACTTCAGGGTCATTTTTATTTCATAAACGTATACTTCAGGACGTTCCAATTACTTTTATTTTCATTTTTCCTAGAATTCTGATGTGCAAACACATGTTTCTCTCTTTTTATTGCACTTTTTCCTTTATAATTTCGAAGGCATTTGCAACATTTTAAATTTGCATCTAATTTTGTAAGTTTATATTTCGTAACACCATAACGTCGTGTTTCCAAAATTCTCACCGTATCAGTTACTCGAGGTGGCTTTTTTTGTAGTGTAGTGATCATAGGAGCATGTTCATTGAAAAATTTTATGAGTTGAGAAAATCTATCTCGACATTTATAAAAGCTGAACGATAATAATTATTCCAGTCTAATTTATTGAGGTCATTCGGGAAATGGTTATCATCAAAATTTGAAAAATGTGGTACTTAACAATTTTATTTTTATTTTTGAGGAACTTACAATAGATTGTCATGATATGCAATTCCATGCAAACCAGCCTTAATAATTTCAAAAGTGTTATTTGTAACGATAAGATATACATCCACAATTTCAGAAAGGTGTTTGAATTTCAAATTCAAATTCAAATATTTACTGGTCCTTTTTGATCATGTACATAATTATAAGATAACTCATTGAAACACTATTTTACACAATGGTTAAATAATATAAAAGCTTTTACTAAAAGTCAGATATAGTGTAAAACACAGTTGTATAAGACGAAGTCAAAGACAAAATGTACAATACAAAATAAAATTTGTAAACAAAACAAGAGTAAAAAAAATAGGTTATGTTAACTTGTTGTGTATTAGTAGACCTTAAATACAGAAAAACTCTGATAAAGAATAATAACATTTATTTCATAAAAACACCTTTAGTTTTTTTCTAAATAAATATTCTCTTTCCTGATGTCTTATGTCATCCGGTAGACGGTTAAATAGTTTCGGGTCTATAAATCTTGGAGACTCACTTGTGATTTTTAATCTGGCATAAGGTGTATGGAGTTTATTTTTTTGGCTTATATTGACATTATGGTAGTCGATATTTAAAATAAAACTGTTTCGATTTCTAAAAAAAATTTCAAAAACATAAATGGGAAGAATTTTATTTTCTATAAAGATATTCTTGCACCTGTGAGTATTCGGTATACCGAATATACATCGTAAGATACGTTTTTGAGCAATAAATATATTTGAAGACAAGATTGAGTTTCCCCAAAAATAGATACCGTACATTAAACGTGAATTAACTTGGGCAGAATATAAATTAATAAGTTGTTCTCTTGATAGAACCCCTAATATTTTGGAACTGGTATACTATAGAAGAAACTTTGGATATCAAAGTTCCGCAATGATGCTTCCAATTTAGACATTCGTCCAAATATACTCCTAAGAACTTAATATTGTCCTCAGTATTAGAAATATCTGTATTGTCTATTTTAATATTTATAAGATATCACACTGAAAACTTGAGTTTTTATTACAAGCTTTTATTTAACTTGCAATGTTTGTATATTAGTTTGTTTGTTTAGTCCAAATCTTGCAAATCAATTTTAAAACAGTTATCCCCAACCGATTGAGCTGAAATTCTGCATACACGTTTAGTTTGGATGACAATGCATGGTTAGCTAAGTGACGTCATTCTAAATCCAATATGGCGGACTCCCAAAGATGGCGGACCAGTTATCTTTTATGCACCCCCATGATATTGATATCAAATAAAAGGGTTTGCTGAGAAGAATACGAAAATAAAATGACGTTACACTAAATTCAATATGGCGGACGCTGGTGGTCCAGTTATTTTTTATGCACCCCAATGAAAGGGTTTGCTGAGAAGAATACGAAAATAAAATGACGTTACACTAAATTCAATATGGCGGACGCTGGCGGTCCAGTTATTTTTTATGCACCTCCATGATATGGGTATCAAATGAAAGTTTGCTGAGAAGAATATGAAAATAAAATGACGTTACACTAAATTCAATATGGCGGACGCCCCAAGATGGCGGACAATTTTTTTTTAGTTTTGACACTATAATTTGCTTGTATAGTGTATTCGTTCATACGTTGCATTCTAAGAAATGGTGAGGAATCCAGTTTAAACTATAAGTTTTATATCGGATAGGAACGACGCAATGAATATATAAAACTAATTAAGGCGTAGCTAAAAATTTAAAAATTAAATTAAATATAAAAGAACTTTTTTAAAAACAAGATTTTATTATTTAGGTGTACTAAAACGGAAAAAATAAAAAGAAAAAAAAATTAATTGTCTTAAAAGCTTGTCGCGTGAACAGAAATAAAAAAACTTACATAGATACTTCCCAGGCAACGCGGTCACGTCATTTTGACGTTATTTTTTCGGCACCTTTATCATCAATGCGACGTTAAATATGACGTGAAAATGACGTGAAATATGACGTGAAAATGACGTGAAATATGACGGCAAAATGACGCAGCCCATTGACGCCATTTAAATGAGGTTAACAGACGTCGCTTAAATGACGTCGATGGGATTACATATGTAAGCTATTTTTGATTAATTAATAAATGTACATATGAAAAATATAATAAATAAGCCAATTTGGTGCAATATGGCATGTAAATCTTAAGGGCTCTAGGATTTTTCCATTTTCCGATGTATGATATGCATTACAGGATAAGCTGCCATGTACGATGTAGATGAATGGACAATTAATAGGTGAAGCACTCACTGGTTTTTATGCTCTCTCGGCCCAGCCACATAATAATGATCTTTAACCTGACCATTATAGGATCCATCCAAATCAATCAACGTTTCCTGAATGTATTTGAACATTGCAATTTATATTGTTATTTATTATTTATTTTCTATAAATTCATTAGAGTATAAGGTATAAAGAAGGACTGATTATTTTCAGTGGTTTGTATGTCGCGCCATCTAAAAACAATTTATGCAACAAACAACGTGGTAATGCATAGTTTGCATGTGGCGCCAACAAGAAATAATTTCGGCAATGAAAAAATTACGTCACCAAACGTCGCATCGACGTCTCAACATGACGTCATAATTTAGTCACAATATGACGTTACTGAGATGTCATCTTTTCGTCACGTGAAGTCGTCGACCAATGTGACCAAAAAATGACGTCAGTCTGCTGCCTGGGATAAATTTAGATTACTTTTTGACAAAGCCAATATATGACACTGGCTAATGGCTATTGGCCAATGAAGATCGAAAAAAATCCAATACTGTTGATGATATTAATATACAGCCAAAAAAATATAATTGTAATAATCCCGACTTAATAAGACGTTAATTATTACCATGTAATTAATGCTAAAGATCCACTTATTATTATTGTATTTTTAAAGATTCTGTAAATAATTATTGCGGTGGCAATTTTGTAAAACTAATGTTTTTTTGTCTGATGTTTAATATCACTAAATAAAAACGTAATAATGATGAATTTGCTCTACGTCATAATGTCGTACAAATGCAGACGTCTTGAAGACGTCACTGGTGTTTAAAATCACTAAATAAAAACGTAATAATGACGAATTTAATGTACGTCATAATACCGTACAAATGCAGACGTCTTTAAGACGTCACTGGTGTTTATAATCACCAGATAAAAACGTAACAAAAACGAATATAATGTACGGCATTATGACGTACAAATGCAGACGTCTTTAAGACGTCAGTGGCGTTTAAAATCACTAAATAAAAACGTAATAATGGCGAATTTAATGTATGGCATTATGACGTACAAATGCAGATGTCATTAAGACGTCACTTTTTGGTAATATAACGTCGCCGACGAATAGTTACCAAAAAATTACGTCAAAATGACGTGACCATGTTGCCTGGGTTACAATCTCTGTCAAAAAAAATTAATGCCTGTATGAACTTCTCGCGCGCGACAAGCTTTTAAGACAATATTTTTTTTATTTTTTTCGTTTTAGTGCACGTAAATAATAAGCTTGTTTTTAAAAAAGATTTTTTTACATTTAATTATTTTTCGGTATTGAGATATAAGGTATTATGTGAAAATCAATGGTTTAAAGTGTTTAAAATAGCATTGCAATGTTGTTCCAAAACATTACCAGATGGATTTGATATTATCACAGAAATGTTGCCCGCATACATTGTAAAATGTGCGGTTGAACCAAAGGCCTCAACATTTTTTTTACTTCATCATTAATAGTTTAGGATACATATTGAAATAAATATCTATTCATTAAATATCACTAGGTGAATTCTGTCCTAGAGGTAATAAACTACATTGTATATTCAAATTACTTTATTTTATAATATAAATTATCCTGATATCACAAAACTGAAAACTTTCTTGGAATGATTTGTAAGATTACATCGTTTTAGCTATACCTGTTTCCTTAAATGCACATGTCCTTATTATGTAATGAGCTAAATTTTTTAATTGCAATTAAATAAGAGGGCTAGTTAACACACCCAGGTATCACGAAATTCAGGCGATAATTAATTGGTTCTTTCATAAAGAATGAGGAGAAATAAAAAATTAAGCACCTAGATAGAAACCAAAAAATATACAAATCATTTATCAGTAACAAGTGACTTCATTCCAGACACCGATTAAACTGCTCGAATTAGAAAGGGAACCTGATCACGCGAAATGATTAATCGACTTTACTATGAGTATGTGTAGCAGAGTTGATGAAGCAGTATATAACTGGTAGGTACCAGAGAGTCACTATTAAAGGAGAAAATTGTGGTATGCTGCTAGCAAATCAAGGTGTGCCACAAGGTTCAATATTAGACCCTCTTACGTGTACATTGTACTGAGTTTGTTCCTAAAAATTTTTACGCTGAAAACATTTTTATTCCGTAGAACTCTTTCAAAGAAATCAAGCACATTTTTACGTTGATCGTACTCAGCACTGTTACTCTTTTACAGAGGTTAATACTGAAAATGTTTGCGGACACATTAACCAAGACATAACATCTCTTATTAAAATATCTAACGCTTTTTGTCTGTCCATAAATGCAACCAAATTTAAAGTCATGATATTTTGTATTAGGCAGATGTATGGAAATGTTAAAATAAAAATTAATAACGAGCCACTTGGGGGGGCTCACAAACTTGTCCAAAATCTAGATTTCCATATTGATTCAAATCTAAAATTTACTGAGCATACTAATTATTTCTCTTGCTAACTTAAAATGAATTTATGCTATCGAAAGAAACTAAGACAATGTAATGTGAATCTCTTGTCCTGTCTCGCATAAACTATGCTTCGGTTGTTTATTTTCCTTTCTTGCACCAAGCTGACTCCCAATAATACAACGATTATAGAATATAGTCCGGTAAACTCTAAGGTGGCGTATGTATGAGTTGGTAATGTAGAAGAATGCACTACCGGGCGTCAAAATGACGCGACACCAATTTATTTCTCAGGGGGCGCCAGTCGCGTGCTACCCCGTTCTTCTACCTCCCAGGCGGGTTCGAGATAAGATGCACTTCGATAGCCGAATAATGGACCAAGGCTGCACTACCTTAGATCTTTAACGGCGCTCTCTCTGGCCGTGAATTCCTTGATTTAGGTTTTTGTACCTTTTGAAAAGCTACATTTTTGCATAAAAAAATCCCGATCGAAGAATTTCTCTCTGGTGGGATTAATTTTTGTCGTGCTGATCACGCTTTTGGCTGCTAATAACAGACTCTACACCCAAGGATTTCTGAGAAAAAAGCATAAAAAAATCCCTATCAAACCTCCGTACAACAACTAGAAGGTTGAGTGTGGTGTAGTAACTCGACACGTCCGGTTTTCGGTACGAAAATTCCAGGGATTATAGACTAGCATCAAGTCTCAAGATCAATTAAGATGCAATAGTTCAAAGAATCCGTTTATTTAACAGATATGGTTATATAAAAAGGGGTTATAGCAAAATTCTTATGGTAAGAATCGCGCCTTCCTCAATTAAGACAAACAGCTTTCAGACCATACAAGCGAGAGCGCTTACGCTAACGATCGATTAGGTAGAAAAGATTCATGCATACCTTCTTAGAGAATTTTTAGACACTTTGTAATTTTATAATTACTGCTGACTGATTTTAACTTAAAAAAGTTTTACCAAATTAATTTAGTTTTGCTAGAGACTACTTAGCTTTAAAGTTCTTGTATCGTGGCGGTTCACGTACCCAAACACATTCATGAGGACTTATGACTGCATAAGTTTGTTTGGTCACAGAGTACAGTACCTACACAGAGGCGAAGGCTTTGTCGGCTCCTTTGATTTTCGATGGCTCGTTTTTTGTGACCTTGAGTACCAGTTACGTCTACACTGAGAGAAATATGTTTTTAATTTTTTTCTGTACCCTACATTTAAGGATACACTGAAGAAAAAATGTATTTCAATTTGGATAGAAAAATATTACCATTTGAATTGTTTATAAACTGCGTTTATTTTCAATTGAGTTAGGCCCTAGCAAATTTTCTGAAATGTAATTATTATAATTGCTATAATGATACCACTTGATATTTTTTTGTTTCGATTTCGAGCTAAAAATATTATTATAATGTGACGAAGGAGTATTCTAATTTCCTTACCAAGGAAATGTATTTTTCAAAAAAACTATATACCTTCCAATATATTTAAATAAGGCGCCATTCTGATTTCCGACCCCCCGGCCGGCCAAATTGGCTAAAGCAAAGCAAATACCCAAGCAACACACACAGCAACCAAGCTTTATTAGTTTTTATTTCTCAAATATTTAAATAATTATTGTTAGTGGCTCTATAAAATATTTTGAACGTGAATCTTTGTTTTTTCTATTTAGTTCAGCGCTATTTGAGTGTCTTCATTCCAGACTATATAAATAAAGTGAGTAGAAAGAAATGTATAAAAATATAACATAACCTTTTAAACTTCATGTTATGAAAAACGTATCTGACTGATTGAATACCTATTTAATTATAGTTATTATAATGTGTTCGAAATGATGAAAATTTAATAGGATGTTTTATACTTTCAGAATGTAAGCTAAAAAGGAAGATTTATATATATTCCAGTATTTTAGTTGACAATCGCTGAGAAACCTACAAAATAAAATATTATATAATTTGGCGAGAATTGAATAATATTGAATCAGCTTGGAGAGAAAATGTGAAACATGTGAAAGTATTATCAAATCTGACAATAAATCGCTAACGTTTTGAGAAATGGTGAATGACTAGTACAAATGTTGGTGTAAATATCTCATAATATACTGAGAATTGCTTGGTTTTTGAGAAAAATGCGTAGACAAAAGGACGAGTTCAAGGCACTCAAAAATCTTGAAGGTATATGTGGTTGGGTGTAAGAAGTACTCTCCAAGAAATTTGCAGGATAAAAGCTTTTTGCAAAGGTAAGACTTAGTTGTCGATGATCAACCTTTTTTTTCAATATATGCTTACCTGATTAAACATTGCTTAATGAATAATTGCCAACATGCAAATTCATTTTTCAGGTTATGAACTCTTAGCGTAGCATCTTCAACAAAAGCCATCGACTCCTTGGATTTCTCATTGTGACTGTGTTACTAATCTAGACAAAATCGTTCACTACCCATCAGTCTTTCCTTTCAATTTTTTAGCAGTAAACACGGTGGCTATGCTCGAAGGTTATAAATGTTATAATTTCTGTGAAAAATACCATATAAAGTAAACAATGAAGATCTGGAGTATTGAACTACTTGAAATATGTAAAAAGGTGTACACGTCTTCCAGTTTTTGACCTCTTGCCTATGATATACCTATAGATGGAACTATACAAACCATTGTAATTTGTACAAAAACTTCTTTTTATCGTGTCTTGTTAATGTTATACAGTATCGGAAAGCGTTTGATTTGGTGCGGCAATAAGAGCAAGCGAGAGCAAAGCAAGCAATAATGTACATTAAGGGACGTGTCTGCTTTGCCTCTGCTAGGGTACTGGTAGACGCCTTTATTGTAGGCAGTCGGTTAAGTCGTTGAAACTATGCAATCTCAACGGTAGAACTTTCCGATACTGTATAATATGTCTAACACGTATTTTATTATTTTACGTAGGTAGGTCAATTGTTAAATATCCCTTGTATTTTATTAAATACATATATTCACTTTTTATTATATTTTATTTATCACTTGTATTATTGTTGTTAGCAGTAAATTAAAATAGTCGATTATGTAGAACTTATATATACATGCATCTTTGCATCTAACTGAAAGTAAAACAAAATATATTTACTAAATATCAAATTATTTATTATCCAACGTTCCATTAATACTCAGAAGAAGAATTAACAAGAAACTTACTGGAGATATAAAGAAAGATCTATATTGCAATAAAAAATAAATGATTATATTATACACATACTAATATCTAAGTAATAATAAGTAACATTTGTAATTACATAATTCAAAGAATATTTGCTACAATTTGACACTTTCAAAACCCATTCGGACTTTATTTATGTGTTCACTGACTGGAGGATCACTTTCAGTCTTAATTTCATAGTTTTTGAATGTTAAACAATCCCAACACTGGGTTTTTAAACACCACACAATATATTTTAAAAGGACGTTTAGTTCCAGATCAATCAATGACAGCAATACTTTAAATTTCTTTGATTTAAGCACTTCATCAGATATCTTAATGTAGTCTGTGTATTTTTCTCTTGAGATACCTGATTTAAAAAATGCTATTAAGCTTCTTTCTCCCTCAGCATCAGCTCTACCGTCGCTCAACTAAAATTTAAACATAAATGATTATTAAAAATGCTGACAAATTAATATAAAGTGTTATTTTTTACCATGAATTGTTTATTGTTTGCTTAAGCAGTAGTTATTATTATCACAAGCACTTTTAGTTCCACATTTAGCTTTTAAAGTTGTATCCCATAAACATCTAACTAGATGGATCATAGTGGTCTTGAATTACGGACTTTCCTGTAACATAAATCCACACTAAAAATCAAATTCTTAAATTAACAAGTAACAACTTACCATTAATAAAATACTTGGAATATTCCAGTAAAATAATTCCTTTTAATTGCTTGGAATCATCGACTTACAGTCGATGCTTAGAATCTTTTAACCCTAACCTCTTCTGGTTGTAAATCGACGTTATTTTATAAAAACTGATGTTTTCTCGGATTGCCACACTTCAACAACTAATAATACAACAAAAACTGGCCATTTTGTATGACATAATGTCCATAAAAACTCTATTATGAAAAATTCAATTCTTAAGTTCAGTCAGTCTCCATTTGACAGCAATGACAAGTGAATTTAGAAAGTGAGGTTGATTGATATACCAGTTAAAAAATGGCGATGCGTATACAAATTTGGTTTTGGCGGGAAGGCTTGCTTTCGCCTCTGTGTAGTTACTGTACTCTGTGGTTTGGCGTTCGATTAGTCCACAACTTACTTGCCCCTATGCAGTTGTTCAATATTATCGAAATGGCAGCGACCCACCTTCGAGCGATTTTTAGGCAAAATTGAATTTTTGGTTTTTTATGCACAAGGCGTTTTCCTCGATAACTTTGTAATTTGGAAAGCCCTGCTTTCCTTCCATCGCTTTGTATGGACGACTCAACGCGCTCGACCAAATTGCGAGCCGCTGAGTTAATTCAAACTCTTTCTATGCGAGAAACCGGCCTTGTACATGTGCATTGATTTTTATCAATTTTTTTGCTTATCGGCACTACGGCGGCCTTGTCAAAATCATCGGTTTTACCTTTTAGATGCAATGCATCGCTAAAATTTTTTGCCTAAGTCGAATTTTGATTCTGTCTTCGACTTAGGTCGATTCTGGAGGGTTCTGCAACAGTAACACGACGTACGATTTGATTTGCGATGCGCATAAAGCTATCGCAGTGACATAGAGATGAACTAGTTGTGTATGTCTTATTCTCTTAGTTTATATGATGAAGCGACCTTTGGTCGCGCCAGCTTACAGTTTACTCGACTATAGTCGTGTTACACTAATTATTGGTATAAAAAAGTACAATCTCGATTTGAAGAAAATTGTCTGGTTTAATATTAAGAAGAGACACATTTTTCAGAGTTGCTAATTTTTGCATAACATAAAATTAATTAAGTTACCTCCTGATTTATACAACAAAATTACTTATAGAACACCTAACTTAAACGCAAAATCCGCATTAGACTAAAGTACCTAGAACATGCGGAATTAACGCCTGAAGACATAGGGAAATTAGATACCAGAAAAATCACGAGCTTTGCAAAAAGTCTTGGAATCCTGGGCAACAACTAGATGTAGGGTAATTCACAAAATACCTTTTAGGTCGAAGTGAAGAAAGTTCAACTCAGAGCTAAGCGATCCCTTAAACAATCTACAATCTACAATTTAAATGCAAGACACAAATCAACTATCACCACCCCAAGACAGAACTGCCCAAATTTCGCTGCGGATTCCCATATTGCTTCTCTTTGCAATGCCATTCTTGAGGACCTCGAGATATAAAAATTAAAAAAAAAGATTTAAAAACATTCTGTTAATTAATAATACTTAATCATGCCTCTTACACTACGCTTGCAGTTTACTTTTTAGTTAAAATGCTGTGCTATCTAAAAAAATATAACAAGACAACAAAATATTTTTGCGAGGCGTACCGGGCCAGACCTAAGCGAGAAAGCAAGAAACATTTATTTAAAATTTGAATTTTACAAACACGGCGCGTAGCATATGTCTTTGGGGTCGCTAAAACCGAATCTGAAACTTATTTTGCCCCATCGCATCAGGATTTTTTTTAAAATAAGGGGAACCTTAAATCTGTAGATGAACACCGCAGCCAGGCCAAAGGCCTCTTTTTATCGAATGAGCCGTAAGCCCACATGAAAAAAACTCCAATAACTCAACATTCTCAAACCACAGACAGAGCAAAGGCTGCATCTAATGTAATAGTCCACGCAAATTAGACTTTTTAGGAGAAAAAATTCAAATACAAATTATATTTGGGCTATGTATAGTTCATAGGAGTAGAATTAAGGATCCGAAGAGTTCCCACCTTATCCGTTGATGGAAACGCCTTTTTGGGGCAAAAAACCACCCCCAGACGGGACTTAGTTACGGTTATTCTCATTTTTCTTCGGATCCGTCATTCCCACGAAAAACAGGTATAGAAACAAAAATATTCTTCATTAAATTCTACACAAAAAAAGTTCTATGGGCGATTTGCGTACTTCCCACCGTTTTCTCGCTGTCGACGTTCATAGTAGGGGGTAGTTTGGAGCGCTCGGCGAAAAATCGGTGGTACGCGATTTTTCACAGCAAATATCTCCGAAACGGCTACTTTGACGTCAAAAATGGTTATAATGAAACTCGTAGAGCGGATTCTCCTCTACAAGATTCATCTTGTACTTCTCTTTTTTATTATTATTTTTGTTGAAATTTCTCCCTTTTTTTCGAGGATACGCAGTTTGTAATATGACCTCGTTTCCACACCACCCATGAGGTGCGTTTTTTTTGTAAGTGGTTTCCCCTGTAGGCCTATTCCACTGTCGTCATTGTCGGTTTCAGTCGTCGATAGGGTTTTCTTCAATCAACTCATCTTCGGTAGGTGAATTTAAGCAGCCTTGTCCGTGACAGTTGGAGCACATGGTTGAATAGCGCAATTCTATTTTTACACACCCGCATCCCATCCTGCAGTTGCAAGTTATAAGTTGTAGAACGGAAGACGGAGCTGGTGCCTCAGGTGTAAAAATGGGTGAAAGAACGGTGTCAGTTTTCTTCCAACCTCATTGTGTCGGATCAAGGTTTTTTCCTCTCCATAATTGAATTTGATGAAAAACTCTATAAGCATGCTGATGAGAAGCGGCAGATGTTGGCGGTAGTCTCGATAATAGTACAGCGTTATATGATTTCCCAACCAATTTATTGAATGTGAAAAATCTACGTCTATTTAAAGATTTCTCTTTCTTTGGAGCTTTATATAACGCCATCGTGAAACGCTCTCCAGCAGTTGCGACTTCTTCTTTTGTTGACTGAAGGTTGTTAAATATAGGCACAATGTCATCCAAATCTCTTCTGCTATTATGTATAGTTACAGTTTGTGCTTTCCTTTACCGAACAAAGCAGAAGTAGTGTCGCAACCAGCACAGTTTCCTTACAGTTTCTCAAGACATCCGAGGACTGTAAATCGCGAGAACTATATATCCTCTCCATTATGTTTCCCTGGGATTCTCTAAAAAGTCGAATGTCTTTATGTTGAGGAGAAAGGACTATAATGAGCACGAGAAGATCGACTTCCTATCCAATGATGAAAACTGTCTCATACTGCTGACATTTCTCGATCGCAGTCTGCACTATGAGCAAGTCGGCATCATCTTCCGCAATGAGCGTATTAATTACTTCCTCTGTGAACCTCTGGGCGAGCTGCGAAATGAAACGTTCCTTATTGTGGTGATTGCTGAGAAATTTTTGTTGCGGAACAGTCAGTGGCGTGTTTTCATCGAAAGCAATGTCAGGCGAAATGCGTTTTAAAAGTCGCCGTTGTCTTTCCATACTCTTCGTACTGCAGGCATTTTCAGTATAGCCGTCAAACACTATAGTTACTTTCTGACCGTAATGATTTTGAACTAGTGAAAACGTGTGCAAATGTTCCCTTTTTCGGCTATACCACACGATGAATTAAGTTGCCTCCGTCAACAATACATTCGCAATCGATAACACTCCTCTACAAGATGAATCTTGTAGAGGAGAATCCACTCTACAAGTTTCATTATAACCATTTTTGACGTCAAAGTAGCCGTTCGGAGATATTCGCTGTGAAAAATCGCGTACCACCGATATTTCGCAGAGCGCTCCAAACTACCCCCTACTATGAACGTCGATAGCGAGAAAACGGCGGAGAGTACGCAAATCGATCATAGAACTTTGTTTATGTAGAATTTAATGAAGAATATTTTTGTTCCTATACATGTTTTTTGTGGGAATGACGGATTCGAAGAAAAATGAGAATAATCGTGACAAACTCCTGTCTAGGGGTGGTTTCTCGCCCCAAAAGGGTATTTCCATCAACGGGTAAGGTGAGAACTTTTCGGATCCTTACTTCTAACCCCACGAACTATGCATGGCCCAAATATAATTTGTATATGATTTTTTTCTCCTATTCGCTATTTTTACTTCCACGTCCAGTGGAAGTATAGTAACGACAAAAAAATTTTAAAAAATTTTTATTGCCCAAATAGCAAATTGCTTAAAATGTCATGAAACGTCGAGATTTTAAGTTTGAGCGAAAAAAAATTTCTGTCTGTCGGTCTGTCTGTCTGTCGGTCTGTCTGTCTGTCGGTCTGTCTGTCTGTCGGTCTGTCTGTCTGTCGGTCTGTCTGTAACTTTTTTTTGTGCGCACGTTTACTCTGGAACCGTTTTTGATATTGACTTGAAATTTGGTACACATATGTACTTTAACGAGATCTAGAACTAGATTATATTTTCGTTTGGGGGGTAAATTGGGGTAAATTTGGGGTAAATGGGTAAATCAAGCAGGTAAGAGTCAATAAAATTGGTATTTAGTATATACAAGAGAAGTTGAGGTCTCAAAAAAATTTTTGGCATTAGCCACCCCCATTACCACCCCCACCTCCTTATTAAAGGGGATGAAAAAAAATGTGATTTAGTGCATGTACAGGAACCAGAAATATTTTTTTACTTCATCCACCCCCTACTACCACCCCCCTATCACCACCCCCACCCCACTACCGATGTGGGGTATCGTTTTATGGGTTTTTGGGGTAGAGGATTTCAAATATTATATTATTAAAGTTCCATAAACAATTATTTTCACATACAAAGTTTTTTCGTTGTGAGTGACTTGGATAGAGAATCTGGATGTGGAAGTAGTGATTCCTTGGGCAGCGGTTTTTCGTCTAATTTGCGCGGACTATAAGGTGAACAAAAATTGGAAACAATTTTTTCACCGACTTCATATTACGAGAATAAATAAATTCTAAGTTTTGGCGGAGTCGCGCACAAACAGGGTATTATTTTCGTGTGGTAACATTCACATAGTGCCCAACATAAAGAGAATTTCACAATAGTTTCCTTCACTATGTAGAAGTTAAATAAATAAAAGAAGATACCAGAAAGGTTGAAATTTTTTTTTTAAATCGAACCGCCTTCAAAAAATCTTTAAAAAATATCTCTAAAAAGTAAGAAATAAAATTTCACTCAGTCTTACTAATATCTGTCTACCTATTGGTGGAAAGTAGCAAGAAACTGTATCTTATTACCTAATATCAATTTGAAATCGGTGCAAAAATATCTAATTTCAAAACTGCTGTGGTTTTCATCTACAAATTTAAGGTTCCCCTTAATTAAAAAAAAATCTGACGTGATAAGGCAAAATATGTTTTAGATTTGGTTTCAGCGACTCCAAAAACATATGTTACACTCGGTCTGGTCGGCTCACCTTGCAAAAATATTTTGTGGTCCTCTGTAATTTATGTTTTTTTATATTATTTTTCTCTTTGAGTTGAGTGGAAGAGCACACATAGCATTTATTTTAAATTCACTGAAATCTGTCGTTTAAAATCCAATAGTATAATCTAATATATAAAAATCTCGTGACACAGTGTTTGTTATCGAACTCCTCCGAAACGGCTTGACCGATTTTTATGAAATTTTTGGTGTATATTTGGTAGGTCTGAGAATAGATCGTAGGCTATTTTTTAGGTGATAAGGGTGGCCCTATCCAGAAATTTTCTTTTTATTTTTTGGACGAAAATTTATAATTTATATGGCAAAACAACGTTTGCTGGGTCAGCTAGTAATTTATAGTATTGTAATATTTTACTTGTGGGTTACAATATAAAACGATAATTGTTATTACCCTAAAATCATAGCTGTCTGCTCGCGACTTGTACATTTTAGGGAAGAATTTCATCTTATCCCGGGCAGTCTAAGAATTTCCTTGTTAAGTGGCATGTGTGGAGGGAAACACTTTTTTGAATGACTTGTGCCAAGTACTCAGGCAAGTCTGTCTGATGTTCTTTTTGAGTTGTTTTGATTTTGACTTAGCTCCTTGTACTGAAATTATAACGGGTATTATCTGCACTCTGTTAAGTTCCCAGATATGTTTGATCTCTATTACAAATTTCTCATATTTAGAGACTTTCTCAACCTCGGTGTTAATGAGATTAGTCGTTAGGGGGCAATGGGTGTCGATTATGAATGCCGTTTTATGTTACTGAAAGAATAGGTAGGTAAGGATAGGAGCTGCCCAGGTGTTTCCAGAGTTGAGGTAAATGTTTAACAATTTAGTTAGTAGGTACTTTTACGTATCGTCAAATTTTCTTTTGAGATCTCTATAGTTAGTTTGTCTATTCTGTGCTATGCCGAGATATTTTTAAGTGTCTTCGGGGTTTAGTGGCTCATTGTCCTCGATTGAAGCTTGAGCTCTTGCCCCTGGAGATATTTTAAAATTGCACATTTATCTAATTCGAATTTCATTTGAATGTCATTTCAGAATATGTTCTCTATTTTAATTAGTGTCTGTAACTGTTCTTTGTTTTAAGCATATAGTTTTATGTCGTCCATGAACGTTAAATGTAATATCTTGACCTTTTTCTGTTTCTTGTTTCACAACCAAGATTTAGACAATATCCTGACCTTATCTTTTATAGCCGTATGGACTTCTTATGGAGTGGAGTTAAGCAGGTAGGATAACGGGTTAAGAGACAAAACAAAGCACGGCGGGTTTAGCGAGCCTCCTCGGAATATCTCTTTTAGAATATTGACTTGTGCAAGTTTGTTCGTTACAAGATGGAGGTAAATATCCCAATGGCTCATTAACTTCTTCATGAGTAATTTAATTGAAGGAAGAATTTTGTATACTTCCATTGTCTTTCTTAACCAACTGTGTGGCACCGAGTCGAATGCCTTACTGTAGTCAGTATAGCACATATGTAGGTTTTGCCGCTTATTACTATTATTATAATTGTTATTATTATACAGGTGTTTCTAAATAACGTGCTAATATTTCAGGGTGTTATTCCTTAGGTCATTTAGTGAAGAAAAGTTCATATGAACAGTATGTGTTAATAGGATATAAAACCACATATTTTAGTTAGAAAAGCGGCGTCCACTAGTGGCGTACCTGCAAACATGTGCCTCTGTTATTTTTTTACCAAAAAAGTGGTACTCCACCATTTTTCCACGTGAATATTTTTTCTGATTAGCCTGGTCAATTCTACATGAAAACGGTCTCTTGCGTTTTTCTCGTCAGACGCACAGTTCTTGATTAAAACAATTAAATTCAAATTGAAACCAATTTATTATTATTAGAGAATATTATTTAGGTATTATGCAAATCACAACTTACACACTTTTTATTTATTATGAAAATACCTACTTTCTGTATATTGTTGCCCTAATCTGGGCACGCTAATATACTAGTCAGGTACATACTTTAAAACACTCATTATTGGAGAATCAATCAATTTATTATTACATTGATAATGATAAATTTTGTTGGAAATGACGGCCTTCACTTGATGTCCGTCTTCGCATCGAATTGCGCACTAGTTCAAATATTCCCGGCCCCCGGCGTATTCCGTATTGTATCACACGAGGCAACTATTCGATCTCTTAAATCTTTTTTTTTTTTTCAATTTTCAGCTTTAAATGGGTTCCATCAGCCGGCAACACAGATGGGGAAAAGAGAAGGAAGTAAAAAGGATAGCATATTTCACGCCCAGGGGTCTATCAGGGCGACTTAAGGTTACACATAGACTGGACCGCGGATGGTAGGTTAAACCACAAAGGTTATATAAACAAAGGCATATTTGGGATAAATATCACAAGTCAACTCTTAAATCTTCTAAAGTGATAATGGGAGTTTTATACACGAGGGTTTTAAGATGACCCCACAAAAAGAAATAAAAACTATTAAGATCGGGGGATTTTGCTGGCCATTGCTGAGATTCTCCGCGACCTATCGAACGATTAGGATAAACCACATATAAATGATCCCGAATAATTACACTGAAATGAACAGGAGCTCCATCGTGCATGTACCACATTTGATTCCTTAACGCAACTGGTACATCTTCAAGCTACACAGGTAGTTCTTCTTGGAGAAAATACAGGTAAAATCGTCCATTAAGGCATCTTGGCAGAAAAAAAGGGCCTATAAGATTATTAAAAAAAAAAATCTTTTTAAATTCGTCTGTGAACATAATTTGTGACTCAAACTGAGGATTTAGTGTAACATTCTGAAGGCACCACTGACAGAAGTTCACACACTAAGGAAAATCCCTGGGAAGTAATGCCTGTACTCTTAGAATATGGTACGGATACAACAAAAAATCAACTAAAATTCGTCAAACAATTTGATGACGAATATAAATAGCAATCTTCCTCGTACTCATCTCAGGATGTTCGTCGATTTCCTGCAGCACCGCTTTCTCAATTTCAGGTGTTCTGACAGTTCGAGGTCTACCTTCCGAAGCACCTTTTTGGAAACTACCAGTTTCACAAAAACGGCGATGAATAGTCGAAAAGAATCTGCTATCTGGCAAGGCACGATTAGGATATCTTTCCTGATACATACTTCTGGCTTTTGTTGTATTACCATCTGCAAGACCATTGTAGGGTACATACTACAAATCTACATATAATCATGGATATAGAAAAAATAACAAAAAACAATTTATATTATATATTTTACAGAAAATGTTAACATTCAAATAAATCTTTTGAAATATCATTCTACATTATTATTATAGCGTTATACCTCGCTATATTGGTGACCCCGAACGTGTTCACGCATTGTATACCTCCTGAGTGTTAAAGAAAGTTGTCAAAAATTAATTAGGAAGACTGAAGTTTAATAACTTTTGACAGTGTTGTTAAATAGTTATGCCGAAAGTAATCTCCAATGGACATTCTAGACAGCTTCTCCAGTCACGACAAGAATATGGGGCCGAACCAAACTGCTCGTGCTGCTAACCGCTGATGACGGACGACGTCCATAACGAAGACAGCCAGCTACAGGTCGACCGTTCCATAGATATCTTCGCTAGACACGGATTCCTCAGTCTCTCCATGAAGATAGTACCGAGATACGAATTAAACTAGATTTTCAGAAGACTTGTTATTACTTACTCAATTATGTACATGTATAGGTAAGTACTCTGCTATATGACTCCCTGCAATCTAAAACCAGCTTATCAAGTTTATCAATGTATTAATTATTCACTATTTTAATTGTCTCGCCAGCTTTTCTTTAGCCAAAGCTGCTATAGCTGGTGCGACATCTTTTAGAGAAGCTCAATCCAATTATGATTGCAAACTCGTTCCCTATTTTAATTGTCTTTCCAGCTTTTCTTTAGCCAAAGCTGCTATAGCTGGTGCGACATCTTTTAGAGAAGCTCAATCCAATTATGATTGCAAACTCATTCACTATTTTAATTGTCTCGCCAGCTTTTCTTTGGCCAAAGCTGCTATAGCTGGTGCGACATCTTTGAGAAAATCTCAATCCAATTATGATTGCAAACTGATATTCACTTAGCACATACTTGCTATTTTTTTCAATTGCCTATTAAAGAAGCTCAATCCAATTATGATTGCGAACTTTTATTCACTTAGCAACTGACTTTTCACTTAAATGTCATCTTAAATATTGATACCTTGGTAAGTTGGTTTCTTCGTTGTAGGGGGGGAGTAATGTAGGGTACATACTACAAATCTACATATAATCATGGATATAGAAAAAATAACAAAAAACAATTTATATTATATATTTTACAGAAAATGTTAACATTCAAATAAATCTTTTGAAATATCATTTTACATTATTATTATAGCGTTATACCTCGCTATAACCATATTATACGTAACGCATTTTCGCCATTTCCGCATTCATATAATTCACCATATTTACTGAGATATTCGAATAAAAACAGCGAAAAAATAAAATAAATTCAATGAAACACTAAAAATCGAAGAAATAATACGATGAGATGGTTTTGAACACCAACTACTTACTTTAGTCAACAAATATTGTTTTGAAAACGATTGGATGAACTTTGACTTACCGAAAATGCGTTATGTCAAAATGGTTTCCAGGGTAACGGTTGCCATAGTTACCGCTACCCAATGGTACTACTTCCATGGTGGGCACTCGCTTAGTTGTGAAGTTAGGTACTTCAGAATAGTGGAAATGATCTATAAAGAAGCAGTTGCTGTGGTAATGCTTACCACGGTTACCAGTACCTTACGGTACCACTCCCATGGTGGGCACTCGCTTAGTTACGAAATGATTAGCTGTATTAGTAATTTTTTTTTTGAAATTCGACTTACCGGAAATAGGATAGTAATAATGATAACAGAATGACCTATTAGTAAATTGTTCGATATGGTGCCAGCGTGCAGCGCACTTGCTAGGAAGCTGAACAAATTGACCATCCTCAGAATGGTATCATTGGTATATTATTAACGTTGTAATTAATAACCATAACCTTAATAAGATGTTTGATAAACCGCGGTGGTCTGTAGAGCCTTTTAGAGTTGTTATGTTATTGGGGTTAAGGAATTTAATAGAATGCATAAATCCTATCTAGGAATCGAGCTAAAATTGGCATATGGTTCCTGATGTACAACGTCTTCATAAAAACGATGTTTAATCAAATGTAGACACATTTCGCACCCAGGGATCCATCAGGGCGACTTAAGTTTACACATAGACTGAACCACGGATAGTAGGTTAAACCACAAAGGTTATAAAAACAAAGGCATATTAGGAATCAATATCACAAGTCAGGATAAGTATTGACAAACGACAACTAATGTTAAACAACTGTACCATACTGAGATAAAAAATTATCCATCTGCGTAGCTGGCTGATGGAACCCATCCAAGGCCAAAAATGAGGGGAAAAAAAATCAAATGTATTTTACAGCAACGATTGCCTCAGGGGATGTATATTTGTTTGTTTCGATAGCACTGTAGTCTCGCAGTAGTGGGTATTATGGTCAGTTCTTTACTATCACCACATATGCAACAGTATTTATGTGTAGCAACGAGTCCTTGCAATGGTAGTTCCATTATTTCATCAGTCACTAATCGTAGTGCTAGAAGATGTCGAAGACACAAAAGGCTGGTCTTCTTCGATCGTTCCATCACTTTCTTCATCTGGTTGAGTACGTCGTTTTTCAGATGTCGTAATGCAACAATAATTACAAAGAACATCATTCGCTGCTAAACATTTCTCCAAGCTCCTAGATAGTTAATACTTCGCCCCTGGGGGGTGAACCCTGGAACCTCCAGAAGTGGTATTGAAAAAGTAGACTTGGCAACATCGCACTGGCATCCACAGTCGGTTGTAGATATGCAACAATACCTTGTAAGGCTATAAGTATTAACTGTTACAACTAAGAGGCATGTGTAAATATTTTATTTTACCCAATTTTATTTTTTTCCATATTGTTCCACCACAGCAAAAAATCTGACAATTTAGTATGATAATCACGAAGTGTCAAGACATAATATATCATAGAATGGTGATTGTACCACGAAGGGTAGCCACCCTTTTGTCCTCTAAAAAAAAATTATATTTTTTTTCCGATGGTTAAAATGGTCATAAATGACTTTATTTTTTGGAGTAAGTTATCTCCACTCAAGCAATACTTGTGCAAAATTTCAAATCGATCGGTTGCATAGAAACCGAAAAAAAAATATATAATAATTAAAGACATATTATTTTTTTTCGACCTTCATAAGGGTAGTAGCGGGTTCAAATTTTTACCTTGTAATATACTCTATAAATTGCATCATCTGGAAGCCATTTCAACTAAGTAAGTGCGGGGGCACATTTCCCTAACTTTTCCGGCTATACCCTTTTTAATTTTTTTAAAATGTAGTGTTCTGAACATGACCAAATTAAAAACCTTTCGTGGGATGATTTATAAGACTAGATCGTTTTAGCCATACCTGGTTTCAAAAATACATATGTCATTATATAATGAGCAACATTTTTTGATAGTAATTAAATAAAGGGGCTAGTTAACACACCCAAGTATCACGCAATTCATGTGACAATTAATTACTTCTTTCACAAAGAATGAGGAGAAATAAAAAAATTAAGCACCTTAGCTAGAAAATAACAAAGGTATAGCTCATTAATCAGTAACAGGTGACTTCATTCCAGACATCGATTAAGTTGCTCGAATTAGAAACGGAACCGGATCACGCGAAACGATTGATCGACTTTGCTATGAGTATGTGTAGCAAATCTGAAGACATGACTAACTACTCTCAGACTCAGATCGAGTGAAAGTGAAAGCCCCCTCCAAGGAAGCTGCCGTACTGTTGCAAGTGCAAAAGAACTACCTCGGACACGCGACTCGTACATGCCGGAGTGAAACTGGAGGAAATTGTCTTTTTACGTTAGTTCTTCGACAACGTTTAAGTGGTGCGGCCAACGCGTTAATCAGTGCTCCCTGTGCTTGTAATATTGAGTGTGTTTTCACTTGGATGTGAGTACCTACTTTATTGACGCATTGTTATTGTTTGGTAACGTATAATTTTTCTATAAGTGCGTGGGAGATTTTCGCAATATTTTTTCGGAAGGATTATAATAATATTTATTCCAGTTTGAAATACATTTTAACACATTCTTACAATATCTATACCTAATTATTATTAATGTATAATAAAGCCTGCAAAAATAAATTTGTACACAGGGTATTGAGATTGATGTTACTCATAAAATAATTCTGTTTAATTGGAATTATTTTTTAAATGATGGATGTTCCCAGTGGGACAATTAATCAATAATTAAATACATAAATAAATAAATGTCTTTATTTGTGTTCTCACATTGGTAGAGTTCAGCTCTCTAAAGCTGCCCTTACACTCAATCTAAATTAGGGTGACCATACGTCCGGAATTTCGTTGGACAGTCCAGCATTTTGGAGTACTATCTGTGATCAAAAAAATTTTTCCTCTCTGTCATCAAAAAATGTTGGGATCAAGAAATGATTTTTCGGATTTCTGCTCCCCCCGCTCATCAATTTTTTGCACAGCAGAAGTGTCCAGCACAAAAATCTGGTCACCCTAATCTAAATTCATAGCAAAAATAAAAAGTTTAAACAATATAAGTTATAATAAAGGAAAGATATACAATTTCTTTTTTTGAGATTTTATCAAAAAACGAGAATAATTCCCTCAAGGATTTTTTTTGTTTGCATAATGTAGAGGGGGGGGGGCAAAATCATTAATTAATATTTCCGACAAAAATATCGTTGCCGTAGCGCCATGTTGAAAAAATGACAGTGAAAATAGGATTATATCAATGATCTCCTTTCCTGTTAGTTTCAACCAAAAATTAGGTATTACCAATATTGTAGAAAATGAAAAGGGCTACAACTTTTGTTTAAACTAGTATTCTCTATTGTCAATATTCTACGATTTACAGCTGCTAGAATGGTGAAAATTTGTAATTCGCTGCAGATTTTTGCAATTGTCTCTCCCCTCGTTGCTCCTATGCAGTAATTAGATATTATCAATATCGTAGATTATTAAGTTTCCCAAAACTTATAATGGAACACTCTTCTTCCACGCTGACCTGTTTTAAAATTACAGTAGCTCGAAGTTTGAAAAATAATGAAATTTTCGAGCTATTGTAGCTTGTAAACAATTGATAGTGGAGGAAAATTGTTCAAAGAAAAGTTTTAGGAAATTTTATAATCTACAACATTGATAACTAATTATTATGTAAGATCTATGGCGACAGATACTTTGGGCGAGTGTAAATCGTAACATTTAACAATAGAGAAAAATTGTTGTGTTGAAAGATCAGTGAAAACTAGACAAATTCGGGTAGAATTAATTTATTCTTTGAAGAAACTTTTTCAAAGTTCAAGCTGCTGTAATTTTTAAATAATTGACGGCTTTAAATCGTAAAATATTAACAATAGAGGGAAATAACTTAAATAAATGTTGCTTTTTCAATTTTTTTACAATATTGGTAATAACTAATTTTATGGTAGAACTAAGAGGAAATGCGGTAATTGAAAAAATCTTATTTTAGCCGTCATTTTTGCAACATGGCGGCCGCAGTGGCAACGATATTTTTGTGGAAAACATTAATTAATGATTGTGATAACCCACCCACATTATACAAACAAGAAATTCCTTGAAGGAATTATTCACGGGTCAAATGACAAATTGACTGAACTAATTCATCAGTTTGATAACATTTCTTTGTGATTGAGCTTAAGCAATGGGATAGAAAGTTTCTCCATGTCAGTACAGATAGCGTTGTGGAGAAATGTTACCGAATAAATAAAAAATCTACGAGAGTAAGCCGATATCGGAAAATTATCAATATACTTAAGATATCTTGAGTGAAATAAAGATCGTGGGGTTAAGAGTTATAGGTACCGAAGAGTGGTTGTTAATAAGTTTTTTTCGAAACATATCAAATGATGTTGTTGCTTTGTGTCATATTCGGCAAATATAATGTTCTTACTGTTTCACTAACGTGGTGCCTCTTTGTTAAATTAAAAATAAACCAGATACATGAGTTGCTCACTTTTTGTATCCTGACTTCCGTTGCTTAATCCAGTAATGACTGTAGACTGTGTCACACTAATCAAAATAGCACAATATAAATTAATTACAAAAATACCTAAGATTTTGACTTAGGCTGTGATGATTTGAATAGTTATAGTTGTTTTGCGACCAATATGTATTATTCAATACGTTACTTACATGTGGAATAAATCTCAGATTTCTATCCATAATAAGTCTTACGTTCTTAACAATAGTTTGAAAATACAGTTTATAGTATTCTAGGAAAATATTAATATTATCATATAGTCAGTCCGGTAGTGAAGCATATCTTAAATGATTTGATTTTATCCGTATATGACTCATTTAATTTAATTTTAACGATAAATTGATGTTTCTATTAGATAATTCAAGATTTAAGATACACCGTTAATAAAGCGTCTCTTCTACTATTTTTATAAATGCACATCATAATACAGAAGATAATATTTAGAAGATTCGAAATAAAGCTTTGTTTTGTTGATAAACGCTAGTAAAATTGTATTAATACTGTGCGTCTTATAATGTCCAAATCAATACTTGTAAACATTGTTTAATTTTAATTTTTCGAAAATAACTCATCTGAAACTTAACAATAAAATCTGAAAAAAAAAAAATCCTAATCCCATTCCTGTATCGGACTTAAATAAATATATATTCACCCCTGCACATTCTCCCTAAAGTTAATACTTTCAGAGTAAATAATTCTTGAATATCTAAAATGATGGAAATTGCCTATATTTGACAAGCTGCAGTTCAGAAACTGCCCACTTTCGGAGTTAGTGCTCATTGAGACTTTTTGTCAGAAATATAAGAAATACAATATATCAAAATCTCGGATTTTTTTTTTATTTAATGTGTCCTTTTACCAAGCGAGGTCCTTTTATCAACACTAAATGGAGAAACGAACGAATGGAACGAACTTAGTGAACTTTTGCAATTTTAGGTACAAATAAAGTCTATTACCCTTTATTTGTGCCTAAAATTGCAAAAGTTCACCAAGGTCACTATATTTATCTTTGAGTGATCTTACTGGAATTGCACTCCCCTCACTTTTCAAGGGATTTTTGCATAGGTGTTTTCGCCTCTTTTCCCTTAACTTCTTTGTTTTAAATTTTTTGAAGAAAAATCGACAAGGCAAATATTTCTTGGTCTATAAGGCTCATGAAAGGCATTCTCAAGTTATTTAATTTTTAAATCCAGGTTTCTTTTCAGTATTTGAATATTCATTCATAAAATTTACATTATTTTGCATCATATAAATTTTTTGACTCGAAAAATGAAAGCATTTACTAGCACCATAAAATTTCTAAAACTGTATCCACAATAAATATATCAAATTCAACTTAACATGATAAATCATACTACTTTTATGAAGCAAAAAACTGCAAATTCTTAGAATCAATGCCGGAAAATAACTTGAGAATGGCTCATTCTATCCTATATCAACTAAAATACATTTTTTAAACCTATTAGAGCAAGGGATTTTATTTTGTCGACTTTTATCTAGAAAGTTGGAAAGAAACTTAGAGGAGAAAATTCTTTAAGAAAAGGGACACAATTTCAGGATTCCCACCCAAAAGAGGATTCTACTTGGGGGCTTGTATCATCCTTATTATCCGTTGTAGAAAGTTGGTTGTGTGTGGTTTATAAAATAAACTACATTCTGTTACTTCCACATCCAGTGTGTGGTTGTTGTAGAACTCTCCAAAATCGTCCTAAGTTGAAGACAGAATCAAAATTCGACTTAGGCAAAAATTTCATTTAAGGACATTTTTAAGAGTCTGCAGAGGCTCAGATCAGTCCATAAGGACCGTTATGAATTCTATAAGGCGTCAGAAATGACCAGGTGAAAATTCGGAGAAACACCGAATTTTCACTTAGGAAAATATGTTTTGGTTCAAGATATGAGAGTGAAAGTATATAATGGCAAGGATTTTTGAATAATATACTTTTTTCAGAGGTGTAACAAAGTTGGACTTCGAAAAATAATATTCTTAAAAGTGCGTCGAAATCTGGCTTGAAAATCGATTTATCAAAAGTACGCCAAAATTTCACTTACAGATTAATTTTTCAAAACTGCGTCGAAATTTGGCTTGAAAATCGATTTATCAAAAGTACGCCGAAATTTCACTTACAGATTAATTTTTCAAAACTGCGTCGAAATTTGGATTGAAAATCGATTTATCAAAAGTACGCCGAAATTTCACCTACAGATTAATTTTTCAAAACTGCGTCGAAATTTGGCTTGAAAATCGATTTATCAAAAGTACGCCGAAACTTCACTTACAGATTAATTTTTCAAAACTGCGTCGAAATTTGGCTTGAAAATTGATTTATCAAAAGTACGCCGAAATTTCACTTACAGATTAATTTTTCAAAACTGCGTCGAAATTTGGCTTGAAAATTGATTTTTCAAAAGTACGCTAAAGTTGGACGATTAATTTTTCAAAAGTACCACGAATCTAGTTTAAAAAGTACTCCGAAAATGTACTTTAAAAAATATTGAAATATTTTCCATTTTTATTCCTCAACCAAAGACATGGACAATTGAGGTATGGTCATTGAAAGCCCCGTTCTAAAGTATGAGCATAAAATTTTAGCGATGCATTGCATCTAAAAGGCAAAATAGACGATTTTGACAAAGCCGGCGTAGTGCCGATAAGCAAAAATTGATAAAAATCAATGCACATGCACAAGGCCGGTTTCTCGCACAGAAAGAGTTTGGATTGACTCCAAAATGTCTTTATTTTAAAAATACAGCAGGTCGAAGATTCAAAATTCAAAATTTTAAAAACGCGATTTTACGTATTTTTTATCGAAACGGTAAATACTTTTAATATTTAATTATCGAAGTTTCTCACAACGAAAAAAAATTTGATAATATTTGCACTCCACTATGTGGAAGGTTTTGGAACAATTTCGAACAATTTTCATTAATAAAACTTTCCGATGAAAAAACGCCTAATATGATTTATCGATTTTTTTCGGACAGACAATACCTGGAAGATGCTACTGACCATCTCCAGCGCGTCGCCACCGCTTTACCAAAACTTATTTTAATGGGCATGCGTGATGATGTCGGCTACCGACTATGCAGTCCAATTCTCATCTGGTGAACGGCGAAACTACGAGTCGCTGGCGAACGACTATGCATACGGCTGTTAGAATTTTCAACCAATCACACCAAAATTTACAATAATTTTTTTACTTGTGCAATTACCACCTTATTGTCAAAAATATATCTTTTATAAATACGGTAAACTCTCTGCAGTACGACATTCACAAAAATTCAACGATTTCTTTGGTTTCAAATTAAATAAAACACATGAAATGTTCATTTAACATAAGAAACTTTCATGGCTTTAATTTATTTAAATAGAAGCATAACAAAAAATCTATATGTATTGGACAGCTGCAGTAGCTAAAGCTAATCATGGTTTATGAAATTTTCTGATAAAATATGATTCGTGAATTTCAATGATCGAATTTCCCTAAAATTTTCGGTAATTTTTAAATTACCGAAAATGTTAATCATGCAAGTAGCAGATGGAAAAATCGCACGTGCCTTAGCACATACATCCATTTGTTCAAATTTCCCTAAAATTATCGGTAATTTTCAAAACATGAATAATTCAATTAGTAAATAATATTTTAAAGTTGGTCAGTGGTTTTGTCCCATTAGTTGGAAAGTATAGGACTGGTTTTCCTATCGATTTTTTGAAAAATGTATTAATCTGATTCAGTTTAATGATATTAAGTATTAAAATTTGATATTAATAGGTATATAAATACTTAATATTGGATTATTTGAATACATACAGAATGATTCAAATTTATGGCGACATAACTATCGCATTCAGGAACTTAAAGGTAAAGGTGGAAATATTCATAATAAATGTTCCAAAACGCTTCCTCAGATAATCACAGGCTTTCAACTTTTCCCTGTAAGATCAAGTTTAAGCAGAGATGGTGATAAACGACGTCAGTTTTGACTGTAGGAGCTGCTTTAAACGAGACTTTAATTACGTGGCAGCAAATCCGGTATCCCCCAAGGCGCATCCCTTGTCCCCATTCTATTTAAGCTTCATATTAACGACCTACCATAATCTACAGACCCTAGAACGACGTTATGCCTATTTGCCGATGACACAGCTATTCTATCCACATCCAATAGTCTTGAAATTATGACCAGCTTATTACACGACAACCAAATTTTTTACAGACTGAGGACTAAAAACCAACCTTACAAAGATGTAGGACACATGTTTTCGAAAAGAAATTTACACGAGTAACAACTACCCCAATAAGCATATATGGCTTCATAACCCCGAGTGGTTAGAAAACATTGATTATCTTGAGGTAGTGCTGGACAGGAGACTCTTTCCGTATCCGTATACCCACCCTAATATTATAAATCCTACATGCGTAGTAGCCTAACATATATATCCCCCATTTGGTATCCTTCAATCATTCGTACACTTCCAAAAAACTCAAGATATATCCCCTCATCAACCCCCTCACATCCAAATTCCTAACCACTCCTAAACATCTCTCTTTTAATTATATCTACAACCTTCAATATCGTAAATTCTAGTGGGAAAAAGAACAAAACATCAAAACACAAATAATGTAGGCAAACACACTCAAATATAGTCATTACAACATCACTACAGTCGACTATGAATGTTTTTTCATAGTTTTTAGTAAACTTTTTAAATGTAATTTACAATTATTTAGACAAACGTTCCTATACTACTGATACAAATGAAGGGTTTCAAAAAAACGTGTACACCTTTTCTAGGGTTAAAATAGGTCGAAGGCAGAATCTGTATTTGATTTGTTGTAAATGGCCGATACTCAATAAATATTTTAAATACCATTTTTTTTTTCCTTAAAATACTAGGAATTGTAACACGCAATTCAATACTTCTTAGTAGTTAGGAGAATGGTTGATTGATTTTCTAATAACATATCTCATTTTGCAGTGATTGAGGCAACAATATCTAAAAACTAGGTAATTTCTTATTAAGGATAGGATTTTGCAGAGTGAGAGGAAAATATGCATTTATTTTCGGTTTATTGTATGTAATTAAAAAACCAAACATAGTATAATCTTTAAAACTGTTTTAAATAATTGCTATTATTATAACGAATCCAACTATATATATATTTTTATTGTAAGTTTTTGTTGTACTTGAATATCGTAGTTTGTCAATGAAAATAGTTCCTAATTTCAGTATTAGAGCATGGCATTTAACTATATACAAAATTAATGACAAAAACCGTATAAGGTTGTATTCCTTAGAGCAATGGGGAGTATCTGAAACTATTTTAAAGATTATACCATTTATGATTTTTTAAATATTTATAATAAACCGAAAATAAATGCACATTTCCCTTTCACTCTGCCAAATCCTATCTTTAAGTAAAAAAATTGTGAAAGGTTTTCATTTGCTTAATATCTAAATAATATTTTTCTAATCATATATTGGAAATTTCAAACGTTTTTTAGGAGCTATATAAATACCTACTGTTATTTATTTGCTTTTGTTTGTTATTTGTTAATCTATTATGCTAATGCAAATCTATGCCAAATACTAATATAAAATACCTGGTTTTGACAATGAAGCAATTTTTTGTTCACTGAACTTGAACAGTTGTTTTAAGTCGGTTAAATTCCTTACAGCATTGCACTTAACACCTTTTCCTTGCCATCACCAACTTGACATTGGTGTAAACGAAAAAAAGTAGGATATAGATCAATGAAAAGCACTGGAGCGTGGAACAAAACAATTAGTTTATTTCGTGTGGATGAAGCTTTATTTTGTAAGAGAACAAGATATATTTATATTAGATTTATATTTGTAATTACTGTAATGGTGCTTTGTTTTATATTCGTATTTGTAAATTTTAGCATTTTTTTTTTGTGGCACCGTAGATATAATCCAATCAGCCAGAAACAAAATATTGATGGAAAAACCAACAATTAAATACAGATTTAGAATTTATTGTTACTTAATTTGTGTATCCTTACTAACTCTATGCCAAGGGCGGTTCTAGACCAGCACACTGGAGGGAAGGGAGGGGATAGTAACTAGCAGGGCCATGGAGAAAAAAAATTGATGAACGGAGGGGAGAAATGAAAAAAAAAATTGATGAGCGGGGGCAGAAACACCCCAAAAAAATTATTTGACGAACGGGGGAGCGAAGGAAAGAAATCCGAAAAATGTTAGTTTTTATGAGGTAGGGGAAGAAATCCAAACAAAATTTTTGATTAACGGAAGAGAGAAATCCGAAAAATTTTGATAAGCGGAAGTGCAGAAATCACCCAAAAATTTTTTAGAGAGCGAGGGGAGAAATTCGAAAAAATTTTTGCAAATACGGGGGAAAAAATAATTGAGCGGCCGGCGGATGATACCTGGGAGGGGGGAGGATTAGCACCATTACCCCGCCCCCCCGTAAAACGGCCCTTGCTTTATGCACCTATTATAGACCATATAAACACCAAATGGATTTCAGCAATTGAGTAAAAATATATTTAAATTCATTCATTATGTTTAGGGGTACTGGACAATTAAAGGGAAGTTGCCTGGGACACACGTTTCTTGCCGAGGAGCCGATCAACGCATTTTTAATTTTCTTGTACAAACTGGGTAAGGTCTCGGTAAACAGGGAGAACAACATGAGGTTAGACAATAAGACTATGTATTATTATAACTAATATTTCCAAATTTTTACACCAGTTTTACTGAGAAAAGTAATTATACATTTTAATAATTCTACTTTGTTTAGACACAAAACATGTAGTAAATTGAATGGAGCCATGACTCTGCTTCTGATTAAATTTATATATAGGTTGTTGCATTCATTCATATACTTTTGGCAGTTAAACATTAAATGATCTAGGTTATGGTACAATGTTATTTCTTATCATTATTTAATTATCTATACATTTTTCTAATATACATTCCATAACAATAAAATATCCAACAGTTGAAATACAATTTTCATTAGATACATTATACAGAGTATCTGCAGTATACGTACAAATATTTTGCAGTATATGTTTTTAGTTTAGACAGTACTACTAGAAATAGAAGACGAAAGAGACAAGGATATAGCGCTCACTTATCGTGTCAATAACATGAGATATGGGGTAGGGGGTATTTAAGTAGGTTCGATGAACTTGCGAGCAATGCCGGCGGGAGCATTCAGCTCCTGGTAGGGCCACCCATGCCGGTAAGGTCGCAGGGGAGAAACGAAAAAGAATACCTCGGTAAGTGATATGCGCATTCCACAGCCTCTGCACTTACAAGACCATCGTGCGTGGTGAAGAGCCACACCCGACTAGAGGTTACCCTGTTCTTACAGAACACGATGGATCTAGAGGAGTAAACCTCGAAAAAAGAATCCGCAATCCAAGGTGTTTACCGTGCTTATGGATGAATGGCACTGCGTTATTGTGTCACGAACGGTTCCCTCCGGACACCAGGCGACCTCCGGTTTTAACCAGCCCTCCTATAGTAACCGGGCTCTGCTGTAGGCGACTCTTTCTTCCCGACTACTCGTGGGATCTCTATGACTAAATCCTCAAAATCAAACTCCACAGAAGCGTCCTCCTCTCAAAACAGGGATGTGGATAGGGCTCCACCCCAAAAAAACCCTGGAAACACCACAAGCCAGGAGACGGCGGCACCACCCCGGTTCTTGGTTGTGAAGAGAACTGAAGGAGACTTCACTAAGGTGAATCCCTTCATCATTGAGAAGAGCTTATATAGTCTTATTGGAAGTCCTAAAAATGTAAATAAAATCAAAGATGGTCTATTAGTAGAAACAGTTTCGACAGCACAATCCAAACGTCTTCTTCAAGTCGATAAGTTAGGAGAATTTCCGGTGGTAGTATTTCCACATAGTAACCTTAATACCAGTAGAGGTGTTATTTATTGTCCAGATCTCTTAAACTGTACGGTAGATGAAGTTCTTGAAGGCTTGAAAGACCAAGATGTCTTAGCTGTCAGACGAATAAAAACTAAAAAAGATGGAAACCTTATTGATTCCCCTAGTCACGTAATTACCTTTAATAACCCAGTTCTCCCCAAACGAGTAAAGGTCGCATTCTACTCACTTCAGTTCAGACTATATATACCACCTCCCATGCGATGCTTTAAATGCCAAAAATTTGGGCATACCTCTCTTCGATGCAACGAGGAACAAAAATGCGTCTGTGGTAAACCTCTACACGAAGGAAATCCCTGTAACGAACCACTGATTTGTGTGAACTGCAATGGACCACACTCTGCTCGATCCCACAAATGTCCAATTTACAAGCGAGAAGCAGCTATCCAAGAAGTTAAAACTAAGGAGAATATATCATACATTGAAGCGAAAAGGAAAGTCCTTATTTCTACCCCGACTCCGAATACTTCTTATGCTGAGGCCGTAAATTCCTCTCCTAAAATCGACTATGCCCCTCTTATCGACCAATTGATTCCGAAGATAGTAGCCGCACTATCGGCTCTAAATAAACAAGATACACCGCCACCGAACTTACCTACTACATCTAATGATAAACGTAAGAGGGGAGACTCTCCTGATCAGGTATCTCTGACATCAGGAGATGAGTCCTCCTTGAATTCCCAGGTAATGGAATTAAGAAAGAAACGGAAAAATCGGGGCTGGCCAAAAGGCAAGTCTCGGACAAAGCACTCAGTCTAAATCCAACTCCGTATTACCCAGTTATATACAACCCGCTAAACAAACTAAACCAAACAAAACCAAACTAAACAAAACCGTACTAAAAGAAAACCAAACCTAACCAATATATATACAGCCACTAGTCGCAGATAATTGGCTAGATGGCTGCAAACATTCTTCAATGGAACTGTAATGGTTGTAAGAACCATTACCCAGAATTAAAAGAACTAATGCTGAAAATATCTCCTCTCGTGCTATGCTTGCAAGAGACCCACTTAAAACCAGGAGAAAATTTTAGCCTACGGGGATATAAGTGTTTCAGGAAAGATGTGGTTCCACATCTAAGAGCCCGAGGCGGCACTGCTATATTTATCAAAAACAACGTTCCATCTAGGGAACTACACATCCAGTCGGAATTACAAGTAGTTGCAGTTCAGGTAGAATACCCCTGCAAATTAGCTATCTGTAATATATATCTCCCAGATTTCGACTGGGACATAAATGATCTCACAGATATTGTCTCCCAATTACCGGTTCCCTATCTTATAACAGGAGATTTCAATTCTCATAACACATTGTGGGGATCTAACCGTACTGATGTGCGAGGAAGAATTATAGAACAGTTTATAGAAGAGGTGGATGCTGTAATTCTAAACACAGGCGAAGGGACTTACCTAAATTCTAGGTCAAATAACTTTTCTGCAATAGACCTGACTATGTGTTCTCCCCAGCTGGCAACACGCTTACAATGGACTGCTCTTAATGACCATTTCCTCACTGACCATTGTCCTATACTGACTGAAATATACACCCAACAAACTGCTACAAATGATAGTAATAAGAAATGGCGTTTACAGCAAGCTAACTGGACATCTTACTCTGAACTTCTGAAACTACCCCTTCCTGAAGGAGATGTTAATATTTCAGTTGAGAAAATCACAGAAGCCATTGTAAATACTGCAAACCAGTGTATTCCCATGTCTGGTGATCATCGTCCTAGAAAATGCGTTCCGTGGTGGAATGAAGACATTCGAATTGCAATAAAAAACAAAAATCAAGCGTTAAATATGTTCAGACGTAACCCTACGACTGAAAATATGATACGCTTCAAGCAAGCTAGGGCTAAAGCACGCAGAATCATTGTTACAAGTAAACGTAACTCGTGGCATGAATATATATCGTCAATTACAACCGACACCCCTACCACAGACAGATGGAATAAAATTAAAAAAGTGTCTGGCAGCAACTTCTCAGCACCATCTCCAGTACTTGTCGAGAACGACCAATTAGTATATGATCCAGAAGAAATACCAAACGTTTACGGTAGACACTTTCAGAATATAAGCAGTGACAATAATTGCGATCCAATATTTCTTCGAACAAAACTTAACCTCGAAAGGGAGTTAGACTTCTCTGAAAACACTACGTCATCTTACAATACCCCCTTCTCTATGGAGGAAATGGAAAATGCACTGGCCACAGTAAAAAAGTCTTCACCAGGCCCTGATTCGATTCCATATGATTTCATCATCCAAATGCCACGATCAGAAAAAGAAAAGCTCCTTAGCTTATACAATCAAATATGGAGTGAAGGAAAGTATCCCGAAAGTTGGCGACAAGCGATAATTATACCCATTTTAAAATCCGGGAAAAATCCTAAAGAGCCCTCAAGTTACCGCCCAATTTCACTTACATGCTGCCTTAGTAAAATAATGGAAAAAATGATTAACTTAAGGTTAATATGGTACTTAGAAAGCGAAAATCTACTAACTAACTGGCAGATGGGCTTTAGGAAATATAGATCAACTCAGGATCATCTGGTTCACCTAGAAAACTATATACAAAACAGCTTTGCAAATAGATCTCACGTAGCAGCGATATCTTTCGACCTTGAGAAAGCTTATGATCTTACGTGGAGATACGGTATCCTTCAAAAAATGCATGAGTGGGGCTTAAGAGGACGACTACCCGTGCTTATACAGAGTTTCCTAACAAATAGGAAATTTAATGTTCGTGTGGGCAATAATTTATCAAATAGTTTTGTTCTGGAAAACGGAGTACCTCAAGGTTCCACCTTGAGTGTCACCCTCTTCGCGATTGCTATTAACGACATAATAAAAACTACTGATGCTGCCATTCCAAAATGCCTATATGTAGATGACCTACTTATATGCTATTCGGCGCCTTCTATGAACGAGATCCAAAATACTCTACAACGAGCTATTGACGCCATCAGCAGACAAGCACAGCAAAAAGGGTTTCGTTTCTCTGAAACAAAAACCAAAGTCATTCACTTCTGCCGCCTCAGATCAGAACACAACGAACCGCAATTGACCCTAAATGACTTACCTATCGAAAATGTAGATTCCTTAAAATTCTTAGGGCTAACATTCGATAAAAAGCTGACCTGGAAAATTCATATCCAAGACCTGATAGATAGGTGCAAGTCCACTCTAAATCTATTGAGGTGTCTATCTAGTGTTAAATGGGGAGCTGAAAAAGACGTACTACTGACCTTGTACAAAACACTCGTCTTATCGAAAATGGATTATGGCTCCATAGTGTACTCTTCAGCACGTCCGTCACTACTTAAACTTCTAGACCCTATACAGAACACTGGTCTCAGGTTAGCTACAGGAGCTTTTAGAACAAGCCCAATATCAGCACTAGAAGTGGAAGCAGGCATCCCTCCACTCAGCTTAAGAAGAGAACGGCTAATGACGAATTACATGATATCTTTGAAAGCACAACCACAGCACCTAAATTACAACATTCTCTTTGAACACGATAACTCAGAGCTCTATGAGTCTAGACCCACAATAACAAGGCCGCTAGCAATCCGGATGGAACGGAATATTGACTTCCCCAAAATATACCCTAAAGGCTTTTCAGAAATCCCTCCCTGGCATCTTACACCACCTACGTGCCACCTAGAGTGCTCATCTTTAAAAAAGGATGAAACAAACCCAGGTCTTCTGAAAAATTTATTCTACAGCACATTCAACCAATACCCCAACGCGGAGGCAATATTCACAGATGGATCAAAAACAGATAACGGAGTTGGATCTGAAATCGTAACTGCAAGTGAAACACTTACACGAGCATTGCCACAATTAGCAAGCGTATATACCGCAGAAATACAGGCTGTACTGGAAGCTCTCCACTATTGTGAAACATCAGTGAAAGAGTCTTTTCTTATTTGCAGTGACTCCCTGAGCACGTTACAGGCTATCAAAAACATATTTAATACAGATCCAGCCATAAAATCTATTCAAATTTTATTACACCGCTTAAATTTAACAGGTAAAAAAGTCACATTTATATTTACGCCCAGCCACATAGGTATAGTCGGGAATGAAAAAGCAGATGCTGCTGCACGTCTAGCCGCAAATCAAAATGCAGTATGTGAGAATATCCCAATAAGATACCAGGACATAATCAGTGACGTAAAAAGAATAACCCATCAAAAGTGGCAAACTAAGTGGAATCAAACTGAAACAGCGTACAAAACTATCCAGCCACACGTAGATATGTCTATATATCCTGTAAAACTCACGAGAAGGGAGCAAACTATGATCACCCGCCTAAGAATCGGGCACACCTACATGACTTCGTCACATCTGTTAAAAGGGGAAGGACATCCCAGATGCCCAAACTGCGAGAGAAGGTTAACGATAAAACATATTCTTATTACATGTCCCTTATTTGCACAGCACAGAAGAAACTCTGGAATAGAAAATGACCTAAGAAAAATTTTAGCTCTTAACAGTGAAGCAATAAAGAAACTGATATTTTACCTCAATTCTACTGGGCTAAACAAAAAAATCTAATTATAAAATAAAAATATAAACTGCTAAAGCAACATTAAGAATAAAGTAGGTAACTTTGAAAACGGCTAATGACCACAGCAGTCGACGCCGTATTTAAATCAAAAAAAAAAAAAAAAAAAAAAAAAAAAAAAAAAAAAAAAACATGAGATATACAGCCAGCCAGCCAGCGTTGCAATAATGTCATTTAAAAATTATAACAGTTTTACCTTGTTTAATCAGTTTTGTCTACTCTCTGACTCTCTGCTCTCTGAAGTTTGGTTTAACGGACAATACAAATGCAAATATTATTATTATTATTAATATTGAACAGTTGCTCAACGAAGAGGAACTCGACTCCCTGGGGTAATTGCAGTAAATAAAAATGAAATTATTAATAATGGGGTTCTTTTGTGATGGATTTTGCGTTTAACTGAATTAATAAAGAATGGTTTATGGGTAGAGAAGCATAATGATTTTTTAAAGGAAGTTACCCTCAAATTGATAATTTTATTTAACATAAGTTATATTACTTCACTTTTACCCTCTGCTATTTTGCGATATCCTTTGAGAGTGTATTTACTTGTGACATCACTTTTGTATTACTTTTTCTTGTATGAAGTGTTGCGGTATTCCTAAATGTTGGTTGTTGAAGTTGATTGCCGCAAATTTTAATAAAGATAAGGTCCGCAAAAAATATTGTATTGTTGTAGATTCGAATATATAGCGTGTCCTCCGATTGAGTTCGCTATGGGTGAAATAGACAAAAAATTTTCGATTTTTTTTTTCATATTTGAAGGTTCACCCCTGCATATCTAAAAAGTAATTTTTGGTGTACTTTTGTTTTTTTTTTAAATCATGTAGGCCATGACAGTTAAGCAAAAACGAATTTCATGTTAGGTAAAGTCCCTTTTTTGTAAAAGATACAGCAAAATGTCATTAAGAAAAGTTATTCAGATTAAAAAGTTAGAGTCCTTTGCAAAATTTCAAGAACATACGCCTACTTCGATGATTTTGATTTTTTTAATATAATTGCATTTTACGAAAAAAAAATGTTGCCGGTTTACCAAAGTGTTTGCTCCGTTATGTACTAGATCAAACACTTTAGTAAACCGGCATACTATTATTTTTTTCGTAAAATGCAATTATATTGAAAAAATCAAAATCATCAAAGCAGGCGTATGTTCTTGAAACTTTGCACAGGACTATAAATTTTTAATCTGAATAACTTTCCTTAATGACATTTTCCTGTATCTTTTACAGAAAAGGTACTTTACCTAACATGAAATTCGTTTTTGCTTAACTGTAATGGCCTACATGATTTAAAAAAAGTACACCCAAAATTACTTTTTAGATAAGCAGAGGTGAACCTCCAAATATGAAAAAAAAATTCGAAATTTTTTTATCCATTTCACCTATAGCGAACTCAATCGGAGGACACGCTGTACATATAGGTCTTTATAACGGACATACATAAAGCATTGTGCTCACACGCAGATCACAACGAGTGGAAGTTGCAATCGAACGTAGCCGACTTAGCCCAGTCGTTGAAGGTATTCATCTACAATATTCCCAGAAAAAAATAATTATTACTCAGAGCGAGGTCCATGCGTGTGCGCGCTTGAATACGCATGACTACGACATCGACGCACTGAATTACATCCTGTCACTAAATCAGAATTTGTTAATTCTATAGGAGTGTCGGTTCATTTAAAAGATGGAAATTGTAGCTTTTCGTTGCTTTTTTGTTTTAAACAATACAAGCAAAGGTGGATGGGAAAAATATACTACTATTATTATACAACGAAAATAAATAAGTTGGGACTCAAAATTTCACAAAATTAGAAAACGTTTATAACATTTTTATATTATACTATTTGTGCAAAGACTTCAAAAAATTGTAAAGAGTAAGACAAGAAGACATAATGTTTAGGGGCACGACTGTCAGTGAATTAAGCTTAAATGCTATTATCTGTTGAGTAAAACTATATAAAGACTGAATTTCAGCGATTTGTTAGAACACGTGTCAAACAAAGCCATTGTAACATAGTTTTTATATTAAGAAAATAAAATGTACAAGAATTATGCACAATTAAAATGTATAAAACCATACAATGTTTTGCTCTGAAATTTTACAATTCGTTAAAAAATGCAACAAAACCTTGCCCCACAACGTTGTGCAAAATTTGCCAAAACGATTTCTCTCTGTGTGTGTGTGACTATGGAGAACTAGGTACTTTGCAACATTGTTTGTAGCATTCCATTGAATGTCCTTTAAAACACCAGGAAGTTAATGAAATATTTAATAAGCTTTTCTGTAACAAAATTTTATATTAGGAGAAAATAATAATTCAAAAAAGGGAATATTATACAGGGTGTAACGCAACTTACCCGAAAAATTTTAACCACACATGCACCTTTAAATAAGAAGTCGACTTCTTAAAAAAAAAATTAATAAGTCCAACACAGAAAAAGATACACATTGTTAAAGTTACAAATTGATGAAGATGGTAATTTATTGAACTCTACTTAATTGAAGGACTGTTGTATTAAAAAAAAATTGAATTACAAATTTAAATTTTAAATAGTAGGTTATTTTAACATTTCAATTAATTTGTAACTTTAACAATGTGTATCTTTTTCTGGGTTGGACTTTTATTAATATTAAGTCGACTTCTTATTTAAAGGTGCATGTATGGTTAAAATTTTTCGAGTAAGTTGCGTTACACCCTGTATAGCCCAGTCGATGAAGGTATTTACCTACAAAAATTTGCAAACTGAATAATTTTTTTTAATGAGTTCATGAAAGTGTATAGAATAATACCCTGAAAAGTTTACATTTCACTCGGATGCAGAAGATAAAAAAAAGTGAAAAAAAAAAAGAATTTTTCATCCATTTTTTCAAAATTTTGAAATTAAATCAAGCTAGAAAGAAATACAGATGGATAGATCATGTATTTATGGACAAAAAATATTCTAACGAAATTTATCGTTAAAGCCACGGTTTTCCCGGAAAAAAATAGTCAAGTGTAACGTTATAACTCGGAGCGAGATCCATGCATGCGTGCGCTTGAATAAGCATGATTGTGATACCGACGAACTGAATTACATGTCACTAAATCAGAATTTGTTCAATCTATATGACTGTAGGTTCATTTAAAAGATGGAAATTGTAGCTTTCTGATGCTTGTTTGTTTTAAACAGTACAAGCAAAGGATGGATGAGAAAAATATACTTATTATATATTATCACGCCCGAACTCAATCGTCGCAATAAAAAATATAGAAAAAAATAAAAGTCCTTCAAAAAAATACTTTCTTCATTGAGAACTGTTTAAAAGTATGCACACTTCATGATTATTATGGCTTATTAAGTTGTAGTAACGAGGATTCAAAAAAAAGTACATCTCAAATCATTTTAATTTAATTGCTTGATGATTTTCTTGATAAATATATATATTGGAGGCTGTAACTTGTCCAGAAATTGACTCATTGGAAAAATAAAATATCACTATTTCGGAAAAAATGTATACTTTTCGAATGTTCAAACACAAAATCGTTTACTTGTATGCGGCTATGTGTGGTGTCTGTGAATGCGTTCATAATTATATATTTTCCCTCCATACTCACTATTTATCCTTCTATTCACAAAGGAAAATGTTAAAAATGTGTAATCAGAAAGAGAAAATAGCTTTATTTTACTCGATAGAACAGCTAAGAATTTTTAAAGGTCCCATAGTATGCATTTAATTGTGCGCTGGCCGCGCAGTGACAAAGTTACTTCACTATTTTTTTTCAGGAATACCGTGGCTTTAGCGATAAATTTTATTAGAGTATTTTTTGTTCAGAAACAATAGACGTGGTCTATCCACCTGTATTTTTTATTTTTTCCTACCCTGACTTAATTTAAACATTTTGAAAAAAATGGATTAAAAAAATTTTTTTTTTCACTTATTTTTATGTTCTGCATCCGAAGAAAATGTAAACTTTTCAGGATATTATTCTATACACTTTCACGAACTCATTAAAAAAAAATTATTCGGTTTGCAAATTTTTATGGTTTTCACTATAAAATGTTCTCTGTCGTCTGGGCTAATATGTCAGTATACAATCATGAAGTATATGATATTGAAAGGTAAAGAAAAAAAATGTAGAGAATAGAAACAGCTGTGCCAAATCTGATATTAGCCCAGACGAGAGAGAAAATTTTATAGTGAAATCTCCAAAAACTGAATGTATAATCTTTTTAAAATGAGTTCTCGAAAGTGTATGTGTATAGTATAATATCCTGAAAAGTTTACATTCCGGTGGGATGCAGAACATAAAAAAAAGTGAAGAAAAAAATTTTTTTCCAACCATTTTTTCAAAATTTTGAAATTAAGTCAGGGTAGAAAAAAATAAAAAATACAGGTGGATAGCCCACGTGTTTCTGAACAAAAAATGTCCTAATAAAATTTATCGCTAAAGTCACGGTATATATATATTTATCAAGAAAACTCATCAAGGAAATTAAATGATTTGAGATGTACTTTTTTTGAATCCACGTTACTACAACTTAATAAACCATCATAATCATGAAGTGTACATACCGTTTAACAGTTCTCAATTAAGAAAGAATTTTTTTGAAGGGCGTTTATTTTTTTCTATATTATTTATTGCGACGGATTGAGTTCGGTCGTGATAATATATATAAGTATATTTTTCCCATCCATCCCTTGCTTGTATTGTTTCAAACAAAAAAGCATCGGAAAACTACAATTTTCATTTTCTAAATGAACCCACACTCACATAAATTGAACATATTCTGATTTAATGACGTGTGTAATTCAGTGCGTCGATGTCACAGTCATGCGTACTCAAGCGCGCGCACACATGGATCTCGCTCCGAGTAATAACGTTACTTGAATATTTTTTCCGGGAATACCGTGGCTTTAGCGATAAATTTTGTTAGAACATTTTTTGTTCATAAGCCGTGATCTATCCATCTGCATTTTTTATTTTCAATATCATGACTTAATTTCAAAATTTTGAAAAAAATGGATGAATGAATTTCCTTTTCTCACTTTTTTTATGTTCTGCATCCGAGCGAAATGTAAACTTTTCAGGATATTATTCTATACACTTTCACGAACTCGTTAAAAAAAAGTTATTCATTTTGCAAGTTTTTGGAGGTAAATACCTTGAACGACTGGGCTATATTTTTGTAATATCCGTTGGTTCGTTGGAATTTTATGATTTATACTCAACTCGGGTTTTTACCATTAATTTATACAAAGATACATAATGGTACTTAGAACTACGTGTACCCTCGATGCGAGTTGACTAGAATCTCCTACATTCTACTTATTCTTATTCTAACCTAAATTGCTTGTTTTGCTTACCTAGTATTTACGTATATACAAATAATAACTAATACATATTATTGTGAACTGTACTGGACTTGACCTAGTAAACAATTAATTTCATTAATTGTTTTCATTTCATCATCCAGCACATTTTAAATATACTAGAAATAATATTGAGAGTAATTGAAATCCTTTATTATCCTAGTGGCGGAGGCTTATGAAAATTTACTATATGTTATTGTTATAAATGTCCCATATCCCATATGCAACAACTGCGCCTTATCTTAGCTTCTTACGTATAATTAAAATTGAAGAAAAACTGATGAGTCAGTGAATGAGGACTTTCACGTTTTTATATATACATATCACTTTTTAAATAACTTGTTTGGTTATGAGTTTTTGATAATTATATTATCATGGGAACAACACATAAGACTATAAAGATTGGAAACCTGCTCATTCTTATTTTAACAGTTTCTATGTAGGCGCATTATTACGCTTCTGAAATTTAATAGTAATAATTACTTTATTAACATAAATAATAAATAATTTATAACGGCGAAGTTCAGATATATTATAAATTTACTCTTCCATATAATCGATCTAATCCAACCTAACTTAGTAGCAAATTTCCCGACATCCGAATAAACCTATTTATAATTTGTATAATAATAATAATAATAATAATAATAATAATAATAATAATAATACTTTATTAATCCAATTGATCAAACAATGTTGATATAGGACAGGTCAAAAAGAAAATACATTAATAAATAATCATTTACACATAATAATTTATTTTTTTTTTGTAATTTAAAAAGCTAAATATTCATCTATGCTATAAAAGGCATTAGTGAGCAACATGTTTCTAACAGTGGATATAAATTTCTTTAAAGTACAACATTTTATGCTTATATCTAATTTATTATATAGAACCGTACCGACATAGTAAGGATTAGATTTATAAAGTTCTAATCTGTGAAGAGAATGCTGCAAATTTTCTCCATGTCGTGTATTATATTCATGTGATATATTCTGAAACGTGAATGTGTTCAAATTTTTTTTGACAAAAGTTAAAATTTCAAGGATATACAAACACGGTAAAGTTAAAATTTTTTGAGAAATAAAGGTCTGTTTACAAGATTCACGATACTGCAATCCATACATAGAACGTAAGGCTCTTTTCTGCAGCACAAATACACGACTAGCTGTACTAGAATTACCCCAGCAAATCACTCCGTACCTAATTGTTGACTCAAAATTTGAATAATAAAATATTTTCACTACATTTTTGCTTGTAATTTGTGATAATCTTTTTAAGGCAAAACAAATACTTGAACACTTCTTGCATACATAATTTATATGAGATTTCCAGTTTAGTGACATATCTACATAAATACCTAGAAGCTTAAAATCTTTTACTTGTTCAATTGTTTTATGCTGAAGTTTAATTAGTGGACTAGATATATAATTGGCGCCAACAGGATGAAACTGCATTGAAAACGTTTTTTCCTGATTCATTGCCAGGTTGTTTGAACTAAGATAATTGAAGAGGGAAATCAAATTATCCTGCAGAAGTTCAGACATTATATATACATCTTGATTGCATGATAGAAGAGTCATATCATCAGCAAAAGCACAGTGAAAAGTGGAAATAAAGTCTTCTATATTATTAATATATAAGAGAAATAGGAGTGGGCCCAAAACACTGCCTTGGGGAACTCCAATATTAACAGTCATATCCTGTGATCGCTTGCCACAATATTCAACAAATTGCTTTCTGTTCGTCAGATAGGATCGTAATATCTTATTGCACTGACCACGCAATCCATAACACTCCACTTTTTTGAGTAGAGTATCATGGTCTACGCAATCAAATGCCTTCGACAAATCAACAAATAAGGCCATGACTTTGTTACCCTCGTCAAGATTTTTGTAAATATGATTTAAAAAACTTAGTACAGCAGATATTGTAGAGCGGTTTCCTCTAAATCCATGCTGATTTGGTGATAATAAATTATTAGATTCTAAAAATAATGTTATTCTGTTCGCAAGTAGTTTTTCGATTATTTTAGAAAAAACTGATAACAGAGAAATGGGACGGTAATTACAAATTTGTTTGGAATCTCCTTTCTTAAAAATACATATTACTTTCGATATTTTAAGCAAGTCTGGAAAATAACCTTCAGCAAAGCAATGATTTATAACATTACATAAGGGTTTTGCAAGAAATTTGGCACATTGTTTAATAATTTTTATAGAAAAATTGTCGTGTCCAGTTGAGTTTGAATTTTTCAGATTATTTATTACATTAATAATTTCAGACTCAGTAACATCATGCAGGACAATTGATTCATCAACAATACTTAGCATATTATGATTATTAACGTTTTGTTGATTAGAATTTATAATAGATTTAGGGAGGTTTATAAATAATGAATTAAATTCATTGGCAATGAGAATGTTATCGTCTGTTTCTACATTATTTATGATCATGGTGGATGTGTCCTTTTTTATTTGCTTATTTGATCCTTTAATAGATGTATTAATAATATTCCAGACAGTTTTTGTTTTATTTTCAGAATTCAGTACGATATTATCAAAATACATTTTCATTGCATGCCTTATGACACGGTTATAAACGGTTTTGTAATTTAAGTAGTAGTTTTTTTCAATTATACCTAATTTTTGCAATTTAAATAAATCCTTTAAATGTTTAGATGAAATTTTTATTCCTGTTGTCAACCAATTTTTATTGTCGGGTGAATGATTAAAATTTTTTGTCACTATTTTAAAGCTCACATCATAATAGTATAATAGTGTTTCATAAAAAAGTTTGAATTTGTTTTCTATATTATTTTCAATAAGAACATTATACCATGTTTCAGTTTTGAGATAGTCAATAAACTGGAAAATATTTTTTTTAGAGAAGGATCTGTAAGGCTCAGAATTTTTGCTAGTAATGCAGTTAAAAGTTATCTGTTGAGTAGAGTGTTCTGAAAGGCCAATCTGAATTACACTTTTTCCAACTAGATCATCATTGAAATTTGTAAAAATATAGTCAATGGCAGTACTACTTTTAGTACTGAATCGGGTAGGTTCATCAAAAACAGGTTTAATATAAAAAGAACTAACAAGATCAATAAGTTCAGCAGTTTCGTTGTTCTTATTTAGGTAATTTATATTGATATCGCCACATATTATTATTTTAAAACACTGATTTTTGCTAAATAATAAATTTAAACATTTTTCAAATTGCAAAAGAAAAGTAACAATATCAGAATTTGGAGCTCTGTATAAACATAATATGTAGTAAATTACCTTATTTACATTTAATTTTATAGCTGCGCATTCAAACGTTTTATCAAGACTTAAACTAACTACATTAGATATTTCCATTGCATTGAATGTATTTTTAACTATTATAAGTACACCACCATGTATAAATGATTTTCTACAGTAATAACTTTTTACACTATGTCCCGGAAAATTGATGAAATTTATTTCATTTTCTTGAATCCAACTTTCTGATACACACAGTATATCAATGTTCTCAGTAAACAGAAAAACTTCAATGTTTTCGATTTTATTTTTTAAGCATTGGACATTATGATGCACGATATTTATCACATCTTTTTGATTACAGCTTAGTTTTTCGACTTCCCAAAGTAGTTGCTATTCACTTGTGACACATTCTAAAGTTCGTTGTTTTACTGCGTTAAGTTTGTTTACATAACTTGGGCACTTGTTGTCTTTAGCTGAATGATTTATGTCATGATTTGTTTTAAAGTTTTTGTTGGATCTTATACAATTTGCACATTTTTTAACAGTAGAAGTGCACATTTTAGGTTCATGGGCTTCAGCACATAAATAGCAAACGGGAAATTTACTGGTGCAATTGACTGAAAGATGTCCAAAACTGCTACAAGTGTTACATCGCTTAACATGGTATGAATCTGCAATAGTGCATCTTTTCCAATTTACATACAGACGTCCCATATTTAATATTGCATTTCGCGTTTTTATATCTACAGCTACAATCAAATTGACAAGACCGTCATGATTGATTTTTCTGACAATTTTAAACAGGAAATTATCTGCATCAGATGAAATATTATTTGCTAAAATTATAAGTTAATGTCAGGTCATTTATTGGCTCATCAGGTTCTTCTGTACCATAAATAATTAGCTTGGGTGTTGTTTTTTTGATAATATTTATATCACAGTTTTCCTGCAAATAGGAAGTAAATCTATATTTGGTGGTTTATATCTATAAGTGACATTTGATCAGGGACCGAAATCGAAATTAATTTCGGTTAGGGTTAAATAACGTATACTATTTTCAGTTTTCATAGTAGCGACAATTTGGTTTTCATTCACGGTTTCGGTTGTCAAGGCAGCGAGAATTTGGTTCTCGGTTATGGTTTCGGTTTACAGATCCGCGGCAATTCGGTTTCTGTTAGAAAAAATTAGTAATTACGGTGCGGTTTTCGGTTTCTGGCTTTTTACTTGCCTTTTACTTTATATAGTCTTTATAATAGACGAATCGATTTAGATGTGGTTTTCACCATACAATTTGATATTTCTACATCATGGTTTAAAGATTTGAATCTTTGATTTCAACCATATTTTTTGAACTTTAAATTCGTAATTACAGTGCGGATTTCGGTTTCGGTCCCCGCATTTGATTCCCTATACTATAAACGTAAATACTGTAATGACACGGTAGCACAGCGGGTTAAAATGTGTCGTGTAGAGAGCATACTCGAACACACTGTATTGTGTACTGTGTTCAATGCACAGCTTCGAGGTAATGTTGGTGAATAATGAATGTTGTTTTGTCTGTTTTTTCATATGTGAACATTACTTGAAGATTTTAATTTTTGTTTTATAAAAATCGGTTAAATTAGAATCTGAGTTTCTTAAATGCAATCACGACAATTACTCCACTTTTTCACCACCTATATAAAAATTTCGCATCACCGTTTAGAAAATGTTAATTTAAGTTATTTTCCGAGTTTGTTAATTTTTCGCATTATTCATAAGTTACACAAAAAAAACCTATCGCTGAACAAATACAAGACTTACCTTTATAGATTATGAGATAATATTAATTTCTAATACTATTTAATTTTCCGATACGTAAAAAGTCAACCACTATTATGTAACCATGAGTTTGCCCTCATTTATTCAGGTTAAGTAGTAGAGGTCAGAGAAAAACAAATATAAAACATCATGGCCTCTAGTTCCGTGCTTCATTTTATTAAATGATTATAAATTATATTAGTATATTTTTAATAAACAGCATTCTAACATTTTTATGTTTAAAATCGTATTTAACTCTTTTTCATAGTACACAATAGTATTACGATACATAGTAAATATATATTTCAAAGACACTTCAAAGACTATCAAATTTCCAGTTTTTGCATGGAAATTTTACAAAATTACATTATTTCCCAGCAAACACTAATAAGCTTAAAACACGTTTTATATGCTGTAAAATCGTACGTCGAAACACGGTAAATTTAAACGTTTATGATTGCGACAAATGTCCGCCCAAATCAATGCTTATAAATCGTATGTACTATACATAGAAATGTAGTTATATTATAACATTTAATAAAAGTTTCATAAACGTTTCACAAATACATTTTATAAGCTGTATGTAAGTAGAAAATTAGTTAAATTGTGACATTCAATAAATGTTTTAAAAGTGCCTTTAATAAATGTTTTAAAAGTGCCTTTAATAAATGTTTCACGAATACTTTTTGTTTAACATTCTATATGGCATTTTATAAATCACCTATAAAACGCGTACGTAGTCCGGGTATGTAGTAGTAGTCCCTATGTCTAGTCTATGTAGTCCGTAGTCCGTAGTCCGCGTATGTAGTCCATATTATGCAAGCGAGTTATCCGCATTAAGGATAATCAGAGGTCGGAGGCTCAACCTCGGTGCAATTGAAAAGGCCTTGCACTGGGGGAACCGCCTTATTGATCACAGCACCACTATGCCAGGTAGTGCGATTAGATTTGCTCATACTTGGGGCTATCATCTTTCAGATTTCCAGTTTTTGCATGGAAATTTTTCAAAATTACTTATTTCCCAGCAAACATCAATAAGTAAATTTAAGTGTTTATGATCGAGGCAAATGTCTGCCCAAATCAAAGTTTATAAATCGTATTTACTATACGAGGTACTATATATAGAAATTTAGTTAAATTATAACATTTAATGTTTAATACACGTTTCACGACTACATTTTACAAGCTGTATGTAAGTAGAAAATTAATTAACTTATAACTGGAGGTTTTAACTTCGGAATAATGTCATATTGAACGGATTTCGTTTATTTTTGGCAGTATAATAGTAAATGCTTCACAGAAAAGTTTCTACATTGTACGAGGGCTTGCTAATTTATAGGGGGTGGGTGCCTTCTCGGGGTGGCACTTAGAAAATATATATATTTATTGGAGCTGAAATAGAATCAAATTTTAAGAAGAAAAGGTTCTATGCAATTTTTCACATAAATTGATAGTTTTTAAGTTATAACGACTTCAAAATTGCAATTTTAGCTTAAAAAAAAAGGTATTTCCAAACGGCTTTCGTCAAGTATCTCGAAAAGTATCACTTTATCTAAAAAATGTTAGAAACCAGTTACAGTAAGTACAAACTGGGAATTAATTATATTTTTTGTTTATTGATGTAGGATTAATAATTTCGGAGATATTTAAGTTTATATTTGGTATCCAAGTGTTTCGAAATTACCTTTAAAGTTTAAAATGCATTTTTTTCTAAAGCAAGTGCTTTAAATGAGCAAAAAAATTTGAGCATCAAGGTAATGCTACATTTTAACTAAAAACTGCATTTGAGATAATTTTTTTTAAATTACTGGCTAATTAGAGTAACAAAATAGCGACCTTTTTATATAAAAAAATATAAATACGCACATGTTTCCGTCATAACTTCTTTATTTCTTATGCTACAGGAACGAGTAAAAAATAATTTGAAAGCGCAATTAATTGTCTTTAATTTCATTTCTTAGTATGCGTGACGTAGGTGTCAGAGTTTCTGAGATATTTAACATTTAAACTGCATTTTTCGTCTTATTAACGTTCGGACGCCATTTGTAAACTTTCATATCTCCGAAACTATTAAATCTATGTAAATAAATAAACAAGCGAAGTTCATTCAGTTTACGAGCTTTATTTTTTGTCTCTACACATTTTTCAATAAAACTAATATTTATCGAGATATTTGGAAAAGGAAAAAAAATTACGTTTTATCGAAAATACCTTTATAGTTTAAACTGTATTTTTTTTCCAAAGCAAGTGCTGTATACAAACCAAAAAATTTGAGCATCTACATCATGCTATATGTTATTGAGAAACAGTGTTTAAAATTATTTTTTTTAATTACTGGCTAATTAGAGTAATAAAATGGCGACATTGTTATTAAAAAAATGTGTAGATGCACATTACTTTGGTCATAACTTCTTAATTTTTTATGCTACAGAAACAAATAGAAAAACAGTTGAAAGCTTAATTAATAACCTATTATCCTACCTATAAGCATTCTTGACGTAGGTGTCACAATTTCTGAGATATTTAACTCTAACTCTAAATAATTATCTTATGAACTCTTGGATGCCAAATGTAAACTTAAATATCTCCGAAATTATTAATCCTACATCAATAAACAAAAAATATAATTAATTCCAAGTTTGTACTTTCTGTAATTGGTCTGTAACATTTTTTCGATAAAGTAATACTTTTCGAGATACTTGACGAAAGCCGTTTGGAAATACCTTTTTTTAAGCTAAAATCGAAATTTTGAAGTCGTTATAACTTAGAGACTATTAATTTATGTGAAAAATTGCATTGAACTTTTTCTTCTTAAAATTTGATTCTACTTCAGCTTAAATAAATATATATATTTTTTAAGTGCCACCCCCTGAGAGGGGGTGGCATCCACCCCCTTAAATTAGCAAGCCCCGCACAATATAGAAACTTTTCTGTGAAGCATTTACTATTATACTGCCAAAAATCGAAATCCGTTCAATATGCAGTGGCGGCTGGTGAAATTTCAATATTTTTTTTCTCGTCTGTGGCGCATGGGACCCATACGAAATTTGGGAAATAACATCTAGAGAAGCACTTCTCTAATGACCCCTAAAAAATTTTGAAAAAGCAGTTTGCGAAAAAATTTTTGAAAATTCGTTAGCCTCCCCTAGGTCTAGGGACCCGTGTTTATTTTTATTTTTTTTTGTCATATGCATTTGACTTTTCATAAAAATGCAACAACAGATTTTGGAGTTTATGAAAATATTTTAATTATTAACTGAAATACAACGAATTGAAATATTGTAATTTGTTAAATTGTAAATTACAAAATTTCAATTCATTGTATTTCAGTTAGTAATGAAAATATTTTCACAAACTCCAAAATCTGTTGTTGCATTTTTATGAAAAGTCAAATGCATATGACAAAAAAAAAATAAAAATAAGACCCAGGGGAGGCTAACGAATTTTCAAAAATTTTTTCGCAAACTGCTTTTTCAAAATTTTTTAGGGGTCATTAGAGAAGTACTTCTCTAGATGTTATTTCCCAAATTTCGTATGGGTCCCATGCGCCACAGACAAGAAAAAAAATATTAAAATTTCACCAGCCGCCACTGTCAATATGACATTATTCCGAAGTTTTGCATATTTTTTACCTCTAGGTACTGTACAATTATGACATTTAATAAAAATGTTTTACAAATGCGTTTAGTAAATGTTTCACAAATACCTTTTGTTTAACATTCTATATGGCATCTTATAAACCACTTATAAGGCGCGTACGTAGTCCAGATATGTAGTAGTAGTCAGATATGTCTAGTCTATGTAGTCCGTAGTCCGCGTGTGTAGTCCATAATCATGCGAGCGAGTTATCCGCATAAAGGATAATCGCAAAGGTCAGAGGCCCAACTTCAGCGTAATTGAAAAGGCCTCGCACTGGGGGAACCGCCTTATTGATCACAGCACCACCATGCCAGGTAGCGTGATTAGATTTACCCATGTTTAGGGATATCCATCTTTCAGATATGTATGCCTCTCTAAAATATTTGATATGATTAAAGTGATTCAAAGTAGATCAGCAACTTAAAACTAACCTAAGTGATGCCATTCTTCCTGTATGAGACTGTACTTTTATAAATCAATAACAACTTAGGTTTACCTCTTTAATTCTTGAGAGCGATAATTATGTCTCTATTATGGCAATTTCAGATAGATTAAAACTGGATATAGATTGATGGCTGGAAAAATTGTCAAATAGTAATAACAATAAAAAAATTAAAAGTCGACATTTTATTTTAGAAATTTTTACAGACTCATCCTTAACAAGATCGGGAGCAGCTTATGGCAACAAGACCTGCAATAGTTTTTGAAATATGAAGGGAAGTTCATATCATATTAGTTATTTATGGTTGCTTTTCTCAAATATTTTGCTTGTAAAGAAAAAAAAATGATATTTTACTGCGTATTGATAATATGACACCAATTTTGTATAATAGCCAAATGAACGGTACAGCATGGATTTTGTTTCCACCAAAGTTAACCTACAAAAACGATTAAAATCGGACAAACAATTTAAAAAAAAATCAACTTCAAAATCATGGTAAATTTTCGCTGGAATGTTAATTTTGGCTATTCTACCAACTGTATTTCACTACTGTACATTTAGATCAATATTATCGTTTATCGACAAGTTGTTTCTTCTACTTACAATAAACCAGTCATACTGCAACGTATTTATGTTTGGAATTAGCAGCTTACCTGAAAAGGAAGAAAAACATTATCAGATAAAAATAAAGTAAGAATTATGTTAAAATTATTGTGTATCGAGAAGAAATACATGGATTGTAATGTTTTTTATTAAAGTGGTTTATATAATTTTTATTGAAAATAGTTGTACAAATATTTTGATAATAATAAATAATAAATCGACTTTATTAAGGTGGAGCTCAGCCAAAGGCTGCTTGGGTCCAACCTGTAAAAGCTACAGAGTTGAAAATAATACATTTATTCTTAAAATAAGTGAAATATTTTGAAAAAACAAAAAACAATTATAATAAGTATTGAATAAAACGAAATGAAAGTAAGAAGAAGAGATTGGCAACTGATAATGATAGTGTTTAATTTCATATTTCAATGGTAATGCTTACTGATATATTCTTTAATTTCTTTTTCAAAGTAATATCACTAACCATATTTTATTCTTGTTGGAATTTGATTATATATGAAGGAAGAATAATATGTACAAGATCCCTGGAATGAAGAGGTGGAGTGCTGAGGTACATGTAATAAATGAACACTTCGCATTTTTCGGTTATGTATTTCACCGCCAAATACTCATTTAAAACTAAGGCAATCCGTTGCTAAATGCTTAACCCGCATAATATGGCAGCAATGATGCTAGCAGAAAGAAATATTTCCATTCGCATCATATATCTCGTTAAAAAATAATTTTGCGGCAGATAAACAATCGAGAATTAGAAATATTGTAGCGGAGTGGGAATTAGGAGTTTAATGTTATTAGTAATAATATTGGAGGACGGAGAATTAATACTAAATGTAGAGATTATTATTGGTGGCATAAAGATCGTGGAGTCCTAGAGATGGATGCACTTACCAATCATTGGAGAAAGTTATTTTTTTAATACATTTTCGACCTTTTCAAGGATACTTAGGTTATCAGAATAATTACTAATGATGGCGCGATCGATATTTTAGTTGTGCTTTATTGGCCAACCCAACCTTAATGCCCACTATTTACGTCATCACTGAGCATGACACAAATATATTTCAAATCTTCTAATGATAATTTACTCCTCTCATTTTATTGAAAATGTCAATATCCCCTGTATAAAAGTCTTTCATTAATAGCAGGGTAATTATGCAGAAACTCTTCTTAAAGAAGAATATGCAAGATTTGTCAATAATTGTTTTGTGTTTTGCAAAAATGAACTGTGCTTTGTCATGAATTGCAACATGATATTTATGAAGCAACAATTAATAATATATTGGAAGCTTTATCTCAAAATTGTGAATTAAATACCTTAAGATCAGCTATTTTGCTAATTCAGAAAATATTGCATATATTCCTGCGACTAAACGTTTCTTTAAAGGCGTTTTTAGACTACGATCACCACGATTGAAGTATTCGCAAATACTGTTTTAGAACTGTTAGGAAAACAATATCCCTGGCCTAAATTTTAAAGTTATTAGAAAAGCTTATAATGTTACTCCCCCTTAGTAACCGCTCATAGAGTTCAGAACTTAAATTTGAATGAATTTGACTTTTAAATTTGAAATACATTTTATAGACTACTTGCATTATACTTATACCGTTCTTCTTCTGATAAGTAAACTTAATTTTTTAATTAAAAATATTGTAGGGATGCATTTTTTAACACTATATTACATCTTATAAATGTTTCACAAATATGTTTATAAGCTGTTTGATTCGTTTATTGCCTTTGATATAATAATCCAAACTGTCTTAAATGCCGTTGTTCATTAGTTCTTTTAAACTTTCCAATATATATTTTCTTTAAAGTCTCATGACTAACCGAGATATTCCCTTCAGTGGGTGTGCCGGTGCAAAAAAAAGTTGTGAACCTGAAACAAAATCTATCAAAATGTATGGATTTTTTTGCGCTGAAACCGAATCTGCCTTAAGTCATCGACATTTTTTTCTACGATCGATGAAAGTCAAACATTCTCAATTTTCAAGAGAAACGTTCGACTTTCATCGACTGTAGAAAAAAATTTGACAGGACAAATCTGATGGCAGATTCGGATTCAGCGTGCAAAAATACATACATTTTGATAGGTCTTAGTTTCAGGTTCACAACTTTTTTTTTTGGTGTGCCGGTGTTATCTTTAATTTTATCTCTTAATTTTTTTTATGGAAGTGTCATAGTTTCCAAGATATTCAATATTTAAACTAAATACTTCACCCGATAAAAGGTCGGATACCATATATAAACTTATATATCTCCGAAACTATTAATCCTACATAAATATAAAAACAAATTAATTCTCAGTTGATAAGCTTTATTTTTGATGTCCACCATATTTTCGCCATTGATATTTGTACAGAAACAGAAATTTTACGTTTTTTCGAAAATTCCTGGCGTAAAATACAATTTTCTTCTGAAGCAATTGGTGTAAACGCATGAAATAACTGATCGTCTAGGTCATACTATACCGGGTGCCACAGGCTAATGCCCCGCCCCCCTCTATATTTCCTTTATTATTTAACTTATCCATTTGAAATTTGGGGTGTATAAATTATCTGTACGGGACCATTTCCAGTTTACCCGGAAATGACCGCAACTTTCGTTTTTAAATGGAACACCCTGTATATTTTTACATATTTCGATTCAAGACAACATTCTGAGTATACCATGAGATTTTTGAGAATGCTTTGGAATACCAAAATTTGTTCTACGGCAGGTGAAGTCCAAAGGAAAAATATAATTTTTTGTTTAATTTCATTAATAACTGTTTACAACGCCTCCAAAATGGAACAAATCACTTTTTTATCGGAAACTTTTTTTTTCAAATGGGAAGGTGGTGGCTCCTAGTGTTCAATAAATTATATTTTTTTTTCTGAATTCGTTGATATCCATTTCAAATCTATGCTATTTATTTTTCTATATTACTAAATTTATTTAAAAATAAAAAATAACTTTCAAAATAATTTTTCTAACTTAAAAAAATCAAAATCATATCAAAAATCATATGTCTAAGAATGAAATGTGAATAATAACTACCTTTTTTGAATAATAGCCTTTTGGTTCTCTGTTTTATTTCTGAATATGTATAAGTACTAGTGCAAAGTATATGTAAGGAATGAATGATTTTTTTGAAAGATATCTGCTGATTTTTTATTTTTAAATAAATTTAATAAAATAGAAAAATAAATAGCATAGATTTAAAATGGATATCAATGGATTCGGAAAAAATCTATAATTGATTGAACACTAGGAGCCACCACCTTCCCATTTGAAAAAAAAAAAAAGTTTTCGATAAAAAAGTGATTTATTCAATTTTGGAGGCTTCGTAAATAATTATTAATGGAATTAAACGAAAAATTATATTTTTCCCTTGGACTTTACGGCAGTAGAACAAATTTTGGTATTCCAAAGCACTCTAGAGGAATGTCTTAAAATGCTTTAAAAAACTGAACATCGACTCAAAAATTCGCGAAGATCTCAAAATGTTGTCTTGAATCCAAATATGTAAAAATATACAGGGTGTTCCATTTAAAAAGTTGCGGTCATTTCCGGGTAAACCGGAAATGGTCTCATACCGTTTTTATGTCCTAAAATTCATTTTTACAGGTAGTTTATGCACCCCAAATTTCAAATGGATAAGTTAAAAAGTAAAGGAAATATAGGGTGGAGCCACTAATTAGCCTGTGGCACCCGGTATGTTAATAAAAAACAGTATACCGGGTGAGTCACGAATTGCGCTCGCCCCGATATCTCCTAAAATATTTGGAATAGAAAATTGAAATGTGGAGGGCTTATTACACGACTAAAATGCCATCTTTTCAATAAAAAATCAAGTTTGGTGCACATCCGGTTTGACCGGAAATTCCCACAACTTTCGATTTTTAAATGGAACACCCTATATATTTTTACATTTTTGGAATCTAGAGGAAATTTTGAATACAATACATCCATTTTGGTCACTTTTTGATAAACATTAAAAAGTTTAATAAAAAATCTATTTCTGAATCCAGAGTGCTGTGGTGCCCAAAACATATTTTAGTTTGTGTGCTACGTTACTATAAAAATACAAAGATCAATATGATTGCATTACTTAATTGTCTAGAGGCGTTTAAAATTTTCAAATGTGATTTTTACCCACTAACTCGGTTTTTTTAAATGGGAAGTTAATCGTTCACCAACAATTTTAAATACCTCATTTTCATACGAATCTAATGATACCAAAATTTTGAAAATCCGCTCAGAAATATTTGAGATTTCAGCCGAAATACAATGCAACCAAGCTTTCAGAAATATGCGGCTAATAGATAATAGATTAGTGGGCTTTGGAAACTAAAATGACACATTTCTGTGTAAATCTGGTAACCTAATAACATTGGAAACATCATAGTAGCCATTGAATGTAATAAAACAATATCAGCTGCCAGACAGATAAAAAATAAAGCGTTGCGGAAATCTCTTTGATTAAAAATTAAAGAAAACGAATAATTTTAGTAGAAAAGGTCGATATGTTACTGATATATGGAGAGTGTCACAAAAATTCAACTGCAGCTGCAGGACTGTATCAGCAACGATATCCCAACAGACGTGCTCCAAGCAGACACTTGTTTGCCAGAGTGGAACAAAAATTAAGAAACGAACCCGATCAACAAGATTACGCCTTATCGCAAATCAAGGTCATATCAGGTAGCCTCCTAGATCACCTGACTTAACACCCCTCGACTATTATGTATGGGGCACTCTCAAAAATAAAGTTTGTCAAACTTCTTCAAATACCCGTGAAGAGCTGCAAAATAAAGTTGTACGGGCTCTTAATGAACTAACGCCGGCTGAATTTGCGTAGAGCCATTCAAGCAACTGTACGCAGAGCCGAATTGTGTATAGAAAAAATGGTGGACATTTTGAACAATATCTATAAATGTCAATTTAGGGTTTAATTATATTAATTATTTTAATATGGATACCTATTGTTACCTAGTTTAAGTTTAATTGTTCAAACGGAATTGATTTTTGTTTATTTATAGGCCCGATATTTATGTTCATTTAAATAAAACTCTGAAAACCGTACTGATGTCGCATTCTATTGCTAATTTCCTTGTGGATGTAACTGTGTTTACCTCAACATACCTATGCTAAACTTACTTGTAATGTTTGATAGCTCAAGATTGCCTATAACTACACGAGTCTGTCTGGCAGCTGATATTGTTTTATTACATTCAATGGCTACTATGATGTTTCCAATGTTATTAGGTTACCAGATTTACACAGAAATGTGTCATTTTAGTTTCCAAAGCCCACTAATCTATTATCTATTAGCCGCATGTTTCTGAAAGCTTGGTTGCATTGTATTTCGGCTGAAATCTCAAATATTTCTGAGCGGATTTTCAAAATTTTGGTATCATTAGATTCGTATGAAAATGAGGTATTTAAAATTGTTGGTGAACGATTAACTTCCCATTTAAAAAAACCGAGTTAGTGGGTAAAAATCACATTTGAAAATTTTAAACGCCTCTAGACAATTAAGTAATGCAATCATATTGCTCTTTGTATTTTTATAGTAACGTAGCACACAAACTAAAATATGTTTTGGGCACCACAGCACTCTGGATTCAGAAATAGATTTTTTAATAAACTTTTTAATGTTTATCAAAAAGTGACCAAAATGGATGCATTGTATTCAAAATTTCCTCTAGGTTAAAAAAATGTAAAAATATATAGGGTGTTCCATTTAAAAATCGAAAGTTGTGGGCATTTCCGGTCAAGCCGGATGTGCACCAAACTTGATTTTTTATTGAAAAGATGGCATTTTAGTCGTGTAATAAGCCCTCCACATTTCAATTTTCTATTCCAAATATTTTAGGAGATATCGGGGCGAGCGCAATTCGTGACTCACCCGGTATAAGAACGTATTTTTTTAATTACTTACTACTTATATTAATAAAATGATGACGCTTTTATTAACACGTTGACGACGTCATCGACGTTTTTCGACGTGTTTTCGACGTGTTTTCGACGTGTTTTCGACGTGTTTTGGTCTAAAGACGCAGTGCCGTTTTGGCTCAAATTTCGCATATTTTATTTTAATATCAAACATATTTAGAAATCTTTTATGAAATTTAACTGATTGCAATAAAAAAAATCTGTTAGTCTTTGATGTTTTATTCAAATTAATTATCGTCAGCAGTGAACGTGTTAAAGAAATGTGAGGAAGCACATTGTTTCTGTCATAACTTCTTTGGCTATAGAAATATTTAAAAAATTAGTCGAAAATCTAATTAATAGTCTCTTATTTTAGTTGTTAGCATTTTTGACGTAAGTGCCATAGCAACTGAAATATTTAACATTTAAACTAAAAACTTTGTCTTATAGACATTCAAATGCCATCTTTATACTTCCAGATCTTCGAAATCCTTAATTCCACAGAAATTAGAAAAAACCAAAATCCATCCTCAGTTTAGTAGCTTTCTTATTTGTCTCTAACATGTTTTCGCTTAATGTAATACTTTTCGAGTTATTTGACGCAAATCTCTTTGAAATACCTCTTTTTTTCAAGCTAAAATCCCAATTTTCAAGTCGTTCTAACTTAAAGACTAGCAATTTATATGAAAAGTTGTATAGAACACTGTCTCCCCAAAATTTGAACTTCTTTCATCTTCAGTGTTTTTGTTTTTGAAGCCACCCTCTAAAAAAGGTACCATCCACCTCCTATAAATTAGAAAGCCCAGCATAATATAGAAACTTTTCTTTGATTCATTGACTCCTAAGCTTCCAAAAATGAACGACTTTTGATTCACATGTCATTATTCCGAAGTTAAAAACTCAATTTACTGTACTACATTGGGAAATAAATTATTTAAAACTGCAAAGACTTTAAACTTCAGGAAGTTTTTATTTATTTTGTTTTTCCGTACGGATCAACAGTGTAGTGACAGGTATATCTGAGCTGTGTTTATGGCACATTCAAATCTGTGCATTGTCCACTTTATTGTTGCGTCTCGTCTCATGCTGTTGTTCTGTTTAATGTCCTTACAATTTCACCCAAAACCGGCAAGGCATTACACTGAAACGAGTATACCAAAGAGGACATTAAAGTTCTTCTACATCCTCAATTTAGAGATTGCCTTAACCGAGCATCATCATTTCGGGCCATAGATCCAGGATAATGCAGATGGATTACCTGTAAATGCTTTAGTTCCGACTTACGGGAGCGCCGTGCTGGATAGTTTTGTTTGACCCCGAATCCTGAATTAAATTAAAGGTCGGATGGAAGTTTAATTAAAGCTTTCCTGCGATTAAGAACTTTTTTCATGAAAACGTTTATTCATTACATTTCTTTGCGTTTATTTTAACGACATCCTGATTAATATGTAATTATTATTTTATATTAATCATTTTCATATAAAAGGGACAGGAGCTCAATTCTCGACTCATCGAATAGTACAAGGTCGATCGATTAGTAACGTCATTCGAGGATAGTAACGCGATAATAAATACTCTAAATTTAAATATACGAATTCATTAAATATTGATGCTTCATAAGGAGAGATTAATGTAGATTTAATGTACAGGGTGTCCACGGATCAAATTGAGAAAAGATTTTTTTTATTTAGTGATTACGATAAAATAAAAATAATAAATACTGTTCATCTTACATTTCTAATCGTTCTCAATAAATAAATATATATTTGCATCTATACAAATTCGTACATAAATCTTAATTTATTATATCGGGAGAACAGGAATAAAGTTAAAATTAAAAAACATTTTGACTAAAATTATTCTGTATAAAATCACTTTTCTTCAATAAATAATCATATTTTTTTTTATTTATATATCTTCGCTTCGACGGAAAGTTTCCAGGAAGTTTTCCTTCTAACTTTCCATTGGGTATCTTGATAGGCTATTATATGGTGATACCAAACAAGTTCATACAATTATATTACATGACTTTTACAGACTTTTATCAAATTTGGAAAGTTTCCTCAACCCATCTCTGTTTTTTTCCTAAAACGCCCAAACATAGAGATTGTGGACCCAAAAATAATTATAATCAGGCAAACATTGTTGTTATTAACAGAAACGATTAATATATATGTTGTTAACGAGAATACCTAACCAACAATGTTAAAACATTAATACCCGACAATACAGCTAAATTATGTAATAATTTACAAAAAAAAAATGCAAGACTTAAACTTTCACGTTAATATGCAATGGGTAAAAGCCTTGAATAAGAGTAGCTTGATTTTATTATAAACCAGTTTAAATCTCTTGTCTCGCATACTAACAAGATAATCAATTATGTCCTAACATTTTAGTTGAAATTGAACTTGAATTTAATTCAGCGACCCTAGGAATACCATATTTTAATAATGCCAGCGTTTTATCAGTAATCTATTCGTAGCTATTTGTGCATACGTGCTCTGAACGTATTTGACACGTTAATAATTGTCGTACCTTTTTTACGTTGTGAATATAGTTTTTGAAATTTAGGCATGATTTGTTTTACAACTCTGTTGCTCTTATTTTGAAACTATTAGTGTGCTAATGCATTTTTTTATTTAATCGACGAATTTCAATTCAATACATTACATATTCTTATTTTACATTTATACTACTTTTACTTGAAGTAGTACCCATCTCTGCTGATTACGTACATTAAAAAATGGCGACGTTTTATTTAAAAAAATGCGAAGAAGCCTGTCTTAACTTTTTTGTTCTTTATGCTATAGCAATAGTTTCTAAGATATTAACATTTAAACTAAATACTTCGTTTTATAAACGTTCGGACGCCACCTTTATACTTCCAGATCTCCGAAACCATTAGTTCTACAGAAATTAGATAAAAAACAAACTTTATCCTCAATTTAATAGCTTTCTTATTTGTCTCTGGGGTGTTTTTCGAGTTATTTTAAGAAAATCTTTTTCAAGCTAAAATCCCAATTTTCAAGTCGTTATAATTTAAAGATTATCAATTTATATGAAAAGCATAAAGCCTTTTTTTAAAATTTTATTATCTTTCAGCTTTTTTTTAGGTGTCACTGCCACCCCCCAAACGCCCCCAAGCCTCCGCATAATATAAACACTTTTCTTTGATGCATTTACTGTTAATTTGCCAAGAAATGAACGAAATGTAATTCATATGACATTATTCCGAAATTAAAACCTCTAGTTAGTGTACTAATAAGGCATAATTCAAACGTAACTTAACCCTATAGGTTTATTGTTTTTTCGTAAAAGCCCAAACATAGAGATTGTGGACCCAAAAATAATTATAATCACGCAGAAGTTATTAACAGAAACGATCAATATATGTTGTTAACGCGAATACCTAACCAAAAATGTTAAAACCTATATAACATAAATGCCTGACATATATCCCTACAAATACATTATATAATAATTTACAAAAAAAAACATGCAAAACTTAAATTTTCACGTTAATATACAATGGCTAAAAACCTTGAATAGGAGTAGCTTGACTTTATTATAAACCAGTTTAAATCTCTTGTTTCGCATATTAACAAGATAATCAATTATGTCGTAACATTTTAGTTGAAATTGAACTTGAATTTAATTCAGTGACCCTAGGAATAGCATATTTTAATAATGCCAGCGATTTATCAGTAATCTATTCGTAGTTATCTGTGCATTCGTGCTCTGAACATATTTGACACGTTAATAATCGTTGTACTATTTTTACGTTTACGTTTTTACGAAATCAGTTTTTGAAATTTAGGCATGATCTGTCTAAAACAACGTTGCTCTTATTTTGAAGCTATTAGTGTGCTAATGCATTTTTTTATTTAAACGACGAATTTCAATTCAATACATTACATATTCTTTTTTTTTTATTCTTATGTTATCATCAATCATTCGTATCTATTTGTGGATCCGTACCTATATTCTGAACATATTGGACTTGCTACGTACCGGTTTAAATTTGTGAATATAGGGCAGGAAATAAATTTTTGAAATTTAGGCAAGATTCGTTTTACAAATCTGCTGGTCTTACTTTGAAACTATTAGTGTATTAATGCATTTCTAAAATTAAAACGACGAATTTCATTTCAATACACACATATTCCTATTTTTTGGGTTCTTCTAGAGGTCTGCTAGACGATGAACGTGCTCTTTGTGACGCTTTTACTAATGTGTGCATACGTTCGGATAAAACTTGTTAAATTTAGACAGATTGGTGTTGAAATGAAGCGTAAATAATTCTGCATAACTCGATACATATTGGCATCACAACAGTTATGGTATATAGTTGATATTTAATTAATGCCGGTGAAGTGTTCAGATATAATACTTGAACTTTTTATTTCATAAGCAAGTGGCTAAAACACATGGTGACAACTGACAAGCACAATATCGAAGGGTCTAGGGGATTCGTGGCATCGTATACAACTGGGATAAGATAAGTCCTTATATTTTTCATTTATAATAATAACGTTCTTTACAGGTCAATAATTTTCTTTTCATTTTTAATTTTTACTTTAGTTTATTTACTTACTACTACTTACTACTACTACTACCTTCGAGTGAAAGTTGAATCTAAACTAGACCCAAACTAATCAGTGGCATACCATTAGGTTACTAGACAGGAGACGATTGCAACAACAGCAAAAGAAAATCAACTCGCTACATAGTATAGATGATTACAGAAGAATAAAGCTCTGCAACGTGAGACACAAATGCTACGCACAGTTTCTGCCCGAACACAGAGCCGCTATAAATCTTCAGAAGGCATTTGATACTGTCATTTATAAAGCCATAGCCAGCACCCTACAGAGCAAAGGAGTACGTCACTACCTAATAAAAAAGAAAATAAAGGCATGCCTCCACGAAAGCATTTCTATACAATGGTTAAACTAAACCCGAGCTAACCAGTGGCGTACTATTAGGTTAATGGCATACTGCGCCAAAACCGAAATTCTTTCAACACATCGACAGAAATACACGCGATATAAATTCTCCCAAGAAATAATATCTCCGTTCAACGATGAAAGAGTTAAAAACGCGTCAACAACAAAACCTAACAGAAGACGTTTGAGAAGAGCTCCAACTACTCGCAAAACAACAAACAAGACGAAATCAGCGACATAAAAATATCAACACTACTAGGAGGGAAGACAATTGTAAATAGAACTGCATGCAATGAAGTACTGGGGACATTTCCAAAGAAGGGATCCAACACATCTACTGAAGATAGCGCTAATACCGAACAGCAACAAACTAAAACAGGGAGAACAGAAATCGAGAAATCATGAAAAACTAGGAAAGGACCAAGCACACTGGGAAAGAAAAGCGAAGGAAAAAATTAATACCACAAAGAAATCGCAATGATACATGCTCTACCATAATTAGAAATGGAGGAATCAGAAGACTCAGAAGAAGAAGAAAATTTGTAGAAGCAGAAACACAAAAAAGATGAATGAAAAAGATGATTTATGGTCCATGCACTATTTTAAAGTCGTCATTATATACGAATGTCGGTAAAGGTATTTCGGTGAAAGTATTTCAAGAGACTATCGACTTTTGCTCCTTAGGCTTAAATCCGCAAGAGGCGGGGTTACGTCTTCACATTTTAATATTCTAGGGGCATTCATATATGATGAGAAATTTAGTTGGTCTCCCATTCCCGATTGCAGATCTAACAGCATTACGCCAGTTAGAGGCACAAGCTCACCAAAGTTCTTTCCCACCAGTGGAAGGTCTTAGAGGTTGTCCTCTTCACCTCTTGCTATTTAGTTGTCCTTCTACATTTTCTCTCTTCAATTGATGTGGTCAAATAATACAAGTTTGTATAAAACCAAAACCAGACTACGCGAAAAACCAATTCAAACAACCGAAAAGTGTTGAAGAAGTCGTATGCTTTTTTATAGCCTAGACCTGCCTTAAACCATCTTCTTGGATAGTTTTCCCTCACCAGAAAGACGGCGTACAGTGTATGCGTAGTAGCACAATCCATTGTATGCCTTACGGTTACCACCTTATCACTGCGAACTTAACCCTACTGAATTGGTATGGGCGCAGGTAAAAGGTGAAGTAGCCCGGAATAATACTACCTTTAAATTAAACGACGTCAAGGTTTTGTTAACCAATTCCTTGGAACAAGTGACTGAAGAGAAATGGCAAAGTTGTATAAATCACGTACTAAAAGAAGAAGCTAAAATGTGGGAACTCGATGATCTTATTGACATAACTATAGAACCTATCATTATTAATATAGGATCCGAAGATAGTTCGTCAGAATCTTCAGAGGAAGAACTTTAATTTTACTGAACTGATATTATACATATATACAACACTACATCGTACTTTTTTACAGTTTACAATGAACTAAATCCCATATTCCATAATAATTTTATTACACTACGTAAAAACCCGTAAACCCGGCTATGAAATTCATACAGATTAAATTCGGCACATTAAACAACTGGTAATGAGAGAGCTCGGCAGATAGTTTGAAACGCATTAGACAAGGACAGATCACAAGGGTTCAACTCAAACAGGTATACATTTCCTTAGTACGGGTAGCAAACTATAATACAAAATAGAAATAAAGAACTTGCTTATAACTAACTGCAATTTATAGAAATTACTTATAAACAAGCGCACTACATTTATTGAGGATTGGCATTTTTAATGAGCTATTATTACTCTACTTCATTTCCAAATGGACTATAGCATTTTCTACAGTATGCAAAACAAACGAAAACACGTAGCGTAGAGCATTAGAGTGTGTTGTGTGGTGAACACACTTGACCACACTCTTTATCGTGTACTGGGTTTGAATCCCCAGGTTCGATACTGGAAATGTATGTACATGGGTAATGGATGTACGTGGGTAATGGATGTTGCGTTTGTCTGCGTTTATTCAAATGTCATTCAAATGCCCTTCCGGGCAACCGTGTCTTTACACTTGGGGGTTTGTCTAATGACTGTGGTGGTGATGGTGTGTTTTTTCGTTAGATGAAGAAGCAAAAGAATTTTTGCCATGCTACAAATAGTCGAAAACAATTCAGATAAATCTACAAGAGCTTTCATGTAAAATAATACACACCTAGCTTTATAATATTTTGTTTTACAAAATCATGCAATTTTATGATTTACTTTTCTGTCAAGACCATTTTTCTGTTTTCACAGAAAAATTAAGAAAATGCCACAACCAACATTTAGACAATATTAAGACCATTTTATTGTGTGTACATACTATTTAATCAAAAGCAAATACCTATGTACCTAATTATGTATCTCGTTAATGAGAGTAAATGCAAATTTAAATTATCGCCAATATTGTGTACCAAGTTGATGACTTGATAATTTATGTAATTGTAGAGCATCCGTTGCTTTGTAACGACATATCATTAAATATCAATCATATTCTTAACAAAAAATAAAAAAGGTTTATATCCTTTCATTTCCTGCTCCACGAGTACTTTCTTATTGTTTAAAACCCGTCACAGTCTGCTTTACCTGCGCCATATAAGTATAACCTGAAATTTTATAAACACATTTAAATATGTGTGTGTTATGAAATTATGATTTATGATTATACCTGGAAAAATTAAGGAATTTTATCCCTCCAGATCGTTTATGAACATAGATTACCATTTACAGTGTAATGCAACTTATAAATATACATCTTTGTTTGAATACTAATATGGAAATAATTATAGTATGTGGGTTAACGACCGCTCATTGAAACACCAATATTTTTTATGACATGCCATTAAATTTAGTATCTCCCTCAGGGCAAAATGTGGATAGTATATGAAAACTCGATCGTAAAAGTAACTTAAGTGTCGTAGAGATCGAAAAATAAATTGGTACGGTACCAAATAATGTAAATATTCAATGCTCACAAAATGGGAGAATAATAATTTCAAATATATAATGAAATCTTATTAATTAGAGTAATCAATTCGCGTGTCACAAATGATCAATTTTCGATAATACAATCTTCTAATTAGGTAAAGCAGTTATTCATAATGACTTGGACTACGTTATGGAAAAAGCGCTCTCTTTTGTATTTTTTAAATACCCAGAATACTAGAGATGGGGAATCCAGAAGGTGGACACAACGGAGCACATTTTCCCAAACTTAGCGATAACACAGGGGGAGTAATTAAACCCATTACTGCAAATACACTTAGTCACAACGACGCACAGTGGGAAATTATGGACTTTTTTGGACAAAATTCGGCCGACAACTCTGAATTCGCAACGAAAGCTAACAGGTTAATAACGCCCGGCATGTTTAGAATATAGTACCCTAGTTAGTAATGTTATGAGTACTATAAAACTTTGCATTGATTGAGATGTTTTTTTGACTTTGACAGTTTTTAATCAAGAGTTTGAAGTATTTATCTGTGTTCAAATAATTTGTATGCTACGAACATATAATAATAAACAAGGTCCTTCGAAGCGTTATTTTATTCTTAACAATGGTGTTGTTACAAAGTGACTAAAATTAAATCTGACCTGCAAAAACTTAAAACAATTCCTATCAAACCTTTCAGTCTAGTCAATTTTGGGTATATTTTCATAAAATTATTTCAAATAGAACATATCTTTGTTACAAAATTCAATGAAATTATTAGGACAAAATGTCTATTGTATTAGTAATCAGCGACCCACAAAACATAAAAATCCGTGAGTAAGTAAAGATATGTTATATTTGAAATAATTTGACAAAAACGTTAAAAAATACCCAGAAATGGCCAATGTCTCGAAATGTGTCCAATGTTGGTCAAAATATCTATTGTATTCGTAATCAGCGACCCAAAAAATATATAATTTCATCGGATTTTGTAATAAAGATATGTTCTGTTTGAAATAATTTGATAAAAACTTCAAAAATACCCAAGACTGAAAGGTTTAATAGGAGTTGTTTTAAGATATTGCAGGTCAGATTTAACTTTAGTCCCTTTGTAGCAGCACCATATCGTAGCGACAACCTTTCTATGTAATTAAAAAAAAAAATGTTAGCTTTCGTTTCGAATTCAGTTGTCTGGTGAATTTTGTCCAAAAAAGGCCTTTAATTTCCATTGTGCGGCGTCGCCGCAATGCACTTCGCCTCAACCAGTTCAAGGTACATAGATAGACAGTGTCAATTATCTGCGTCTTACTATAAACAGAAAGGCTAACTTTATCAAACATGTTGATAGCTGACATAGTGAACTCCTTATACTCTAGCCTCAAGAACTCTCCCCCTTAAGAGGGCACATAGAAATCATACCCAAGATCGCTAATAGCATGTGTATCACCTACCTGGTACCTCTCTTTTTAATTATCAACAGAAACAACCTCAGATAAAGCAAAATAAATTCCTTATAACCTTTAAACTTCCCTTCAGAACATCTACTAAACGCTTACGTGTTTGCAGACATTTTACTACTTTTCGATTTCATCTTTAAGGTACTTGTATACTGATAAGAGCGAGTCTAGCGGTGGATTTAATAAATTAAAGCACAAGAGAGATAGATTAAAAGGATTTGGCAACACTGTATTAAATACGATTGTCATTATTGTCATATACTAATCTGCTACAATTAATCTGGCTATATTTCGCTCGCGCCGACCCGAATTTTCCAACTTCGATATGCAATTCACGATGAGGTTTAACTGGAAGTCTTCCTCTTTACGTCGCGACATCATACAGCCCTCCCGCTGGTGTTTTTCAAAAAATATGAACGTGTCAAGATCGCATGTTTTTGTAATTTTTTCGTCTCCGAAATGCCAGCTGTTTTTTACTATTTTTCGCAGATATGTCCGAAATGTTAAGAGCTAGCTCGAAATAAAAAACCGCTGCCCAAGGAATCACTACTTCCACATCCAGATTCTCTATCCAAGTCACTCACAACGAAAAAACTTTGTATGTGAAAATAATTGTTTATGGAACTTTAACAATATAATATTTGAATTCCTCTACCCCAAAAACCCATAAAACGATACCCCACATCGGTAGTGGGGTGGGGGGTGATGATAGGGGGTGATAGTGGGGGTGGATGAAGTAAAAAAATATTTTGTGGTTTCTGGTTCCTGTACATACACTAAATCACAATTTTTTTCATCCCCTTTAATAAGGGGGTGGGGGTGGCTAACGCCAAAAATTTGTTTGAGACCTTAGCTTCTCTTGTATATACTAAATACCAATTTTATGGACTCTTACCTGACTTGATTGACCTATTTACCCCAATTTACCCCCCAACCCTTCGACGGAACAAGATGAAAATATAATCTAGTTCTAGATCTCATTAAAGTACATATGTGTACCAAATTTCAAGTCAATATCTTAAATGGTTTCAGAGTAAACGTGCGCACAAAAAAAAAGTTACAGACAGACAGACCGACAGACAGACCGACAGACAGACCGACAGACAGACAGAAATTTATTTTTCGCTCAAACTTAAAATCTCGACGTTTCATGACATTTTAAGCCTATTTAGACAATAAAAATTTTTAAAATTTTTTTTATCGTTACTATACTTCCACTGGACGTGGAAGTAAAATTAGGTCAAACAAGTATTTTTCACTGCGAATCCTTTGCTGCCATCAGAATTTTAACTTTTCTCTTCGTTACGGAGATATTTACTGAAATGTCGACGATGTAGGGCAAAAAAACGCAAATTTTGTCCTTCAAAAGTTGTCAACTTCTTAATCTTGACTCCTACGCCAAAAGACTATTCTAGCTAATTTAAATAGAATTAAATTTGCTAAAACTATTTCTTTTATTTTTTGGATTTCGGCAAAAATTAGAGAATTAGAGAGGGCTTTCTTCTGTAAAATTTCGCCATTTTGTCACCGTAATTAATCGGTAATTAATTAAAATCGATCTCATATACGATGTCCACTGAATATCATGTATTACCTAGATACTTTATTAATTTCGGCCCTTCAAAACAAAGATTTCTGACAAAAATGTTTTTTTAAGATTTACATGCATTTTCTAGGAAAACGTGAAATTTTCTCCATTTACTCGAATATCTTGATATTCATCGATTTTTCAGAAAAAAATGTAGGTAACAAATCTAAAGAGCATTTATACTAATTTTTAATCTTATACTTTTTAAAAATTTAAATATTCACGCCATCTTCTTAATATACAACGTTGCCAATCAATTTCAACAGCTGTTTCATTTACACAAATGTTGGTGTTAAAATTGATTAATGTTCTAATAACTTTTATACTAGACGGACGATTTTTTCAGGGTTTTAACAGGGTGTTAATAAGTAACTACCTAATGCTTTGTTAGTTTTTGAAGCATATTTCTCAAAAATTGTGGTAATAAGAGCGAAAATTAACTTGAGCCGATCTCTACTACGTCAAATAAGGCATCTTTGCCTAAAAAAGTCAAACTTTCCGAATCAATTACTCCGAAACTAAACGGACGATTTTATTTTTATTAAAAATTCAAGTGTAAAATCACTTTATTTATTAGTATACCAAATTACATTTAAAACTGTAAAAGTTCATTTTAGTATAAAAGGTTCCTTAAGATACTCCTTCCAAACTTCGCAAACCCCCTTGTTCAATCTAATAATTCTACCCTCGCACATCAACTCGAAAATAAATTTCTCTATGCATCTACTTACCCTTAATTGAAGCACATCTATAACCCATAACTACCCATTTCTTTGTTATTTCTTCTTTATACTATTAAATTTTAATTACAAAAATACGTAAAATAAATCTGAAAAATACACGTGAAATGCATTAAAAGTAAAATAAAAAAAATATACATAAGACAAATCTTATATGTACCCTCCAATCCCAGAGTTCTAAAGGATACAAAGATTTTCCTAATAGACTGGCGCTACATGACCAGTCAGGTGCAACGTTTTTAAAATGCATGTAAATCATATATATGAATGAAAACACCATGAATATGCCAGAAACGCAAATTTTAGGCAGTCGTCGCGTGCAGAAGGGTGTGCAAATCGTTTTTTTTTTTTGTTTTTTTTTGTTTTTTTTTATTTTTAAAATGGATGCCAATAGTGCTAAACGAAAAGCCGAGAAAAAAAATCCAAAATCAAAATCATCCAAAATCAAGAATACCAAAAAAATTTACGATTTAATGTACGCATCAAAATTTGTTTTGCGCGCAGAAACTGCATGCTTATGAATTTCCGCTGGATTCTTTTTCACGGCTTTTCGTTTGGCACTATTGGCATCTATTTTAAAATTAAAAAAAAACAAAAAAATCGATGCACACCCTTCTGCACACGACGACTGCCTAAAATTTGCGTTTCTGGCATATTCATAGTAATTTCATTCATATATATGATTAGCATGCATTTTAAAAACGTTGCACCTGACTGGTCATATATCGCTAGTCTATAAGGTGCATCTTTCCCACTTTGGTAGATGTCAAAACTACCTAACCTAAGTGCTGTAATCGTTGGAGGACCAGGACCTTGCATACGGAAAGTATGTGTTCCGCAGTATCAGTTGTATTCATACGAAAGCGACACATTTCATCGTGACTTTGCCCGTTTTTTTGAGATAGTATCTCAATGGGCAATATCCTGTGAAAAGGCCTGTTATTAACCTTCACGGTGTGCTACAACCAAATTTAATCCAAAGGTGATGCCACTCGGAATTTTTTTTTTTTACACATTCTTAGATGTACATAGAACCAATTTCCACGATATTTAAAATCATTCATCGCAGAAATTTTTTCCAGGTATTTTACTTTTTTGGTTTAATGACAAAACCACACAAAAAAAGTGGTCTGGCCTGAGGATCAGACCAGTATATCCTTATGAATTTGGACCCGCTGGAACCGAATCTGAAGTCAGAATTGTCAGATTAGCTCGTTTTTCACCCTCAACCCCAAAAAAATACCCCTCCAAAAAATGGCTGTCCGGCGGACCATACCAGTATATATTTATGTATTTGGACCTTTTTAAACAGAGTCCGAAGTCAGAATTGTCAGATTCGCTCATTTTTCACCCCTAACCCCAAAAAACATCCCCAAAACAAAAAAGTGGTCTGGCCTGCGGACCAGATCAGTGTATCCTTATGTATTTGGACCCGCTGAAACCGAATCCGAAATTAGAATTGTCAGATTGGCTCATTTTTCAGTTTTTCAGACCAGTGTATCCTTACCAGATACATAAGGAAACATTGGTATGGTCCGTCGTACAGACCATTTGTGGGGAGTGTTTTTTTTGGGTTAAGGGTGAAAAACGAGCCAATGTGACAATTCTGACTTCGGATTCGGTTTCAGCGGATCCAAATACATAAGGATACACTGGTCTGGTACGCAGGCAGGACCACTTTTTTTGTGTAGCTGTGTCATTAAAAAAAAATAGTAAAATATTCTTAAAAAAAAATCTGCGATGAATGATTTTAAATATCGTGGAAATTGGTTCTATATACATCCAAGAATGGTAAAAACACTTTGATTTAAATTTGGTTGTAGCACACCGTGCCTAAATTCTACTTTGCTGAGATCGAGTAGGTCTTTTGCTCTTGTTTTTGCGAATAGCTTATGAAGCTTTTCGCTTGTTTTTGAATGGGAGTTAGACTCCAGTAGGATTTTTTTTATCCACTCATTTTCTCTCCGTAGTGTGATATTTTGCTATCTCATAGGATGGCTCCGGTTCGATGAATGACGACTTAGCGCCTTTTCTTGTAAGATCATCTGCAATCTCATTTACATTTATTCCTTAATGCCCTAGCATTCATATCTCCTGCTGTTCCTTACCAGTTGCTTCATCGTTTATAAGCATTTCTAGACAATTTTAGACTTAAAAGTAATTGAACTTAGAGCCTTAAGCTGTCTGAAAGTACATACATTCTTGCTTCTCATGTGCTTTTTTTAAGCATTCTGGAGTGCAAAGATCTATGGTGTAAATTTCTACCTGCAAGGTGGTGGAGAGCAGGTAAGGGAAATCAAGGCTTGGCAGTCTACATTTTAGGCAGTATATACCGGCACCTCCTTCATTCGTTAGATATATCTGTATACTAGATGAACGATCCTCTTTCAGATTGCAGTCTTCCAGAGCTCTATACCTGGGAAAAAGAAATTACCACAACAAAGGTTCGCTCGAAGTCAAACCCAACCAGTATGGAGTTTGGTTTGGTCATTGATTCTAACTAAAGTTCTCCTTGTTTCAAATTCATATTAAATACAGTCTGTAAGCGCCGAGAGCTGCGTCCTTCTTCACTTGAATATGTATGAGGAGCAGATTAAGCAGCGCTTCCATTACTGCTATTGAACAGATACGCATTGTACTTGTGATTCCCAGGCACATAAACCGCTGCAATTTTAGCAACTTGTTCTGTACCGTTTTCTCTTTTGTTTATATCCACCATACCAGCGACGCATAGGTGTCAATGCATATAACAACCGTTAAGTATGACCAGTAGATCATTCTTGGTTTAAGACCCCAAGCTTTACTAAGGAGCCAGAGCGCCGCTGTTGCTTTTTAGTAGACGTTTTTCGGCTTGATATTCCGAGTGAGTTCTCGTTCCAGGGTTACACTTAGATATTGTACCTAACTGGAAATTCCAGTTTGCGTACTATTCAACGTTAGGGTTACTGATAAATGCCTCCTTTTTTAGTGAATGATACTATGATTATTTTGATTGGATTGACATTTAACCCTTCACACCACCAAGCCAAACAGTATATTACAGATCGACGTTCACGAGAAATCAATCTCACTTAAGATCGCTGATCTCTTGAGTAATAATGGAGATCCACCTCGAGAAATATGACAGTCACTAGAACTCGCGTATAAATTGAAAACATTCGAAAACCTTTAAAGAGTCATGGTAACCTTGATAAAATAAGTCTGAGAAGAATACTCCTTTCCTGTTGAGTATAAGCGAGTAAGACTAGAATGGAGATCCTTCTTATACTCACATCAAACTTGACAAAGTATATTGTCAGATAATCGGAGATTAGATCTTACAAATCTAACAAATCGTGATCGAATTAAAAAAATATATTCATGATGTATGTGCATTAATTCTTTGCATTTTATAGACAGGACGATGCCGGACGTAGAGTATGCCGAGAACATGATAAACATCGTTTCTTAGTGTCAAAGCACCCTTAATGAAAATGTTCTATTTTCATTAATATTACTACTCGCATCGTAGACGTATATTCACAATGAATTGAAAATCTATTACTACACTTATTTCCACCGATATCACCAAACTTTGATCCTATTGACTACATATGAGATGCGCCGAAGAGAAACTTACGTAGAGGTCGACCTCGCCCAATTTTTTGTTGACCCAATAATATGGATTAATATGTTTCTAAATTATATTAAAAATTTCATTATGCAAAGTTTTTCTTACTACAAACGAGAAAGGCAATGAAAGAAAAATGATACTGTAAAAAATTGTACTACTTTCACAGGAAAATAAAATTTCTCACAATGTTCTCAACATTCAGAGCAATTATATTTTGCAAATATTATATGAAAGTTATGAAAATACTCATTTTATTTCGTTATTACATCCTGAGAAGAATCCCGCAGTTGCATAGATTACGTTTCTCTTATATGGATACTAGCAGACATGCGTGTTTTCGCATGAATATTATGGCAAGTTAAATATGAAGTAACGAATAGAATATAAAATATCTATCTTAAGTTATGAAAATATACATTTTTTCTGAATTAAAAAAAAATTATCTAATTCTTATCAATTTAAAGAAGAGTAGAATTTAAATTCAAATGAACGTCAGTCCGAGCTAGAATATTTACCAGGTGAGTGAAGGGAGGTTTCTGCCAGTTTGAGGGATGAGGAGGAGTTGGAGCTTAAATTGAATATTTTTCCCGTAATCAGTGGCTCCGAAAACGGGGGATACGCGTTTGAACCGAATCATTTGAAAAAAAAAATGATTTTGCACCCCTCGAGAGGGTTTAATCAACCCCAAAGGCTTGCTGTCTGCCTCCCACTTACTCTATAACCCCCTTTCATGTTATTTCAAGTATAACCCGTCGATAAATCACTCCTCAGACCCGTTTATATATGAAAACATAAAGGGGTGGTTTTTGGCCATTTCAGGAGGTGCGGGGGTCAACAACTTCTCCCACTACTTGCATCGTGTTCAGCACCCTCGAAAACGGGAGAGGGAAGGTAATCTCGTGTTTGCACGAAATATTTACAAAAAAGTCGTCTTATGCTTCATTACATATACCAAATTGGTTCAGGAATTTTCTAGTTAGGTATATGATATATTATCTACAGAAAGTTTGCTTTATATTTCTAAAGTCAACAGCGTGATATATTTAGTACATAAATCATTATTTCTGTATAACATTGGTAAATGCAAAGGTTATAGAAACTTACGCCTTTTCGATTTGACTAGCACATCAAGCAGTGTGTTTTAGTTCTTACATCAATAGTAACTGGCACTATCCCACCGTCTTTTATAAAATAATAAATTTGAAATGTAACGCCTCTAATAAATTTTCATTCTGGTGAAAATATAATTCCCGCATACTCAACTTGTTACTTCACTCCACAAAGAAGAAATAAAGAAACCCAGGTTAAGATTCAGTGAAGATATGTTAAGACAACTTGACATTTTTATAACAATAAAAGATACACGGACTTTCTTATGTGAAACTTAAACTATTATTAAGTTCTTATAATTATTTTCACACCTCTACCATTTTAGCAGTATGTTCATTTTAATGCACTAGAAAACCTTGTAATATTCACCAAATTATCTGTGTTTCCGATATCATGTTAAAAAATGCTACAAATGATTGAAATTTTAAAAGTCAAAAATGTCCCTCCCAAAAGTAGAAATGAACCTTCACAAGGCTCTATGACCCTGACTCAAAAGATACATCAAAGAAACTTAAAAACTTTTAATCCCTGTAGAACCAATTTCGCAATGCCTTATCTTACCTAATATCTAAATTGTATGTACCTAATTTCAAATATTATATTTTTTCCTTGCATATTAATAGTTGTGTCATTTATTATAACATAACAGACTATTTTAAAGTAACAATTATATATCATGCCATCGTTACATATTTTATAGCAATAAAAATATGTATTATTAAGTGAAACAATGCTAAACTATATTTTCATTTCACGGTGTTTAACTAGCACGTGTCTTTATAAAATCTTTTGTATTCAAAATGTGGTGAAGATAAAAACTGAATTTGTATATAATTGGCAGGCGTATAAATAGAATTACGATGGATGTTGTAGCATACAAAACAAATTACACAAATGGGTTAATTACCTTACAATGAAATAACAATTAGCAAAAAACAAACATTAATTTCCAGTGTGCTTGTGATTATAGAGTGTATCTGTATCCACCTCAAGTCTTCTTTAATACGAGATAAGGAACAAGTCATACCTATTTAGGAATATAACTAAGTATTAAAATAGAATCTGTTCTTTTAACTTTTTATTCTAAATATATTAGAATTTTAGACCACACATTTCAAGGTTTCTAGTTTCAATTAAAAATGGAAGGAAAAAATTACTTGCCAAAATTCACGACTACCTAAAATTTCATGCAAGTTTCCTAGAACGAGTCCTTTGTTTCAATTAAATGAGTAATATGTTTTTTAATTTAATTTTTAGTCGACGAATTAAAAAATAATGCTATTAATTAATATATTAGTATCTAGAGTTTAAAGTTATCAAGTTTACGTGCTTGGCTTATATACACGCTAAATAACCGAACACCATCACTTTTGTAACAAATATATGTTTTATGACGATAGTTGTTAATTAAATTTGGCACAAATTCTTGCACTTTTGATGTCATAGAAAGTATAACAAAATTTTAAAGTTTATTACTTTCTATACAATTTACTTAGATATTAAGGTATTAAACTATGAAATATGAAAAATTTAAATATATTTGAAATTATGCGCATCTCGAGAAAGCATAAAAAGGTTCCTGTTGTGTATAACTTTTTAATTTCGAGTATAATGACCGTTTCTTATTCCGTATACGCATTAATATTGGTATAAATAAAATAATAGAAGTTATCCAACCTCTATAACACCTGCCTATGTAATATTTGCTTCGTAGACTAGGAATTTCTTCTATGCTTGGTGCAAAAATCGTACATTTCAGACTTCTTGAAATAGCTTTGTCCCTAATTTGAATATAGATAATTTACACTCTCCTTTTTCTTAGCGAGACGACAAAATGTCTCTGCACGCAGGCCATGTGATCTATTGCGATTCCGCTACAAAAACAGAGAATTTCCTCATTCAGGCAGAATTTTAACCCAAAGGCCAGAATGCTTTCAGCAGGAGCATTCCATAATTTCTTCAGCACACAAAAGCTAACACCAAAGTGTTTGCGCCTCAAGGTAATAAGACCAGGGCAGGAAATTCATTTAACAAAATAATAGCGGATTCCTTAAGTTTTCTTTTAGTTGAGTCGCTTTCTTTTTCCAAAATTTTCGCGGAGTCCCACTGGATCCTATGATTGTTATCCCATGCGTGTCCACTAATTTTTGATTTTTGAAATTTTCCCTTTCTAGCATTATCTCGGTGTTCACCAAGCCTTATGTTGAAAGGTCTAGATGACTCACCTACATAATGCTGCGATTTTAATTTAATTAATTAATTAAAATCGATTTCATATACGATGTCCACTTAATATCATGTATTACCTAGATGCTAGTCTAGGAGCCCGCATATAAAAATGCAATTTATATATATATATCCTCGTATAACTTCTTGTACGGCATAATTGCGCCTAGTCTATCACTTTTTTCCTCTGCGAAAATTTTCGTAAACGCGGCGTTACTCCTCGGTATGAATAAGAGGATTTCCACACATCGGACTGTAAAATCGGCAAATATATTTTGTCTGACAATTCGAAAATTGGATTCTACATATTTTTATTAAGCAACCTTCAAAAATCAGCTGGTTAAATGTTTTAAAGTTATGTTATGTTATGTTTAGGGTGGTAGACACCCTTAACGTTTGAAAATTTTTGTCGGACAGTTTGTAGAAATATATAGAATATATATATGTAGAATCCAATTCTCAAATTGTCCGACAAAATATATTTGCCGATTTTCCAGTACGACCGACGTGCGGAAATCGTCTTTTTCATGCCGAGGAGGAAAGCTGCGTTTACGAAAATTTTCGCAGAGGAAAAAAGTGATAGACTAGGCGCAATTATGCTGTACAAGAAGTTATACGATGTATAAATTGCATTTTTGTACGCGGGCACATAGACTATGCTTCATTAATTTCGGCCCTTCAAAACAAAGGTTTCTGACAAAATTATTTTCTTAAGATTTACATGCATTTTCTAGGAAAACGTGTGAAATTTTCTCCATTTACTGGAATATCGGTTATTTATCAGTTTTTCCGAAAAATTTGTAGGCAACAAATGTAAAGAGCATTTATACTAATTTTTAATTTTATACTTTTTAAAAATGTAAATATTCGCGCCATCTTCTTAATATGCAACGTTGCCAATCAATTTCAACAGCTGTTTTATTTACACAAATGTAGGACTTACAATTATTAAAGTTCTAATAACTTTTATGCTAGACGGACGATTTTTTCAGGATTTTAATAAGAAAATATTGCGAAAATATTGATTGTACCTGTTCAAAATTATTACATTATTATTATTTTTAACAACAATTTTAATAAATTATTTTAAATAAATTCATTATGCACATGTGCATCTTTCTCTTTGTACGCCACTGACGGCTTTATATAAACAAATAACATATACAAATATATACCAATCGATAGAAAAAATAATGGTCTTTATTTTTTATATCTTGTAGAATTTTGATTTATTGGGCCGTTTTAGAGGTATAGCCAAACATGTGTCGTTGTTGGAAGGCTCCTCACCCTTTTTTTTGCTGTGGGGCCTTAAAAAAAAGAAAACAGCAAAAAGCAAATGGAGGGTCTTATGCAAAATTTTATACTCTATCGAATGGCGCCAAGATCATTCCTCTAGCTCCTACCGTGTTTGAGAAAAGAAAATATATAGGCAGATGCAGGCAGTCCCTTTGAGGGGGGGGGGGGGGCAGGGGGAGCAGGCATGATTTCTCGAGGTGGGTCTGTTCGAAAGTCTACTTATTTTGACTAGCTCCATTCATGGTTAAAAGGATTTGCTATTACTCAAAAGTAGAAATATAAAAACACCAAATTCACTAAGAAATAACTCGTTTTTTGATTATAATGACCTATTGAGTAGGACATTTTTTGAAGGCTTTGAGATTTTGAAACATCAGTATATCATTATTAATTTTATATCAAATTCAGCTTGTAACAACGAAACCCCCACATAACTTATTTTTATGCGTATATCTGCACTCTTATGCACTCTATTAAACACGGAAAAAGAACTATTTTGCGAAACGTCAACTGCCTTCGATTTAATTTTTGTATTTGTCATTTAACATTTTTGTTTCAATTTATATATTTTTGGTGTGAGACATTTTGTAATAAAAGTATAAAAACCAGCTTCTGTCTGATCCTTTTGGCGCAGAGGTTTATTTCATCAAAATTTTTAAATATTTTTACAGTGGCAAAATACCCAACAAACATAAGAAATCATGAATATGCCACAAATAATAAATTATAAACAACCAGTTAAGTTAACTTTAAAATAAATATTAAATATATATATATATATCAATAAATACTTTAATATAATGATTCACTGACGTACATACTGTCTGGAGTATCGTTCTATATTTCATTTTCATTTCTTATAACGGGACCAAGGATATATAATGTCTATGGGCGAGATATTAGTCAATGCAGTATTTTAATAGACTCCTCAGCACCAGCGCCAGCGCCAGCGCAGCGGTTTAGAGCCAGTGTATATATTACAACTTATGGTTGGTTACAACGTGCTATTTTTTTTTTATTTCTCTACTAAGTTGCTACAAGACATAATATAATTCATGTATATTGACAGTTTATTATCAAACATTAAATTAGATAATAAGCTGTCAATTTACACTATTGTATTACCGGACAACCACGCTCCCGAAATAGTATATTGTGTAATTAGGTGTGAAAGTAATACATTCCCGGATGACGATGCAAATTGTTCTTCAAGCATCGAAGTCCGGGAATGTGCTTTCACACCGAAGTACACATACTATTTTTTCTGAAATCACAATCAATATTATTATAAATTAAGGAATTTGTATTAATGCATAACATTTCTTCATTACAATCTAACTGCTTACTAATAAATGCAATTTTAATGTGAGTTGGTTTGTCTGCGTTTATTTATTTACTTCTAAAATATACATAAAAAACAGTACGGGAATGTTGATCGCTGCTTGGCAACGGATCTTTTCCGGTCTGTTTTCTGATAGTTTCTTAGCAACGGACTAAAATGCTGGAATTGTGCATTTTTCGATCTAAAATCGCGCCGAAAATGTAGACATTGCTGATCGATTTCAGAAAAAAAATGTACCGTTAAGCACTAGTGATATTTACCTACGATAAATTGAGATCTGATTTATTTATGACAAATTTATAATTATAATATGAAGAAATGAAAGTGAAAATCCACGGAAGTAAAACGTTGTTAACTCCACAATTGCATTAATGTGAATTAAATTGTCTTATATCTGAGTTAAATACTACGTCCGGCATGTTTACCCAATTTTCCGCATTGAAACATTGCAAAACAATAAGTAGCATTCCTCATATGAGTTGTTACATGAAAATTGAAGAGCTTATTTCTTTATTTTAAATATATATAATCAGAGTACCACGAAAGAAAGCTTAGTGCCTTGTAATCATAACACTTGGTAGATTACATAATTTGTTGCCCTGTAAAATACAGGATGAGCGTTAGAAAGGTTCCTTAGAATTACAAAATGGAATACAATGGTATTATAACATTTTTTAACAAAAGAGTAGAAATGTTATGTTGTATATAATTTAGAAACATGAACTCGAACAGGTGTGGGGCTAACAACCCCACCTGTAAAAAATCATTGTTACGAAATCCAAAGTTGAAAAAGCCGGACGGAAATATCGACGACGACCAAAGCAACGAACAAAGGACAATTATTTAGGAATATTCACCTGGAACGTTTGCACACTTTACGAACCTGGAAATCTGCGAAAATTAGGCGATATAATTACACAATACAAAGCTCACGTCATAGCTACCCAGGAGGTAAGATGGACAGGACAAGTAGTCATCCAGAAAAAGCAGTTCGATGTCTACTACAGTTGCCACGAAAGTAGACACGAGTTTGGTACCGCCTTCATAGTCGATAAGAAGGTAAAACATCTGGTCATGGACTATAAACCGATAAGCCCAAGGATGATTTGCCTAAGACTGAGGGGTAAATTCTTCAACATCAGCCTAATAAACGTACATGCACCAACCGAAGAGAAAGACGATGAGACTAAGGACCAGTTCTACGATGAACTGGAAAGGGCATATGATGGGTGCCCTATAAACGATGTGAAAATCGTGATAGGTGATCTAAACGCCAAAATAGGAAAAGAGGAAATATATCACCCGCACATCGGAAAGCATAGTGCACACGACAACACTAATAACAATGGCATAAGAGCCATAAGTTTTGCAACTTCCAGAAATATGGTTATGGGAAGCACATACTTCCCACACAAAAACATACATAAGGTGACTTGGACCTCGCCAGACGGAACAGCCCAAAATCAGATCGACCACGTGGTAATTGATTCGAGGCACTTTTTCAATCTTATAGACGTACGTAGCTACCGAGGCGCAAATATCGACTCGGACCACTACCTGGTTGGTACAAAAATACGCGCAAGAATCTCAACGAAGAAGGGAAAAGGCAGCAGGCAAATCCGATATAATACAAGTCTCTTAAGGGTCCCGCACACACAAAATTACCTCGAAAACGTAGACCAAACCGATGAAAACCTAACAAGTGGTGAGCAGTGGGAAATCTGCAAAAAAACAATTTTAGACGCTGCAAATAACATTCTTGGATACTCTGGCCCTTCCTCGAGCAACGACTGGTTCGATGCCGAATGCGAAGAGGTCACTCGACAAAAAATGATGCATATAAACTTATCCAACAAAAGAGAACCCGGGAGAGAGAGACAAGATATAAAAGTCTTAGAAGAGAAGAAAAACGTCTACATCGGAGGCAAAAACGGTCCTTTGAAAACCGTATTCTGGGAGATCTCGAAGCACTGAGAGGACAAAACGAAACAAGAAAATTCTACAAAATCCTTAACTCCTCAAGAAATGAGTTTAAACCAAGAGTGACCATGCGCAAGGACAATGATGGGCACATTGTTAACAGCAGATCAGATGTCAACATGGGTGGAACATTTCAGAGAACTGCTATGTCGTGATAATGCCGAACAAAACACACCGTCCCCACTTTCTCCACTGACCGGAAAAAACGCACAGGTACCACCACCCTCGAAAAATGAGATAAAAGACGCTATCAAACGTCTCAAAAACAACAGATCTCCGGGAAGCGATGGCACCCCCCAGAACTCCTTAAATATGGAGGTGAAAAACTTACAGACACCATATATTAAATAATAATTAGAGCCTGGGCTGATGAACAAATGCTGGATGAATGATGCATTGGAATTATTTGCTCTCTACATAAGAAAGGAGACGAACTTGAATGTAAAAACTACACCATCTACAATAGTATATTGTGTATTTAGGTGTGAAAGCAATACATTCCCGGACGACGATGCAAATTGTTGGCCGAGGCGCTAGCCGAGGCCAACAACCATCGAAGTCCGGGAATATGCTTTCACACCGAAGTACACTTACTATTTTTTCTGAAATCACAATCAATATTATTATAAATTAAGGAATCTGTATTAATGCATAACATTTCTTCATTACAATCTAAGTGCTTACTAATAAATGCAATTTTAATATGAGTTGGTTTGTCTGCCTGTAGTTATTTACTGTCTAAAATATACATAAAAAACCGTACGGGAATGTTGATCGTTGCTTGGCAACGGACCTTTTCCGGTCTGTTTTCTGATAATTTCTTAGCAACAGACTAAAACACTGGAATTGTGCATTTTTCGATCTGAAATCGCACCGAAAATGTAAACATTGCCGATCGATTTCAGAAAAAATATTTTCCAGTGTTCTATATAATCGACTAAATGAGTACTCTGAGGCACTTCTTGGCGAATATCAGTGCGGATTTAGAACTGGCCGATCAACAATAGATCAGATTTATATACTGCGACAGATACTAGAGAAAACCAACGAATTCAACGTAGACACCTACCACCTCTTCGTAGATTTTAAAGCAGCCTACGATAGTGTGTTGAGACGCAAGCTCTACGCAGCAATTAGTGAGTTTAACATCCCTAACAAATTAATAAGATTAGTCAAAGCTACAATGTCCAAAGTGGTCTGCAAAGTTAAAATACAGTCCGACCTATCGGAAAACTTTGAAAGCGATGTAGGACTGAGACAAGGAGATGCGCTGGCATGTCTTCTCTTTAACATAGCGCTGGAAAAAGCCGTAAGAGACGCTGGACTAGAAAACAGAGGAACCATCTTTAATAAATCCTCACAAATCATGGGATATGCAGATGATCTGGATCTGGTGGCACGCACCCCCCGCAAAGCTAAAGAGATGTGTGCAACGTTCTCAAGTGCTGCTGAAAACTTGGGGCTCCGAATCAACGAAGATAAAACTAAACTTATGGCATCAACACCTAATAACAGAGCCAGAAACATGGGGCAAAACTTCTACGTCGACGACTTTAATTTCGAAGTCGTTCAACAGTTTACATACCTGGGTTCGCTGGTGGCCCACGACAACTTTACTTCTGAAGAAATCAAGGATTGTTCTGGCGAACAAATGTTACTTTGGCCTAAGTAAACAAATGAGGAGCCGAAACTTAAGCCAAAAAACAAAACTCACCATCTATAAGACCCTCATCCTACCAGTCCTAACATATGGATTTGAAACATGTACAATGGCAGACGAAAACCTACTGCTAACCTTTGACCGTAAGATCCTAAGGAGAATACTAGGCGCTATCTGTGAAAATGGTATATGGAGAAGACGATACAACTTTGAATTCTACAACAATTACAAACAGATCTCAGAGGGAAGAGATGTCGTATCGTTTATAAGGATAGGTAGACTGAGATGGGCAGGACACGTGGCAATAGCGAACGAAAACCGTACCCCGAGATAAATATTTATGTCGCAACCGGGCGGAAGTAGACGTAGAGGCAGGCCAAAGTTGAGATGAAAGGATGGCGTGGATGAAGATGACAGAAAAATCGAAGCTGCAAACTGGCAACGGCTAGCAAGAGATAGAGACGACTGGCGGAATACACTTAGGAAGGTCGAGGCTGAACTAGGGCCGTAGAACCAATGATGATGATGATGATGAACTCGAACATGAACTACATAGTACGAGTATAGTATAAAGTATAAAAAAATGAAGAATAATTACATTCATAGAGAGTTTAGTGACATAAGAAAAAGAAAAAGGGCGAACTAAGACCGTTGGATGAAAATTATCTATTGAAACTGCAAGAAAATATTAAAATGATTCCGAAGAAATTTTGGGCTTATATTAATGGAAAAGGAGAAGCCGCTGCATTTCCGATAATAGTATTTATAATAATGTTCAATATACAAATCCCAGGATATTGTCAAAGCTTTGGCTACCTTCCTTTACACTGTGTATTTAAAACCTAATAATAATGGAGATAAATAACATTTTTATGAAGATGCCAGTAATAGTACCAGTTAATCAATAACGATGTTTTCTGAAATGGAAGTGCTTAAATCGTTAAAAAAAACCAAACCTAAATTTTATCAGAGGACAAGACATTTCCTCATTTATGGTCAGAAACTGCGCAGCCATCTTCAACTGTAAACTGACAATAACATTTAATTAGTCGTTAAAAACGCGTTCACTGATGTGTGGAAATATCCTCGCATAAAGAAAGATAGCAAGAGTGTAGCTGAAAATTATAGGCCCATTGCCATTTTTTGCAATTTTGTTAAAGGTTTAGAGGTCACCTGTATACATTATTATCCAGTCACGTATAAGTCGGATACTGGTATACTATTCGATAAATTGAGTAAATAAGGGTTATCAGTGGCGCAATCAGATTTTTTCTCTTCATATCTACAGGAAAGTTGTCAGTATATGGTTTTAGGTCGGTTGATGTACTGACCACTTTCGATGTTCCCCAGGGATCCGTACTGGGTCCGATTATGTTTGTTGTGTTTATAAATTATATAATTACAGTTGATATTAATGCAGAGTGCTTTTTATGTGCCGATGACTTGCGTATCTCTTGTATAATAGAAACTCAACAACATTGCCAAAAACCTCAGAATAACTTAAACTGGTACCTCTCTAATCACTTACCTTCCAACATATCTCTAATGTAACACATTAACTTCTTCTAAAATGCGTAACCTATCGAGTACAATTATCATATAAACTGTTAAATATTACGAAGATCAGGTACAGGATCTTTGATAAACATTTTGAATAAATATGCATCTGATATTAAAAAATTGCTGGGTTATTAATTATACTCTTCGCAAATACGAAAACGAAGAGAATATTGCATTTGATCGGCACATTTCTAAAACCGTAAATATCGCTCGAGGACAAAAAATGTTCATATCATTGTGTTAGTGAACGAATTCTGAACAACTTTCAAAATGTCCGTCTGTCCGTTGTACTGAAATTTGGACAGTAAGTTAGTGTTAGCTAGAGGAAGAACCCTATTGTTTTTGAACAAAATCTATCAGTAAATAAAAATGTCATTAATGATTTAAATTTGAAAAAAAATATTTGTTTTTTATGTTTTTGTAATTGAATAGAAATCTGGTGAAATGATATTTCATTTTAATATTTAAATATTTATATATTTTACAAATATACATTTCATAATGTAATATACAACCGTGGAAATACAATTTTAGCTCGTTTACGTGTTAAGTGGTGGTGTAGTTCTTACGCTTTTGACTCGGAATCCAAGGGTCTCGGGTTCGAAACCCAAATAGGGTATGGTATAGTTTTCTTTTTCTTTTTACTTTATTTTACACTGAGTCTTTTACCAACTAAGTTCGCATTATAAAATTAAAAATGTCTAAAACTAACATTATTTACAAACAACTGCGAAGAGTATCCTATAGAATGTGTAACAATTATATAAAAAATTCAGTGAAAAGCGAAGACTACGTTTTTAGCTTGTTCATTTGTACGATTAAAATTGGGATACTGTCCGCTCATGTGGGCCCCGGATTATGCTTTATACATAAATAATTTTAAAAATTTTCACATACCTCGTATAACATGTAGGAATTTTGCTTCCTACTCATCGAACTAATTTACTAAATTTTTTTCCTTTATACTTTAAGTGTAAAAATTATAATCACCTGCAAGATAAGCTTGATATATTTAACTTCATTATTCATTCAGTTAAACAACTTGATTTATAATTAGAGAATATTACCCTTGCTTTTTGTACTGCTCTGTTGTAGTTCTATTATATTGTAATGTGTTATACTTCATTGCAATTGGTTATCTACTTTGTTGGGTGGCTGTATCTAATATGTCATCTAGTATTAAACAAATCACCAAAAAGCGTAGCCGATCTGGTTGGGCCTTTATTCTCAGGACATTTCAAGAAGGTAAAGTCTGAAACTTCATTTTATTCGAACGTATTCCGATCACGGCATTCTTAGATTGAAAAATCGGGATATAGGCAGAGCTTTGGTGCAAGTAGAAATTTTGTTATTATTTATATTATGAACTAGACTTCAAATATATTTTTAATTCATATGCAAATACAATGCGTAGGTACATTGTATTATAGGATTTTAAAAGCGATGATTTTTTTTTTTTCCGACTCGTCTAGAACATGAAAACTCATATGAGTTATGAAACTTTCAATGATGTATTTTAGTAAATTTTCGCGTAAAGACACCTCGCGTACTTTACATGTATTAACAGAGACATATAACCTACAAATCGTATTTTATACGAAAATTATTGTATATACGAAAAATTAAGTGAAGATTCTTAATTTCTGGAATTTCCTGTTCTTTAAATTTGGTCTTAAACATTTTGCACATTCTTCGTATTTGCAATCATTTGTAAAAAACGGTTTTTTCTTTACCTAAGCATATTTTTATAGGATGAAGCACGTGCCCCTTTCACGTAATTTCTTTAAATTCATTTATGGTACTAAAAAATATTCGCATGTGAAATTTCAGCTTGTTTTATTTAAATGAGAGGTCAAAACATATGGATACTACGCTAAAAGCTCAAATAAGACATGTGTAAATGTCATCTGTTAACTAGTAATTCCGCGTTAAATATTTACTTTCAAAATGACGTATGTACAAAGTTTGAAAGTTCAAATTTCCTGCATATGTTATGTTGGGACCAAAATAGAAATATTTAATTAAAAAGAGGTTATTTATATACAGAGTATCTCTTGGAGTGTACAGAATGCTACCACATATTCCTGAGACCAAAATCGTTGATAGAACCAATAGTGCATACACCGCAAGTTGCTTTATCCAGCAAATGCTATGCGTGTAACATTAGTTCAATGGTCAAATTATTATTACACTGTTCGCAAATACGAAAACAAGGAGTATATTTCATTTGCTCGGCACATTTCTAAAACCGTAAATGTCGTTCAGAAGAATTTTCATATCATTTTGTTAGTGAGAGGATTCTGAACAACTTTCTATTGGTCTGTCCGTGTATCATGTTTCTTGTAAGCACGAAATTTTGACAGTAAGTTAATGTTAGCTAGAGGAATGAATAGAAATACTGTGAAATGTTATTTATTTCGTATCATTTATTTATATATTTTACTAATAGACATTTCACAATAATATGATATACAAACGTTGAAATTATCTCGATGTTGATAACTTGTATTAAAGTTAACGAATATTTAGTTCACGAATAGTGAAGGTGTAAGTGATTACACTTTTGACTCGTAATCGAAGGCTCGCGGGTTCAAGACACACATAGGTTGAATATAATTACCTTTTTTTGTCTTACTTTATTTTCCACTGACTAGTGCTTCTTTAACTCAGTTGACATCATAAAATTAAAAATGCCTATAACTAACATTATCTACAAAAAACTGGAGAAAATATCCTGTAGAATGTACAGTTTGTCAAGACTAGCTTGGGCCGCGAATATCGGATGCGCAGTAAACTCGTCGTTTTAGGGAGGGGAGGAGAGCTGAGTTTGCCCAGCCACAGACTAAAACAAATCAGATATTTCACTTATGACGTATCATGGTTTAGATAATAAATCAACTCCCAGCAGGTACCAATTTGTGTCGTGATCTGCGCATTGTCCAATCAGTCTTAACCAGCGAGTATAGTCACAGGAGGGACCTTATGATGCGTAAAGTAACCTAATAAATACTCAAAAAACCACTTAAATGTATAACAGTAACAACTCTAACCTTCAATACAATACACCACATTCCAAAATAATTAATATCACCGGTGGAGCTGTTGACTACTTCCGTCTCTGAGATTTCAGTACTAAATACTCGCTCCTGTTAGATTATACTCGCTGGTCTTAACTTCCCTGTCAACCGCAAGATTTCTCTGTTTATGTCTTCTGCGCAGAATCGTGGCAGGTATACGTCACATCACAAAAAATGAAACTGGTAACATAGGGAATACTATTGAGTGAAAAATCTGATTTGTTTTAGTCTGTGGCCTAGCGCTCTCATCTAGTTCTTTTAGGCCCAATCTGTGAAAAAGTACCTACTTATATTATAATGACATTGTAAACATAAGGAGATTATTACAAGAATATTGGCAATGATACCAAAAATTTCATGATAATTTCAAACTCAAGTAATCACAAGAATAATTATGACTATTTGTACAAGAAATCGCACATACTAATTAATCTCTTTCTAGTATTCGCTATTTAGGTACAAAAACTTGTGTCTCAGATTGTACTTTCGAATAAATCAGTATCTTGCATCTTTCTCAAACGCTGACCCTTTCTTTCACTCTTGTGTGCATGTCATGGGCCAAGCTAGTCTTGGCAAACTGTACAACATTTATATTAAAAGTTTAATAAACTCGTGAAAGTGTATGTTAAGTCTGGATGTTTTTTAAATTTGTGGTTAATTTGTTATAAACAATTTACCAACAGAGAAAAAGTGGTAGCAACTAATTGCAATAGTGGGTCAACAATCACTCGAAAACGGCCCATTCTGGAAAAAGACGTTTCGAATAAAAAAGTTACGACCGTTCATTATTTCTCGATATAGCTGGTATCTATTTCGAATGATAAAAAAGTTTTTCGCTTGCTATAGCTATATATAAATGCAAACTTTCACATTTTAATTAACACACAACTTTATAAAAAAAAATCAAATTTTCTACTGTTTTTAATGTTTGACATTTATATTAACATACTTTGTTAACAAATATGCATACAGTGGTAATATAGAAAAACTCACTACCGTGCGTCTGGGTGACGCGACACCGATTTATCTTTAGAAGGGCGCCAGCCGCGTTCTGCTCCGTTCTTCCACTCCCAAGCGGGTTCTAGATAAGATACTTCGATAGACGAGTAATGGGTCGAGGCTGCATTACCTCAGATCATTAACGAAGCTCTCTCAGGACGTGATTTTGATCCGTTTATACAGTAATAATGGGTTTAACGCCTTTGGATTTTTGCGATTCTTGCACAAAAAATCCCTATCGAATATTTCTCTCCGACGGGATTAAAATTTGACGTGATTGGTATCTGTTTACCTACTAATAATGAACTCTACACTTAATTATTTCTGGAAAAATCGCATAAAAAAATCTCTATCAAGTTCCCGTAGGGCGACCAGAAGAGTATCAAACTTGCGGTATCATGAGATTCCGATTAACTCAGTTGTTTCGGTCTTCCAAAAGAAAACTTCAAGGATTAAGACTAGACACAAGTAGGGGTGCCACGCCTAAAATTCGAAAATCCGGACATTACTTATACATTTGGCCGGACATTTGGTACAAAAAGCCGAACAGCATTCGTTCGCCATAAAAAATAACTAAAAAACAAAACCAGTCTTTTAATATCTTTATTAAACTTGATTAATTTAAAAATAAACATTTGTTACATAGGAACAGAAAAGTCATCGCAAAACAATAAAATGTATCTATAGAAAAGCGACTAAAAACGAAAAAAAAAAAAAAACGAAAAAATCACGTATGAAACTATGAAACAATTCATACAAATTTATATCGAATGAAACTTTGGTAAGTTTATCACATATAAAACTGAATAATTCATTCTAATCATATAAAATAAAAAAAGTGTATTTTAAAACTTAAAAACAGAAATTATGTATTTTAAATGATTTTTAAAGCCTTAGGCAAAAAGCCAAACAAAAGCCGGACATGTTAATTTTTAGCCGGACGAAACCATAAAAAGCCAAACATGTCCGGCTAAACCCGGACGCCTGGCAACCTCAGACACAAGTCCTTACATCAATAATTAGTTCAAAGAATACGATTTATTTAATAAGTTTAAAGCGATACAGTTATTTTCTGCAAAATGATATAATGTGAAAGAATCATGCCTCCCCAACTAAGGCAATTTACTTTTAACCATACAAATGAAAGCGTGCGCTAACAATCGATTTGGTAGAAAAGATTCATTCAACTTCCTCGGAATTTAATGCAAGCCTTTTAAAAAAAATTTAAATTTTTTTGTAATTCTGGTAATTATGGCTGACTGAAAACAATATAAAAATATTTTACTAAAAAATTTTGGTTCACTTATGATTAGTTAAAGGTTCTATTTAACGTGATTCACAGAACGGAGTTCGACTAATATATGAGTTTGCTAACGTTTGGCCAGTCTTACGACGTACTAGTCCCCATGCAGGTTCAATAAAGAAAAAATAACACCGACTCGCCTCCGAGCGACTTTTTGGCAAAATGGCTTTTTGAGTCATTTATGCACAAAGCGATTTTCTCCATAACTTTATTATTTGGAAAACCTTGCATCTGGCTTTCCTACCATCGCTTTGTATTAACCATCCAACGCATTCGTTTAAATTATGAGTCGCTGGGTGAATCCAAACTTGTTTTATGCGAGAAACCGGCCCTGTCCATTTTCACAAGTTTTTTGCCAAGAGCGCTATCCCCATTTATTGAACTTTTTATACGTAACATAGTTAATATTTTATAGTTAGCCTTTCGAACAGTATATATAATGACTGTATCTCCATGGTCAATGTCTTTGGTAGAGGAATAAAGAGTTAAAAAAAAATTATTTCTTAAAAAGGACCCCGGAACAAAACCCATGAAATTATTTATTCTGTGGAATTGGCTGAAACTTTGGTATTTTGTAGTTCAAGTCATGTTGATCAAAAGTTCTTATCACATCGAGTCAATCCTATGAACAGTTTTTGAGATACAGCTTGTCAAATTTAGGTAATTTGCGTCATTTTAGATATTCAAGAACGTTTACTCTCAAACTATTAACTTTAGCAAAAAATTACAAGGGTCTAAATATTTTTGTTCAAGTCCAATAAAGCTCAAGAATTTTTTTTAGATTTTTTTTATCAATTTTTAGGTTAGGTAAAATATATATATATATGTATATGTCATATTTTGGCATGCTTCGGTGGGATTGGCTTAAACATGCTGATCAAAAATTCCTATTGCACTGAGTCGATCCTACGAGCGGTTTTCGCTCCAGGAGTGCTTGAAGGTCCTAACAACGAGGTAACGGGTAATCTATCTGTACGAGTTTATGAATGGCTTCCAGCATGTTTGTGTACTGCGTGCATGCATTTGTGTGTATGTATGTATCAGTATCTACAGGATTTTCTGGAAATATCGATGACAAACTTCTGATACAGATTCTACATGCAAAAATATGTCCGCAAATACCTCGAGCTACGGCCCTTTGAAAATTGCTCCCAAAAACTGATTATTATTTTATATTTCAGAAACTTTTTGATTTACAGGGACGTGACTTTATAAACATATTGACAATAATACAAGCGTATTTCAACACTAAATTACAATACATTTTTTGTGCACATACACAAACACACTGGAAGCCATTCATAAACACGTACATATAGATTACCCGTTACGTCCTTATTAGGACCTTCAAGCACTCCTGGAGCGAAAACCACTCATAGGATCGACTCAGTGCAATAGGAATTTTTGATCAGCATGGCTTTAACTACAAAATAGCAAAGTTTCAGCAAATCCCACCGAAGTATGCCAAAATATGACATATACTATATATTTTACCTAACCTAAAAATTGATAAAAAAATTCTAAAAAAAATTCTTAATCTTTATTGGACTTGAACAAAAATATTTCGACCTGTGCAGTTTTTTGCTAAAGTTAATAGTTTTAGAGTAAAAAGTTCTTGAATGTCTAAAATGACGCGAATTTCCTAACTTCGACAAGCTGTATCTCAAAAACTGTCCATAGGATTGGCTCGATGTAATAAGAACTTTTGAACACCGTGATTTGAACTACGAAATACCAAAATTTCAGCCGATTCCACCGAATCAACATTTTCATAGGTTTCGTTCCGGGGTCCTTTGGTGTTTCTTCAAATTTTTTACTTTTGTGCCTCATGTCTTAACCCTTTGCAGACTAGTGGTTATCCTGTGGAACCACCCAATGTACGCAAAAATGAACTTATTGACAAATAATGAATTAATGAAATAATGAAATTATGTGAATTTTGTGACAAAAAAAATGTAGCTATAGTCCGGTAAACTCTAAGCTGGCGTATGTATGAGTTGGTAACACGACGTACGATTTGATAAGCGATGCGCATAAAGCTATCGCAGTGACAGAGATGAACTAGTTGCGTATGTCTTATTCTCTTAGTTTATATGATGAAGCGATCATTGGACGCGTCAGATTAGAGTTTACTCGACTATATCTTCTTTTTCATTATTTGAAATAATGTTGAGAATCATTTGACAAAAGTTGTATAATGTATTTGGTCGAATAATGGTATTCCACGTGTAGAGGTACGCAGCATTAAATATCCACTAGTAAAACATATTTGAATCGCGAACTGTCCATTGGAAAAAAAAATGGATAATGATAGTAGTGCTGGTAGACATTACCTTTACCATTAATTTTTTTTCCAATTCAGATAAGAAGTCTTTAAGAGTAGACATCCTTACGTATATTGATGATAATTATAAGGTTCATAAGGGCTGTAATCGTATCCCTTGTCGCTTTTTACCAGTCCCGAAAGGGTTAATGAACTCATATTGATCCTTTTGTGTTAGTTTATGGCTTTGAAGTCTTTCAGATTTTTAAAAAAGGCCTTAAATGAATTTTTTACCTAAGTCGAATTTTTATTTTGGCTTCGACCTAGGTCAATTCTGGGAGGTTCTACAACAGTAACATGGTCAAAAATTTAAGACCAATTCATTGCTCCGTTTTTGAGTTGGAGTTGAGTTGAACGAAAAAATGATTTTTATCCAATATACGCCGAAAACAAGAGATGGTCGGCGAAAACTCGTGTGACGGTGTTAAATAATTATTTATAATAATTAAACTACTCGACAGATCATTATGAATTTAAATAGGGTTATATCCCGATAATAAACCAAGAGATTGAGAAACATTCAATTGAATCCGTTAAGAATTGCGATTTGTAGAGACGTACAATAAAAAAATATTTATTTTCATGTTTTCCCAGCTTTGACAAAAATATATATTTTTCTCCAATTTCCGAATTAAATAGTGAACTCGAAATTTGAACGTGACAGAAAATTTTACGGAAGAATCTGTTTTTCGTATTTGTATTCTTTTTTTTTTTTTTCGAGGAGGGGAAACTCACACCATCGCTGGAGTGGGTCTGAGTGTCAGACTCTAACTGGCTAAAGACCCTCCTCCTAGGGCTCATCTGTAAAAAATACCGATTACACTGCAGCCTCCTGAGCTCATTGTGCTCATTTTGCTAGATTGCCTGCAAGAGTAATAGATAATAGATGCAGCGCTCACCATAATTCAATAACAATTTTCAAAACGTTACAACTGAATCATAAACTGCTGTACATTATTTACCTTTTACTGCCTTGCTTCCAAGCATTGATTTAATTGACAACAGAAATTTAACATTTATTGCTTCATCATATAAGTTGAAATGCTTTTGCATTTCTCGCAGATCCAATTTTGTTATAACATTACATACATGTTGTTCCAATGAAATTGTTTTGGTCAATGTGCACATATAGTACAGGAAAAGATTGAAAAAAATGATCATAACTTGAAAAAAATTTGTACAGACTTTAAACTGTGGTTATAAGTTTAAAATAGGCCAAAGTTCACGAAATAAAAAAGTTTAGGAGTTTTACGGATTCGCGGGAACCTATAGGGGTTAAAAAGGGACGTTTTTAATAAAGAAAATCGGTTGTTCTCCACTTTCTCGGGGAATATGGCATTTACAAAAAAAATAGTTCAAATAAAATTTGTTTCTGGCAAAATTACCTTTAATTTGGTGTTTTTAAATTAATTTTTTAGCGATAATTAACCGAAATACGGCCATTTTTCGATGGGGGGATAGCGGATTTAGTTTTTTTTCCAAGACAAGTGTTTTAAAAGGACAACATAAATTGAGCATCTAGGTGATATATTAACGAAAAGCAGCATTTTTGAAAGAAAAATTAATTACTTTATTAACAAAAATGTGAAAACGCACATTGAATCGGCCATGACTTCTTTATTTTTTGTGATGTAGAAACAAACAAAATATCATTTACCTTTAATTTTGTTTCTTAGAACTTTTGAGGGAGGTGTCACAGTTTCTAAGATATTCAACATTTTAAACAAAATACTTCATCCTAAAAACGGTTGGATGCCATCTATAAAATTAAATATCTCCAAACTCTACACGAATATAAAAACAAAATAAATTTATTCTCAATTTATAAGCTTCATTTTTGATGTCCACCGTATTTTCTCTTAAACTAATATTTATTGAGATATTTGCAGAGAAACAAGAATGTTACATTTTTTCATTTTGGTTATTAGTGTTTTTGGCCTAAGTGCCAGAGTTTCTGAGATAGTTAACATTTAAACTAAATACTTCGTCTTATACCGGTTCGAACGCCACCTTTAAACTTTCTGATCTCTTCTTAACTCTACAAAAATTAGAAAAAAAAACGAAATTATTATTTATTTCTAGCACGTTTAGCTCAATGTAATACCTTTCGAGTTCTTTGACGAAAACGTATTTGAAATACCACTTTTTCAAGCCAAAATCCTAAATTTTCTAGTAGTTATAACTTAAATCTATCAATTTATATGAACAGTTGCATGAAACCTTTTCTTCTTAAAATTCAATTCTCTCTCAGCTTCAATGTTTTTGTTTTTTTTTTTTTTAGGTGCCACCCCTTGAAATGGGGCGGTAGCATCCACCCCCTTATAAATTAGCAAGCCCTCGCACAATATAGAAACTTCATTTCTTATGCATTATTAAGCTGCCAAAAATGAACGAGATCTAATTCATATGACATTATTCCGAAGTTAAAACCTCTAGTATTTCGGTTAATTATTGCTATAAAATTAAATTTAAAAACACCAAATTAAAGATAATTTTGTCAGAAACAACTTTTATTTGAACTATTTTTTTGTAAATGCCATATTTCCCGAGAAAATAAAGAAAAATTTTAGGTTCCCGTGGATTCATAAAACTCCTAAACTTTTTTGTTTCGTGAACTTTGGTCTATTTTGAATCTATAACAAAGTTTAAGGTCTGCACAAATTTTTTTTTCGAGCTACTTTAAAATTTTCTTGTACTAATATGCTATTACATTTGTTAGAAAATGTGACTTTTAGTAAAAAATGGACCAGTGGTCGGATTAACAAAGTGAATTTGTCATTCCAACATTTTTTAGGAATAAATCATTCAGCGCTTCCTCAGATGCCGATTTAATCTGATGTCGGGATCGTATTTCATGTCGAAACACAATAAGAAAGTGAGATTCGCGTCTTCGAGAAACGGAATCGTTTCATCTTACGTGTTGTTCTATTAAACGCTAAGCTGCCGAATTTAAGTTACAAGCTAGGATTCAAATGTTACAAGAATTAAATGTTGAATACTTTGTTGCCCGAGTAAATTTTGATTGTCAAGTTACTGGTCTGCTAGTTGAACATTCTAACAACTTTGTTTTTTAGGTTCAGTATCCAAAAGTAATATTTAGTTGGCTATTTGGATAAATAATGAAGACAATAGTTCTGTCCCTCCATGTCGACGTCTCGACAAATTTTACTGTTTTTTTTTCAGGACTAATGAAGTTGACTGAGAACATGTCACCTCATTGATGAAGACAATAAAGTTTGTCAAATAATAGACAGGAGAATTTAACGTTCGACTTCATTCTTTGAAGAGCACATACTTAGTGCTCTTTAGTCCTCGATAATTTAAGTAAATAAATGCCAAATATTAAGTTTGTCTATACGTTTAGTACCTATTTATAGCCCGGGAGGCAGCGTTGCATTTTTGATGGTGATTTTACGCCGCTTGATTTTGTGTGTAATCGATAGTCTAGATATGGCTAGTAATCGAAACAAGCGTCAGCTGTCAGAACGTGGTCGTGAGAGAACGTCTATTATGTCGAAGAAAAAAAAAGATTCAAAAATGATTTCAAGTCGTTTGAAACTTTGTACAACAAATGTTTGCATGATGATAATAATTGCGTAGATGATAGGATACGTCAGCCGCTTATATAAACCTGTATAAAAAACAATTGATGTAAAATCATTTCAGGTTCAATGAAACTTATACAGCTAACTCTTTATATTATTAAAATGATAAAAACAACCGTCAGCTATTCTTTCAATGGGGGGTAAGACCGTCAGCTGAGGGATTATAAGTGCTGAGCGATCTTTTAATCTGAGTATGGTGCAATCCAGTGTATGATATAACTGACGATCTTTCCCCCTTTATATCAGTAGCCGACGTACATTTTCATTTAATACATTGTTTAAATAATCATTTCTAGACATTTCAAGTGACTTGAAATCAATTTAAACTAAAATTTATGGTTTCAGTTACAATGGTAATTAATATATACTAATGCTGGAAAATAAACAATTTTAAAAAATATATTTTTATATTGCATTTTCCTGTAGGTTAAATTTGCACAGACCTTGACAAATTGTGACAGTAACTACCTACGCATTTCTACGTAAATTTCCTGCGCCCTTACCTATGACCGTTAGGGCTCTCTGGGATCTATTTAAGTAGAAGAATTCGGATATCCATTTGTCTAGCCACTGAACAACCTCAAGTGTAACTCTCATTGGTGGGAAGAGTTCGTGCATCCAAGTTGGCGCACGTGAAATCATCATTTTTTGGAGCGTTTGTAGAGTTGCCGAGTTTTATTTCCAGTCGCAGTTGCCAAGCCGTGCGAAAAGGACATGTATGCAGTTTTTTTCAGTCTATCAGGTTTATATAAAATAAAATTGATTATTGCTATATTTCATATTTATTTCTAATCAAAGACAGGAACTAAGATCTTTAAAAGAGGAAGCCGTTACTTTCTTGAAATTTTTTTTAAGCCAGAACAAGGATCTCCTTCCTCGTGGAGACTACAGAGAACGTGCTGAAGCCTTACTAATACTATTGGGCGGAATTCACTGGCAGAAGCCTGAAGTTTTTTATAAAGCAAGATGGATGTCAACAATAATCTATGCAGCAAAAATGTGCGAATTTAGCGAGCAGCTGGGTTATGAGCTAGAAAAGGTTGATACATTGCGGCAAATCTGTCTTTTCAATGCTCTAGTTTACATTAAATGCTAGTTGTACGCTCCTAAAGCAGCAGATGCCCCATAAATGATTTACAACTATGGCACTGCTTGAACAGTTACAAAATTATTGATCCTAAATTAGTTTAGGCCGCACTAACAAGTTTTAATCGACACTTATGGTATTTGGCAGAGGAGACAGTACTGTTATCACTCTTTTCAAATAAGATATCTGACAATAAAAAGAGAAAGAGCCTAAGGAATCCCAGCTACATTCATTTAATTAGAGAAAATATATTTTTCAAAAAGAATTGCTTTTCTTAATTTCGACGTTTTTTTGTAGAAATTTAAAACTGTAGCCCCCAGGGGCAAACTTTCCCCTAAACCTACAGGCTTCAAACCTCATATCGTTTCATTAGGAACCAAAAGAAATCAGAAAAATCCTGAGCAACAATTTTCAAAAAAAATTTTTTTTTACACATTATGTATGCTATGAAAACTAGATTAAAACTATAAATTTTAGTTTAAATTGATTTCAAGTCACTTGAAATTTCTAGAAATGATTATTTAAACAAAATATCAAATGAAAATGTATGTCAGCTATTGATATAAAGGGAGAAAGATTGTCAGTTAGATCATACATTGGATTGCACCATACTCAGATTAAATGCTCGCTCAGCACTTATAAACTATCAGCTGACGGTCTTACCCCCATTAAAAGAATAGCTGACAACTGTTTTTATCATTTTAATAATATAAAGAGTTAGCTGTATAAGTTTCATTGAACTTGAAATGATTTTACATCAATTGTTTTTTATACAGATTTATATTAGCGACTGACGTATAATCCCCCATTATCTACGCAGCTGACTTTTTTAAAATTATTATTATCATGTAAACATTTGTTGTACAAATTTTCAAACGACTTGAAATCATTTTTTTTTTCTCGACATAATAGACGTTCTCTTACGACCAGGTCCACCACGATTCTGACAGCTGACGCTTGTTTCGATTACTAGCCATATCTAGACTATCGATTACACACAAAATCAAGCCGCGTTAAATCACCATCAAAAATACAACGCTGCCTCCCGGGCTATCATTTCTACACCTAATATATTGAGAAAAGAAAATACATTTATTAAAATGTCTACAAGTTAAAAAATCAATTCTGTAATTTTTGTAATCTATTCTCCCACCAGAAATTAAGAAACATAATTTATATTATTGAACTTTGTATCCTTTTTGTGTAAATAAATATACACCTTATTAAACACCATTATTATCATTACCATTGTCACGATCACTACCACGATCATGATCACAATCACAATCACAATCACTATCATCATCGTTATCATTAACACACTAAACAAAAAAAAAATAAAAAGTTCTGCTCCAAGAACTAAACCTATCATGCCTTAAGTATTTTTTTATGCTGAATCCGAATTTTTAATTTAAAAAATTTTCTACCGCGTAGATTTCGAGTAAATGTCAAAAATTGCCAAAAAAACGTATTTTGACGATAAAAACCGGGATTTACTCGAAATCTACCCGGCAGACAATTTTTTAAATTGAAAATTCGGATTCAGCACACAAAAATACTTAAGGCATGATAGGTTTAGTCCTTGGAGCAGATTTTTTTTTGTAGGCTTGTATAATGATAACGATGATGATAGTACCGCGTAGATTTCGAGTAAATCCCGGTTTTTATCGTCAAAATACGGTTTTTTGACAACTCGAAATCTATGAGGTAGAAATTTTTTTTAATTGAAAATTGGGACTCAGCACACAAAAATACTTAAGTCATGATAGGCTTAGTCTTTGGAGCAGAATTTTTTTTTTTTGTGTTATTATTATAGACTGAAAATGTCTTAATTATTTTCGCTATCTTACTTTTTATACCAAATATGATTATTTACAGATGGTATATGTATTTTTATACTAAAAATGTGAAACTTCGTTTAACAATACTTTCGCGACTATTAAAGAAATAGAAATAATAAAGTTGAAATTCGCTTCAGATGAGCTTGTCAATCAGTTTTAACTAAACAAAAAGCGCAAAAACCTTGACCTAACGTGATTTGTTTATCGCGTTCATCTTCTTGGTCCAATTCACCTAACATTGATCTCAACACCTAGAAAGCGTGCAATACAAAAGCTTAAATTTCGTGGATAATTATCAAAAACAATTAATTTTGTTGCTACTCTGACTTCCTCAACCACTACGACACACTCCGTAACTTTGCACTATGTATTATTTTCAGTTACACACTACATGACATAGTTTAGTTGCTCCGTTGAGAATGGTTCAATACACATATTTTTTTTATTGTTGAATTTTAGTCTCAAGTTATATAATTAAGTAGGTTAGCTTTTATCTCTTGTAATTCATTTTCAATATATTAATTTCGATACTATCTAATTTATTTCATGAACTGTTAACAAACACACTTTCCTTATTGAAATCTACTACTTTTACAATTTGTTATATTAATTAATAATTACGTATTTTTTAGAAAACAAATTTAATGATACATTTAATATTCAAATTATTTTTAATTTATTTCACTTAAGGATTCTTTATGCTTACCGTAAAGTACGTTTAGCCAACTATCTAAAATTTGTTATTAGCAAATGAATAATTCGTTGATTATTTTCAGTTTTAAGAACTTTAAACGGAAGAGAAGTTAACTAATGTCAACTCATAAAAAATATCCTTTTCATTGAGTTTATATTTTAACTTAAATACTTAAAAGATATTAAAGATAATTGTACAAGCCCGCATCGGATTTATTTTCAATTTATGGAACTCTACCATCCATGGGCTGGTTTCTAGTTATTAGTCTTCAGTTGCATGCCAATCTCGAAACTATAAGTTTCTTAAGACAACTCTAAATAGATATGAGTTATTGACTTATGAGCGGGTCCATATTCTGAAGGCCTGCAGTCTAAATTAGATGGATTAGTTTAATAATTTATTGAAACCTCGTTATTCAAAATAATAGAGTTAAATATTAACATTTACATTACTCTAAAGTACCTAAACTGCATACCAAATTGAAACCTTGCAAATCAAAAAAATTTATCAAAATATTAAATTTTTATTTGTTGTTTCTTTTTAACTTTTTTTTCCATATATTTACACTAACGAGTGTTTCACCAACAAAGTCGATATCACAAAATTTAGAATGTCCAAAACCAACATCATTTACAAGAAAACTGCGAAGAGTATTCTATAGAATGTGCAACAATTATATAAAAAGTTCAACAAATCGCAAATAATATAATTTTACTTCCACGTCCGGTGGAAGTATAGTAACGACAAAAAAATTTTTTAAAATTTTTATTGTCCAAATAGGCTTAAAATGTCATGAAACGTGGAGATTTTAACTTTGAGCGAAAAAAAAATTTCTGTCTGTCTGTCGGTCTGTCTGTCGGTCTGTCTGTCGGTCTGTCTGTCGGTCTGTCTGTCTGTAACTTTTTGTGCGCACGTTTACTCTGGAACCGTTTAAGATATTGACTTGAAATTTGGTACACATATGTACTTTAATGAGATCTAGAACTAGATTATTATTTTCATCTTGTTCCGTCGAAGGGTTGGGGGGTAAATTGGGGTAAATTTGGGGTAAATAGGTCAATCAAGCAGGTAAGAGTCCATAAAATTGGTATTTAGTATATACAAGAGAAGCTCAAAAAAATTTTTGGCATTAGCCACCCCCATTACCACCCCCACCCCCTTATTAAAGGGAATGAAAAAAAAAGTGATTTTGTGTATGTACAGGAACCAGAAACCTCAAAATATTTCTTTACTTAATTTGTCTTAATTTTGGCAGCGGCATGGTTTGCTGAAGATCTAAAGAAAGCAAATCGTTCTATCTACTGTAACTTTTGCTCCGTCACGCTTTTGTTGTTCGAAAGCTAGTTTGTAATTTTCTCCGTATTCTTTAGTATTATTTATTTTATTATTTATTTTATTTTTTTTTTTATTTTTTTTAACCCAATAGATGTAAGCATAGCAAACCCTGTAATTCTTAAACGATAACCTTACAAACCCAAATGACCTTTGACTTGATTGGCGTAATTATCATACTTATTATTTTTTCCGCAAGAATTTCGGAATTCGTCAGATTTGCCTTAAACAATTTAATGCTCTTTCAAAATATTGGGTGGGCAGAAGCCATACCAGATATCAGTTTTGCTCTTGTCACAAAAATTTCTACGGTCCAGCCCTCTTCTACTTGTCAGCATAAAAATGTTTGTACAAAAATCAACACCGCAAAGCGTCACTTTCCAGTATTTTTGATTTACAGACTAATTTGCTAGAATACTTTGGTAAATTCGTATTTTATTTTTGCATTTTATATTAATAATGTTTTGTTTTTAAAACATTATTAAAACTTGCCTGGGAAGAAATTGCCACTATGTGACTGATGTCTGCTGAATTTCCAAAAGGTATAAATGTGTTTACAGCAATTAGATACTCAAGTACCATCTCGACTCTTGTACCATCTCATACCATTTCGAAATTGAACGAAATGAATATTAGGATTAAAACACTATAAGCACTATTTCCAAATATCAGCCAATTTATAAACATCTTACATGATTCATGAAATCGTTTATTCATTGCCATTTGTAATATCAGTTTACTACGACTGGCCTGGCCAGTCTGGCCATTTTCACTATAATAGTAAGAAACACTTAACACAACTTGTCACATTCCTATCAACATAACGTAACTTTAAAAGCAAAAGTGTTTTGGATTAAAACAATTTAATATCGCACAGTAATGGATAAAGGTGGTATGTGATCATGACACCTTTATCCATTAAATTATATAAAAACCATATGTACATAACACCTTTATCAAACATTAAAATGCATTTAGGAAAGGTTTATTATCCCAAAAACTTATTGAAATGATAGATTATAAGTTAAAATAGTTGTCTGTGTGGAAATTTCAAAATTTTCAAAAATGTCACATAACACCTTTATCCACTTAGCTCTCTTCAATTAATACATACCACAAATCTGAAGTCTTTGCTAATTGTTGATTTAACGTATATGACGTACTTATATTGACAGTTTATTTAAAACGTCTTTTAAATCAAGCTTTTCTACCTTAAGTGAAAATTTAGTAGATCATATATTTAATAAATCACAAAATTATAATGCGGTGTATCATAAACATATAATTATTATACCAAAACCATTTTTAAACCGTTGGAATGTATATTTTACGTGCTAGTGTTTGCTGGGTTGCATAAAAGTAGGTTAAGCTAAATTGTCATATTTTGCCTTGGTCTACACTTACGAGAGTCCATTTGACAACGATTGCAGTGTTTTGGTCTTTAAAGAAATTGTTATTACTTCCACATCCAGTGGAAGTATAGTAACGACAAAAAAATTTTTAAAAATTTTTATTGTTCAAATAGACTTAGAATGTCACGAAACGTCGAGATTTTAAGTTTGAACGAAAAAAAATTTCTGTCTGTCGGTCTGTCTGTCGGTTTGTCTGTCGGTCTGTCTGTCGGTCTGTCTGTCGGTCTGTCTGTCGGTCTGTCTGTCTGTCGGTCTACCTGTCTGTCGGTCTGTCTGTAACTTTTTTTGTGCGCACGTTTACCCTGGAACCGTTTGAGATATTGACTTGAAATTTGGTACACATATGTACTTTAACGAGATCTAGAACTAGATTATATTTTCATCTTGTTCCGTCGAAGGGTTGGGGGGTAAATTGGGGTAAATTTGGGGAAAATAGGTAAATCAAGCAGGTAAGAGTCCATAAAATTGGTATTTAGTATATACAAGAGAAGCTAAGGTCCCAAAAAAGTTTTGGCATTAGCCACCCCCATTACCACCCCCACCCCATTATTAAAGGGGATGAAAAAAAATTGTAATTTAGTGTGTGTACAAGAACCAGAAACCTCAAAATATTTTTTTACTTCATCCACCCCCACTACCACCCCCCATCACGACCCCCACCCCGCTACCGATGTGGGGTATCGTTTTATGGCTTTTTGGGGTAGAGGATTTCAAATATTATATTATTAAAGTTCCATCATAAACAATTATTTCCACATACAAATTTTTTTCGTTGTGAGTGACTTGGATAAAAAATTTGGATGTGGAAGTAGTGATTCCTTGGGCAGCGGTTTTTTTTTGTAGTGACATCAAAGCCTGATATGTTTCATATACGATTGTAGAAACTGTTTTAAAATTTTGAACAATCTGTACACGCTAGAATACTCAATTAAGATACCCTCATCCTGGGATTACTAATTTTACGTACAACTGATTAACCTTTTATTTGAAACTTGTATAGATATGCACACGGGTTAAGTTGAGGAATGAACTTTGATCCTGCATCTTCAGGTCCTTGCAAAACGTCTAACACTAAGTTCATATAAGCTTTCTCTTGTGAATGAAAATCATTCTTACAAAATGAAAGTAGCCTAAGCCTTTTTTACAACACTAGTAGCAAACGAGGACTTTGACGAACACATACATATTTTTGTAACTTGCTCCCAAATGAGTTGTAGCTATATGATAAATAGTTCGCCAGAAGTGCTTATGATTTTGTTTTACATCTAACTTAAGACTTCTTAAACATTAATCTGTAGGTACCGGAAGTCATTCGACATGCATAGGGTGGTAGGTTTATCTGTAACGGCTTATTGCAATCAAAGTTTTTGGAATGTAATTAATGTTAATTATTATTTTATATGTACACTGCTAGTCCAGTCGGCAGGTACTTTCTGCTTGGACACAATTCCGAAGTTAATTAAATTTTGGGATATTATTTGGGGATGGTGTGGGGTGTGTAATCTAAGTTTTCGACCTCGAGGAGCCTGTGGAAACTTGGAGGGGGGCAAAAAACCTCGAAATATTCGGCCTTTTTTCGGTTTATCGCTTATAATCTTCTAGACCATGCGTTTTTCGAGAAAGTCGTCCAAATAAAAATTGTAGAGCATTAAATTTTCTTCAATTTTCATTGTAAAAAATATTTTTTGACCCATTACTTACCGAGATACAGCAGTTCAAAGATGGAACAAATTTCTCAAAATGTAAAAAAAAACGAGTAAAATTCAGGTTTTTGCTTCATAACTTTTATTTTTTAACATATATCTATGTATACTATAAATACTATGTATATCCCTGACCCCTCCCCCCCCCCCAACCCACTGACCCCCTCCCTCTTCCGTCCTATTTATAATTATTTTCTTCACTGATTCAGAGTTGATGGCGTCTCCCGCAGCGCATCTGTGTTTCATTTGCGAGGAAAGTTTAACAGAACATGAAGTAATTGTTATTAAGAAAACAGGGATTGCTACGCTTATTACTTCCAGTATTAAATGCAACAAGACTCAAAATTGACAGATACTTAAAGGATTGGAGGAAATAACAGTTCACACGGCTTGCCAGAAAAAGTACGACAACGAAAAGTTGATTTTGGCCTCTATACGTCGCGTCGCGAACAGGATACCCCTACAGCTGCCCCCAAACTTCCGAAGTAGTGTTTCTGGGGCAAAATTATGGGAACCATCAAAAAAATTATCGATGGGAGGGTAGTAGTGTTGAAAATTTTTGAGCGGATATCTTCCAAAATAATTTTTCCTGCTGTTTTCACGATTCGAGATCTTTCTGTATGAGGGTCTCCTATTTTTTCGTTTGAGTGCCAAATTTTATGACCAGTGTTTTTGAAACTCACCACACTTGCTCTGTTGGCTGAATCACTTATAATTATGTCGCCTTTAAACTTCTCCTCCAAACACCTTTTCAAAGTTTTCACGTGTGAACGAGAATCTTGAGGTACCTGATCGGGCAACTGTCCAATAGAAAACTGGCACTCGTCACTATTCTCCTCAAGAAATTTAAATATAATTTCCATGCCCTGATCATAGTTGGGATTACTAAAACGTCCAGGCCTTTTTTGGACACGTGTAGGCATTTTCTAAAAAAAATTAATACACTTGTAGTGGTATTCAGCGTTAACTGCAACTAGATCTGTTTTGAAACTATCCAACGTTCTCCAATTTTCCGCCCCCATTCATCACCTCGCTCTTTTGCATTAAACAAAATCGTGTTTGCTACATCTGGGAGCGTCACTTTTACCACAGGATTGCGTCTTTCAACATTTAACCTGGCCTGTTTTTGTCTGTATTCTTCAGTAACTTCTTCCTCGCATAGAAAGCATCTGTTGTTGAAATCAAATGTTGGCCTGCCTGAGCGGGTTGGTTTGGGGGCAGTTGTAAGGGTATCGTGTAACGAGGCGAAAATCAACTTTTCGTTGTTGTACTTTTTCTGGCAAGCCGTGTGAACTGTTATTTCCTCCAATACTTCAAGTAAGGCTTGTTGCGTTTAATACTGGAAGCAATAAGCGTAGCAATCCCTCTCTTCTTAACAACAATTACTTCATGTTCTGTTAAACTTTCCTCGCAGATGAAACACAGATGCGCTGCGGAAGACGCCATGTCAACTCTGAAACAACGAAGAAAATAATTATAAATAGGAAGGAAGAGGGGGGATCCGTGGGTTGGTGGGGGGTTCAAGGATATACATAGTATTTATAGTATACATAGATATATGTTGAAAAATAAAAGTTATGAAGCAAAAACCTGAATTTTACTAGTTTTTCTTACATTTTGAGAAGTTTGTTCCATCTTTGAACTGCTGTATCTCGGTAAGTATTGAGTCAAATTGGTTACCAATGAAAATGAAAGGAAATTTAATGCTCTACAACTTTTATTTGGACGACTTTCTCGAAAAACGCATGGTTTAGAGGATATAAGAGAAAAACCGAAAAAAGTCCGAATATTTCGAGGTTTTTTGCCCCCATCCAAGTTTCCACAAAGCTCCTCGAGGTCGAAAACTTAGATTACACACCGTCCCCAAACAATTTCCCAAAATTCTATTAACTTCGGAATTGTGTCCAAGTAACCCCCCTCATATTTACTTGCCGACTGGACTATGCCAACAATATGTTGCGTAGATATTTAAAACATAAAATATATTTTTCTTTTTATAATTTATTTATTAAGTGCAGCTTTTAAATGATAATTTTAATAGGAATGATTGGAATAATATAAATATTTAAATACCATGACCTTGTTTCGCATTGATATACAATAATATGGAAATGCTTAGCATAGACAATCATTTTTATATTCATTAAGTAATTTACAGTTAATGATCAAATTTAGAGTACACCGTTTGCAATGAAAATATGACGCAATTGCATCGTTCTATAAATAATATTACTACTTCCACAGTTCCACATACCGTGGATGTATATCAACTGAATAAATGTTGAAATTATTAGAGTAAAATTAATATTTATCTATTTTCAATAAAAAAACCAAAACTAGTTGTAATAACCTTAGTTCGATACATTGATGACTAAAAGTATTCCGTTTTACCCCCGATGGAATGGGGCGGTGTATGCGTTTAGGGTGCCATCTGACTTGTTTCTTTGTCCGTTTGTTTACTTGCATGTTATGTCGGAACTTTAAAACGAATACACCAATTCAAAGTTTCACAAAAACCACTTTGCAGATGCTAACTGATCGTTCAAAACGTTAGTTTTCTATTACAAATAAACAATTAATTTGCAATGTCGTTACAATCGATGAAACTTTTTTTATACGCTTATTTATAATTCGTCAAATATCTATAATAATTGACCCTTAAATTGGCAGACGCTAACTAATCGTTCTCAAAGATCTGTCATTATCTCCCGGTCTATTATAGTATGGGAGCCATCGATCAAAATTTCTCGTCATTGCGACATGGACAAATCCATAAAAACTGTTTAGTTTAAGGGAAAATATCAAACTTTGTTATGTAAAGCAAAGCTCTGGCGCGTTGCGGATGTGGTAGAAAAACATTTTCCGTCGGTATTCTATTCAAAATATAAAAACAAACACCAATCCGTGAAGAACGGAAATTTTTAGCCTTGTAGAAACCTGATAAATGTAGTATTAGTTGCTAAAAAAATGGCTTGACCGAGTTACAGCGACATGGCTAAAACCTTGTTTAGATGGTTGACCGGAATCTATCCTAAAAAAAAGTCTAAACGGACATTTTCCGTGTTGCACGGTTGTACAAAATGAAATGGAGCCGTCTCTTACTCTGCCATGTCAATATATATAAATAATATTCGTAATTTACTTTTTGTACTTAAAATTTTATATAATATTTGTAATATGCAAAAAAATAAGCAACTTTTGTTCTTAGACATTTTTTTTCAAAGACCATCGTTTTTTAAGCTCATTATTAGTGGCGAGATGTGAAAAAAGTTTGGGGCAAAAGATGTTCCTACAACTTTTGTCCGAAACTTTTTTTCCCCGCATCCTTCCCCGAAGAAATATCCGGCTGATTAGTTTTTCAATTGCCACCCTGTATACGAAAAAAGTTTACGGGAGAAAAGGTTGAAGTTTGAACTCGAGGGGTTGTAATGTTCCCTGCGTTAGGCAAATTTGCCGCTTTGCTTTCCCTCCCTATCGACCCTTTCCCCCGTAGAGTTTGGTACGTTTGGCTCTTCAATTTCCTCTACCCTGCTAGTTAGATTTGCCTCTGTATTTTTCCTCCCCATCTACCCTTCTGCGTGTGAGTGTGATTGTGTGTGTGTATGAGTCTATTCAAGCACCCGAGTTACATTTGCAAGATTTCGACAAATTACAGAACATGAAAACATGAAACATCCATTTTGCGACTTTCTAACGCGACGGAAAATGGATTTTCTGGTCCGTTTCAGTTTTTTTACGTATATCTAAATCCTACCAATGATTTAATCAAGGAAACGGACGGGTCGCGATACCTCGCGGGAACCACAAAAAATTACATTTTACAAATTCATTCACTCCCACGAGCAACGTTCAAATCATCTGTTTTCATTTGTTCCTGATTGTTTTGAGCTGAAATTCTCAAATTACGCTGAAAACGCATGGGTCACGATGACAAAATTTTCTACTTTCAAATTAATTGGAAAATTTTCCAATTATCTCTTCATTAGCCGCTTATACACAACGGAAAATGTCCGTTCAAATTTTTATAGAGTTCCAGACACCGTACTTCAACACAAAAACCAAAACAGACGTGCCGCGATTACAATTTTGACCCATTTTTTTACATGTTCATTATTGTTTTTCGATCATTTAGCAACATTGACTTCCGCCATAAAGGACTATTTTCTTTATTTGAGTATAAACTGTCCGAAAAAGTTTGAAATTCTCATGTCGTGATGAGGCTGAAAATCCTGGTCGATGGCTTCCGTACTATTAGGTAATTCAGAATAGTGGAGGCGAATCAGTGAAATGTTTTTCTACAAAAGGAATTGTCTTGGAATAGCAAGATTTTCTTATGTATAAGATTTTTATCTTCTTAATGAAGTGTTTTTTTTTTTATTTGTTTGCTGTTTTTTAATTTTATTTTCAATCTTATTCTATCTAAAAATCTACTATCTATAATGGTAATTATTAAAATACAAAAACACATTTTCAAATGTAAAAAAGAAGCAATTTGAAAAAGTAAACTTTTTTTACTATGATTAGAACCCAAGACATCTAACTTTACTTGTTTAGAATACGGACTATTAGTACCTAAGTTCTTTTCGTAGTGACCATTTTTTCTTTAAACTAAAACAACTTACAACTAATAAGTTGTATCATTACAAATAACATACATATTACCTACTTTTTATTTCCAAAAATGAAAATGTATACAAAACAAAAAATATAAATTAATCGTATTCGTTTGAAACTTATCTCCAAATAATATGATGACATTATGTTCCATTTCGAAAAAAAAAATTTCATGATCCGTCTGATAGTCATTATCATCGGAAACATGAATATTAAATGAAAACGATGACGTATCACTTGCAGAGTCACCAACGTCTGATTCCGATGTATGTGATTTAGATTATTCATTTGAAAGCTGTTTAAATCTTCTTCCTCATCTATAAAACTATCTTTTCGCAATTTAATTCATTGCAGTGTTTGCATAGGTATATTTCAGCCCTATGTTTGCAAGAACATGTTTTGGTCAGCCTTGCATCCATATGCTATTGCTTGAATAGGTCTTTCTGATAGTTTGTTTTTTTTCACATCAAATGGACATTAATAGTGGCCAGTTGTAATTTTCTGGTAATTTATTGGTATCATATAACCTTTTTCTACTCCCTTATGTAAATTTTCTGTTTTCTGTACAGTCTGTAGAATGGATAAGTAGGCAATTCCAGTTAACTGAACGGATATATTTCATATCAGTTCTAGGATGGATATGAAATGAAACCGACCAATCACAGTTCGTGTATTAAGTACATAGACAACTATTCGTTTTAAAATCAAATTAGTGCGTAAGCTGTCAAAGTAACTGCCAGTGTGTATTTGTGTAATATATTAATGTTTAATAAATCTTGTAGTTTTTTTAAGCTGGTCGTAGAAAAAGTATACTGTACAACTCGAGTGGATTATCCATATCGCACTCAAAAGACTTGAACTTTGGGCGCTGGAACCGAATCCGAGGTCAGAATTTTCTTATCGTGTCAGGATTTTGACATAGCCTCAAAAAATGTCAAAAAACCCCTCATAAATAGTCAAAAATGCATTTTAAAGTAAATTTAAAAACTAGAAACGACCAAACTACTTTATTTATATGAATTTTGCAACGCTGAAACTGAACCTCAAAAAATCACCATAAAACACCTCAAGAATGGTTAAAAATGTATTTAAAAGGACTGATCTCAAGACACTAAAATCTACTTTTAAATGCATTTTTGACCATTTAGGAGGTGTTTTTTGAATTTTCTTGAGGTTAGGTCAAAATCCTGACATCGTAAGAAAATTTTGACTTCGGATTCGGTTTCAATGCCTCTAAATACGTATAGAAACATGGGTCAACTCGTTTAATCCTTCAATTTACTTCTTATTCGGTTCCAGGCTTGTTCTAAGCTGTTTTTTGGTTTACATGAAAATATTGACATGTGACAATTCTGACCTCAGATTCGGTTTCATTCCCTAAAATACATATAGATATGATAGTCGGTAAAAAAGTACATGACCTTTTTTTATTTTTTGTGTGCCTGTGTAATTTTTCATTTTTTATTTGTGACCAAAAATCCGGTCGACTAATTTTTCACAATAATACTGTACCATGGAGGTTGCAGTTTATTGAATTTAATTGGACCACCAACCCACTCAGTTTCTCAAATACGATTAAAATATAATGAGCAGCAAAATATTTATTTTATACATTTTTTGATGTCCAGGTTTCACTATAAACCGTAAAGTCCCGTCTCCTTTTCGCAGGTCCATCTGGATTTCCTGTATTTTAGTAGATCATTGAAATGATCTAGAAGGTGGCTAATAAATATGTGTCAACCGAATAATACGATTCAAAGAAATTCTAACAATTAGAAATGACAAATTGAATTTTGTCATTGTTTTTCTACAACCTATTGTGATAAATTTATAATTATTATTTTTTTTGGCACATCAATAAAAGTTATGTATGAATTGAAGCCTTGCCTATTGCATTTATAGATTTACAACTTGTGCACAGAAAGAGATAGTTCACATTTCACGAATTTCTGCCATATTAAATGCTTTGGGGCAAGGTATAGTAGGCTCAGAAATGACTACATTTATTTATATAAATGCCCGGTATAGACGAACTCTTTCTGTCATGTCATGAATCATCCAGGGGGTCTTGTATTAGTTTCTGTCACCATCTCACAGGATATTTATGTTACTTTCCATCCAAAAAATATAATATTTCTTATCCTTTGACAAGGCTACTCCACAATAAATCTTGCTTACGCCAATATAAACTCCTGAACTTTTTAAAAATAATGATAAAAATCTTTGAAGCCTACTGTTTTAAAAAATTCTCAACTAGATACAGTTTCTTTTCCACTAAACCACTTAATTTCGGTTTAATCTTGCAACTTCAATTAATTTAATTAAATTTATAGCAAATATAACAGATTAGTAATCAGTTATAACTAATTATATAACAAAGTCACGTTGATATGGAGCGATAAACTTTCTAGTAGGTAATAAAGTTACCGTAGTGCGGTATAGATAGTAAACATAAAAATTATGGCCCCCCGATATACAATTCGTAAATAAAAGTCTGACTTATTGAAAGGTAATATAATATTACAATACTAATGTGCACTATTACTTTCTAACACTAACTTAAATTAAGATCTAATAGCTACGCATTTATGCTTTATTATATTATATATGGCATGGTTTATGAATATATCATAGTATTTACATAATATTTTGTGATTTAAATCATAGCGTTTGTTTATCACAGAGTTGAAGAGCAATTTTGAAAAATATAAAATAATCGTCATTTAATTATAAATGTAATATATACTGTTATGGTGGGACATTTACGGAACACCTAATTGACGATATAATTTCCAACGAATTTAAATATATGTCGAATTGGAGCCGGCTCTACCTGCTCTCCTCTCCGGCCATAGGCGACACATCCCTAAGTAATATGGAGACGTAAAATCAGCTATGACATGCATAGATTATAAAATCTACGGTTTAAACTGGGCATGGTGTTTGCTTACCATCATCAGTCGAGATTAGCTATGCACCTCGGTAATTAATTAGTTATAAAAATCGATTAGCTGCCTTACCGTATTACAAAATGTCGTACAAAATGATTGACCTCTGTGAACTAAAATTTACATATGTTGATGACAATAGTAGATATCAGAGAAACTGCTGTACAGCAAATTTGGCAAAAAGAAAAAAGAAAATGTTTTTTAACAGTCTAGGGTCAATTTAGAGTCGATTCGACCACAAACGGAACCAACCCCACCCCCCTCTTGGGGTCATTTCAAGGTCAAATTATGAAAAAGCCGTGAAATAAACTCGCCTTTTCGGAATGAGTAGGCTTATTCTGGGACTTCGATTTAATATATATATAGGTTTTTTGGGTCGCTGATTCCGGATCCGAGGTCAGTTTGTCTACAGTGTGTCCCAGGATAGATGTAACAAGAGGTGTAATGTACCAAAAATTTTGGAATTTTGGAATGGTATTTGGGGATTAAGTCCTGCTTGTTGTAAAACTAAAGTATATCAAAAATGACTTGATTTGGTGTTCTACAGGGTGTTTATAAGCAAAGTTGTAAAAATCACCACTAATAACATTATTTTTCAAAACATTTTCTTTTTGCCAAATTTGAGGGGGGGGCGAAAACCGGCCTTATTGACCCTCCCCCTTTGTTAAAACCAAAATATACTTGGTAAATTCATAAAATGATAGCATTCGAAGAAATGGGCAGCTACTCGAATCTCCCGACTAAATGTTTGTGAAAATTCGTTAATTTAGTTAATAACTTACTCCAGTCAATATATACATTTGAAAAGACATTAAATGTAGGGTAATTTTTTGTAGTAATGTGGAGAGTCCTCATTAAATTGTTGAATTACTTTCATTATTCCAAAAAACTGATTTTATCCCCCTTTCTAACAAGGCGGCGTCTAAACAAACGCTTTATCGAGGGCGAAAACTCCCCCCTAAAATACCGAAGAAAAAAAATCTCCTATATTTAGTGTTTTTTCAGGGCCTAAAAATCGACAAATTGACTGGGGAAATCGGGTTCATTACCGATGCACTAAGCGATGCATATTTCCGCTCTGCGCGTGCTATAGGACTTGTACTTAACGACCCACATCGCAGGGCCCGGACAATTCTTTTTTGACGAAAGACAAATGAAAAACAGTGAAGTGTATATACATATATCGCTGAAATTAGAATAACAATTACTCTCGAATGGTATAATAAAAAATGGATATTATGTTGAAAATAAAAAGCCAAAAGACATTAAACATTATCCAATCTGCACCAAAACATTTTCAGCTCATGTACACTACCTTATGCCAAATTTCACTTAGATTTCAGACAAAATATTTATACAACCTCTCATCTGTTAAAGCAAGAGACGATTCTAAATTGTGTTCGTCGAAAAAATGACTATATTATCCTGTCGAAATATTTACACTACTGCCAGATTGAGGTATAATATGTACTATTTGAGAAAATCCATTTGTTTTAACAAAGTGATTTTAGCAAACTATTGAAATTCAGCTCTAATATTTCTTTTAGTTCTATCGCATACTAGAGAAACATTAATTATGTGTTATCATTCTGTAATTGGGGACATCAACCACTGGTTATTTCAATGTAATTTTAATTCAATCGCTGTAAATTTATTGGCAAAAAAAATGAGGAAAATGGTAACTCCTTACTTATGGATAGTAACTCACTATTACATAAAGTAACCACGAATGAAAAATTTAAATATATATTCTAGGAATTTATCAGGTTATATTATGCCGTGTCAAAATATAGGTTTAGATGAGTTTCTCTGTTCCTACGATCTGCTTATAATCACCTTATCGTTGTCTCGTGTGTGTTGTGTATTAAGTAAATTCGTCGTCAAGGCCACCTTGACGTAAAATGTGTATCCCTGTTCAATAATCCTTAAGTTGTTACATCTTGTCATATTGTCTGGTTCTTCGACTTAGGTTAAATTTTAATTCGTAGGTTAGAATAATATAAAGTGACCATTCGTATCTTGTTAGGGAGGTTAATTCCCTTTTTGATAGAGCTGTCCCCCACTCCCACGGTTTCACTAACACAACAAAAACTATAAATTTCGCCCCCCCGCTCATCAATTTTGAGACCAGGACAATTTTTTTTACATTATTTCCCCCCAATATCAAGATTTCAATACAGTTACTTTAGGTTAATATTTAGTTAGGTTAACGGTTATAAATTCAATAAATGGTATGATCGTTGTTGTTATTATTATAAAAAACATTGTAGCTTGATGAAGACAAAGCCTGTACAGAAACTTCTTAAATTTTAGGCAATTTAAAAATAAACAAGCTAAAAACGTACTCTTCGCCAATTTACTGAGCTTTTTATATATAATTGTTACACATTCTATAGGATACTCTTCGCAGTTTTCTTCTAAATAATGTTAGTTTTTGGACATCTGGAAAAATTTAATAAAAAAAAAATGAAAAAAAAAATCCAACCTGTGGGATTCGAACACGGGACCTTTGGATTGCAACGCAAAGCAATCAGTCAATCAATCAATAATAAGTTTATTAAAATTAGAGGTACATGTATGTGCCTCCCCGGAATCTGGCCCGGAGCCAGCCAGACAACCACGACGCGCAGCGTCGTGGTGGGTGTCGGACTGAACGGGGCAGGTCCGGTTTGGCTCAAGCTCAATGTAAAAGGTTAAAACTCCTGCCTAAGAATAAAGCTTAAAATTAACAATTTGGATCAATAATAGTACACAAAAATACTTAAAAAATAATTAAAATTAGCCCTTTAAAAACTAGCGGTTTCGCGCACAGACGAACACTTTGGAATTTTGATTGCTGACACGGGAAAACAGAACTCAACGAAAAAACTCGTTCGAAGCAATTCCACCCTGGTCTTCCTGCCAGGAAAGTGTGGTGGATAAAAGGTGTGGTTTAAAATATTTGGATTTTTAGGGAATTTTTCGGCCTAGACGGAATTTAGAAACAAAATGGACAAAAGAACAAAAAGGACAAGAACAAAATTGAACAGAGATAAGAAGAGGTGGTTGTAAAGTTATACAGTTGAGGAAAGATAAAGAGTAGGGTAGAGATAAGTTATGGTAGAGGAAAGTTTGGCTAAGGGAGTTGCTGGAAAATAGGCAACGCCTGGTATGGTAGAGGGTGTCTGATATCGAAAAGTATTGCAATATGCTGTCTGATTAGAGTTATGTTGCGGGTTAGCGGACTATCGCCCAGTTTGAATTCATAGAATTTTTGTGAAATTTCTTGGACGTAGTCTGCTAGTGGGGTTATGTCGTGGCAATTTGCGTATAGATCTCTGAGGGAGGTGTACCTGTCCAAACCAGAGATGAGGCGCATAAATGTATGTTCAAGAACTCGAAGTTTTCTCATTGTCGTGGCCAGGATGCTGCACCATACCGGCGCCGCGTATGTGATTGCCGGCCTAATCACCATTGTGTACAACATTTTTTTATTTTGTCTGTTTAGTCCGCTACCCCTGGCCAGGAGCGGGTACAGACTTCTGGACATAGAGTAGACCTTACGTACTGTCTCATTAATATGGGTGTTAAACGTCAGTCGTTTGTCTAAGTTAACCCCCAAATATTTCACGCACCGTTTGATAGGAATTTGTCGACCCCCGATCGAAAGTGGCGTTAAAATCCGATTTTCGGTAAATCGGCGCGTGAAGAGAATCGACTCGGACTTCTCGGAGTTGATCCGAATTTTCCACTTGTTGTAATACGCAAAGCTTTAGCCGATGCGCCACCACCTATTGCTAGAAAAATTGATTGTCTGTGATATATATCTTTCGACATTCATACATATTTCACTTCTATGAAATATATATTAGTAAACTTCATAAACAAAAAAAATTTTTTTATGGAAATAATATCTCGTAAGATTTCCATTTTAGTACAAGCGATAAAAATTAAGAGAATTTTTTTTTTAATTAAATAATTAATAACTTTTTTATTTACTGATCGATTTTCTTCAAAAACAATAGGGTTCTTCCTCTAGCTAACACTAACTTACTTTCTAAATTTCAATATAATCGGACTTTTCTTTCTTAAGTTATCATGCTTACAAGAAACGTGACGGACGGACAGACGGACGGACGGACAAACGGACATTTTGAAAGTTGTTCAGAATTCGTTCACTAACACAATAATACGAAATTTTTTTCTCTACGAGCGATATTTATGATTTTAGAAATGTGCCGATCAAATACAATATACTCTTCGTTTTTACGAAGAGTATTATAATAATAATGTAATATGTTTGCTAATATCAAATTTTATTATTTTGTAATACATATTTAGCTATTTCAACGTAGGTAGCTTTATTTGACAAAAGAAGAGTAAATTTCTTTTCAAACCGCTATAGTATTTTACTATTTTGTCTGTGCATATCGTAGTTCCTTTGGGATCAGAACAGTATAATTTAATGCAACTGATAAAGACTCGACAAAACACATTGCTGCGATACGGCAGCCATAGATTTTTCCTGAGTCTGCCCTTTAGTTGTTATCATTTGCCCTAGTAGCTTGAAGCATATTCCCCTTACTTTCTAGGTTCAACGACACCCTTGCTTATTTATTACCGATATTGTCTCAATAGTTGGACTTTAAATAAAAGAATACAAGGTGGTATGAGTACGGTTCTATATAAAATTTTGTTGTAGTTCTTCGACATAACCTAAACGTCCAAATTCATTAAGACAAAAATAGACAAAGATATATTGTAAACTCACATAAAACTTGTTCAATTGTATTCTCGCCCAGGCCATTAACAATGTTGGTCTTCGTATCGTAACGAGTTGAAACTACCACTGCAGTCCATTAAAGTATATCACTCTTGACATTTTTGTTTAGGAATTTGGGATTGTGGTTTGGATAAATCTCTGTGTAATTTATATGTAATAAATGCAATTAGTGAAAATATCGATATAGGTTTGTTAAAGAAAATCGTTAAAGTTTAATGTTTTAATATAATAAATATATTTTAGTTTGTTGCAGTAATTTACATCGTAATCAGTGAAATGGGCATGTTTGTTGAATAAATTAGTTGAATGCTATTGTTTTAATATAATAAATATATTTTAGTTTGTTGTGTGTTACATTGTAATAAGTGAAATGGTCGATAGAGGTTTGTTAGAGAAATTCGTTGAATGATAAAATTTTAAAATAATAAATGTATTTTAGTTCGTAAAAAGAAAAATATGCAAAACTTCGGAATAATGTCATATTGAACGGATTTCGTTCATTTTTGGCAGTATTATAGTAAATGCTTCACAGAAAAGTTTCTATATTGTGCGGGGGCTTGCTAATTTATAGGGGGTGGATGCCACCCCCTCTCAAGAGGTGACACTTAAAAAATATATATATTTATTGGAGCTGAAGTAGAATAAAATTTTAAGAAGAAAAGGTTCTATGCAATTTTTCACATAAATTGATAGTTTTTAAGTTATAACGACTTCAAAATTGCGATTTTAGCTTAAAAAAACAAGGTATTTCCGAACGGCTTTCATCAAGTATCTCGAAAAGTATTACTTTATCGAAAAAATGTTACAGACCAATTACAGAAAGTACAAAATGGGAATTAATTATATTTTTTGTTTATTGATGTAGGATAAATAATTTCGGAGATATTTAAGTTTACATTTGGCATCCAAGTGTTCATAAGATAATTATTTAGAATGAGAGTTAAATATCTTAGAAACTGTGACACCTACGTCAAGGATGCTAATAGGTAGAATAATAGGTTAATAATTAAGCTTTCAACTGCTTTTTTTATTTGTTTCTGTAGCATAGAAAACAAAGCAGTTATAACCGAAGCAATGTGCGTCTACACATTTTTTAATAACAACGTTGCCATTTTGTTACTGTAATTAGCCAGTAATAATAAAAAAGGAATTTCTCATTAATATATAGCATGACGTAGATGCTCAAATTTTTTGGTTTGTTTACAGCACTTGCTTTAGAAAAAAATACAGTTTAAACTATAAAGGAATTTTCGATAAAACGTAATTTTTTTTTCCTTTTTCAAATATCTCAATAAATATTAGTTTTATTGAAAAATGGATAGAGACCAAAAATAAAGCTCATAAACCAATAATGAATTTCGCTTGTTTATTTATTTACATAGATTTAATAGTTTCGGAGATATGAAAGTTTAGAAATGGCGCCTGAACGTTTATAAGACGAAAAATGCAGTTTAAATGTTAAATATCTCAGAAATTGTGACACCTACGTCACGCATGCTAAGAAATGGAATTAAAGGCAATTAATTGCGCTTTCAAATTATTTTTTACTCGTTCCTGTAGCATAAGAAATAAAGAAGTTATGACGGGAAAATATACGTATTTATATTTTTTTATATAAAAAGGACGCCATTTTGTTACTCTTATTAGCCAGTAATTTAAAAAAATTATCTCAAATACAGTTTTTCGTTAAGATGTAGCATTACTTATATGCTCAAATTGCTCATTTAAAGCACTTGCTTTAGAAAGAAATGAATTTTAAACTTTAAAGGTAATTTCTAAACACTTGGATACCAAATATAAACTTAAATGTCTAGGAAAATATTAATCCTACATCAATAAACAAAAAATATAATGAATTCACAGTTTGTGCTTTCTGTAATTGGTCTGTAACATTTTTTCGATAAAGTAATACTTTTCGAGATACTTGACGAAAGCCGTTCCGAAATACCTTTTTTTTAAGCTAAAATCGCAATTTTGAAGTCCTTATAACTTAAAAACTATCAATTTTTGTGAAAAATGTGAACCTTTTCTTCTTAAAATTTGATTCTATTTCAGCTCCGATAAATATATATATTTTTTAAGTGCCGCCCCCTATAAATTAGCAAGCCCCTGCACAATATAGAAACTTTTCTGTGAAGCATTTACTATTATACTGCCAAAAATGAACGAAATCCGTTCAATATGACATTATTCCGAAGTTAAAACCTCTAGTTACTGTACTTTGAACCGACTGAAAAAATTCTTTGATAGATTTTTAAAAAAAACTTATAGAATGATACCAGACTATTGAAATCAACATAAAAAATATTAGATGATTGTGTTATATCAATACATTCTTATAGTCGATTGCAGTTCTTTTCCATATGTAATTATTTACAAATCATTTGATTCTAGCATTGTTAAATGTATTTGTTGTACCTCAAGTAATTACTATTTTCTTTTAATTTCAAGCAATATTTAATCATGGATTTATCATTCTGTGAAAAGTTCAAGTTTAATCATTAAATTGCATATTTCCTTATTTATTCAAGTATAAAGGCCGCAACTTTTTATAAACATGCGCTAAATTTAAAATCAACTTATTTAAATTGCAAAATAAAATATTTGACCATTATAATCAATAACTCTAGCAATATTATATAAATAATTCATTATAAAATTATTTTTTTATGTCCAGTCAAGGATCCCGAAACTTATATAAAGAGCAAACACGATAATAGGCTTGGCGTGTCTCGAATGTCTCAAATTTTATTTGCATAAGAGACAATTACCTGGTTATAATAAACAAAACAACTAGTAGTCCAGTTTTCCAACAAAAACGTTATAAATAAGAACACTGAACATTGAACCCCGAGCAGTCATATCTGTAATAATAAATAGCAAAGTACAATATTAGCAGAGATGGATAAAGGAGAATTTTCATTCGAAAGTTCTCAAAATGAAAATTTTGATAATAATGAAAGTTTTCAATAAAATATTTGAAAGTTTCCAAAATTTCGGGAAAGTTTCCCTTACCAAATGTAAGATTTCTCTAGCTTGAAACCCTTGGTTCTTACGTATGAATTAAACAGACGTTAAATGTTAGGAAAATAAGTGTATTATATCGAACTACAAAAGAATGACTGTGCGTCAAAAAACTTTATGACATATATTATTGTTATTATTTTTCAGTGCCGTCCTCTTGGGATTTATTTTCCACATCTATGATTTTTATCAAAACTCCATTCCGGAAACTCTCGAAAATTTTCTAGAAACGTTTATTGGAAAATTTCCTTTACTCATCTCTGCAATATAGGACTATATACTGCAGTATTGTAGCACCGGTACGGTAACTCAATATCGGTTAAAGCGTATTGTGTACTGAATATGCTGGTCACATTGTCTATCGTTTAGTGGGTTCGGGTTCCAGCACCGTCAGTGACAATGTCGGAGGGTATAGATGTATGTTTTCCTCTTCTGGACAGCCTTGATTTTGGATTTGGACATCTACTATATGTGGTGTGTTTATGTTTACGATTATGTAAATAATATATTCGATATATTCATTATATATAAGAAATATTTCGCCTCGATTACTACTCAAAATAATTTGCTAATATCGATACAGAGAACATTTTAAAGTTATTTTTAGATTTTAGTTTTTTTTATGTATTTAGGGTGGTTCTTAGCAACACTTGACATTCTTTTCTTCCAGTTTTTCCGGTCTAATCCCCTAAAGTGATTTTAATTATTCAAGAAATCACATGTATAAAATTTCCGTTCGATCGAATAACGTTAACCTAGTCCATCAAAAATCACCAGCAAATTTTCTTGCAATTTTCATCTATTTTAAATGGTATCTTATGAACGGTTGGCCATATCGAAATTTGTAATCGAAAGAAAATTTGGAAGTCGAGTTGTGCAGCCCTTAGTAGACAGATGTGCTTCGAGATGCTCCTGTGTGTTTGTGCATAAATTCTGTTAAAACTATGCTAAATTGATCACAATCGTTTTGAATTTAAATGCAAAACATTCTGCACAAATTGATATATTAATATGACCAGTTATGTTTATAGTAGAAATTTAATTAATACCGGTGAAGCGTCAGATATATTACCTAAGTGCTTTCATTTCATAAACAAGTGGACATATGTTGGCAGTGCCTTGAAGAGTAATATAGTGACATCATGCATCTACCTGGCAAGACATGAATAAATCAGAAAAGAAAAACAGAAACATCAGGAATAAGATGTCTTGTTGTAACCATTTTATTTATCTTGACAACGCGTAGATTTTGGTAATTTACATGCTGATTCTTTTTACTTTATTTTACTTTGTTGTAGAAAGAGAGTCTAACAAATTTTTTAGATAAATAAACTTTGGTCTGTATATATTAACTGCTCATATCAAGTCCCTTAAAGAAGGGAGTAAATTCTCAATATTGGGCAATAAATTATTTTCTTACGTCAACCTTCAAGAAAATACTGAATATAAATTAAACCAGAATTAACCACTGCTGTACTAATGGTATATCGTGCCAAAACTGGTTTTTTTTCCAGCTCGTTAACGGAAATGCACGTGATACAAATTTCTTTCAGGGAAATAATACCTTGTTAGAAAATACAAGAACACTGGATCTATAAATGAACGCAGAAGCGAAGACATCAATGACTGGTACAAAAAATTTAAGATGACGGGAATTACCTATATGGAGCATTAAACCGTCAGGTAGAAGGAGAAAACATAACAATCCAGCCATACACCAATGCCGTGAAAAAATTACGAAAATACCAGACTATATACAAAACAACGACGAACACGTTAATATACCTAGGGACATATCTAACGAATTAACTGAAAAGGAGAGGAACTGCAACTAATAATAATAATAATTGTATTATTGATAGACTGAAAACAACAATTAACAAAATTTAATAAATTAATTCTATCAAAAGGCAGAGTTCGCTATTCCTCAGGGTATGAGGAACTGCGCTCTTACAGATAAAATGACATCCAGAGTTATAAGGGCAATTATATCGTTTATCGAGAAAAATAAAGGACTACGGGATCTGATCAAGAGAATATACATAGCCATCGCGCATCGTACTGCCAACAATGACATATGGAGTTAAAAATGGGGCAATGACAAAAGCCAACAGAAAAACCTGAGAAGAGCTGAAAGAAACACCATTCAACTATTCGCAAAAACAATAAGACTAAAGCAACGATATTAAACATCAACAAAAGGGGTAGATTACAAGGTACATTACAAAAGGGATAACAATATACGCATTGGAGTACTGAGGACTTGTCCAAACAAGGGACCCAACACATCTACTGAAGAAGGTGCTAATACTGAACAGCAACAAACTAAAAATGGGGTGACCATGCTACACGTAGAGAACAACAATTGAGAGAATCATGAGCAAAATAGGAAAGGATCGAGCATACTGGTAAAGAAAGGTGAGGGAAAAAATGATTATCACAAAGAAATTGCAACGACATATGCTCTACCAGAATTAGAAGACTCAGAAGAAGAAGATTTGTAGACGCAGAAACCCAAAAAGAGAAGCATAAACTCGTCATATTACGACACAATGCGGCAACCCATTTCACAAACACCTACACTGCCCATCCCACACTCCTGTACCATGCGTCATGTGGCTCTCGCTGCTGACAACAAGCATGACCCAAATTCAACCCAGCGTGGACTTAGCCGGCCCAGTAGTATATCCTGGGAGTAGCAACAATGCCCACCGCATGCTGGTAAGTCAATCAATTAATACATAATCCAAAGAAAATTTCATTTTATAAAACTTCATTAAAAACCGCTGCCCAAGGAATCACTACTTCCACATCCGGATTTTCTATCCAAGTCACACAACGAAAAAATTTTGTATCTGGAAATAATTGTTTATGGAATTTTAATAATATAATATTTGAAATCCTCTACCCCAAAAACCCATAAAACGATACCCCACATCGGTAGTGGGGTGGGGGTGGTAGTGGGGGTGGATGAAGTAAAAAAATATTTTGAGGTTTCTGGTTCCTGTACATAGGTACACTAAATCACATTTTTTTTTTCATCCCCTTTAATAAGGGGGTTGGGGGGTGGTAATGGGGGTGGCTAATGCCAAAAATTTTTTTGAGACCTTAGCTTCTCTTGTATATACTAAATACCAATTTTATGGACTCTTACCTGCCTGTTTGACCTATTTACCCCAAATTTACCCCAATTTACCCCCCAACCCTTCGACGGAACAAGATGAAAATATAATCTAGTTCTAGATCTTGTTAAAGTACATATGTGTACCAAATTTCAAGTCAATATCTCAAACGGTTCCAGAGTAAACGTGCGCACAAAAAAAAGTTACAGACCGACAGACAGACCGACAGACCGACAGACCGACAGACCGACAGACAGACAGAAAATTTTTTTCCGCTCAAACTTGAAATCTCGACGTTTCATGACATTCTACGCCTATTTGAACAATAAAAATTTTTAAAAATTTTTTTGTCGTTACTATACTTCCACTGGATGTGGAAGTAATTCCATTTTTAACTGACATCAAAAAATTTCTAAAAGGAGGAGGTTCTCAATTCGACACGTATACATATTTTCTCATACAATATTGCAAGCATTGATCGGCGTAAACAGGCACTAGAACATTCATATACTCGTTCACAACACCTTAACAGACGTTCTATTCCCGATTAATTATTCCAGTTGGCTTCTATTTATTATACGAAATTTTTTATACAATCATGGCACTGTCGCGGTTGTCTGCTAGGTGCACAACTTCAACAAATTTATTTCTCATTAGTTTTTCTTAACAACAACCATTTCCTGAGACATTGACATCTACCACACTTGAACCCGATAATCCGTGGCTCCAAACTAACACGTAAGCCTGGGTTATTGAATCGCCAACGAAATTGAAGGACCTTAATTTTCGTAATATATATAGTTTGAAACGTGATCATCCAAAGAAATTTCATGGAAATTTCATCTGATTAGAATAACGGAGATTTTCGAAATTATAGTATTTCCTTTTGGTAAAACAGATACAGTTAAGATACAGTTAAAAAAAGATTGCGGAAAATAATATTTGGAATGTAGTTGAGACTATTACTTGGGAAGAAACATACACTTTTTGTGAAAAATATACAGTGTTCGTCCTTAAAGATCATGAACGACGGATGAAAATAATTGGAATGTAGATGACACCACTGCCAAATACTTACAGTAAAAACAATGCACCGGATGGTCGGTCTAAAAAAATAAATAATTAAGAAACGATGGAGGGATATTATGTTTACATTCAAACAAATACAATACTTTTCTTACGAGTGACAACAGGTTCAACAGGGTTCAATAAATTTGAATAATAATACAGACCCGCGACAAAATGGCGCTTTTAAAATCAACTACCGCTCTGAGTTAATTTTGATGTGTAGAATACGAAAACGGTAGCCAATTTATTCTATCACGTATAATATAAAATCTTTTACAAAATATAAAGAGCATTTGCGGCACTATAGAGGCAGCGAGTGGCACCCTTATCGCTATATTTTTATGAAAAACTAAAAAAGCATTGAAAGGAAAAAAAGGGGCGGAAAGAAACCACGACGAGGAAAAATGGAGAGCATTCTTTGAAAATATAGAAACAGTTCCAATAGGACAATGACTAAATCAAGTCTTCAGATATCTGAACAAACAATAATATCCACAAGAGAAGATACATACCACTGCATTGGACCAAGAAGCTGGAGGAAGAAGGGAATGCAACGAAAGAACGAACAGAACTAATAAAAGAAACGGACCACTGGCCCTTGGACAATCCAGCATCAAAGGACCAACTGTTAGAGATATAGATAAAATAAACTATGAGTCAATACACTACGGACCGGAAAGGCTAAAGGAGCAAACCCTAGAAATTATCATCAGAATATGGATAGAAGCCACACCTCTGCCTACGGAATGGAATACGACCATCAACTCGCCACAAAGTATATAAGATTACATCAAAATAGCACTCTGCAGCATAGGATACAAATACTACGCACAATTCCTGCTCGAGCAACTAGAGAAATACAGAGGAGCTTTATTAACCTTGTCTATGTCATGCTGCAATCAGCCGTTACCAAACAACCTTGTCTACGTCATGCTGCAAATGTAAGAAATACTTTTCACGAATTAAGGCCCCATATAAGAAACTAAAAACATTTTCAATGTTAAAATGGAGAGAAGGGACAAAAATACACATAGTCGCTATAGATCTCCAGAAGGCATTTGATACTCAATTATGAGGCTATAGTCAACATCCTATGTAACAAAGGTGTACCGCACTATCTAATAAACAAGATAATAAAGGTCTGCTTTCATGAAAGCGCTAGTACACAATGATTCGGACAGACGGAAACCAAACAAAATAACATGGGAGTCCAGCACAAGGATGCCCCCTATCCTCCCGACTATTTGCCAGGGTCCTATACCAAGTGATACAAAGTACAATAATATAAACATCAAATTTTAACGAAGACACAGAAACACTGAGAACCCCAATCGTGCTAGCATACGCCGATGATCTCCTAACCGTTACAGAAGGAGGTCAACATATTTTCAACTTCTTAGAAAACATGAAATCGAATTTGGACTGAAAATAAACTTCAAGAGAAGTCTAATAATAGATCAAGATCCGTCAACAACAGAGAGTCGGACCAGCGGAGAAGAATACAAAATAGGCGACTACTCCCTAAGAACGGCGAACAAATTGAAACACCTTGGAACATATCTGACAAACCAACTGAAAAGGAGAGAAACTGTAAAGGAGGGGATTAAAGCGGCATACAGAGTCACAAGGGAAAATATACGTCCATTGAGAAAAACAAACCATCATAGGGGCCGACTGAGCGGCTGTACATAGCCATCATAACGATGACATATGGAGTTAAAAACGTGGCAACGACAAAAGTCAACAGAAGAAGTTTGAGAAGAGTTGAAAGGGACGTCATCCAACTATTTGCAAAAACAACAAGATGAAAACAGCGACATAAAACATCAACAGTACTAGGAGGAAAGACAATTACAAAAAGGATAGAAATATACGCAATAATGGGGGAAGTACTGACGACATGTCCAAAGAAGGAACACAACATATATCCTGAAGAGAGCGGTAATACTGAACAGCAGCAAACTGAAAATAGTGAAACCATGCTATATGTGGAAAATAAGAATCTAGAAGATCATGAACAATCTAACAAAGGGCCGAGTATGCTGGGAAAGGAAAGTGAGAAAAACAAATTAATAAAACCGATATATGCTCTGCCACAATCAGAATACCCGGAAGAAGATTTTAGAGGCAGAAATACAAAAATAGGAGCATAAACACTCCATTTCACGGCACAATGCGGCAACGCATCTCACAAACACCTACACTGCCCATTCCACACTCATGCACCATGTGTCATATGGACATTGCTGCTGGCAATAAGCATGGCCCAAATCCCACCCAGTGTAGACGTAGCTGGCAAGGCGGTATATTTTCCGGGAGTGGTAGCAATGCTTAACGTACGCTGACAAATCAGACTACATCGAATCAAAATCCGTAACACAACACTATTTACATAGCTAAAAAAAAACTTGAACTTGCTCAACAGATGTACGTTCTTTTACATGGAGCTGTACCTATTTATCCATTGAAAAAAACGGTGAACCTATTGTAAATTATTAAAACAAATATAACAATTACAACACCGTAGCCATATTTCAATACCGATCAAAACAATACATAAAAATGTGTTGAATATTGAATCGTAAACATCACGACAGGCCTTTCACTGCGTGGAAAGAGTATTCGATAATGAGAAACGCATTAGCTGGTAAATTAAAGCGTAAATAAAACGTAAACGTTAAGTTGCTCGTTCCGTGTAATAAATAAAAGGTGCACTTAACATGAAAACATAAAAAGTTCTAATGCATAATAGTACCTGCAATGCAGTAGTGGAATAAACAAAGTAAAAATATAATGAGAACAGGAGTTCGCAGTGGAAAAGTTTTGCCTCTTTTATAAATATTTATTCGACAATTTGGTCAAAGAACATTTAAATCCGTTGAACAGGCCGTAATATAATAATTGGATGTGGTGCCGTGGAATGTCTAATATAATTATAGAGTATTATTGATTTTTTCAAGCTACTACATATTATGGTACAAGACAGTTACATATTCGATAAGTTAAATTCAGGATTTCAGTGTATACGAATAGAATTTTGGGTTCTGATCAACAGCCACACCATATTAACAAATTTTTAATATTTACGCAGTAGCTATGATAGCAATAGAGCAATATCTTTTTTTAGATGTCTACATGTTCAAACTTATTTATAACTTTGCAGAATAGTATTATAAATAAATGTAAAAGGGATGTATCTAAAAATGGTAAATTTTTTTAAAGTAGAATTTTCCCATTTCAAAAAGGTGTAACTGAAATTGGTCCCGATACCTATATTTTTTGGCGTGTTCTATGAAAGATTCCAAGGACTTCATTATCACCAATTAATTTAAGTACTGTGCTACCAGCAACTTTACCAGTTAGTTATAAATTATTATAGTTGAACAATCGCAATAGTGATCGACGTACCGCCTATCTAGGCGGTGTTGTTGAGACGCAATGGTTGCAGAACTTAGAGCCGGATTTAACTATATTGTTCGCTCGTTTACTTTTTCAATGTAGGTATTTGTCAGCAGTGGCTTGTGAAATTTAAATTGCTCATATCTTGGTATTGAGTCATGAGACCCAAGCCATATTTTGTGACATGACTACCAAGATAAAATAAAGCAGTTTTGCGAAAATAAAATTACATCGACGACTACACGCCACGTCAGGTGCCGATATCGATATCCCCTCTCTCACTTAATGTAAGTGGAGTAAAGACGGGAGATCTACTTGCCGACCTATTCATTCCTCTCCCCTCATTACGTCATAACCCCTCACACTATTAAGACTGCTTCAACTATACCAAGAAATGGTTCGTATTCCACTATAAACTCTAGAGCTCTGTCTTCTTAACGCATATAAACGAAATCTCCTAAACTTTCTCTGAAGCCATTGAGATGAATTGGAGGGCTATTAACCAAACATTTTAAACAAAGCATTTAAAACGTGAGGTGTTCCGAAACAAAAACTCGGGGTGAATTAATTGTGGGTACGCTGTGCGTCAAAAGAAACAAAATCAAATTGGAAAATACAAATGTAAATCTTACATTTAATTATCCATTTATAAAATAATAATGAGTCGAGCACTGATGTAAAAGACAGTGGATAGGAACACACTGATAAACCGTTAGTTTTGGGGCCCTTCTTCTGATTTCCTAAAGTAGGAATATCCTTAGTCGCCAACTGATAAGTTCGCTGGCAGGCGGCACTGCAAGACAGAAATCAGAAGGAATGTCTCGCAACTTATTATTTTTTTTTTTAATGACGCAGTCGATGATTCAACAAGCACTTGCCATTGCCTTTTAACCGGCACTATTTATCTGGAACACTCCTTAGTACAATTTCTTGCACATTTTTTATATGACAATCACTTTTTTCCTTTAGGTTAAAAATTCTACTTCGCAAGTATACCAATTCGTTCTTATTCTATTTGTTTCCCTTTCCGGGCTATTATTTATTTATGACTTCCTACTTCTCCAACTATGTATTTGTTACTTTACCTCTTTTTTTAACTTTTTAACCATTTCGTCTCTTGTTCTGTTAACAAAGACACCTTTCAAAATTGGTGTTCCTTTTCTGACACTTCGTCAATCGCATCTATTTGTACCACACTCACGGCTTCGATTGTTATCTAGGTAGCCCACACCACACTTTAAGACAATTAAGAGGTATAGCTAAGGCACCACGAATATTTAAACAGGTGAAGAACGAAAACTGGTGAATTTTTCTAGTGCTAAATGAATAAAATTATAAGATAGCTTCAATTTCGCCAATTTTTTTATGAATGTTGCTTTTTGTGTGAGTGTTCTCTTACTCAATTATTAAGGTCTACAAGTTGGTAGTTTTGGAAAAAAATTCTTAATTTTCTTTTAATAATCTTTTTCTAATTCTCATTTTTCTATTTTTTTTTCTAAGAAACATTACCTTGGATTGGTTTCAAACTATAATATATTGTAGAAGTTGAAATGGTGCATATCAGGTAATATTACTCTATCAAACAAAAATAATTTTTCCCTATTTAAAAAAAAAAATTTTGGGTTGCAACTGAGGGACAGCTACAGGTGTTTTATGAAATAATCTACATACTTTAGTAATACACACTCAAGAGTCTCAGAATTATCGAACTGATAAAACATACTTCGCAGAACTTAGAACATACTTTACCTGAACCAGGGACGCACCCAGAAAATTGCTGAGGGTGGCTACTACAAATAATAATAATATAATTAATACATTTAATACATTTATTGAACAAAAGATTAACAGGGAGTATAAAACTACAATACAAAATCGATTCGCCATGGTTATGCAAAGCATAGCCCATGATGTATATATTGTAACGACCGCGCAATCGCATATTTCGTACAATGTATTTTGCTTTTACAGTTTGTTTTTTGTTTATTTATATTTCATTTCAACTTTAAAATATGTGTTGTTAGCCTCCGGGGGGGGGCTTAAGCCCCCAAAGCCCCCCCCCCCCCTTCAGTGCGCCTCTGCCTGAAACTGTCCACAAATTTACCAATTTGGGAAAGAAATGAATGTAAATTCGAAGTTGAAAAGCCTTTCGGTACCAAACGATAACTAATTAGTTATCTACACATATAAGGCTAATATCATTAGTTAAATATATTAAAACAGATTACTGGGACATAAACTATAAACCAACATTTCTATTTATGCAAGACTGTAATACTTACACCCGCAGTAATTTTTATTGGCTGTAGGTTTCACTAGTTCTGCAACTCTAAAACTTACTTTTTCAATTAAACTATTTAAAAGTATTATAAAAATGTTGAATTATTTTGACACAAAACATTAAATATTTCTTTAATATTTTATGTTTAGTAGTTAGGCTCTACAGCTAAAAAATTACCACATTCGAAAATAGTCTAGTTTATTTACAACCATTTTTCTTCGCTGTAAGGTTTACAATTCCATTAACATACTTTTTCAATTAAACTAATTAAAAAAAATAATAAAATCTCATAACAAAACATTAAATATTTCTTAATTTATTTTTGTTATTTTTAGTTCTTAGTAGTAAAGCCCTACAGCCAATAATAATACCACATTTGTATATAAATAGTATAGTTTCGCTATAAATGGAAATGTCTGTTTGCATGAAGCGAATGATTGTAGTACGGGAGTCAGCGACACATTTAGTTGATATATTCGTTTTTAAACTTGTTTTTTTTTTTTCGATTAAATTGATGTAGAAACTTATCCACTCTTCCCACTTCGTTAGGGGGACAACACTTGGCAGAAGCATTTCAATTATACTTAAAAAAAAGTGTCAATGCTATACGTGTTTAAAACTGAATTTTTTTTGTGTCCTTTTTGACATTACAGTATGATGGAAAATGATTGTAGATCGCCGCATAGTGGACAAAAATTTGGCGACAGTAGAGATCTCAATCAATTTAAATTAAAAAAAAAAAAATGGAAAATACCCTTAAGACATTGTACTTTAGAGTAGTACAGCGACAAAGTGGCTTTGGGTTAACCTAACCTAAAAATCGCAGATATTAGTTCCACATCCAGGAAGTATAGTAAGACAAAAAAATTAAAAAAAAACCTTTATTTTTCAAATAGGCTTAGAATGTAATGAAACGTCGAGATTTTAAGTTAGAGCAAAACAATTTCTGTCTCTCTGCCGGTCTGTCTATAACTTTTTTTGCGGGCATCGTTTAAGATATTGACTTGAAATTTGGTCCACATATGTATTTTAACGAGATCTGGAACTGGATTATATTTTCATCTTATTCCGGTTGGGGGTAAATTGAGGCAAATGAAAGTAAATAGGTAAATCAAGCAGGTAAGAGTCCATAAAATTACTATTTAGTATATACAAGAGATGCTAATATCTCAAAAAAAAAATTGGCATTATCCACCCCCCTTACTACCCCCACCTCATTATAAAAAGGGGTGAAAAAATAAATGTGATTTATTATGTGTACAAGAACCAAGGCCTCAATTTTTTTTTTACTTCATCCACCCCCACAAAACTATCCTTATTTTTACCTTGTGGAAGGGAGGCGGTAGTGGGGGTGGATGAAGTGAAAAAAAAATGGAGGCCTTTGGTTCTTGTACACATATTAAATCACTTTTTTTTTTCATCCCCTTTTATAATAGGATGGGTGTAGTGATGGGGGTGGCTAATGCCAAAATTTTTTTGAGACATTAGCTTCTCTTGTATATTGTCATGTAGGAAATATTAATAATTTAAATCCCAGAAAGTAGCTTATACAAACAAACACATTCGGCCCTAGTCCATTTACAGATTTATAAACAACAAAACAAATTCAATGCCTGAGTAGAATTTTTTACTTCTATTAACACGTTTAAAAAAACATAAACATAACATTGACATTGTAGAATGTTTGTAAAATAAGCAATACTAATTAAAATAAATCAAATAATATAAACAAATCGGGGATTTCTTACTTTGGTTTCGCGAAGTCAGAGTCGAAGTGCCTCCACTCGACAGATCAGTTAGTTAAGAGTTTAGTGTAGAAAAAGTGACAGCTCTCCCTCAGAATGAATAGTTGGTAAGGCCTCTTTAAATAATTATTATTATGTGAGTGTGTCCAAGCGACTTTATGGTGAAATGCCAACAATAAATATTGTTATGTTGTTTTGATCCATCTAGTTTAATTCCCGACAACTTAACCTTTCCGAAAAAGTGGCTTCTGTTATGACCATTCCTGTGGTCGTGACAATATACTAATTACCGATTTTATGGACTCTTACCTGCTTGATTTACCTATTTATCCCCATTTACTCCAATTTATCCCCCAAGCTTCAGCGAAATAAGATGAAAATATAATCTAGTTCCAGATCTCGTTAAAATACATGTACCAAATTTCAAGTCAATATCTTAAACGGTTCCAGAGTAATCTTGCCCACAAAAAAGTTAAAGACAGACCGACAGACAGACAGAATTTTTTTTGCTCTAACTTAAAATTTCGACGTTTCATGACATTTTAATAATAAACGCTTTTTAAAATTTTTTTTGTCGTTACTATAATATTTCCACTGGATGTGCCTATTTTAACAATAAACACTTTTTTAAATTTTTTTTGTCGTTACTTCACTTCCACTGGATGTGGAAGTAATATCTGCGACAAAGCCACTTTGTCGCAGCACTACTCTAAAGTACAATGCCTTAAGGTTATTTTTCATTTTTTTTTATTTAAACTGATTGAGAACTCTACTGTCGGCAGATTTGTGTCCAAAAAAGGATACATTTTTCCCAGTGTGCGCCGTGCTCCTGATATTAACATAAATATGTAATAAAGTAAAGTCAATTGACAGAAGTATTCAAAACTGAAATTTTCTGCCAGTAGTTTATTACTTAAAACTGTGAAAAGAACTTATGCCGCCAGCCATTCGACGGGACGCGACTTTGACAGCAGTAAAAAAGTTCTGTCAGGCCTTGCCTTGCTGGTGCGCCTGCAGGGGTAGATTTTGTGAAAGCACAGCCTAAATATAAATAAAAAAATAAGAAATTACTTTTAAGTGTCGCTAGCTCCCGTACTAATGGGAACAGCTGCCTTAAGTAGTTGTTAATTATATTTGGATGGGTCTTTTTTTGTTAATTCATCGTTAAGTATAATTTTATTTGGTTGACTTCATGAAATATAATATAGGAATAAAAGAACAGTAATGTTGATTTTTATTGATTTTATTTCTTTTAGTATGTTCTGCCACTTCGATCCTTCTGAAATTTGTTAGTCTTTATTACTAAAGTATGAAGGTTATTTCATGAAATAACTGTAGTTTCAACTACAATCCAAAAAATTATTTTTTCAAAATAGCAAAAATTTATTTTTGCTTGATAGAATAAGCGCGGCCCCATGAAAATATTTGAGAGCACCATTTCAACTACAAAATAAATATAGTTTGAAACTAATCCAAGGCAATGTTTCTTGGACATTTTTTAAAATATTTTTTAATTTTTTTTTTGTTCGAAAACTGGCAACTTCTAGACGCTAATAATTGAGCATGAGAACACTCACATAAAGAGCCATTATTCACAAAAAAAAAAAAATAGCGAAATACGAGAAGAGGCTGATTTTATATCGTTACCCGGCTATTTATAAGCCTTTTCAATAAACATAAATAAGTCTCTATTTAAAATATCCTCCTGTGTATGCAGTACGTAGTTAGATGTCGTTAATCCACATTTCCTCATTCTTCTGTCATTAAAGTAGTTGTAGGTTAATAGATTATTGAAGTCTTACATTAGTATCGATCAATAAAACGGTTCCGGTAATTTCTCCTTTCTTTCTCATATTTTTCTCGATCAACTACACTAACACAACTCTTTTACGTCTATGATTATTGTTTTGTTTGTTTCTAAGAAAGTTTTTATCTTCATTAGGAAGTATCGATTGGATAATATTTATATTATTGCGATATGAATATATCCGACTGGGCAAGAAGTAAATTCGAATTCGAAAGTGAAAGAAAAGTAATAAATTAATATACCTAAAGTACATAACGGAATCTTACGCACAGTTAATTACTTTTCATCATTATAATATTCACAGAAGAGTCTATAGAATACAGTCAGTAAAACATGTTTCGTAATAATAGCATCATTATGCCAAAATATTTATTGACTTTCTCATATGTTATTATACCTTCGCACATACAAAAATTAAGGATATATTGATTGGCACATTTCCTCATACAGGAAAATTGTTCATATCATTGTGTTAGGCATCTAATTATTAATAAACACAGCATACGTACCACACATAGTAGACAACCTCCAAATCCAAAGTCAAGGCTATCCGGAATAGGTTTCACATTTTGAAAAACAGTCGGAGCTGGGGATTAAACTCAGTACATGATAAACAGGGTGATCAAGCGTGCTCGTCACTAACATGCTTTAGCCTCTACGCTACTGTACCGGTAACTTTCATAATATTCGTCTGTTTATCTATCCGCCCGTCACGTTATTTGTAAACACAATACGTTAAGGATAGAAGATCGATCATATACATATTTTTACATTGAGAAAAAAGTGTTGGCACTCACAGAGACTATTCTTTGGTACAGAAACTACAAGTCTGAGAAGGTGCTAGCATTTTTTTTGAAAAGCACCTGTTCTGGCCCGTTTTTTGACTAAAAGTCCAATTTTTGGTAAAAAATCTGGACAATGGACAAGCAGAAAATGTTGGTATATGGTTTTCCAGCAATGAGCATTGACAAGGAAAATTTTCCGCCTGGTCAGAAAGTGTTATACTACTTTGGCCATAATTGATGTCGCCAGTACTGCCAATTGCACTGAGAAAAAATGTTGGCAAATATTGAATGTTGATAGTCAAGATACCCTCTTCAACTAGCACTAAGCCCCAAAGTGTTATACTCTGTTCCACAACTGAATATTTTCTGGGGCGGCTAGCGCCAAAACGAGCAGGGGTCTGACTCACATAAGATAAAATACTCAGAAAAATATTTACTAAAACATAACAGCAATGCCAACACGTTACATCCCAGGCCCCATATATCGAGCAATCTCCTAGACTATAATATTCAAGAAATTTTGTCAAATCTGAAAAATTATTTAAAAATTTTTCTTTTAGTTATTTTAGAATACATTAATGAAATGGAATGTTATGTATAAATAAAACAAATTCAAAAAATTGTATCATTACTTAAATATACCCTAAATATAAAAAATATATTAATGTACAGAAATATTTACACATAAAGATTGGTTTAGATAAAAATAAAAAATTTAAAGTACTTAAAGTAGTTAAATGTAGTTGTAAGTGTTTTACTTTTAAATAGTACTTGATACTTGATACAACAAGAAAATACTTGAAGCATTTAATTGTACTTGTTAGAATTAAATGAGTAATTGAAGTAGTACAAGTAGTATTTACACCCAAAATTGCAAGTACTACTTCGAAGTACCTACTTGATACTTGAAGTATTCTGCTTTTTGAAAAGTAATTGATACTTGATGCAACAAGTACCCCAACCAACTATTTGGTACTTGATACTTGAAGCAGTTTAAATGAGTACTTTGCCCATCTCTGCTATTAGGTGTATCTGGTGGATGAAATTCATGGACAATCTGAATTCTATAGGAGTGAACTTATATTTTTCCACTTATTAAACCATTTGCAAAATTATGTTCCGCGATGGAATGGGACCCTGCTTTGGGATAATAAACTAAGCCGGAAATCGTCTTCGAACTGTAATAACAGACTTTCTTTCAATGTAAGCTATCACAACGTACACATTATTGATTCATCGGCCAGTTTTCTGTAGTTACTACACTGCATTCAATAATAAACAGGACACAGAATATTGTCTGAAGCATTTATTTATTTGGTGTAATTTAGAAATATCTTTTAATTTTAAAAAGCCTTGACCTTGAAGTAACCTTGAAAAGGTTATTCCTCGGGAGAGAAATAAATTATACTGTTCTATATCTCCCTCAAAACAAATTTTTGACTGACATATTTTTGCTAAAAATGCCCAGATTAGGGCAACAATATACAGAAAGTAGGTAATTTCATAATAAATAAAAAAACGTAAGTTGTGATTTGCTTAATACCTAAATAATATTGTCTAAGAATGCCTTGTTTTCGAAATATTTTAATGTATAAACTTAAATGCTTCGGCCATTCTATAATGTTTTGTTTGAAACGATAATGTGCAAATTGCTATCAAAATGTCCAATTAAAATTAATACTTAAAATTATGTTTAATATTTGCCAGTGCACCTACAGTGATATACGCAAAACTCACACAAAATTAAACATTTCCTTATTCTGTCTTCGTAGGAAAAGTGAAACATAAAAATGAATTAATATTTACACGAGACCACTATGAAATTGAACTCCATAAAATGTTTTTTTGCAGATGAATATAGTCTGTTGTATATCAGTTTTAACCCAATTAGTTTCCATGCAACTGTGCAAAAGAAAATAAATTAATCTTGTCCATTTTAACAAATTTCTCCTTATGCTTTAACAGTAACTTATAAATAGCTAATGTTTCTTCTTAATTAAAATAAATACGACATTAAATTTGCATCAATGAACCAGTAACCTAAAATTTGCCATAAAAAAACTACAGCTAGAACGGCGCTACAACACTAACAGCATATTTTATTTCCAGATGACATCTGCTGAATGCTGATGACACATATGCAATAAAGCATACAAAAACCGTAGCACGTGAGACAGCGACATGTACAAATATTTAGGACTGTGTCTAGTTTTAACATCGGTGGGAGGTGTTCATGAACCTGACACCTGGCACCCATTCCAAGCTGACCTATTCCAAGGATCTAAGTCTGCGTTCCATTCCTCGTCGTCGAGTTTCGGCGGAGTATTGGATCAAGGGTATCAACACGGTGCTCTGCCAGCAAGAGATCAGTGCGAGGTCTACAAGGTGGGATTTACGCAGGATCTTTACTTCCAGTACATCCAGTACAAGACTGACATTCCCGACACGAAGCAGTTCACGTTGTGCTTCTGGAGCAAGTTTTATAATCACAGCAATGACCATCCTATATTTTCGTATGCTGGTAAGTTTCTATTTGCCTAACGGTTTAGCTAAACTTATAATCAGACGGAACTCGCATAATTCTAACTTTTTAGTATCTTTGATTACTGTTTAATCTACTGGTTTTCGTTATTTTCTTTAATATGTTTATCTATCTGAAATATTAAATTTGTTTGATTTTTCCCGCATAACGAACACCTTGTTAATAATGAAAATAAATACTGAATGAAATGATTTCATTAAAATTATAATCAGCCCAAGCTCGCATAATTTCAACTTTTTAATATCTTTGGCTGCTACTTAAACATACTGGCTTTCGTTACTCTCTTTAATCTGTTTGTTTATCTCAAACGTTCAAGTATAATGAATGTAAGAAGCTACAGAGGGGCCAACTGTGAATCAAATGTTACCTGCAATGGATTGTGGCTAAAAATTATCCCAAGATTCAGAAGTTAGAATTTAGAAAAAAGATTTGGTGTGTCAACACAGTGCCAAAAATAAGAAGAGACAAAAGGAAAGCAGTAGGGACAGAAACAAAAATTGCAAAGGAAACATATGTTTTAGTTCTATTGTAGCTATAAACATTGTTATTTTTTTTAAAAGATCGTGATTTAGTTTACGTTTGCTCTCGACCGCTAGAATCGTGACATATTGTTAGATTAACAACCTATTACATTTTCAAATTAAGTACAAACGTCAATCATAATGACTTCAGCGCCAGGGATAAAAACACGCGAAAACTATATGTACTAAGCACAGCCCTTTTGCCGTGTTGGTATAGGCAATGAAGTTCTTAATATAGGCCAGTGGAATTAGCAAATATGCATATTGTAATGCGTTTCAAGATGCCACGTGGATTAAAGGATAGTTTTATTGATTACGAACATGACCCTGAATTTGGTCCACTTTTTGACCACCGGAACGTTGTTTATTTAACGATTTATTGTTGAAAAATTCCAAAAAATCGACTTTTTTAAAGATAACTCAAAGACCTTTGACCATAGGTTTTTCAATTTGTAGATACCGTTAGAACTTTGAAAAACGGTTAATTTGAGGTGTTTCGTTTAAAACGCTTGAAGATTTGTTTAAATAATTGCAAAAAACCGCGAAAATTTTCGCAATATGCAAATATTTTTCATTCTTTAACAAAAGCACTTTAGTGCTTGAAACTTTGACAAAATATGTCTTTTATCACCCCAAAGTTACCTCTACAATTTCATGAAACAATTTTAATTAGTTTAAGAGATATTCAATTTGTTTATTAAAAACATGAATAATGTAAAATGCAAATTCACCCAGTTCTCGTTGTCATAGAGGGTTAATCTGGACATAATTTTTTTTATTGAGACTTAAACTTTATGTTTTCATTAATGGTAAATCAAATTTGCATTATTTTCAACTACAAAATGGCGTTTGAAAAAGTGTCACATTTTGTGGTTAGGTTTTTTGCTAATAACATTTAAACAAATGAAGATTTTGCAATATCGTTCTGATATATTTGTTGCTGGAGTTTTTTCACACATTTTCAAAAAAAAATGACTGTAGCCTTACTAGAAGCCGAGATGATTTTTTTTTAAATAAATTAGTAATTTGTTTACTACTTTACTACAGCTGAAATTTGGCGAACAACTAGTTTAATAGTCTATCTTTGTAACAGAGCTGAGTTTGGGGAAAAAATTCAATTTGCAACGATAACAATAATTAATTTTAAATCAGGGTCAGAACAGGAGTGAGAAGCATGAGTCATATCTGTAACACGTTCATAAAATGATCGAGACGAGTTCAAATCCGTCAATCAAAAATTTACCGTTTCTCCGATTTTGACTTTTTTTTTAATTTGGGGTAGCGTGATGAAATAATAATATCTGTCATGTCGATTTTTTCCTAATTAAACAATAATTTGTTATAAACAATTATTTTTTGTTGAACATTTTTTTACGAATTTATTAAAAAAATCATCTCGGCTTCTAATAAGGCTACAGTCATTTTTTTTTTTGAAAATGTGTGAAAAGACCCCAGCAACAAAGATATGAGAACAATATTGCAAAATCTTCATTTGTTTAAAAGTTATTAGCAAAAAACCTAACCTCAAAATGTGACACTTTTTCAAACGCCATTTTGAAGTTGAAAATAATACAAATTTGAATTGCCATTAATGAAAACATAAAGTTTAAGTCTCAACAAAAAAAAGGATGTCCAGATCAACCCTCTACGACAACGGGAACTGGGTGAATTTGCATTTTACATTATTTATGTTTTTAATAAACAAATTGAATATCTCTTAAACTAATTAAAATTTTTTGATGAAATTTTAGGAATAACTTTGGGGTAACAAAAGACATGTTTCTTCAAAGTTTCAAGCACTAAAGTGCTTTTGTTAAAGAATAAAAATAATTGCAAATTGCTAAAATTTTCGCGGTTTTTTGCAATGATTTAAACAATTTTTCAAGCGTTTCAAACGAAACACCTCCCAAATTAACCGTTTTTCAAAGTTCTAACGGTATCTACAAATTGAAAAACCTATCGTCAAAGGTCTTTGAGTTATCTTTAAAAAAGTCGATTTTTTGAATTTTTCAACAATAAATCGTTAAAGAAACAATGTTCCGGCGGTCAAAAAGTGGACCAAATTTAGGATCATGTTCGTAATCAATAAAACTATCGTTTAATCCACGTGGCATCCTGAAACGAATTTCAATAAATTTCAGTCTGTTTTTTTACTAATTCTACTGGACTAATATGGCATTACGTTTTCTATGCGATTAAAGCTACTTAGCCGCACACAGAAAAAGATAGGTAGCTAGAAAGGTTCAGAGAACAGGATGCATAGCTTTTAATTTCCTATGCGAGTAGGGCAATAGGTAGTCGTAACAGTATAGGAAACAAAGGAATGCATACAGATATATATTATTATATATGCGGGTATACTGCATATTCGGGACATAATATAAAAATTTACATTCATTTTTTCCTTCAATGTTATACTTATAAAATTATATTATGTAGGGCGTTAAAGGTTTAGTCTAGCACTAGTAAAATTCAGCAACAAAAGTAAGCTACCAAATAATATAAAAATGTCGGACACTCAACTCTATTTAACGAGTGAGGTCAAGTACCTGGGAGTCACACTTGACCCCACCCTGAATTAGAAGAAACATGGAAGTTAAGATCCATTTTGAAACCTAGTAAAGAACAATTTCATAAAATAACGGATTTTGCATTTTTAAAATTACTAGGGAGTATATCATTATCAAATCTAGTAATTGTACGGTATTTTTGCCACAAACAATTTTAAAAGTAGTGCCACAGTTAGGGTTGCAGGCATAAAATTGGAAAAGCCTTACTTTACTTATAAATTTGGCCGGACATTTGGTACAAAAAGCCGAACAGCAATCGTTCTCCATAAGAAAAAAATAACTAAAGTACAAAATCAGACTTTTAATACTTTTATTAAACTTCATTTAAAAATAAACAATTGTTACATAGAAATGGAAAAAGTCATCGCAAAACAACAAAATGTATCTACAGAAAAGCGACCAAAAACGGAAAAAAAATCATGTTTTAGAGCCTTAGGCAAAAAATCAAACAAAAGCCGGATAGGTCGGACATGTTAATTTTTAGCCGGACGAAACCGTAAAAAGCCAAACATGTCTGGCTATAGCCGGACGCCTAGCAACCCTAGCCACAGTCCCTTATAGTCCAACAGCGAAGTCCAATACCCAAATATATCGTATTAAGTTTTTTTCAAAGGTTTTATTAGTGTTAGGTGGACTTAGTTACATATCCGACTGGTGACACGATGTCATATTTGGGCAACTCGAGATATACAGGCTTGATCTAAATTAATAGCAGTCATGATGTATCCGGCATATCTAAAGAGACAAAGGGTAGGTTTAAAATTGATAACCGTGTATAATTATGTTTTACATAAATTCTCTTAAGAAGCAAATGAAGGTTAAACTTCCGTCTTTGAAAATTTCGGCTAAAATAAAAGGAATAGACTTTTTCAATTCGAATTTTTGAAATATCTTTGAAAAAATTATTTGAAATAATGTGTTACAGGCAAATTAGGCAACGTTAAAAAAATTTGCAAGAAAATATATGAAATGTAACTGTTATACAGGGTGGACCATTTTAATCTTTTATTGCAAATATCTCACCGTGTAAGCCACCAATTAAGAAATGACCTCCACAAAAGTTGTTGGGTTCTAAAGGGGCCATCTGATTCTGTGGTCGGGCACCGGGTCCGTAACCTTGGTGAGGCCCTGTGATACCCAACTTTGTTTTTTTTATTTATTATTGCAGAATCTAATTCTACGGAAAAAAATACGTTCAAATATGATTTTCAAAAACTTTTTCCAGTGGGCCTTACTCGGGCCCAATACCAACAATTGAAATCACAAGAACCCAATTATCTCGCCGGTTAACCTGACAATTGAAAAATGACTTAAACAATAGTTGTAGATGGCACCTATCGAATCCTACAACTTTTATTTAAGTCATTTTTCAATTGTTAGCTTAACCGGCGAGATAATTGTGATTTCAATTGTTAGTATTGGGCCCGAGTAAGGCCCACTGGCAAGAATTTTTGAAAATCATATTTGAACGTATTTTTTTCCGTAGAATTAGATTCTGCAATAAAAAATAGGGGTTCCTAGGTTCCTATTTAAAAAAACAAAGTTGGGTATCACAAGGCTTCGCCAAGGTCACGGACTCGGTGCCCGACCACAGAATCAGATGGCCCCCTTAGAACCCAACAACTTTTGTAGAGGTCATTTCTTAGGTGGCTTACACGACAAGATATTTGCAATAATAGATTAAAATGGTCCACCCTGTATATTATCTAAATGTTGATTATGGCATTTTCTTAATTTTTCTGTTTCTTATTGGGATGCTCTGAAACGTAGATTTTCTTCTAAACAATGTCCGTGAAATCTACAAAATAATACAATTATCCAGTATTTTACTGGAAAATAACCGCTACGCTTGTGACTTTTACGTCAAAGGAACAGTTAGAGTGCGTTTTTTTTTTTTGGCAAATAATGAATAAGAACAAAAATATTAAAATAATGTATTTTGCTGGCGTTTCGGAAACCAAATCTGTTTCCTTTAAGTGTTACTAAATTGTGAAACATTGCTTTGACAAAATCCCTTTTACTATACCTACACCGTGGCAATTCTGCGTATTTACGTCAACATTTAATAAAGGGAAAGGCTAGACCATCTTAGATCGCAGTTTCGCAATCCGTAGTACAAATCTATGTATGTATCTACAAACCTGTCTATAATAAACTGACCATATTAATTTTGGATATTACAGAATTCCCTAAAAAAAAGTACAAGATATACTGTGTCATACTTGCATAAAAATCTTTCCGCGCTGACCTAGAGCCAACCCTGATTTTGACGTCACAGAGATAAAATTCCCGAGCTCTGATAATGATGAATTTATATGATCAGAGGTGGGCAAGTACCCACGAGCCTTCCCCGACTCGAAAAATTTTAAATAAATATTTCTTTGCAGTAACTGGAGGCCCATTTAAACAAAATCAAACGAGGCCTCTTATTTTTCTCTATTCTTATTGGGATGCTCTGCCACATGTATTTTCTTCTAAATAATGTCTGAAATCTACAAAATAATACAATTAACCAGTATTTTACTGGAAAATAACCTCTACGCCTGTGACTTTTACGTCAAAGGATCAGTTAGAGGGTGGTTTTTGACAAATAATGAATAAGAACAAAAATATAAAAATGACGTATTTTGCTGACGTTTCGGAAAACGAATCTGTTTCCTTTCTCAAAGCGTATTATAATGTTTGTGGGCTGTGTATATTAAACACACGGCTTTAAGAATATATTTGTTATATTCAGTATCCATAGATACTTACTGCTTACACAGAACTGTTGATATATCTAGTTGATAGTTTTATTTTAAACAATGTTGAGTTTGTTAAGTTCTTCTTTTAACATCGGCAGCCAGGTTGTACAAAAATCTACGGAACAATTCGACACGCTTTTATCCTCATTCAATAGTATTATAGCCGCTTCTTTAATTTTTCTTTTCTTGCTATCTGCCTCTTTTGTTAAACTTTTTGCCGAGTCCCAGTTTATTCTATGTGCGCTCTCCCAAGCGTGTTCGCAAATCTTCGATTTCTGAATCTCATTTTTCTAATGTAACCCTTGTGTTCAGCCAATCTAACACTGAATGGTCTGGATGATTCACCCACATAATGTTTATTACACTCACACGGAATACTATAAATGCAGTTTTTTGAATTTTGCTCGTGATTTAGCGCTTTTGTTTTTGATAAAATAGATCTCAATGTATTGCCCATTTGAATATCGTCCTAATATCAAATATATTGTCTATACGACGTAGCTTTTCAGATAATCCGTGTACATAAAAAATTAACGTCGTGTACCGTTGTTCAGGTTTTTGTCGTACATGATTATTATTTTCTATATATGTGAAAGTTCTATCAACAAAAGCTTCAGGGTATTGATTTTTTATAAGAACCTCTTTTATAAAGCGTTTCTCATTGTCTAATATTTCATCATTAGAAGAAATTATTTTGGCCCTATCATATAAGCATTTTATGACACCCTTTTTAACATGCATCGACTGATTTGAGTTAAAATTCAAATACCTGTTGGTGTGTGTTGGTTTTCTATAAACGCTTGTTTCAACCGTATTATTTACTCAATCAAGTAAACATATACGGCCATCTTAATGTATATAATTGCTGTAAAAATATCGTGTAAAATGATTAATACATAGGTCATTAGTCTTCCAAGGAATATCGCAGATCACAAACTAGTTTCTGCTATTTAGATATGCCTAAGTTTAGGTCGCCTAAAAAAACTATTACTTACAAAGATTATAAAAATATAAATCTACAGCATTTTGAGTTAGATTGTAGGGCCATAAATTGGAATATTATATATGAATCAAATGACATTGACGAAAAAATTTATCACTTTAACCAATTAATTTTAAGTTTATTAGATGCGCATGCGCTTATTGTAACTAAATCTATCACCGAGAGACCATACACTCCGTGGATTACAGACACTATAAAGACACCTATTAAGCTTAGAAATAAGGTTCACTTAAATATGAAAAAAATAAAACGGAAGCAAATTTAAATTAGTACAAGCAATTGCGAAATTACACTCTGCTATACGTAGAGAAAAGTGTGCGTATTTTAACTGCTTAAAAAAGGACTCAAAAAAATTGTGGTATGCAGCCAAGAAACTTAATGTAACTCAGTTACCGAATTTCCAATTGCCTACAAATTTGAGGAACCCCAATTTGTTTAATGATTATTTTATTTCCGCCTCAAATTTGCCTTCAACATTAAGCGACAATACTATAAACTATTATGAAAATATTCATCCGAATATTGAGAGTGAACTAGAATTTAATTTAATAGATGAAGTGTCATTATTGAGAATAATTAACTCCATAAAAATGAATGCTAGTGCACGGCCGACTATTACTAAAGTCGGCCGTGGCTAGTGGGGTGGATGGTCTCTCAATAGTTGATATTAAATTGAGCATACCGTACTACGTTCCGCATATACTGCATATAATAAACCAAGTAATAACACAAAAAAAAATTCCCGCATTATGGAACCACGCATTGGTTAAACCTGTTGCCAAAAATAATAATTCCACTGATTTTTCTGATTTTAGGCCAATTAACTTGCTATCTGTTATATCTAAAATATTGGAGAGACATATTTAGAACCAAATCATTGAGTTCTTAAATAAAAATAAATTAGTTTCAAACATACAATCGGGATTTCGAAAAAATCATTCCACATCAACAGCGTTAACACATTTAGTAGATGATTTTCTTAGAAACATTGATGATGGAAAATGTATATGTTTGGTACTGATAGATTTTTCAAAGGCCTTTGATACCTTAGACCATTCTATGCTATTGGCAAAACTTCATTATCTTGGTTTTTCTAAGTTTGCGACAGATTTCATGAGAAATTACTTAAATGGGAGAAAACAAGCTGTGTTATAGATGATGATGGTACTTGAAATATGTTACGTTTGAAAAACTTAAATACAGGTGTTCCTCAAGGTTCAACCTTGGCACCACTGTTGATCACCTTGTACGTTTCCGATATTTCAGATGCCACTAGTTGTCAACTACATCAGTATGCAGATGACTCGCAAATATACAAATGTTTTGATTTCCAAGAGTGTCGAGATGTTTTAACTCTAATAAACCAGGACATAAAAAAAATTTCTGAGTATTTTTCTAACCACAATTTAAAACTAAACCCTGGAAAATCGCAAGTAATGCTAATAGGTACATCTGTCGCATTGAAAAAATTATCAGAAGTTTCATTTGATGTTAATTTAAATAATAAAGTCCTTCCTATTGTAAATGAGGCTTTAGTTAGACTCAACGTTAGGCTTTGAAAAACATATTTTATCCAAATTGAAATTCGCTCGTTTTGCGGAAGACATATCTAGGGAGTGTAAATCAAAGTTTCGTGATTCACTCGCATTATCTTTAGTTGGTTATGGTGATGTATATGGAAAATTATTATCGGCGACAGCAAAAAAGAAAATTCAAAAACTTCAAAATTCATGTATGCGTTATATTTACAGTATCCCATATAGACAACATATATCACCACATCTAAATAAACATAGCATATTAAACATGGAAAATCGCAGACGTTTACACATGCTCACACTTATATGGCGAATAATTCATAATGACGAACCTCAGTACTTAAGAAATAAATTAATTTTACGAGATCACTTGCATAATACAAGATACATACAAATTTTTTTGGTGCCTCAGCAAAAACTGCGATTTTTCAAAGATTTACGTATTTTGCATCTCATCTTTGGAATGAACTTCCAAATGAATATAAACAATATAAATTAAAAAAATATATATTAAAGTTGTCAAAAATTACATTTTGGCTGATCAGAAGCAGGAGACTTGATGCTGCATTGTGGATGCGCATATATTTCTTTTTTTTTTTTTCGATATAATTTTATTTACTTTTAGCCTTTTTGCTTCGCTTCGCGGGGTCTGCCCGTTCCCTTTGTCTGCTTACTTGTCTGAGTGCTACTGTTGTTATTATTATAAAATATAACATTTGTTTGTTTACAATTCATTACTGAATAGTAAAAAATAAAATAATAATTTTTTTTTCCTGAAATTTTAGATTTATATGTATTAATATTTTTTTATAATCTTAGATTTAGGTTATTTGTATTTGGGTAAATGGAAGAACAGCTTTAGAGTTCAATTTGTACAATTTTTACTTTGGGTAAAATAAATGTATTATTATTATTATTATTATCTTGTATACATAATGTGAATGTTGGATCTAACCTTAAGAGAAGCAGTTGGCAATATTGTTGCTAATTGAACAAATATGTTACTATATAATTATATCAACTGTGTCAGTAATTAGCAAGTTTAACAATAGTGTTTGATTATATGAACATGGAATAACACTTCAGATGGTAATTTACTTCCGTAGAATGTGATTTTTCTTTGTGTTTGTAAAATCTCTAATTTTTACAAAATTAATTGTAAATATTTATCTCATATAATGCGATTGTAGAGTCTGGAATAAATTCAATATAATTTTTAACAGTTGTTTCGTGAGATGCTTGAAACATTAGTCCATGGATCAGCAAACTTATCAGTATAAAAAGTTTCAACTCTAATTATTGAATTGTGCATAATAGAGTATTCCGGATACCGATAAAATATTCTATTTCCCTTAAAAGAGTTTTGTTGTGTCTTGAATGGGGCAGTGGGGTATTGTTTTGCTTAAATTATTAATTGTTTTCTAAGAATACGATGTTTTCAGGCCAGATAGTATACAGATAATATTGTGTAGGTCAGTTTTGCAGGACAAACTAAAATCAAGTTCAGTGTCTTCTTACGACATACATCTCCCTTTTCATTATGTTTATTATATTGATAATGAGACATGAGAAACTTAAAAAAACGCCGGGGTCTCTTTCATAAAAGGAATCCTCTGCAGTCGGCGCCGGCGTTCAAAGAAAATGTTTTTCATTCTTCGTTGTTTAGCCATAGGTAAGCCGTCGATTACTAATCATGCAGTGTTGACAAAATGTTCGATTTATCTAGTTTTAAAGTTAATATAGTAAAAACAATAAAACGGTGTAATGAACGAGGTGATTAATTAAGTGTTTATCGAAATTAAATTAACCGCTATTATTTTAATTACTACAGTGGTTAAAGAAATTTTGTATGACAAATGAAAAAATGGTAATTTTTTAATCTCATCCTTAAAATACATTTTTGCACACAGCCCAAGTAACAATTTAAATTCCTTTTAGGTTTATTTAGGTTTTATCAGTGCCTTGACCACCTCATAAACCAGTGGTTTATGCCAGATATAATAAATGTCAAAAGCACTTAAAATGGTATTGTCTTAAATAAAGTTTTTATTAAAACTAAATTATCTTGTAGCCTTTATTGGTTTATGACTAACTTATCAAGATATTTGTCAAGCCTTCAATAAAACTCTCTAGTTGTTAAGCCCAGCTTAGTAAGATCGAGTTTTATTGAAGAATTTACGAAATGTTGAGGTTTTATAATCGCTTTATATAATTATCTTGGGGTAGTTGTTAATGCTGGCCTATAAAGCAAATATGCTTTAAGATCACCAAGTCTCGAGACGAACCTTCATAAATACAACTTATTAGAGTTTTAATGAAATAGAATAGGCTTAATCACAAAAGGATTTGGTTTCTCTTTATCCAGACTCTAATGTTTTAAAATAGGTAGTTTTAAAGCTGTATTAAGAAATATTCGTTGGCATTCCATGTATATGTGGATGCCGTGTGTATGTTGATGAATAAACACAACACACATAGTGTGCCTTCAGTCCGAAGACAAATTTATCTGGAAGAGGGCAGGCAATATTCATACCGACCGACATTGCGACATGGCAAGCAAACTTTCTACAAATATATCAAAATCTTAAAATCAAATCGAATTTTTAGGTTAGATTTTACAGGCGCCATTATAGGTCCTAAAGCGATTGCGTTAATTACTTAAAGAGTTTAGAATAGGTTTTAAAATAGCCTAGAAGTTTTAAAAAATATTTTAAAACCAATAAGACTTAAAATATATTCCTACAGGAACAAATCGGAATACTTAAAGAGCAATTGGTTATTTAATAGACATTTTAAAACAAAACACGTTAGAAGTAGAATTATTCACAACTAGTGGGCAGCCGCCATTATTTCTAGCAACCAAGCAATGTATAGGAGCCAGCCATATTGGGGAGGTTCCGAGTTTTGATTTTGTGAAGGTTTTAAATCACCAAAAAGAAAAATTAATTATCCATATATTTTTTTTAATTTGTGTTTTTAGGGGACGCGCGAATTTTGAAGAACTATCTAACCATGTTTTACAGTAAACTTAGTCTCGTTGAAGGTTTTAGGCCACTGTGAGGACTCCTAATACTTTATTTGTAAATACTCTCAGTATTCGCCATATGTTCATTTTATAACTATGCATGGCGGTCCATATATTGTGTGAATGATGTGAGTGTGGCAATAGATTTACTTGCTTTTATATTTACTACATTAAATATAAAACGTTTTTTCACTGTATTTGTGTGTGCCTTTTAAATTTTAGTATAGTTTTATAATACTCTTCGAATATTCTACGAGTAAGATTTAGAAGATTCATTAAAACCTGAAAGCTTTAATAGTAGTTTTAAAAAGAGGTATGTGGGCCTTTCTCTAGGTGGGCCCCTGTAGTTTTATAAGGGTTTTAAGTCAGTTTTATAGTCCTTCCAGACCATTTATATTTATAAGTAGTCTTAGAAATAAACTTTCAGAATATCTTATAGAGTATATTAAAATTAAAATTGTTACTTGGGAGTATATTACTGAGATCAGTGACGTTTTATCAATAAAGACACAAGGAGTTTGAAAAAACCGACCTTGACATCCTACTTTTCCTAATGAATTCTCTGGAATAATTGTGGTTTGTGAAAAATTGCTAAGATGGCAGTGAGTAAATTAACATTAAACGTCAATTCGTGTTTTCGTTTCAAAACTGATTAAAGAAGGTAAAAGTAAAACTGGTTTTTTATTATTATTAAATGACAGTGTTGCAACGCATTCGGACTAGGGAAACCCAATTCAGGATTGTGGAGACGACACTGGACAAGAATCGATTAGGAAGCTTAAGATTCGGAAACCGTAAGAAGAGAGATCCGCTGCTCCTCATTCTTTATTAATTATTTAATTATTAACTTGTTTAAAATTAGTTCCTAAACAGTAATTTAAGTAAATTGAGTACTGAATAAATAAATCGAGTAGGACCGGATTAGGAAAAACTTTGTTGTGGAAAATATAATCATAGCGTGAAAGATATTTCCAGGGAAATATTTTTGCCATAATTTATCTTTGCTTATTAATTAATTCTCTTTCTTGTAAGTTCAAAAGTTTTGTAAATTTCGCGTAACTCAATAAAACAAATATTTATAAAAAGGTAAACCTAACTTCATTTTAAAAGTTCTTAGATAACTAAAAACTAGCTATATTTCAGACCCTGGCGTCCTATAGAGTGAGATAATTTCCCTAGCTTAAAAACAATCCTCCCATTTCTATTTATATGCCTTTAACTTAATATGTCTTTAAATAACAACTCGCTACCTAAAAACTGGAAGTGCGCTATTGTATTATTAGAAAACACGAGCACTACCTTTCCAGGGTAGATCTGGCTGTAGAACTGCCTTCTGAAATACCTATACCTTGACACTCCTATTGGTACACAATCCCACAGGATATGAATGATGGTTTCATCCTCCATTCCACACATCCTATAAGTAGGATTATCTTTCAACTGCATTGTATGCAGGTGCTTGCTCAGAGGACAGTGTCCTGTTATCAGGCCTACCATCCGTCTCAATCATTCTTCGCAGACCGAAGGCTGGCTCAGAGCCAGGAAAAGGAGTTTTTGCTCCTTCACCCGCCAAACGGTCTGCTTCTTCGTTGCTCTCGACGCCTCTGTGTTCGGGCACCCATATAAGTTTAACTGAATTGCGTTCACACAGCTCAGTCAGAATGTTTCGACGGTTCAGGACCAGCTCAGAGTCAGAGTCACCTTGTTTGATGCAAGAGTCCTCAAAGCTGCCTAGCTACATAAATAAATATGCTTATTGAGGTTTTCGCTTGCACATAGTAAAACGGCACATATCTCAGCCTGATACTAAGGACACTAAGTGGCGCCCTTGGCTTGTATCCGTGTACACCAGCACCGGTTCCATCCTGAGTCTTCAATCTATCTGCGTATCATTGCAAACCTCCGGGACCCAGAAGGTTCATTTTATCGCATTCCCAATCTACTCGACTAGGGAACACGACTGCATATGAAATAGTGATTATAGACGGGGAGACACTGGTCGTCCTCTGACTGAGCAACGACCTGGTCCCTTACAGGTAGAGCTAAAGCTTTTGTGTGCCCCAGCCCTTGTCCCGTCGCATTCCACATTCCACCTTTAAACAGTCTATTTGCTGCTTTCCTAGCTTCCAGATCCACTTCGACATGCAAGGGAGTGAGTACAAGGATGGGTCTCCATTGCAGCTGTTGGGGTAGTCCTGATTGCTCCTGTTATTCCTAGGCAAAATGCGCGATTTTTGTTCCGATTCTAAAGGTTCAAAAACCTGCCCCATAAATTATCGACCCATTAGTTTAATGTGTATTGTATACTAAACTTTTAACCAATTACATTCGAGTACTACTTCAGCAGAAATGTTTAATAACACTATTAGCCCGTCGGGCAGAGCGCGAAAAGCCTTCTCTTTCTTGACCCACCCAATACTGAAGTATAACCAGATGGGACCTTCACTACTTATTCACGCATGTTATTTTACATAGGAAATCAAAATTGACGACACTCTCCATTGGTCGAGACCGAAGATATAAGAAAAAAACTAAAAAAAAAGAAATTTAGAAATTTAATTTTCAATCAAATATAACTTTAAAACTAAAGCACATAAAAATAAAATTGTTGTTTGGTTTTGACAAGTAAACCTTGCTTTTTAATTTGAAGTATAATTTATTGCAATAATAAAAAAATGAACATAAAAAAACTGGCAAAATTCAAAAGGATACACAAATCAGCAGCATTTTTCTAATTCTTAACTCGTCATAACTCGCTTATATAATGAGCTATTCAATTTTTTCTTTCACCAAAAACTGCCAAATTTAATAGGCTTCATTTTGTCTCGATTAATGCTAGATCTAATTTTTTAACTAAAAGCGCTACAGCCCTTTAAACACAACGAAGCACACCACGGCGACGAAGACGGGAGGCTTCCTCTCTCGCTCCCGCTACTCTCGGCCCATTAAGAAACGTATCGGCTGCTCTCCTCATTATTGTATCTGAATAAGTATTAATAAGTGTATAATTCACATTTAGGCTATTACAGTTTATGTATAGGGTAGATTCATTTTTATCAGTGGAGAAAAACTACATGTTTGTTTTGCGAAACTGCTGAAAACAGCGAAAAAATCTAATAATAAAAAACCAACTGTTACTGGCATCAAGTCTATTATAAATTGTGCAAATGAAAGAAAATATGCTATTTCATTAAAAACATTTTTTTATTTATTTTTATTTGCACACTCTTCGATACCGATTTCATTATTCTTGTAGGACATCTTTTTGTAATAATAATAATATTAGCAGAGGCAATATGTATTGTCTGTGATATTTGTAACGCGATAAAAAATGCAAGTGAGCCTTCATGTAGTTATTTATAATAAAGAACAAAAAAATTAATTTAAAATAAAATGTCATTGTCTGATTTGTGGAAAATCTAGAAAAATTAAGAACAAATTAAGAACATTTTTAAGTAGCAATTTGTACAGGAACGGGTGCGGAAACTAGAAAGCTGCAGTGTCGCATTATGATACAGAAATACAAGGCAGGTTACACATTTATTCAGATTTATTTGGGCTGATGGAAATTATTATAAAATTTATTATGCAAAATATATTAGCAAAAAAAATTAAATGTATACAAACTAAACAACTGAAAGAAAAAATGAATTTAAAGTAGTGTTAAACATCTTATTTAGGGAGGTTTATCTTGCTGTTTTGCAAAAAAATAATTCTTAACTTTAACGTTTCTAAAAACACGCCTTAATGATATATTTGAAGAAATGACGGAAGAAAAATTAGATTATTATAGCAGCGGAAATATAAGAAAGAGATTAGAAAAACATCTAAGCAAACAAAGTGTTTTGAGAACACAAAGAAAATACAACAACAGTTCATTCAAGTGATAATAAAGCTAAAAGGATTTTTGTTGTCAGTCACAGCTGAATCAGGCGAAGAAAACTAGGTTCATGAGAATGAATTGACAATTCTTGATAAAACTGCCTATCTTAAGTGAAGCTGCAGCTGGATATTTTAAACCTATAACAAGTAAAATTGAAAATTTTTAAAAACCACCGATCAATGTGCAATGTATCTAATCGTACCAGTTTCATATGACCGAATCAAAATGAGGCCTAAATCATGTTCGGCTACCATAATGTCTGCACATTTTCAATTTTACTGCAATCGGACAATTTCTAGAGAAGTTCAACATGGCGAATTCAAGATGGCGACCAAACATCAAAATCTAATATGACCTATAACCATCTTGACAAAATTCTCTTTCAAATAAAAAAAACTACATCAAAATCGGATCACCCGTTGAAGAGATATGAAGCCACAGACAGACAGACAGACAGACAGACAGACAGACAGACAGACAGACAAACATATGCGTCAAACTTATGAGGTCGGGGTTAAAAAAAACGCGACTACTAATCGACTACTAATCTCAATGACAATGAACTGTAAATAAGAAGTTTCAGATTTGTTATAAACATTTATGTCGTGGATACTAAATATATCAGGACAGACAAATTTGATTTAAACGTTATTCCGATAGTAATGCAATTTATATTAATAATTGATATGAAAAAAAAAACAATAAGCTTAGGCCATTTTTTTAATCCTATACATATTACTATATGTGTATTGTGACGTCAGAAGAAAAAAAACTTTATTCTTTTGGCTATGGTTATTCCTACGTTATTCCTACGATGAAATACGGACATTTTTAACGTCTTTAGCTAGTCACGTATTAGTAAAAACTAGTGACGACATTTTTATACCACCTGGACTTCCTCCAGTAAGTTCTGAAGAAAACAATTACATTCATAGCATCGATAATTTTGATCAAAACTAAGACGTGCTAAATGGAAAAAATCCCACTTGGAATAGTATTATTTTAAAAAGAGAACAGCCTATTTACACAAGCATATTAAGATCCAATTTTAACCGATTTTAACCCTTCCAGTTTACATGAAAATAAAAATATAGTTATGTATAAAAATCCAACTAATCGTTCAGAGCCTCTACGAGTTAGTGAGAGCATGGCAAATAATTGTTTTGATTATATGGTTACCTCTGATACTTAATGGAAAATATTAAAATATACGAGGCAAAGTAAAAACTTTACTAGCTGGCATAAGTTTAACAATGACGTATCTGAAAATCAGTTAATCTCTGTCTGATACCTATTACTTTCCATTAATTAACGCACCTCCCGCGTTGTACGACACCATATATAATGGATTATTACAACTAATCATATTATTCAATTTGATTTGTTAATTGTATTATCTTACAATAAAGGAAAATTATTCTAAAGCTTTTGTTACGGCCACTGATGGAAGCATTGCGCGATTTATGGCGAACGCAGGATGTACCGGGAACGAGAGGGGAAGCCTCACGACTCCGCCGCCGTAGTACGCTTCGTTGCGTTTAAAAGGCTGAACCGCTTTTATTTACAGAGCTAGACCCAGCATTAATCGAGACAAAATGAAGTCTATGAAATTTGGCAGTTTTTGGTGAAAAAAACATTCGAATAGCTCAATACATAAGCGTGTTACAACGAGTTAGAGCTTTTAAAAAAATTGACAATTTGTGTACCATCTAACTTAACGTCAATTTTCTAATGTTAAAGTTATTATTGTTGTAATAAATTATACATCAAATTAAAGAGAATCGTTTGTACTATAAAACTAAAAAAAATATATAATTTTATCTTTTTTCGTTTGAAAGTTATTCGTAGTTGAATTTGAATTTTGTTATTTTCATTTTTTTTCGTGTTTTTCTTGTAACTTCAGTCTCGACCAATGGAGAGTGTCGTCAAACGTGATTTCCTATGTAAAAAAACCTGCTGAATAAAATGAAATAGGTTTTATTTGGTTATACCTCGGTATTGGGTTAGTGAACGCTAGAGCCAGCCATCCGACGTACTATATATATCGTGTTCGATCCACAGCCTGATGCTGCTAATTTCGGTGAGTAATGGATGTTGTCCGCGTTTTTTTTAAATGTATATCTCCCTTTCCAGATAGCCTTGGCTTGGATATGGAGAATATTGGTGTTTCTTGTGACCTGAGCAGAGCATTCGGCTGTGTAAATCACAACATTGTGTTTAACAAATATTATGGTTAAGGTATCCAAGGTCTTTCAGTAAATTTCTTATTTTATTTTGAAAGAATTTATGAACAGTATGTTTCTTTTTAACATACCAGCTACTATTCCATAAATGATATGAACTCTCCTCCTCTACTACCTTGTCCAGAGCTGTGGTTCTCCATCGCTGTATTTGCGCAATGTTGTGTGCATCTTCTCTGACTCCGTCTTCCCATCTCCTCCTTGGTCTTCCTACCGGTCTTCCTACCGGTCTTCTGCCATCCATTTTTCCATTGAGAACCTTCTTTGGAACTCTATTGTCTTTCATCCTCACTACATGTCCTGCCCACTTCAGCCTTTTTAGTCTCGCATAAGTCTCATGGCTCTTCGAAGAGTTGATACAATTCGTGGTTATATCGCATCTTCCAGGTTCCAATTTCTGAGTGTCCATGTTTCACACCCATAGTATAAGATTGGTCGAATGATGGTCTTATCTAGTCGTAGTTTTATTTCTCGGTGGACGTCCCGTGATCGGAATGTTGATGAGAGTGACAAATATACTCCGCTGGCCTGGGTGATTCTTTTGCGAATTTGTGTCTTCATTTCCATCATTTGCGATGTTGGTGCTCAAATACGTGAAGTTCTCTACCACTTATATGTTGTCATCTCCGATTGTAAAATTCTGTCGTATTCTGCTGGACCTGGTTTGTGTGATCATCTTGGTTATGGTTATGGTTATGTTTATTCCTGGTCCGAATTATTTGCTTTTGGTTTCCAAATCTATATATGTTTCTTTGGCGGAACTAATTGTGCGAGCCATGTTGCTAATATCGATTGCGTTTACTACGAACTAGGTGGATCTGTTAATAAGTGTGTTTGTCCCTTCTGTTGACATTTGTCTGATAACATATTCTAAGACTATGTTAAAGAATAGTGGTACCAGCCCATCTCCTTGTTTAGAGCTTCTGAGAGACTGAATGTGTCAGTACGTTGGTTTTATATCTTAACTTTGTCATTGTCATTTTAATTAATCTAATAAGTTTGGCTAGGATTCCCAACTCGTGCATTATCTCATACAGTTTGGGTCTACAGTCATATGCTTGGCGGAAGTCTACTAAGATTATATATGACCTCTAGCTCTCGTTTAATTAACATGGGCGTATCGTAGGGCTCAGATTGGGACGTGCCATTTTTATTCTCAATATAAAATCAATAGAATCAGTGCTTGAGGAAACCTTTCATATTATATATGCAGACGATTTATCATTAATCATATCGAACAATTCATCTATCAATCTGAATATCAGTATCAGTAACATCTTTGTTGTAGTTGGCTTAATCAAAATTAATTGTACTTCAGCCACAGAGTACAGTAACTATACAGAGACGAAAGTTTTGGCGGCACCTTTGAGTTTTAATGGCTCGATTTCTGTGACCTTGTGCACCAATTGCATCTACACTGAGAGAAATGTGTTTATTTCTATTTCTTTTTATTTCTAAGGATGCACTGAAGGAATAGTGTATTTCGAGTTGGATTGAAAAATATTACCATTTGAATTGTAATAAGCGCCTATTCTCAATTGAGTTGGGCACTAGGTTTTATTTATGAAAATTTTAATTCTTTGTTAATGTTTTCAACCTCCTAAATTGAGTGGAAGTAAAACTCACAAATCCAAATTTAAAACGATAAACGTCAACAGTGTCAATGCAAAAGTGAGGTTGATTGATATACCATTTAAAAAATGGCGATGCGTATACAAATTTGGTTTCGGCGGGAAGGCTTGCTTTCACCTCTGTGTAGTTACTGTACTCTGTGTTTCAGCGTTGCCCACTGCACTTTTCCTGTGTCGATCATAACTTCGATTAATCTTTTATTAAAAAATGTGAAATACATTTTTACAAAACAACAATTAATTACCTTATACTATGCTCAAGTAGGGTATACTTCGATATGGTGTCTGTTTCTTATCACAAACCGTTTTTGTATCACAAGAACGGATTCTAATAGTGTAGCAGGTCTGCCTTACACGCACACCTGTAGAGACGCTTTTGTGCAACATAAAGTTCTCACTGTAACATGTTTGTTATATTTGAAATACGTGTTTATATTTTTAAAAGTAATCAGGTGAATAATATTATTACACGACGCACATTCTAGACAAAACAATTATGTTCATGTGCCCTTTTCTAAACAATTATCAATATATCATCAGACCGATAATGAAAATGTTTAATAATTTGCCAGCTGAATTGAAATGAAATAATATTCATTTATTTCATTTAAAAAAAAACCGCTGCTCAAGGAATCACTAAGTACTTCCACATCCAGATTTTCAAGTCATTCACAACGAAAAAATTTTGTATGTGAAAATAATTGTTTATGGAACTTTAATAATATAATATTTGAAAACCCAGAAAACGATATCCCACATCGGTAGTGGCGTGGGGGTGGTGATAAGGGGGTGGTAGTGGTGGTGGATGAAGTAAAAAAATATTTTGAGGTTTCTGGTTCTTGTACACACACTAAATCACAATTTGTTTTCATCCCCTTTAATAATGGGGTGGGGGTGGTAATGGGGGTGGCTAATGCCAAAATTTTTTTTGAGACCTTAGCTTCTCTTGTATATACTAAATACCAATTTTATGGACTCTTACCTGCTTGATTTACCTATTTACCCCAAATTTACCCCAATTTACCCCCCAACCCTTCCACGGAACAAGATGAACATATAATCTAGTTCTAGATCTCGTTAAAGTACATACGTGTACCAAATTTCAAGTCAATATCTCAAACGGTTCCAGAGTACACGTGCGCACAAAAAAAGTTACAGACAGACCGACAGACAGACAGACAAACAGATTTTTTTTTTTCGCTCAAACTTAGAATCTCGACGTTTCATGACATTCTAAGCCCATTTGAACAATAAAAATTCTTTAAATTTTTTTGTCGTTACTATACTTCCACTGGATGTAGAAGTAATTAAATTGTTTTCAGTGCATAAATGTTTTTTTCGTTGCCTATGTTCTTTATTTAGGTTAATTTAATTTAATTCGCACTTAATCTTATCTCTCTGTTTTTATCATTGACTATTATCAAAAATTTGTAATTGACTAAAAATAAAGTAAATGAATTTGAATGTGGTTGTGATCAATTTTTCAAAAAGCCTTTGATGTTGTCCCTTATGATATACTCATGAAAAAGATCGATTTATTTCGTGGCCGACGTGCTGCACCATGTCGGTGCTGCGTATGCTACTCTTGACCAAGATAGAGGCTTCTAGACATGGAACAGACTGTCCATACAATTCTGTTTACATATCGGTTAAACGTCGGTCGTTTCTTTAGGCGTACACCGAAGTACTCACGCTCTCCCCTTTGGCGTTAAGATTTTATTTTCTGCAAATCAGACGGCCGTGACGGCTGTAGATTCTTTACCCGAATCTTGCACTTGTAGTAATAAACTGTATTGTGTGGAGAATATGCTGGTCGTACTGTCTATGATGTACTACCCCTCCGGACAACTTTGGCTTTGGATTTGGGGGTTATCAACTACATTTGGCGTGCTCATGTGTGTTTTGTGCAAATTCTTAATGGATTTGCATTTTTTGATAAATCAACCTCGCATTCAATTCACGAAAAGTTGTGCAAGTTTTCATCATATCAAGGTTCTCATATACGAGCATATGAAAAATGTGAAAGGTTTTCACTTGCCTTATGAGCATGATGGTTTTCCTGATCAACTAAGCCAAAAAGTATATTATTTTTACGTACTTCGATTTTATGCTTAACAATAATCAAGAATATTTTAAACTTAATAGTACAGGGAAAGATTGAAAAAAATTTGGGCAGACTTTAAACTTTGGTTATAAGTTTAAAATATGCCAAAGTTTACGAAACAAAAAAGTTTAGAAGTTTTACGGATCCGCGGGAGCCTATAGGGGGTAAAAAGAGGTATTTTTAATTAAAAAACGATTTTTTTCTATTTTCTCGGGAATTTACAAAAAAATGGTTCAAAAAAAGTTGTTTCTGGCAAAATTATCTTTAATATGGTGTTTTTAAATTAATTTTATAGCAATAATTAACCGAAATATGACCATTTCTCGATGACGGGATGGCGGGTGAAATTTTTTTCTAAAACGAGTGTCTTAAAGGGACAAAATAAATTGAACATCTGGGTGATGCTATATATTAACGAAGAACAGCATTTTTGAAAGAAAAATTAATTACTGAGCAATTACAATAACAAAATGCCGACATTTTGTTAACAAAAATGTGAAAACGCACATTGAATCGGCCATAACTTTTTATTTTTTTGTGATGTAGAAACAAACAAAATATCATTTTAAATATTGATTAATTACCATTAATTTTATTTCTTAGAATTTTTGATGGAAGTGTCACAGTTTTAAACTAAATACTTCATCCCAAAAACGGTCGGATGTCATCTATAAAATTAAATATCTCCGAAACATAGAAACTTATTTTTTTTTTATGCATTTACTATTAACCTGCCAAAAATGAACGAGATCTAATTCATATGACATTATTCCGAAGTTAAAACCTCTAGTATTTCGGTTAGTTATTGCTATAACATTAAATTTAACAACACCAAATTACAGACAATTTTGTCAGAAACAACTTTTATTTGAACTATTTTTTGTAAATGCCATATTTCCCGAGAAAATACAGAAAAGTCGATTTTTCAATTAAAAATCCCCCTTTTCACCATATTAGGATACCGCGGATCCGTAAAACTCCTAAACTTTTTTGTTTCGTGAACTTTGGCCTATTTTAAACCTATAACTAAAGGTCTGCACATTTTTTTTAGTTAAAGTAAAGTTTTCCTGTACTATAATTACATTCTAGATTTCAGTTTTCTCTTCAATGTTAAAATTATTTAATACAGAGAGATACCTGACAAAGAAATATATATGCGGGAGGCAATTACCGCATAATATCAGTTACTCTTCCGATCTTGAAAGGAAAAGAAAGCCTCTTGTGCATACTTCTTATACGAAGCATCAAGGTGTCGCGTCGGCTGTATTATAAAGTGATTAGCAAACATGCGTGCCATAAGAGTTAAGGATTTGCCCATGGTTATGCTTTAATAACGACAAATTACATCAACTAAATATGTGAAAGGAAAGTCCCCTTACAGCATACACTTAACAAATGTAAAACAGGCGTTCATACCGCATTACCATAAACATCACAGATGTTTGGTTACTCCAATTTTAATTTCACTTTCGATTTGGGCGTATCCGTATTTCTATTATTCTGTCGTATTAATTAAATTATTAAATTCAACTTTCCTTCTTTGTAAGCATTAACTCGATTATTTCGTAATTTCATTAATTGCTTATCATTTAAAAGATACATGTTATTTTGCACATAGGAAAACCAACGGTTCTTAATGAGCTACTGGAAGAGCTACGTTTTACCCGATATATCGAGTTTTAAGAACTCCTCTCACAAATCAAATAAATGTATACTGTGTTTGTAATACTTTAAAGTTGAAATTCAAGTATCTATTCTATAGAAGCTTTTCTGTCGTCCTAAAGGAAAGAAAGAGTTCTACTTACAAGAATTCAGTCTTTCAGTTTTTCAAGTTTTCATGATTTCTTTCTTATATGTTTTCTGTCTTCTAATTTTTTTTTTAGTTAAAATGTCTCTCGAAAATAATTATGGCAGTAAAAAAAAAAGAAACTAACAATAGTACTTTCCTCATATACTGAAAGAATTAATAAATTCCTTATGAAAATGATTTTAAGCAAATACAGTAGCAACGTATTTTTAAAATTCATCTATTAAAGTGACTACCAAAGCCGTTCGGCCTTAACGGCAGAGTCTAAATGGTAGTCTAAATAGCATAACACTAGCCTATAAAGTGCTTCAGAAACATGATGAGCAAAATCTGAGGACTACAACCAAAAGAAGTGGCTATACAAAATAATAATCAATAACGTACCCTTCCCTGATCTAGTGACACAAATTTAAAAAAATGGGAGGCGATGAGAAAACCAATAAAATTGCATATACTAGGGCTCCTAGGAATAACTGACAACAACGTCTACTGCAGCTATCTGCCTACTTGCATTACATTTGGTGGTGGATGATGAGGTACTGATAATGGCATACTGAAAATAAATGAGCCGTTCCAAAGAAAGGATACCATACCGATTTTAATAAAGATGGGCGAATAAACTACTCGATATGAGATAAGAGATTTAATAATACCGTATGATGAATCAAAACATTAAGTAGCGCCGAAACTGGGACTGGGATAGATTGCAACCTGGACCTGGATAGTGCCGTGTGTGTTCCAAGCAGAAGTCTCAGCCATAGAAGACTGTTCACAAAAAATGGTGTGGAATTTGCATCATCACTGACATATAAGCAGATCTTATAGTTCTGGATTCAGAGGGATTGTACCACTTAGAACGTAATTTAAAACTGTGAAAGACTTCCTAGGCAAAATTTGCTGAATGCGAGAACATTGAGGTAACGTTGGCAAGACGCAAAAAGTATTTGAGAATTTAAATTTTGCCTTCGTGGATCTTCATTTATTTGCTTAAAGCAATAAATGTAATTTAAATTGGACAGCTGAAAGTAATATAGATAACAGTTATATTATAATTTTTTGACTCAAAATTAATTTTACAAACCACCATCAACTCAAATCTAAACAACTACAAAAATATACCATTGTTTATTTTCTGTCTGTCTGTCAGTTGTCAACTTGCATATAATTTGAACGAAAACTGATAACAGTGACATTAAAATGGACAATATGTTAAGTTGGAAATGAAATTATAGGTAACAAAATAAGCTACTAAACATGAAGAAACCACATTCTATCATTTTAACAATCATATTCATAATCTAATACAAAAGATAACAAAAAGGGTGGTTAGAATATGCAGCAGCAGAAAAGCAGCTTTCTATTACATTTATCCTACCACACTTAGGGCCAGTTGTATAGGTTTAGTTTAAACTACAAGCTACAGTTAAACTTAGGTTAAGCCTCTAATGTCCATTGTAAGTGACTGTAACGGCCACCTAGAGTTTAACTATCAACTGGTGGATGGAGTACCGGTTAAACTCCAAGCTGCGGTTGTGCAGTCCTTCCTTTCACTGGATCCATTTCTAAAGAGTAATATTCCAACCCATAGAAACATATATATTATTATATGTATTATTTTCTATGTTCCAAGCAACAAAATACAGCATGCTACAAAATACATGTAATATAACCTAATTAGCACACAATTTGGTTGTCAACTGTCAGTAATAAAAAAAGTATTGATATTTTAATAAAGTTCACTTCAGTTAACCATAATATATGCAAGTAGCATACTGGAACTAATCTAGTTTAAACTGTAGATTACACTTCTGTTTAAACTTGGATTTAAACTAAAGTTTAAACGTATACTATACAACTAGCCTTTAAACCTATACTGCATTTTCAGTGACTAAATAATATTTAAAAACAATTACTCAATTTAAGTTAAACCATGATTATTTTCTTTTAAATTAATAAAATATAGACATTTACAACATAATAACATAAAATGTGTAAAATCTCACCGCACATACAATATAAATTCCTGGGCAATGCCTATAGTTTATAAAAGCAATAAACCGCATGCCATGGAATAAAATACGCAGAAGTTCTTACAATACTTTTAATCTCACAATACTTTTAAAAAACTTGGCATTTTCTTGTACGTTCACAGACCACAAGAAGCTTAGAGTTTCATGACAAAGCCTAAAGATAAATAAGCACATTTTATTTGTCAAACGATACAATATTTCATTTATGACGAAATCATCATCAGATCATCGTTTTTCTGACTCCATTAAATTGCTTATATTCTATGTTTGTGGTAAAAACTTCCCCAATAATACATATATAGTACAAAGATATGAGAAGTTAGTTTCGAGTAGAAAATGTCGAAGGTAAGCTAAATAGAATTACGTGAAGCAACATTTACTTTAGGAATATCACCATTTGAATTGGTAGAAATCTTTCAATAAACCGTAATGATGGGAAGAACAGAAACAGAATAGAAACTCCTTACAAGTACAATAGACTCTTTTCTGGCAAAATTCTGCCCATTTTGTTAATTAAAAAGTGTCTAAAACTTTAAAGGAATCATCCAACCGGCGCGGCTGCGACTGGCAGATTTAAGTATCAGGGAGCATCTGATGTAAAAGTCTCTTCTTGGCCAAATAGTTATCTCAAACTTTCTGACAAGCATGATGTGTGAGATATCCTATGACTGAGTAGTTAACCTCAGTCTTAAAACTAGGGGAAGTGATGAATTAAATGAATTTGTTTAGAAAATGTTCCAAAACAAAGATTGTTTCCAGTACTAAATTTGAAACCATTTTGATAAATCATATTCTTCATTGCTTAATCATTTACGAATCAATTGAGTTACTCGAAAATTTTTCAAACCAAAACTAATCTTGTTCTGTGTAACTTTGTTCCTTGTAATCAGAATCATTAAATTTATTCATATCTCTGGTCCTTTATTATAGTTCACAGCATAATGGTGTGTTAAATTTTAAGTAATTTTATTTGTAGATCGAATGAAAAAGTGTCAAAACAAATTTTTTATTTAGAAAGTTCCTGTGTAATTATTATTCTCAAATCATTGGAAAATGGGTAATTTTTATAAAGATTTTCGTCATTGGGAACTGAAAGCAGTTGTATATTTAAAGACATTTTTACAAATAGTAAAGTAGGCCTTGGCTTTCTACCATAATTTGGAGCAACTTCAACAGGAGATTCAAATATCTTGCACCAGAGGACAGAAAATATTTAGTTCAAATCATTTTCTTCTTCTTGTGCTTCCGCTGGAAGTTGCCCTATTCAGGTCGATTCGTTTATTCGAGCTCAAAGGCCAGAATCCTTCCCGCGAGCCATTCCTTACTTCTTTTAGTACGGGCAAATTGATATATAAATATTTGCGCCTTAAGGTCATAAGACTGGAACATGAGGTTAGGACGTGGATGAAAGTTTCCTCCACTACTCACTGTGCAGGTGATTCCTACATGACCTACCATAATTCTCACGCACTCCCTACTTAAGCGCAGGGTTTGCACTGCTCGCTTCAACAATAAGGATCCTGAAATAAGGAGCTTCGCTTGCCGACGTATTGGGTGGAAGGCCCAGAAGTCAACAAACTCGGAACAAGTCCACTTCTCTATTGCCTTTTGGCATTTGATCTAGGGTGTTAAGAATATCCATTAGTCCTAGATAGCAAGAGTGCTTTTAAATGTTAAGTAACGATAATATGAATAAAGATAATATACACTTACACTTAAAACTCCCGGCGCCATTTTCTCGATAACCAAAAGCGATATTTGAATTCTGTAAAAAGGTATCTACTAGAATATATAAACGACTTCAGTTTTGAGTAAAAATGGTTATTTTACACAATGAGGTATAGATGGCGTTGCGATGCAAAGAAATTTTTCGATCCTAGGAACGATGAAATGAGTTGCATGAGATGGAGAATTATATTCTGAGCAACTTTTATGATACGAACAATTTTCGAAAAATCACTGATTCTCGAGATATTTGAACTTCAATATAATTTTTTTGAATATAAAATACATTTTAGACAATAAGTCCTTTGGGACATTTTTCATAGTGAATCAGGCTCATTTATATGGTAATGAAACATTTACTTTAAAACACAAAATAATTTTTTTTTTCAAGTAAAACAAAGGTGGGGCTGCAACTGCTATTTGGAAATTAAAGATTTTGACATTTTTGTTTATTTTGTATTGTCTAATTTTTGCGTCATGTTTATGTTGTATGTTCTACTAAATTTTACACTATAAATTGTACACACATGAAAAAAAATGGGATTTTTGTTACTTACAAAATTACATTGAAGTTCAAATATCTCGAAAACCAGTCATTTTTCGAAAACTGTTCATATTAAAAAAGTTGCTTGCAACTCATTTGATCGTTCCTAGGATCGAAAAATTTCTTTGTGTAAATGTGTAAAATAACCATTTTTAGTCAAAACTGAAGTCATTTATATATTCTAGTAGATACCTTTTACAGAATTCGAATATCGCTTTTGGTTATCGAGATAATGGCGTCGGGAGTTTTAAGTGAAACACCCTGTATAATTGTTAATGTCAGATTGAATACATCTCGTTTTTCAGAACAAGTTTATTTTTATGTTATCAAGTGAACAAAATCCCAATTTAGCAATAAATAAACATAAGGTAACCGAAAGTTGGATAAGGACAGCAGTAAGGGCTGATGATTGATCTCCCGTTACTCATGCTCCAGTACTTCTTGACATTTTTGATTCGTCAGTATACCATATGGTATCATTTGAATGTTGGCGCAGTTGCCTTATTTCCTCTTCTCCCCATCAGGTTATGTATACCCTGAGGGTTTTTATGAAGTTATGATTTGTGCTGATTCTATCTGACTGCTTAGTAGTCGATTTTTCTATTTGTTGAAATATCTCGGTATGGCATCCTATTCTTGGAAGGTCCCATAGCCATTTGTTTTCAGTCCGAAAGCTGCTGGCAGTGCCTCAGCTAAATGTGATGGAGGTAAGCAAAGTAGTGCTTCCATGACTACAGTAGGCATTGTTGACATTGCTCCCTAGACAGGCCAGTCTTTATATCTTGGCTTCCCATTTTCCAGCTTTGTGCACCAGATCAGGGAGGCATAGGTTATTAATGGTACCACAAAACGTTGATACCTCCAGTGCATCATTTTTGTTTGTAGTCCTACCATTCTTCTGCAGGCCCATAAAGTTCGCGTGACTTTGGTAGTCACTCTGTTTAGATGTGCTTTGAAATTTTATTTAGAATCTAGAATCAGTCCCAATCAGTCCTCATAGTCTAAAGTCTGTTTAAAGCAGAAGTCACAGCTATAGAAATCTGCGTCAAATGAAACGGAGGCCATACTGTTACCGACAAAAGAAACTGATTCTTTTCATCATCATTGACAGCCAGCCAAGCATCTCTTAAAGCTCAGGATGCAGTAGAGATACCTTCCAGACTGCTGTAATTCCCTGGCGGAACACAACAACGTAAAACTCAAGTGGACACGAGAACACCAGGGCAATGAAGGTAATGAAAAAGGAGATAAGTTGGCAAGAGAAAGAGATGAGACCTTAATGAGACCGGAGCAACCTGTGGGTTATCATATAATACCACAAGAGGATTGGTAAAGGAACTATTAAGTCAGAAACATAACTTGTCTTCGACTGGGGCACCAGGGATGAGACAGTCTCACGTATGTTCATCACTGACGACATCGCGACGTATTTTTCTGCGTTGTTTTTCCATAAATGCCTGCAAAGTGCTCAAATAAAGTGTTGGTATTGCGTAAATATTCACCCATATTTTAAAATTTTTTATCTTATTTCAGAATTATTTTAAACTCTATGTAATTAACGGTTGGCCTTTTTTTTACCAATTATTAATGAAATATGAACAGTGTTGATGGTGCAGTTATATCAGTTGATTAATAAACTTGACAACATCCAACTGACAATCCAGAACCGCATTATTTAATATCCCCTGCAATGTATTTATTTATAGACGATTAGTTTTTATAGCTTTTCAAAAGCCTAAGTAATCAAATACATCTCAAAATACCAAATTTTTCCGCTACATCTGAATTTCCTCCGAGAAATTTATTAAAGCCATCAATTTTTTTACAGTGGACGGTCAGCCACGAGCTATTTATTCCTGGGTATCCAACACAGAACGGTCCAGCTACTTCAGTTTAGCTGTGGAAGGACACACGTTTTATAGACTTAACTACCCTATTCGCCTGAACAGATGGTATCACACTTGTCAAAGTTGGAACGGAAAGACCGGAGAATGGCAAATCTGGGTCAACGCCGAACGTGTAGGAAGAGGGTTCCACAATAGGGTAAGAAAACAACCAATCTCTATTTTTACTTAATAAAGCCAATTTTTATTCTTGTAAAAAATATGTAGGGAAATTTGATTTATTGAGACAATAATACTGAAAAATGAAAGATTTATCGGTACCTATTGCCGCAGTCAATTTTATTTACACCTGGTGGTTCGTTATTCAAAAATATCATTTATTATTTGAAAGTTAGAACTTTTACTAATGATTAATATTCTGGTAACAACAGGGTTTTCATAAATGAACACAAGACACGTGACTATGAAATGTAGGCAACCAACAATACACTGTTCGAGTGTTGGTACATCGGATTAACAACATTCGTTTAAACGGATGTATCATAATTAATCTAAGAAAGAGATTAACAAAAAATCTTCAAAATATTCTCAGTAGTAGCTCAATTAAAGGATTTTTGCGTAAAAAGCATAAAATTTCGAAAAAAAAAATCTATGCACTAATGGGTTAAGTATACCATAAAAAAGATAAAATTTATTTGTCGGACAAGTTGGTGGGTGCAAAATTGATGCCAGATGAGCCCAATGTGATAACATTTTAAGGTATGCTTAAAAAAAATAACAAAAACTCGAAAATCAAAGGAGGAAGTTAAAAAGTAGCTAATTTTGGCCTAAGCTGAACAACGGAAAATGAACACGATTTTTGATAGCATTTTTCCCGTAGAATGCGGTGATGTATTTGATTTTACGGAAAAGCGGCGGGAACATGTGAAAAGGTTAAGAAAATACTTGAGATATTCACAAGTTAAACTTTTAAGATATATAATATTTTATTCTAGATTATGGTGGTTTCTTTTAGTATTTTTTTCATAGAATATGATGCTCTACTTCGCTTTGCCGAAAAATGTCGAGAAAATAGGGAAATATTAAGAAAATACTTAAAAATTCACAAATTCGAGCTGTAATATTCAAAATGTAAACTTTTTGAAATTTAGAGCTTATTACGTGAAATTCATGTGGTTTCTTGTAGTATTTTTCCCGTGGGATACGAGGATCTACACTCTTTTGCAGGAAAATGTTAGGAAAATGCGAAAAAATTAAGAATATGTTTGAAAACTTTCAAAATCTCGTCTGCGTCATTCCCAAGAGAAATATATATAGAACCAACATTATTAGCTTGAGATTATAGTGGTTTTATCTAACTTGAAATTAAGTTAGATAATCTAGATCTTAATGGGTTTAACTCAGTGGCGTAATTAAGTTAAAAGGATAAAAACATTTTTTTTTCATCCCAACTTTTTTATGAGCGGGGGGGGGGGGGAAATCCAAAAAAAAAATTTTTTCATCCCAACATTCTTTGATAATAAGCAGGGAGAAGAAATCCGAAAAAAAATTCTAGCGCCCTTGGTCTCCCGGGGCACTGCCCCGGTTTTCCCTACCATAGTTACGCCTCTGGTTTAACATGTGGTTATTACAGACTAATAGTCCAGTCAAATTAAACATCATAAAAAATTTTGCGTACTGCGGATTTTTTTTTTGTGGAAGTTGTTTAAGAGGGCATAATAAGCAAGCACAGAAAACTACACCCTGCTACACCATGTGCGTCCCCTATTTTTAGGGGTTGAAACTTTGAAATTTTACTTATGTGTCCATATCTGTTTCCCTATAGGGCTCTTTACCAAGTTACACTTTTTGAAGATTCATCCCTTCTCTACATAATATATATTACACATTTGCCGTAGGACAAACGGTTTTGGCTGTACGAGGCCGGAAAGGTCGCGCTGTCCGAATTTGGGGGTCTTTTGTAGAGGACAAACGGCTATTATTTCCAATCTACAATACTACACATACTAATGCCCTTAAGGAGGGATGATGATTTGTGAAAAAACTTTCATCGAATACCGCGCGGTTTCCATGATACGGGATGTTGAAATTTTGAAAACCCCCGTTTTTAAAAAAAAGTGAACCTACTTTTTCGCTCATTTTTTTTCATGCATGTACGACCCTATTATAAGAAAATTTACGTTGGTTTCATTTTAATACAATCTTTGGTTTAGGAGCTAGACAGCAAAATATGCCAAAAATGGCTATTTTGGTATTGTTGCATTAAAAAAACCAAAACCAGTATAATTCTGATAAATGTTTTTGTTTATCCTAAAAGTCCAATTCATTGCGCATAGAAAATGTGTTTTTATATTTAAGTAGGATCAACACTTATTGTGTAACTAGCTGACCCAGCAAACGTTGTTTTTCCATATAAATTATAAATTTTTGTCCAAAAATTAAAAAGAAAATTTCTGGATAGGGCCACCCTTATCACCTAGGGGTATAAAAAATAGCCTACGACCTATTCTCAGACCTACCAAATACACACCAAAAATTTTATAAAAATCGGTCAAGCCGTTTCGGAGGAGTTCGATCACAAACACTATGACACGAGATTTTTATATATTAGATAACGATTTATGTCATGTGTTCTTCAGTCTCCTTTTTCACAATTTTTTTTTGCGGCCTTATGGTTCATAGTAGGGCAGAAAGCATTATACACGTGGACAGGGCACATAATAGGGTGTTAAAATGGGTCTCTTGTTAAAATGCGATAGGACGTGCCGTTTTCGAGTAAAACGCACTTGTTTGGTTATGTTTGCTTTGAGTTTTCATTGTCTTCTGAATTGTGATCTGATAAATAAATTCTACGTTTTTGGTGTTTTCTTTCTTAGGAGTTTGTTTTTTTAAATCATTTTCCGATGAAATGGACATATAATAGCTGTTTCTCGAGGAAGATAAAATTACTGTGGATTTTGTTATAGACACAAAATAATGCAATGATGATTCGAGACAAGTGTGAACCCTCAAATAGGGGAGTGAGAACCCCCTATTCCGCCCGAGTCCCTTCATTTTTTCATTAACAATGTCCCTCATAAACAGAAAAAGCAAGAAGCGACACATAGTTTTATTTTTTCGTAGTCAGCGGTGAGTATTTACTAGTCAGTCGATGAAAAGTGTGATCTGAAATAATTTTTTGCAAACAAGTGCGTTTCACTCGAAAACGGTACATCCTATCGCATTTTAACAAGAGATTCATTTTAACACCCTAATATGTGCCCTGTTCAGGTATATTTTGCCTTCTGCCCTACTATGAACCATCCTATTTAAATACAAAAAAACATTTTCTATGCGCAATGAATTGGACTTTTAGGATAAACAAAAACACTTACCAGAATTATACTGGTTTTGGTGTTTTTAATACAACAATACCAAAATAGCCTTTTTTGACATATTTTGCTGTCTAGCTCCAAAACCAATGAATGTATTAAAATGAAACCAACGTAAATTTTCTTATATTAGGGTCGTACATACATGAAAAAAAAATGAGCGAAAAAAAGTAGGTTCACTTTTTTTAAAAAAGGGGTTTTCAAAATTTCAACATCCCGTATCATGGAAACCGCGCGGTATTCGATGAAAGTTTTTTCACAAATCATCATCCCTCCTTAAGGGAATTAGTATGTGTAGTATTGTAGATTGGAAATAATAGCCGTTTGTCCTGTACAGATCACCAAATTCGGACAGCGCGACCTTTCCGGCCTCGTACAGCCAAAACAGTTTGTCCTACGGCAAATGTGTAATATATATATTATGTAGAGAAGGGATGAATCTTCAAAAAGTGTAACTTGGTAAAGAGCCCCACGGGGGGCAATAGGGAAAAAGATATGGGCACATAAGTAAAATTTCAAAGTTTCAACCTCCAAAAATAGGGGACGCACATGGTGTAGCAGGGTGTAGTTTTATGTGCTTGCTTATTATGCTCTCTTAAACAACTTCCACAAAAAAAGTCCGCAGTACGCAAAATTTTTTAATATGTCTAATTCGACTGGAGTAAAATATTGTAAGTTGTTATGCACTTTTTAATTTTTAACTGATGTTGAATCATCGGACATTTTCTTAATTTTCTACATTTTTCCGGCATTTTAACGCAAAACAGAAAAAATACTATAAAAAGCCACCTCAACTTTTAGTTATGTACTCTGTATCTTAAAAGGTTAAAATTATGACTTTCTTAGGCTAGATTTTGTGAGTTCTCGAGCATCTTTTTTTTCCAACATTTTCCCGCAAAAAGAGTTAATCCTCGTATCCTACGGAAAAAACACTACAAGAAACCACCCGAATCTCGCATAATAAGTTATGGATCTTAAAAAGTTTAAATTTTGAATATCAGACTCGAATTCGTAAATATTCGGGCATTCTCTAAATTTTTCCGCATTTTCCTGAAATTTTTCGGCAAGGTGAAGTAGAGAATCGCATTTTACTAGAAAAATACTAAAAGAAACCATAATAATCTAAAGTAAAATATAATGGATCTTAAAAGTTTAACTTATGAATATCTCAGACAGGACTTTGTAAATTCTCAAGCATTTTCTTAACTTTTCCGCCATATTTTCGCAAAACCGAATACGGCATCGCAATGTATGGGAAAAATGCTATCAAAAACCGTGTTCATTTTCCGTTGTTCAGCTTAGGCCAAAATTAGCAACTTTTTAACACCTTCCTTTGTTTGAATCGTCGTACTAAACCATAAAACATTTTTTTTGTAATGTATTTTCTTCACGGATTTTTCAGTGGTATTATTTAAAACTATTTTTTTGGCTTATCTTTAAACTCATTTTAAACAAATGCACTTTTTTCGCGCAATAAATGTCATATCTCGACTCTCAATTGACGTAGAAAAACTGTTTTTTAAATTGTTTCTTTTTTCGTGTACTTGATGCATAATAGTTATATTTATTTTCGAACAAAATTTGGATGAAAAAAAAGTTGAATAAATGCAACAAAGGATTTTCAATAATCAATTAATTTTTAAAACTATTTGTTAATGTTAATCTCAACACCACATAGTATATAAATATAATATATTTTAAAAACAGTTATTTATGTTTATTAAGAAAATCCTTGTTAAATTCAATGTTAATATCGATATTCATTCACATGATACTAAACACTATAATTTACTCAGAATGAATAATTACCATCCATCAGCACATGAAAAACACCTCATTATGCTGTAATTAAATTATATAAGTTACTGCAGAAATAAAAAAACATAATAATATTAATGAATACATTTAATAATGAAGTTGTTTGTTACAAGTAGTTTTTTATTCCGTTGATGAATATTTTGATTTATAGTTATAATAGTATGATTTAACCATCTGTGATAAAACTGATTAAGACTGAAGATAATATGTATTTAGAAATATTTTAATATTTGTCTTCATATTTTTAAAAAATTAAATTTTGTGTATTTATTGCTGTATGACATTCATATATTGACGTAGTGCATCCACATGATAAGTTTGTATATAAAAAAAATGTCACTGAAAAGTACATAAAAACCTACATTCTAAAAAACATGTTAAACGTGTTTGTTTATGCACTTAAACAATCAACGATTTGAGGCTATGTTATTGTTTTTAGGCGTTATTATTTATATAAACATTCTGATTTGTTCCACTAGAAGCATATTTTTTTATAAAGTTTCATTAAACTATGTGCTTTATTATTTAAGTTATCGCCAATTATCTGAAAATTGAAACAACAAATTTACCGAAAAGATTCGGACAGGTTCAGCAAGTTTTCCTCTCAATTTTTTAACGACCAATATGTTTTTATAAATTGTGATACAAACTATGTAACTAGAAAAACAATAAAAAAATGCTGTTTTGAAAATTATTTTATTTAAACAAATGTCTTCCGGGGTTTGGATTTATTCCAAAATTGTTTATTATATTTCTTGTGATGTTTATGACACGTTCCACAAAAAAATGGCTACTGTAAGTCAAAAAAATTTGGAAGCCAACTGTTGAACATTGAACAAAAAATTACATCAAAAGGTTTGCAACTTTTGATGAGAAATAAAAAAATAAAAAATACAGCATGGTATTATCCCGATGAGTGCTTCATCAACCACCACAACGAGAAGATTATAATTTCAAATGCAGTACTTATACCTAAAAAATCACCTTATTTTCCAAAAACTGCAAAGTATTCCCTATTGAACGTTCATTAATTATATATTCTGTTGGCATAATTTAACTAAATCCCTTGAGGTAAACCAGAAAAAGGCAAAAAGCCCAAAAGTTCTGCGTTCAAGAACTACCTCTAAACCTGAAGAACTACCCCTTTTCCGATTTTCCGATGCTAGGCATTTTTTTATCGAAAAATTTTATTAACGAAAGTTGTTCAGAATTGTCCAAAAACCCTATATCCAAAATTTAATCAAAATTAAAAAATACTGAAATTTAAAAAAAAATAGTATCCAAGTCCAAAAATATCATTTAAATGGTTTTTTTTTTGTTTAAAAAATTCATGACAATTTTGTTTGAAATTAAACCAAGTTGTCAGGTAGTAATTATTAGCTTTTTTATACTTTTTAAATTTTTACTTTTTTTAAATTTTCAATTTTTTTATTTTGATGAAATATTGGGCTTAAGGTTTTTGGACAATTCTGAACAACTTACATTGATCAAATTTTCCGATAAAAAAATGCCGAGCACCGGAAACTCGGAAAAGGGGGTGGTTTTTTCGGTTTAGGGGGTAGTGGTTAGAGGGAAGGTCGGAGGTTAGGTCGGAAAATATTGTCACCATCGTGTTCTCCGCCCTCAAAAACGGGGGGTAAATGTCTTGCGGTCCGGTCGCAGAACTTTTGCGGTAAAAGCTTTACCTCAAAGGACTAATTGGGGACAAAAAATATTTAAGAAAGTTCCTATGATCATAGGTCCCCAAAATGCTTCCTAAGGGAGCTACTGCCTTCGAAGGTGTAGCCCTTTATTTAATATTTAAAGACCCCTTTGTGATACAGCGATGAGATTAGGTACGTTAATAAGTATCAATAAGGGTTATTACTCTTTTACTCTGTATCCAATTTTAAAGTGACCGTGAGGGCATATTGCGTTCATTTTGTGTTAAATTTTACAATCAATCATCAATTTGGAGGAAATAAATCGGCAGCTAGAGAATATGTAACCAAAAAAGAAATAACATTTTATAAAACATAATTTCGTTAGTTCGACTTGGTTATAGCATAAGCGACTACATAACTAATAAATACATAAGAACCATATGTCACTAATACAGCACATCAACTGCGGAACTTGTTTAGTTAATAATAGACACAGTGCAAATGATGGGCATCTTAATAAACAAGTTTTCCTGTTTTGCATGCGAAATTACACAAGAAATTTTTATCAACCATATTAGAACAAAAACGTAAAATAAATAGTTCAAGTACTGGTCTCAGGTCAAGTTTACATAAACCCAACATTGCCGTTGGTAATTACTCCGCTGTAAGTTAAACCTTATGTAACAGAATATAAAATTACATATAAGTAGCAGTAGCAAATGGAAACTTTATACAGAATTAAATGAAAATAACTATCTCTTTCGGCGACGCGACGTAATATATACGCACTTGAATAGTCTGGCTTAATATTAGTATTCTTTATTTGCGTACTCCTTCAACAAAATGTATTTAGAATACTCCAAAGTAAACAAAAGTAGATTTATTTTTATTTTAAGCAAAGTAATTATATCGGGAAATTATAGTTGATAGTTACTTACATAAATAGCGTTATAGTGTAGGTGATATAACACATAATGCTTGTAAGGCATTTAATGATAAAAAAAATTCCCCTTGCACGTGTATTCTACCATAAAAATAATGATATTAGATGGCAAGTCAAAGAGACAGCAGATTCACAGTATTTTTTTAAATTGTTGACTAATAATAATGATGCCTAATGCCTAATGATTAAAACACATAATTGGTTTGAGTGATAGTATCGAGTGTAGTGTTCTGGTGTTCATGAAACTACGTCAGAGGCACCCTCACACCAAAGGTTACAGCTGCTTCATGAGGCATAAATATTTTGGATATAAAAATAATTCTCATTGAATTATTATTATTTGTCCTTAAATTTTATTAGTATAGTTTAAAACAAGTCTTTGTTGACTTCCGTGGAACTTTGAAAGGTAAAAATGTGCTGATTACACCCTTACATAGTACTTGACCCTAAATTCATCTGGTGATATCGGTGTCCAGTGTCACCCCAGGGGTTAAAAAGCCGAAAAAAAAAACTGCAAAATTAGATATAAATACTATCTAATAAACAAGATAATAAAGGTCTGCAATTCGATGGTTCTTACAAATTACGGAAACCAGACAAAAGGACAAAGGAGTCAAGCAAGCAGCTATCCCCCGACTATTCACCACGGTCATAGACCAAGTGATACAGAGCACAATAAGGGAAACACCAAACTTCAACGAAGACACGGAAACACTGAAAACCTCAATCATACTAGCATACGCCGATGACCTCCTTATCGTCGCAGAAGAAGAGAAACACATTCTCAACTTCCTAGAAAACATGAAACCGCATCTGGGCACATCTGGGCTGAAAATAAATTTCAGGAAAAGTCTAATAATGGAGCGAGACCCGTAAGCAAAGGAGAGTCGGACCAGCGGATAAGAATACAAAATAGGCTACTACTCCCTAAAAACAACAAACAAATTGAAATATTTAGAAACATATCTGACGAACCAACTGAAACGGAGAGAAACTGTAAAGGAGATAATAAAACAGCATACAGAATTACAAGGACAATTATACCGTTCATCGAGAAAAACAAACTACCATGGGTCTGACCAAACAGCTGTACATCAACGATAACATATAGAGCCAAAAACGCGGCAACAACAAAAGCTAACAGAAGAAGTTCGAGAAGAGCTGAAAGGGACATCATCCAACTACTCACAAAAACAACAGGACGAAAATAGCGACATAAAACATCAACACTACTAGGAGGGAAGACAGTTACAAAAATGATAGAAATATACGCAATGAAGCACTGGGGACATGTCCAAGGAAGGGACCCAACACATCCACTGAAGAAAGTGCTCACACTGAACAGCAGCAAATTAAAAATAGGGAGACCATGCTACTCGTAGAGAACAACAATTGAGAGGATAATGAACAAACTGGGAAAGAACCAAACATACTGGGAAATAAAATGCAGGGGAAAAAATGAATTCCATAAGGCAATGGCAACGATATACGCTCTACCAGAATCAGAAACGGAGGAATCAAAATACTCAGAGGAAAAAGAAAATTTGTAGAAGCAGAAATACAAAAAGAGGAGCATAAACACTCCACATCATGATACAATGCGGCGACGCATTTCACAAACATCTACAGATATATGCTCTACCAGAACCAGAAACGGAGGAATTAAAATACGCAGAAGAAGAAAATCTGTAGAAGCAGAAACACAAAAAAGAGGAGCATAAACATCAAATATCACGAACACAATGCGGCAACGCATTTCACAAACACCTTCACCGTCCATCCCCCACTCCTGTACCATGCGTCATGTGGCAGGCATGATCCAAATCCAACCCAGCGTGAACGTAGCCGACCCAGCGGTATATCTTGGGAGTGGCCAGCAATGCCTACCGCACGCTGGTAAATCAATCAATCAATCAATACTATTATACATGTTCACTACATTGCATTGAAGAAGCTGTACCTAAACTATATGAACTTAACAGTTTAAACAGTGCTTCGTTGCTTAATTCATTACGAATGAAGTCAAGATGATACTTAAAGACCAGCTTTCTGTCAAAATAAACTCTAAGAACCTAAAAGGTTAGCAGCAGATGACATCAGGTGAACTCCAAGTTCTAGGAATTTTGGTAGTTGATCTAACACAACGTATGCCTGAACCGTTCATGTCGCGTACTGACTTTTTAAACTGTTTGGGGAATAATAATCTCAAACGAAATCTACTTCTTTCGATGATATTCCTCCAACATCTTTGGTAATACGTTCAATAAATTCGAAAATATCACTTTCGAGTCAAGAAACACAACAAAAATCATCAATATATCTTAAAAGTCAGTAGAAAAGAAATAACATCAAACAAAAAATTATGGCCTTTTCTTCACACTTCTGGGCGACAATCTTGAAAAATACTGTGAATATCCTGTCCTGCGAGAAATTCCCTTTGGTCCCCATTCTAATATTATTCTGTAGGACTTGTATAGCACCTGTGCCTATCAGAAAAAATCCTTTTGTAATTAAATGCTTTATTTTTTCAGTGGGCCAATCCCATATTACTGTTCTTTTCAAGTAGGATGAAAATAAACGATTATTTTGATGCATTTGGTTTCCTGGGTCAATATTTCCAATATCGCTTATTTATTCAATTAAAAATCATAGAAAGTGTATGGCCGTTAAAACAATATAGCAATAGTTAAGTCAGGGTTAATCAAAAGATGTAAATAACCTTTACTGATTTTTTTGGAAATCCAGAAGTAAAGATATGTATTTGCAAAATCTGAAATAGACTATTTCTTGTTTAGCTGGTCGGGCACACCATACAAGGCGGAGGTATAGCTATTACTGGTCAAGAGCAAAGTCAACTTGGTGGAGGATTCCAGGAAGGAATAGATGCTCCTAAAGGTATGTTATTGCTTTATTTGTACAGGGAGACAAGGTAATTTTAACAATTTTTTTTTGTTCCACGCCACTTAATTTTAATTTTTTATTCATGATACAATTTAGAATTGTGGTTATATTCAATTTTTTCCATCATCTCTTACACATAAACTCGATGCCCAACATTCCGTTCTTCGCTCCTTTCCTTTTTATAAGTTAAATTGCTTATAAAGTGTCTTTCTTTAGGTTGGTATATTGGGGTCTACTGGTAGAGAAAGAAAAACGAAAATTCACCAGTGACTCTAAACAAGCTACCTATACCAGTTTTAGGCGTTGCAACGCAAACACAATATTTAATCATGTCAGAATGTTATAATAAAATTAATATACATATAATAAGTTCAAATCTCGAGAGAGCTGTGGTTGTCTATACTTTTTGACATGGACCGGCCACAAGCAGCTGTCTTTCTGTGACGTTGTATGTCGGCGCACATTCTAGCTGAAGAAAATTTGAAAGAGAGATGGCCGATATGATTTATATTGCATAGGAACGCGACAGCGTTAAAAATACATGCAGATACATTGAAGCGAGGATTTTAAATGAATGTATGGTAAAAGTAATACGCATGGTAAAATAAAGAAGAAGAGAGGAGAGTAGCTCTAGCTTTTGTCGGTTTTGTCTGCTTTATCGCTGGTCTCTCCACAATAAGTCTTGTCTCAACTATAGATGACATCTTGTGGTCTATATGTAATAATAGTCCATGCAAAGTCCAAAAAATTCAAGGGTAGCTACCAAACTCCCCGTTTTCGAGGACGACCAACATGATGGCGATAGTTGCGCGGTTCTTACCCCCTCGAATGCAAAAAATCACCCTTTCTTCCCGTTTTTCGTTGTCAGGCATGCGAGGACTTGTTGGATCGGTTTTATTTTGAGGAAACTCAATATGTCCTATAAAATTTCGCAACCAGACATACTAACAACCCCCGGGGGTTGAATTCACCCCCTCAATACCGAAACATGCAAAGAACATCAAAACGTGTTGAAAATTATTTTCTACGCGTTTTCAATGAGGGGGAACACGATGCTGATATTATTTAGCCTCCCACCCCCACTAACTACACTTATGTGCATAAAACCACCACTTTTTTCCATTTTTCGTTATCAGGCGTGCGAGGAATTGTTAGATCGAGGGTTTTTTGAGGAAACTCAATATGTCCTGTTAAATTTAGCAACGAGACATCCTCACGACCCGGGGGTTGAAATAACCCCCTCCCTCAATCCTGAAGTGTCCCTCAGAGAAGGTTTTAAAAAAGGTATCCCCATTTTGAAGGATGGAGAACACGATCGTAGCATCACTTTCTCTCTTTGTCCTCAAAAACTACCCTTGCATGCCCAAAACCATCGGTTTTTCTTACAGTGAGATCTCAAGCGCTCATTGGATCAGGTTTTTTAGGGAGAGAATTTTTTTATTGCAGCTTAAGAGGAGTTTGATAGGACGAGTTATGCGCATGTATATATAGTCGTGCATGTGGATAGTCGACTTTTTTATTATATATTTATTTTCATATTTTTATTCTTATGCTAGGCATGCGTCATATATGATTATTATTAAATGTTAATGTATTCTTCGGCGTTTACAAATTAGATCACATTGTTCTGGCCAGTCCGAATGGACATTACACTTTTCAATGAGACTTGCTTCCATCTGGATACATTCATCATCATCGTCACTATCGTTTTATGCATTTGGTTAGGGGTGGGAGGCTAAATAATATCAGCATAGTGTTGCCCGCCCTTGAAAACAATTTTCAGCACGTTTGGATGTTCTTTGCATGTTTCGGTATTGAGAAAGGGGATGGTTTCAACCCCCAGGGGTCGTTAGGATGTCTGGTTGCGAAATTTTATAGAACATATTGAGTTTCCTCAAAAAAAAACCGATCCAACAAATCCTCACATGCCTGACAACAAAAAATTGGAAAAGGGGTAGTTCGTTTAGGGGTAGTTTGATGGAAGTAGGGAGCGGCGACTATCTCCTTTAATCCTTTTTCTGCAACTTTGGTATGGACTATAATCTATGTTAACAGTGTGGAGATAAAGGAAAAAGTCCAGATGGAACTAAATATCTCTTAAAACGAAGAAATAATTCTTAAATCAAACTCTACTAAGGAGCCAAAAAATGTATTGTCAATAATATCAGGCTTACAGTAATGTAAATTAAACAATATTACCCAACAAAATTATTCATTTGGATGAAATATACGTAAAATACAGATGAAATCGCGTAATTATTGGACGGTTTTCAAAGAGGTGGGCTATTACGCCCTCATATTTTTATAAAGTCCACCACAGAATTCTTAGGCGTGTAAAAAATGTCGGCATCTTTGGCAGTAAGGTCAAAGACGCCGGCATTTTTTACAGGTCTAAGAATTCTGTGGTGGTTAACTAAATTGAAACTTTTTTCAAAGTTTCTTTTTAATTTAAAATTTAAAAATTAAACTTGTTGGTATCTACAATATCTCAATTTTTTTTTAAATGTTATGAAAGATGTGCCTTGTATAAACATATTCGTTTTGATGAGATAGGCGCTGGTTCATTAACATTTACTTATATATTGAAATATTGATTAATACATTAGTTGCAAGATTACTCATAAATAATAAATTACAGTTATTAGTATACTATGAATAGAAATGGAAATTGTAAATTTCTCACGTGTATATTGTATTTAGATAACGTTTTTCCAATGTCACAATGACTCGTAAGAGGTATTTTCTTAAACATTTTCTAATCGAGTTCCAAATTGAAAATTGTTTATTACACGTATACAATAGCTGCAATGATACAAATGTTGAAAGTAACATTTTACTTTGCGAAGAGAGAAGAACGAGGGGTAGAGCAGCGAAAAAGAGGTAAAATTGTGTCGTTTTTTTTTATCAGCTTAGAACAAGATCAGACACACTGGGTATTACCGACAACATCATTTTACACATAAAAACACGAAATACGACATTTTTTAGTGGTCACAGATATTCTTATTTAAAAAAAGTGTAAAATTTAATTTTTTTTAAATCATGTTTTTTTGTACATCTATTGCCATATCCAAAAATGAATTGAGCTATCGATGTGAACTTTTTTTGTTAGAAAACACACACTTAAGTGCTTCTTTCTATACATAGGATTGCTAATAAAAAAAATGTAAACATGCCAAAAACGTAGATGACCCTGAAAGTTTAGAGAATACGCCATCAAATTTTCACTAAGCGAGGAATTTTTTTGTTTTTGAAAATTTTGTGTAAAATGCTATGAAGAAAATGAAGTCAATAGACTAAAAAAGTTTTTAGAAAAATAATATTATTAGCAATAGTTTGCTAGTTACGAATTTTTTAGTATGGAGGAATTGTCGAAGCGTACGCGCGCGCCACTTAAGAATAATAATGATTATGTATTGTGTGTAACGGAACTTTTCATTATTATTTCTTTATGTTTAGGACTGTTTTATCACGTTTTAGGATCTGAAATGATAATTTTTTTTTCCAGTAGCGCATTAAGGACTAAGGTTGAAGGCAAAAAGGAATTAAAAATCTTAAATAGAGTATCTGGGATAAAAATGAATTGCATTGGGATCTCGGAAACGGTAAAAAATAATATTATAGTAAATGGAAAAAAAAGTTGCGCAACTAAGGGGCTAATAAAATTCCATAAACAGAAGTTTAGGAAAAGTAATAATTTTGGAGTGTTTTGATAAAAAGTAAACTATCGAGTTTTCTTTTTTTTGCGTTATTATTGGAGCTAAATAGAAAAGACAGTTTCTTAAAGCACTTTTTTTGAACGTGGCAATCTTAATATTTGTATCCGACATTGTCTGTGTCAGAGTCCCTATCCGAAACTCCCATACATTGCATTTTTAACCTAGATCCACACAATAATTGAGTAAACGTGTTATTTTCGCCTAAATTAGGTAACAAAAAAGAAAAAATATCCTAAATTAAGTCTATTTTAATTTCCGCAGCCCTAATTATAGGTGGTACATGATTGTGCACAAGTTTATCGTTCTCTATTACTACGCCACATAAAATCCACTCCATTTTGCAATGAAACTTAGATTGCTTTTTTATCTTAAATATTTTTTTAGCAGATAATCCACGCACAATTCGCACAATGCCCATACGTTCTACAATATAATACAAGTGGTAATAAGGGAAAGAATATCGTGACACATTTTACTTCCACATCCAGTGTAAGTATAGTATCGACAAAAATATTTTTGAAAATTTTTATTGTCCAAATAGGCTTATAATGTCATGAAACGTCGAGATTTTAAGTTTGAGCAAAAAAAAATTCTGTCTGTCGGTCTGTGTGTAACTTTTTTTGTGCGCATGATTACTCCGGAACCGTTTAAGATATTGACTTGAAATTTGGTACACGTAACGAGATCTGGAATTAGAATATTCCGTTGAAGGGTTGGAGGGTAAATGGGGGTAAATAGGCAAATCAAGCAAGTAAGAGTCCATAAAATTGGTATTTAGTATATATAAGACAAGCTAAGGTCTCAAAATTTTTTGGCATTAACCACCCCCATTACCAACTCCCACCCCATTATTCAAGGGGGCGAAAAAAATAAAATTGTCATTTAGTGTGTGTACAAGAACTAAAGGCCTCAAAATTTTTTTACTTTATCCACCACTACTACCACCCCCCTTCCACCACCCTCAGCCCCACTACCGATGTGGCATATCGTTTTATAGGTTTTTGGGGTAGACGATTTCAAATATTTTATTATTAAAGTTCCATAAACAATTATTTCCACATTCAAATTTTTTTCGCTGTGAGAGACTTGGATAGAAGATCTGGATGTGGAAGTAGTGATTCCTTGGGTAGCTGTTTTATAATTTGACCTTCGACGAAAACGAATAACGTTGATCGTACACCGCCCTGAGACTAGTTAGTTTTAGTGGACGTGGGCGTATTAATACTCAATTTCTGGAATTCGCGCGCTCCAAAAAAATCACTGTACCTAAACTATCAAAGACACAGTAAGAATTATGCTATCAAAAACTTTTTTGGTCTTTTGGCTTTATTGTCTTCGCAGCATGTTATACAAAATTTCCAAAAACAAAAAAGTTTGTAGCATAGTGAAAATTTGACTGCGTATTTTCTGAACTTTCAAGGTTATCTAAGTTTTTAACATGCTTAAAAATGTTTTAATTAACAATACTATACACAGATAGAAGCGCTTATGTGTGTGTTTTATAACAAAAAAAAGTTCATGTGGATATCTCCATTCGTTTCTGAGATATGGCATTAGATGTTCAAAAAAACATGATTAAAAGAAAAAACAAAATTTCACACCTTTTTAAAAATAACAATGTCCGTGACCACTAAAAAATGTCGTATTTCATGATTTCTAATGAACATCGACCTACTTAACGAAATGGTATATGTCTCAGTTTGTTCTAAGATTAAAAAAAAAAACTCGAGAAGGAAGCGACTTTTCCCCTGTTTTTTACTCCACTAGGTAGCGAGTTCTGCAACACAACATTCTGCGAATAAAAATCACTTAACACATATATCATGCAATATTTTTTCCATTACTGTATTTTTCTGCTTTTGAATAAAAATAAAAATTTTAAAAATTAAATTTCATTTGTCAGTTTTAACAGTTTATTAGAAAATCTTAATTTCTCACAAAATTCGCGTATGTTATGGATCTGAACATAGTTATTAGTTTCTTTAAAGTGTCAATAATTTTCAAATCAAATCCGTTTTTTTTTTTATTTCCGGTCATAACAGTAGAATTAAAATGTGTACTTTTAACACGAGTGTGCAGCTTGCATCAGCAGATGTTTAGATCATGGTTTAACCATAAGACAATATAGCTTTATTTAATGGCAGAGATAGGTTTTCTTTACCTATCTCTACTTTCCAATAAACGTTTTCATGAAATTTTCAGGAGTTTCCTAAACGAAATTTTGGGTCTGGTAAAGTTTAAGTACGCCCAATTTTAACACTTTTCCAATAAGTTATGAAAAGAATATGATTAGTAGAACATATTAAAAAAAAAATTGGATGAACCATAAACTAATGAGAAAAAAAATTGGAAAGTTACGAGACCTAGGAGCAGAATGCGGTACTGGGTGGGGATATAATCGAATGTAAATAATGGAAAAGAAGGTCAATAGAGTTGTACAACCTAATAGCAGTTGAGTGACAACCTCCGGTGCACAGCAGTAATTAGAAAAGAACAAAACAATAACCTAACCTAACCTAAACTAACCTAACGTAACTAAACCTAACAGAAGTAGATCAAACGAACGCAACATGCCCGAAAATGTCCAAAAACATCCGAACGGAGCGTATCTCTTCCAACTACGACTGATAATAGTATGGACACCGCATTTGACGTACAAAAACAATAAAGAAATACATACAACCCTTTTATTATCAATATCTAGTAACCATCCATACCTAAATCGATTAATATCAACACATAAAAGGTATGTAAACTAAAAACAGTGAAAAAAAAAAACGATTGATCTAGGATGTACTTAAACTTTACCAGATCCCGAAATTTTGATAAAAATGAAAGTTTTCAGTAAAATATTTGAATACTCCGAAAGTTCCAAAACTTTCCTGGAATTTTGGAAACTTTCAAATATTCATATATTCAAATATTTTATTTCAAATTTTCATTTAAAATTTCGTTCCAGGAACTTTCAAATGGAAAGGCATCTCTGACGACAATATAAATCAAATGTGTGGGATGTGGACGTAAACCACAAATGCATAAAAGTTTGTCATTTAGAAACTAAAACGACAATAAAAAAAGTCATTATTAATAACCTTATTTCCTGCGACCCATGTCTCAATTAACCATGATTGATAGTAAGCCGCAGTTCTCGATAAATTGTTTAACATATTATGAGTATAAGTCTTGAATGCAACTCGCTGTAGCAAGAAAATAAGTTGTTTTCTTGAGAAAATGAAACTGTTACGAGAGTTACGCTTCTTGACACTTATTATAGTTAAAATATGTTACAGTAACCGTATACTGATAACTGTGGTTACCTTCATTCGTAGTTAAGCGAGACACGGACCGCAGGGCTAGTAATACAATAACCAAATTTTTCAGGTGCTGGGGGTATGCTAGGCGAAATAACCATGGTGCAATTTTACAGCGTAGCCCTAACAGCCGGAAAGGCACACAAAGACCACAAACATCATCACGCTCATCAATACGACCACAATGGTAGAGCTATAACTACCCCAGCTCCAACCACACCTCGCATCAGGCCAAGAGTCCCGACCCATCCATTGTTAACCGGTGGCCAGATCAACAGAAACGTCCGAATAAACTACGCTGGAGGTCAACCACAACCACAAGTTGTTCAAGGCCAAAACTTTGACGCTCAGTACTTAAACGGCCAGTTTGTCGGCAACCTCGTGAGCCAACAGCTATCGCAAAGGCAGGGAACTGGACCACAGAGTTTCCAACCGGGTGGTTTCCAACCTCAAATTCAACAACAGTTGTCAGTTTTGCCGACAGGCGGCAACTCTTACTCAAGCCAGTTTTTAACGGTGGGGAATACGCCTTTATTGAATAGCGGTCTAAGCCACGATACTGAAACTATTCAGTTCGTAGACAACACTCAGCCGATACTAGAAACTCATAATTTGTTTAAGAGGCAAAACGAAGGTGGTGAAAGTCAATCTGAAAAAGCTGAAGATACGGAAAAGAAGTTTGGTGATAAAATTGTGAAGAAACGCACAACGGATATAGAAGAAACCAACCCGAAGAAACGAGAGCTTTATATCTCTGGCGGAACCATATTTGATGATCAGTTAATTGGACCCGGAAGTGCCAATGACTTTGATCAGAGTTTGCTTTACGGTTTGGCGGCTGTCGGTCAAAATCAAATTATTTCCCAGCAGCAGAAACAGACGGAGGACGAAAGAGAACCAGCTGAGGCTGAAGTAAAGGCAGTATTGAACGTGTGTTCAGGTTGTGATCCCGAACCATTTGATAAAGCTTTGATTTTCGGATGGAGAACTGTCCCTAAGAAATTATATTCGGGGGCATTTTACAGTCCAGCCGTACCGGAATGTAAATCATTTTAAAGTTGCCTGATCCAAGTCTGTAAATAAATCATTTCATAGTCATTTTTCATTTCATCGCCATTTTACTAGTACTATCTTTGTTATTTTTTATATTTAAATAGTATTATTTTTGCTACTTAATATTTATAATAATTTTAAGAAGTTATTTTTTTATAATAAACTGTTTAATTTATGGAATAAAGTGTGTTATTTATTTACTCTCTCATCTAGAAAGTATTGACATCGTGCAAAATGCAAATTCCAGATTTGATCCATATTTGAATCCCGAAAACAGCAATATATCCTAATCGACATGCCGTCTGTTTGTCTGTGTGAGTGATGTGTTTGTGTTAAACACGGCTCAACGTAGAAGCAATACATTTTAGACATAAAACCTGAATGTTATTGAATACTAATAAAATTGGCGTACAAGGCGGTTCAAGGGAGAGTCCAAAAGCTAATTTTCGTCAAGTCTAACTATGTTTAAAATAAGAACTGTTCAGAATGGAGAATTTCATCAGCCAGAGAAGGCTATAGCAAACGCTTGAAAACAACATTTTTATGTGAAACAAAATGTTTTAAATTTAAATTGTTCAGTGCGAGAAATTGTATCGAAAGGGTAATTTCTATTACGGAAATTAAATTTCTGAAAAAATAACTGAATTTTTAATATTTTGTAGATTTTAACATTTTTGTCAAAAGACCTCATAATCCAACTTAATCTTAGGAACTAGTCAAGTTAAATGATTTCCTCCGAATTTATGATTTTTAGTAGGGATGCAACGGATAGTGTTTTGGCCGGATACCGAATACCGGATATCCGGCGTACTTCTTGTACCGGATATCCGGCTAACTATCCGGCTTACATTGAAAGTTGGATTGAAAACACGTTTTGGCAACATCGATGACAAAAATAGGTACTTACTGGCAACTCTTCTAGACCTCAGATTTAAAACCAGTTTTTTTGATAAGAATCATGCTAAAATATCCCGTCAAATTATTCTTCTGGAGTATTAAAAAAATAGTTGTGATGATTCATATTCAAGCAGTGATAGTGAAAGTGGTACTTCTCCTTCCAGTAAACAAAGTAAGAGAAACCCGGTTAATGTTACTGCTGATATTTAAAACACTTTCTGGGACTGTTTTGAGAAAGTGGCGAAAAAAATAGTGGTTTCGGAGAAAAGTTCAATGGCCAGGGAGATTGATTATTATTTGAAAGGAGCACGGTTCCACAGAAATAGTGACCCTTACGCATGGTGGTGTACTAACTCCAATCAGTATATACTTTCGTCAAAGTTTGTAAAAATATATCTTTCAGCTCCTTGAAGCAGTGTAAGTCTTAAAGCAGTGTAAGTCTTGAAGCAGTGTAAGTCTTGAAGCAGTGTAAGCAGTCTTTTCAGAAGCTGGCAACGTATACCAAAAGAAACGCAATCGTCTACTATCCCTCTAAACGCTGAAAAACTCGTCTTTATTCACCATAATTTACCATCGGTAAACTTTAAGTATTAATTTAGTAACTAATCTATAGACATTTCCAGTTTTTAGTAATAATTGTAATGCAGGATGTGAAAAATAATGAAACTGTTTCATTATTTATACCATTTTTTATTTTTTAACTATCCGGTTTTGGCCGGATATCAGGTCACTATCCGGTGCTCAGCCGGATAGTAATAGTGGCCGGATAGGCCGGATACCGGATAGTAACCGGATATCCGTTGCATCTCTACTTTTTAGGTAATTTCATATTGTGATAGTGTTTCAGAAATTTTCAACGATTTTTCGATTTAGTAAGTAGCGTAAAAAAAATTTACAAATTTTGCCTAAGGCAAGAGAAACTTCGTTTTAAAAATAACAAGTAAAAAATTGGTCAAATTGACTAAAACTTCTTCACATGAAGTTTTCGTGAATAAAAAATATTATTCAATTGCTTTCACAAATGGCTTCTAATACTCCATTGAAATATTAAAAACCCAATTTAGTAATTGTAATACTGTATATAGGATTAGAGGTTAGATGAAAGCTTTTCAATAAAAGTTTTTTGGAAAACGCAAAGTATAGGAAAAAAAAGTTTTAGTAGCTAATTTGACAAAAACATTTTGTAATTATTTTTAACTCGAAATTCTCTGTCGCCTTCACCAAAGTTTATCAAATTTTATTTTATTTCTACGTTATTGTCATTAAAACAAAAAATCGTATTAGTTCAAAATATTCTGAAACACTATTGAGCTTTATCACAATATAAAGTATATTAAAAACATTCATAAATTCGGATTTTTTTAAATTTGACCGCTTTCGAGCTCTATCTCGTAAACTAGACGTAGGATCGAATTAGAGAGAGAGCGAGTCCATCACTCGGATGGGTGCCGTAACTCATCTCGCCGTACTGGTTAGGTGGTAGAGTTGCATTAGCTAAACTTCGCCAGGACGTTAATATAAATAAGGCATTAAAAAAATACTTTCTATTGAAAAGTGGCCATATACGCCATACAAGTTTGCCTAAGGACACTGGAAAGCTTTATATTTTAAATAAGCCATCTTTCATAATTTTAAGCAATGTTGCTAAAAGTCTTTTTACACTAAAAAATACATACACTACTTTGAATTTATGCAACATACAAGGTGTCCCAAATTAAATCAACTACAACAGGCAGAGCATACATGAAAATAAAAGTTTTTTGAACAATTTTTCCATCATCATCAGAGAAAACTATACGTTTAAGAATAAGGAAATGATTGTAAATACGTTATGCTGCGCCAATTTTTAAAATAAATCTTAGAAGGAGTTATAGCATACATGATATATAATAATATGATTTGTAGAGCATACACTATTTTAACGTGTCTGCCCCGTCTAGTAGTTGTTTTATATGCGATTTTAAACATTTTTTTTATATATTATTAATGTTTTTTTTTCCGGTAGAAAGGTACATTTAATTTATAATTTATTTACTATATATTTTATATACGGGATAATGTTTCTTTGAAACGAAAGATACGACAAGCCCCTGTCAAAGTCTTCATGATTTAATTCTGGTGCGTAAGAATGTGATGCATTTTTGAATAGGGACTGGTAGTCCATTAATATAAAAGAGTTATTATGAGAAACAGCCCGTTTAGTTAAGTTTTGAGAAAGAATAGCAGTCTGTTGAACGAAATTATTTTTCTAGCAATGTAAGCACAGGAAAATGATAATTGAAACCATATTTCGTGAGGTGCCTTGAACATATTAGATCTATAGCCTATTAACCTACAAAGCTGTTCAATTGGCTTACTTTGTTACCAATAAATGCAAAGCTGATTGGGAAATAATATCCGTATTCACCTTTATTCAATAGATAAAATAGTTTACTTGGAATTAAGGTCAAAAAATTCATTTATAATACTGTTGAAATAGACATCAGTATTCTTGTTTTCATGTAGATTATCATACAACACTTTCCGAATGTCAAATGCTACGGATGCAAACATTTCTTTAAAATCTAGATATTTTTTCCCGAAAATATACAGAAAAAAAAACGTTTTCTTATAACAAAGAAGAAAATGTCTTGAAACGGAACGACACGCTGCGCCGTTTTGTTTTACGGTTTGCATTTGTAAGTCAAAAAAAAATTAATTAGTTTTTTATACTTCAGCTTATATCTCGAGAATCAAATGAGATACCCAAAAAAGTTATTGAATATCTTTTGCAGAAAATTAAATTTCCAACGTAAATCAGATTGCAATGTATTTACAAGGGTTCTGCTGCGAATTTTCGTCTGACAATTAAATTACATCATCAAAGCGGTTTCTAGAGTAATATATTCAATCGTCAGACGGCGGCAAATAATAAAAATTTCATTTCTGAAAATACGTGTTTGGGGTGTTCTTACACCCCATTCTGTCCGAAATTTTTGTGTGACAATTTTCACAATTATTTAAATACCTTAACTCAAGCAAAATACGAAGTTTCAGCCGACTGCAAATAATGAAAACTTCGAATACTATATTACGAGTTGGGGGTGTTCTTACACACCCACCCTTGTGCCCGTCGCTAGGTCGAAACGTTCGAGATAGCAACTCATTACCCCTATACCAACGATTTGGCAAATTTTTAGCCGGCGCACAGTGGGGCAGGAATTAGAAAACGTGGCATTTAATCGTAAAAGGAAACAAGCTAAAAGACTATATGTTGTTGACGTATGGCAAGAGAACATATCAGTGTATCATTTGCGCCATTATCTAACTTAATTCAAGGTCACCTCGCCTACTACCACCTTCATGAAACTGTTATTGTTAAATAATATTTGCGTATGCTCGATGTGCTTTTGATAGAACTTTTAAGTGGAAGAACTCATTTATATTTGTAGTTTTTTGACTTAATTAACTATAGATCCAATACAGTCAAGTTTATTTAACAAATTTTTCTGCTACAATGTAATTGTTAAAAACTGAAACAATATGATAAATGAACTAAGCCCCCACATTAAGTGCTATTTAGAGCACTTGAGCGTGCATTAGGCTCACAAAAAAATAAATAAATTTATATATACACATATATACATACACATATACACATATACACATATACCTACACACATATACACAACACATTATATATAACATAATAATACCGTAATAACACTAAAATTTCTAAAATGGTATACATTTTAAAAAAAGAAAATAAATATAACATTAAGTACTTTAACAATGATATACAATATAAGACATAGGATATGCATAATGCATATACTGCTAAATTTCAGGTGAGTAAAATGATCATCTACTGTGATTTAATTATTTTTCAAATCTATTAAATCATAATTTTTTTTCTTTCAGTTCTCATTACAAATTGTGTGGAAACTATTTTTTTATGAACTGATTTTATGTTTTTAATTTCAGTGGATAAAAAATTATATGCTTTCGGAGCAAGGAACTTGGCTTCTCTGGCCGATGGTTTTTGACATTCTTTTACAAAAAACATCATTTTTATAACTGGTTTGGTGTTTGTGATTTATCAAGTTCTTTTCTCCAGAATATGTTTTTACTACTAAGAAGTGAAAGTAACGGATGTCCATTATTCTGCCATCTTTGTATAATATATCTGATGGTTAAGTTATTGGTTTTTTGTATATTATCTCTTGTATACATTTTTTTTTTAATTTTTTTCTAGACTACTATGGTTAGTTTTTAATAACCCTCCCCACCCTATTATGCCATATTGCAATTGAGATTCAATTAAAGCAAGATAAGTTTTTCTAAGCTGATCAATATTTAGTATATCTCGAAGATTATTAGAGAGGTGAAGCGTACTTCTTAATTTACTAACCAATTTATTTATATGAATATCCCACTTGAAATGAGAATCTATATAAATGTCAAGATATTTCGCATGAGTGTTAGATAATATCGACATTGATTGATTTTCGTCCAGTAGTATATTCAGTTCGTTGTAATTTGGTAACGTAGACTTGTAACAGGAAAAGGGGATAAATAAGGTTTTATTAAGATTTATCGTTAAAAGTTTAGAGTTTAACCAGTCAATTAGTTGATTTAATATACACTCAAAGAAAATGATAGGTAAATTCAACCAAAAAGAGCATATGAAATCGCGCCTATCTAGTTTCATAGTTAAATCAATCAGAAAAGAATAGTCATACAACTTTATTTGTTTTCGTAAACAAATAGTAGTTTAATAATCATATTTTCTTGTAACAAATTAAATAGTACAATGACATTTTTTTATGTTCACTAACCATTTTCAATTTGGTCTACAATTAAATAATACAACGACTTTGTTTTTTGTTCACCAACTAATTTTTAGATTGATCTACACTTTATTGTATGATGAAGTTTTTTTTGGTTGGCCAAAATCTCAGTATTGAGACATCAGACCACCCAAACCAAAGATTAGAGATCGTTTATAAGATCCATCCAAATATATCGATGATCCCTGAGAGAATTTGAACATTGCAATCATGTTATTAATTTTCTATAAATTCATAAGAGTATCAGATAATGCATGATTGATTATTGTCAATGATTTGTATGTGGCGTCATCTGGGAATCATTTCTGAAAGAAGACTACGTGGTAAGCAAGCAAATTTTATGGTAACTCTTTTAGAACTTCTAGAAGACGACAATAATATTGGTTTGTCTACCAAGTACAATAATACAGCGAACTAATACTGGGTTAGAATTACAATTCGATAATAGTTAAAAATAAAATATACTATTATCTAATTTAATTTGACAGAATTCAACAAAATAATAGTCAGACGAACAAAATAATAGTCTTATTCATCTATTTTTTAAGTTAATGTTTGTTTTGTTGTACAACTTTTTATTAATTAAAATAACAATCACCTCTTGTTTAAAAATACCATCAATATAGTTTAGTTTAACAAAATTAACGATATCGTTGGTTAACCATTTTTTTTTTTTAATTTACCCATACTATTTCTTTGAGTGTATACTTAATATAATTTAGCCCTTTTTGTTGGAGGCGAAGCAATAACACATTCAATTCCTCTATTTTCTTCAGATTTGAATCCCGAAAACAGTAATATATCCTAATCGACATGCCGTCTGTTTGTCTGTGTGAGTGATGTGTTTGTGTTAAACACGGCTCAACGTAGAAGCAATACATTTTAGACATAAAACCTGAATGTTATTGAATACTAATAAAATTGGCGTACAAAGGCGGTTCAAGGGAGAGTCCAAAAACAAATTTTCGTCAAGTCTAACTATGTTTCAAATAAGAACTGTTCAGGATGGAGAATTTCATCAGCCAGAGAAGGCTATAGCAAACGCTAGACAACAACATTTTTATGTGAAACAAAATGTTTTAAATTTAAATTGTTCAGTGCGAGAAATTGTATCGAAAGGGTAATTCCTATTACGGAAATTAAATTTCTGAAAAAAGAACTGAATTTTTAATATTTTGTAGATTTTAACATTTTTGTCAAAAGACCTCATAGTCCAACTTAATCTTACGAACTGGTCAAGTTAAATGATTTCCTCCGACTTTATGACTTTTTAGGCATATTTCATATTGTGATAGTGTTTCAGAAATTTTCAACGATTTTTCGATTTAGTAAGTAGCGTAAAAAAAATTTACAAATTTTGCCTAAGGCAAGAGAAACTTCGTTTGAAAAATAACAAGTAAAAAAATCGGTCAAATTGACTAAAACTTCTTCACATGAAGTTTTCCTGAATAAAAAATATTATTCAATTGCTTTCAGAAATGGCTCTCTGGCCTCTAATACTCCATTGAAATATTAAAAATCGAATTTAGTAATTGTAATACTGTATATAGGATTAGAGGTTAGATGAAAGCTTTTTAATAAGAGTTTTTTGGAAAACGCAAAGTATAGGAAAAAAAAGTTTTAGTAGCTAATTTGACAAAAATATTTTGTAATTATTTTTAACTCGAAATTCTCTTTGTTCGACTTTGTTTTTTGTTCACCAACTAATTTTTAGGTTGATCTACACTTTATTGTATGATGAAGTTTTTTTTGGTTGGCCAAAATCTCAGTATTGAGACATCAGACCACCCAAACCAAAGATTAGAGATCGTTTATAAGATCCATCCAAATATATCGATGATCCCTGAGAGAATTTGAACATTGCAATCATGTTATTAATTTTCTATAAATTCATAAGAGTATCAGATAATGCATGATTGATTATTGTCAGTGATTTGTATGTGGCGTCATCTGGGAATCATTTCTGAAAGAAGACTACGTGGTAAGCAAGCAAATTTTATGGTAATTCTTTTAGAACTTCTAGAAGACGACAATAATATTGGTTTGTCTACCAAGTACAATAATACAGCGAACTAATACTGGGTTAGAATTACAATTCGATAATAGTTAAAAATAAAATATACTATTATCTAATTTAATTTGACAGAATTCAACAAAATAATAGTCAGACGAACAAAATAATAGTCTTATTCATCTATTTTTTAAGTTAATGTTTGTTTTGTTGTACAACTTTTTATTAATTAAAATAACAATCACCTCTTGTTTAAAAATATCATCAATATAGTTTAGTTTAACAAAATTAACGATATCGTTGGTTATCCATTTTTTTTTTTTTTTAATTTACCCATACTATTTCTTTGAGTGTATACTTAATATAATTTAGCCCTTTTTGTTGGAGGCGAAGCAATAACACATTCAATTCCTCTATTTTCTTCATCTTCATCAATATCATAACGATAATATTGAATCATTATATTATTATTTTTTTAAGTTAAAAAATAGAAAAGTAGCATTGTTCCTTCGTCTGTAGTTCTTAAACGAAGAATTTTCTGGGAAAATGTCAAGCATAATAAAATGTTCAAAATCAATGTTCTCAACTTTTCTATATCTTGATATATTTTCGAACAGTGCAAAGTGAAAAATGGTAAAAAATGGAAGGTTTTTTAATTTTAAAGTGTGTTGCCCCACCTGTCACGAGTGCGGATAGTTGGCATATGGACATCCCAAACTATACTTAAAAAAAAATTGTGTGTAAACGACATTTCGCACAAAAAAGCTATTCCGACTGATTTATTACTGAGAATTTTAATGTCGATTTTAAGTTTCGGTTCCGGTTTACCAGAAATTCTCATTCCGGTTTTCGGTTTTGGTTTCGGTAAGAAAAAAATAGTAATTACAGTGCGGTTTTCGGTTACGGTTTCGGTTCAGTTTCGGTCTCAGGTAGACATGTGTTCAGATCGTTATATTTTATAAACGAATTAAGAATCTCTTGATGTACTGATGCGCTTATACAATCATGCCTATAATATTTTCATTCAATTTTTTGTCCGTTGTTACCTTGAAACTAATTAATGTCTTACGAGAAACACTGAGGAATGTATATTTTGCAATTTATATTAATTATCTCTATTATCTATTATACATACAATATAGGTAATTCTTCGAACAATAAAATAACATTCATCGAAAACCATTATGTAGGTAGCTTCACATTTTTTTATGAAAGTGTTGCATCGTAAGAAAGGTCACGGAAACAGAGAAAGACACAGGGCGTCATGGTAATTGTAATAACGTATAGTGTCATTCTTTTCATATGTAATTTATTAACATAAATTGTTAAAATGAAGATACGAAATAAATCTTTTCTTTTACGAACAATTTTAAATTTTTACAAACATATTTTTTTCATATGGAAAACTACAATAGGTTTTGATTTTATGGGATTAATGTTTGTTTACACGAAAACTTGATTATGTGATAATATAGCGAGGGTAAACTGTCGCATAAAAACGCGGAAGTAAAAATGAACAAGCAACGAACTCAAACGTATTTTTAACCGACTTCAATGTCGATATTAGGTAATAAGATTCAATTAACTGGGCGATGAAGAAATTATATTTCATAATTTTTAATGATCTTTTTTGAGGGAAGTTTTTTTTTTCAAAAATTTTTTTTATTTACATATGAAAATACTAATTCTACTAGAGAAATAGTTAACAGAGATAATTAATTTCAAAAAGAAAAGACAATCGAACTCGGTCAAGCGGGAACCCCTGGGTAACTAGAAGAGAAAAAACGCACTGTATTTTAAATCTATAGATATTCAAAATTAATTTAATTTTAAATGTGACGCTGTGATGACAATATTATTACAGGTGTACTTACGGAATGCATAAGAGTAAACTATCTATGTTATTTTAAAATGTGCTAACATCTTTACACAGCTTAAAAACAACTTTTTATATTCTCATTTTTTATAACACATTTCACCTTTACAAAGATTCACGACTTATAAACTCCAAGTGATCGATTTGACATGAAATGATACAGAAAACAAACATCAGGATTTAATAGAGCGACACAAGGGATTTGTCTTGAAGTCTTTTAAAACACCTACAAAGAAGATTACTTGGATAACAGTGAGAGTTGAAAATGAATAAGAGAAAACTACATGTTTTTTCAATTTCTTGTTGTTCTAAATGTTATACGAGAACAATAGAAGATATTCTAAAGCTACAATATAATGAAAGCTTAAATCCAATGCCATTTGAGGAAACTGGACTAAATGAATTCATAATAGCTGTCTAAATGCTAAAAACTAGAAAAATATCTACGTATAAAAATTATTTGAGAATTTAGTACACAACAGGATGTGTGATTATAGTCACAGCAACTATTTAAATATCAACTTTCGATCAAAACATTCGGCACATACAGCAACATTTCATTTTTACTATTTCTTTAAAATCGATATGTAATTATCATTATTGATGGATGAATAACATTTATTTATCTAGAAGATAATACATAGCAATAGTGGATAAGTGGATACAATAGTAAGTGTACCACCGTTGCAGAAACTGCAACGCATTGCCTGTGTGGGGACTATAGGAGCAATGTGCTCCTGTCCCACAGCAGCTACGGAGGCAATGCTGGGTCCACTTTCTCTACATCTACATATGTGGAAGAAGGAGGTAGCATTTAGTACCCTAAGGCTGCATCAGGCACTTAAATTCAGACCAGGCAACTTAGTTGGTCACTTAAGGATGCCGGTGCTAATTCAATTTGAATCAATGACCAAACCCACCGACTCAATACCAATCAAGTATGACTTTGACTGTCCGTTGATGTGGTGATTGAGAGCCGTCAAGCGAGCAGGATCGAAGCACTGCGGTTGGTCAAAGTGTCAATCATTTATACAGATGGATCTAAGATGGCTATGGAAATTATTCCATAAAATAAATTTAAATTTCAACTTGTAAATAAAATATATTTAAAGATAATAATTAACAGTTGACAAAATATTATTTTGTTATTCTATTATATTATTTTTGTTATTTTTTTAAAACTATAGTAACAGAGTTTTTAATATGTAAGCAAGTACGCTACGTATCACACCCCCCTGCAAAATAAAAATCAAAGTATCAATATTAAAACGGACTTTTTTACAGTCAGAAGTGACGGGTAGATTGACATCATTTAACAAATATGCAGGTTTAACTCTGTTTAAAGATACAGTATAATCTTTTCCACGTTTAAGGACCATTATAATTTTGTTTGTTCTAGAAAGAACTTTAAAAGGTCCTTCATACCAAGGAGATAAGGTTGGTTTAAGTCTATTTTCCGAATGAAAACAAACTTACAATTTTTAATGTCTAGACTGACAAATGTATTTCGAAAATGATCCAGTTTAGGATTTGTGAATTGTAAGTTATTAAAATATTTTTGTAATTTGCTAATAAATAAAGGTAGTTTAATATTAGAATGTGATTTAATAAAATATTCACTAGGAAGACGTAAAGTTTGGCCATAGACAAGTTCTGCAGATGAACAAAGTAAATCATCTTTAGGAATTGCCCGTAAACCTAATAAAATAATTGGTAATTCATCAAACCAATGAACTGAGTTAGCTCTGGCGATTAATGCAGTCTTAAAGGTTCTGTGAAATCTTCCAATCATGCCATTGGATTCTGCGTGAAATGAAGTTGTGTGAATTCGGTGAAATCCTAAAAAAATAGAAAAATTAACGGAAAAGATTTGATTCGAACTGAACTCCTTGATCTGTCGTGACACGAACCGGAATGCCAAAGCGACAGATATAATTTCGAAATAAAGTTTTAGCAACAGTTTCTGCAGTAATGTCTGATAAAGGATAAGCTTCTGGCCAACGAGTGAAACGGTCACTGAAACGGTCACTAACTGTTAGTATATAAGAAAAACCATGTGAAGGTGGTAATGGTCCAACGAGATCAATATGGATATGCTCGAGTCTACCCTTGGGAACTTCCACATTACCAATTTGAGTTTTGGTACGCTTATTTATTTTAGAAGATTGACAATTTAAGCAAGTTTTGGTCCACAAGGTGCAATCGGTGTTCATCCTTGGCCAGAAATAGTTAGAATTGATAAGTTTTTTGTAGCACGAATACCAGCATGCGTTAAGTTATGAAAAGTATCAAAAACTGCGCGTCGTAAAGAGTTTGGTACATATGGTCTACATTTAGAAGAAGAAACATCGCACCAAATTTTATGATCCGAATTAGCAATATTGGTTTTTCGTAAACAGTATTTGACTTTAGAATTGACACTTGATTGATTGGTTAATAAAGAGGAAAGTTCACAATCGGTGAATTGAGCGTCTTTCAATAATTGTAGATTGAAATTGGTTGAGTTTATTTGAGAAATTGAATTAGGTGACAAAAAATTATGCTGTTCGAGTAATGAAAGATCATTTAAACGCGACAAAGTATCCGCAATGATGTTTTCTCTACCGTGAACATGACGTATGTTATTAGTAAATTGTGCAATATATTCCAAGTGTCGTATTTGACGAGGAGTTTTTTAAGCATTAGTAAAAAGAGCTTTTGTTAATGGATTGTGATCTGTGAAACAGATAAAAGAACGACCTTCTAATATATGTTTAAAATGTTTGATCGAAGTATATAAAGATAGCAATTCTTTGTCAAAAGTTGAGTATGACTTTTGCGAATCATTTAATTTGCGAGAGAAAAATGCTAAAGGAGTAGATAAGTCTCCAATGATTTGTTCTAAAACTGCACCCATGGATACATTTGAGCAATCCACAGATAATGTAAGCGTTACATCTTTGTTGTAGCTAGGATGAGATAAGATTGTTGCATTTGCTAAAGCGTGTTTAGCTTTTAAAAAACTATCAGTACAATTAGTTGGCCAGGAGTCTATAACTTTAACTTTATCACGGGTTAACTCAGTACTGAAGGAATGTAAAGGGATTAAAATTTTGGCAAAGTTAGGAACAAAACGATGATAATAATTAATCATTCCTATAAATCGTTGTAGTTGCTTGAGAGTTGTAGGTTTTGGAAAATTACTAATAACGTTAATGCGGTCATCGGTAGGTGAAATACCGTTAGCGGAAACATGGTGTCCAAGGAAATCTAGAGAACTTTTACCAAAAACACATTTTGACGATTTAATATTAATTCCGTAAGTGTCAAGGCGTTCAAAAACTTGACGTAAATGCAATAAATATTAATGAGAGTCTTTACTTGCGATTAAAATATCGTCTGAATATATAAAAATGAAAGGTAAGCCAATAAGAACTTCATTCATAAAACGTTGGAATGTTTGTGCATCATTACGTAATCCGAATGGCATTCTTAAAAAATGGAATAAACCAAAAGGAGTGGTAATTGCTGTTTTGTAAACGTCTGTGTCTACGACGGGTATCTGATGGTAAGCACGAACTAGATCGATTTTTGAAAAAATAGTGCAACCGAATAATTGAGAATTAAAATCGTGAATATGAGGTAACGGGTATCGGTCAGGCATGGTGATTGTGTTAAGTTTTCTATAGTCACCACACGGCCGCCAATCATTTGATTCTCTTTTTGCAACCATATGCAATGGAGAAGAAACTGACGATGAAGATGGTTCACAAATTCCTAATTCAACCATCGGTTTGAATTCACTTTTTGCAATATTATGTTTAGTTGCATCTAATCTACGTGGACGACAAAAAGGTAAATAAATGAAAAAATTTTTGGGGAAGAAATTGTAATATGTTCAAGGAAACAATTAACTGACAGTGACGTTTTATTGTCTGTCAACCGTTTATTTTCAAGTTAACAATTAGACCGAAATGAACTAAAAAATCAGCACCAATTATAGGTACTGAAATATCAGCGATATTAAATACAAAAGAAAATTCACGACGTAAACCTAAATTACGGGGTCACCAATTTATGGAATTATTCCATAAAATAAATTCTATTATATTATTTTTGTTATTTTTTTAAAACTATAGCATCAGAGGCAAGTACGCTACAATGGTCGAGGGGGTAGGTGTGGACGTAGCGGGTCCTAAATGCAGGCTATCTAAAGCCCTTGGCAACATCCCAACCATCTTCCAGGCAGAAATCTATGCTATAGACCTGTGTGCCGAGGAATTCCTTAAAAAAGGCATTCGAGGGGCAAAGATCTATATACTTTCAGATAGCCAGGCAGCACTAAATGTGGGTGCCAGGGCATGAGGGAATAGAAGGTAATGAATTAGTTGACGGCCTTGCAAGAAAAGGGGCTGAAGCCCCAATTTTCGGACAGGACTGTTCTGTGTCTTATCTAAGGGACACAACAGAAGAAATATAAAAATGAGAAAAGTAACAGAAGTCCTACTAGAGGAATACTTCAAACCAAAGACAAGCGAAAAATTAATCACCTATTCGACAAAGAATGCCATAGGGCTTCTAGAACTCGAAGATAGATGCAGATGTTTCGATGCTGCAATTGAGACTGCGGAACATATGCTTTGTGAATGAAAAGTATTAATCCGCATTAGGCTAAAGTACCTGGAACAGGCGGAATTAACGCTTGTAGACGTAGGGAAATTAGCTCCGAGGAAAATCACAAGCTTTGTAAAAAGTCTTTGAATCCTGGGCAATATTTAGTTGTAGGGTAATTCACAAAAGATCTTTTAGGTCGAGGTGAAGAAACGACAATTTAGGGCCATGCGACCTATTAAACAATTTATAATCTACAAGTGCACTAAAGTGCATGTTTCTCAATAGTGTACCAGTGTTAAATTTGCACATGTACGAATAACACAAATGCATACTTTACATATATCTATGCTTATATTTACATATTTTCTTATGCATATTTAATGGGATTTGATTTGAATAAACCAATGTTATTAACAGTTTTCAGGTCGTTGGATAAAGAGTTATATTCAATAATATCTTTATGAAACAGGCTACTGTAAGTGAGTGTTAGTTGTGCTCTTTACGCAGCAGTTGTGTACCGTTTTTGTTTCAACTATTATAGAAATGGATTTCATTTACACTTACCACTCTTGAGGAAAAGTAATCTGGTACCATTTTATTTACCCTTTTATAAATAAGTAAGGTTTAAGTATACATATTCTTTTTATTATCAAACAAACCTAATACTTTCAACCTTCTATTAATGCGTATAAATCGATTTACTCCTAAAATAATACGCATTGCTTTATTTTGTAGAATCTGCAGCCGGCAACAATTTATTTCTGATACATATATAAGTGAGGTAAAATAGGGTAAAATAACACTGTTATATACTGTTACTTTAGAATTTACGGACATGTGTCTACTAATTCTATAAAAGTATTTTTTGCCACTTTTTGTAAAAAGATAATCCACAGGATCCTTAAATTTTAACTATTAATAATCCCAGGTATTTAATTTCATCCTGAAAATACAGATCCTTTTTGCTAATTTTGAATTTAGTCGACTTATCTAAAGCATTTGACTCCACGGATGATAACATTTTTTTTTTAAAAGGACGAAATGGGCATTAGTGGTAACTCAAGTTACTGTTTCCATCAATTTTCAGAAAGCAGAAAACAAAGTCATAATAAGAAGCTGTTTTATCTTCTTTATTATCTAAAATATTGAGTAAGAAAGTAAGTAATATTTTCCAGACTGGTGAGTATAAAACAGATCATTATTAAATTCAAATAAAACCAGTTATAACAATTTAATGAACGCCAAGCTCCACCCATACTTCATCAACTGTAGAAATTAGCGTTTTAACAAAAATCGCAGGAGCAAAATTTCTGGCAATAAAGCTAGATGGCAATATATCTTAGGAAGACTATATAGATTTCGTAAGCCACAGAATAAACTCGGCTTTTTGGAATAAATATGAAAAATATTATATCCAAATGGCGAAAATATAGACTCCATTATTTATGAAATCGAGTGTTCCTACATTATGACTTGTCACATCTCTTACATGTATAGCTTACGTGAATAAATACTTTGTATTATTATATACAGTGTGTCCACGGATGGAGTTAAGAGGGAGCAAGGCGATCAAATCAGAGGGGAGCAGGCGGCAATGAGCCAATGTGAAGAGAGATCTTCGTAATAAACAAAGGGCATAGTAGGATAAGCATGTAAAATCTGCCCCCAAACAAAATTTTGTTTGTTCTGAACTATTTGAAGGGGCTTACCCTAAATATGATTTCCCCAAAATTTCGAGCCTGCAGCCTGGAGGAGTGGTGAGGGATTCTTTGATTTTCGTTTTTTAAAATTTTCTCGGATACCTTTGTACGAAAAAATCCGAAAAAATTCATAGTTATTACTTACATGTTGGACTATTTATCCAATTTGTTTCATAATTTTTAAATGCAAATTTCGTATGCAAAAAAAATTTGCAAGTTTTTGCATACAATTTTTTGGCACTTTAAGAAAGAAGGCCACTCTGAATTTTTCATCGTAAATTACTCATTTATCAAGGCCTATTCTCAAATTATTTTCATATTTTTACAAAAATGTAGTTAAAAAAAGAAATACTGCATTACCGACCATTATCTTATACGTGCCTCACTGTCATTTGGACGCATGTCTTGTTAACAAATTTACAGGAATGTTTTATTAATAATTGGACATACGATAACTGGAGAATCCTTAGTCCAAAATATATAGATTTAACCTGAAACACTTAGATAAAATGTCCCTCCTTACTGAGATACAGGGTGTAAAATTTTTTTTCTTTTTTTTTGCAATATCTCAACTACCTCTTGACCGATCTTCTCCCAATTTGGTAAGGAAACATTTTTTAAGCTAGGAAACAATAATTTATGTATTACATCACGCTAGCCACGTGGAGGGTGCCTCACGAGCTATACCTGATGATGAATATTTTTTCTCTATTTTTTTACGAAACGTAGTGGCACTTTTAACCAGAAAATCTCATACAGGAGTCATTTCTACGTAAAAAAAGGTACACTTGATAGAACTTGATAATTCTAACCGTTTTCGAGAAAACTGCATAGATCTCAAAAATTCTTTGAAAACAAACCCAATTTGAAGAGGAAAAATTATATTTATTGAAAAGTGTGCTTTGGTGACGTCTTAGTTCTGTCGTTTATGTATAATTTCATTAGTTTGACATTTTGAAGAGTTTAAGCTTCAGTATGGCATAAATCGGTTAAATATTAACAAAGGTATGGTTGCCAAAATGGTTGACAATGAGAAAAGGGTATTTTTTTGTATTTTAACACGATAAAAATATAGCAATACTCAACAAAAGCTTTTGTTGGTAATACTAATTAAATATGGTTAGAGATATCTCAAAACGAATTTTTAACATCAGCGTCAAATAAAGATCAGTTAATTAAACTGCTAACATCAAATTTTTCCCAAAACAATATTACAGTCAAATGTACGGGTTCAGATGCTGATTATTTAATTGTAAAAACTGCTATTGATTGCTCTGCTGATATGTGTAACCCTGTTATAGTTGTGGGTCAAGATTCAGACTTAATAACATTGAACATTGCAAAACAAAAAATGTGTACATGATGAGACCCGGTGATGGAGGTAAATCTGATAAAATAACGAATATCTGTAAGTTACGTTCAGAACTAAGTGAAAATGTAGTAAAAAAAATATTCTATTTATCATCTCCGGATGCGATACCACCTCTGCATTTTATAAAAAGGGCAAAAAAAAACAATATTTTCAGTTTTAGAAAATAATATTGAATTAAGTAACAGCCTATTAATTTTCAAAGGTAAATTTACTGAAGTAAATCACCTTGCAGTAACTGGGAAAGAATTTATTTTAAGATAGTATGGCAGTAAAAAAACTAATAGTTTATATGATTACAGGTTCGTTAGGTATAATCAGATGTCTGCTAGGCAAAATATTTCCAACACTTCGATCTAGCAGTTCTTCCGACAACATGCGATGCCACTAAATATCATATTTATAGAGTATATTGGCAAATTCAAGTCTAGTTAGGCAACAATCTTAATCCAGAGAACTGGATATTAACATACAAAAAGTAATCTGTTTTTATATAAATCTGTCATTTTGACAACCGTAACTTTGCTAATATTTAAACGATTGCAAAAAACTTTATACCACATTAAAACTTAGCTCTTTCTCTCAATATTTTGCCTCTTTACTTTTTTCTTAAAGTGTCATCCGTGTGGGCTATTATCGATTAAAGGAAGAAAGTGCCCAATTTCAACATGGCGGCGCATTTTTTCTTCATTTCTGCATGGCGGATTTTTTGAGATTTTCAGTCAGAGAGTTCTGAATAGCCATAGAATACAATCCCTAAGAAATCAGCTTGTTACGAATTTGTTCCGGGTCAACTATTAATTTTACTGTACTATATTAAAAAAGTCAATATTTTATACAACCTGTCAACTTGACGTTCAAAAGTGTAATTTCTAAAATAAACCATATTTAATTATTATTACCAATAATAATTGTTGTTGCCTTTTGTTGCATTTTATGGTATTAAAATACAAAAATTAATCTTTGTTTATACAAATGTCATTTTGACAACCGTAACTTTGCTAATATTTAACCGTTTGCAAAAAACTTTATACAACATTATAGACTGGCGGTACATGACCAGTCAGGTGCAACGTTTTTAAAATGCATGCCAATCATATATATGAATGTAATTACCATGAATATGCCAAAAACGCTAATTTTAGGCAGTCGTCGCGTGCAGAAGGGTGTGCAAATCGATTTTCCGTTTGCATGGAAAATCGATTTCTGCGAACGATTTTAAAATGGATGCCAATAGTGCCAAATGAAAAGCCGTGAAAATAAATCCAGCGGAAACTTATTGGCATGCAGTTTCCACGCGCACAACAAAGTTTGGTGCGCACATTAAATCGTAAAATTTTTTGATATCTCCGAACGATTTTAAAATGCATGCCAATACGTTTTATGATAAATTTGCACTGTCAAACGACGATTTACCGATTGGCATGCAGTTTTATAATGCAGAACGTTATTAAAAGTTATTCCTAAAATGCAAAAAAAATCAGGTCTCTCCAAACGACTTTAAAACGTACGTTAATCATTTTTATGAATAATTTGCACTTCCAAACAACGATTTATCGATTGGCATGTAGTTTTCTCGTGCAGGACGTTGTTAAAAGTGATTCCTAAAAATGCAAAAAAAAATCAGTTATCCCTGAACGCTTTTAAAATGCATGCCAATATAATTTGTGATAAATTTGCACAATCGTACGACGATTTACTGATTGGCATGCAGATTTGTAATGCAGAACGTTATTAAAAGTTATTCCTAAAAATGCAAAAAAATCCAGCTATCTCCGAACGATTTTAAAATGCATGCCAATAAATTTTATGATAAATTTGCACTACCGTACGACGATTTACTGATTGGCATGCAGACTTGTAATGCAGAACGTTATTAAAAGTTATTCCTAAAAATGCAAAAAAAATTAGATCTTTCCGAACGATTTTAAAATGCATGCCAATAAATTTTATGATAAATTTGCACTACCGTACGACGATTTACTGATTGGCATGCAGATTTGTAATGCAGAACGTTATTAAAAGTTATTCCTAAAAATGCAAAAAAATCCAGCTATCTCCGAACGATTTAAAAATGCATGCCAATAAATTTTATGATAAATTTGCACTACCAATCGACGATTTACCGATTGGCATGCAGTTTTCTAGTGCAGAACATTATTAAAAGTAATTCCTAAGAATGGAAAAAAATTCAGTTATCCCTGAACGCTTTTAAAATGCATGCTGATATATTTTGTGATAAATATGCACTACCAAATGACGATTTACTGATTGGCATGCAGATTTGTAGTGCAGAACGTTATCAAAAGTTATTGCAAACCGTGCAAAAAAACTCAGGTATCTCTGAACGCTTTTAAAATGCATGCCATTGCAATATGTTGTAGGTAACGAAAACAAAAGGTAGTATTAAAAATTAGCGTGCAATTTCAACGTGTACTAAAGTGTTTTAAATACTAAAAAAATATTGTGAATTTTGAAATACACACACCTTTTCAAGCGGAGAAGATCGCACTATTGGGAACAGCGCATATTTTAAAGACATTCCTGGACTAGGAGTCTCTGCGATCCCTTGTTGGGATATGGACTCTGAGCTGTTGGAGCGGACATCACCAACGTTGCCTGAAGGGTCTAAAAACCTGGAACGGGCTCCGTCAGAGCCGAATTTCAATCGCGCGTGTAGGATTCGGTGAATAGTTTCCAGCTACGGCTGAGAAAGTATGCCGCTGTTAGGTCTATGAATAAAAATAACAATATAATAGGCTAATGGAATTAATTGACTGAAACAATTAGTTAGTAAATTTTAATAAGTCATATTTTACAAAATATTTTAAACCAAAATCTAATAATTTACTGTCATTTAGCGTCCAACTTAATAACCATGTCTTCATTAGCATCATCTCCAATTTCAAAATCGTCATCCTCCGGAATATTTTCATCATCATACCTATCGTCATCATCGTAATCGTAATCGAATAATTGATCTGCTTCATCGCCGGTATGGACCAACATCGCTAAATTTAGCGATCTTGGGTACGGACCAAGATTCTTTATAGTGAAACTCTCCGATGGACTGAAAAAAAGTTATTAGCGACCAAAGTTGAAATAAGCACTTTCGCCCGCTTTCTCCGCGCATAGCTCTTTTACTTTAATAACGTTCTGCACTACAAAACTGCATGCCAATCGGCAAATAGTCGTTTGGTAGTGCAAATTATTCATAAAACTGATTAACAAACGTTTTAAAGTCGTTCGGAGATAACTGAATATTTTGCATTTTTAGGAATAACTTTTAATAACGTTCTGCATTATAAAACTGCATGTCAATCGGTAAATCGTCGTTTGACAGTGCAAATTTATCATAAAACATATTGGCATGCATTTTAACTTCGTTTGGAGATACCTGAAATTATTTGTTGTGTATTTGGATGACGGCAAATATTTTAAGCAACCGAAAACTGCATGCCAATTGTTAATATCATCTTTTTTTTTAATTACTAATAAGATACCTCAATGGCATGCATTTTAAAATCGTTCGGAGAAACCTGAATTTTTTTGCATTTTTAGGAGTAACTTTTAATAACGTTCTGCATTATGAAACTGCATGCCAATCGGTAAATCGTCATTTGACAGTGCAAATTTATCATAAAACATATTGGCATGCATTTTAACTTCGTTCGGAGATACCTGAAATTATTTGTTGTGTATTTGGATGACGGCAAATATTTTAAGCAACCGAAAACTGCATGCCAATTGTTAATATCATCTTTTTTTTTCATTACCAATAAGATACCTCAATGGCATGCATTTTAAAATCGTTCGGAGGGACCTGAATTTTTTTGCATTTTAGGAATAACTTTTAATAACGTTCTGCATTATAAAACTGCATGCCAATCGGTAAATCGTCGTTTGACAGTGCAAATTTATCATAAAACGTATTGGCATGCATTTTAAAATCGTTCGGAGATATCAAAAAATTTTACGATTTAATGTGCGCACCAAACTTTGTTGTGCGCGTGGAAACTGCATGCCAATAAGTTTCCGCTGGATTTATTTTCACGGCTTTTCATTTGGCACTATTGGCATCCATTTTAAAATCGTTCGCAGAAATCGATTTTCCATGCAAACGGAAAATCGATTTGCACACCCTTCTGCACGCGACGACTGCCTAAAATTAGCGTTTTTGGCATATTCATGGTAATTACATTCATATATATGATTGGCATGAATTTTAAAAACGTTGCACCTGACTGGTCATGTACCGCCAGTCTATTAAAACTTCTCTCAAAATTTTGGCAACAATCTTAATCCAGAGAACTGGATATTAACATACAAAAAGTAATCTGTTTTTATATAAATCTGTCATTTTGACAACCGTAACTTTGCTAATATTTAAACGATTGCAAAAAACTTTATACCACATTAAAACTTAGTTCTTTCTCTCAAAATTTTGCCTCTTAACTTTTTTCCTAAAGTGTCATCCGTATGGGTTATTACCGATTAAAGAAATAACTGCCTAATTTCAACAAGGCGGCGCATTTTTTTTTATTTCTGCACGGCGGATATTTTGGGATTTTCAGTCACAGACTCTTGAATAGAATGCAATCCCTAAGAAATCAGCTTGTTACAAATTTGTTCCAGGTCAACTTTTAATTTTACTGTATTATATGTATTTATGGTATACATTTCTGTAACAATGTTGTTCTCTCCTACCGTGTAATTGGATTTTTATCTGTCTGGGTAGTTGTATCTTAAATAAATAAATAAATATCAACAGTTATGTTAAGACTCTTAATAAAATTTGAAATACGTAAAATGGAATTTTATCTAAACCCACCTCGAGAAATACCGAACCCCAGTTTCACAATGATTGTAACAAAATTCCAATTGATTGACAAACAGAGACTCACTTTCAAATCGAGTTAATTTTTCAGCAGTTAATTTCTACGCACACAAATCTGTAACTTGATTACTATTGATCGTACTAGAAGTAATTACAGACATAACTAACCATGCAAAATAAACTAAGGTGTGTTAGCTTAACTGTTAAACAAATTATAAAATACATATTTGACTTTCCTATTGGTGATTTGCAGAGGAGAGGTAAAATGCATTAATTTAAATTTCATTTACATAATGTACATGAACGAAGTATTTGCATATAAGCGAACACACACAAACACATAATATATAAGTGTCGAACGAAAGAAATAAACTGTAAATTTTAGTTACGTAAATATTTTTGTACAGGATGTCCCTAGAAGTATTATGCTAGTCAATTGTAAACAACATTGTTATCTTCTACCTAATAAAATTGAATTTAATTGAATCAAGGAAAAAGTTTCTATAAATATACATTAAAACTGCCCTGTTTTCGCCAGGCATTATATATTATTCATCTTTTGTAGCCCAGTCGATGAAGGTATTACCTACAAAAAATTCCAAAATGAACATATTTTTTTAACGAGTTCGTGAAAGGGTATAGAATAATATCCTGAAAAGATTACATTTCGCTCGGATGCAAAACATAAAAAAAAAGTGAAAACAAATTTTTTTTCATCCATTTTTTCAAAATTTTGAAATTAAGTTAAGCTAATAAAAAATAAAAAATACAGATGGATAGATCATGTATTTATGAACAAAAAATATCCTAACAAAATTTATCACTAAAGTCACGTTTTTAAATAGTCAAGTGTAACGTTATAAACTCTGAGCGAGATCCATGCGTGCGCGCGCTTGAATACGCATGACTGTGACACCGACACACTGAATTACATGTCACTAAATCAGAATTTGTTCAATCTATACGAGTATTGGTTAATTTAAATGATGGAAATTGTAACTTTCTGAAGCTTTTTTGTTTTAAACAATACAAGTAAAGGGGATGGATGGAAAAAATATACTTATATATATTATCACGCCCGAACTCAATCGGCCCAATAAAAAATATAGAAAAAATAAAAGGCGTTCAAAAAAATTCTTTCTTCGTTGAGAACTATTAAAAGTATGTACACTTCAAGATTATTATGGTTTTTTAAGTTGTAGTAACGTGGATTCACAACAAAATACGTCCCAAATCATTTTAATTTCCTTGCTTGATGCTTTTCTTGATAAATATATATATTGGAGGCTATAACTTGCCGAGAACTTGACCCATTGGAAAAAATAAATTATCACTATTTCGAAAAAAATGTATACTTTTCGAATTTTCAAACACAAATTTATTTACTTGTATGCATTTTTTCGAAAATATGATCAATCAGATCATGATAAGAAATTGCGATTTTTACTATTTTGAACTATGGAAATATCTTTGATTGTTTTGAATATAAATTGTGGAACTTTGCCAATACATTAACAAATGTATAAGGAATCCATTGGATATAATTGAAATGTGGATAGGTGTACCTGTAATAAATACAATACAGTAAAGGTACGTAAAGATTCATGCGACCGATTCAGCGGCTATGTATCGTGTCTGTGCATGCGTTCATAATTATATGTTTTCCTTCCATACTCACTATTTATCCTCCTATTGACTAAGAAAAATGTTAAAAAATGTGTACTCAGGAAGAGAAGAAAACTTTATTTTACTCGTTAGAACTGCTAAGAATTTTTAGAAGTTCCATAACAAGCATTTAACCGTGCGCTTGGCCGCGCAGAGTGACAAAGTTACTTCACTTCACATTTTTTTCCACGAATACCGTGACTTTAACGATAAATTTTATTACGACATTTTTTGTTCAGAAACACGTGGTCTATCCACCTGTATTTTTTTATTTTTTCCTACCCTGACTTCAAAATTTTGAAAACTTTTTTATTATGTTCTGCATCCGAGCAAACTTTTCAGGATATTATTCTATACACTTTCACGAGCTTATTAAAAAAAAAAATATTCATTTTGCAAGCATTTGTGGGTTTCACTAAAATGTTCTGTCGTAGTCGACGAGTTATAAATAACAGAAGTTCTCAAACAAATTGAAATGCTTTTCAACAACAATTTGTATGTATTTCCCACAATAACGTGGAATCAACATAATAAATATAACAAAATAAATATCTAAATGAAATTATAATTTGTTAATAAAATAATCATGAACAAATACAGAAGTCAGACAATTTTCGACTGTCTAAGAATCGCCGAACTTGGTTGAAAATAAATTATTTATCTCTCTTATTAGTGTGTATTCTATACTTCTGTCGCATAACAGCAGAGAGAGAAGGTGACAGGTTGTTCTGCGTTATTCCAATAAATATGCGTGTAACGCATATAAAATTGTACGTATATTAACAACTCATAATGTAATACTATTTAAAAAAATCTTACCTTGCTCTTATGGATGTGCTGATGTTGATACTCCGAGTCGAATTCTGGTTCCGAAAAGTAACTAGGATCCTCAAAATGTCCAACTCCCCCGGCGATACCGATACCGGCCATCGGTAACCCGCCAGAAACGTCTGCGGATTCGAATAATCGAAGGACTGAACGGTCTCTTATCTCGCGGAGATGAGATCTGAAATTACAAAATTACAGAAAATACAATTCTTAATAAAGGTGAGAAAGATCACGGACTAATACAAAGGGCACATGAGACTTTTCTATAGTGCAAGCGAGTTTGTTATATTTTATATGTCTTCGGAAACAAAGTTAGTAATGCTTTTTTTGACAACCTATAACAACCTATAACAACCCATAAAAAGTTCCCGACGGTCACAATCTTGGAAAAACGACGGATCTAGGCTACACTTATCCGATTTTTCCATATTACTATCTGTTCATTATACGTAAACAATGCGTAAAAGTTCCTGTAAGACAGTTATTTTAGTTTCTCTTTCGCATTGTGAAGAAAATACATGACAATTTTAGAAAAAGAACTGTACCTAATTAACTAGTTATTTCTCTTTAGGTGGGGTTCTCTATGTTGTGGTTGGTTAGTTTTTGCAATATTATCATTAGATAAGTTCATGGAGGTAGTTGGGAAACCATTCAATCTCTCTAAATGGACGATCTCAATGCAATACGAACTCAATAATTTCCTGTAATGGTTTATAAATCATAAACTTAAACTACTGATTTGTGCTCAGTTTCTCCGAGCAAATCTGTGACTGTGCACATTTATAAGCCCATTTTCACGCAACATTTTCACCGATCAATGCGAAAACAATATTGGTGATACAAACAAATATTCCCGCCTTCAGTAAACCATAGCTGCGTGACGTCACAATGGGGAGACTGTGTCTCGCTTGTCTCGCTTTGGACTCCGTATAGTCTTAGCTGGTTGGAAAACATATAAACAATATGTTAGGCCCACCAGACTAGTAAACTACTACTTAATTGCTATTTTTATTGGATTTTTGAAATTAGCTAAAAAAAAAATGAATTTACTTTTCAAAACACCTGCTTGATATTTACACAATTTATGGTAAATAATGTGTCATTTTTGAAAAAATTTGTCTGCCTGACAAACCTTTACTTATAAATTATTTTTTTCATGAAAGTACACTTCATAACACCTCCTTAGTTATTGTTTTAAAATGAAGTTATGAAACTGCTCATTAGAGCAGCACAGGCCTCAAAAGATGGTGGAGCAATTATTATGAGCTAACCCATAACACTTTTCCACCCCTTACGAGGTAAGAAAATGGTTTTCACCTCTGCACAGAGGCTTCTTTCTGGCAAAAAAGTGATGGATCCACTCAGATATAATAATAATAATAATATTTATTTATAACAGTTTTACATTTGAATATACAGTAAAATGAAAATGTGTGTAAAAAATAATGCAATTTTGATAAAAGTTTTAGCTAATATATTTGTATCCTTTGAATATAAATCAGACAAAAATCACTTAAATATACCCTTGATGATGAAATGGATTTAATTTATAACATAAGTTAGATAGTTGTGTGCCATAGCTACCTTAACTACTATATATGAGAAATAAACTAAACAGTAATTTTCTTTAAAACAAAATTATTAGTTTTATTTTACCATCTATATTTAACTTATAACTTTAAGTGTAGATCCCATCTTCGGAATATATCACTCTCTTTTAGACCGAGAGGCAGCGACACATTTTTGGAACATACTATTAAGACTGATCTTCACATATGTAGTGGTTTATTGTGTGTACATACACGAAACGGCGGTCAGCTGGCGCACCCGCAGTGGGGGATGCTCCTATTCGAGTAGATGAAAAGAATTTCACGTTTTCCTAGAAAATACATGTAAATCTTAAAAAAAACGTTTTTTCCCAGAAATCTTTGTTTTGAAGGGGCCGAGATTAATGGAACATCTAGAAAATACATGATATTAAGTGGACTTCATATATAAGATCAATTTCAGCTAAATACTGATTAATTACGGTGACAAAATGGCGAAATTCTCCAGAAAAATGGTAAGTCCGAACTTCCGTTCCCTCCAGTTTCCTCATTGCCGCAATTCAAAAAATTAAAAATTCAATTCTATTTAAATTCGTGAGTAGTCTTTTGATCTAGGAGCCAAGATGAGAAGTTGCCGGCACTTTTGAAACACAGAATGTGCCATTTTTTGCCGTACATCGCCGACATTTCAGTAAATATCTCCGAATCGAAAAAAAATATCGAAATTCTGATAGTAGCAAAAGATTCGTAATGAAAAATACTCGTTTGACCGTATTTTTTATTTCGAGCTAGCTCTCACCGTTTTGGAGATATCTGCGAAAAATAGTAAAAAATAGCTCGCATTTCGGAGCCGAAGAAATTGCAAAAACATGTGATCTGGACACGTTAATATTTCTCGAAAAACACCAGCGGGACGGACATACGATGTCGCGACGTAAAGAGGAAGACTTCCAGTTAAACCTAAGTAAATTTGCACTGCGAAATTCGAAAATTTAGCTCGACACGAACGAATCAAAAGTAGCATTTTGTGACATTTCAGAAAATCGATATCTCTCTACAAATTCAGCTAAGACGTATGCATTTTCCGGAAAGAAAGAAGTCTCCACTTTAACCGCTCCTAGCTCATTAATTTTTAAAATATGACAAAAATTTTAAAAAAGACTTTTAGATAATTCAATTCTCTACAAATTCGTTAGGACGCAGTTGTTTTGCCTAGGAACCACCGTTTAGAAGTTATGTAGGTTTTAAGCAAAAAATGTCCAATTTCCCGCCGTACATCGCCACATATTCAACTCAATATTTTGATGGAATCGGACGAATCCTGATGAAAAGAATTTGCCTTTTGGAACTTATACCTCTGAGCTCATTCCAACCTTTTCCGAGATATAAGCGAAACACCGTAATATAAAAACATTTCGGATAAGGTGCAAAAATATGCAATCTTAAAACGTTCATACTTTTCGAAATACACCAGCAGGACGGCCGTATGATGTCACGACGGAAAGAGGAAAGTTCTAGTAGGTCCGCATCGTAAATTGCACGGGGCACATCGGAAATTCGGCTCGGCAGGAATGAATCAAAACTGGCATTTGACATTTCAACAAAATACAGGCTCGAATTAGCTGACTCAATTTTTCGTGAAACACATTGTTATTTAACAAAATTTGAACCTTGATGAAATTACTAAAATTTAAACTTTTAACCAACATGCTTACATGAGCAGCGGACGTATTATCCACCGCCATTTTATTACGTTTTAACATTATTAAACAACACACAAAATTTCAATTTTGATCTATTTCAATACATTTTTTACGCGTGGGAGGCGCTCCGTTACCTACCTCCACCGTTACTTGAGCAGCTGACCGCCGTTTCATGTATGTGTACGTAATAAACTATTATATAAATGAAAACCAGCCTTAATGAAATGACTTTAGCTCCAAAAGGTCGCTGCCTCCCGGGATATTTACTTCGAATTTAATTTTTTTATTTTTTTTATTTTTCTTATCGATTCAGATACATATTATATAGATGAGTACTATATCTCAAAAAAAGGTATTGCAATTACTCTGAGCCGCTCCCTAATCTTCTTGCGCCCCTCGCGGGGGTAAAAGTAACTATAGAAGAACGTCTATTCAGATATTCTTTCATCGTTGCACCCATACATCGTAGAATAGTCGCACTTGTCCTTAGTCACACTTCTAATATTTTTCGCTCTTCATAGAGGTGAGAAGAAAACATAAAATAACGATACTCTAAAATCCCCGCGAGGGAAACAAAAGGTTAGGGGTTGTGTCAACTAGATACGAAATATCCTCCATCATATTTTTTCGTTAATTATTTTTTAAAGTATGTTCACCCTGTACATGGTTTCACTAAAGATATAGCAAGTTTATTCTCTGACAATTTCGTTAACTACGTGCCAAATATTATTATTCTGTCACATTTTTGTCATTAATTGTTTTTTAGAGTATTCACCACACGGTGGACATGATAAAAAATATAAATACATATATTTTTCATTAAAAGTATATCTCATTTTTTTTGCTGCCGATAGCGTCAACTACTTACCAAACAATATTTTAACCTCCCCGTAATAACATTGTGGGAGGTTACTGAAATTGGTTCAAAATCGAAAATTGAGATAACATCAAATTTATACGTTTTGAGGTTCCAGGAACCCAAAAAAGTGGTTTTTGAAAAATGTCTGTGTATGTATGTTAGCATGATAGCGGCGAAATACTAAACGGATTTGGATGAAACTTTGCATGAGGGTTTCTTTAGTGCTCCAGAAGATCTGAAAAGGTTTTGGTTGAGATCGGATTACGTTTAGTGCCGTTTTGGCACAACAAGTTGTTTATTTTATGATTACTTACAATTTGTAATTGAATCATTGAAAAGCAGTAAAAATTCCGATTTCAACTATATATCACCCTTGCATCTTTTCGATTTGTTTTCCGTGAAAAAAATTAAATAACTGGGCCCAAAGTAAGTTTTTGACATCAAAGTACAGTGACATTAACACTCAGTTTTACAATCGCTGGTTAACTGCAGCCAGAGTTAACTCTCAGGTTATTATAGAAATTGGGTTTTACAACAGCTGGTCATTTTCAAGGTCGCAGTTATTTAGTAGTTAACTTTACTAGCAGATAAGGTGTGAGTAAACTAAAGTTGTAGTTTACTAGCAATTTATAACCTACAAAATAACTACCACAAAATAATATTTTGATATTTCGTTTAAAAATGGATACGTACGAAGTAAATGCATAGGTATAGCAGTGATGAGGAGCCAAGAAAGCCCAGGGTAATCCGGTATAGACCTAACTTTTTTGAAGAATATATTTTTATTCCTGTAATATTTTCTATATTTTTCTAATCAATTTACGAGAATATCCTCCTCATCGGCAGAAAAATTTGCGCACCTTTTATTATCCAAGATGTAATACTTAAAATAAAACACATTTTAATTGTTAAAATAAACGTTTCCATGTTTTGTAATAGAATATAGAATAAATTGTATAAATATAAATTTCTAAAAAAAATTGTAAACATTAAACACTTACTTAATAATAAACCACTAACTCAGAAATCGCTTCTGAAATTTATATTTGAACTAAATGACAGTCTTTGACAAAAATTCATACATTTTATGGATATTACATTACCCATTTTTCTACTACCAACCTTATAAATTTTATTCACAACCTCTCGTTTACAAATCATGACTTAACTTTATATTGAAAAATGCAAGTGTCGGTAAAGTTGTAGTTAACCGGCAAGTAAGAGTCAACTAACATGAAAGTTAACTTGCGATTGTAAAACCGGCTGTTAAAGTCTGAGAAAAGTTAATCCATTTCCGACAGAACGCCGGAAATATTTCCAGCAATCACAACCTAAAAAACATTAACATAACCTAAAAACCAAACCAAGTGCAATACCAACATAAAAATTTTCGACAACTGTCAAAAAATAAAATCCCCAGCAAAGTTTAAAACCAGGATTTTTGACAGCTGTCAGTTTGACAGATTTAGGACTAACAAAATTGTCTACAAAGTTTAGCGACAAAAAATTTGACAACTGTCAAAAAATCTTCTTCTCCTGAAATCTTTTGGCATCTGTCAGTTTGACATTTGACATTAGTGACAAGCAACCAAACAACAACCTTCCCCGACCGATTTAGTGAAAAATCGACCGATTTTTCACTAAATGGGTCGGGGATAAAAATAATATTTATCAGCTCAAATTGAAACGGTCCTCTATGAACACTTCACCAGCCACAGCTGGCAGAGAAGCTGTCCACAAAGAATTATATGGTTTTTAAAAATAAATAAAAGATTATAATTAAATGAGATCGTTCATATTTTTTAATGCTCTTTTTGGCTTCAAAAATCCACCGAGTGGGGAGGTTCCAGCCGCTTTCCGTAGCTGCCAATTTTTTCTTTGTCAAATAGATTTCAATAAACAGAAACACAGACAGATAGGCAGACGGAATTGAAAGACCTTCATTTTCTTAATCTACATAGTTTAAAAAGTGAAAAATTCCAAGAAATTTCGAGCAGTGATGTTTTTCTACCCTTCGGGTTTCTTCTTAGAAAATTGACTTTTTTTTGACAATGAGAAAATATCAGAGAAAAATGGCTGTCTTGTAGGAAATTTTATAATCTTTCCATGCATTTTTTATGTAAAATAAACCGTAGTAATCGGAAAAAAACGGAAGAAGCTGCAATTTTTCCAAGATGTCGAGGCTTAGCACCGACAAGTTGGATCGATAAGGACTTGTTATGAGTTGTTTAGGAAGGCAATTATAACAATTTTATAAAAAAATCATTGCTAATTTTGTTATCGATTAATGCTAACTCACTTACACTATTAATAGTATTACATTTATCTACGTTTATCTATTATGGATGTTATGGGCATTGCACACTGTGCAGCTCATTTGGTTAAATTAAACAAATGTTTCGGTGATACCCCTCACTTCACAACAAAACTCATTAAAGATATAAAGAGGACTGTGGATATCCCAAACAGTTCTCCTCTTTGAATGTTTGGTAAATGATTTTTAAAAAAAGGTTTTTAATGGCGATCGTTCATTTCAACTGATGAAATTGTCTAGACATTCAGAGCGACACTTCATTTGTGCATTCGTCCGGATGATTAATGTGGATATATATTTGTCAAGCGAGGATTTGCGTATAAAATACACGATGATACACTAGCGAACTCGTCAACACGATAATTATGTGCCTGTGCGCCACATGCACAAAACATTTTTATATGCTTTTACAATTTCTTAAAACTTAAAATTTTCAAACCAGATGTAATTTTATAGAGATACGATTCAATTTCTTTTCTTCTGCTAATTGCAAACGATAAACAGGGCGTCCAAGATTTAAGCCGACATAGTTTAATGGGAGGTAAAACTAAAGTCTTGAATGTTTACCGTTTTTGAGATACAGGGTGATTTATAGTTTTTGCCTAACTACGGTGTATTAAATAGGTGATCCGACATACGGCACTTTCCTATGATAATAATGGTTTTATTGGTGCATGGTTTCTACTTACTTTCGTAATTGGCGCGTGCTTTAGGTCCTACAATTACCTGTGTATAGATAGACGAATTTGCCATGCTGCATGTAGTGTTGCATAAAAATAGCTGATTTTTTAAAATTTAGCGCCAGCGTATTGAATATATTTCTCCTAGCTACTTAATGTCAGATGTCACTGACAAAGATTAGAGAAAGACCAGGAACGTATGCAACACTGTATGCACGTATGCACAGAACCTGTAAAATTATCTTTCTATGCGTAAGTAATGACAGATCCTATTGCTCCTGCCATCTATTGCATTATGTACAAAGTAAGCGATTATAAAGTCATTGTGCGGGTTCTTGTCGCATCACCTATTTAATACACCCTGCCTAAAACTTAGTCCACCATATTATTTTTAGACAAAATGTATGATACTTTTTTAGTCAAATCAAAAGCATAATTTACTTTGGAAAAAATATAGGACTATACTCACTTTTTATAAAGTTGCTTATATTGCTGATAACTCGATCGATATTATCACCAGCATGCAATTTTTTGACAAATGCTAGTAGAGGTTCCGAAAGTCGATGGGACGCTGCGTAAAATAACGTCATAACAATTGACTGCATGATGATTGTTATTTCACAATAATTTTTCAAAAATATGGATCAAAGCTGTACAAGTAACCGATCCCTTCAAATTGACGGTCGTAAATCCTATCTATGAAACTGGTACTAACACAGATATGGATAACTATATGCCAATAAATATATTTAACGTTAATATATTTTTAAAAACACTCAAAAAAGAATTATGTCATTTACAGAAAAGTAATTTCAAGTGTACAATATGGATTCTAGAATAGAAAGTATACTGATGATGTGATCTCCTACTTTTTCAGAATAGTATATTGTGTATTTAGGTGTGAAAGCAATGCAATCACGGACGACGATGCAAGCATCGAAGTCCGGGAATGTGCTTTCACACCAAAGTACACATACTATTTTTTCTGAAATCACAATCAATATTATTATAAATTAAGAAATTTGTATTAATGCATAACATTTTTTCATTACAATTTAACTGCTTACTAATAAATGCAATTTTAACGTGAGTTGGTTTGTCTGCGTGTATTTAATTACTGTCTAAAATATAGATAAAAAACCGTACGGGAATGTTGATCGTTGCTTGGCAACGGATCTTTTCCGGTCTATTTTCTGATAGTTTCTTAACAACGGACTAAAATACTGGAATTGTCCATTTTTCGATCTGAAATCGCGCCGAAAATGTAGACATTGCCGATTGATTTCAGAAAAATGTATGTGATAGATCAAGGCCTTAATATAGAGGGTTTTTTTATAGATCTCATCAAGGCTTTTGCTGCTGTTACTTACTCAATAAATTGTGATACTCTGGAGAGAGATTAGAAACAATATAATTAAAATTTATCTAACCGATCGATTTGCAATCTAGTAAGTATGATATACCACAGGAATGGTGTTAGGACCTATATTGTTTATATCATATATTAATGAGTTATTAACGATACAGTTTAATGGCAAAATCAATTTATATACGCATGACACGGTACTTTTTGTAGAAGGCAATAACTGGAATAATGTGAGGAAAATCACGTGAAAATATAGGAAAATTCGTTAACTGGTTTCAGAATTTATTTATTATTAATATGAGTAAATATTTCCCTCTCATGCAATAATAACACATCACCACCGCTTGAAGACATATATATATATATATATATATATATATATATATATATATATATATATATATATATATATATATAAAAATATATATATATATATATATATATATATATATATATATATAAAAATATATATATATATATATATATATATATATATATATATATATATATATGAATTTGATCTTCTTTAATTTTTGCAGATTAATAGTTTCGGAGATCTGGTATTACGAAGATTACCGAAACTATTAATCTGCAAAAATTAAAGGAGATCAAATTCATCTTCAGTTTATTATAACCTTTCCTTTTCGTCCCCAGCATGTTTTCGTCAAAACTAATATTTATTGAGATATTGCCAACAATTTTACATTATTTTGCCTTTATAGTTTATGGTATATTTTTTTTAAAAGCAAGTGCTTTAAACAGGCGAAAACGGGCCAGAAGTTGATTAATGAAAAACAGTATTTGAGAATTATCATGTTCTTAATACTGGCTATCTACAGTGACATTGGCGATGTCACTTTTCACATTTTTATTTAAAAAATGTGAAAAGCACATTATATCGGTTACAGTTTCTTTGCATTTATGCTACAGAAATAAAAAAAATACTTGAGAAATTAATTAATAACTTTTAATTTTGGCCTTCAGCATTTTTTACTGTAACGGTTCATTTTTAATTACTATCCATAGTCTGGTTAATTTAACTAAAATGCTACATTTTATAATTTCTCGCCCTGAAATTACCTTAAGCCAGCCCTGTCGTATCGGGATATTCTCTGCATAAAATAGTTTTAATTTTCGCGTGACATAAGTTCCGAAACTATTAATCTACAAAAATTAAAGAAGATCAAATTTATCTTCAGTTTATTATAACCCTTCCTTTTCTCCTACCCTTGTAGAACACGTCACTTCCGTCCTTATGCACACCGAGCACCGATGCTTGCTGCGCCAGAACGCGACAAGAAATTCATTCTAGAAGGGAAACTTAACTAGTGAACAGCTTGTCATTTTTGCTGCAGAGAATTTATCACTTTGATGTTATAAAAGTACCCTTCCTAGTTTCAACAGTGTTTGATAACTACTTATAAATGCATTTTCCGTCTACAAACTGTAAGCAGAAAACGTTTTTACTTCAGTGCCCATGTGGCTACCGAATTTTGATGTCCTGTTTTTACACCCATGCTTATGTGGAGTTTCCTTCTACGTATGGCCAACGATTAACTTTTGTGCAAAGTGCTGCGTTGCTGTAATACTTTCTGTTTCGATTTGGAATCGAATGTCCAAAAATGTTTCATTTTTGACTCGCTTTTTGTGTGCGATAGTAAACGTCTTGTGTTCGAAAAACAATTTTTTCTGAAATCGATCGGCAATGTCTACATTTTCGCGATTTCAGATCGAAAAATGCACAATTCCAGTATTTTAGTCCGTTGCTAAGAAACTATCATGAAACAGACCGGAAAAGATCCATTGCCAAGCAACGATCAACAAAACCGTACGGAAATGTTACTTTCAAGGCCTAGGCCGGAAAAGTATCATTCCCGTACGTTTTTTATGTATATTTTAGACAGTAATTAAATACACGCAGACAAACCAGCTCGCATTAAAATTGCATTTATTAGTGAGCAGTTAGATGTATGTAATAACGAAATGTTATGCATTAATACAAATTCCTGAATTTATAATATTGATTGTGATTTCAGAAAAAATAGTATGTGTACTTCGGTGTGAAAGGATATTCCCGGACTTCGATGCTTGTTGGCCTCGGCTAGCGCCTCGGCCAACAATTTGCATCACCGCCCGGGAATGTATTGCTATTACACCTAAATACATAATATACTATTCTAGTTTATTTGGGCATATAAAATATTATGTCCTAAGTATAAATTATAATTCCAGTAATTTAATTGTCGTGTTATTTTTTTGTATCTAGTATTACAATATTGTTGATACTTTGCGATGATTTTCTTAAAATTAAAGCATATTAATTCATTTTGACTTATTTAAAGTATCTTCCATAAGTACGTACTGGCCAGCCCAGTATAACACTTGTTATTTCTTTATTGTACATTCTCTTTTGCTAAGCAAATTGGTATATTTATTTCTTGTATATATTAACTTGACGAAAATGTATTTGTTCACCTAAGCCCTGTAGATTTTTTCTCATGTTCTATTTTTCTATATTTATATAAAATCAATACATAGATAATAAAGTGAATTTGACTATGTCGTCTTTTATTTATTGATATTAACAAGAAGTAATTAATTATCTAGCTAGCTTTATAGTAAAAACACTTTGGTATATATGATACAAGAGTCATAGTTTCCGAGATATTTAACATTTAAACTAGTTACTTCATCGTATATAAATATAAATCTAACCGATCCCGAACTCTTTTGTGCATACCTTTTTTTTCATTAAATGTGATACTTTTCGAGTTATTCGAGGAAAACCGTTTTGAGATACATATTTTCTCAAGCTAAAATTGCACTTTTCAAGTCGTTCTAGCTTAAACTATCTATTTATATTAAAAATTGTATAGAATTTCTCGTCTCAAAATCTGATTCTTTCATTTATTTCTTGCTTTTTCTTTTTGAGTGTCACCCCATGAAAAGACGTAGTATCTACCTCTTATAAAATGGTAAGCCCCCGCATAATATAGAAACACATTTTTGATGCATTTACTATTAAATTATAAAAAATACGAAATTTAATGAATATGATAAACTTTTTAAATCAAAATCTATTTGTTACTGTGCTTACGTTGAAGCAATATATACACAAACAGCTTAAAAACACTGCATGTCAAGAGAAAAAGTTAATAACTTCTTCTTAAAACTATTAATTTTTAAGTGTATTGTGAATACATTTCAAAAATGATTTTTCATAATGTGAATAACAAAAAGAAAATGTTTTTTATTATAAAATTTTAAGCCCTACCCAAACGATAATTTTTAAATAAATGTGTATTTCTTATTCGCAAAAATAGAAGTGCTTAATTAGAGCTATTTAAATAAAATTAATAAAATAATGCCTTTAGCTAGTTGACTGCGCTATTTATTGTACGTAGAATTTAATTCACCAATATTTTTGAAAACTTATTGGGTAATATGTAACTGTAAACATGCCACAAATATCATCAACCTCTACCAATATTCGCCAAAAAATTATATACTGGATGATGTTATCGACACTGAAGGCAACATTATAGAAACTGAACCTGGTTCTGGAACATTCAAAGGCAAGCTTTGGGGTGTTTTTATCTCAGCTGGGCGTGTTCTACCTCTCATTACCCTTTGTTGGTTCAAATTTGGGCCACTCTGTATAATTATTATAATATTGTTTTTCTACAAACACCATTAAAAACTAAATTTTTAACACGGCATACTTGAATTAAAAATGTAATACTTATTATATAAACTCGCGTTAAAAATGATCACATGATTTACTTTTAACACTAGTGCAAAAAGTAAAATGACAAGTCGTTTGTCATAATGACATTTATTAACAAAAAATTAATATTGGAACTCATCATATAGCAATAGTTTTTCACATTTGACAAGCATGTGTCAAACAACGGGCAAACTCGATTTATTTATTTCATAAATCCTACAAACTACTAGAATTATGAGGTAACCATTAAAAAGATTTGAAATCTTTTTAAAGAAACTTTATTGTTCTTTTAATGATGTTTGTAGAAAAAACATTGTATGATACACGTGTTAAAAATGACTTTATTTTGTTCGTCTCCACTCACAAAATAAAAAGTCATTTTTAACACTCGTATCATAAATAAATATTTGTATTAACCCATATATTATTTCTATTCGAGAAAACACGTATAAAACGCAGTTAACTGTACCAATATCTTAATTTGTGCAAAAATTAAATTATTGGTATTTTCAAATTTCTTAAAATGTATGCAGATGTGTACTACTCCTAACAATTGTGTGTTCAATAGATTATTCTTACCTTAAGTCCTCTAATTCGTAAAACATATCTTTGGAAGAGTCATGGATGTAAATTTTAACGTTCGGCGAATCTAAGTATTCCATGGTCAGTTGTTTTGGAAATGATCTTACGAATAATGCCTTAACTGTATCTATTGATGTAATTTCGTTTGGCAGTAGCGCTCGTTTTGTTTCATTACGATATTGAAGAAAAACTAATCCTGCAACAAAATGTCATAATCACTTTCAATACTCCCAACAATGTTCCAATTGTTTTATTGTCTCTAGTTTTTTGTACTATTTAGAGACTAATTTTTATATAGCATGTCCCATTGCTACATAAAATTTGATGAGGAGCTTTGGGGAGCTAGTACGACTAACAGGCAACCCGTTCTAATGACATGGTGATATCAGACATGTCATATAGCAAAGAAAAGCTAACCCAAATTTCGTCACAAAACATATGTCAAAGATGAGAAGAAGAAGAAAAGAAGAAAAGGAAACACAATTTGGAAAACATTACGATTTTTCTGAAATAAATAGAAATTACAACTATTCGCAATCTCGTAGAGAAAGATAATATAATTTGAACAATGTTAGTGAGAATCACCTACGCTTCGCTGACGACATCATCCTGATGAGCGGCGATGCCGACGAGCTTTTGGACTCATGCTAAGAGAGCTGAAGGAAGCTTCGGAATCCGTTGGCTTGATGATGAACCTCTTAACGACCAAGGTCATGAGTCGAGATAACATCCAGGTCACACTCGACCACGTACATGCCATCAACCTGAAGCGGAAAGTATTCGACGCCTGCATCTTACCTGTCATGACCTACGGCCTTGAAACTATAACTTTAACACAAAACTGGGTTAACCGACTCAGAGTGTGTCAACGGGAAATGGAACGTACGATGCTAGGGATCAGCTTGAGGTACCGAGTCAGGAACGGGATCGTCAGAGAGAGAACAAGAGTCGTTGATGTCATAGAACGTATTGCCATGAATAAATGGCGCTGGGCAAGGCACGTCGCCAGGGATTACATCAAGTGAACGAAGACCATAATGCAGTGGCGGCCCAGAGAAACTAGGCGGACTGTGGGACGACCCCAAACAAGATGGAGGGATGATGTCCAGGAAAGCCAGCAAGAACTGGATTTTGAGTGCTCAGGACAGACACCGGTAGAAAAACATGGAAGAAGCCTCTGTCCAGGAGTGGACGAGAATAGGCTAAAGAAGAAGAAGTGTGAATCCAGAAGATTACTTATCAACCATCTGAAATTAGAGAGATTATGGATACAACTGAATGGCAACTACTCATAAAACTAATACGTACTTAAATCAATAATGTCTACAGGTTGCTGTGGATACCACATTTTCAATTACCACACATTTTCTTATATTATAAAAATTTAAATATAAGTATCCAGAAAATATTTTTATTTCGATAACCCTATATACATTAAAACTTACTTTTGTATTTATAATTACCACTATTGAGATTTAAGTATGACCTAATCATAACAGACTAATAGATAATTTTATATTATCTGCAGGAAAATCAAGATGATAAAATAGTAAAATATTCAGGTCTGATACAATGTGACAAGTATACACTTAAACGAAACAAAATGTATGTATAACTTTCGGAACTTCATCTTTAAACTATTTTCGTTTCGTTTTGGGAAAAGAGACTGGAAAGCTTCAAATTTCTCTTGGTCTGTATATTACGAAGGCGTAGAAGGGTCACGGATATTTTTTTCCAATTATTCCCACATAAACTTGTAAATAATTTGATTATTCCCTGTTAAATCTGTAAATTATTGATTTACTTCCAGTTTCAACTGTAAATCTTATTATTCCCAGTTCAAACTGTAAACAATTCAATTGGTTCCAGCTGAATCTGTAAATAATTTAATTATTTCCAGTTTAAACTACATCCAATTGAATTATTCCCAGTTCAAACTGTAAATTTTTTTATTCCAACTTTAAACTGTAAACAATTCAATTGTTTACAGCTCAATCTGTAAATAATTGAATTATTTACAGTTTAAACTGTAAATAATTGATTTATTCCCAGTTCAAACTGTATTTTTTAAAATTCCCACTTCAAACTGTAAATAATTGAATTATTCCCAGTTCAAACTGCAAATAATTTAATTATTCCCAGTTTAAACTGTAAATAATTGAATTATTTCCAGTTCAAACTGGTATTTTTTTTTAAATCCCACTTTAAACTGTAAACAAATATTATTCCCATTTTAAACAGTAAATAATTGAACTGGAACAGCTGGAACTACAATTAACTCAGTCGTTTCCAGTTAAAAAAAATGTAAATACCTATATTGAATATAGGTATTTACATTTTTTTTAAACTGGAAACGACTGAGTTAATTGCAGTTCCAGCTGTTCCAGTTCAATTATTTACTGTTTAAAATGGGAATAATATTCAATATAAAAAAATGTAAATGCCTATATTCAATATAGGTATTTACATGTTTTTTAAACTGGAAACGACTGAGTTAATTGCAGTTCCAGCTGTTTCAGTTCAATTATTTACTGTTTAAAATGGGAATAATATTCAATATAAAAAAATGTAAATACCTATATTCAATATAGGTATTTACATTTTTTTTTAAACTGGAAACGACTGAGTTAATTGCAGTTCCAGCTGTTCCAGTTCAATTATTTACTGTTTAAAATGGGAATAATATTCAATATAAAATAATGTAAATACCTATATTGAATATAGGTATTTTTTTTTAAACTGGAAACGACTGAGTTAATTGCAGTTCTAGCTGTTCCAATTCAATTATTTACTGTTTAAAATGGGAATAATATTTGTTTACAGTTTAAAGTGGGATTTAAAAAAAATTACAGTTTAAACTGGGAATAATTAAATTATTTGCAGTTTGAACTGGGAATAATTCAATTATTTACAGTTTAAAGGGGGAATTTTAAAAAATATAGTTTGAACTGGAAATAAATCAATTATTTACAGTTTAAACTGTAAATAATTGAATTATTTACAGATTGAGCTGTAAACAATTGGATTGTTTACAGTTTAAAGTTGGAATAAAAAAATTTATAGTTTGAACTGGGAATAATTCAATTAGATGTAGTTTAAACTGGGAATAATTAAATTATTTACAGATTCAGCTGGAACCAATTGAATTGTTTACAGTTTGAACTGGGAATAATAATATTTACAGTTGAAACTGGAAGTAAATCAATAATTTACAGATGTAACAGGGAATAATCAAATTATTTACAAGTTTATGTGGGAATAATTGGAAAAAAATATCCGTGACCCTTCCACGCCTTCGTAGTATATAGTACGGGAGAGAGCGTCACTTTTCTTCGGAAAATATGCTTAAAATTAATTTCTTATTTTTTGTATTACGTTTGAGTTTTTACTGAATTGACTCCTACAGGCGCACCAGCGGAGCAGCTCCTGCTTGTTTTTCTCCTGCCAAAGCTATGTTCTGTCGAATGGCAGGCAGCAATAAAGGACCATGTTAAAAATAGGTGATTTTTGGCCCCCATCACGGAACGAAAAAGACGCAAAGAAAATAGTTGGAAAAGGCTCAAAATTAATAAAAATACGTCTTCGTGGTATCAAAAGGCTGGTGAAAATTTCACTTCACAAAACATAAAAGCAACCCCCAAAATTGCTTTGAATAATAGCTTATATTGAATGTGAAAATTATAACAGAGAATAAACTAATATAATTTTCAACCCCTTACAGTGATTAGCCATCTTTAATATCTATCTATTAAATACAGACATAAGAACCAACCAAGCGTGGATCTAGAAATTTTAATAATTTTTTTCTCGTCTGTGGCGCATGGGACCCACACGAAATATGGGAAATAACATCTCTAGAAGCACTTCTCTAATGACCCCTAAAAAATTTTGAAAAAGCAGTTTGCGAAAAATTTTTTCAAAATTCGGTTACCCCCCCTGGTCTAGGGACTCCTGTTTAAAATTATTTTTTTTGTCACATGCATTTTACTTTTCATAAAAATACAGCAATAGGTTTTGAAGTTTATGAAAATATTTTCATTACTAACTGAGATACAACGAATTTAAATTTTGTGATTTGTTAAATTGTAAATCACAAAATTTCAATTCGTTGTATCTCAGTTAGTAATGAAAATATTTTCATAAACTTCAAAACATATTGTTGTACTTTTATGAAAATTAAAATGCATATGACAAAAAAAAATAATTTTAAACAGGAGTCCCTAGACCTGGGGAGGGGGAACCGAATTTTGAAAAAAATTTTCGCGAACTGCTTTTTCAAAATTTTTTAGGGGTCGTTAGAGAAGTGCTTCTCGAGATGGCGCATGGGACCCATATTTCGTATGGGTTCCATGCACCACAGACGAGAAAAAAATTATTGAAATCCGCGCTTGGAACCAACAAAAACCTTTCTTTTTGCTATGTAAATATTCTGTACTAGATGCTGTTCTAATATCTCTAAATAACGGCAATTTTTCTTTATAGGGATATTATTAAGTAATCAGTGTAAGTGTTGATATAATATTTTATTATGATTCTATATATTTCATAAAATGAAAACCTTTTTATTTTTCTAATATTACATTATCTAAAGTGCCTGTCATCACTAAACTGGAGTAGATTGTGATTCATTTTAGTCACCTTATTTCCTATTTTTTAGTATTTGAAGCGGTGAGTACGATTCTACTACCTGATTAGGGTAGTTTGGTTGTTTTCGAAGTTGCTAAATAACTCGCTATATTATGTTCTTTATTAAAAAATATGTTGACTAAAACCATACAGATCTATTGTAATATTACGTGCTGTAAATATTTTTCATATAGATTGTTTTTCGTAATAAGGATACTCACGTCAAGACAAAGTGGATGTCTGTCCCGTTAACTAGTAGAAAATAATTTGGTGCAGTTTTTTAGTATTCGAGACTGTAAACAGAATTGCACTTTCGAATAGGGAAGCGCTTTTTTGTAATATTACTTGCTGCGAATATTATTTCATACCATTAAGGGGTTGTTTCTGAAAATAGGAATGCTGAGGTCAGAATCAGTTAAAGGTCTGGCTCAATTAGTATTAAAAAATCATTTCGTACATTTTTAATCACCTTGGTACCTATTTTTTTTTAATATTAGGTGCTGTGTATGGTGTTCCACTCCATGAATAGGGTGCGAATAAGGGTAATTTTTACCCTTTTGTTATCTCTATTGAATCGATAGCTAATAGTTATCATAAAATAAATATCATTTTCACATTCAGTAATTTACATACATTTTTTTTATGTTTTTAAGGGTGAAATAGAATTTTCCCCAGCCTTTTGCTACTTTCTCCCGTACTAATAATGCAATAATTCTCAAACCGCATTAAATATGACTAACATATTTCTGTAGAATAATCAGGGCAGTCATGCAAATAACAGAAATAATAAGTTTACAAAGGCAATTGCCGTTCACTTTGCAAAATTGACAGTAAACGTCGACATACGTAAAATCTCATATGAGCTCTGGGAAAACTCCCTGTAGTGATATGATTGCAAAGGCAATCACAAAAGTTTATACGATGTCCACGACAACTTTGTAGATTCTCTTGAATTTTTTTTAACCCAATCGGAATCTCAGTAGTGAGGTCAGTGGATCGCAGCGTATTGTTGGATTACTGGCTGGAATCCCCACTACACAAGTAGAAAGAAATCAATCGATTTCGATTAAACACCTGATAGATCTTAGTTTAAAAGACGAGGTGACTATCAACAGAAATCTTGTGTTTACCGTCGAAAATTACGTGACTTTAGCAAAACAGAGTTGTGTTAAAACTTTATAATAATAAATCTTTGTCAGTACAATCCGCAAGATGGCAATTAAGAACCTGTTAATGCAGATTCACCACAACCAGGTACAAAACTGCCAAATCTGAAGTCAACCGGCTACGTGTCATAAATAAAAAACAGATGTGCTGCACTCAGTTTATGAACCTACGTACATTTCATTTGCATAACTGTGCTGAACAGCACTCAGGTGAAACAATCATTGTAATAACATTTTAAATCCCAAAGAAAGAAACAAAATTAAATAAAAAGTATTGGAAATAATTATTAACAAATTTCTGTTTAAGATAGGTTTATATACAACGTCAATATTTATTGCTACTTAGCTGAACCTTACAGAATAAAGTTTACTGTATTACATCAGTTGGAAGTTGGAAGTTTTCAGTAAGTGAAGTGGATAAATCAGCCGTTATTCTTTTAATATTCTATAATTTCTTTTCGGCATCAACTAAATTTTCACAGAATTTATAAGAGAACTATATCAAACATGAAACGAAATCCAAGTAAAAATGGCAAAAAATGTATAACAAGATTGTCAGAAGGTTGAAAGCATTCCTAAAAGACTGCGTATTTCGCACGAAAGTATACATGAACAAAAAGAAAGTACTTTCAATAACGAAATCCAATTAACCCAAGAGCCAAGGACTTAAAACCTTTGTAACCGATCAGTTGAACTGCGAATTCAGAAAAGTAAATGTAATTTACTTACCTAATGGTCGTTCTAACGTTTTACTAGGGGTTCGCACGACAGGAAGCGAACTTCGCTGTTTGCCACCTCTCCGGAAGCCCGTTGAACTAGTTTCGACTTCCGACATTATGCCGGGATCGTCATCGAATAGCATCGCATTCGAGGGTGGCGGATATCCTCTTGGTTGACCCTGTGATCAAAATACATTGATAGAGTTGCTGCAATAACAGTCTTTATTTAGTAGGTGCAACATGTAGAGAGGAACATGAAAAATATGATGAAAGGTCAATAATATTAGTGGAGTCAAATTAGGATTTTAATGTGAATTGTCCGGTCAGGACAGTTTTTCTGTTTTAACGTATTCAGGGGACCAACTTAAGTTCATAGCTCAGTTTCGCAGTTTCTGCGAGGTTGGCGTATTGTTTATTTAAACAATTAAATTTTTTATACCGTGTTTTCCATCGGTTTTCTTTGAATATCTCGAAATCTATAAGTCCCGTGGAAAACAATAAAAAGAATGAAAATGTTCATTTTGAGCTGTACAATAAAAGTACATGAACTATAATTCATTCCAATTGTTATTACTATTTAAAAAAATTGAACATTGCAATATTGTGTGTTTTTAAACAAATCACTGTTCTTTCAAAAATACTGGAGAATACTGAATGACATTTTGGAAAAATATAGCTCTTATAAAGTATAATGACCACTTAAAATTTCACATCAAAATGATTACTAAAACGGCTCAAATATACAATTGTTGCTAAGATTTTGCACCCTTGTGATATCCTGACATCATGACCAAGAAATGTGTACGATCGCTCAAATTGTAGCATTCTATAAGTACTTTAAGATCACGGAGAAAAACATTTTCTCTTCAAAATTTAAACCCGTTTTATTGCAGTTGTTTATAGTTTTTAAAATTTTAGTTATAAATAAATTCACGTAACTTTCTGGTTTTTTTATGAAATCAAAAACGGTAAACTAGTAATGAAAGTAGATTTAAAAAGCCAACTTCTGAAAAAAAATTGATGCTATACTTGCATTTGGAGCTAAGATACGTTAGTAGCTTTTGCATTTGTAGTGGAAGACCAGACCCTCTGAATTCGACACCCTCTATACAACTCGCGAACACCCACCTAAAAAATAGGTAATCTGATGTAAAATAACCCGCTAAACTTGATTTTTGAATTCGCCCATTGATTTGAGATTGCCAAAATGACCAAATTGGCAATTTTCTAAAAAAAATAAAAATTATGTGTTATTTTTTGTTTTTCATATAACACGTAATATATTTTTTATTTTACTTCAGAATTTTTTATTTTTTTTACATAATATTCTCTAACTATTCTTTGATATGTTGAAAGTAAAAAACTTTACCTAAAAAATAATTAGTTGGCAAAAAAAAAATAACAACTTTTCTTTGACGCAAAATCTTTAAAATTTGCAGAGTAAAATATCCGATCGAGGTATCTTTTTTATTTTTAAAGTTAGGTGCCTACTATAATCGAAGAAAATGTTCCGAATGAACTAAATAAAATCTTTTATAAGAAGTTTTTTTTGAAATTTTGCTCCCTTATCGAAATATTCATTAATTGTTTCAGCGTCCGAACGAATGCGCGCTACTATGAATCGGCCGCAATCGCATCTAGAGCTAAACGCAGACACGTGCCGGGTGATTATTATTTTCCAGTATCCATTTATGTTAAGTTGAAAGTGCTTTTTGTCTCAGTCCTTATATTTAGTGCGTTATAAACACATAGTTTGGCATAATAAATTATAATTACTCGGATAGGAAATCAAAGGAAACAAGCTAAAAACGTACTCTTCGCCTGTTAACTGGATTTTTATATAATTGTTATACATTCAATAGGATACTTTTCGCAGTTTTTTGTAAATAATGTTACTTTTAGACATTTTTAATTTTATAGTACGATCTTAGTTGGTAAAAGACTTGGTAAAAAAACTATACCAAACCCCATTTGGGTTTCGATTCCGAGTCAAAAGAACTACACCACCACCTTACACGTAGAAGAATGTAAATTTTTACATTATAAGACACGAGCTATAAAATCATATTTTCACGGTTGTATATTACATTATGAAATGTATATTTGTAAAATATATAAATAATTAGAAATATTAAAATGAAATATTTCACTAGATTTCTATTCAATTACAAAAACATAAAAATTAAAAAAAAAAATTTTTCAACAGTAAAATCACGAGCTTTTTTTTATCGGATAAATTTCTCTTTGTAACGAAATAATTTTGCCAATCAGTGCTTTTATGAGAAAAACTGACATGAAAAAATCGCGAGATCGGAGATCGAGCGATTTTGTCAAATGTCAGTTTTTCGAGCAAAATTACTGATTGACAAAATATTGAGTTAAAAAGAAATTTATCCATAAAAGAAAAGCTTGAGTGATTTTTGGCAAGATAAATTAACGACAGAATATGTGAACGAACAACAATTAAAAATAATTATAATTTTCTCAAAACGACTCATATCGTACAGTATAATTTCCACAAGACTTACAAGTTATAGCCGACAGTACAGATTTTAAAATGACGTGCGACTACTAGATATACTTTGCTTTTGAGGAACAGGTATTTTTATCGTGATAAGAAACGATGCACCTTTTTTATCGCTGTCAAAGTGACAAAATGTGACTGTCAAATAGACTTTTTTATATAGGAGTTAATTTATCAAATTTAAATCATTAAGTAATAACATTTTTATTTATCGATCGATTTTGTTCAAATGGGGTTCTTCTTCTAGCTAACACTAATTTACTGTCTAAATTTCAGTACAATCGGAATTTTCTTTCTTCAGTTATCGTGCTTACAAGAAACGTGACGGACGGACAGACAGACGGACATTTTGAAAGTTGTTCAGAATTCGTTCACTAACACAATGGTATGAAAATTTTTGTCTGCGAGCGATATTTACGGCTTTAGAAATGTACCGATCAAATGCAAAATCCGATGACATTTCTGTGGCTCTAAAACAATATTTAGAACAGAAAAATTTATTTTTATCACTAAATTCAGTTTACCATGCACAATGTAGAAGATCGTATATCCGAACTGCTTATAAAAGAAAATCAGAAATTGTAAATCCTAGTACAGAGAATACAAGTAAAAAGGGCATTTCTGCAATGTGCTATTTACAAGAAGACAGCCTACCAAATTAAGCCCAGAATTCCAAATGTTTTAGATTTTGGATGGTACCTAAAGGAGGAAATCTTATTTCCAAAGATGATTTCAAAAAGCCCAAAACCCAATTTTATTGAGTTAACTCCATTTTGTAAATGTAAATTATATAACTGTACTACAAGCTGCAAGTGTAGCAAAGCAAACGCGCAATGTAACATAAGTTGTTTATGCGAAGGAAAATGTAATCTTTAGTACCCACTTGCTGTTATAATTAATGAAAATATATTTTTTAATGTGTATGTTTCGAGATTATCTACATAATTTTATAACATTTAATTGCAAATAGGAACTAAATAATCCGTAGACTCACTTGATCGCTTAAACGACACCACAGATGGGCGACGTTAACAGAAGTTATGCTTTAAATTAATGCGGACGAGTTGCGCGGCCGCTTCCAACAGCGTCATCTCGTTACATGAGCCGAATTTCCAAAAAATATTTTTATAAAAAAGTTTGTTTAAAGTATATGGAACATTTTTCTCGTTTATACTATAACTCTCTCTTTAAAAATAAAAAAGTTACCTCGATCGGGTATTTTTCAACGCAAATTTTAAAAAACCGCGACAATAGAGGGTAATTATATTTTTTTTAGGCACTATGTTATTAGTTACACTATATTCTTTGCCGTCAGCCTGTCCAAGAATATTGGAGAGGTAATGTGTAAAATATTGGTCAAAATCTGAATTAAAATAAAAAAGATATGATGTGTTATGTGCAAAACAAAAATTAACACATAATTTTAAAATTTTTCAAAAAATTTGCGAATTGACCGATTTGGCAATCTCAAATTAATGGGCGAACTCAAAAATCAAATCCAGAAGGTCATTTTACATAATATCATCTGTTTTTTAGGTGGGTGTTCGCGAGTTCTATAGACTACTTTTAAAATGCTTTCTACAGATTGGCTGCTCTCCGACTATTGCTATTTAAAGATAATCCAAAGCTACAATTGTTAAAATAACATCGAATAAAGCAGCTTTGAGAACATAATGCACATTTTCAATTTTTTTTATAACTTTTTTAATTTTGGTTCCGAAAATAGTAAGCCAACCTAACTTGAACAACCACCCTTATGTTCATGTATACAGCTTTGTAAAATTTTTAATATTACTGATACAATAAAAAAATATATTTCGCGAGCAGGATTTGAACCCGAGACGTCCGCATTCTGAATAAAAAGTGCTAGTTGCCTTACCCACTGAGCTATCTAGCGACTGAAGTCCGGTTTGTAAAAACGTAGTATAACATTTAGACATATTTGATGATTTTCGGATCTCTAACAAAATCGCCAAAGACCCCACTTTCGGGCATCTATACAGTATCTTTTAACAATTGTAGCTTTGGATTATTTTCAAGTAACAGAGACAAAATAACAGACATTGGAGAATTACCAGTCCAAATTTCAATACAAAAAAAAAATACAAAATATCAATTTGTTTATTTGTAAGTGACCTAAACGTAAAAATTAACATATCTCAGCTCCAAATGCAAGTAGAGTATTAAAGGACCCCGCAATAATCTTATGGAAATTGGGTTTCGGTCAAATCGTCTGAATTTTTAGGTTTCGTCATCCCAAGCAAAAGTCTCAATGGGACAAAGCTCGAAAATCAATACTTTGGCTGCTACGGAGCTTGAAAGCTCCAAAGCTCCACTACAGATTTATTTATTCGTGCAGTCTTTATAGATTTTTAAATAACTTATTTTTTCGATTTTAATGTCTAGGTTTATGTTTTTGAGGTTGCTGAATTCCAATCCGATGTCAAATTGTCCAAATTGACACTTGACAGCTGTCAATTAGCTATCAAAGTGCCTTAACAAAGTGCAAATCTTATTTTTATGTTATGAGTTTATGCTGTTTAGGTAACTCAGTTCATGTATGATGTGAATACAATAATTCGATAATTGGCAGCTGTCAACAGGCTGTCAGCTAGCTGTCAAAGTGCAATAACAAAGTGCAAATCTTATTTTTTTGTTATGACTTTATGCTTTTTAGGTAACCCAGTTCGTGAAAAAATTAGATTTGCACTTTGTTATTGCACTTTGACAGCTAGCTGATAGCCTGTTGACAGCTGCCAATTGTCGAATTATTGTATTCACATCATGTATGAACTGAGTTACCTAAAAAGCATAAAGTCATAACAAGAAAATAAGATTTGCACTGTGTTATTGCACTTTGACAGCTAGCTGACAGCCTGTTGACAGCTGCCAATTGTTGAATTATTGTATTCACATCATACATGAACTGTGTTACCTAAACAGCATAAACTCATAACATAAAAATAAGATTTGCACTTTGTTAAGGCACTTTGACAGCTAATTGACAGCTGTCAAGTGTTAATTTGGACAATTTGACATCGGATTTGAATTCAGCAACCTCAAAAACATAAACCTAGACATTAAAATCGAAAATATAAGTTATTTAAAAATCTATAAAGATTGCACGAATAAATAAATCTGTGGTGGAGCTTTGGAGCTTTCAAGCTCCGCAGCAGCCAAAGTATTGATTTTCGAGCTTTGTGCCCATTGAGACTTTTGCTTGGGATGACGAAACCTAAAACATATCCAAAATTCAGACGATTTGACTGAAACCCAATTTCCATAAGATTATTGCGGGGCCCTTTCTTTCATCACTCCTTTACCATTTTTGATATCATAAAAAAATAGAGAAATTTGTTTATAACTACAATTTCGAAAATTATAAACTGCAATAAAAAGGGTTTAAATTTTGAAAAAAAAAATCTGTTTCCGTGATCTTAAAGTACTTACAAAAAACTACAATTTGATGTTTCTTGGTGTTGATGGCAGGATTTCACAAGGGTGCAAAATTTTAGCAACAATTGTATATTTGAGCAGTTTTAATAATCATCTTGATTTTAAATTTTAAGTAGTGAATTGTACTTTACAAGAGCTATATTTCTCCAAAATTTTACTGAATAGTATCCATTATTTTTGAAGGAACAGTGATTTGTTTAGAAACTCATAATTTTGCAATATTCAATTCTTTTAAATAATAATAACAATTATAATGAATTATAGTTTATGTACTTTTATTATGCAGCTCGTAACGAACATTTATATATTCAAAGAAAACCGATGAAAAACATGGTCTAGAAAATTAAATTGTTTAAATAAACAATACGCCGACCTCGCAGAAAATGCAAAACTGAACTGTGAACTTAAGTTGATTCCCTGAACACGTTAAGACAAAAAACTCCCCTGACCAGAGAATTCACCACTATATGGAGTGGTATTAGCTTAAAAATATTATTGGCTGATTATTATTTTTCTTTCCTTAAAATAATTTGTAGGCATTTGTATGCTTGATACACGATTAATGAATTACAAATAAATGAATGGAATTATTTTGCTGCAGAGATTTTATGGTTTTAATTTGTTTTAAGTCTGAGAGTAAGTGGGATGAGAAATTTTAGTTAAATCTGTCTAATGCGTCATATAAAATTTAAATAATTTATGTTGCACAATTAAAATTTTCTGATATTTTTCTTGTCTTCGGTCCTAGTACCGTAAAAACAAAATACTGAATCGAATGCAATAACACTTTGAATAAAACTAAATCTACAAATAAAATATCTCATGATTTGTTAACTTGCAATGAAATAAAAACCGTCGAAAATTATTCTTTCAGATAACTATATAACTAATATAATGTAATAAAACATAAATCGTAACGAAGGTAGGTGAAACCATGCCTTTTATTGAACAACTCTTTCTGCCAAAATTGAGCTCAAAATATTTCTTTAAACGGCTAAAAAAGTAGTAAAAAAGAATTCGAAATAATCGCTTATTGTTTAAGTGCATCGACTCTCATAGGAAGGATTTTTTTTAAACGTAAGTAGTTATATGTATTTTGCACTGGTAAAATGAAAAAAAATTTCATTTAAATCGTTTTTTTGGAATTTGTTTTAGTAAAATCGAAATTGTAGTTATAAACAAATTCAAATAACTTTTTTATAAAACTAGAAATTGTAATCGTATTATAAAATAGATGAAGAACTTAATATTTAAAAAAAACGAAGTAAGGATCTACTTGCAATTGGAACCGAGATAGTTGTAGCCTGAAATGAATATAGGTATTTATCTCTCCATATTAATTTGCTTGTATATATATCTATATAAACATACAAGTTTCAATCATTCTGTTTGCAAATGAAAGAATGCTGTGAAAATTTTTTATAATTCTCACTAACAGGCAAAAGGTATTTGATATTTGCTAATACCTATTTGGAGCACCAAATTTAACAAATACAGTTAGACAAAATGTATTTAATTGAAGGGTGAGGAGAGGTAAGGCCTAATTTCTGTCAAACTTACTTAGTTCGTTTTTAGATCACTGTACAGTGTTTAATTTTCCTGATCTAGCTTACCACAAGTCAGAAAAATAAGGTATCAAAGCTTAAGCGACAATGTTTCCGAGTATCAACTACAGATCGATTGCGTGAAATCAGCGAGATTATACGTCGAAATGACATCACCATTGCTAGTGGTTAAGTAGCCCGCTTCAGCTTGTATTAGGAACTTATAGCGAACTTATCCATATCGTAGTTAATCTCGAGAACCTTTCAATAGAATATCGTTAAAGAAAGTAAATATTGCAGCTATTATATTTTTATAGCTTAGAAAATATGACCAGCTATGTTTATGTCATGTTTTCACTTTCTACTGAGATATAAAAAAGTTTTCATTACGAAATTTCCGGTTAAACACTTTAGTTTGACATAATTTTTAATGCATTATATATGTTTTGTTGTTTTCTTCTATTTTCTGTCTAACAATTTTCCAATTATATATCGTCTTTTAAACGACATATAACTGGAAAACTTATGGTGGGTTAGGTTGGAAGAATTACCCACTGTACGTGTTGATGTAACACAAAGATATATTCAGTGCAAGATGTGTAGCAAAGATTCGCATCTAAATTTTGACACCGTTATTAAATGCTAAACTCAAAAAGGAAGAACAGGCTATATTTTTTCAGATCTTAATAGCATTCATCTTAGGTGTAATGAAGCAGGCTTCTCTGCAAATTTTATTCATTTATTTCGAATTAAAGTGCCTCGACTACTATCAACAATATTTCTCAAAAAATTCTTCGTGTGGCGTTTTTTACCTAAACCAGTACATGTAACAATGAGAAAAATTTTCCAAAATAAATAACTTTGTAAAAATTTAAACTTCTAATTAATTACATAAAGATCGAACTAACAAAATGTTGCATTATTTTTGTTAAATAATATTGGGAAAAATGTGTCATAATATAATTTAATAGCATATAACGAGATTGTTTTCCCATCTCTTTCGTCGCTATGGTACTGGTAAAAAATTCTCATGCGCAATAATTTTATTTTTACTATTAGCTGGAAATTTGTTTTTATTAACCGATGATTTCATAATATCACTTGTAGTTGAAATATCTACGCAAACATTTTTTTCTAAACAACGAACGCGCTCGTTATTCTTAGTGATATTCTGTTCATCGACATCCCATCAAAAATAACACTACTCTGGTCTTGACTGACTGGTTCTGATTATTGATCATATATTCATATATTATTATTATTACCAATAAATTTGCTTTTCAAATTAATGAAGTTTCATTTTGTGTTAAATTTTAGAAGTTATGCGAGACTTTCTATAGTATATTTTATTTTGTTTCTATGAAAATTGGATGAAAAAAAGGAAGGTCAAAGAGAACACATTTTTGAAAATTTAAAAAAATGAACTATATCCCCTGAAAGTACATAAAATAACGTACAACCGAAAAAAAAGTGATGTACATCTTTGAACGTTCTATTTGACATTCGGTGTCCGGGATTGGTGCATTATATTTGACCATAAATCAGTTTAATTTTTGCCAATTTTGGTGAAATTACTCCTTGTTATAGAAAAGATATTTAATTTTGATTTTTTCGGCTATTTTTAAGGTTTTCTATTTTTTGCAAGATGGCGAATTGACCAATACATATTGGACAGCTCTATATTTTTTAAAAATTTTATTTCAAATAAGCCAGTATTTTTAAAATTCCCATCCGATTACTAGTACAAGATATATTAAGCAGATAAGTTGAAAATCCGTGAAAGCGCATCAAGAAGTGCATATAACTTTTGACGCACAAGGAATATTTGGGCACAAATATATTTTTTCTACAACTGTCAAAAAAAGGCTATGTTTGCGCATTAATGTCAGTGTCTAAAATGAGACCTTTTTTCATTGACATTATTTTTTTTTGCGTTACCATGACACCGTGCGCAAAATATTTTGCGCATTAGGGTACAAAATATTTTGCACATCACATACTATTATTGCCTATTTTTTATAATTTTTAATGTAAGGTAAACCCGGGTAACATTAACAGGGGGTTAACATTGACACGTTTTTAATTAGCCCGCCCAGTGCTTGTGTATTCAAGAAAAGTGCAACTTTAACGTTCCTAAAAATTCATTTATGGTCTCGCCATCTAGTGAGAATAGCTGAAAGTTGGGTTATGCCAATTACACAAGTTTCTGCAAGCCTTTTAGTTATGTACTTTCGAGAAACCGATTTTCGCGCTGGAATAAACTTTGTGTGTACGCGACATTTTGGACAGTTTATATTTCATTTATGCAAGGTAGGTTGTTTTACATCAATATTGATGGAATGGTTAACGTATTCTCTCATAATATCACAGTAATTAAGAAAAACTTTTAATTACGATTTAGAGGTTAGGATTGACACATGTCAATCTTACCCTATTGTATTGTGTCAATTCAGTATTATATTTTTTTTTCAGCATGCTTCAATTAAAGAGAGCCTATAAAACATACTCCGAGGAGAGGATGGAGTCTGCTTTGAATTATGTAAAGAATGATGGTATTAGCGTAAAACGAGCTGCAGAAATGTTTGGTATTAATCGTACTACATTGATGAACCACTTAAAAAATTATAAATGTAATGCTGTCGGAAGGCCCACTGTACTTACTCGAGATGAAGAACAGCTGATAGTACATGCTCTCATTAAATTAGCAGATTGGGGATTTGGATTTGATCGATTCCAATTACAAGTATATGTGCAAGATTACCTTAAAAGAGTTGATAAAGAAAATCCATTTAAAAATAGCTTGCCTGGGAAAGATTGGATTACAGGATTTGAAAAGCGCTGGAAAGATCAACTACGCCGTAGAATTGCTCAAAACCTACCCAAAAATAGAGCGGAAGCCTGTTCTCTTGAAGTGTTAGAAGACTTTCACAGTAAACTAAAAGATACAATTAAACGTCACAATTTAGAAAATAGGCCTCAAAATATCTTTAATTGTGATGAGTCGGGTTTCCAAACAGATGCTGGAATAAAAAAAATTTTATGCGGTAAAGGATTTAGAAATCCACATAAAGTTGTAGGCAGCGTTACAAAAACAACATATACTGTAATAGTTAGTTGTAACGCAATAGGAGATTACCTGCCTTTATTTGTTAATTATAAAAGCTTACACCTTTATTCCAACTGGTGCCAAAATGGCCCTGAAGATGCCGTTTGCAACTGTTCTCCGTCCGGATGGATGGAGTCGTCTCAATTTGCCAATTGGTTTGAAAAGGTATTTATACAACATACTGCAAAACTGGAGGGAGTTAAGCTTTTAATTTTTGATGGCCACAACTCACATATTACAATTCCATTAATCGAAATGGCGTGTGCAAATAATGTTGAACTTTTCTGTTTGCCAGCGCACACATTCCATGCATTACAACCGTTGGATGTTGGGGTGTTTAAGGGTGTGAAAACTGCATGGCGCAATATTTAAAAAAAATATCATCATGATACTGGATGTAAAAATGTAGACAGTCACATTTCCTTCATTGTTAAAAAAACTTGTAGAAAGTGGATGTTTTTCCAGAGCGAATGCAATTGGAGGATTTGAAGGCTCAGCTATTTATCCTTTAAATAAAGACAAAATATTAAAGAATTGTGAAATATCATCTGTGCTTTCATCCACTGAAAATGCAGACCAAGTGGAAGCTACTGCTGCAAATACATCTAATGCAAACACCACAACAAACTCAGATGATGCCAACTCTGCAAGCAGTTCTCGATTAGAACTAGTGGTTTCTTCTAAACAAGTTATCATGTCGCCAAAAAGTTTGGAGCTTTCATTGTTATCAGTATTAAAAAGACAAGAAAGAAAACCGGAAACGCAGAAACGGAAAAGAGTTTGCCGAAAATTTGCAGAAAGCCTTACCAGCGCAGAAGTTTTGGAACGAATGCAGTCAGAAAGTAATGCACAGACCTCGAAAAAGACAAAGAAAAAAGTGCTAAAGAGGCAGAAGAAAGTAGTTGAAAGCAGTTCTGATAGTGGGGTAAGTGTACAAATAAATGACGATTCTGAATTAGATGTGTCTGTGTTAGAAGAAGAGGATGATGATTCTCATAATACAGAAGTAGAGTCAGTGCAAAAAAATTGTGGTAGATTCTTGGGTTATTGTGAAATTTACAGTTGACAAGCATCGTTTGTCTAAGGATGAAGTCTATCATTACGTTGGAAAAGTAACAGAAATCGTTGAAGAAGGTCGTGAAATAACAGTGACATTTTTAAGAAGGAAGGAAAAGCATTTTGTTTATCCGAACGTGATAGATGAGGCAACAGTTTCGATGAAAGATGTGGTAAAGGTTTTACCAGAACCAACTATTCGTCGAGGCATGCATATATTCCACACTAATTTCACTTGTTTGGATTCTGGAAAAGCCCTCACTATTTTTTAATGACGGATTATTTTGCTTTTTTGCTTTGTTAATATTATTTGATTTTATTTGCTAAAATATTGATCAAATAAAGGAATTTTTGTCAAAAAATGTGTGTAAACGTCTTATTTGATGTCAATGATACGCTAAGCTTTACAAAGATTGATTTATAATTCAGTTTACAGAGGGTGTCATAGTTATCCTACGTGAGGCTAACATTGCAGTGTTTTAAAAAAAAATGGTAAAACTAAAAACTGTAATTTAATATTTAAACTGGTACTCAATAAATATGCACAACATATTGCTTTAGCAAAAACCAGGTTTACAAATTTCTAGTGATAATCATAAGTGAGAAAAAAAATATTTTGTAAAATTGTGTCAATGTTACCCGGGATTACCTTATACACGAGAATTAAACAAACATCTAGTTCAAAAATATTTATTGTTTTATCAAATAAATCAACCGAAAGTAGAATTTTTTAATTTATTTTATTTTAAAAACAATATGATTTTTTTAACTAATGGTTTTAGTTTAATCAAATGAAAGTTGTAGATTGTAATACAAGTGTGGCAAGGGCTTCATTGCAAAACGATGTATGAAAGTAGGAACACGAGCGCAGCGAGTGTTCCTATCATACGAGTTTTGCAATGAAGCTTGCCACACGTGTGTTACATACTATTTTTTCTACGGTTGTGAAGTTATTTCCCTTTTCAAAGTCTTTCCAAAATTTTAAATTTGCTGCTTGTCAAATTTTATTTAAAGTGACATTTTGCGCTGTCATTCTGAAGTAAGAAAATTTGACTTTGTAATTGCAATTCATGTGTAATTAATGTACATTTATAGAATTTAATTGTTATTACCAGTAAGTAATAGAAATTTTTTTAAGGTAAACACACTATTTTACTCCGGTGCGTGAAGATGTAATCAAGGCGTGTGGTAAATTCTTTGCCGCACGACGTGCGGCAAAGTGATATTTTCTGCACTCATTTTGAAGTTAGAAAATTTGACTTTCAGCACAATCGTAGAAAAAAAATATTGTTTGTATCTCGAGTGCAAAATACTTTGGTGATCGAGAATGAAAGTTTTTTGACGAGGCGCAGCCGAGTCAAAAAATCGTTCGAGTATTTTGCACCCTAGATACAAAAAGAACTATTTCGTAATCAGGTGGAATGTTGTCGTCTAAATTAAATCGTTTCCAGGGCATTTTCTTACATATTCTGTTTAATGTTGAAATGAATACATTAACATAATTTTGAATGAGTTATCAGATATATTTTGTTTTCGTTATTTTTTGAATAAATCCAGAATTAGTTAGTATACAATTCAACCAAAATGACCTTACTTCGGTAGAAAAGCAAATAAATGAAATTAAAATAATTAACAGGCATAAAGAGTTTAGTGAAGTTTTTACGTTTGCTCGTTTATTATTATATAAATGTTCTATAAATTGGCGGAGGATCTGGGTAGAATTAGCATTACAGGAGTACATTGTTTAAAATTATACACATATATAAAGTTCACATTTACGTACATGCAACTGTTAAACACTAGTATAAAATTACATACAATAAACGTCAATTAAACAAAACATCCATCAACACAGTTTTAAACGTCATTAAAAACAAACGAATACATTTATTCAGTTTAAATGGAAATTACCGTAATACAGAAGTTCTAAATATTATCATGCATGTTAAATACGAATTTTTAATAGAAAAGGTATACATAGTGTTTGGTCTACAGACACAACTCAACAAAGTACATTGTGGGTAATATGAAACATACGCTTCTACCGCAAATAACTACTTTATAAAAAGTTAAAGAATGTGCCCATGCATCTATTAGAAATATGTATGTTCTTGTGGACACAATGAGTATTTGAATCGTTTTTTAAGAGATTGAAACAAATATGTAATTTTATAATATTTTAGATCATAATAAATATTGTTTCACACTTTAATACTATGTATAAGTATTCGTATCGAATCAAGTTGGTACCTCTCAATGAGATGGACCACAAAATCTTGTTAAATGATTTTGTTATAAAATTAATACTGCACTAAATATTATATGGTTAATTTTATAAATGGTATATTTTCAAGGGTTGGTTCTTGGAGAAACTTAATAAAATAAAATAAAACATAATAAAATAAGAAAGATAAACAGTTGATTTTTGTTTCTCAAAAGTTACTCACATTTATCCTTCACTCCCTCAACCAGTATCAGAGGGTCTTAGAATTAAAGGAAAAGTGCGAAGCAAAATATTTACATGCTTGTACTACAAATCGTGTTACCTAATATAGTATTTAAATGTATTGATGCACATTGACCCATATGACAAACTCAAAGGCATATGGGATTGCTATAAATTAATGTATCTATGGATTTTCCCGTCATATTATGTGAGTAAAAGCTGGTAGTACCAGCAACAATCCTCGTGTGGTTGGTTGTTGGTTATTATATGACAGAGCTGGGCAAATACTTTGCAAAAGTATTTAAATATTAAATAATAAATACTTTCAGAAAATTGAAAGTATTTAAATATTGAGTATTTTCAAAAGATAAAAGTATTTAAATAATAAATAATAAAAGTAATTAAATAGTTTAAACTTAGTATTTAAATACTTTCTGAATATTTAAATACTTTGATAACACTGAAATACTTTGAAGAATATACTACGGGAGCCCACTCTAAGTGTCCGTGCACCCCCCCCCCCCCCCCCGATCCTTTAGGGCAATGTTTTTCATAAAAATTAAAGCCTAAGGAACAATTTAAGACATGGCGTCACTAAGAGAAATGTTAAAAACGTGTAATCAGAAAGGGAAGAAAGTTTTATTTTATTCGTAAGAACTGCTAAGAATTTTTAGAGGTTCCGTAGTATGCATTTAACCGTGCGCTTGGCCGCGCAGGGTGGCAAAGTTACTTCATTATTTTTTTTCCAGGAATGCCGTGGCTTTAGCGATAAATTTTATTAGAATATTTTTTGTTCAGAAATATGTGGTCTATTCTATTTTTGTTTTTTTCTACCCTGACTTTTTTGTATGTTCTGCATCTGAGCGGAATGTAGACTTTCACGAACTCATAAAAAAAAAATTATTTAGTTTGCAAGTTTTTGTGCGTTTCACTATAAAATGTTCTCTGTCGTCTGGGCTACTTTACCAAATTGTATTTTCTATTTTTGTAGAAATCAATAAAGACTTATTTTTATCATTATCATTATTATATTAAATACTATTTGACTATTTGAGGTGTCAAAATTTTAGGTTTCATGACTTTCATGACTTTCATGAACTTCTACAACACTATTTTAATACCTCTATACTTAATCAGTTCTAGTTGGGTATTGGACTTTTACTTATCCGTAGAGCTAGATCTTTGCGTCTTCTGCAAATACCCAAATAAAGCAGAGACTAGTTCAACTGTTCTCTGTCACAATCACAAAACGTGTGTTAACATTAACAGTTAACACTTACTGTCTATGTCTGCTCTCAACTAACTTTCTGGGAATTATTCAGACGTGAATGACTGAAGACTGAATGATGCAATGTATTTATTAACTACATAGTATAGTATATATCTTGATTCTTGACGAGTATCTGCCTGTCTCCCTGGCGTATTTGATTATATTTGTTGTATTTATTTAAATACTTTTAAGATTCAAATACTTCTGAAAGTATTTAAATACTGTCAGAAAAGGATTTAAATACTTCCCAGTTGTTTAAATAATTTAAGTATTTATAAATACTTTAGGATCATTTTCACAAATACTAAGTAGTAAATATTTCAGATAAAGTATTTGCAAGTATAAATACAAATACTTGTTGCAAGAAGTATTTAAATACTCGGTATTCAAATACTTTCTAGTATTTAAATACTTATGAGGTATTTGTAAGTACATATTTGCCCAGCTCTGTTATATGAATACTGTTGTTCAATATGGTGAAATACCCCGTTCGGTTCGAACTAACATGTGTACAGTGAACGGTTATCTTTAATAGATGCAAAGCTTCTTCCAGAAGGAACACCCATAATGGTATGCCGGCACTTATATCCGGTACGAGCACAAGCAATCAAAAGATTGATTCGTGATGGACCGTACTGAGGAAATAAAATGCTCAATTTTGGATGAACATATTTGGAAAAATAAAAGATGATGGATATTTTTGGTGGGAGTGATCTAGAAAGGCTCTCGTGTAATTTTGTAATTCAAGTTAGCAAAATAATGTAATTAATCTCTGATGATACTAATTCGATACACTTGTTTGCAGACTAACTTAGATATCGTTATTTTAGAATGGAATTCTCATACTATATCATCATCAAGAAATAGTGTTAAACCAATTTACCAGAAATTTACGTGACAGATAATTATAAGATATCAGTTATAGAACTTGCGTATTTCTTGAAGAGGCGGTGCCCTGTGATTTGAGCTCTGTGGAATCCTTCTAAATGAAGCAGGATTGCGTATTTCTAATGATCCCTGCAAGCCAGTTAATACTTACATGTACCTTAGATCTCAGTTATCAGATTTATTGTAAATGCTTACTGTTACTGTAAAAATAGGTGTTATTTGTTAGAATACATGCATAATTGTGTTAATTAAATTAACTATAGTCCAGTCAATGAATGGTTTCTAGAGGGAAATGCTGAGATCACAATTTTTGACTAGAGGGCTGTGTTTGGACTATTTAGGAGGTAAACATACCAAAAGTCCCCGAACGTAGGAGGTGGGGGGGATGCAGGGGGGCAGCAAGAAGAACTTCCTGGTTTTTGGTTTTTCGTTCATATCTCGAAAACGGTTAGCCCTAATCAAAAAGTGGCTATATGCAAAATTAAAGCTGACTAAATTTTCTGCAATAATGTTTTTGTTATTTTTTTTCGTATCTGCTATGGTTCAGTAATGAGTTGTATATCTTTTGACTGTATTCTAACTTTATTATAAATTTATTATAAATTGAAAATAAATTTTAATAATCATCATAGTAAAAAATTTTTTGTGCAGATATCCGTTTCACAACAAACTGAACTGAAATATCGAATAAAAAGTGTCTTTGCGTCTGTAAGTGTGCATGTGCGTGTATATCTATGTGTGCGTGTAAACACGATAACTTCTGTTCGATTTAAAATATTTGATTACAATTTGGAACATATGTAAAACAGCATATTACAATAATCCCTATTGAAATTGGGCCATATCTGTAATACATGGTGATAACCAGAGGCCTACAATTCTCACTTCATAATAATGTTATTAAAAATACCATGTTCCATATTTTAGGATAACACTGATATATCATCTAATTTAAATAAAGTTGGTTTGCATAACATACACCCGGTATATTGCGGTTTAGAAATCTTATACATCTTCTTATTTTTGTATGCTGTATATTTTGCGCTGAAATTAAAATAAAACGTATTTTACGTATGAGAGTTCTATTAGGCTTCTGGTTAGCACCATGTATTACAGATATGGCCCAATTTCAATAGGGATTATGGTAATATGCTGTTTTACATATGTTCCAAATTGAAATAAAATATTTTAACTCTAACAGAAGTTATCGTTTTTACAAGAAACGGTATACACGCACACATAGATATATACGCACACACACACTTACAGACACAAAGATATTTTTTATTCGATATTTTAGTTCAGTCTGCTGTGAAACGGATATCTGTACAAGATATTTTTTCTACGATGATTATTAAAATTTATTTTCAATTTATAATAAATTTATAATAAAGTTAGAATACAGTCAATACAATTCATTACTGAACCATAACAGATACGAAAAAAATTAATAGAAACATTATTGTAGAAAATTTAGTCAGCTTTAATTTTGCATATAGCCACCTTTTGATTAGGGCTAACCGTTTTCGAGGTATGAGCGAAAAACCAAAAACCGAGACCTTCTTCGTGCCCCCCTGCAGCCCCCCCCCCCAAGTTCGGGAACTTTTGATATGTTTACCTCCTAAATAGTCCAAACACAGGCCTCAAGTCAAAAATTGTGATCTCGGTATTTCCCTCTAGACCCCCTGATTGAACGTTCATTGACTGGGCTACTAGGAGCAAAAATATTTTTTTTTTTTTTTTTTTACCATAAATGGTAAGTTTTTTTTAGCTATCCTGTCTGTCATATATTGGACCGCATGCGCAATCGCCAATTTACCTGCCGTTTCTGGTTACAAAGCCTGGGAACATTCTGAATATCTACGTCCATCTTTCTTTTTTGTCTTTTTTTTTTAGTGAATGGCAGTTCATGGTTTCTTGTAACGAATCCGAAATCTCTAATACACAATTATATAATTTATGAATCGTGTTTTATTAAGAACACAAGATGAACCTATATATATATATGACAATATAAAAAGGAAGTAGATAATTTATAAGTATAAATTTACAGGTGACGAGTGTAAATTTATGGATACTATGTGTAATTTTTTGTAAAAATAATATTTCCCATGGCCCTCCACCGTTTTCGTAGATATCATTAAGGAGCTGATGGAAGAGGCTGAGAGTCTAAACATGTACCAAGACGTTGCTAATAAGAGAAGAACTTATTATAGAATAAATTTGTTTACTTTTGCCATCAGAAAACGTTTTAAACTAAAAAAACCGCTGCCCAAGGAATCACTACTTCCACATCCAGATTTTCTGTTCAAGTCACTCACAACGAAAAAATTTTGTATGTAGAAATTTGAAATCCTCTACCCCAAAAACGCATAAAACGATACCCCACATCGGTAGTGGGGTGGGGGTGGTGATAGGGTGTCGTAGTGGGGGTGGATAAAGTAAAAAAATATTTTGAGGTTTCTGGTTGTTGTACACACACTAAATCACATTTTATTTTCATCCCCTTTAATAATGGGGTGGGGGTGGTAAGGTGGGGGTGGTAATGGGGGTGGCTAATGCCAATTTTTTTTTTGAGACCTTAGCTTCTCTTGTATACTAAATACCAATTTTATGGACTCTTACCTGCTTGATTTACCTATTTATCCCAAATTTACCCCAATTTACCTCCCAACCCTTCGACGGGTTGGGAGGTAAGTTCTAGATCTCGTTAAAGTACATATGTGTACCAAATTTCAAGTCAATATCTCAAACGGTTACAGAGTAAACGTGCGCACAAACAAAGTTACAGACAGACCGACAGACAGACAGAAATTTTTTCTCGCTCAAACTTAAAATCTCGACGTTTCATGACATTCTAAGCCTATTTGAACAATACAAATTTTTTAAAATTTTTTTGTTGTTACTATACTTCCACTGGATGTGGAAGTAATAAAATTATATATTTAGTTCCTGCGTTTACAAGGGGGATGAGATAGGTCCCAAATTACTATTCCGCTTCGTATAAATCTAATAACTCCATCATTACGTTGTTGCTTGAATATGTTTTTTAAATACTTTTTGGAAATTAGGGAAATTAAAACCACACCACTAGTAAATTCTAGGATACTTGTCAAGAATGTTTAAGCAAATGTGTAGCTTTCAGTAAAATTTGACGAATATTTTTCTGTTGATTCGTGAATTTTACAGTCAAGAAATAGAAAACTTTCGATATAGCTATATTATAGAGTAATATAGTCCACACACATTCCTAGATGTTCGTCGATTTCCAATATTTCTTATTCGGTATTCAGCGAATACGTCATGTTTAAGTCCCATTTAAGAATAACAAAAATTAGTGCTGTTGAAAAAATGAATACTTGTACACCCATTTACCATGAGTGGTTTTTTTAAATATGCATAAGACTCAAAACAAACAACTACCAGTGAATCAACTGCTGGTATGATTGGATGAAATAGCAGATTGCCTATTGGACAATTGATTGACTAATATTTACAAACGGAAGTAATTATTCAAGTTGATTATTAACGCTTGCTTAAGGGTTCCTATAACTAACTTACACCATGTTAAATTTGTAATTGGAAGTTAATAGGAGTAGTAGATATGCACATAATTCCTGTTTAGTTACACTAATTTTAAACTTAAAGTTTGAATGTCAAGCAGGTTACACCAATTCTCAGAGGAAATAGTGTTGAACAGCTCTTTAATATTCATGAGTCTAGAAACAGGAGCGACGATAATTTAGTGGGTCGAGGCATTATTGGTGGTCTTCTTGCCGATGGGGTGGGTTCATCTCGGTTTTTTATAGTGTATCACAGATGTTTGCAAATGAAAGGTGAAGGGCACTGTAAGTTAATAGGCTTGTAAAAGCCTTGTTGTTAGTAAATTGAGTACCTTTTTATATGTAATTATAAAGCGATATGATTTTCCTTGGATTTTTTAGTTTTACATGAAACTTCTCAATGGGCAATGGGATAATATAGACAAAATTAAGAATCAAATTAAAATTTTACATATATTCACGAGGTGACGCAAAGCCTCTATGCAATCCTGTATTTCTTCCAGTTTACTAGTATTTTGGAGTACTAACTACATCTCATTTGGAGTGAACTTAAATTCAAGGATAGGTTTGAAAGCCATCAGTGCAAACATTAATAAATATCGCTCTTAAAAAAAGACAAAATTCATCGCAATCTAAAGAAGGCGAATATTTTACCTTCTTCTTTTCCTGTTCATAACGTTTTGATAGACGTTTTGTGATCCATTTAATAGTCCCCTTGCTGCGTAACACATCTGACAACAGCACACCATCTGCAACTGATTCCTGCTAGGTACACAGTTTCACCAAAGCTCCTTTCTCTCAGCTCCTTGGTTAAACTAGCCCAACGTTTGAAAGGCGTCCTCTTGCCATCTGGTTTTTCAGAACTATCAACTGTTTTAGTTGTTTGGGGAGACATATTCCTTGAGGAATCGAGCTGTTGGTACGCTGGGTTGCCCAGTGAATTCGTAACCAATATCTCCACACTTACATTTCGAGAGCCTGGCTGCCGAGTCCCAGAGGCATATAGACACCCAGAGAAAACTAGAGTATAGCAAGTTTGGATTACCAGTTGAGAAATCTGAAGAAATGAGACATGCATTATACTGAGTGAATCAAAACCACCTAGGAGAAACCTCACTGCAGGGGAAGAGAAAGCGTGCAACAACCAAGATATTACCGTCTTAAAGGCAAACAAAGGCAACGCAATAGGATATACCTGATTTGGGTCGATTATGCCTATCAGCAACATATTTTCTGTGGAACGAAGATTTCTACGAGCAAAAGTACGGAGCAGCTATGAGATCACCACTGGTAATAGCCAACATATTCATGGAAGCATTCGAAGAAAAGCCTAGTGTGTATGCTCCTTTTTGTGTGTTTCTTTTTTTGAGCCTTTCATTTCGTCAGTTTCTGATTCCGGCTTTGCATATATCCTTGCTGCCTTGCTTTATTTAAAGAGTGCTGTATTTCTACGCACGATTATTAACTGTTTTAAGACATTAAATGTATTAAATCTATTTAAAATTCCTTTAAACATAATTAGCAGGTGGACTATAGTAACTACACAAGACATGGTGTACAAAGTTTTTAAATTATGAAACTTATATCCAAAATAAAACTACAGCGTCGCCTTATGAACAAAAAAAAGGCCAACCTCTTCTGAAAGCTCACAACTTTTCCAATTTATGTTCAATATATATACACAAGGTCTTCACTGACAAAGACAAAGTAAGGAGTCTAATTTCGTTTTAAAGTTATTTGTAGTTCATAAAGAAGTCTGAGTACCAGCTGCAATGTAATAAAGATACGATGTCGTTATATAATAAATGATTATAAAAACATAAACAGTTTAATATTGTAAAACACTGACAGGGGAAAAAACCAGGCTACAAGTCTACTATTCTTAGTACTTATGTAGTATATATATATATATATATATATTTTTAATTTTGTACTTCAACTAATATGCATAAAAATTCTTAGAGACCATTTAAATATTAAAGTGTTGTATACATATTTATATGTAACCAAAGCCGATCATAAAATTCTCATCAAAAAACAATAAATTCGTTGTTAATTAAATTTGATTCAAATTTGACGATTTAACCAGTGTAGTTTTTTAGAAGAATGCAACGTTGTAGATTTATTTTACAGTACAGTATTTTAACAGTATCTACTATATTTAAAATTATTGGTAAAAAGTTAAACCATCAATTTAATCTTTCGAATGAAAATATTAAATATATATTTCAACAACACTACTAGTCAACCATCCTAAGTTGGCAAGTAGCCGCGCAGAGAGAGAAGAAATATCGTCATTGTTGGACAGAGACAAATAAGATTTTAAAGCTTCTGAAGCCTCCTAAGCTAGCTAGCTGGCTTAAGAAGCTTGTTTGTCTGTGTTCAACAGTGATGATATTTCTTCTCTTTCTGCGCGGCTACTTGCCAACCTAAGATGGTTGACTAGTACATACCACAACACCAATTACTTAGGCAAAGGATTCCACACAAAATTTATGAGATTTGAATTTTGGTTGAAATTTTTTTGGGGATAAGCAATTGTAAGTTTCAATGGACGCAACGCATGAAAACCTAGTTTTTGCTCCAGGGGATTCTGAAGGCGATAGGGTGAAAATATGTTACGTTATCTTTTATAAAATAGACGTTGCAAACTGCAGATGCTGATTCCTAACGACATTTTTAGGCAAAAATGTTATATGAACACGTGCCCCAAAATCACCCCCTGGGTGTAACGACCCCCTAAATGAGATTACTAAAGCTCACGTAACTATTTTATTATCTCCGAAATCATAATATAATAAAATTTGGTAATTAGATGTATGTAAGTCAGAATCATCATGATGTAGTCGTATGTAATCGTCATCATGGGCGTGCTTAAATGGGGGTAAGAGGGTGAATTTAAATGTAAATTTTTGATTTTGATTTTCTGCATTCTGATGACGTGCTTTAATTGCATTATTAAAAATACATAAAAAAGCATTATAAATTAAAGCTATCTTTTGACTGTTGCCAGATTGTCAACGAATGTGTGTGTATTATTTATTATTTAAGTACCGAGTTGCCTGTTTGAACATTGAAATAATACTAAAGAAAATTAAATGAAATATAGGTAACTCTCTCTCTATACTTGCATAATTAATAAATTGTATAACAGGTTGCATTCACTCTACAACAACAACAAATTTTTAACAATACAATCCATAGTACGTCATCAGAATAGCAGAAAATTAAAATTAAAAAAGTTTCATTTAAATTTACCTTCCTTTACGCATGCCCATAATGATGATGGTTCTAGATCACATGATGAGTCTCACTTACATAGATGTAATTACCAAATTTTATTAGTTATGATAGAGCATTCCGAATATAATAATATAATCATGAAACCTAATTTAATGGGTAGTAACACCCCAGGGGATTATTGTGGGACACATATTTATATAGACTTTTTGCCTAAAAATATTGTCAGCAATCAGCACCTGAAGCTTGTAACATCGATTCATATGTGTGTGTGTATGTAGCCAAACCTCTACAACTTGTTCAACATTAGAGATACAGATTTATACAAACTATATGATATATTATTATAACGTAACATCATATTTTCACCCCATCGCTTTTGGAACGCACCTGGAGCAACACTACGGCTTTTCATTACAAGCTTTGATCAGGATACTTAAAACTACTTATCTCCAAAGTTACGGAAAATGTCAACCAAAAATCAAATCTCATTTCTGTACGCGGTCGTTTTTGGTCAACATACTAATTTGCCAAATACAATAATAATAATTCTATTTCTTGATGAAGAGTTGTATGGTTATAATTTGTTGTGCAATTTGTATACATTTTTTTTTTTTTGGAATGCTTTAGAGCGGAAAAGTTGCCTATTGTAATAAAAAGAAAAACGTTCGCGCATCGTACATAAAGTTCATGAAAAATTGCAAAAATCACGTTATTTTTACAACTATTTACAAACATTTTCCATAGGTAACACAGTAAGCCAAAGATATGAGTACTATGAGTATGTATGATTCTTTGTTTTTACTTTTTCCTTTTTATATCTGCTACACATTTGAATTCTGATTTTTTGGAGAAATGAGGCATTGCCGATCTATACTTAAGTGTTGCTCGGATATAGCCATCTCTAGTTTCATGTCCACATACTTTATTCAAGGCCTTTGTCACAAGTTTGACACACCTCTCCACAGCCTGGGTGTGTCAATGAAACTTTTGTATTTCTCTGAGGGGCTTAGTGTCATAATTGATGAGTAATTTAATATCATCTTAACGTAGGTACCGCAGCATTGGGGAAGGACACAACACACAAGAATTCCAATTAATAATTTCAGTGTAATCAGAAGCTTGAAAATGTATCGTCGGTGGTACGAAATTTCTAAGTCTTCTTCTTTGGGACGGTTTGTCTTGCTTTTAAGATCCTTCTGTAATCAAATATGTTCTCTTTCATCGACAAGCATTGCCAACAGAACATCCCCTGGGTGCGCAAAGAACGCATTTCGTTCTGTTACTGCATCAACAACTTTAAGTAATTCGTCGGATAAATACCGTGAGGTTTGGATTGCTTCAAAGACATGTTTTGGTCCGTCAGTAAAATATTTTCTCTTTTTTATGGCAAACCACACAGGCATGTATGTCATACAGCTTGATTACAGAAGGATCTTAAAAGCAAGACAAACCGTCCCAAAGAAGAAGACTCTTAGAAATGTCGTACCAAAGAAGATAAACTTTCAAGTTTCCGATTACACTGAAATTATTAATTGGAATTCTTGTGTGTTGTATCCTCCCCCAATGCTGCGGGGCCTAAGTGAAGATGATATTAAATTACTCATCAATTCTGACACTAAGCCCATCAGAGAAATACAAAAGTTTCCCTGTCACACCCAGGCTGAGGAGAGGTGCGTCAAATTGTGACAGAGGCCTCGAATAAAGTATGTGGACATGAAGCTAGAGATGGCTGTATCCGAGCAACACTGAAGTCTAGATCGGTTATGCCTCATTTCTCAAAAAAAAAATCAGACTTTAAATGTGTAATAGATATAAAAAAGTAATAGTAAAAAACACAGTAAGCCAAAGAATCATATCATAGTACCATCTTTGGCTTACTGTGTTACCTATGGAAAATGTTTGTAAATAGTTGTGAATATAATGTAAATACCACCCCCAACAATTGGATGGTTGGTTGGGTAGGGTGTGGATGTGGGTGGAACTCGACGTGCAATCACCTCCACAGTGATAATTGCGAAAAATTGGTAAAGGACCCCGCATACAATACATGGGTTTTGCGGCTCTGGTCAAGTTTCGTGAAACTCTGGGAAATAGTAGTTCTCAGTGAATAGAAAAAAAGTCTAAATGGGCGCGAAGCTCCAAACCCCATTGGTTCCGAGATAAGACCAGCTGAATTCGGACAAATCGATATGTATTTTTTCTCACAGAAACCTTTAAAGTAGCAACTTTATGCCCGGGGCGGGTATAGAAAGTTGCTATTTTAAAGGCTACTGTGAAAAAAAATAGTATACAACCCTCGGGAATAAAGAGAGACAGCCTTTCTCTTTATTGCTCTCGGGCGTAAATATACTCTTATATGAAACGTAGCATATGCAGACACCTGAACACATGAAGTGTAGGTTATGTAGACATTTCTGTTATTATCCGTAAAATATTTTTATAATATTCCAAAGTATTATGACACAATAGGGGGTGGATTGGGGGTAGGTTGGTTTTTTGATAACAAAAATGATTCTAAATAACAAGAGCAATCGAACTACCCCACTGCCAGGGTGTCCGGAGGGTGGGATCTGACTCCAGATTTATGATCACTATAATTAGAAAACCCTCTGATACGAGCTTCGGCTGTTTCTTAGAGATATCGAAAAATTGATCCATTTTGGGAGATCCTTGATTCATTTTAGGAAACAAATGGCCAATTATGGGTCACCATATCGATATTCTGACCCCAGATTCGTGATCAGCGTCTTCAAAAATTCTTGGTACGAGTATAGGGGGATTTTGAACCATGAAAACGGTATCTGAATATTCGCGATTTTTAGCGAACAGAATATTTGCTGGTCGCAGCGTTCAAGCAGCTCTAACTCAAAACCAGTATATTTTTGAGCTTGGCGCCTATTCAGACTTTTGTACTACGATTCCGAGAGTCATGTGGATTAGCCTACTGGTGGTTTGGTAGGGGTGTTTTCTAGGGGTTAGGTGGGTTAGAGGGTTGATGGTTTAAAAAAGTAAAAGGACGGCTCCCCACTGAAGTAATGCGAAAGCGGTTTCCGGTGGGAGAAGCGAGATGAAGGGGGAGGGGTTTTAGTCGGTAAGAATCCGGCACACCGTCTTACGCAAGATTTCCCCTCCTCCACAAAAAAAAAGGTGGTTTAGCTCGGCTTGTGGCGTGGAATTTAATTCTTTCAAGAAAAATAAGCGATTAAACTCGCTGTTCTCAGGGTCTGGTGGGTTAACCTTCTTGTGGTTTAGAAGGGGTAGTTTCTAGAAATTAGGTGGGTTAGGGGGTTGGTGGTTAGGTGGGTTATGTCGCTTGTGGTATGAAATTCAATAATTTCAAGAAAAATAAGCGAGTAAACTCTCTGTTCCCAGGGTAGGTGGATTAGCTCACTTGTAGCTTGATAAGGGTTGTTTCTAGAGCTTCAGCTGGTCTTATCTCGGAACCAATGGGATTTGGAGCTTCGCGCCTATTTAGACTTTTTTTCTACTCACTGAGAACTACCATTTCCCAGAGTTTCACGATATTTTACCGGAGCCGCAAAACCCATGTATTGTGTGCGGAGTCCTTTCTGTTTTTTCCAAGACGTTGAGCGAACGGAAAAAATAGATTATTGATCAGAATTTAATTTATTTAGGTTATTTAAACCATAAAAAAATCATAAAAAACTAAAGCGTGTTTATTTTAAAAGTTTTTACTAACAGAAAAAATTACAAAACTATCGTGATTTTTGCAATTTTTCATAATCATAAGTACGATGCGCGAACGGAAGATGTCAACCGATTTTAATTTTAATTTTGATTTTAATTTTTTTTTATGCTATTTTTCTTTTTATTACAATAAGCAAATTTTCCGCCCTAAAGCGTTTCGAAAAAAAAAATACTTAATTTTTTCGACCCATCTATTGTATACGCCCTGTATACTACAAATTCAAACATTAATGAATTATAAATTATGTGTGCGTGTGAAACATTGATCCAATCCCATAAATTATACCATTTAAACTTTTACCAACTTGATTTTTTAGTGAATACACTTATACAAACAAAAGTCAAAAATTTTTGAATTTACTACATTTCTTTATTATCTTTGCAAAATAACAAACACATGAAACGACAATAACAACGTCGCACACAATTCCATTACCTTTCTTATTCTCGTCGAGCTCATCTGGTTAGCAGCGTGCAACATAATTCTCAAATTAAGGGGTTGCTCCTCTTTAAGCAGGAAAGAAGTTTCAGTCAACTTTAATAAAGTTCGTGTTTGATTAGCAACGTTTGCCGTCAAGTTTGAATTTGAACCGGTACTTAAAATCGCGTTAGCCGCACCACTTGAGTTAAAATTAGGTTGCTGTATAGCCATGGCACTAGTTTTTGTACAATTTCCGGTGTTTTGTGTGTCATTACTCTTTCTTGAGAGCAGTGGTATCGAACGAGGTGTCATTTCCAGTCGCGGCGGTAAAGATATTATACTGTGCGTTGACATTGTTTCAAGAAATTAACACTGAAAACTAACTGTATGTATTTAAGCTACTTCGTCAAGGAATCAAAGATAAAATATAAATCGTGTGTTTATACTCATAACGACCGAAAGCTAAAACAAACATTTATTTTGATTAAAACACAGTTTAATTTCAAAGTATTACAAATAAAACTTGTGCGTTGTGCTTGAGAAGTAACATCCCATTTTTTAAGGACCAACAAGTAAAAATATCTGATTAGCTTTCTATTTTACAACTGAGACGATATACCATAAAATTTTGACTCATTTTCAAAAAAGACATTCGATAATAATACATTTAGACCCAGTACTTTCATCTATAGATAGTGATATTTATTCTGGCGAATAAACTTTATCCCGGAGATACGCAAAAGATCAGTATTTTCACCTACAGATAGTGATATCCACCAGATAAATAAGCTTTATCCCTGAGGTAACCTATCCGGCACCTAGACTATCGGATAATGCGTTTATCTACTGGATAAAAAACCTCACGCCCACGCGATTTCTCTGTGACTGACGGAAGCAGTGGCGACTCGTGATATTTTGTGCAGAGGAAGTTCGATATTTAAAAGACAATTAACTTGCAATATGATTACAATTTGTACATTTCCTCACCACCTCTGGATATACTGCTAGAGGAGGCTCAGCCTCCCCTGCCTCAACTGACGAGCCGCCACTGGACGGAAGTAATGTTTCATCTTCTTACCATATTGTATTTTAACTTTAAATTTATAATTAGATGTAAATAATCATATTTACTAAAATTAAATCATAGACTATTATATTTTAATATACATATTTTAAATACTTTGTTCTAATAAAATAAGAAACACATATTTTTGAGGTTAGCTGTGACGTCACACTGCCTATCCTTCACCCCACTTCAGCTTTAGCTTTACCGATGAAATTTTGTGATTAGTGTTGTCTCCTCTTAATAAACAATATTGAAAAGTTATTTTGGTGGAATGTCAAAGTTAACCGGGTTCACTTGATTAGTCACAAACTTAATCTCAAAAAATAGTTTTTTCTTCAAGCATATTAAAATGTTTAAATTATGTCACCAAAAACAGAAGTAGAAGTAGGACATTGTTTTACTAGTAACAAAATGTTAGTACCGAACGCCACCGTAGTGGACATTGTTTTACTAGTAACATAATGTTAGTTCCGAAAGCGCCGCCGTAGTGGGTATTGTTTTACTAGTAACATAATGTTAATACCGAAAGCCACCGGTGGCGCGCTATCCACTAGCCACTTGTCATATTGTGTCAACATGTAAGACTGTAGTTTGAATATTTGTACATTTATGATAAATAAATGAATTTTTGCATTTTAATACGCTTGAAGAAAAAATAGTATATATTACACGGAGTAGAACGCCTTTTTTTGTGTTTCGCCCAGTTTGCGGCTTCGGCTTCGCCTCAGCCGCAAATCCTGGGCTCAACACAAAAAAAGAGTGCGTTCTACTCCTAGTAATATAATATACTATTGTCTGCTCTGTCAAATCAGCGAAAATTAGCTTGAAAGTGTTGCCAACTTCACAATTCGGGTTAGTTAACCCAATTCTTTGAAGTGAGGTTTAAATACTGAAAAACATGCATGCCGTTAACCTAATTTAAAATGTTGGTTAAAATTTAAACTCTTTCTAATTCTCTTAAATTCTAATCCGATTCTGAAAAACCAGCTGTTAGTACGCCAATTTTAATATTCATGTTAAAAAAAAATTAAAAAATTTCAAACTATGTAGGTCTACTATTATTATAATAAAAAGAAAACTATTAAGAGGAGACAACACCAATCACAAAGTTTCATCGGTAAAGATAAAGCTGAAGTGGAGCGAAGGGTAGGCAGTGTGGCTATTAGGCATTGAGTTAGAATATAACTAACTAACTCAATGATGCTAGGCAATCCAACAACTTGTCAAATTATTTTGGCAATATGGCGTGGCGGCCAAATACGGGGTTTATTTTAATTAACTCGCTGAAACGTAGCCAAGGCAACCGAAAAACAAACTCTTTAACAAACGTTTAATGGATGTTTGCTCGCCACGCCATGTTAAAAGCCACGTGGTTTGGATTGCTTAATTATAGGGCATGTGTTTCTAAAAATACGGCCGCTTGCACCGTATTGTTTAATAGAGGATTAAACTTAAACTTCCGTTAAATTTAAAATTTGCTTTTCACCGTTCTTTAATCCTTGATTAAATTAGCTTAAACTTGGGTTAACTTAAACCCCCAAAGTTGGCCGCTTAAAGGCCCATTAAATTTAATCGCAATTCCTGCGCAGTCGTCGATGTTGTGCATAACCTCAATTTTTAGTATATTTTCATTTTTTATTTTTATTAACAAATATTTGCCTTTTCTTGAGACATTACGTTATTTGTTTGTTTATTTTCTAATATATTCTAGCATTTTGTGGCCGTATTATAAGTAAAAGTTTTTAAACTAATGAAAAATTATTTTTATTATGGTTTTCCATATTTATAAAGATCTTGTAAATAGATAACTAGTAGTAAAAATGTACACACACAGATTCTCGTTTTTTCTGAAAAGAACAAATATTTGACAATAGTTGACAGAAATAAGGTTATAATTTTGAAAGAGAAGTTAGCAGAATACCAAATTCCCTAAAATCACAAGTTAACTATCAACTTAAGTAAATCACAAACAATAAAGCACGGTGCAATAAGGCACAAGTTAAACCTGGTTTAAAAATTAAACCTGAATTAGCTATTCATCGCTTAAAATGAAAACGGTGCAAATGGCTGTAAAGGTTTAAGAGTATTACGCAGCTGTTATTAAAATTTCTGCCTGGTTCCCGTATTTTCAACCAAATCTAGTTCAGTGTAATGTTTATGAAGTTCTAAATACTTTATCCTAATAAAATAGGACTCTTTTTGTAGGTTGGAAATCTAATCTGCAATTAGCAGTCTATTTTATTAATCAACAATATTGAAAAATTATTTACGTATATTTTTGATATTTGCTTGGAGCCAGTACGGCTCTAAGTTAAAAATGCGTATACAAACATTAAAAATGAGAATAAACTTGAAAAGCTTAAAATTTAACGTTATGTTGGTTACATGATGCAGATGCTGCTGTAGGTGGCACCATCTATTAAAAAGCACTGTACTAAAAATCTTGACTGGGAAAAAGCAATTTTTAGCCAAACGGCTGGCGTTATTAAACTGAAAAAAAGATATTCTTGTAAGTAAATGAATACTACACTTCTATTGAAGAAAGTTTTTAGCTAAAATTTGTTTATTACGAAGTGTGAAGAGAAATCTTCATAGAAATTCATAAGCATTACACTGAATTAAATTTTAGTTGAAAATACCGGAATCAGGCAGAAATTTTAACAAGCTAAAAACGTACTTTTCGCCGGTTTACTAAACTTTTTATATAATTGTTACACATTCTACAGGATACTCTTCGCAGTTTTTGTAAATAATGTTAGTTTTAGACATTTTTAATTGTATAGTACGAACTTAGTTGGTGAAAGACTCTGTAAAATAAAGTAAAAATTAAAAAAAAATTATACCATACCCCATGTGGGTTTCGAACCTGGGACCATTGGATTCCGAGTCAAAGGCATAAGAACTACCTAACACGTAAAAAAATGTAAAAAATGTAAATTTTTACAAAAACAAAAATATCAAAAAAAAAAAAATCTCAAATTTAAATAATAATAACATTTTTATTTACTGATTGATTTTGTTCAAAAACAATAGGGTTCTTCCCCTAGCTAACACTAACTTACGTTCCAAATTTCAATATAATCAGACTTTTCTTTCTTAAGTTATCGTGCTTACAAGAAACGTGACGGACGGACAGACGGACAGACGGACATTTTGAAAGTTGTTCAGAATTCGTCCACTAACACAATAATATGAAAATTTTTTCTCTACGAGCGATACTTCCGGTTTTAGAAATGTGCCGATCAAATGCAATATACTCTTCGTTTGCGTAGTTGCGAAGAGTATAATAATAGCTGCGTAATATTCTTAAACCTTAACAGCCATTTGCACCGTTTTCATTTTAAGCGATGAATACCCCCTACCCTGTCTATGTTTCCATGAAGTCGTCAAGATAGACCCCTTGACGTGAAATGAGTGTCCCCGTTATATATTCCTGTGATAGATAGGTGTATGTACTTGTGTTAGTGTGTGCGCATACACGTACGTGTATTGCATGCATACTTTACCCTTTCATATATATAGCTTTGGTTAGGTTAATAGTAGGTAATAACAGGGTTGAATATATGCTGGAAGAGTTTTGTTTGCATGTGTCACGAGTGTGTTATAAATCAAGAGCTACTGGCTGATGGTTTCATCCAAAGCCAAGAGGAGGAAAAAAAAAAAAGCGATGAATAACTAATCGAGGTTTAATTTTTAAACCAGGTTTAACTTGCGTCTTATTGCACCGTGCTTTATTGTTTGTGGTTTACTTAAGTTGATAGTTAACTTGTGATTTTAGGGAATTTGGTATTCTGCTAACTTCTCTTTTAAAATTATGACCTTATTTCTATCAACTATTGTCAAATATTTGTTCTTTTCAGAAAAAACGTGAATCTGTGTGTGTACATTTTTGCTACTAGTTATCTATTTACAAGATCTTTATAAATATGGAAAACCATAATAAAAATAAAAGATCAAGATCTGATAATTTTTTCATTAGTTTAAAAACTTTTGCTTATAATACGGCCACAGAATGCAAGAATGTATTAGAAAATAAACAAACAAATAACGCAACATCTCATGAAACGGCAAATATTTGTTAATAAAAATAAAGAATGAAAATATACTAAAAATTGAGGTTATGCACAACATCGACGACTGCGCAGGAATTGCGATTAAATTTAATCGCCCTTTAAGCGGCCAACTTTGGGGGTTTAAGTTAACGCAAGTTTAAGCTAATTTAATCAAGGATTAAAGAACTGTGCAAAGCAAATTTTAAATTTAACGGAGGTTTAACATTAATCCTCTATTAAACAATACGGTGCAAACGGCCGTTTTTTACAAACACATATTTTTGTGGTTAGCTGTGACGTCTCGTGCAGATGCCCTATAATAGCCACACTGCCTACCCTTCGCCCCACTTCAGTTTTAGCTTTACCGATGAAACTTTGTGATTGGTGTTGTCTCATCTTAAGAGCCCCTTTGTCAATGTAGGGTTAAATTTGCGTATTAGCTAGCCCTAGGCTAATTTTAGCCACGGAGCAAAGTGAGTGTTAAACTTTCATCCGTTTATCTACGACATTTTATGTGTGGGGTTAGGAAACCCTTGAATAACCTGAGGTTGGTAAAGCTTTCTACAGAATTGCCAGCTCCAGGTTAACTGTAATTGATCGAAAAATAACTGATTTATATCTTTGTTACTAAGTTAAAAGCATTTGTTTGTTTTTGTCGAAAAGTCACTTGACAGTGATAGCAACGAGCAATAACAATAATTATAACACAAACTAGAATATTTTCTGGTCAATAGTTACATTTTTATTTTAAGAAATCAATGAAACTCCAACAAAGCTAGGCAGATGCCCCAATTTTTCATCATAGGAGCAGTTACTATTAATTAAAACAAATAATTATAAACACGCCGTAGAACAAAAAAACTGAGGCAATATCTTGCAGGGGCAAACAAGTTGACCGATTTCTACAATACAATAAAATAAAAAATAAAATAAATGAAAACTAAGTATGTCTTTCGTGTTCTGAAAGCTTTCATTATCAAAAATTTAACCTAAAAATAACTTTGACTTCTCACCCAACTGTCAACAACAAATATAAAATTTTTAGGGCTAACAGAGATAACTCCCACCTTGAGCATCGGTTTATCAATGGGTTAAGGGCCGGTTTATCAGTACGCGGTTAAACGTTCCTGTTACATAGCTGCCAGTCAATTATAGCTGGCTGTTAAAGTCTTTGTTAAATTAAAAAGTGTTTATCCTGCCTTCGACCAACCGGAAATTAGAAAACCGTCAGCTACATAAAATGGAAATTTGGCAGCAGAGTTCCAGTCAGATGGGATGTAGGCAATGTTGCCGGAAATACTAATTTGTAGCATATTTAAAGAGTATGTACCTGTTTATATTTCGTGTTTCATGTATTTTTTAAAGGAAATTGTTTAAAAAGGTTAAAAATAATACTACTACAGAAAGGTATTTTGGGAGTAGAAATATGTTTTCCAATTCAGTAATTAAAAAAAGATGAAAATGTAGACGTGATAAACCACCGAAGGAAATAGATATTTGTAAATAAGCAACAATGTAAATTCATAATTTCTAACCCAAGATTTTCGGTTATTTTTCATCCTAATTCGGTTGGTACTTTTTATTCTTGTGTCTGTAATATAAATGATAACTGTCTCTGGGTACTCCGTTTGTGATAATGGTAAATAGCAATAAAAAACTAAAAACGTCTGTAAATTTCAGTCGAAATCTTTTATGAAATTCTATATTGTCTAATTCTTCAAAAGGATCGATTCTTTCCTTATAGTGGAGTCAATAGAGATTTTCACTTCGGAAAAATTCCGGGAAGCGGTAACTTTTTAGGATATATCTCTGAACATGTCAGGAACAACATACCAAAAGTTACCAACAATAGTCCTTGAGCGTAATTTTTTATTAAACAAAATATTTGCAGAATACCAGTCTTTGTCAAATATATCTTAAAATATTTTTTTCTTTCAAAAAGTAATTGCGCCATTCGAAAGTACGGGAAATTTCACATCAAAAATGTATATGAAGTTTTTTTCTACGATCAAAAATGTAGGCTCCAGATTTCTTTGCTTAATGCACGAAAATGGAACGCGGAGACACGTAAGTATGGCGCGCGAACCGCGCGCGGCCTCGGACCCGCTACACTAAACTTGTTGTAACATTTGAACTAATTAATGAAATTTACCTCACGAAAGCTTAAATGAAAGAAGAAACATGCAGTTATGGGATTATTATATTTTCAAATATAATTATGAATGTATGTAGGAATAGTGCAAATATGAAGTAGGAACATAAAGAGATTTGCGATGAAATAGGTTAAAGCTCTACCATTTCTAAAAATATGAAGATAAAAACTTGGGTCTTTCACATTTTACTCTTGAAGTAATAAAAAGATCCAATGAGAGAAAAAATCTCAAAAAGTTATTTTTGAAAATTTCAAAATTTTGAGAAGATGGATAAAATTTTGCATATATAACTAACTTTAACCACCTATTTCTCTGGTTTATATCGCGTTATTAAATCTTTGTAGGTGCAATTTTTAAAGCTTAAAATGTGTAATTTAAGATGCTTCAAGGGAATTTATCTTAAAAATTAAATTAACCCCCTTTTCTTACGAAAATAAGAAACAATTTTTTTTGCTGTAAAATTCGTTAAATTATGGGTAAAATAAACGTTAATAACTTTATAAAAAAAATTATTTAGCCTACCTGTCCTGCATATGTTTATAGTAGGACCTCAAAATAAGTAAATCTGATGATGAAAAAATTTTGGAATATATATAAACCCATACTTTTCACGAAATATTGAAAAACTCAAGTTTTTTCGGTAAATCGGCTTAATGTTGATTGTTTCTACAATTTTTATCCTGTTTAAAATATCGACAACATATTACAAATATGCACGTAGTACAGGGGTATGAGTCAAATTATAATGCTTGAATAATAGAAAGAGATTGAAAGTAAAACAGCATCTTCGCGGTAAGCGATACGTATCACCTGCCCCACACGCTGCGCTGTGTGTGTGCCCGCAGAGCAATTTAAAAGTATTTTGGGCACTTTTTCATAGATCATCTTGTAATGCTATGTACAATATCACTTTTCTCAGCTTCTTTTTAAGTTTTTATGTGAAAATTTAAATTGTGTTTGAATTGAATAGTGTAGGTATTGAATTATTTTATTGCTTGATAGTCGGCTATATTGGATCAGCCAATTTGAATTACGATTTTTTGACATCATAATCTGATTCAGGGACCTCGACAACCCCCTTATATGTCAATTTGAATTAAATTGTTTTAAAATTTTTATAATAATTTTGTTAAAAAAAAGTTTATTTTTTTTTAAATAATTAATAAACAATTTTCTCACGATTATATGTTTATAACTTTTTACTTTAAGCTATGTAAAAATGATATCAAAAGGTTTTAGGAAAATCGAAGCTTCCCGTAATTATTCCGAAATAATGAATAGTTTTAGCCTCTATTGACTCCACTATTAACTATATAAGGTCTTCTCTCATAATCAAAAAAAGTCCTCCCTCATCTTCCTCACTAACATCGATTTCTTCAAAATACATTTGATTTTTATATTTTCTTGACACAAATACGAACAAGCAGTTTATAACCTTACTTTATACATGTAAACAACATTGTAACCTCCAGCTATCTCCATAACAGGCAAAAAAAGCGTCTGTTAAAGTAGCCGCGACTTTGCCTTACGGTTTGGGTTAACCGGAACACTAATAAACAGTTTGACGTTAATATGACCGACAGCTAATTCTTGACCAACGGTTAAGGTACATAACCGTGCACTGATAAACCGGCCCTAAATTTGCGTGTTAACTAGCCCTGAGCTAACTTTAACCTTGGGGCAAAGTGAGTGTTAAACTCGCATCCGTTTATCCAACACATTTTATGTGTGGGTTAAGATACCCTTGAATAACCTGAGGTTGGTAACGCTTTCTACAGAGTTTGCAGCTCTAGGTTGATTGTGATTGGCAGAAAAATGAGTAATTTTTTGTTCGTTAGTTTTTTAAGTTATTATTACTAAGTTAGAAGCATTTGTTTGTTTTTGTCGAAAAGTCATCTGACAGTGACAGCAACGAGGAATAACAATATTACAAACTAGAATATTTTCTGGTCGACAGTTACATTTTAATTTTAACAAAATGAGTGAAACCTCGACAAAGGTAAGCAGAAGCCCAAATTTTTCATCAGCGGAGCGGTTGCTATTAATTAAAATAGCAATAGTTATTTACGTAACCAGTTATGAAAAGAGTAATTTTACATGACGAATGTAATACTTGCTAAAACGAGCGAGCGAAGCGAGCGAGTTTTGCAAATTACATGAGCTAAGTAAAATTACTATTTTCATAACATGTTATGTACAAAATTTTATCTAATCCCGCTCTAAATTAGAAAATAAATGACAATTTATTTTGAATACTATTTTGCGGTTCCCATCATAGCTACGCTTGCAGCCGTACAAATAAATTTTGTGTTTATCGCTTTACCTGAGCATTAGTACGGATTGACGTTTGTATAAACAAACTTACTTGTCAATATGCTGAATTTGTTGAAGAAATTAAGTCGAAATTGATTGATTCAGTCAGATATGGATATTCCATCTGATACAGAACAATCGACTTTAGCAGTAAATTCAATAACACCTGGTAAAACAAAAAGCGCAGGTATGAAGAAGTATATAAGAAATTTGAAAATTGGTGTCAACAAATAAGTTCAATAATCAGTTACGTAAAAATTTTTTTACATAACTAGTTATGTAATGAAAATGACAGTTATGAAAAATGTGACGTTTCGTAACGTCAAAAATGCATTTAAAATTTGACTTTTCATAACGGGGTTAGATAAATAAACATAAACACGTTGCAGAATAAAAAAAACTGATAGTGTCTTGGTGGGACAGAGAAGCTTTTTGGCGCAAAATTAAAATTTGCTGACATTTATGCAATTTCCACTAGTTAATAAAAAATTACAAATTGCGTAATATCTCAACAATAAAGGACCGGTTTATCAATGTAGGGTTAAATTTGCGTGTTAGCTAGCCCTGGGCTAACTTTAACCTCGGGGCAGAGTGAGTGTTAAACTGGCATCTGTTTATCCACCACATTTTATGTGTGGGTTAGGAATAAAGGTTGAGGTTGGTAACGCTTTCTGCAGAGTTGCTAGCTCTAGGTTGATCGTGATTGGCCGAAAAATTAATGATTTTCTGTTCGTTAGCTATTTAAGTTTTTGTTACTAAGTTAAAAGCATTTGTTTGCTTTTGTCTAAATGTCACCCGACAGTGACAGCAACGAGCAACTACAATTATTATAATATAAACTAAAATATTCTCTGGTCGATAGTTATATTTTTATTTTAAGAAGATGAGTGAAACCCCAACAAAGGTATGCAGAGGCCCCAATTCTTCATCATCAGAGCGGTTGTTATTAAAATAGCAAATAATTGTAAACACGTCGCAGAGTAAAGAAAAACTGACGTAATATCTTACAGGGACAAAGAAGCTGCAAGGGTAGCGACAAAATACTCGCGCGGTCCCTCGAACTATCCCTAAACGCAAAAAACCACCCCTTTTCTTCCATTTTTCGTTGTTAGACATGCGAGGACTTGTTGGATCGGCATTTTCTAGAGGAAATTCAATATATCCTGTAAAATTTCGCAACCAGACTTCCTAACGACCCCCGGGGGTTGAAGCCACCCCCTCCCTCAATACCGGAATATCCAAAAAACATCCAAACGCGTCGAAAATATTTTTGTACACGTTTTCAAGGACGGTGAACACGATGCTGATATTATTTAGCTTCCCAATCAACTACTCCTAAATGCATAAAACCACCTCTTTTTTTCCATTTTTGTTGTTAGGCATGCGAAGACTTGTTTGATCGGTTTTTTTTTTGAGGAAACTCAATATGTCCTGTAAAATTTCGCAACCAGACATCCTAACGACCCCCCGGGGGTTGAAACCACCCCCTCCCTCAATACCGGAACATGCAAAAAACATCCAAACGTGCCGAAAATTATCTTTTACACGTTTTTAAGGGCGGGGAACACGATGCTGATATCATTTAGACTTACCACTAACCAACTACTATTTAGAGGTAGTTGGTCAGGGATGGGAAGCTAAATAATATCAGAATCGTGTTCCCCGCCCTTGAAAACGTGTAGAAAACAATTTTCGGTACGTTTGGATGTTTTTTTGCATGTTCCAGGAAGGGGGTGGGTTTCAACCCCCGGAGGTCGTTAGGATGTCTGATTGCGAAATTTTACAGGACATATCCAGTTTCCTCAAAAAAAAAAAAAACGATCCAACAAGACCTCTCATGTCTAACAACGAAAAATGGAAGAAGAAAAGTGGTGTCGCTACCCATGCACTTTTGGGGTTTCAGACTTTTTTTACAAGTTTCGTATGGACTATTAGCCCAGGGTTATTTTTAACCCGACTTGATAAACACTTTAGCCTGGAGTTAGCGTTTAGCCCCGGGGCAAACTAACCTACCCTGCATTGATAAACCGGCCCTAAAAGCAATTGATTTATTGGTGAAACTGAATGATTTATATAATACAATAAAAGACTTTAATATTTGCTTCTTAGCTACAATAGAAAACTTTTTTACTGGTTCTTATCGGATGGAACCTCGAAACAATGCCTTGATTTGACTTTTCATCCAATAGTTCAGTCGAATTGTAATTTGACACGGCGAAAATACATAACCACGATTTTATTGTTTTAAGTTGATGACGTGTCTGGCCTGTTGCTTTAATCGGACATGTTTAGCTATTTCAATTTCCCGCTACTATTCTAGTAGCAGGCAAGCGCGCAGAACCTATAACGTGTTAGAAGTTCGTGGTCTTCTTTTGTTAATATTTACATATAATCTAGTTGACATTGTTACGTAGGTGCATTTAGTGATATTAAGCTAGAGCTTTTCAAACAGGTACTGGGAAAGTTAAGTACGCTATTTACAAACATAGATGAAGAAGTATCCATCGACAATAGACACCATGAGGAATCGGCAGCTTTTCAAATGAAATATAAAGAAGATATACAACTTTTAAAAGAGGCTTACACTGAATTTGGAAATCCGTATCTTGAAACCAAAAGAGACTTTTTCTGCATTGATACCAAAATAACAATGGATGACGAATGTCTAAATAATATTTTAGGTAGGTCTTCATACATGGTTATTTCCGCGACACATTATAATATATTTCTGTTGTTTTTAGGTATAAAGGAACGTGGACTAGATCTATATAATAAGTTTGTTGATGAACTCTTAAGCAGTAGAGAGGTATCCATATATGATCCAATAAAAGCGAATAAAATTCGCTTATTTTGTAAACCTAAAAAGGTTGTAAAATCCACAATGTTGATAAAGTCCCTGAAATCTGGTGTGGATTTATTCTCTAGATTTTTCATAGTATGTTCAAATCGTGACATAGATTTGGATGATTTTTTTGCACATGAGAATCAACCATTTCCAACAGCTCTATCTTTAAACGGAGTCCAGAAATCATCAGATAAATCAATCCTTGTTAAGATTCTGGAAAATGTATTTAATGACGTACCTCTTATTTTAGAAGAAACCGATGCTATGCTGAATTTACTTCAGATAGAAGAAACATCAGAATTTCAGTATGATTGTGTGGTCTGCATTGTTACATTGGCCTGCATTAGTACACCTTTTACTACCTAAGGGTGTTTTAAATTTTGCTGAATACTCTGCCAAAGTGTTTCAATCGCACATCAAACATAACGCTGATAAATTTAATTTAAAACGCGTTGATATAATTTGGGACATATACAAGAACAATAGTTTGAAACATCACACTAGAGAAATTCGTGGAGGAGAAACGCGACGACAGGTTGGTGGTAATGTACTACTTCCTAAAAACTGGTCGGATTTTCTTAGGAACACAGACAATAAAATAGACCTGTTTCACTTTCTATCCAATGAATGTACAACATCATCCATTCTTTATTCTGTGGAAACACTACGCACAATTGACAATAGGATTATTTCAAACCTCAATTCCCAAAATTCATATCTATCGCTCTGCAGTTACGAAGAAGCAGATACACGTATTATATTACACGTACAGGATTGCATCCGCCAAGGTTGGAAAAATATTTGCATAAGAATGTTGTAGTGCTAGCTACTACTTTTTTTCATCGGTTGTATATGCAAGGACTGAAAACTCTATATGTTCACTTTGGTGTCAATAAGCACTTTAGAATAATATGTGTTAATGGGATAGCTGCACATTTGGGTCAACAAAAATGTGAAGCTTTGTTAGGTTTTCATGCATTCACGGGATGTGATACCGTCTCCTTTTTCTCAGGCAAGGGAAAGTGGACTGCTTGGAAGATCTGGCAAATTTTCCCTGAGGTAATGGAAGCTTTTTCTTTTATGTCTAAGCCGCAAAGATTTATGTTTTCAATTTGTTGCAAAGATTTGTTGTCTTAATGTACTGTTCAACATCCGATTGCTTTGAAGTTAACGATGCCCGAAAGGAATTTTTCACGTTGAAGGGAAGAAATACTGCAAACCTTCCACCTCCTAAAGCCGCTTTAGACCAACATAGTCGAAGAGCCACATACCAAAGTGGCCATGTATGGTGACAATCATTGGAAACAAATCCTACTTTGCCAGATACTGAATCTTGGGGTTGGTGTAAAAAAGATGGTATTTATTCACCTTACTGGTCAACTTTACCTGAGGTGTCCACTCCACAGCCTTGAGGCAACTGATACGATGCGGCTGCAAAAAGAACTGTAAACAAAATATATGTGCTTGTAAGAAAGTAGGTTTACATTGCACGTTGTTATGTACTTCTTGTAAGGGAAAGTGTGATTTAAATTAATATTTTGTTAAAAACATGGCTGTTCAAAGCTCAACAACTTTGTATAATGCTATTTTTTTATAAAGTCAATGGATTTACCAAAAAATCATATTTATTAGATTATTAGAAATCCAAATGGTACCTGAAGGTGGCGCTCCTTCAAAAATGATTCTTTAGGGCACTACTAATAAGTATACCAAGCGGCAACATTCTTTCACAAATAGCCGTTTTTTATTAGTTTGCTGCTCTACTATGATGTCATACCGGATAAGGGGATGGGGGGTCGTAAAGTTGAAAAGTCGTTTTTTCGCGTTTAAATAGAAGGCTCATTAATAATCTGAGAGGAAAGTTCAAATGGGAAAGTTATAGGTATTAAAAAAACTTATAAAATGAGCCCCCGAACATTAAGATAGCTTTTTTAGGTCAGGAGTAAATTCATAAAACCGAAATTTTGAAAAAAATTTTTAATTTCAGAAATATTTTAGAAAAAGTTTTGAAATTTTACTAAAGTATGTGCTATATAGAAGGGAACATCTGATAAAAATTTCAGATCGATATCTGCATTATTTTTTTATATATTCAATTTTTTTGAAGAAAAAGCGTCTTCGAGAAATGGCTATAAGTACTTCATTTTCTGTCAGATTTTGCTATGAGAAGAAAAATTCTATTCTTTGAGAGTTGTTCAATATTTACAATTTCTTTCTATATGGTCATTATTCAGAAAAAAGTGGTGAAAATTTAATTTGAAAAAATAGAAAATTTTTTTGCATAAAAAAATCCAATTAAAGTTAAATATCTTTTAAATGGAATGCAGCGTTTTTTTGAGGTAAACCAAAAAAACAGCTCTTCAAAATGGTAGACATGATTTTTTGACACTGCGTTCCATTCACAAGATATTTAACTTTAATTGGATTTTTTTATGTAAAAAAAAAAATTCTGTTTTTTTAAACATAGTCGAAAATCAAATCCAACAGACTACCGAAAATATGTTAGATTTCCCGAATATATGTACTAATTATTCAAACACGCGTTTAACCCAACTCTCGAAACTAGTATATTCAAAATTCCTAAACTTTCAACCCATGAATCGAAAAAAACGAGGACTAGTTAATGCTATTGGAAAAATTAATAAATTCTTATACGGTACTCCTGACGCAGATGACTTAGAAGACATAAATTCAAAGTTAAATACTCTTATGAGGAATCAACATTCTTTAACGGCTCAACTAAACCTAAGAACCTCTCTGTATACGCAACTAATGGATAGAATAAACAAAACTTTAGGGGTCATTGAAACAAATGAAAAATCAATCATGTTTCACTTGAACACGACAATAAACCAACTTAATAATTTAGGAAAAAACGTATATTGCCAAAGCTTAGCAAACCAAATATCACAGAACTTTCTACTCATTTTAAATCACTTAGAAACTTTAGAAAATGCACTAGTAAACTCCTATTCAGGAATTATACATCATTTCTTCATGTCTCACTCAGACTTAATACATATTTTGAAGACTTTAGTAACTCTTTATAATTCTAGAAACCTCTTAAAAATAGACACTGATGAATATTACAGATTATTTCACATTCAGACTAAAGTTAACAAGAATTTGATTTATGTTCAATTAACTATCCCACTCTTTGACATCAGAGACTTTCAATTAGTCCAGTTAATTCCTATTCCCTTAAATAACACTATCCTCATACCACCAAAACCCTACCTAGTACTGAGTATTGATCATTCTGCTCATTTATGGAAAGACACTGCCTGCCAAACGATCAACAAATACCATATTTGTGATGGAGAACCTCTACCTTGGACTTCCAATTGCTTCCTTAACTTGTTAGAAGGAAAACAACCTAACGACTGTGTCCTACAAAAGATCAAAGTAAATACCGATCTTCTATTAAGGATTTCCAAAGATAAAATTATTTGCTTCCCTCGAGAAGAAGTTGTTATTAAAAGCTCATGCCCAGAACAAGAAATAATTCAACTAAATACTCTCAGCGAAGTTACACTCAAACACAACTGTAGCATTATTATTAAAAACACTACCTACTCGATAGATAGTACTAGACTTGAAGGACGTCCATTCTATCTACCGAAAATTGAAAGATATACTATGTCCCAACTACCAGACCTTCACTTAGAAGAATTTCCCGCAGACTTAAGCAAAATGTCTGAATCACTGAAGCAACTCCAACCACTAGAAACTGAAGACTTCAAGACTCCTACTCATCACACTTGGATTCTCTACTTTCTTATTTTTTTGATTATCTTTGTAATTTTAATTTACGTTTTCTTTAAATATTTCAAGACAAAGCCATTTAACATAAAAATTATAAATAAAGGCAAACCGCCCAATGAACCTATTGAACTCCAAGATTCAAACCTTCATGTAAAGGATATGAATCCATTTTAAGAAGGGAGGAGTTATACGTTATCACTTGTTTACTCGTTATTTTTATTTTGATAACGATACTAGTAAATGTCATAATAAATATAGTTATAAATAATATTGATAGTTTTACGCTATCACTTGTTACCCATTATTTTATTTTGATTATTAAACGTCTAATAAATATAGTTATAAATATTATCAAATGGCCACAAGTTTGATAAACCGGACATATAAATATCCGTACCAAACTCGCAGCCATCAGAAAGTGTTGTAAGCTGTTCTAATAAAGAAGTTAGTCCAATATTGCAGTTTTCTTCTACCGAGAAATCCTCGTAAACTTATTTAGTACTTATAGCCATTTTTCAAAAAAATTGAATATATCAAAAAATAATGCAGATATCGATCTGAAATTTTTATCAGATATTCCCCCCTGTATAGCACATACTTTAGTAAAATTTAAAAAAATTTTCTAATATATTGCTGAAATTAAAAATATCTAATATATTGCTGAAATTAAAAATATCTTTCAAAATTTCGGTTTTTTTGAATTTACTCCCGACGTAATAAAGCTATCTTAATGTTCGGGGCTCATTTTATAGGTTTTTTTAATACCTATAACTTTATCATTTGAACTTTCCTCTCAGATAATTAGCCTTCTATTTAAACGCGAAAAAACGACTTTTCAACTTTACGACTCCCCACCCCCTTTATTCGGTATGAAATCAGTTGGCAAACCTCAAGGGCTTGTTTTAGATGTCTAACCCATCAACTTAAAACAATAAAATCGTGGTTATGTATGTTCGCCACATTTTAATACTATTCGTGATAATTCGACCGGACTACAACTGCCAACAACAAACATACAATGTTTAGGTTAACCTCGGGCTAACAGGAATCACCCTACCTTGAAGCTTTGGCTAAGTTATCTCTGATTTTAACTCGGGGTTAGTCTTAAACCGACTTGATAAACACTTTAGCCTGGAGTTCGCGTTTAGCTCCGGAGCAAACTAACCTAACCCTGTATTGATAAACGGGTCCTTAGTGATTCTTATTTTGAGTTTATGTGTTTGTACACATTTTATTACATTCAAATTGAAAATCTGTTTTTAAAATACCTTTCTGTAATATAAAAACATAATTACTGATTTTTACTGATTATTATTACTTATTTAAATAATTTCTCTAAGACAATTATATTATTTTATCTTTCATTTCCCCATTTTATCAAATTAAATCACTTGTAAAAAATATAATAAAGGTACGACATAAAACTTATTCACGTATTTGTTTACTAATTTTTATAATTTCCCATTGAATGTTGATGAAAATATTTACTGGTTGATTTTTTCTTTATAGAAATTAATAAAATCGAATTAAAAATAGTCCAGGCCTGGAATTTTAAAATGTTGTTCGTAGTGAAACTCCCTATATTTAAATGTACCGAAATGTGTTAGTATTGCTTAGTTAACGGTAGCGAAACTGATAATGAAAATTATATTTAATCATCACTTAGACAAAAAATCATTAATATTGCTATTCCTCTTAAAGCAAAAATAAAGAAACTTGAATTTACTTCAATCTGTCGAACAAGCAATATAGAGCAGCGATTTCGCAAGTCTATCGTGTCGTTTTTTTTTTTTGGCGTAGAACCAGGTCAAACATATTAGGTTCCTTTGAGTATGTCACCGGGCATATGAAATCATATTTTACGACATTTTTTTGTGGTCTCGAACTTTTTAAATCAATAAAGGTCACACTGTAGCGCTTTTACCAATATAAACGGTTTGGGTACAATTCGCACTTTCATTTCTCTAAAAGTCAGATAAACTAAAAATATATATTTTATGTATTGAAATCTTCACCAATCGATAAACTTTTTTATTTTTGAAAATATTTACATACATGCAGCGAAGAAAATAAAGCCTAATAATCACAAAAGTTTTTGAAACAATATATTTTTTCCTAAAGTGTACCGTTTGGCAACAGCGATTTTTTTTATCACGCGAAATTGGGACGCAATTAATACACCTCTCGCATGCTAGTACAGTAACTAGAGGTTTTAACTTCGGAATAATGTCATATTGAACGGATTTCGTTCATTTTTGGCAGTATAATAGTAAATGCTTCACAGAAAAGTTTCTATATTGTGCGGGGGCTTGCTAGTTTATAGGGGGTGGATTCCACCACCTCTCAGGGGGTGGCACTTAAAACATATATATGTTCATTGGAGCTGAAATAGAATCAAATTTTAAGAAGAAAAGGTTCTATGCGATTTTTCACATAAATTGATAGTTTTCAAGTTATAACGACTTCAAAATTGCGATTTGAGCTTAAAAAAAAGATATTTTCAAACGGCTTTCGTCAAGTTTCTCGAAAAGTATTACTTTATCGAAAAAATGTTACAGACCAATTACAGAAAGTACAAACTGGGAATTAATTATATTTTTTGTTTATTGATGATGATTGTAATGATTTCGGAGATATTTAAGTTTATATTTGGTAGTGTTCCGAAATTAAATTTAAAGTTTAAAATGCACTTTTTTCTAAAGCAAGTGCTTTAAATGAGCAAAAAAATTTGAGCATCTAGGTAATGCTACATCTTAACGAAAAACTGTATTTGAGATAATTTTTCTAAATTACTGGCTAATTAGATTAACAAAATGGCGACGTTTTTATATAAAAAAAGTATAAATACGCACATTTTTCCGTCATAACTTCTTTATTTCTTATGCTACAGGAACGAGTAAAAAATAATTTGAAAGCGCAATTAATTGTCTTTAATTTCATTTCTTAGCATGCGTGACGTAGGTGTCACAATTTCTGAAATATTTAACATTTAAACCGCATTTTTCGTCTTATAAACGTTCGGTCGCTATTTGTAAACTTTCATATCTCCGAAACTATTAAATCTATGTAAATAAATTAACAAGCAAAATTCATTATCAGTTTATGAGCTTTATTTTTGGTATCTACCCATTTTTCAATAAAACTAATATTTATTGAGATATTTGGAAAAGGAAAAAAAAATTACGTTTCATCGAAAATACCTTTATAGTTTAAACTGTATTTTTATCTAAAGCAAGTGGTGTATACAAACCAAAAAATTTGAGCATCTACGTCATGCTATATATTAATGAGGAACAGTGTTTGAAATTCCTTTTTTTAATTACTGGCTAATTACAGTAACAAAATGACGACGTTGTTATTAAAAAAATGTGTAGACGCACATTGCTTCGGTCATAACTTCTTTGTTTTTTATGCTACAGAAACAAATTAAAAAACAGTTGAAAGCTTAATTATTGACGTAGGTGTCACAGTTGATGAGATATTTAACTCTCACTCTAAATAATTATCTTATGAACACTTGGATGCCAAATGTAAACTTAAATATCTCCGAAATTATTAATCCTACATCAATAAACAAGAAATATAATTAATTCCCAGTTTGTACTTTCTGTAATTGGTCTGCAACATTTTTTCGATAAAGTAATACTTTTCGAGATACTTGACGAATGCCGTTTGGAAATACCTTTTTTGTTAGCTGAAATCGCAATTTTGAAGTCGTTATAACTTAAAAGCTATCAATTTATGTGAATAATTGCATAGAACCTTTTCTTCTTAAAATTTGATTCTACTTCAGCTCCAATAAATATATGTATTTTTTAAGTGCCACACCCTGAGAGGGAGTTGCATCCACCCCCTATAAATTAGCAAGCCTCCGCACAATATAGAAACTTTTCTGTGAAGCATTTATTATTATACTGCCAAAAATGAACGAAATCCGTTCAATATGACATTTTTCCGAAGTTTTGCATATTTTTTACCTCTAGGCACTGTAGTATGCAGGGTTGGTCAGATTAGTCGCGTAGAAGTGGCGGTTGTCGAAAATCATTAAGTATCCATTGTTCGGATAAAAATTGTGACAATCGAAAATGTGCTTGTTTTAAGGAAGGAAGTTTTAAGAAAATGTTGCAACGAGTGCAAATGTCGTTCCTGTAACAACATTATTAAAGATTTCGAGGCAGATATGAACGAATTAGAATGCTATTAATGTAGGGCCTACATAAACTACATACTTACATATTTATCTATCCAAATAGAAAATTTATTTCAAAAATAAAACTCATTTTATACCTACGTTTTTATTTTCATTCATTTAAAAATGTCTAATAAACTTACTAATTAGATGGGTAGTTAGTAACACTGATTGATATTTATAGATTAGGTATTTATAGCTACCTACCCGTCTTTTTATTATTAAAAGGAGACTATTTAATATTTTTTTTACAATTTCTTAATATTAACAACATATGATCAATACTACTGTACAATATATGAAATATTGAACAATAATATTCATCCCCTAGATCTTTTGATCACTACTGGTTTTGTACCTATTGATATAAGTTAAACTACTACATACATCCCGACCGGAACCGTCAGATCGTTGCAGTCGGCAGGCTTGCTACAGCCGAGCGCGCAAGAATATGACTTTGGCCCGTTAAAAAAAAATCGCTGACTCAATACTATCAACGGGACTTGAAAAATTTTTATCCTAAAAACTTTTTTCAACTATTGGCTTCAATTTGTACGCAGCATGTATATACAAATTTTCATAAATAATTTTTTTTCTCAATTGCCTAAAATTACGCTACTGAAAATAACAAGTTTGAGTTTCCTATTATTGTACCAACTTAAAAAAAATAAATCGGGTTAACGTGGGACGTTCTTCGAAACGCTATTGTGTCTACTTTAATCTAAAAAAAAAAACAGCTTGATAGCACAAATATTTTCAGAGACGTAATTTTCAGAGACGGTGGAGACGTTAAAAAACATATTTCATTAAAAATCTATTTTTTTGAGCTTTTCCTAAATAAAAAAGTTCTCGACCACCAAAAAATGTCGTAAAAAATGGTTTCGTGTACACGATTATCTTACTAAAGAATCCCACTAAGTCGGGTTTGGTTCTACGCCGGTTTTTTTTTTCTCGAAAACTAAGCGACTTTACTTCCAGATTTTACTCTACTAATAAAAGGATGGCAAATTCTTAATTTTCTTAAAACGCGTTAAATGGCCCTGACGAAAATTACATTAGCAACTATGAGAAACACTTTTAATATTCTAGTTAGTAACAATAAAAGAGAATTCCAAAACAAAAGCTGCTGGTTTCCGGTACGCTTGGTAGTTGTTCACTTACTACGACGTTCAATGACTTGCGACGTAACGATATTTGTTATAAGATTGCACTGGACAACGGATAATACGCGTAATATTATAAAACAACACAGCACAAGGCAACTGGGTCAGTGATCACACCTCATTGAACAACAAATTTATCAAAAACAGTCTGAACTTGGTTTACACCAGTGAAATTAACAATATCGTTTCACTAAAGTTAAACATAAACTAAATTAATTAAAACATGTCGGGAACTAGAGACTGACCGGCATTAGTTAAACTGTTAATTGATGAGGTCACGTAATTTGCGAGTTCTAGAGGACTTATTCAATTTCCCTCATTCTCATGTTTTACATCATAAATTTTATATATTAAGAGGAAGCAAGGCGATCAAATCAGAGGAGAGCAGGCGGCAATGAGCTAATGTGAAGAGAGATCTAAAAACTTTCTCAATAGAAGTGTAGTATCCATTTTCTTACAGGAATATCTTTTTTTCAGTTTAATAACGCCAGCCGTTTGACTAAAAACTGCTTTTTCCAGTCAAGATTTCTAGTACAGTGCTTTTTAATAGATAGTACCATAGTACCCCGAATTAATAAAAGAATGTAACGATTTATTCTCAAGCACAAGTGAATGGTACAGTAGAAACAGATTTATTTTAAATAAACAGAAAACAAACATCATTCTATTCAGGTCAAAACAAATGAGAATTGAAACTCCTGAAAACATAGCAATTTCAGGCGAGCAGAGAAAGCTGGTAGAAAATACGAAATTTCTGGGCATCCAAATAGATGAATACCTAAACTGGGATAATAATATCAATCACTTGTGTTTGAAACTAAATAAAATCTGCTATAGTATTAGGGTAATTAAAAAAAGTCTAAATTTTAAAAGTTGTAAAATTATACATTTTTCCAATTTTGAAGCAACAATCAGGTATGGGATAATTTTTTGGGGTAGTAATACAAATATTAAAAACACGTTCATTATACAAAAGCGAGTTATCAGAATTATACTTAATATGAATTATTGTGACTCATGTAGAGGTAAATTTAAATCAAACAAGATAATGACTGTTTATTGTTTGCACATTTATGAGTGCCTAATGTTTATTTTTACAAATAAAGAAATATTTTTAGTAAATATCACCCAACATGAATATAATACAAGGACACAGGATATCACATATCCACGCCATAATCTCACGTTAACAGAAAAAAGTCCATTCTATATGTGCGTAAAACTATATAACAAATTACCAATGCGATTCAAAGATATTGTTAGCATAAATATGTTAGTAGACTTAGAACCATACAGTTTGCAGGAGTATTTGTGTAATAGGCTATAGTTTCAGATTGTGATTATGAATTTTTCTTCCTCTTCTTTTTTCTCTTTTCTTTTTTTTAGACGTCATTTCATTTTTGTGTTTTATTAATTATGTACATAATTGTAAGGCATTTCTTTGAAATAAAGATTGTTTTTTTTTTTTTGTTAAAAACCAGTCACCCTTCTCTGTGGCTCCGACCCTCACAGAGGGGAGCTGGTAGTACCGGCAGCCACTCCCCACACCCGTGGGGTAAGTGACTACTGGGTCCGGGAATCGTGTGCCCTGAGCAGACGTAATGAGCCGAGGATGACGGCCTTCTGCATTCTACCGGCTAAGACATCTGCCGAATTTCGGCATGCCGGTATGATCTTAAGTTCCGAAAGCAGTGTGTGTCTCGTTCCACCGAGGGCTCCTATAATCAGTACCACTATCTTAACAGTATGATCTGGATACAGTCTGCGGAGTTCGAAGAGCAGATCTCGATATTTTGTCCGTTTTTCCTCCTCCTTCAAGACAATGTTGTTCTCCGCGGGAGCCGAGAACTCCACGACAAACACTGTCTTGAGTTGATGGTCGAGGAGTACTACGTCCGGCTTGTTGGCTTGTATTTGCCTGACGGTGGGAAAAGAGTAGTTCCAATAGATTAGACACTTCTCATTTCCCACAACGGACTCAATATCCCCCGGAGCGTAAGGCAGCACTGGTGTTTCGTCTATCCCATACGAGTGCCTTAAATGGTAATAAAGCACTCGTAATGCTCCGTCGTGCCTTTGGATATAGGCCGAGACTGCATATGTCGGACAAGCCGACAGCAAGTGCATAAGAGTCTCTGGCGCCCTGCGGCAGGCCCTGCAGCTGACATCAGGGACCTCTATACCCATGACACGACTACGATAGACGAGGGTGTTAAATACACCATCCTGGCAAGCCATTATGAATCCCTCGGTCTCAGACTTCAGCCCGGCTGACCTTAAGAAGGCAAAGGTCAGCCTTTCGGATAAGCCAAGGTTCTCTATATTTTTATAGAAAACTCCATGCATTGGCTTATCCGTGTGAAGCTGCAGAAAGATGTCGTGTTCTGCAGCTTTAATTTGGGCTTTTCGTCGAGCAGGTTCCAACTCGGTGACAGAGTCGGGATTTACCAGCTACGCCTTAGCAACCAGGTAACTCGATAACTTTCGTTTTCGCGTGTATTGCTAGGTTTACAAAGGTCATTTGTATAGACGGTAGTAGAAAATAGTATATTGTTTTATTAAGAGTAAAAATGATACTTTTGTGACGAGTCTGTAAGTTTGTCGGCACTTACAGACGAGTTATAACAAGTGGCTTTTACTCCGAATAAAACATGCCATTTTTTTCTTCAAACGTCAATTAGCTATAAAAAAAATAAAGATAAAAAAAATCTAGAATTTCACCACCAAAAAAGCATTGTGTTAATATTGCAAGGCCGGCGAATTAAATGAAATACCCGTTGCTATCTATGGATATTACTTTTTCTGCCACTCACAGCGTCAGAAAAAGTACTTTTACCTCTGTTGTTAATGGCAACGCATATCCTTTAATATCGTGAAATGAGTTAAAAAATGTTATGTTTTCCTGACGTTTGAAGAAAAAAAGTTATTTTTGTTATCATGTTAACTCATTAAACCCATTGGGCTTGTTACCGATAATTATTATTTCGTTATTTTTTCAATGGCATTCAATAGAACTCGATCATCTAGTTAAGCTGTTAAAATTTCAGCTTCATAAGTATATCCAATCATTAGATATTCAATGTTAAAGATTGAGTTCCAGTACAGAGCGCTTCGCCGACTCGTGACGTCAGTCTGCATAAACACTACTCATTTTAAACCAACAAGAAGATAAAACAGATTTAATTTAACAATCAAACGCCGTTTCCATAGAGAAACACAATAACACCCGCCACACGCTTGAGCATGTGCATGAATACTAAAGACAAGGATGACGCATGCCGTGCTTTCAACATTTCCGTGAAACTGGAAGAAAGAAGTTCACGTGGTTATAGGTGGCGCGGTTCTCACTAGCACACTGGAACGCGAGCTGCTCATTGGCTAATGACATTGTTGCTAGTGTTCCTTTATGGGCATGGGCATCATATAACTAACATAACCTCAATTGTTATGTTTTTTGGGTTTATTCTCATTTTTAATGTTTGTATACTCATTTTTAGCTTGGAGCCAAACTGGCTCCCATGATGTAAAGGAAATAAGGTGTGTGCAGATGAAGGTCTCATTGTGGTCCTCTACTGCGCCGCGCCGTCCCAAACGCGGCCATATTTAATATTTCATTTATTCAGCGTTCTCGTCCCACCTTCTAGCGGCTTGTATATCAGTGTATACGCGGAAGTTACGTAATTTCAGGCGAGGATTACGTATGGATATACCATCCTTCGGAGGGGATGTAAAGCAGGCGGTCCCTTGTCTATTAAATGTTAGGCAAGTAAAAGATCCCTACTCTTCTTAAGGGAAGAGGTTCGGCAAAATTTTCAGGTTGGGGGTAGCTCGTCTCCTGGCGTCGGTGATAGGCCCTGGTAGCGGAAATAGGCCGACGTTAAATAGTTAATAAAAAAATATATATTTCATTTATTTATGTCACATGACTTTATGTCATGTGTCATGTCATTTATTTGTTTGTGTAGTCGAAAATGCCTAGTTGTTCAGTAAAAACCTGCAAAAACTGGAATGGAAACACCAAAAATAGAAATATTAGCTACTTTCGGTTCCCCAGTAGGGTATTTGAATAGGTTTATAACATTTAATCATGAAATTCACTCATATAATACTAGATCTCATAATAATCTTCAGCAGAACTAATAATTTTAGAGCAATGAATAATACATTTTTTAAGATTATTCGTGACTTTTAAAGCTTACCAAAACCAATTAAAGACAGTAAGCATGATTTAAAAATCTACCAAAGATATAGGTACCTACTGACCAATTTTATATTCTACATGGTTTTTGCATTTATTTTATAACTAGGCAAATGTGTACGTACATTTACCTATTTAATGTATGTGTTACGTGGATGTATATTAGGAGTTTCCTGTTTAATTAAGATTAGTATTATTATATATTGCCCATTTGGTCATCACTCGGCAAAAACTGCTGTCCAAAGTACACAGCACAAATATAAACTTTCATTATACCAGGGAATTTCTATATTATTCATTAATGTTTGATTAATATTTTATTAGACTTGTCACGTTCTGTGTGATGCTTATGAGTTATTAACGTTATTATTAGTAATAACACTTTACTTTTTATAATTTATTAACTGAACCTAACAATCTTACGTATTACATCAGCTGTCAACATGATTTTAGCTGTCAACTCGGTGTCTGGCCAGTGGCCATTGCCAACTTCATGTAACTAAAATAACATAATCATGTGACAAAACTACAAATTTCATTGCATTTTAAATTTGCCGCTATTTAATGCCTCTCTCATTCGTCGAAAATTCAACATGGACGCGATTGGGATGGATTACGCGATTGGCTGATTCCGAAGGCTGCGCATAACATAACATAAACATAAACACACCACAGATAGTAGACAACCCCCAAATCCAAAGCCAAGGCTGTCCGGAAGGGGGTTACACCACAGAAAAGAGAACTACCAGAAACGACACTGGAGCTACCCGCCAAAATTCCATTGCCGCCATTTTGTTGTTAATACATCCGTCAGTTCATTTATTGTTTTAGGTTAAAACAATAAAGTGCGGTAAATGACAGTCTGTGACATAATACCGAAATAAATTCTTAAAAGGTTTTAGTATTATTGTGCTGTGTTAATAGTAATTTTTATTAGCGATATGAGTAAACGAGGTGGAACCGTTTGCGCTGTTAAGGAATTTACAAGTAGTACGACAGGAAAAGACATTAGTTTATTTGGGTTTCCTAAGGATTCCCAAAGGTATTTTATTAATGATGTAAATTATAAGATAAAAAGATAAAGATATAAAGTGTGATGACTAATTGTAAATAAATGATTGAAATATTTTCAATATATTTTTTTCTTTAAAATGCTAAGAATCCTATCATGTAATTCAATACTTCGTCAGTATTAGCTAGAAGAGTAGTTGTTTTGATTGGTTCTCCAATAATGAGTGTTTTAAAGTATTTACCTAACTAGTATATTAGCGTGCCCAGATTAGGGCAACAATATACAGAAAGTAGGTATTTTCATAATAGATAAAAAAGTGTGTAAGATGTGATTTGCATAATACCTAAATAATATTCTCTAAACATGATAAAAGCAAATAAATAAAAAATAATTAATTGTAAAAAATAAATCAAGAATAGGCTTGTAAATAATGAATGAATGTTTCTATACTCTACTGATGAGAACTAACGAGTTCGAAAAAACTTGTACAACTTTTCTAGAGTTGAAATAGAATGTAAGGTTCAATAATTGTTGTGAATTACTGAATTTTAATAAATAATTTAAGTAGTTTAAATATTTTTTCTTTAAAATGCCAGGAATCCTATCATGTAATTCAATACTTCGTCAGTATTAGCTAGAAGAGTAGTTGTTTTGATTGGTTTTCCAATAATGAGTGTTTTAAAGTGTTTTCCTAAGTAGTATATTAGCGTGACCCGATTAAGGTACCAATATACAGAAAGTAAATAATTTCATATTAAATAAAAAAGTGTGATGACTAATTGTAAATAAATGATTGAAATATTTTCAATATATTTTTTTCTTTAAAATGCTAAGAATCCTATCATGTAATTCAATACTTCGTCAGTATTAGCTAGAAGAGTAGTTGTTTTGATTGGTTCTCCAATAATGAGTGTTTTAAAGTATTTACCTAACTAGTATATTAGCGTGCCCAGATTAGGGCAACAATATACAGAAAGTAGGTATTTTCATAATAGATAAAAAAGTGTGTAAGTTGTGATTTGCATAATACCTAAATAATATTCTCTAAATTATAAGATATTTCCAAGTAGTTGTGAACCTTTCTTCTTTTAAGGTCCGTATTGTGGTTGGAAGCATGCGATCGTGGGGATTTGGCAAGTTAAAGTTCAACCGAACTTTATAACAATTTTAAGTTGTGCGCACGACAAATATGTATCAGAATAGATTGCTACCAATAGCACTTACCTACTATTTTTCCTCAATTTGGTAGTTTAAACAGAAAAAAAATTAATATTTCCTCAGAACAACCTCCCAGTAAGAAATTACAGATTTTCTCGAGATATTGTATTGATTTTAATACATTTTGTGACTTTATTTATATTAAGAATACAATTGTTCGTAGAGACAAATTTATCCAGTTTACTTTAATAGCTTTAATGTCCATTATAAGTAGAATTCTTCGAATAAGGTGATTGTATTCAGCTTGTGTAAAGTTTGTTTATAAACATGCTGTTTAAATTTCCCGCCAAAATTACCAACAACAAAATGGCGAAGGTCACAAAAAAACATCAAAGGCGGTGCTGAGAGTGCCGCTTCTGGTAGTTCCTTCTTCTGTGGTTACACATTCGGAAAAACGCAGACATACATCCACACCCACCGGTGTTGTCAATACCGGGGCTGGGGGTCGAACCCAGAGCGCGGTAGCGAGTCGATCAGCGTATTCGCCACTCAATACGCCTTAACCGATTGAGTTACCGCGCCGGTAGCATAAACACACCTTATTTCCTTTCATGCTGGTCCATCATGCTGGCTCCAAGCAAATATTTAAAAATTCACGCAAATAATTTTTCAATATTAAGCAATCCAAACCACGTGACTTTTAACATGGCGTTGAGGGCAAACATCCGGCAATCCTTTATTTTCATTCGTTAAATGAGTTTTTTTTCGGTTGCCTTGGCTACGTTTCCGCGAGTTAATTAAAATAAACCCCATGTTTGCCCTCAGCGCCATATTGAAAAATAATTTTGACAGGTCGTTGGATTGCCTAATTGTTGATTGATGCAAATAGACTGCTAATTATAGGTTAGATTCCTAACCTGCAAAAAGTGTCTTATTTTACTGTGACAAACTATTTAAAACTTCATAAACATCATGTTGAATTAGATTTTGGTTGAAAGTACAGAAACCAGGCAAAAATTTTAATAATAGCTACGCAATACTTGTAAATCTTAAGAAATATATATTTTTGAGGTTAGCTGTGAAGTCACATTTAAATCTCGACTGTCGCCTGATCAGCATCTGCAAAGTTACGTCACGCGAAGCTCCGCCCCGTTTTCACGTGGTCCAACTTTGGTTATTTTAAGGGCTTAATCGTCCTAATAAAAACCCAAACATTTGGAAATTGCCTTAAAAAGTGTTCTTGTTTCGATTTCTAAAATTTAAAAAAATGCTGAACGGGCCTATTATATGATTTATATGCGATTTGCCAAAAAATCTTGCACTAACAAGCAAAATGGGAATGGCACGTCCTTAACCTACAAATCAACTTGGCGCATATTTGTAAACATAATTATGAATAAATACTTTTTGAATTGAATTGAATTGTCAAAACTGCACGCGAATTCGTCACGACCACCCAAAGTCCGCTCGCTGTTATTGCGAGTGGCAAAGGCGTGTACGAGTTAACGCGAGTGCACGAGAATAACAAAATGTCGGAATTTGTTCGACTCGCGTAGTTTGTGAATAACCTTGGGCATTGCCTGAGAATAGCACTCCATAGTAGTTTCTAAGCAATTTGACTGGAAACTCATATTATCTCACGTTATTTACAAATAAGCAAACGGACTCTAATCCAGTCAAATGGTACACAAAGAGGGCCCGAAGTGGAAAGTTCTGTTATAATTGTTTCTAGTGGTATATTTTATGTTTTTTGGTGTGCTGAACACGTCTGAAGTTGTCCAACAAAAATTTTGTTTTTTAGTGGTTTTCAGCTTATAACTTGCAGAGTAAGCTATTTACGCAAAAAGTGGCCCTGTAGTAAAATAAACTACTTACAATTTATGTCTCTAACATTTTTTTGTATGTCGTATGATTTCCACACAAGAGAGTGTTGAAATATCGGGGAAATCAGTAATTTTTGGAAAATAGCAACAAAAAAAATTTCAATTTTTCCCTTCAAGTGAATTATTTCATCTGCAGTTCCTTTCTTTCACCGTGTTTACCTGGCAAACCATAGAAGAAGCCCTTCTTTGTGTTCCTCAGTTCGTTCACTGCCGCGGTCGTGTCATAATTCTCTCTCTGCAACGGCGTGAAGTTATTTTCGTTTCTGAGTGTTTTCGTTGAGATACAATGCAACAAATCCGTCGCAATGTCCAGTGATAAGTGTTTCATTTGTGAAAAAGATTTGAGTGAGGGTGCAGTGGTATGAGAAAAGGAACCAAGTCTGCTTTGTACAAAGCATTCACACCAACCGAACAGACAAATCTCCAAGGATGTGTATACGTCATAGATGGAGGATACTTGCTGCACAGAGTCATGTGGACCGGGGGTCAATCATTTCCATCAATCTGTGAAAGTTATGTTTCATTTATTAAGTCCAAGTACAAGGACAGTGCTGTAGTCGTCTTCGATGGTTACCCTCAAGAAGGTACTAAATATACTGAGCGAGCAAGAAGATCATGCAAACATATGTCAGTAGATGTCATGTTCGACGAAACAATGATCCCGACAGTACCACAAGAAAAATTCCTAAGCAATATGAAAAACAAAAACCGTCTCATCACAATGTTGAAGGGCAACTTTGCAGTAGCTGGCATTCACACAAAGCAGGCGCAAGAGGATGCGGATACACTTATTGTAACCACAGCAATGGACCTCGCACAACAGCATAACTCTGTAGTTACTGTGGGTGAAGATGTAGATTTGCTGGTGATCATGATTGGTCGTTGTCGAGGTGTACATTCAAATGTATACTTACATGTATACTTATTTCTGAAGCCGGGCAAAGGGACAGTGTCACAACTAATTTTTTCTCCTGACTGCCAACCAGACCAATCCATCAGTAACAACATATTGTTTTTGCATGCCATGGGAGGATGTGATATAACTTCACCCTCGTTCAAAGTAGGAAAGATAAGGTTTCTCCAAACTCTCAAAAGAAACCATTGAAATTTTTACACATGCTGACGCTGTCACTAATGCTGGCCTTTTTCACTGCATTGTACAAATTGACTGACAAGTAAGGCACGTTCTTGAACAAATTGAGGTATAAATCTGCATACAGAACAACAGCCCATTTGGCGTCCCTACCTCCTACCGAGGCTGCAGCACAGCAACAATCGTTGGGAGTATACTTTCAAGTACAACAATGGCTTGGAAATGAAAAAGGTCCTAAGCAATGGGGTTGGAAAAAAACCAAAGGTGGTCTGCAGCCAGTACCAACGCTACAGCCACGAGCACCAGAAGCAGTTTTAAAACTTATTTCTTGCAAATGCATGGAAACCCGTCAGACCAACTATGGATGCAAAAAAGTAGACCTCAACTGTTCCAATATGTGCCTGAACTGCGAGAATAGCTGCAATAACTTGCCCGTTGCAGAAATTGACGAAGAAGCAGAGGATGACCCGGAGTTCCCTGAATTACTTGAACGTAACTATGCATAAATAATTTTATCTCATCTTTATTTCTTCACTCACTATTTATTTATGTGTTCAAAATATGTTTCTTAATAGGTACTGCTTTCATATCTATTCAATAAATTCTACAAGTATTTGGAATTAAGTCACTGATTATTTGTTTTAGGCGTAGAAGAACTGGAAGGCTGCCCTGAAAAAATTATGGAACCCATGTACAGAAATTCGCCTCTTTCATTAGCATATAGAATAATGTTTACCTACATGAAATAAAAAATACATATTAATGGTGTTTTTTGCTATTTTCCAAAAATCACTGATTTCCCCGATATTTCAACACTCTTTTGCGTGGAAACCATACGACGTACAAAAAATGTTAGAGATATAAATTGTAGGTAATTTTCCCCTCATTATTTTACTACAAAACCACTTGTTGCGTAAATAGCTTGCAGAAAACCACTAAAAAAACATTATTTTTAGTGTTTTTTTGATGATTTCTCTTATTTGCGGGGAAAATTTTTGTTGGACGACTCCAGCTTCATGTTTAGCACACCAAAAAACATAAAATAAACCACTAAAAACAATTACACCAGAACTTTCCACTTCAAACTACCATTTGATTGGACTACTCCTGCACTATCGATTTAATAATAATTATTATTTTTTTTTATCTATTTTATTTAACGTCGGCCTATTTCCGCTACTAGGGCCTATCACCGACGCCAGGAGACGAGCTACCCCCAACCTGGAAATTTTGCCGAACTTCTTCGCGTAAGAAGAGTAGGGATCTTTTACTTGCCTAACATTTAATAGACAAGGGACCTCCTGCTTTACATCCCCTCCGAAGGATGGTATATTCACTACGTAATTCTAGTCTTGAAATTACATAGCTTCCACGTATACACTGATATACAAGCCACAAGAAGGTGGGACGAGATCGCTGTGTTTCCCAAGATGGGTGGGTCACCCATAATAATTATTATTATTAGTTTAATGTCCAGCACACAAAGTACAGAGACGTAAAGAATAATGATGTGATAATACTGACAACTGACACCAAGTCGGGCAAATTTGCGCAGGCGTTGTTGATTGAAGCATATATATCCCTCTTTGGATTGAATAATGAAAGTGGCGACACGCGTGACACGTGTAAAAACTAAAAGCAAGGTTTTGCAAAACGCGCATAACGTGTTTCTGACTGTCACAGTAGAGTTTCAAAATCTGATCATTTCGCCTAATCAGCTGATTGGTTGAGACCAACTGCTGATCCAACTGCTGATTTAAGGCAACCCTACTAGGTACTCCCAAACTTTTTGATGATAAAACTTTTATCAACAGGTATTTATTCATCAGATATTCCAGTAACTACCTGAAATGTTACTATTTTTTCAAGCATTATCTGCCGTCATTTCTTCTTTTATCTATCAAATTATCCCTTTTTGTTCCCCTTATTGGTATTATAGACCCGATATTCGGTAAAGGTACTCTCTATTCAGAGTATTTCAACATATTCAAAGTACATTAACAAATTCCACTGAGTGAAAATACCTTATTACCAGGATAATTAATTTCTAAAAAATATCGAACACTATAACTCTATACATGTTCTGTTAATCCAACTGAGATCATCTAGAGATGATTTATATTGACATTTGTCAATTACACAGCCCCATAAAAAAAAATAAAAGTTCAAAGCAGCGAACCAGACCCATGTATCCTTATGTATTTTCGGTCGCTGAATCCGAATCCGGGGTCAATAAAAAAATCGTACACCCCCAAAATCATTAGCTAGAGCCAAAAAACACCCCTGAAATGGGATAAAAAGAAGATTAAGCTACCAGAATAGTTGTTACTTCTTAATCAATCGAATTATACAAATTAAGGTTAAACAGCAGCATACATACAATAGATATGAAACACACCCCCAGGGAGGGGCGAAAATTAGCCCCCATATATAAAAAAATCGATCCAAAACTGCAATCCTACACTGTCAACCCTGAGGGTGTGAAAACTACCCCCTAACTATAAAAAGTTACAGTGACTTCTATAAAAATTCGAAACGTCTGCGTTGTGTGGAAGAGAGAAGAAACTGGACTATGTTCGACGATGTGCTTGAACCACCCCCACGGGGTTGCAATATCTGCGATATCTATATCTGTAGGATGCTGGAAAAACAGAGAGAAACTAACCGGATTTACATTTTTATGGATGCTATGATTGGCAAAAATCGCGTTGCACACTTAGAGTTTGAAACTCATGTCCTACAAATGTTATTAAGTAACACCCCCAGAAAGGATGTAAACTACCGTAATTCAAGATGTAACGAAAAAGCTATTCTGTTGCTTATTCGTTTCATTTACATAGTTTTTTTTTATAGGGGTGGTGTCTCTCAACCCCGTGGGGGTGGTTTTCAAGCACAGCGTCGAACATAGTCTAGTTTCTTCTCTCTTCCACACAACGCAGGTGTTTCGAATTTTTATAGAAGTCACTGTAACTTTTTATAGTCAAACATTACATAGGGGATAGTTTTCACACACTCTGAGAGTTGACACTGTAGAATGTTGATGGTGCGTAAGTTTCTAATTCTATTTTAGAGTACTACGCAATTTCAGCCAATCATAGCATCCATGAAAATAGAAATCCTGTTGCATTTTACGTTTTTTCTTGTTTTTTTCGTGTCCTTTAAACTTGGGGGTAGTTGTTCTCAACTCTATAGGGGCAGTTCATGAAGATTACGTCGGACCTGATGCAGTTTCTTATCATTTTAACAAAACTTAGATATTTTGAGCTTTTTCAGCAGTCATTGCTGTTTTGTATCGATTTTTTTATATATGGGGGCTAGTTTTCGCCCCTCCCTGGGGGTGTGTTTCATATCTATTATATGTACGCTGCTGTTTAACCTTGATTTGTATAATTCGATTGATTAAGATGTAACAACTATTCTCGTAGATTAATATTCTTTTTGCCCCATTTCAGGGGTGTTTTTGGCTCTAGCTAATAATTTTGGAGGTGTACGTTTTTTTTTGACCCCGGATTCGGATTCAGCGACCGAAAATACATAGGAATACATGGGTCTGGTTCGCTGCTTTGAACTTTTTTTTTGTGGTGCTGTGTTATCAATGAAATGAATAATTTCATAACTGAAATGATATTTAATTACCTCCAGGTCCATAGTCCGGGAGAGCGGACCTCCCTGTCCAGCCATGGCTAAATATTGCTGGTCTCCTCCCAGCGTGTGCCTCCTGGGGTCGTCTCTGCGTGTGTTTCGGCTCCGACCTCTCACCTCACCACCTTCATTATCACTTCGCCCTGAAACAATAAAGAAAGCTAATTATTCATCCATTTTTTTATGTACTGTTTCAACTTATAACTTATCATAAGAGTAGAATTCCACGCACGAAATTTCTATGTAACGATATCATGATAGACTTCAGTCGTAAATCTAATAATAATAATAATAATAATAAATGTCTTTATTTTCCAAAATAAGTAAATTTTAACATATATATAATTACAATACAATAATGGGAAACAAGGAGAAGTTTACTAGAATAGTGCTCTGCCACTTAACCCTTGTGATAAAACAAAAAATATAACAACCAGTAGAAATAAGATTAAAAATTAAAATACACAAAAAATACACATATACATACATATACACACTTATATAATATCAAAAACATATACATAATAGAGAATTACAAACAATACTGCAGACTGCCAACAGTATACAGGGTGTTCGGCAGAGGGTGTGCCAAACGGGAATGGTGGATAGGTGGGTCCATTTAGAAGTTAGTTAGCCCTAATGACCTCCATCCAAAGTATCACCGTTTTTGAGATATTATTATTATTATTTTTTTTTTGAAAATTTCCCTCAAATCAGCCTTTTAGCATGTATAACATTTTTTTTATGGTGGTAACAGTTCAAAATAATTTTTATTATATCTGTGTTCTAACAAAATCATATGGGACGCTGATAACACAGGCCCACAAAAAAAAAGTTGTCTCCTCCGGGATCCTGACCATACCTATCCCTTTTATTTTGAGCCACTGAACACAAATCTGACCTTAGTTCTTCCCCAGAACGTCAGGGTTTTGTTTTTAACAGCAAATAAATATTTAAATATTGCGATTCAACAGAATTTTTTTGCTGTTAAAAAAAACCGGACATGTTGGGGAAAAACTAAGGTTAGATTCGTATTCAGCGGTTCAAAATACAAGGTGGTCAGTACCCCCGCGCAGACCTTTTTTTCGTTGCCACTGTGCCACACTCAGTGTGGCACAATCCTACACAAAAAAAGTCATCTGCGCGGGGGTACTGACCACACCTATCCCTTTTATTTTGAGCCACTGAACACGAATCTGATCTTAGTTTTTCCCCAGCACGTCAGATTTTTCTTTTAACAGCAAATAAATATATAAATATTAGACTTTTTTGCTTAAAAAAAAAACCTGACGTATAGAGGAAAAATTAAGGTCAGATTCGTGTTCAGCGGGTCAAAATACAAGGGATAGGTATGGTCAATACCCCGGCGCAGAAAACTTTTCTTTTTTGTGGGTCTGTGAATTAAAGAAAAAATTATTATGAGCTAACGGAGTCCCCAGAATTGGTAGAAAGGATCATAAAGTTCAACTTTCCTTTGCATTTGCAAAAAAAAACGAAAAGCTATCAAGATGTTCAAATGCTTTCAAAAACTTCTCCCTTTAATGCCATTTTTAACTGCCAATGAAAACTTTTCAAATAACATGAGAGAATTGGTGGTAATTTGTTTACAAGGATACGGAGCACGCTAACAATAACAAATAACGATGGAGGTTAAATCGGTTGCGAGATACACAAATACACATGCAGCGAGAGGGGCGAGCGTAGAGGCGACTTCAATGTGAATATCAGTCAATATTCCGCTGAAGCAACGTCGAGTGCGGTTAGTACTTGGATGGGGTCCCATCTTGGGAAATACAGCGCTCTGGTCCCACCTTCTAGCGGCTTGTATATCAGTGTATATGCGGAAGTTACGTAATTTCAGACGAGGATTACGTAGTGGATATACCATCCTTCGGAGGGGATGTAAAGCAGGCGGTCTCTTGCCTATTAAATGTTAGGCAAGTAAAAGATCCCTACTCTTCTTAAGGGAAGAGGTTCGGCAAAATTTCCAGGTTGGGGGTAGCTCGTCTCCTGGCGTCGGTGATAGGCCCTGGTAGCGGAAATAAGCCGACGTTAAATAAATAGATAAAAAAAAACATGCAGCAAGCAGGTAAACAACCCTCTTGGCGCAGGTAAAATAATTCTACTGTCTTTGTCTTTCATGGGGTACGTACGATCCGAGGACACGCCCGCTTCCCTATTTTATTGTTGACTATTTACACAATTTCCACCATTGGGCCACAAGAATCCACATGTGATTAGGCCGACCTCATTCCAACGGAAATTCAGTGTGAACGTTTGGGCAGGTGTGATCGGACCGCACTACTTGCCGGGCAACCTAAATGGTGATAATAGGCCTCTTGCATGTGCCGTATATTTTAAATTAATCTATATATATTAATAGAGTGTTACTAAACATTATCAAATCTGTTTTCATAATTACTAACTAGAAAGTATTTAAATCACCGACTAATATCCGGGAGAAGGGGCAAATCTCAGAAAACATAACATAACAAAAACATAAACACACCACAGATAGTCAAGGCTGTCCGGAAGAGGGTTACACATTCGGAAAAACGCAGAGATACATCCACACCCACCGGTGTTGTCAATACCGGGGCTGGGGGGTCGAACCCAGAGCGCGGTAGCGAGTCGATCAGTGTATTCGCCACTCAATACGCCTTAACCGATTGAGCTACCGTGCCGTACACTTATATAGAAGTTGACGTCATCTGTCACTAGTTATATCGCTGCGCGTGCATGCGTGCAATGGTTGCGTTCATCACGCAGTAGCGCTAACTAAGCGATCACTTATCATTTACGTCATTGATCAGTTGTGTGCTGAACGGTGTATTTCTGTCACTATGATACATGATAGACATAGAGCAGCTGTAATCTGAATTAGCATGCAAAGTATTAGTTGGGATTATTAGTACCGCAATAACTTTATCCAGTTTAAATAAAGAATAGTTTGCTACCCCAGTGTCGAAAGCTTGATTTATTTGGCCACTAAAATCAAAAGAAAATAATATTTCATATATCGTGGGAATGTCTAATTTTATCAAATAGACCTTTTCATCATAAGCGCGCGCATGCGCTGCCCCAAGTTTGTTTGCCTATGAAATGTTTGGACACTTGGTTGTCAAAATGGCTGGACCGGTATCATTTTTTCACATTAATTTAGACAAAAGTGTGATTGACGGTGCAAAATTAGTACACAACATTGTGGAAGAACACACTTGTGCTCAATTAAGGCGCTAGCTCAAGTATCCTGGCCGTAAAATTACTGGAAGCAAGAATAAAGAACTGGTTGCAAGGTTAGAATTCAACTATCAACTTATCAATTTATATACAAGTGCATTAAAAGAAAACAAATGTGTTTAGTCTACAATATGCTTAATAACATTCTTCGTGCAGTAATTGATAATGCAGTAAAAATATTTTCTGTTTTTTTACGAATATGTAGGGTCAAAAACGCAATTGAAAATGAGGTTTTTTGTCGATCCTTCTGTGGATAAAGCGGACTTCTTTTTTTCTAATTTTTTCAAATAGGTAAACTATACGATATGGCACTACCTATTTTCAGAAAATTGGTAACAGATTAATCATTATTTGGTTAAAAAACGTAATGTTTATGTCAAATCCAATACTGACATGCGAAAACTGTCCGAAGAAACATGGCGGAACTCGACATTTTTTAAACAAACAATGATGAATCTGTTACCAATTTTCTGAAAATAGGTAGTGCCATATCGTATAGTTTACCTATTTGAAAAAATTAAAAAAAAAGGATCGACAAAAAAACCTCATTTTCAATTGCGTTTTTGACCCTACATTTTCGTAAAAAAACAGAAAATATTTTTACTGCATTATCAATTACTGCACGAAGAATGTTATATAGACTAAACACATTTGTTTTCTTTTAATGCACTTGTATACAAATTGATAAGATGATAGTTGAATTCTAACCTTGCAACCAGTTCTTTATTCTTGCTTCCAGTCATTTTACGGCCAGGATACTTGAGCTAGCGCCTTAATTGAGCACAAGTGTGTTCTTCCATAATGTTGTTTACTAATTTTGCACCGTCAATCACACTTTCGTCTAAATTAATGTGAAAAAATGATACCGATTCAGCCATTTTGCAACCGAGTGTCCGAACATTTCATAGTTCCCGCAAACAAACATTGGGGCAGCACATGCTCGCGCTTATGATGAAAAGGTCTATTCAAATAACTGATCAGTGATCACGGATCATGAATGGAATTAATTGAAAATGTAATCTAGCGCTGTGCGTAACGTGACACATGACGTCACACGTTGTTTGCGCCCCTAACGGATTTATTCAAACTTTAATATTGAATACCGTCTGTAAAAGAAAAAATGAGAAAAAATCCTTTACACACTGTGTTTTTTTTGTATTAAGTAAAGATTCTAAAAAATGCTAAAATCATATTTTGTGCAAGAGGCCCATTACCTGGACTTCTTATAGCCAGGGAGGTAGCGACAGATTTTTCGCGTTAATATATATAAAGCTAGATTTTTTTCTCATGATAGCTTAGACAGTATCAATGATGAAGGTGCAATTCTGCCAATCTATAAGTCCTGCAAAAATGAATATAAAATGCAATTTACGATCAGGTTTATCTGGAAGACTTCCTCTTTACGTCGCGACATCTTACGTCCGTCCCAATTAAATGGGGTTTTTCGAAAAATATGAACGTGTCAAGATTGCATGCTTTTGCAATTTTCTCTTCGCCAAAATGCAAGCTATTTTTTGCAATTTTTCCCAGATATCTCCAAAACGGTTGGAGTTAGCTCGAAATAAGGTTAATTACCTACCGATTAATTACGGTGACAAAATGGAAAAATTTTACCGAAAAAAAAAAAAAAGTCCCAAATCCCGCCCCCTCTAATTCCTTTGTTTTTGTCGGAATTCAAAAAACAGAAAAACGGGTTTTAGCAAATTTAATTCTATTTAAATTAGCTAGAGTAGTCTTTTGGCGTAAGAGGAAAGATTAAAAAGTTGCCAACTGTAGAAGCTCAAAATTTGCGATTTTTTGCCTTGCATGGCCGACATTTCAGCAGTTATCTCCGAAACGAAAAAAAAAAAAAAAAATCAAAATTCTTATGGAAGCAAAAGATTCGTAGTGGAAAATAGTCGTTTGACCTTATTTTTTAGTTCGAGCAAACTCCGACCGTTTCGGAAATACCTATCTGGAAAAAATAGCAAAAAACAGCTTGCATTTCGGCGCAGAAAAAATTGCAAAAGCATGCAATCTTGACACGTTCATATTTTTTGAAAAACACCATTAGGACGGACGTACGATGTTGCGACGTAAAGAGGAAGTCTTCCAGATAAACCTCATCGTAAATTGCACGGCGAAATTCGAAAATTCGGCTCGGTACGAACGAATCAAAAGAGACATTTTGTGATATTTCAGAAAATCGATATCTCTTTTTGCAACATGTTATTTGATTTTTACTCATTTTTTCAGAACTTATAAATTGGCAGAATTGCACTGTCATCATTGATACTGTCTAAGCTATCATGGGAAAAAATCTAGCATTATACAAATAATTTCACGAAAACTGTCGCTACCTCCGCTCCTATTACTAAATTTTTTTAAAGTTGCGGGGATGGAGTTATATAACTTGTATACGGTAAATTTAAAACTTCGTTCAAAACATTAGGCTTTGTGGGGAGGTCGTGTTAATAGCCTCCTACTTCTGATATTAATGTTATAAACATCACTGCGAAATGATATCTGATTAAACAGATATGGAGGTATTTTTGTCAAAATAATTTTATGACATAAGCATAGGGCGTATACTTGGAACCGATTTTTCATGTTGAGCCATTTTAATTCCCTTAATTTATGAGACACATGATCATACTTTCTGATTCCGTATCTGAAACGTATACAGGAGTTCTGAACCCGCTGTATCCTATTTGAAAAATCATGATTTAAGCAAGAAGCATAGACTGGGGCACAGTAGGTAAACTGGGACAAAACCAGTGTTTTGCATAACATTTTTTTTGTTATTTTGTTTAAGAAGTGCCTATGAGGATACAATAGTCGAAGTGCAGCATACGCCCTCTGAATATTTTGGTAGCGTGCTTTCGGAACCTAAGAGACCTATCCAGTACTAAAGCGAGATTTTTTGCACTATCGGATATATTAATTTGTATACCATTAATTGATATAGCACCTGCCGAAGTTTGACATAGTCTGTTTTTTTGCCAAACAAAAGTAGAGCGGATTTCGACGGATTTAATATTAAGGAATGTTTCGATGACACATTAGATAGCCTGTTTAGATCATTATTAATGGCTGTGACTGCATTATCATATTCTAATGGATTAAAATAGTGGAGAACTTGTGTGTCATCGGCATACATATGAATTGGGCTCTGCTCCATAGCTTTAGGGAACTGATTAGTATAGACTGAAAATAATAATGGCCCTAGTATAGAACCTTGTGGAACGCCCTTTGTTAAATGTCTCACATCAGATACAGTTCCTTTCAGCTTAACTATTTGTGTACGATCCTCCAGGTAAGACCTAAATAGCTGAATACTTTCATTGACACCGAAAGACTCTAAAATAGCTAATAAAATATTGTGATTTATAGTGTCGAAGGCTTTACTGTAATCCAGTAATACCAGGGCCGTACTTTTTCCACGATCGTAGGTTTGAATAATATCATCAGTAATATGAAGCAGGGCTGTAGAACAGCTATACCCTGCCCGAAATCCCGACTGTACAGATGGCAGAATGTTGTTGGAGTTCAAGTACTCTCGTAGTTGCATTTCTATAATTTTTTCTGTTAACTTTGAGAGCCCTGGGCCTAAACATAAAAATTAAACTTTAGCAGAATAAACTGTATATCGTTTTTAAGATGAAGGATGCAAGATTTGTGTGAGAGGTGAGTCTCGTAATTCCTCAGACCGCTCCACACGTACTTCGCAAATTACGCTTGGATTTCATCATCCAATTACTTTCAAATAAGCGTTGGGAGCGAATGCGTTATGGGACTGCAATATATTTAGCGTCAAACGATAGAAAAACTGTAGAGAGACTTTAAAAAAATAAAAATTAGTGACAATAGAATAGTATTGTCGTGCGCAAAAAAATGGGACGTCTTATAACGTATTTTTGCTAAAATCTAGTTGTGTACGTTTAACTTTAATTTTTGTGACAGTGTCAATTATTTGTCAAAATTCATTGCAAGTGAGACAGATTTACATCAGAAAAAAATAGTTGCCCTATTTTTTTTGCTCACGACTACAGTACCTAGAGGTAAGAAATATGTAAAACTTCAGAATAATTTCATATTGAATGGTAATTTTCTTTATGGGTGATTCTTGTAGTAAAAGCTATCGTCTTCAGTTTCTATATGGTCCCGGCGCTTGCTCTTACCCCCGATTTGATTTAGGGGTGGTTTTCCACATAAAAAAATTAATAGAATTGATTATTAATTTTTGAAATGCAGTATATTTATGTTTTTGGAGTCGCTGATTACGACTCTGAAGTCAAAATAAAAAAATTCAAAATGGCGGCTTCAATATGGCGGACGGAAATGAGGCAAAATGTAAAAAATTGCTTAATTTTGCATTCTAATTTATGCTTATAAGTTTTTGGGATCGCTAATTACTAACATGAAGTAAAAATTAATAAATTGAAAATAGCAGTTCCGATATGGCGGGTCGAAATGGGGCAAATGTAACAAATTGCTTGATTTCGCGTTTTAATTTATGCATATTCTGGTGTCGTTGATTAGGAATCTGAAGTCAAATTTTAAAAATTAAAATTATAGAATATAATAAATGGGGAGGTGTTAATAATAATTTCTCGTTTTAATTCTGGTAAGTAAAAAGGAATAAAATAGATAATTCACTATAAGATTTTGCCATTTATCTTTTAAAATATGTTCTGATCATCACAACTACAATACGAATTTATTGTCTATCCCTAAAACTATATAATATTATTTAATGCTTTATCAAATAATATTAGAAATATGATAAATTATAAAAAATTTAAAAACGAACCAAAACAGTTTTTAATAGCATTTTCTACAACATAGTAAATTATGACAATTTGAGAAGTAAATGTAACTTGTACAGTTGGATTTTTTTATTATCTCTTTTTTTTAAGTTTTATAGTTTTGTTCGATTCGCACGAAGGATAGAATGAAGCACTTGTGTCCTACGATAAAAGATATTTTTTGCACAATTCGAAATCAGAATTGTCAGCTTTGCTCGTATTTCACACCTAACCCTAAAAAACACCCCCAAAACAAAAAAGTGGTCTGTCCGGCGGACCATACCAGTATATCCTTATATATTCGGACCGCTGAAACGGAATCCGAAGTTAGAATTGTCAGATTGGCTCGTATTCACCTCCAACTCCCAAAAAACACCCCCCCCCCCCCCCCCTCAAAATGGTCTGCCCGGCGGACCATATCAGTATATCCTTATGTATTTGGTAAGGATACACTGGTATAGTCCGCCGGACAGACCACTTTGCTTTTGTTTTGGGGGTGTTTTTTGAAGTTGGGGGTGAAAAACGAGCCAGTCTGACAATTCTGACATCGGGTTCGGTTTCAGCAGGTCCAAATACATAAGAGTACAGAATAATTTTTTGGGGGGGGTGTGTTTTTCGGGGCTAGGGGTAAAAACGAGCCAATCTGTCAATTCTAACTTTGAATCCGGGTCAAAATACATTTAGACACACTGGTATAGTCCGCCGGACAGACCACTTTGTTTTCGTTTTGGGGGTGTTATTGGAGGTTGGGGGTGAAAAACGAGCCAATCTGACAATTCTGACTTCGGATTGGGTTTTAGCAGATCCAAATACATAAGAATATACTGGTCTGGTCCGCCGGACAGACCACTTTTTTTTTGTGGGGCTGTGTAATTTATGTATTACATCACTCTAGCCCGTGGAGAGCGCCTCGTGAGCTATAGCTGATGATTGTTTTTTCTCTTCTTTTTACGAAACGTAGTGGCACTTTTGACTAGAAAATCTTGTACAGGAAACATTTCTAAGTAAAAAAAGGTACGCTTGATAGAACTTGATAATTCCAACCGTTTTCGAGAAAACTGTCGTATAGATCTTAAAAATTCTTTGAAAAAAAATTCAATTTGAAAAGGAAAAATTGTATTTATTGAAAAGTGTGCTTTGGTGGCGTCTTAGTTCTGTCAAAATGTCAAACTAATGAAATTGTACGGAAATGACGCCACCAAAGCACATTTTTCAATAAATACAATTATTCCTTTTCAAATTGAGTTTTTGTTTTCAAAGAATTTTTGAGATTGAGGTGCATTGTTGGTTTTGTCATCTCTAAAAATTGTCTTTTTTCTGTATTATTTTCCGTGTCTAATATACTCACTAGGGTGGCCCATCTCTATAGGGGCTGAATTTTTTTTGCATATTTTTTAAGTCTCACCCCACTAAAACATACTATTATACTAGGAATAATTTATGTCAAAGTTTCAGATAATTCGGTGAACGGTAACCCGTGCCGCATTCAGGTAGAAATTTGTAGATAAGATTTTATTACGGTAATACACTTAAATTTTACTTAAAATACAAATATCTACCTCTTTTCTCATAATGTTTTATTGGTGTAATTATTTCCTAGAAATTATTTGTTTTGGAAGTTTGGAAATATAATGCACCTACGGTAGGTTTTTATGTCAGTTTGCAATTGTGTTTTACAGTGGTGACATTATAAGTTCTAGCATACGTTCCTTTTTGAAAAAACATTTAACGATGGCTGATGTTAGATCCTTACGAAAGGATACTTTCATTTCCTTAGTTGGACACTATTCGTCACAAATCATTGGCAATAAATTGCCGTCTAATAGACAAGTATTACAAGTGCTCTATTATAACATTCGTGAAGTGATGCTAAGTGTACATGAAAGTGCTAAATTAACAATGAAAGAGGTGTCAGTTTTTTGGGATAAAGCTCGCATTCCGATACGTCAGGATTTTCATTGTGTTAAACAACTAGATAAACTTTATGCAGAGTGGAGGAACTTACAAAAATCGGCTAAAAGGGCCAGTGCGGGAGTAAAGAAAAAAATTTCGTTGAAAAATTGGACGATCTTTTTGACATTTCTCATGCAAATGCATTGGAGTTGATGAAAATAGATGAAGATAAGCAGTTTTTAATTAACCAAAGAAAAAAGGGACGTCCTGGATTTATGCATGGTATTGATTACCAACTTGCTTCTCAAGAAAAATCAGCTGAGGAGAAATTACAGAAATTATCCGAACGAATGCAACGAAGTCAACAAGAAAAAGCTAGATTAGAGGAAACAGTCACCTGTCCATCATCAAGTAGTAATTCAGCCGACTCCAACGAAAATGAAGATGAAATAATCGAAGCCCAAGAAGAGTTGTTACAAGACCAGCCTGGCCCGTCACAGCCAAAAAAGAGGAGATTGTATGGAACATGTAACATCATCACACCAAAAATAGCCGCTGCATTTGATGCTTGCAAAATAAGCGATAGGTATGGAGTCCATATTTTGACGGCAGTAGCAGAAGCACTAGGACATGACACATCTTTGTCCATCAGCAGAACCACACTTCAGCGCTCTAGACAACGCATCCGCGAAGAAAGAGCTGAAATATTAAAAACTGCCTTCGGTAATTCTGAATTGCCGGCCCCAGTCATCCATTGGGATGGAAAACTTTTACCTTCTCTCACTGGAATGGGAAATATCGATAGACTTGCTATCTTAGTTACTAGTGGAGATATTGAACAACTACTTGGAGTACCAGCTTTGCCAAATTCAACTGGAAGAGAACAGACTGAAGCAGTTTATGATGTGCTTTATGAATGGAATTTGGACGAAAAGGTAATAACTTTGTGTTGTGATACAACAGCATCAAATATGGGTTATATAAATGGGGCAGCCACACTATTGCAACAAAAATTAGAAAGAGATATTCTATATTTTCCCTGTAGACATCATATTTTTGAAGTGGTTTTGAGAAGTGTGTTTGACACAAAAATGCCTTCCTCATCTGGTCCAAATGTGCCACTATTTAAACGTTTTAGGGAATTTTGGCCTAAAATGGATCAAAATAAACTAAAAACTGGATTTCAGGTATCAAAAATTAAACACATTTTACAACCAGTTAAAGCCGAAATTGTAAAGTAGTGTCTAAATGCAGCTTTAACTTTGCAACAGCCTCGTGATGATTATAAAGAATTTTTAATGCTTTCTAAACTTTTTGTTGAAGAAGAGCCTACTCACACGACATTCTATCAACCAGGGGCATTTCATCATGCACGTTGGATGGCCAAAGCCATTTACTGTCTAAAAATATTTTTTTTCCAAGATTAGTTCCAACTAACTAAAAAATAAAAATAGGTATTGAAGATATATGTCTCTTTATTGTAAAGGTTTATGTAAAGGCCTGGTTTACAGCGTCATTTGCTAGTAATTATCAAAATATTGACAAAGAAATATCTCAAGCCGCAAGTAGGAAAATAGTGAACCATTTGTGGTACCTTAATTCAGTAAATGTTGGCTTATCTTTCTTTGATGACGATATTTCAGTTACCACTAAAAGAGAAATGGTTAAAGCTTTGAATAGGAAAGCACCAAATCAAGAGGGTATTAAACGACTTATGATTAGTAACATTACTGACGTTGAAAACAAGGAAATTCAGGACTTCATATGCGAGAACACTAAACAGTTTTTTCAAAAATTAGGTTTGTCTATGGAATTTTTGGAAAATGATCCAACAACATGGAGGGAAAATGAAAGTTATACCCGATGTTTCAATATTGTAAACAAAATTAAAGTTGTAAATGATGCCGCTGAGAGAGGAATCAAACTTATTACTGACTATAATGACATTTTAACAAAAAATGAAGACCAAAAACAGTTTTTACTCCAAGTTGTAAATGATTATAAATCACAGTTTCCAAATGTAAAAAAAGAAACCCTGTCGCATGCTTTGGCCTAGTGCAAAAAATATTGTTTTTATTACTATATGTCTTGTAGATTTAGGATAATATTTGGTACTATGTATGAAAAAAACGTTTCATAATAAAATACACAAAGATAAAACGAGAGTTTTATTTCAAAAACTTCTAGTCTAGTTTTCTTAGACTACGAATTTACAGTAGTATGACACATGTCATAGTCACAACAGATAATGTCTTTGATATTTGTATGACTTGATTAGTCATTCTAAAGATAAATGTTGCTGATTAAAAAAAAAAAAAACAATGCATCAACCAAAGAATGTAAATACTTCCATTTACTTTTATTATTGCATAATAATGCATTCTGCGGCACCCCTTGCCTTCAATTTGCCTCAATAATATTTTGAGGGCTGTTTTTTCTTCAAATGGAACCATTTGCAGGGGTGAGAAATAAAAAATTTCGATTTCGAAAAAGATGGGCCACCCTAATACTCACCCTATCATATGCAATACTATGATTTTGTTCGATAGCATGTTTAGCCAGTGTACAAGTCTTTTTGTTGTTTCTTATATCACTTTTATGGGAAGTTATGCGGTCTTTGAGTAATCTACCAGTTTGTCCAATATATTGTTTTTCACAATCGCTGCAGCTCGACGACTGTCTAGCAAAACTCACTTTTCAAATTGCTTTTATTAAAAAATATGTAGATGACTTAATTTTAAGTGTACCGCAGAGGGGTACAAATGAACTCTTACAAGTTCAACAACTACAACGAATACATGGAATTAATCATCGAAGAAGAAGATGAAAACCACAATGTACCATTCTTGGACACAAAGTTGATCAGACAATCTGATAACACGATTACGACCTCCTGGTACACTAAACCAGGTGCGTCAGGGAGATTCTGACATTATGAATCGTTTCACCAAGAACGTCAAAAATTAAACCTAATTTTAGGTATGAAAAATAGAGTAATAAAAACGAGTCATATCTCCTTGAGGACACAAAATTTAAAAAACTTTTTGGTCTTTTCAAAATTAGTGGTTATCCCTCGAATTTATTAAACAAATTATTATTCAGCAGAGATACCATCGGTGACACCGACAACCCACCTGAGATCACCCCACGAGATGAAGACCCCATTTTTTACTTTTCACTTCCACATATAGAATATCTAACAAACAAATTTAACAATATTTTCAAAAATTATAGTAACATTAAATTAAATTAAATAAATTAAATCAAATAAAAATCGGTAATGAATTCTCAAAACTAAAAGACAAGGACAAAGTATTGGAGACGTCCGGTATTGGGTATTGCATACCTTGCGGCGATTGTGAAAAACAATACCTATATTGGACAAACTGGTGGATTACTCAAAGATCGCATAACTTCCCATAAAAGTGACATAAGAAACAAAAAAAAGACGTCTACACCAACACTTCATTTAACACCATATATATATATATATACCAGGCCTTTACATAAACCTTTACAATAAAGAGACATATATCTTCAATACCTATTTTTATTTTTTAGTTAGTTGGAACTAATCTTGGAAAAAAAATATTTTTAGACAGTAAATGGCTTTGGCCATCCAACGTGCATGATGAAATGCCCCTGGTTGATAGAATGTCGTGTGAGTAGGCTCTTCTTCAACAAAAAGTTTAGAAAGCATTAAAAATTCTTTATAATCATCACGAGGCTGTTGCAAAGTTAAAGCTGCATTTAGACACTACTTTACAATTTCGGCTTTAACTGGTTGTAAAATGTGTTTAATTTTTGATACCTGAAATCCAGTTTTTAGTTTATTTTGATCCATTTTAGGCCAAAATTCCCTAAAACGTTTAAATAGTGGCACATTTGGACCAGATGAGGAAGGCATTTTTGTGTCAAACACACTTCTCAAAACCACTTCAAAAATATGATGTCTACAGGGAAAATATAGAATATCTCTTTCTAATTTTTGTTGCAATAGTGTGGCTGCCCCATTTATATAACCCATATTTGATGCTGTTGTATCACAACACAAAGTTATTACCTTTTCGTCCAAATTCCATTCACAAAGCACATCATAAACTGCTTCAGTCTGTTCTCTTCCAGTTGAATTTGGCAAAGCTGGTACTCCAAGTAGTTGTTCAATATCTCCACTAGTAACTAAGATAGCAAGTCTATCGATATTTCCCATTCCAGTGAGAGAAGGTAAAAGTTTTCCATCCCAATGGATGACTGGGGCCGGCAATTCAGAATTACCGAAGGCAGTTTTTAATATTTCAGCTCTTTCTTCGCGGATGCGTTGTCTAGAGCGCTGAAGTGTGGTTCTGCTGATGGACAAAGATGTGTCATGTCCTAGTGCTTCTGCTACTGCCGTCAAAATATGGACTCCATACCTATCGCTTATTTTGCAAGCAGGCTATTTTTGGTGTGATGATGTTACATGTTCCATACAATCTCCTCTTTTTTGGCTGTGACGGGCCAGGCTGGTCTTGTAACAACTCTTCTTGGGCTTCGATTATTTCATCTTCATTTTCGTTGGAGTCGGCTGAATTACTACTTGATGATGGACAGGTGACTGTTTCCTCTAATCTAGCTTTTCTTGTTGACTTCGTTGCATTCGTTCGGATAATTTCTGTAATTTCTCCTCAGCTGATTTTTCTTGAGAAGCAAGTTGGTAATCAATACCATGCATAAATCCAGGACGTCCCTTTTTTCTTTGGTTAATTAAAAACTGCTTATCTTCATCTATTTTCATCAACTCCAATGCATTTGCATGAGAAATGTCAAAAAGATCGTCCAATTTTTCAACGAAATTTTTTTCTTTACTCCCGCACTGGCCCTTTTAGCCGATGTTTGTAAGTTCCTCCACTCTGCATAAAGTTTATCTAGTTGTTTAACACAATGAAAATCCTGACGTATCGGAATGCGAGATTTATCCCAAAAAACTGACACCTCTTTCATTGTTAATTTAGCACTTTCATGTACACTTAGCATCACTTCACGAATGTTATAATAGAGCACTTGTAATACTTGTCTATTAGACGGCAATTTATTGCCAATGATTTGTGACGAATAGTGTCCAACTAAGTAAATGAAAGTATCCTTTCGTAAGGATCTAACATCAGCCATCGTTAAATGTTTTTTCAAAAAGGAACGTATGCTAGAACTTATAATGTCACCACTGTAAAACACAATTGCAAACTGACATAAAAACCTACCGTAGGTGCATTATATTTCCAAACTTCCAAAACAAATAATTTCTAGGAAATAATTACACCAATAAAACATTATGAGAAAAGAGGTAGATATTTGTATTTTAAGTAAAATTTAATGTTTTAGTGGGGTGAGACTTAAAAAATATGCAAAAAAAATTCAGCCCCTATAGAGATGGGCCACCCTAGTGAGTATATTAGACACGGAAAATAATACAGAAAAACAATACCTATATTGGACAAACTGGTGGATTACTCAAAGATCGCATAACTTCCCATAAAAGTGACATAAGAAACAAAAAAAAGACGTCTACACCAACACTTCATTTAACACCATATATATATATATATATATATATATATATATATATATATATATATATATATATATATATATATATATATATATATATATATATATATATATATATATATATATATATATATATATATATATATATATATATCTCTCGTCGGTCTATTCCGCTACCAGGGCCTATCACCGACGTCGGTCTATTGCGCTACCCTGGAAATTTTGCCGAACCTCTTCTTGTAAGAAGAGTAGGGATCTTTTACTAACATTTAATAGACCAACGACCGCCTGCTTTACATCCCCTCCGAAGTATGGTATATCTACTACGTCTCCTCGTCTTGAAATTACATAGCTTCCGCGTATACGCTGATATACAAACCGCTAGAAGGTGAGACGAGATCGTTGTGTTTCCTAAGATGGATTTCACTCATCCAAGTACTAATAAGCCCTCATATTATAATTTAACTTTATTAATTGAATATGTATGTAATAACTGATCTTTCGCATAATTTTTTCGTCACTTTGATTATTAAAAGTAATATAAATACATCTATGCAATGATATTTAAATTTAGACATAAAATATTCATTAATACTTATGGAGCTTTAATGTGAAATAAGTGACCAAAAAAAATCCTGGGCAGCAGTTTTTTATCGGCATTCTTAAAATTAACAAAATCTTTAAATTATATACTTAAATAATTTGTTAATAGCGTTTTTAATTTTTTTTCTTAAAATGTATTTCTTTGTGTGATAATTTATCAATAATACATAAGAAAAAAATTGTTCTGGTTTTTTGAATTTTATTAACAATAATGTGTTTAATGTGGCAAAAAGGACACTTTTTGAATGGGTAAACATTTTTATAAAAGTTATTCAGAAACCATTCAAAAAGGTTTCGTTCAAATCGGTCTTGGTTAACCATATTCCGAGGCGTAAAACTAACGTGACTCCACTAAAGTAGAGTAGTAATGATGTTAATACGTTGACTACCAATGTGAAGCTGACATTCATATCAGTCATTAATACATCTTAAATAAGTCAGATATACTTCACATGTCACCAAAATTTTAAGTGAAGCAATGACATTAATCTCAAAGTCGTGCAAATTATTCCAAAAGATGAACACAGTTTCTTTCATACTATATAACATTTCCCACAAGAGATTAAATTTATAGCAAGAATGATATTATTAGAACAAAGTTTATAAAAGAAATTGCGAAAGGAAAGTGACAGGGCTGTACAATATTTTAGATAATCTAAAAAGTGCACTATTAGTGCACTTCAGCAGAATATTTTCAAATGAAGGAAACTGAACAGCCCAAAGAAAACCGCGACAAAACTAATAAAAAAAAAGATATACAAAATGGAGAACCTAAGATGATTAAATCTCCAAAAGCAATGTACCTTAGATCGAGACTAAGAAGAGCACGTGAAGATGAGTCAAGACTATATTTATGGAGAACGAACGAACGAAATGAGGTGAAAACAAAAGACGAAGACCGACAAAAAGTAATCCCAATATTCAAAAAAACACCTTCAGACGAAATAAGGCAAACAGAAATTGAATATAATGAACGCGGTTTTGATGTGCCAGATGATGATCTTGAAAACAAGGATAAAGTAATCGATACTATTTCAAAAATAGAACAAATGGATTATAGCCAAGACATGAATATATTAAAAAAAAATCTGGGTAATAAGTATTTAATTAAGAAAAAAACGGAGGAAGAAGAAGACGAAATATTAAAGGTAGAAGAGGTAGAGAAAGAAGAACGAGAAGAAGAAATAATAAAAGTAGAAGAGTTAGAAAAAGAAGAAGAGGGTGATGCGTATTTAGTTAAGAAAAAAACGGAGGAAGAAGAAGACGAAATATTAAAGGTAGAAGAAGTAGAGAAAGAAGAACGAGAAGAAGAAATAATAAAAGTAGAAGAGTTAGAAAAAGAAGAAGAAGAGGGTAGTGAGTATTTAGTTAAGAAAAAAACGGAGGAAGAAGAAGACGAAATATTAAAGGTAGAAGAAGTAGAGAAAGAAGAACGAGAAGAAGAAATAATAAAAGTAGAAGAGTTAGAAAAAGAAGAAGAAGAGGGTAGTGAGTATTTAATTAAGAAAAAAACGGAGGAAGAAGATGAAATATTAAAGGTAGAAGAGGTAGAAGAAGAAGAAGAAGAAATAAAAGTAGAAGAGCTAGAAAAAGAAGAAGAGGGTAATAGGTATTTAGTTAAGAAAAAAACGGAGGAAGAAAAAGAAGAAATATTAAAGGTAGAAGAGGTAGAAAAAGAAGAAGAAGAAGAAGAAGAAGAAGAAGAAGAAGACGAAGAAGAAATAAAAGTAGAAGAGATAGAAAAAGAAGAAGAATTAAAGGTAGGAGAGGTAGAAAAAGAAGAAGAAGGAGAAGCAGAAGAAATAAAAGTAGAAGAGATAGAAAAAGAAGAAGAGGGTGATAAGTATTTAATTAAGAAAAAAACGGAGGAAGAAGAAGAAATATTAAAGGTAGCAGAGGTAGAAAAAGAAGAAGAAGAAATAATAAAAGTAGAAGAGTTAGAAAAAGAAGAAGAAATAATAAAAGGAGAAGACATGAAAGAAGAAATAGAAAAAGAAGTAGAAGGACAAGTAATTGAGATACATGAGCCACTGAGTAATACTACTTTATTAGAAGATAAAAAAATTGAATTGGGTACTGGAGAACCTGAACAGGTGAATGTATTAAATATTTGCGATGAACAAAAATGCTATGAAGATTTTATAAAAGAAGAAAAACAAGATTCATATTTAAGTTCTACAGAAGAAGCTGAAAGAAAAAAGGTATTAATTACTTGCGATAATCAGAAGTGCTCTGCAAGTTGGACACGACTAATGAAAAAGAATGCATTACCTATTTGTGATGAACAAACATGCCATGAAAGTTTTATAAGACTAAAAAAAGACGAATCATCGGAATCAGCTTTGAGCTCTAGAAAAGAACCTGAAAAGGTGAAAGTATTACCTATTTGTTACAAACAAACTTGCCATGAAAGTTTTATAAGAACAAAAAAAGAAAAAGAATTGCATACTTGTGACAAACAAAAGTGCCATGAAAATTTGATAAGACTAAAAAAAGACCAAACGACGGAATCAACTTTGGGTTCTAGAGTTGATACTTTCAATTTGATAATTGCGAAAAATGACATATTTGTCAGTAGTAGTTTACCAAAAGAAACAAAAAATAAATTAGGTAATGAAGAACCTGAAATGGCGAAAGCATTACTTATTTGTGAGAAACAAACGTGCCTTAAAAGATTGATAAGACAAGAAAAATACGAAACACCGGAAAAAACTTTGACTTTTAGACATAATTATAATTATAATTTGGTAACTGTGAAAAGTATCATACCTGCCAGTAGTGGTTTATCACAAGAAAGTAAATTAGGTAATGAAGACCCTGAAAATGAGAAAGCATTATGTATTAGCAACAAAAAAACGTGCCATAGAAGGTTGATAAGACAAGAAGAAGGCAAAATATCGGAATCAACTTTGAATTCTAGAGTTGATAATAGCTATAATTCGAAAATTGTGGAAAAATACATATTTGCCGGTAGTAGCAGCAATTTATCAGAGGATACCAAAAGTGAATCAGGTAATGAAGAACCTGAAAAGGAGAAAATATTACGTATTTGTAACAAACAAAAGTGCAATAAAATGTTCATAAGACAAAAAAAAGACAAAACACCGGATTCAACTTTGCGTTCTAAAGCTAATAATAATTACAATTCGATAATTGCTGAAAACTACACATTTGCCAGTAGTAGTTACCTTGACAGTTTTATAACACAAGCAAAACACGAGATACTGGAATCAACTTTGAGATATAGAGTTGACATTAACCAGAACTCGGTAACTGCCAAAAATGACACATTTGCCAGTAGTTTCAGTAGTATTTTATCAGAAGATACAAAAAGTGAATCATGTAACGAGGAACCTGAAAAGGAGAAAACATTATGTATTTATAACAAACAAGAGTGCCATAAAATGGTAATACGACAAGAGAAAGACGAAACACCGGAATCAACTTTGAGTTCTAGAGCGGATAATAACTACAATTCGATAATTGCTGAAAACTACACATTTGGCAGTAATAGTTACTATGACAGTTTTATAACACAAGCAAAACACGAGATACTGGAATCAAATTTGAGTTATAGAGTTGATAATAACCAGAATTCATCAACTGCCAAAAATGACACATTTGCCAGTAGTAGCAGCAGCAGTAGTACTAGTAGTTTATCAGAAGATACAAAAAGTGAATCAGGCAATGAGGAACCTGAAAATGAGAAAACATTACGTATTTGCAACAAACAAAGGTGCCATGCAATGTTGAATAGACAAGAAAAAGACGAAACTTCGGAATCAACTTTGAGTTCCAGAGTTGATGATAGCTGTAATTCGATAACTGGCGAAAATTATACATTTTCCAGTAGTAGTAGTTTATCAGAAGATACAAAAAGTGAATCAGGGGATGAGGAACCGGAAAAGGAGAACACATTACGTATTTATAACAAACAAAAGTGCCATAAAATGGTAATAAGACAAGAAAATGATGAAACAACGGAATTAACTTTGAGCTCTGGAGCTGATAACAACTACAATTCGATAATTGCTGAAAACTACACGTTTGCCAGTAGTCGTTACCATGACAGTTTTAAAACACAAGCAAAACACGAGATACTGGAATCATCTTTAAATCATAGAGTTGATAATAACTATAATTCGATAACTTCGAAAAATTACACAATTGCCAGTAGAGGTTTACCAAAAGATACTAAAAGTAAATCAGGTAATGAAGAACGTGAAAAGAAAAATGCATCACCTATTTGCGACAGACAAAAGTGCTATGCAAGTTATACAAGACTAAAAATAGAGAATGCATTACCTACTTGTGATGAACGAAAGTGCCACGAAAGTTTGATAAGACGAGAAAAAGACGCAACTTTCAGCTCTAAAGAAGAAGCTGAAAAGGAGAACGCAATACCTATTTGTGACAAAGAGTGCCATAAAATGTTGATAAGGCAACAAAAAGACGAAACACCGGAATCAGCTTTGGTTTCTAGAGAGGAACCTGAAAATGAGAAAGCATTACCTATTTGTGGCAAACAAAAGTGCCATGCAAGTTGGATAAGACTAAAAAAAGATACCGCATTACCTATTTGTGACGAACAAAATTGCCATGAAAGTTTGATAAGACAAGGAAAAGACACAACTTTCAGCTCTCGAAAAGAAGCTGGAAAGGAGAAATCATTACCAATTTGTGACAAACTAAAGTGCCATGCAAGTTGGGTAGGAATAAGAAAACAGAACGCATTTCCTATTTATGATAAACAAAAGTTCCCTGAAAGTTTGATAAAACAAGAACAAGAAGAAACACTGGAATCAATTTTGAGTTCTAGAACTCACATTACTGTTATTATAATTCCTGAAGTTAATGACAATAATTCGTCATATTCGAAAAATGACACTTTGGCAAGTAGTAGTGGTGGTTTATCAGAAGATACAAAAAGTGAGTCAGTTAATGAAGAGTATGAAAAGGAAAAAGAATTATATATTTATGAGGTACGAAGTTACCATGAACGTTTTATAATACAAACAAAACACGGAATACTGGAATCAACTTTGAGTTCTGAAGATGATAATAACTATAATTCGATAACTGCGAAAAATGTCACATCTGCAGGTAGTAACAGTTTATCAGGAGATACAAAAAGTGGAACAAGTAATGAAGAATATGAAAAGGAGAAAGCATTATATATTTATGACGAACTACGGTACCATGAAAGTTTAATAACGCATGCAAAAGACGAGATACTGGAACAAACTTTGAGCTCTATAGTTGTTAAAAACTGTAATTCGGTACCTGCGAAAAATGCCACATCTGCCAGTAGTAATAGTTTATCAGAAGATACAAAAAGTGAATCAATTTGTGAAGAACATGAAAGGGATAAAACATTATATATTTATGACAAACAAAGGTACCATGGAAGTTTTAAAACACAAGCAAAAGGCAAAATACTGGAACCAACTTTGAGTTCTAGAGTTGATAATAATGAAAAACAGAAAACATTGTCTATTATTGACAAACAAAGTTACCATGAAAGTTTGATAACACAAGCAAAACACCGAACACTGGAATCAACTTTGAATTTTAGAGCTCATAACAACTATAATTCGACAACTGAGAAAAATGTCACATCTGCCAGAAGTAATAGTACATCAGATGACACAAAAAGAGAATCAATTAATGAAAAATATGAAAAAGAGAAAGCATCATCTATTATTGAAGAACAAAATTACCATGAAAGTTTAATAACACAAACAAAACGCGGAATACTGGAATCAAGTTTAAGTTCTAAAATTGATTATAATTATAATTCGATAACAACGAAAAATGTCACATTTGCCAGTAGTGATAGTTTATCAGCAGATACAAAAAGTGCATCAGTTTATGAAAAATATGAAAAAGAGAAACCATTATATATTTCTGACGAACAGAGTTACCATGAAAGTATTATAATACAAGCAAAAGACGAAATACTGGAGCCCGCGAAAAATGTCGCATCTGCCAGTATTAATAGTTTATTAGAAGATGCAAAAAGTGCATCGGTTAATGAAGAATATGATAAGGAGAAAGCATTATACATTTCTGACAAACAAAGTTACCATGAACGTTTCATAATACAAGCAAAACACGGAAAACTGGAATCAACTTTGAGTTCTGGAGTTGATAATAACTATAATTCGATAACTGTGAAAAATGTCACATCTGCCGGTAGTAACAGTTTATTAAAAGATATAAAAAGTGGAACAAGTAATGAAGAATATGAAAAGGAGAACGCATTATATACTTATGACGAACTGCGGTACCATGAAAGTTTAATAACACATGCAACAGAGGAGATACTGGAACAAACTTTGAGTTCTAGAGTTGTTAATAACTATAATTCGGTACCTGCGAAAAATGTCACATCTGCCAGTAATAATAGTTTATCAGAAGATACAAAAAGTGAATCAGTTTGTGAAGAACATGAAAGAGAGAAAACATTATATATTAACGACAAACAAAGGTACCATGGAAGTTTTATAATACAAGCAAAAGGCAAAATAGTGGAACCAACTTTGAGTTCTAAAGTTGATAATAATGAAAAACAGAAAACATTATCTATTATTGACGAACAAAGTTACCATGAAAGTTTGATAACAAAAGCAAAACATGGAATACTGGAATCAACTTTGAGTTTCAGAGTTGATAGCAACTATAATTCGATAAATGTGAAAAATGTCACATCTGCCAGTAGTAATAGTTCATCAGATGATACAAAAAGTGAATCAATTAATAAAAAATATGAAAAAGAGAAAGGATTATCTATTATTGACGAACAAAATTACCATGAAAATTTAATAACACAAACAAAACGCGGAATACTGGAATCAACTTTAGGTTCTATAGTTGGTTATAATTATAATTCGATAACTGCGAAAAATGTCACATTTGCCAGTAGTAATAGTTTATCAGCAGATACAAAAAGTGCATCAGTATATGAAAAATATGAAAAAGAGAAACAATTATATATTTCCGACGAACAGATTTACCATGAAAGTTTTATAATACAAGCAATAGACGAAATACTGGAGCCTGCGATAGTTGTCGCATCTGCCAGTACTAGTAGCTTATTAGAAGATACAGAAAGTACATCAGTTAATGAAGGATATAATAAGGAGAAAGCATTATACATTTCGGACAAACAAAGTTACTATGAAAGTTTTATAATACAAGCAGAAGATGAGATAATTGAACCAACTTTGAGTTCTAGAGTTGATAACTTTAACTCGATAACTGCAAAAAATGTCACAGCTACCAGTATTAATAGTGGTTTATCGGAAGATACAAGAAGTGAATCACTTAATGAAGACTATGAAAAGGTGAAATCAATATATATTTCTGACGAACGAAAGTCCCATGAAAGTTTCTTAACACAAGCAAAAGTTGAAACACTTGATTCAAATTTGAGTTCGACTGTTGATAATAACTATAATTCGGTAACTTCGAAAAATGTCATATCTGCCAGTAGTAATAGTTCATTAGAAGACACAAAAAGTGAATCACTTAATGGAGAAATTGAAAATATGAGAGCAGTGCCTCGTTCTGATGAGCAAAGATATCATGGAAATTTTATAACACAGGCAATAGACCAAATAAAAAGTTCATCTTTGTATTCTAGAGTTGATATTAACTTTAATTCGATAACTGCGAAAAATGTCACATCTGCCGGTAGTAATAGTTTATCAGAAGATACAAAATGTGCATCAGTTAATGAAGGATATGAAAAGGAGAAAGCATTATATATTTATGATGAACTAAGGTACAATGAAAGTTTTACAACACATGGAAAATACGATATACTGGAACCAACTTTAAGTTCTAGAGTTGTTAATAACTGTAATTCGATAACTGCGGAAAAATACACATTTGCCAATACAACTAGTAGTTTATCAGAAGGTACAAAGAATGAAACAACTAATAATAACTATAATTTGATAACCGCGAAAAATGTCACATCTGCCAGTACTAATAGTTCATTAGAAGATACAAAAAGGGCATCAGTTAATAAAGAATATGATAAGGAGAAGGCATTACACATTTCTGACAAACAAAATTATTATCACAGTTTTATAATACAAGCAGAAAGCGAGACACAGGAACCAACTATGAGTTATATTGTTGATAATTACCATAATTTAGTAACTGCGAGAGACGTCACATCTGCCAATAGTAATAGTTTATCAGAAGACACAAAAATTGAATCAGTTCATGAGGAATATGAAAAGGAGAAACCATTATATATTTCTAACAAACAAAGTTTCAATGGAAGTTTTATAATACAAGCAAAAGACGAGACACTGGAACCAATTTTGGGTTCTGGATTTGATAATAACTGTAATTCGGTAACTACGAAAAATGTCACATCTGCCAGAAGAAATAGTTTATTAGGAGATGCAAATAGTGAATCACTGAATAAAGAACCTGAAGCGGAGAAAGTATTACGTAGTTGTAACAAACAAACGTGCCATGGAAGGTTGATAAGACAAGAAAAAGATAAAACGCCGGAACCAAGTATAAGTTCTACAGCTGATAACTATAATTCTGTAACTGCGAATAATGTCGCATCTGCCAGTAGTAATAGTTTGTCAGCAGATACAAAAAGTGAATCAGTCAATGAAGAGTGTGAAAATGAGAAATCATTATATATTTCTGACGAACAATGTTACCATGAAGATTTTACAGCACAATCAGAAGACAAAATACTAAATTCACATTTGAGCTTTAAAATTAATAATTATAATTCAGAACCTGCGAAATATATTACATCTGCCAATGGTAATATTTTATCAGGAGATACAAACAGTGAATCAGTTGATAAAGAATATGAATTGGAGAAAGCATTACATATTTCTAACGAACAATGGTACCATGACAATTATTTAGCACAAGCAAAAGACGAAATACTGAAAATAACTTTCAGTTCTAGAGCTAATAATAACTGTAATTCGGTTGCTGCGAAAAATGCCATGTTTGCCTTTAGTAGTAGTGTGTCAGAAAGTCCAGAAAGTGAATCAGCTAGTGAGAACAATGAAATTTTCAATAACACATCAAAAATGGAACCAAGGCATTATGACCTCAACCTGAATATAACCAAACAGTCTTCACTTAAGGAGAAAAACCAAAATCTCGGTGAAGGTTTTAAAATACAAGCAGAAGATGAAATGGTAGTTACAAATTTGAATTCTGTAGTTGACGATAGGTATGACCCAGTAAATGGGAGAAGTGACATATTTACAAGAAATAGCACGGGAAAGGACACAGAAAGTAAATCAGGTAGTGAAGAATTTGAAGAAGAAAACACTTCATATATTTATGCTGAACATGAAAATTTTATAGCGCAAGCAAAAGACCAAATACTGAGTTCTAGATTTAATAAGAACGGCAATTTGGTAACTGCGAAAAATGCCACATCTGCCAGTAGTAATAGTTTATTAGGAGACACAAAAAGTGAATTACTGGATGAAAAGGGGAAAGCATTACGTATTTGTAACAAACAAACTTACCATGGAAGGTTGATAAGACAAGAAAAAGACAAAAGGCCGGAACCAACTTTAAATTCTAGAGTTGATAATAACTATAATACCGCAGCTGCGAAAAATGTTACATCTGCTGGTAGTAATAATAGTTTATGGGAAGAAGCAAAAAGTGAATCATTTATTGAACAAAATGAAAATGAGAAAGCAGTACTTACTTCTGATGAGCGAAGGTATTATGGAAGTTTTATAACACAAGCAATAGACGAAATAAAAAATTCGCCTTTGTTTTCCAATGTTGATAACAACTATAGTTCGACAATAGCGAAAAATATCACATCTGCCATTAGTAATAATACTTTATCGAAAGATACAAAAAGTGAATCAATCAATGACGAATATGAAAAGGAGAAAGCAGTATATATTTCTGACGAAGAAAGAAACCATGAAAGTTTTATAGCACAAGCAAAAGACGGAGTAGTGGAATCAAATTTGAGTTCTATAGTTGATAGTGACTATAATTCTGTAACTGCGGAAAATGTCACATCTGCCAGTAGTAATAGTTTATCAGGAGATGCAAAAAGTGAATCAGTCAATGAAGAATATGAGAAGGAAAAATCATTATATAGTTCTGACGAACAAAGTTACCATGAAGGTGTTACAATACAAGCACAAGACGAAATACTAAATTCACATTTGAGCTTTAGAATTGGTAATAACTATAATTTGGAAGCTGTGAAAAGTGTTACATATGCTAGTAGTAATATTTTATCAGCAGACACAAAAAGTGAATCAGTTGATGAAGAATATGAAATAGAGAAAGCATTACATATTTCTGACGAAGAAAGGTACCACTACAGTTTTATAGCACAAGCAAAAGACGAAATACTGAAACCAACTTTGAGTTCTACAGCTAATAATAACTGTAGTTCGGTTGCTGAGAGACATGCCATATTTGCCTTTAGCGGTGGTGGTGTAATAGAAAGTCCAGAAAGTGAATCAGTTAATGAGAACAATGAAATTTTCAATCACACTTCAATGGAATTAAAGGATTATGAGCTCAACGTGAATATAATCAAACAAAGTCAAAGTATTCAGTTTTCACTTAAGGACAAAAACCAGAGTTTCGGTGAAGGTTTTAAAATACAAGCAGAAGACGAAGTACTGAATTCACATTTGAGCTTTAGAATTGATAATAACCATAATTCGGAAACTGCGAAAAATGTAATATCTGCTAGTAGTAATATTTTTTCAGGAGATACAAAAATTGAATCAGTTGATAAAGAATATGAAATGGAGAAAGCATCACATATTTCTGACCAACAAAGGTACCATGACAGTTTTATAGTGCGGGCAAAAGACGAAATACTGAAACAAACTTTGAGTTCTAAAGCTAATAATAACTGCAATTCGGTTGCTGCGAAAAATGCCATATTTGCCTTTAGTAGTAGCAGTAGTGTATTAGAAAGTCCAGAAAGTGAATCAGTTCATGAAAACAATGAAATTAACAATAACACGCCAAAACCAAAGGATTATGACCTCAACGTGAATATAACCAAACAAAGTCAAAGTATTCAGTTTTCACTTATGGAGAAAAACCAAAATCTCGGTGAAGGTTTTAAAATACAAGCAGAATATGAAATGGTAGATCCAAATTTGAATTCTAAAGTTGATGATAGGCAAGACCAAGTAATTCAGACAAGTGACATATTTACAAGAAATAACGGTTTATTAAAGGATATAGAAAGTAAATCAAGTAGTGATGAATTTGAAAAAGAATACTCATCATATATTTATGTCGCAAACGAAAGTTTCAGAGCGGTAGTAATAGACAAAACATTGGAACCAACTTTCATTTCTAGATTTAATAATAACCAAAATTCGAAAACTGCGAAAAATATCACATCTGCCAGTAGTAACAGTTTATCAGAAGATACAAAAAGTGAATCAGTTTATGAGGAATATGAAAAGGAGACTGCATTATATATTTATGAAAAACAAATGTACCCTGGAAATTTAATAATACAAACAAAAAGCAAAATACTGGAACCAACTTTGAGTTCTAGAGTTGATAATAATGAAAAACAGAAAACATTGTCTATTATTGACGAACAAAGTTACCATGAAAGTGTGATAACACAAGAAAAATACGGAATACTGGAATCAACTTTGGATTTTAGAGTTGATAACAACTATAATTCGATAACTGCGAAATATGTCACATCTGCCAGTAGTTATAGTTCATCAGATGATACAAAAAGTGAATCAGTTAATGAAGAATATGAAAAACAGAAAGCATTATCTATTATTAACGAACAAAATTACCATGAAAGTTTAATAACCCAGGCAAAACGCGGAATACTGGAATCAACATTAAGTACTAGAGTTGATAATAATTGTAGTTCGATAACTGCGAAAATTATCATATCTGCCAGCAGTAATAATATTTTATCGGAAGATACGAAAATTGAATCAATCAATGATGAATATGAAAAGGAGAAAACATTATATATTTCTGAAGAACAAAGGTATCATTACAGTTGTATAGCACAAGCAAACGACGGAATACTGGAATCAACTTTGAGTTCTAGAGTTGATAATAATTATAATTCTGTAATTGCGAAAAATGTCACACCTGCTAGTAGTAATAGTTTATCAGGAGATACAAAAAGCGAATCAGTCAATGAAGAATATGAAAAAGAGAAAGCATTATATATTTCTGAGGAACAAAGTCACCCTGAAGGTTTTACAACACAAGCAGAAGACGAAATACTAAATTCACATGTGATCTTTAGAATTAATAATGACTATAATTTGGTAACTGTGAAAAATGTTACATTTGCCAGTAGTAATATTTTATCAGGAGATATAAAAAGTGAATCAGCTGATGAAGAGTATGAAAAGGAGAAAGCATTAAATATTTCTGACGAAGAAAGATACCATGACAGTTTTATAGCACAAGCAAAAGAAAAAATAGTGAAACCAACTTTGCCTTCTAGAACTGATTTTAATTGTAACTCGGTTGCTGCGCAAAATACCTTATTTGCCTTTAGTAGTAGTAGTGTGTTACGAAGTCCAGAAAGTGAATCAGTTAATGAGAACAATGAAATTTTCAATAACACGTCAAAAGTAGAACCTGTGTATTATGACCATACAGTGAATATAACCAAACAAAGTCAAAGTATTCAGTTTTCAATTAAGGAGGGAATCCAAACTCTCGATGAAGGTTTTGAAATACATGCAGAAGATAAAATGGTAGATCCAAATTTGAATTCTGTAGTTGACGACAGGCATGATTCAGTAATTCGGAAATGTGGCACGTTTACAATAAATAGCAGTTCATTAAATGATACTGAAAGTAAATCAGGTAGTGAAGAATTTGAAGAAGAAAACACATCATATATTTATGATGCCGAACAAGAAAGTTTTATAACGCAAGCAAAAAATCAAATACTGGAACCAACTTTGATTTTAAAATTTAATAATAACTATAATTTGGTAACTGCGAAAAATGTCACATCTGCCAGTAGTAAGACTTTATCAGAAGATACGAAAAGTGAATCACTGAATGAAGAATCTGAAGAGGAGAAAGTATTACGTATTTATAACAAGCAAACGTGCCATGGAAGGTTGATAATACAAGAAAAAGAAAAAACGTCGGAATCAACCTTTAGTTCTAGAGTTGATAATAACTATAATTCCGTAACTGCGAAGCAAAGGTGTCATGGAAGTTTTATAACGCAAGCAAGTATTAATTCAATAACTGCGAAAAATATCACATCTGCCGGCAGCAACAGTTTATCAGAAGGTACAAAAAGTGCACCAGTTGATAAAGATGATGAAAAGGAGAAAGCGGTATATATTCATGACAAACTAAGTTACTGTGAAAGTGTCATAACACATGCAAGAGACGAAATACTGGAACCAATTCTGTGTTCTAGATTTGGTAATAACTATAATTCGGTAACTGCGAATAATGTCACATCTGCCATTAGTAATAGTTTATCAGAAGATACAAAAAGTGAATCATTTTGTGAAGAACATGAAAAGGAGAAAGCATTATATGTTTATGACAAACAAACTTACCATGGAAGTATTATAATACAAGCAAAACACGAACTATTGGAACCATCTTTGAGTTCTAGATTTGATAATAATGAAAAACAGAAAACATTATCCATTATTGACGAACAAAGTTACCATGAAAGTTTGATAACACAAGCAAAACACGGAATAATGGAATCAACTTTGTGTTCTAGAGTTGATAACTATAATTTAATAACTGCGAAAAATGTCACATCTGCCAGTAGTAATACTTTATCAGGAGACAAAACACATGTACTAGTTTATGAAAAATATGAAAAAGAGAAATCTGACGAACAGAGTTACCATGCAAGTTTTGTAGTACATGTAAAAGACGAAATACTGGAGCCCACAAGTTATAGAGATAATTATAACTGTAATTCGGTATCTGTGAAAAATGTCACATCTGTCCGTAGTAATAATTTATCAGAAGATACAAGAAGTGAAGCAGGTAATGAAGATCCTAAAACGGAGATATTATTACGTCTTTGTCGTTATGACAAACAAAAGTACAGTGAAAGTTTGATAAGACAAGAAAAAAATAAAACACCGGAATTAACTTCAAGTTCTAGCGTTGATATTAACTCTAATTCAATAATCGCGGAAAATTATACATTTGCCAGTAGAACTAGTTTATCAGAAGATACTAAAAATGAAACAATTAATAATAACTATAATTCGATAACCGCGAAAAATATCACATCTGCCAGTACTAATAGTTTATTAGAAGTTACAAAAAATGCATCAGTTAATAAAGCAGATGATAAGGAGAAAGAATTATGCATTTGTGATAAACAAAGATACTATGACAGTTTTATAATACAAAACAGTTTATCAGAAGATACAAAAAGTACATCAATTAATAAAAAATATGAAAAAGAGAAAGCATTATATATTTATGACGAACTAAGTTATCATGAAAGTTTTATAACACATGCAAAAGAACCAATTTTGAGTTCTGTAATTGGTAATAACTATAATTCCATAACTGAGAAAAATGTCACATCTACCAGTAGTAATAATTTATCAGAAGATACAAAAAGTGAATCAGTTTGTGAAGAATATAAAAAGGAAACAGTATTATATAATTATGACGAACAAAATTATTATGGAAATTTTGTAATACGTACGAAAGAAAAAATACTGGAACCAACTTTGTGTTCTAGAGTTGATAATAAAGAAAAATGGAAAACATTGTCTATTATTGACGAACAAAGTTACCATGAACATTTTATTACACAAGCAAAACACGGAATACTGGAATCAACTTTGAGCTTTGGAGTTGATGACAACTATAATTCGATAACAGCGAAAAATGTCACATCTGCCAGTAGCAATAGTTTATCAGGAGATACAATAAGTGAATCAGTTGAAGAAGTATATGAAATGGAGAAAGCATTACATATTTCTGACGAACAGAAGCACCATGCAAGTTTTTTAGCACAAGTAAAAGACGAAATATTGGAGGCCACAAGTTCTAGAGGTAATCATAACTATAACTCGGTATCTGCGAAAAATGTTACATCTGACAGTAGTAATAATTTATCAGAAGATACGAGAAGTGAAGATCCTAAAACGGAAATATTATTACGTATTTGCCGTTGTGACAAACAAAAGTACCGTGAAACTTTGATAAGACAAGACAAAAATCAAACACCGGAATTAACTTTAAGTTCTAGAGTTGACAATAACTGTAATTCAATAATTGCGGAAAATTACACATTTGCCAGTAGAACTAGTAGTTTATCAGAAGATACTAATAATGAAACAGTCAATAATAACTATACTTCGATAACCGCGAAAAACATCACATCTGCCAGTACTAATTGTTTATTAGATACACAAAGTGCATCAGTTAATGAAGAATATGACAGGGAGAAAGCATTATACATTTTTGATAAACAAAGGTACTATATCAGTTCTACAATACAAACAGAAGACGAGACACTGGATTCAACTTTGTGTTCTAGAGTTGATAACTTTAATTCGATAACTGCAAAAAACGTAACATATGCCGGTAGTAACAGTTTATCAAAAGATACAAAAAGTGCATCAGTTAATAAAGAATATGAAAAAAAGAAAGCATATATTTATGACGAACTAAGTTGCCATGAAAGTTTTATAACACATGCAAAAGACGAGATAATGGAACCAATTTTGAGTTCTATAATTGGTAATAACTATAATTCCATAACTGAGAAAAATGTCACATCTGCCAGTAGTAATAATTTATCAGAAGATACAAAAAGTGAATCAGTTTGTGAAGGTTATGAAAAGGAAACAGTATCAAATAATTATGACAAACAAAGTTATCATGGAACTTTTATAATACATACGAAAGAAAAAATACTGGAACCAGCTTTGAGTTCTAGAGTTGATAATAACAAAAAACAGAAAACATTGACTATTATTGACGAACAAAGTTATCATGAAAGTTTGATAACACAAGCAAAACACGGAATACTGGAATCAACTTTGATCTTTGGGGTTGATGAAAACTATAATTCGATAACTGCGAAAAATGTCACATCTGCCAGTAGTTATAGTTTATCAGGAGATATAAAAAGTGAATCAGTCAATGAAGGATATGAAAAAGAGAAAGCATTATATATTTCTGGTGAACAAAGTTACCATGAAGATTTTACAACAGAAGCAAAAGACGAAACATTAAATTCACATTTGAGCTTTAGAATTGATAATAAATATAATTCGGTAACTGTGGAAAATGTTACATCTGCTAGTAGTAGCACTTTATCAGGAGATACAAAAAGTGAATCAGTTGAAGAAGTATATGAAATGGAGAAAGCATTAGATATTTCTGGCGAACAAAGGCACCGTGCAAGTTTTGTAGTACAAGTAAAAGACGAAATACTGGAGCCCACAAGTTATATAGGTAATCATAACTATAATTCGGTATCTGCGAAAAATGTTACATCTGACCATAGTAATAATTTATCAGAAGATACAAGAAGTGAAGCAGGTAATGAAGATCCTAAAACGGAGATATTATTACGTCTTTGTCGTTATGACAAACAAAAATACAGTGAAAATATGATAAGACAAGAAAAAAATGAAACACCGGAATTAACTTTAAGTTCTAGAGTTGATAATAACTGTTATTCAATAATTGCGGAAAATTACACATTTGCCAGTAGAACTAGTAGTTTATCAGAAGATATTAAGAATGAAACAGTCAATAACAACTACATTTCGATAACCCCGAAAAATATCACATCTGCCGATACTAATAGTTTATTAGAAGATACAAAAAGTGCATCAGTTAATGAAGAATATGATAAGGAGAAAGCATTATACATTTCTGATAAACAGAGGTACTATGAGAGTTCTATAATACAAACAGAAGACCAGACACTTGATCCAACTTTGTGTTCTAGAGTTGATAACTTTAATTCGTTAACTGCAAAAAATGTCACATCTGCCGGTAGTAACAGTTTATCAGAAGATACAAAAAGTGCATCAATTAATAAAGAATATGAAAAAGAAAAAGTATTATATATTTATGACGAAAGTTACCATGAAAATTTTATAACATATGCAAAAGACGAGATAACGGAACCAATTTTGAGTTCTGTAATTGATAATAACTATAATTATATAACTGAGAAAAATGTCACATCTGCCAGTAGTAATAGTTTATCAGAAGATATAAAAAGTGAATCAGTTTGTGAAGACTATAAAAATGAAACAGTATTATATAACTATGACAAACAAAGTTATCATGAAAATTTTATAATACATACGAAAGAAAAAATACTGGAACCAACTTTATGTTCTAGAGTTGATAATAAAGAAAAACAGAAAACATTGTCTATTATTGACGAACAAAGTTACCATGAAAGTTTGATAACACAAACAAAACACGGAATACTGGAATCAACTTTGAGCACTGGAGTTGATGACAACTATAATTCGGTATGTGTGAAAAATGTTACATCTGACCATAGTAATAATTTATCAGAAGATACGAGAAGTGAAGCAGGTAATGAAGATCCTAAAATGGAGATATTATTACGTATTTGTCGTTATGACAAAGAAAAGTATTGTGAAAGTTCGATAAGGCGAGAAAAAAATGAAACACCGGAATTAATTTTAAGTTCTAGAGTTAATAATAACTGTAATTCAATAATTGCGGAAAATTACACATTTGCCAGTAGAACTAGTAGTTTATCAGAAGATACTAAGAATGAAAGAGTCAATAACAACTATATTTCGATAACCGCGAAAAATATCACATCTGCCAATACTACTAGTTTATTAGAAGATACAAAAAGTGCATCAGTTAATGAAGAATATGATAAGAAGAAAGCATTATACATTTCTGATAAACAGACAAACTATGACAGTTCTATAATACAAATAGAAGACGAGATACTGGATCCAACTTTGTGTTCTAGAGTTGATAACTTTAATTCGATAACTGCAAAAAATGTCACATCCGCCGGTAGTAACAGTTTATCAGAAGATACAAAAAGTGAATCAGTTTGTGAAGAATATAAAAAGGAAACAGTATTATATAACTATGACAAACAAATTTATCATGAAAATTTTATAATACATACGAAAGAAAAAATACTGGAACCAATTATATGTTCTAGAGTTGATAATAAAGAAAAACAGAAAACATTGTCTATTACTGACGAACAAAGTTACCATGAAAGTATGATAACACAAGCAAAACACGGAATACTAGAATCAACTTTGAGCTTTGGAGATGATGACAACTGTAATTCGATAACTGCGAAAAATGTCACATATGCCAGTAGTAATACTTTATCAGGAGATACAAAAAGTGAATCGGTTTGTGAAGAATATAAAAAGGAAAGAGTATTATACAAACAAAGTTATCATGAAAATTTTACAATAAATACGAAAGAAAAATTACTGGAACCAACTTCATGTTCTAGAGCTGATATTAAAGAGCAACAGAAAACATTGTCTATTATTGAAGAACAAAGTTACCATGAAAATTCGATAACACAAGCAAAGCACGGAATACTGAAATCAACTTTGAGCTTTGGAGTTGATGAAAATTCGATAACTGCGAAAAATGTCACATCTGCCAGCAGTAATAGTCTATCAGGAGATACAAAAAGTGAATCAGTCAATGAAGAATATGAAAAGGAGAAAGCACTATATATTTCTGATGAACAAAGTTACCATGAAGATTTTACAATAGAAGCAGAAGACGAATTACTAAATTCACATTTGAACTGTAGAATTGATGATAACTACAACTCGGTAACTGCGAAAAATGTTACATCTACCAGTAGTAGTATTTTATCAGGAGATACAAAAAGTGAATCCGTTGAAGAAGTATATGGAATGGAGGAAGCATTACTTATTTCTGATGAACAAAGCTTTGTAGTACAAGTAAAAGATGAAATACTGGAGCCCACAAGTTCTAGAAATAATCACAACTATATTTCCATATCTGCGAAAAATGTCACATCTGACCATAGTAATAATATATCAGATACAAGAAGTGAAGCAGGTAATGAAGATTCTAAAACGGAGATATTATTACGTGTTTGTCATCATGACAAACAAAAGTACTGTGAAAGTGTGATAAGAAAAGAAAAAAATGAAACAGTTGAATCAACTTTAAGTTATAGAGTTGATAATAACTGTAATTCAATAATTGCGGAAAATTACACATTTGCCAGTAGAACTAGTAATTTATCAGAAGATACCAAGAATGAAACAGTTAATAACTATAACTCGATTACCGCGAAAAATATCACATCTGCCATTACTAATAGTTTATTAAAAGATACAAAAACTGCATCAGTTAATGAAGAATATGATAAGAAGAAAGCATTATACATTTCTGATAAACAAATGTACTATGACAGTTCTATAATGCAAACAGAAGACGAGACATTGGATCCAACTTTGTGTTCTAGAGTTGATAATTTCAATTCGATAACTGCAAAAAATGTCATATCTGCCGGTAGTAACAGTTCATCAGAAGATACAAAAAGTGCGTCGGTTAATAAAGAATATGAAAAAGAGAAAGCATTATATATTTATGACGAAATGAAAAAAAATGTCACATCTGTCAGTAGTAATAGTTTATCAGAAGATACAAAAAGTGAATCAGTTTGTGAAGAATATGAGAAGGAAACAGCATTATATAATTATGACAAACAAAGTTATCATGGAAATTTTGTAATACTAACGAAAGGAAAAATACTGGAACCAACTTTGAATTCTAGAGTTAATAATAAAGAGAAACAAAAAACATTGTCTATTATTGACGAACAAAGTTCGATAACTGCAAAACATGTCACATCTTCCGGTAGTAACAGTTTAACAGAAGATACAAAAAGTGCATCAGTCAATAAAGAATATGAAAAAGTGAAAGCATTATATATTTATGACGAATTAAGTTACCATGAAAGTTTTATAACACATACAAGAGACGAGGTAATGGAACCAATTTTGAGTTCTATAATTGATAATAACTATAATTCGAAAACTGAGAAAAATGTCACATCTGCCAGTAGTCATACTTTATCAGAAGATACAAAAAGTGAATTAGTTTGTGAAGAATATGAAAAGGAGACAGCCTTATATAATTATGACAAACAAAGTTATCATGGAAGTATTATAATACAAACGAAAGGAAAAATACTGGAACCAACTTTGAGTACTATAGTTGATAATGAAGAAAAACAGAAAGCATTTTCTATTATCGACGAACAAAGTTGCCATGAAAGTTTGGTAACACAAACAAAACACGGAATACTGGAATCAACTTTGAGCTTTGGAGTTGATGACAACTATATTTCCATAACTGCGAAAAATGTCACATCTGCCAGTAGTAATAGTCTATCAGGAGATACAAAAAGTGAATCAGTCAATGAAGAATATGAAAAGGAGAAAGCATTATATATTTCTGATGAACAAAGTTACCATGAAGATTATACAACAGAAGAAGAAGAAGAAATACTAAATTCACATTTGAGCTTCAGAATTGATTATAACTATAATTCGGTAACTGAGAAAATTTTAACATCTGCCAGTAGTAGTACTTTATCAAGAGATACAAAAAGTGAATCAGTTGAAGAAGTACATGAAGTGGAGAAAGCATTGCATATTTCTGACGAACAAAAGTACCACTCAAGCTTTGTACTACAAGTAAAAGACGAAATACTGGAGCCCACAAGTTCTAGAGATAATCATAACTATAATTCGGTATCTGCGAAAAATGTCACATCTGACCGTAGTAATAATTTATCAGAAGATACACGAAGTGAAGCAGGTAATGAAGATCCTAAAACGAAGATATTATTACGTGTTTCTCATTATGACAAACAAAAGTACCGCAAAAGTTTGATAAAACAAGAAAAAAATGGAACACCGGAATTAACTTTAAGTTCCAGAGTTGATAATAACTGTAATTCAATAATTACGGAAAATTACACATTTGCCAGTAGAACTAGTAGTTTATCAGAAAACACTAATAATGAAACAGTCAATAATAACTATATTTCGATAACCGCGAAAAATATCACATCTGCCAGTACTAATAGTTTATTAGAAGATACAAAAAGTGCATCAGTTAGTGAAGAATATGACAAGGAGAAAGCATTATACATTTCTGATAAACGAGGCTACTATGACAGTTCTATAATACAAACAGAAGACGAGACACTGGATCCACCTTTGTGTTCTACAGCTGCTAACTTTAATTCGATAACAGCAAAAAATGTCACATCTGCCAGTAGCAATAGTTTATCAGAAGATACAAAAAGTGAATCAGTTTGTGAAGAATATGAAAAGGAAACAGCATTATATAATTATGACAAACAAACTTATCATGGAAATTTTATAATACAAACGAAAGGAAAAATACTGGAACCAACTTTGAGTTCTAGAGTTGATAATAAAGAGAAACAAAAAACATTGTCTATTATTGACGAACAAAGTAACCATGAAAGTTTGATAACACAAGCAAGACACGAAATACTGGAATCAACTTTGAGTTTTAGAGTTGATAACAACTATAATTCGATACCTGCGAAAGATGTCACATCTGCCAGTAGTAATAGTTTATCAGGAGATACAAAAAGTGAATCACTCAATGAAGAATATGAAAAGGAGAAAGCATTATATATTTCTGATGAACAAAGTTACCATGAAGTTTTTATAACACAAGCAGAAGACGAAATACTAAATTCACATTTGAATTTTAGAATTGATAATAACGACAATTCGGTAACTGCGAAGAATGTTACATCTGCCAGTAGTAGCATTTTATCAGGAGATACAAAAAGTGAATCAGTTGAAGAAGTATATGAAATGGAGAAAGCACTACATATTTCTGAAGAACAAAGGTACCATGACAGTTTTATGGCACAAGCAAAAGACGAAAGGCTGAAAAAAACTTTGAGTGCTAGAGTTAATAATAACTTTAATTCGGTTGGTGCGAAAAATGCCATATTTGTCTTTAGTAGTAGTAGTGTTTTAGAAAGTGAATCAGTTAATGAGAACAATGATATTTTCAATAACACGTCAAAAATGGAACTAGTGGATTATGACCACAACGTGAATATAATCAAACAAAGTCAAAGTATCCAGTTTTCATTTAAGGAGAAAACCCAAAATGTCGGTGAAAATTTTAGAATACAAGCAGAAGATCAAATGGTAGATCCAAATATGAATTCTATAATTGATGGTCGGTATGAGCCAGTAATTCGGAAAACTGACACATTTTCAAGAAATAGCAGTTTATTAAAGGACACAGAAAGTAAGTCAAGTATTGAAGAAGTTGAAGAAAGAAACATATATATTTATGAAGGTTTTATAGCCCAAGCAAAAGACCAAAAACGGGAACCAGCTTTGAGTTCTAGATTTAATAATAACCATAATTCGGTAACTGCGAAAAATGTCACATCTGCAGGTAGTAATAATTTATCAGAAGATACAAATAGTGAATCAGATAATGAGGAGCCTGAAGAAGAGGAAGCATTACCTATTTGTAACAAACAAGCGTGGCATGGAAGGTTGATAAAACAAGTAAGTGATAAAACACCGAAATCAACTTTGTGTTCTGAATTTGATAATAACTATAATTCGGTAACTGCGAAAACTGTCACACATACCAGTTTTAATACTGTAAGAGATACAAAAAGTGAACCACTTACTGAAGAATTTGAAAAGAATAAAGCATTATATATTTCTAACGAACAAAAGCACCATGAAAGTTTTATAACACAAGCGAAAGACGAGATTCTGGAACCAATTTTGTATTCTAGAGTCAATAATAACTATATTTCCATAACTTCGAAAAGTTTTAGATATGCCAGTAGTATTACGAGTTTATTGGAAGATACAAAAAGTGAATCACTTAATGAAGGAAACGAAAATGAGAAAGCAGTATCCAATTCTGATGAACAAAGGTATCGTGGAAGTTTTACAACACAGGCAAGAGACGAAATAATAAATTCGCCTTTGAATTCCAGAGTTGATATTAACTGTTATTCGGTAATTGCAAAAAATGTCACATCTGCCGGTAGTAATACTAGTTTATCGGAAGATACAAAAACTGAGTCACTTAATGAAGAATATGAAAAATAGAAAGCATTATATATTTATGACAAAAGAAGGCACCATCACAGTTTTATAGCACGAGCAAAAGACGAGATACTGGAACCAACTTTGAGTTCTTGAGCAGATAATAGCCGTCATTCTGTTGCTGCGAAAAAAATCACATTTTCTATTACTAGTAGTAGTCTATCAGAAAGTCCAGAAGGTGAATCAGTTAATGAGAACAATGTAGTTTTTAATACCACGTCAAAAGTGAATTACGACCACAGTATGGATATAACCAAACAAAGTCAAGGTATTCAGTTTTCAATGAGGGAGGAAAACCAAAATATCGGTGAAGGTTTTAAAACACAAGCGGAAAATGAAATGATAAATCCAAGTTTGAATTTTGTAGTTGACGATCAGCATGACTTGGTAATTGCGAAAAATGACACATTTACAAGTAATAGTAGTTTATTAAGGGGAGCAGAAAGTAAATCAGGTAGTGAAGAATTTGAAAAAGAAAACGCATCACATATTTATGACGAACATGAAAGTATTATAATACAAGGAAAAGACAAAACTATGAATTCAATTTCGAGTTCTAGTGTTGAGAAAGTGTATAATTTGGCAACTTCGACAAATGTCACATATGGCAGCAGTAATAGTTTATCAGAAGTTACAAAAAGTGAATCAGTTGATGAAATGAAGTTGAAGCATATGAAAAGGGGAAGAATTATTTACTTATAACGAACAATGGGTCCATGACAGTTTTACAGCACAAGCAAAAGCGGAAATACTGGAACCGATTTTGAGCTCTAGAATTAAATATAACTATTATTCGGTAAATGTAAAAAATGTCACCCACATCTGCCAGTAGTAACAGTTTATTGGGAGATGTGAAAACTGAATCAGTTAATGAAGGATGTGAAAAGGAGGAAGCATTATATATTTCTGACGAAAAAATATTCCATGAAAGTTTTATAGCACAAGCAAAAGCAACCAACTCTGAGTTCCAGAGTTGATAAAAACTCTAATTCGATTGCTACGAGAAGTGTCACATCTGCCAGTAGTAATAACAGTTTATCGGAAGATACAAAAACTGAATCACTTAATGAAGAATATGAAAAGGAGAAAGCATTATATATGTATAACGAGCAAAGGTACCATTACAGTTTTATAGCAGAAGCAAAAGCCGAAATACTGGAACCAACTCTAAGTACTAGAACTAACAATATAGCTATAATTCGGTAACGGCGAAAAATGTCACATCTGCCAGTAGTAATAGTTTATTGGAAGACACAAAAAGTGAATTAGTTAATGAAGAACCTGAAGAGGAGGAAGCATTGCGTACTTGCAACAAACAATCGCGCTAGAGAAGGTTGATAAAACAACAAAAAGAAAACACTGGAATCAACTTTGAGTTGTAGAGTTGACAGTAACTATAATTTGGCAACTGGGAAATATGTCACATCTGCCAGTAATAATAGTTTATTAGGTAAATCACTTAATAACTAATATAGTATAGGAAATAGCGTGCAAATTCGACGACGAGTGGTTACCGTCTGTCAGTCGGTAATCGAAGGGACCATATAAATGCAAAAAATTTTTCTCTCTAGAACTTTTTGGTATGGTGGGGGGATAAGGAGGGGGGGGGGGCATTTATTTTTAAATCGAATGATTATCGATATCTGTCCGCATAGGTAGTTAGTATATGTACTTCACATGTAAATGCTGGCAGACGAAACTTCCGAACGGCGCGCGCGCTAACCGGAAAAAGAAACTAAAAATTTTTTTTTCTTTTTCCGGTTAGCACGTGCGCCGTTCGAAAGTTTCGTCTGCCAGCGTAATTGGGTTATGTTAAGCACATATACTAACTACCTATGCGGACAGATATCGATAATCATTCGATTTAAAAATAAATGCCCCCCCTCCCTATCCCCTCACCATACCAAAAAGTTCCAGAGAGAAAAAAATTTTGCATTTATATGGTCTCTTCGATTACCGACTGGCAGACGGTAACCACTCGTCGTCGAATTTGCACGCTATTTCCTAGACTAATATAAAAATGAGAAAGCAGTGTCTATTTCTGATGAACAAATGTATCATGGAACTTTTATAACACAAGCAAAAGGTGAAATAATAAATTCACCTTTGAACTCAAGACTTAATAACCATAATTCGGCAAAAAATGTCACATCTACCAGTAGTAGATTTCACATCTATCAGTAGGAAGATACAAAAGTGAATGACTTAATGAAGAATATGAAAAGGAGAGAGCATTATGTGTTTCTGTCGAACAAAGGTACCATGAAAATTTTATAGCACAAGCAAAAGAGGAAATACTGAAGCCAACTTTAAGTTCTAGAGTTGATAATGATAATTACTGCGAAAAATGTCACATATGTCAGTAGTAATAGTTTATCAGTAGACGCAAGTTAATGAAGAATATGAAAAAGAGATAGCATTATATATTAACAAAAGAACCACGAATGGTTTCATAGCATAAGTAAAAGACAAAATACTGAAACCAACTTTAAATTCTAGAGTTGATAATAACTTTAATTCGATTACTGCTAAAAATGTCACATACATCATTAGTAATAGTTTATTAGGAGACACAAAAAGTGAATCGGTTAATGAAGGATATGAAAAGGAGAAGGCATTATATATTTCTGACGGACATAGTTACCATGATATTTTTATAACACAAGTAGAAGACGAAATAGTAAATCCACCTTTGAATCATAAAGTTGATAATAATTATAATTCAGTAACTGTGAAAAATGTCACATCTTACAGTAGTAATAGTTTATCAGGAGATACAAAAAGTGAACCAGTTAATGAAGAATATAAAAAGGAGATGGCAATTTGTATTTCTGTATCAAAGGTACCATGAAAGTTTTATAGCACAAGCAACAGTCGAAATGCTGAAACCAGTTTTGAGTTCTACAGTTGATAGTAACTATAATTCGGGTACTATGAAAAATGTCACATTTGGCATCATTAGTAGTAGTGTGTTAGAAAGTGAAAACAATGAAATTTTGAGTCAAAAATGCAACCAGTGAATTATGACCACGACTTCAATATAAGCAAACAAGGTAAAGGTATTGAGTTTGTTTTCGACGAAGGAGAAAAACCAATATCTTGGTAAAGGTTTTAAAATACAAGCAGAAGATGAAATGGTATGGATCCAAATTTGAACTCTGCAGTTGACTCTTGACTACATGACTCTTTAAAAGCGAATAATTACATATTTATAAATAATAGTAGTTTATTAAAGGTCACATAAAGTAAATCAAGTAGTGAAGAATTTGAAGTAGAAAACGCATAATATTTGTATGACGAACATGAAATTATTTTAATACAAATAAAAGGCGACATTCTGAATCTAGCTTTGAGTTCTAGAGTTGATATTAACTATACTTTGCCAACTGCGAAAAATGACACATTTGCCAATAGTAATAGTAGTTTATTTGAAGATACAAAAAGTGAATCAATTAAAGTTGAAAAGAAATAATCATCAAACATTTGTAACGAACAAAAGAGTCATGAAAGTTTTATAATGCATACAAAAGACGCAACACTAGATTCAACTTTGACTTCTAGAGTTGACAATAACTATCCCGCTAATTGCAAAAAATGACACTATTGGTATTACAAAAGGTCTATTAGAACCTGAGGAAGGTAACTCACACATTGTGCAACCTGACAAGGAGAAAACATTATGCGTTTGTGACCAACAGAGTTGTCAAATGAATGCACCGTTTGAACTAAGTGTAGTTTTGCAGAAGGAATTAAAGGTAGAATGTACTGAAGAAGAATTGGAAATAATATATTTGCCGATTCACAACAAAAATTGAGACGATCAAAGAAGCATTTTTAGAGCAGAGATATATTTGTAAGGAAAATGCAATTTACCAAACATTTTTAAAATCGACTAATTTATCCAAGCTTAATAAACAAAATTTTGAGGGTGAAACTAAAAATAAAAATAAGCAATATACACAATCTCAAGCTATTAATTTTTCACAAAACCTAACCAAAGGGTTTAGAAATTTTAATAAGCGGTTCAAATATTAAGGTAACAGATTATTCTATATCGATAAAGGTGTTCGTTGTCACAAACAAATTTTATATTAGGACTAACAGAATTTACCAGCAAAATGTTATAATTTAAATGCAATAAAATTTATATTAATGTCATTAAAATATGTTTCTCATTGAAATATATTTAATTAATAAATCAAAGTAAATTTTAAAAATGAGTTGTTTATATAATGTATGTAATGTGTAATACGTAATATGTAATATGTAATACGTAACACGTATTACGTAATATGTAAGATGTAATTTGTAATATGAAATATAAAAACCACAATATCATTACAATGACGTATTGAAAAGAAGAAAATAATTGTTTCTTTTGTACAATTTAAAAAGACGGTTTTTGGAAATTTCTGTTCAGAAAGAGATTGATGAAGCCATAGCGACAGATGGCGAGATATAGTCAAACGCTACTAAGGCAAATGAGTCAAATACAATATGCGTAATTTGTTTCTAATTTTTCATGAAATAGATAGTTAGGTCTCGAAATCGACAAGGGTCGACTAAAGCATATACAAAGCAACAAACTTATGCAACAAACTTTATTATTATTAAAGTTAGAAGGGTGGTGCATCGAAGTAAAATAGTGTTGAAAATTCAAAAAAATCTTTTTGAATGTTCCAGTATGATGTTAATTTTTCCCTAGAGCTGGTAACAGAGCATACGCTGTAACACTGGTAATAACGTAATTGTTGCGACTATTACAGGTAGTTAACAAATAGTTATTTATGCAACAAGTGTGTAAAGTAATACTTTTTTCACGAATGGGAATTTTCCCATACGAGTTCGACAACCCCGTGACGGCTTTACATACAAATTGCATACAATATTTTTTCTCATTCCGAAATTGTTACCAGAAAATATATGCGTTTGGGTACATTAAAATATAAACAATCTACTTTACGCTGTAGTGCGTAAATGGTTTTACTTTAGTAAAATAATAAGATAGCAAGGTAGTTGTTTAAAAATCGCAATATCACGACGGCCTACTATGAGGGAAGGTAATTAAAATCTTAAGAGAGAGCAAGGCGATCAAATCAGAGGGGAGCAGGCGGCAATCAGCCAATGTGAAGAGAGATCTTCGTAATAAACAAATTTTAGCTAAAAACTTTCTTCAATAGATTTACTTACAAGAATTTTTTTTTTTTCAGTTTAATAACGCCAGCCGTTTGGATAAAAACTGCTTTTTCCCAGTCAAGATTTTTTTGTAGAGTGCCTTTTAATAGATGGTGCCACCTACAGCACTACAACAGGGCATCTGCATCATGTACCCAACATAACCTTAAATTTTAAGTTTTTCAAGTTTATTCTCATTTTTAATGTTTGTATACACATTTTTAGCTTGGAGCCGTACTGGCTCCAAGCAAATATTTAAAAATTCACGTAAATAATTTTTCAATAATGTTGATTAATAAAAATAGACTGCTAATTACAGGCTAGATTTCTAACCTATAAAAAAGTCCTATTTTATTAGGACAAAGTATTTAGAACTTCATAAACATTACACTGAACTAGACTTTAGTTGAAAATACGGGAACCAGGCAGAAATTTTAATAATAGCTGCGTAATACTCTTAAGGTACTTGTATACTAAAATGAACTTTTACAGTTTTTAATATAATTTGGTATACTAATAAATACAGTGCAATACAGTACAATAAGTTTGACTTTTATAGGCAAAGATGCCTTATTTGACATAGTAGAGCTCGACTTAACTTAATTTTCCTAATACCACAATTTTGAGAGATATGCTTCAAAAACAAGCATAACATTAAGTAGTTTCTTATTAACATTCTGTTAAAACCCTGAAAAAATCGTCCGTCTAGTATAGAAGTTATTGGAAGTTTAATCAACCTTTAGTCCTATTGTGTAAATAAAACAGCTGTTGAAATTCTTTGGCAACATTGCATATTCGAAGATGACGCGAATATTTAAATTTTTAAAAAGTATAAAATTAAAAATTAGTATAAATGCTTTTTACATTTGTTGCCTACAAATTTTTCGGAAAAACCGACAAATATCGAGATATACGAGTAAATGGACAAAATTTCACTAAAAAATGCATGTAAATCTTAAAAAAATAATTTTGTCAGAAATCTTTGTTTTGAAGGGCCGAGATTAATGAAGCATCTATAATACAACCGCTAAGCACACTTCTGTATGTCATTCATTTACCAGAGATTCACCCATTTGGATATTGTTGGTAATTGTCCAGTGATTAAAAAAAAAATGGGTGATGGTCTGTGCGAGTGGCCATTTTGGAGAATCGACGCCATCTTTGATTCTTATTGAAAATGCACTGCATACGCATGTGAGGTGCCAGAAAAGTTACTAATTAGTCCAATTAAATAAGTCGGCAAATCAAAATTTTGAGGTAAATACTTGAATTTTTGATATAACTTACTTTGATGTATTAGAACATGATTCATGAAAGAAATTTTTTTCTGAACCCCCGGGAAGGGGTGAAAAAAAATAAAATAAAGTGTTTTTTCAAAATTACTCAAAATGTGTAAAAGCTAAAAGTTTCAAACAAAAATTGTAAAGCATGAAATTTTATATAAAAATGATCTCTAGACTTTTTTTGGTATTACTAAAATTAACGGAGTTAGGCTGGTTAGAAATTAAGGGATGATATGTACAACTAAAAAATCATAGCGTGCTGAAAAGTTAATGAATTCGAAATTTTTTTTTTCTATTTACTCAGAAAAATATAAACATTCGTTTCAGAGAAATGGATTTTTTTTTAAATTGTTAATAAAAATGTTATAAAAATTTTAATTTTTTTATTTTCAATTAAAACCACTTTGGCTCCAAGCTAAAAATGCGTACACAAACATTAAAAATGAGAATAAACTTGAAAAACTTAAAATTTAAGATTTTGTTAGGTACATGATGCAGATGCAGACTAGTTTACAAGTTCAAGGCCGTGTTAATGTTTGATAAAGCTTGTAAAAATATTAGTGAGGGCTCATTGAATTCGGAATGACGTCTAGAAAAAGTGTAAAAGTTTCACACCCGTACATAAACAATTGCAAAAATTATAAACAAATGAAGATTGAAAATATAACGAGTTTCGTCTTTTGCAAATAACTCAAAAACTATTAATATTTAAGAAAATTGAAAGAACGATTCTTAAAGAGGAATGAATTTCCAATAAAAAAGCCGAACACCCGAAACTCTATCTCTCAGCGCTCTGCGCGGCGAACACTAAGCCATTACGATGCTCTGAAATCGGCCGTAATAAGTAAAAATACTTTTTTATGTTATTAAATATTAATTTAAAATTTTTTAAAAATTATGGTATTATTTAGACACTTAACGGAACAATATCCCGTTGAAAAAAATTGTTTCACCGATTTTTCATAAAATGAGCCTATTGTTAATTAACAAATTTTTTTAGAGTTTACGTTTATATTTCAAGTCGGATAATTGTTAAACAAAAGCCACTGAAATTATTTCGCTTCATGGAGACCTTATAAAAATTTTTTTGCCATTTTATTATAAAATAGTGTGATTAAAAATTAAAAAAATGTCTTAAAATTTTTTTTTAATTGTTTATAATAACGTTTTTCTTTTTTCATTATTTAAACGAATTATTAAGAAAAAAATGTATTCTTAAAATTTATTATTTGCAATTCTCTACAAGACGAAAAACAGAAAAAATTTTGTTGTTCATTTATTTGTTTATTTAATAAACAATTTGTTATTAACAATCGCCGAATGTTTTTAGATAGAAAAAAAAAACAAAAACAACCGTATACATAAACATGTAAAAAGAAAATAAATTTAACATGTTTATGTATACGGTTGTTCTTGTTATTTTTTTTCTATCTAAAAAGAATATAAACACATTCGGCGATTGTTAATAACAAATAGTTTATTAAATAAACAAATAAATTAACAACAAAAATTTTTTTCTCTTTTTTCCATCTTGTAGAGAATTGCAGATAATGAAGTTTAAGAATAAATTTTTTTCTTAATAATTTGTTTAAATAATGGAACAATGGAACAAAATATTATAAACAATTTAAAAAAATTTTTAAATTTTTAATCACAATATTTTTAGACTATTGTCTATGTCCAGAGGGTTGAAAGGAACTAAAACGTTAAAGGGTTTTTATTGTTTCTTATGTTCAATTGACCCCAAAATATGAGAAAACCGCTGAGTGCTACCATTTAAAGGGGTGCGTTTTTGAGATCGAAGTAAAAAGGTCAACTTTTCACATTTTTGAGGTTTACGGGAAAACTATGCATTTTTCCTATAAACACGTCAATAGAAAAGTTGTAGAGAATTAAATTTCCAATCGAAATGGTACCTTCAGAAGTCAATTTTTTTTTATTTTACAAAAATACGCCCAGCAAACAAAACAAAAAAAACGGAAAAATGCATTTTTTTGTTTTTGTTTTAGCCTGTAACTTTTTTTCGGGTACATTTAGGCATAAATATTCTGCATAAAAAAAGCTGACGTTTTACCCGTTAATAATCATTTTAACGGTAAAACGCCAGCTTTTTTTTATGCAGCAATGTCTATGCCTAAATGTACCCGAAAAAAGTTACAGGCTAAAATTTAAAAAAATTAAAAATTGCATTTGTTTTTGTTTAGTTTTCTGGGCGTATTTTTGTAAAAAAAAAATATTTTGACTTCTGAAGGTGCCATTTCGATTGGAAATTTAATTCTCAACAACTTTTCTATTGACGTGTTTATAGGAAAAATGCATAGTTTTCGAGCAAAACTCAAAACAACAATAGGCTCATTTTATGAAAAATCGGTGAAACATTTTTTTTCCAACGGGATATTGTTCCTTTAAGTGTCTAAATAATACCATATTTTTTTAAAATTTTTAAATTAATATTTAATAACATAAAAAATATTTTTACTTATTACGGCAGGTTTCAGAGCATCGTAATGGCTTAGTGTTCGCGGCGCAGAGCTCCATTTTCAACATTAAATTGAAATTATTAATAATAGACATAGAGTTTCGGGAGTTGGGACTTTTTTATTTGAAATTCATTCCTCTTTAAAAATCCTCCTTTAAATTTTCTTAAATATTAATAGTTTTCGAGTTATTTGCAAAAAACGAAACTCGTTATTATTTCAATTTTCATTTGTTTATAACTTTTGCAATTGTTTATATGCGGGTTTGAAACTTTTGCACATTTTTCTAGGTGTCATTCCGAATCCAATGAGCCCTCACTCATATTTTCACGAGCTTTATTAAGCATTAACACGGCTTTGACTTGTGAACTAGTCTATATATCTCAATGCAGCGGTGGTGTATGTTTTGGTGAACAATTGCTCCTAAAAATTGTTAACAAATTTGTTTTTAGTAATTCTTATTTTAACTTTTCATAAGATTAATTTAATATAGAATGGATCATACATTTTGTTTTAAGAATGAATTATTTTCTTCTAATTGTTATTATCCATCCATCCAAAAAATGGTTCAATTATTTATTATTTAATTTATCCAATTTTATTTTTTAAACTGTTTATTTTTATTTAGATTAGGAATAGAATAATATCAATGATCTATTTTAATGGAAATGTATCGATCATTTTTTTTAAATGTCATTTTTATTTCATTCAAAATTGAAATTAATGATCCAAAAAAAAATTCACTCAAATTCATTCAAAATTTTCATTTATTCACCAAAACATTCACAACCGCTGCATTGAGATATCGGGCATCTGCATCATGTAACCAACATAACCTTAAATTTTAAGTTTTTCAAGTTTATTCTCATTTTTAATATTTGTGAACGCATTTTTAGCTTGGAGCCGGTACTGGCTCTAAGCAAATATTTAAAAATTCGCGTAAATAATTTTTAAATATTGTTGACTAATAGAAATAGACTGCTAATTACAGGTTAGATTTCCAACCTACAAAAAGAGTCCTGTTTTATTGGGACAAAGTATTTAGAACTTCATAAACATTACACTGAACTAGATTATAGTTGAAAATATGGGAACCAGGCAGAAATTTTAATAATAGTTGCGTAATACTCTTAAATCTTAAGAAACACATATTTTTGAGGTTAGTTTTGACGTCACTCGCGGATGCCCTTACTGCCGTCATAAGGTGAAAAGCCGTATCTAGATATTTGTCATAAATGAGATTCTAATAATATATGAGCACCCAAGAGTTCTGCAGTTGAAAATATTATTAAAAAATTATAAAGTACAAAAACATAAGTGGATAAAAAGCAGCTACATGATTTTCTTAATTAATATTTACTAGTTGGGAAAAAAACAAACGCCTTTGTTACTTTCCTCGCCAACCGACAATTTACAGATGGGCTATTCCCCTTATGACTTATGACGGCAGTATAGATGTGACGTATACGCGTCTTGTAGGCAACGCAGCAGCTACGAAATCATTTTATCTTTGTCGTACGCATTCTTTATTTCTTTTCAGTTATCGTGACGTCACAAGAGCAGTGTCTTATGTTTGGAAAAAAGTTAAACAGGTAAATAAATTCGTACCTGCTCAAAAATGATGGGTAAAAAAAAATTTCAAAAGCAAATATTCAATATATTAAATAATGAACAGAATGGTATAAAAAAAATTCGTTTCACCGTTCAAAGTGGTTTTAATTGAAAATAAAAAAATTAAAATTTTTATAACTTTTTTATTAACAATTTAAAAAAAAATCCATTTCTCTGAAACGAATGTTTATATTTTTCTGAGTAAATAGAAAAAAAAATTTTCAAATTCATTAACTTTTCAGCACGCTATGATTTTTTAAAGTTGTACATATCATCCCTTAATTTCTAACCAGCCTAACTCCGTTAATTTTAGTAATACCAAAAAAAGTCTAGAGATCATTTTTATATAAAATTTCATGCTTTACAATTTTTGTTTGAAACTTTTTTTACTAGCTTCTACACATTTTGAGTAATTTTGAAAAAACACTTTATTTTATTTTTTTTCACCCCTTCCCGGGGGTTCAGAAAAAAATTTCTTTCATTAATCATGTTCTAATACATCAAAGTAAGTTATATCAAAAATTCAAGTATTTACCTCAAAATTTTGATTTGCCGACTTATTTAATTGGACTATAATCATTATTTAGTAAGACAGATACGAATCAACATCGTTTATTTCTATACTAAACAGATTTACATCGTTTTATAAAACACGAAGTAACAGAAAATGAATAAGTCAATAACTTCACTAGTTTAAGTATATGACCTGACTAATATATAGCAAAAAACAATATATGATAGGAATTCCGAAGTTTGCGAGAAATGCTTCGGGTGTACTTGCCATTCCAGCATATTTTGTACCTACTTTGCTGGTGCAGTCTTTCCCAGTTATGAAGTATAAAGCAGGAAGCACATGGCATATTGCAATTCGTTCAGCCATTATATGAACGGAAACTTGGCGCGTCGTAGCTCCAACACCTAGACGATTCCACAATTCCTTCCAAGATTCTTGAAGGTAGTCCAATCTTATAACTGAAGAACCAGAACGTCTGATCATTCGATAATACCATCACTCTCTGATACCCTCTGTTTGTTACATGTTTAATATAGGGCATAATACAGAGAGATCTGCATCCTCTAATATGGCAAACTGTAGTTCCTCGTGGGATTGTCTTAAATTGGCTTGCTGTATGGATATGCATGTGGTTGGGTTAGGAAATGATGTTGCACTACAGAAGACCTGCATATTTTGCCATATACTGCTGTATTTTTGGCGACTTATCGAAGTAAGAATCAAATATGAAGTCAATTCTTGCTGCTGTATTTGCTATAATATTTTTCATATTTGAACAGACAGCCTCGCAGAAATCTCCAAATGTTTTCAAATTTTTCAGAGAAATCTTCCTAGCGCAAGCCATGAAATTCACAATATAACAATTTGCAAGATTTGATAAGTTTGCTGAACTGCCATCAGATGGCAGAAACAGATTCTGTTTCGGTTAATACTTTTTCAAGTTCTGAGGATAGTGTGTTCTTGTTTGCCTTTGTAAAGAACTCGTTTTCACCCAAAAGGAAAAAATTGTCAACGATCTCATATTTTAACAGTTCATTAATAGGGTAACCTCTCTCTCTCTCTCTCTCTCTCTGTCTAGCTAGTTGAAAAGTTCGTTGAGCCATACCTTTTTTTTTTTTTAGGTGTCTTAGTTTTACAGTCTGTTTCTCTGTAAGAATACTATTAACGGTAACCTCTCTCTCTCTCTCTCTCTCTAGCTAGTTGAACAGTTCGTTGAGTCATACCTTTTTTTTTAGGTGTCTTAGTTTTACAGTCTGTTTCTCTGTGAGAATACTATTAACGGTAAATTCGTCCTATGGATGGTATCTGAAATATTAGCATTCTTATCAATGAATCTGTCTTTCATAAATGTTTCATACGCTTTATTTCTTATAGTTAAAACATGAAGTAACTTATTTTTCACAGCATCTGCAACTGTCTGTTCCGTAATAATGTTTCTCACTTCTTTTTCCCCTGGAGAAAATGAGCTTTCGTTACCTGTAATGAAATTCATCATCGTTGTAATCTTACTTTCCATATTATTTGATATAATTGATGATGACTCATGGCGTGCTCTTAGTTCATAATTCTCTGAATAAATACTGGTAACATTCCTGTACATATTACTCATGGCAAGGATTTCGTGGTATATTAATTCCCATTCTGTTGTTTTTTTTTTTGAGTTATTCCAATAAACCAGAAACACTCTTCTTGGATCTATTTATTGTTTGCTCTAAGCACATATCGGCAGTGACTGCCGTGAATCTATTTGTAGATCTTTAAGCTATAAAAGCCTCTTCCATAAACTTTTCTTACGCTTCTGGTGATTTGTTTTCTAACTCTCTTGCATTTTCTAAATATACTGATCCCCAGCACAAATAATTAATGCGATCGACGAAAGCTGCGAATAGTAGTAATAATTTTTGGAGAGTATGCAATTTTCTTCGCGGTCACTCCGAACAAGGTCTCTAAGTAGAGTAATCATCTTCAAAACATAATTCTAGTACCGGAACAATTCCGATTCAGATGAACGGCGCTCTACGAATTTCTCGTAGTCAGAGAGCAATGTAGGCATTGAATCCAAAACACCATTCATGGTCTCAGTAGCATCAATATTGTCTTGGAAGCATTTTCTCAAACCATGAAGTGCCGCATTAACTTCATAATTAGGTGTATGCAAATTTTCTTTTTTGATATTATTAAAATTAAGTACTCCATACATCAAAGCACTTACCAACATTTAAACACCATTCTTTCATCTATCAATTTAAAATTTCAACAAATAAATATCAAAACTGAATAACTGAACTACTCCAGTTGAATTAGACATAATAAAAAATTTTGCATCCTGTGGACTTTTTTTGTGGAAGTTGTTTAAGAGGGCATAATAAGCAAGCACAGAAAACTACACCCTGCTACACCATGTGCGTCCCCTATTTATAGGGGTTGAAACTTTGAAATTTTACTTATGTGTCCATATCTCTTTCCCCATTGCCCGTAGGACTCTTTACCAAGTTACATCCCTCCTCTACATAATATACATATTACACATTTGCCGTAGGACAAAAGGTTTCGGCTGTACGAGGCCGGAAAGGTCGCGCTATCCGAATTTAGAGGTCTTCTGTACAGGACAAACGGCTATTATTTCCAATCTACAATACTACATATACTAATGCCCTTAAGGAGGGATGATGATTTGTGAAAAAACTTTCATCGAATACCGCGCGGTTTCCATGATTAAAAAAAAAAAAGTGAACCTACTTTTTTTCGCTCATGTACGACCCTAATATAAGAAAATTTACGTTGGTTTCATTTTAATACATTCATTGGTTTAGGAGCTAGACAGCAAAATATGCCAAAAATGGCTATTTTGGTATTGTTGCATTAAAAAAATCAAACCCAATATAATTCCGGTAAATGTTTTTGTTTATCCTAAAAGTCCAATTCATTGCGCATAGAAAATGTGTTTTGTATTTAAATAGGATCAACACTTATTGTGTAATAATGATTTATGTCATGTGTTCTCCAGTCTCCCTTTTCACAATTTTTTTTTCGCGGCCTTATGGTTCATAGTAGGGCAGAAAGCAATATACACGTGGACAGGGCACATAAGAAGGTGTTAAAATGACTCTCTTGTTAAAATGCGATAGGACGTACCGTTTTCGAGCAAATGTAGCAGTTAGTATAGACAGTTATAACAATCGTATTTAATACAGTGTTGCCAAATGCTTTTAGTCTATCTCTCTCGCGTTTTAATTTATTAAATCCACCACTAGATTCGCTCTTATCAGTATACATAGTTTCATAGTTTCATAGTTTATTTCTCACTTTATCATAGGATATATTATGAAAAATAACATAATATTCAATAATATTAGGTCAGGCAACGAATGTTCAAAAAAGGGTGTAGAGGGAAATTTTAGGGACAGAAAATTTACCTCGGACCTTTGTTTGGACTAGTCTGGAGATGAACATATCAAAAGTCCCCACTCCTAGGTGGTGAGCGGGGAGTCCCATTTTTTGTTTTTTCGCCTGTATCTCGGAAACTATGTGTCGCACAGTGGTCTAAATACCTAATTTACGGGGACATTTGTCACAAAATGCAATTCCAAAAACTATAGACAGACAATTATGCTAGAAGGGCATGCAACAGAAATGGGAATTCTTGGAAGTATAGGGCGGTACTGAAGCAGGTAAGCGAGTACAGGAAAGAATATGCTCAATTACGTTTAGTCGCCGCTATTAAACGGTTGTGTAGAAGTTGTTTCCACAAGTACCCATAGTGTTTTATTGTGAAAATTTCTATCTCGCCATGGCTGCTGGTCCTTCAAGTAAGTTTTGAAATAACTTTTAAGTCTATATAATGTTTGGCTGCTTATATTTTTGGTTTTTATAAATTAAATGAAAAAAATCATTTTCTTAACTGTTGTTTAAACTTTATTAGAGTAGAAAAAAAAAAGATTTACATTTATTTGGCCTAAAAATAGCATAGTTTTATTAAACATTTATCTATCTATCAAATGATACTACTCGCAATGTGCGTGGGTTCAGGGAAGTAATTTCTTTTTAACCATTTGTTTCCAGGTGTCAATCTGGGAGTGAAAAGAAATCAATTGTTTGATTTTCTTTCTGAGGAGGGCTTTCTTTCTCAGGCAAATACGATACCTGCGAACCAGAAGATGGTTGATTTCATCAAATTGCTAATACCAAGTATTCCAGAAGAAGAGATTTTGGCCAAAATTAAAATATTTTCGTGCAATTTTACAATTCGATGGAAGGCAAGTGGAAGAAATAAGAAAAGCTTTTTGAAAAAAAATGAAGGTTGGCTGGGAGAAGAAATAAAATTAGGCACTCCGCAACATCTAGTTAGTGTTACACCCACTAGAGGTTTAGTTCGTCGAGCCAGAAAAGAATTCGAAAGCACGAGTACAAGAACAAAGAGAAGGCGAACGAAGAATCTGGTAGGGAGTCATAGTTCCGAAGAACTTCTATTTGCGACTCAAACAAGCTTCATTAAAAAAGGTCAGAGAAATGTTGCTCATGTAATGAAGAAAGCCACATTGACAAGTCCTCGCTCGTTAAGAGCAATGAAGAGAATAAATCCTTAAAAATTAAACTGGCGAGCATACACTCCGGAAGAAGCTGTGGCATTTATTATTGATACTAAAATGACCAAATCACAGTACATAAAAATGAGAAAAGGAGCAAAAGAGAGAAATTGCAACATCTATCCCGCATACGAAAAAGTATTATTAGCTAAAAAAAAGTGCTACCTCAAGGATATAAAAATTACTGAGAATTTGGGAGAAGTGAAATTACAAAGTCTTCTCGATCACATCGTTCAGCGTCTGTCAATAGTTCAGAATGAGGTTATTACTCGCGTTATAAAAGATCAAGATATATCAGCATTAGAAATTTTATATAAATGGGGCTATAACGCCTTGAAAATTGGGATTATTGCTTGAAAAAAGAGGTATTTCAAATAGGTTTTCATCAAATAACTTAAAAGGTATTACACTGAGCGAAAACATGCTAGAGACAGATAAGAAAGTTACTAAATTGAGGTTTAATTTTATTTTTTTCTAGTTTCTGTGGAGTTTCGGAAATTTGGAAGTATAAATGTGGCGTCCGAACGTTCATAAGACGAAGTATTTAGTTTAAATGTTAAATATCTCTGAAACTGCGGCTATTACGTCAAAAACGCTAACGACCAACATCAAATATTATTAACTAGACTTTCAAATGGTTTTTTGTTTATTTCTAGCATAAAAAACAAAGAAGTTATGACAGAAACAATGTACTTTTTCTTTTCTTTTTAATAAAAACGTCACCATTTTGTTAATGTAAGTAGTCAGTAATTAAAAAAATATATCCCTATAATATACTGTTTTTCGTTAATATATAGCATGATCTAGATGCTCAAATTTTTTCGTCCGCTTGCAACGCTTGTTTTAGAAAATTGTAAAGAAATTTTAGAAAAAAACGTAGCATTCTTGGTTCTCTGTAAATATCACAATAAATATGTTTTAGAGAAAATATAGTGGATATCAAAACTGAGAATGAATTTGTTTTTTTTATATTCTTGTGTAGGGTTGATAGTTTCGAAGATATTTAATTTTATAGATAACATTCAACCGTTTTTAGGATGAACTATTTAGTTTAAAATGTTGAATATCTCAGAAACTGACACTTCCATCAAAAATTGTAAGGAACATAATCAAAGATACTTAATCAACTTTTAAAATGATTGTTTGTCTGTTTCTACATCACAAAAAATAAAGAAGTTATGACCGATTCAATGTGCGTTTTCACATTTTTTTAAACAAAATGTCGCCATTTTGTTGTTGTAACTGCTCAGTAATTTTTTTTTTTCAAAAGTGCTGTTTTTTGTTCATACATAGCATCACCTAGATGCTCAATTTCTTTTGTCTATTTAAAACACTTATTTTAGAAAAAAAATTCCACCCGCCATACTAGAGCCGCCATTTTGAATTTTTTAATTTTGACTTCGTTTCGTAATCAGCGACCTCAAAAACATAACTAACCTCTGTTTCAAAAATAAATTACTAATACTTTTTCAATATTAAATATTTAAATTTCACCTCTTGAGGGTAAAAGCAAGTATCTGGTCCATATAGAAACTGAAGACGATATCTTTTACTACAGTAATAACCCATTAAAAAAAATTATCATTACATATGAAATTATTTCGAAATTTTGCATATTTTTTACTTCTAGATACTGTACTATAAGTGATATTCAAATTTTTTGTCTATTACCTCTTTCAATTTGGTATCTTTCGAAGTACTCGTACTCGTTACTCATTTTGAGAAGAGTAGTCTCCAAATTTTGCAAAATTACTCATTTTTAGAGTATACTTGTTGTGAAGTACTCGTGAGTACTTTAGTGCGGTACTCTGCCCAGCTCTGCAGCCAACCAACACTTCTTAAAAGTTTATTACCAGCTTCAATTATGGCTTGGAAATACATCGCTCAATGCCACTAATTTTGGCTGGCGTAAAACAGACCTTGGTTTGCAACCAATTTACATCCTTGAACCGCTTTATCCCGATTTCATTTAAAAAAAATTACTTGCTCGTGTAAAAATAACTGCTTAGAAAAGAAATGTGGATGCATAAAAAAGTTGTGTATTGTATGTCAGGGTGAAAAATGAGACAATAGTCTAATTGAATCGTTCGATGATTTGAGTGATAATGATTTTGTTGATAAAAATGATGATTTTTGTTTTACTATCAATGATGAGAGTACGAATGATGTTAATGAGACAGCTGATACTATTATTTGTGAAGGCGATTGGATCGATCATATCCTAATTGAAAGCGACACAAGCTACGTAGAGGAACCTCTATACAAAAAAGAAAAATATAATATTGTGACGTGCTTACACCCTTTTTGTAAACACCCTGTATCGTGGGTTCGGAAATTATAACAACCAGGGTAACACTAAACACTAATTTATTAACTACTAATTACAACCAATAATTTACTTGACTAATAATACACTGTGTACTACAATTCAGTTATTCAGTCACTTTATCACTGTGTTTACTCTCTGACCATTTCAACTGACAATTAGTACTGCACTAACTTCCCCTCCGCTGGTTTACTCCATGCCTTATATACCTAGAGATGACAGATCTCGAAGTTTCTGTGATGATGTCACATTCTCCAGATGGTTCCAGAACAGATATGTCATCACTCTAGACCTTCTAGTATGTTCTTTCTCTGGTAGGTGCAAATCTCTATATTTAGGCAGACATCCGATCAATTAATCGAATTCTGTGTTGCCTACATTCTAGGGGTTGAAATACATTATAATATGTAGTAAATAAATAAAAAGTTGTTTTTAGTCTTTACACATTTTTCCTTAATTTTTATAAAATTATCTAGTTAAAAAAATACATTAATTCATATTTACAATATATATATATATATATATATATATATATATATATATATATATATATATATATATATATATATATATATATATATATATATATATATATATATATATATATATATATATATATATATATATATATATATTATGTAGTAAAGAAATGTTTGCTAATGTATAAATAAAAATGTATGAAATATCGAATGATCATTTAACATGCTTTAATTTAGTCTCGAATTTAGTTAAGATGTTGAAAAACGATATTCTCGAGAAAACTGTTTAATAGAATATTGTTTGTTTTTTTTTGTTAGAAACAATTGTCTGAAAAATTGCTCGCAAAAAAAAATATTTTTCGAGATAAAGAAATAAATTTTTTTAACAAAAATAATTGTTTATAACAAATTATTGTTTAACTAGGAAAAAATCGACATGACAGATATTATTATTTCATCACGCTACCCCAGATTAAAAAAAAAGTCAAAATCGGAGAAACGGTAAATGTTTTGTTGACGCACGGATTTGAACTCGTCTCGATCATTTTATGAACATGTTACAGATATGACTCATGCTTTCTCTCCTATTCTGACGCTGATTTAAAATTAATTGTTATCGTTGCAAATTGAATTTTTTTCCCCAAACTCAGCTCTTTTACAAAGATAGACTATTAAACTAGTTGTTCTCCAAGTTTCAGCTATTAATGTTAATTAATAAACAAATTACGAATTTATTAAAAAAAAATCATCTCGGCTTCTAGTAAGGCTACAGTCATTTTTTTTTTTGAAAATGTGTGAAAAAACCCCAGCAACAAAGACATGAGAACGATATTGCAAAATCTTAATTTGTTTAAAAGTTATTAGCAAAAAATCTAACCTCAAAATGTGACACTTTTTCAAACGCCATTTTGAAGTTGAAAATAATGCAAATTTGATTTTCCATCAATGAAAACATAAAGTTTAAGTCTCAACAAAAAAAAAATGATGTCCCGATCAACCCTCTACGACACACAGTGGAAAAAAAAGCCCTTTTTGGACAAAAATCTGCCTACAAGTTAATTCTTAATCAATTTGGATCTACCTTGGCTTAAAATGTAGATTATTGGCTACACTTTCAGAATATACTGCCTAAATTGCAAACCCCGTTTTCCTAACCTCAAAAAATGTATTAAATATGAGAGTAATCACTATTTTCTATTTCTACAAGTCAAATCTTGATCAACATTGACAATTCTGGGCTTAAAATGCAGGTTATTAGCTACCCTTTCAGCGTATACTGCCTAAATTGTGAACCGATCTCCTAACCTCAAAAAATTTATCAAATATGAGAGTAATCACTTTTTTCTATTTCTACAAATCAAATCTTGACCAATTTTGACAATCCTGGGCTTAAAATGAAGGTTATTAGCTATCCTTTCAGCGTATACTGCCTAAATTGTGAACCTCAATTTCCTAACCTCAAAAAAATTTATCAAATATGAGAGTAATCACTTTTTTCTATTTCTACAAGTCAAATCTTCGATCAATTTTGACAATCCTGAGCTTAAAATGCAGGTTATTAACTACCCTTTTAGCGTATACTGCCTAAATTGTGAACCCCGAATTTCCTAACATCAAAAAATTCAACAAAACATAATTACCCTAGTCAAAATTTTATTAACATGTTTCATAAATTCCTTTACCATATTTTGTTATAAAAAAAATTTTTTTCGAGCCAGTGAATTCAAATTTTACCTACAAATGAAAGAGGTTTGTAAATTATTAAAATAAAAAAATGTATACTATAAATAACAAAACTCGAATCTTTTATCGACATTAATTATCGTGGAGATATACTAATTAAATACACAGCCTCACAAAAAAAGTGGTCTGGCCTGCGGACCAGACAAGTGTATTCTTATGTATTTGGACCCGCTGAAACCAAATCCGAAGTCAGAATTGTCAGATTACTTTTTTTTTCCAACAGTATCTACAAATTGAAAAACCTATCGTTAAAGGTCTTTGAGTTATCTGGCTGCTGGTTTCCGGGTCTTCTTCCGCGTAGATTTGGTTGAGTGCTTGACGTTTCGACCATCTTGTCGTGGTCTTCTTCTGAAGCGAAGTGAGCTCTGCTGGACTGAGCTCCTCTATTTATACAGGTTATCAGGAGGCGTGTTGCGGATTATTGCTCATGCGGAACATTGACTTCCATGTTATTGGTAATTGTAGTCCGGTGTCACGGTTATAGTTATTCGGATGTTTATTCATTTCAATGGCTTCTCTGTATCTTCTTGGCCAATAATTCTTGGTGTTGGCTAATTTCTTTGTTTTGCCGAATTTTATCAAAAACAAAGAAATTAGCCAACACCAAGAATTATTGGCCAAGAAGATACAGAGAAGCCATTGAAATAAATAAATATCCGAATAACTATAACAGTGACACCGGACTACAATTACCAATAAGCCTAAGTCAATGTTCCGCATGAGCAATGATCCGCAACACGCCTCTTGATAACCTGTATAAATAGAGGAGCTCAGTCCAGCAGAGTTCACTTCGTTTCAGAAGAAGACCACGACAAGATGGTCGAAACGTCAAGCACTCAACCAAGTCTACACGGAAGAAGACCCGGAAACCAGCAGCCAGATCACCAGCTCCGCGAAAGCCTTAGCACCAAGGTCTTTGAGTTATCTTTAAAAAAGTCGATTTTTTGGAATTTTTCAACAATAAATCGTTAAATAAACAATGTTCCGGCGGTCAAAAAGTGGACCAAATTCAGGGTCATGTTCGTAATCAATAAAACTATCCTTTAATCCATGTGGCATCCTGAAACGAATTACAGTATGCATATTTGCTAATTCCACGGGACTAATATGCTGAGCTGTAAAAGCCTGACTGGACTGAGGCGGCTCGGCGAGAGAAAGGCAGATGCTGATAACCGTACCTGGGGGTCCTTATCAACAGACTCGAAGTCTAGGAAGAACAGGTTTGGATAGGGAGCGATGGTACAAAAAGAGAGTACTACAATAGACCTTATAGGTCGCAGTGGAAAAGGCCAATCGTCAGCTCCTTCAGAGTAATCTAATATATATATATATATATATATATATATATATATATATATATATATATATATATATGAAATCGGATTTGAAGGAAACAACTACTCAGCGGGCAAATACCCCGACCTGCATTGAATTACACCTTCAAATCGTGATCAGTAACCAACTATCATTTGTCTGTTCCTAACCAGACATAGACCGGTTTCGAACTTATTATGTTCTCATCAGTATGCCATAGGTCATGGAACAGACAAATGATAGTGGTCAACTTGCTAGTCTTATACAAACTGAATCAAATGGAGTGACGGTGAGAGGTAAACTCTCCTATGGTCAGATGCTACTATACGTCGGACAAATGTCACTGACGTATAGCGACTTGCTTTTTTGCAAGTACCAAGAGCGGCGACCTCTAGCCTAGTGGGCTATACTCACTGTTTATGAAATCGGATTTGAAGGAAACAACTACTCAGCGGGCAAATACCCCGACCTGCATTGAATTACACCTTCAAATCGTGATCAGTAACCAACTATCATTTGTCTGTTCCTAACCAGACATAGACCGGTTTCGAACTTATTATGTTCTCATCAGTATGCCATAGGTCATGGAACAGACAAATGATAGTGGTCAACTTGCTAGTCTTATACAAACTGAATCAAATGGAGTGACGGTGAGAGGTAAACTCTCCTATGGTCAGATGCTACTATACGTCGGACAAATGTCACTGACGTATAGCGACTTGCTTTTTTGCAAGTACCAAGAGCGGCGACCTCTAGCCTAGTGGGCTATACTCACTGTTTATGAAATCGGATTTGAAGGAAACAACTACTCAGCGGGCAAATACCCCGACCTGCATTGAATTACACCTTCAAATCGTGATCAGTAACCAACTATCATTTGCCTGTTCCTAACCAGACATAGCCCACTAGGCTAGAGGTCGCCGCTCTTGGTACTTGCAAAAAAGCAAGTCGCTATACGTCAGTGACATTTGTCCGACGTATAGTAGCATCTGACCATAGGAGAGTTTACCTCTCACCGTCACTCCATTTGATTCAGTTTGTATAAGACTAGCAAGTTGACCACTATCATTTGTCTGTTCCATGACCTATGGCATACTGATGAGAACATAATAAGTTCGAAACCGGTCTATGTCTGGTTAGGAACAGACAAATGATAGTTGGTTACTGATCACGATTTGAAGGTGTAATTCAATGCAGGTCGGGGTATTTGCCCGCTGAGTAGTTGTTTCCTTCAAATCCGATTTCATAAACAGTGAGTATAGCTCACTAGGCTAGAGGTCGCCGCTCTTGGTACTTGCAAAAAAGCAAGTCGCTATACGTCAGTGACATTTGTCCGACGTATAGTAGCATCTGACCATAGGAGAGTTTACCTCTCACCGTCCCTCCATATATATATATATATATATATATATATAAGAGAATTTAACGAAAAGGTATTAAAGGTAAAAAAATATAAAAGGTACAAAAAATGGTGTTTACACACAAACTTTAAATTTACGGCCGCGAGCTCTCTCCCCTCACCGTAGGAGGTAAACAAATCCCGCGTATCTATAGTTGGTTTCATCAAACGTGCATACTACGCGCTTATAGTCGGTTCCAAACAATGTGCACGTTACAAACAGTGAATTTAGGTGTCTCTCCGTCTACAAAACGGGGAGACACCGGACCGGTCGTTCTCTGACTGAGCAAGGACCTGATCCCTTACAGGTAAAGCTAAGACCTTTGTATGTCCCAGCCCTTGTTCCGTCACATTCGACATTCCACCTTTAAACAGTTTATTTGCTGGTTTCCTAGCTTCCAATTTCATTTCGACATGCAAGGGAGTCCAAGGATTGTCTCCATTGCAGCCGTTGGATTGATCCTGATCGCTCCTGTTATTCCTAGACAAGCTAGCCTCTTAACTTGCCATAGGCGAGCCTAATTGCGGGGAGCGCCACCAAGCAAGTGCCGCATATGAAGGTGTATATCGAGAGAGTGGTCTTTGGATGTATTCCCACTTAAGACTGAAGATACGTCTGCATATCCATAGGGATGCGCAGGCTTTATTCGCTTGAGCTCCCATGACAGGGTTACTCCCAGGTACCACCTGTACGGGAAAGGCACAGACGCATGCCTGTAAGAAAAAGAAACTCAGAATCGCTTATTTTTCTCCTTTTAGTGAACATCCTTAGCTCTGTTTTGCCAGGGTTGACTGAAAACCCGTGCCTGTTACACCATATCTGAATTATGTTAAGAGCCCTTTGCATGAGCCCTGAAATAGTCACATCAAATCCATGCGGACAGCCTCAGCCCACCCTGGTCCTAACCGTATTATTGCGAAGAGTGATTTAAATGTTGTAGATGCTTAGCATGTACGATATCCACTTAATTATGGCGTCGTCCACGCCGCGGTCCGCAACTGCATGGCAGAGAGAATCAAAGGTTGGATTATTGAATGCTCCTATGATATCCAAGAATGCTGCCAATGCCAGTTCATTCTGCTCTAGCGCCTCCTCAATAACGATCTGATGAAGGGCCGTCCCTGCCGATTTACTGGCTTGGTGTGCTTGTTGATTGGGATGAATTGGTGATAATGTTGTAACATCCCAGAATAGACCCAAGTCGAAATATAAATAAAAATTTCGACTTAGGAAAAAAATTCAAGTATACTTTTGGTCAAGGGAAAAATACAAAACTTTTTCAAAAGTGCGCCAAAGTTGAAAATATTTTTATGGACAAGGAACAGGAAGAAGTACGCTAAAAGTGTACTTTTTTAGCACTTCGCAAAAAATGATCAAAATGGAGATACCGTCATTGTAGATATCATTTAAAAGAATGAATATGAAATTTTAACGAGGCGACGCGACGCGACTTATTGAAAAGGCGAGTGCGTTGGAGAACCGGCAGAAAGTGATAGTAGGAAAACCAAATGCAGGTCTTTCCAAAAGGCAAAGTTATAGAGAAAACCGCCTTATGCATAAATAAGAAAATGAGGCTATTTGCTAAAAAGTCGCTCGAAGGCGAACTCATGTCACATCCCTTATATTGAACCTATATAAGGGCCGGTACGTCGCGAGGCGGAAAGTTGTAATAACGAGGTGGAAAGTTGTCATAGTTGAACTCAAATCGAACTCCGTTCTTGTGAATGATACAATCACTTAAAGGAGCATTAAAACTAACCACTAGTGTCCCAAAATTTTGAAAAAATAAAATATTTTTATATTATTTTCAGTCAATCCTGAAGTGCATACATAAAATTCCGACAGTTGTGTGACTCTTTTTACCTAATCGATTGCTAGTGCACGCTCTCAATTGAATGGTAGTTGCGAAACCAAAGTACTCACTCAACCTACTTGGGAAGGCGTTTCATTGAAATATGTAGATTCTCTTATGCGATATTGCATATCATTTGTAACTTGTTTTGAATCTGACAATGAATGGTATTATTCGAACTGTCGTGCTTTTGTTGATTGAATGGTTGACTTTCAATCTTATCCTTCAAGGGCTTTTGTGTGTTAGGCCGGAATTGAGTATCGGATGTCTCCAGACATCCACAACTTTGTATCTCAATAACAGGTCCCAGCACGAGAGCTCGAGAGGGATTTTTTTATGAAGGAAAATCTGAAATCTCTAAGCCACAAGATCCATTAAATTGTTAGGAAAATAAGATAAACTGGGTCAAAGGAGAAACTAATTTTTGGAGAGCGCCACTAACAATCTATGGTAAGTGCAGGTTTTGCCTTTCTCATAAACATCTCATAAATATGTATAGAACCCGCCTGGGAGTGAAAAATCACCTACGAACAAGGGAAAACGCGACTGGCGCCCTTTAATAAATAAGTTAGTATCGCATCCTTCAGACGCCGACAATAATACCAATACACCATTCTTTATATACCTTTCTATTAACTTTAAAACAAAGGAAGTCAGGTTTATCTGATCATAATATGGCACGATCTGTCTTTGGTATAAAGACCACTTTTACCTCTCTCTAGGACACTGGTATATATCCCAGATCTAAGTAGATGCTACAGATGCCCCAATAGTACCTCTGCGCCCTTTTGATTAGATCCGGATAGATTCCATCAGGTCCCGGGGATTTGAATGGATCAAATGTCGATATGGCCCATCTCAATTTTTCGTGTGCTATAACCTACGACGCCTTTTTCCAGTCTTCGGCAGTTGCCGTCTTTGATCCGAATTCCGTCGCTTTGTCTCACAAATCTCTGACCTTGGGAAATGAGCATTAAGAAGACACTCGATTGTCTCATGGTCATTATTTGTGTAAGACCCATCTGGGAGCGTGATACAGTTAAGCCGTAATGATGGTCTTCTTGAGAGCGTTTTACGTAGTCTCTAGCTACTGGTGGTAGGTCTTCAATGGTGCCACAAAACGCCCCCCAGCTCTCTCTTGTCTGCTTGTGTATATTTGTAGATTTCCCAGTCAGCCGGTACTTTAGAGCGTGTTGCTCTATTGAGCAGCTTACACGTTTCTTTACGCTACCCACTTAGTTCTTTGTCCCACCATGGGGCGGTGTTTTCTCCTTTGCTTGTTTGCAAGGGACAGTTATTTTCAAACGCGCAGTTGATGGCAGCCAGCAGCTGTAGAGTTACTGCTTCCACTTCTAGCAGATTTCCTGATCTACAGGACATATCCTTTAAATTCTGCTGTGATCCCTTGTGTAAGAGATCCAGTCAGTACACTCAAAGAAATAGTATAGGTAAATTCAACAAAAAAAAAATGGTTAATTAACAATATCGTTAATTTTGTTAAACTAAATTATATTGATGGTATTTTTAAACAAAAGGTGATTGTTATTTTAATTAATAAAAAGTTGTCGTACAACAAAACAAACATTAACTTAAAAAATAGATGAATAAGACTATTATTTTTTTCGTCTGACTATTATTTTGTTGAATTCTGTCAAATTAAACTAGATAATGGTATATTTTATTTTTAACTATTGTCGAATTGTAATTGTAAACCCAGTAGCAGTTTGCTCTACTATTATAGTTGACAGATAAACCAATATTATTGTAGAGTTAACCCGCAGTTCTGTTTACATAAACATAACATCGTTCTGCCATCCACTTTGATGAATTAAGACGTCGCACCAGCGCTTTTGTTTGCAAATAGTATGGGTTAAATCAATCAAAAAAATAGTATATATATATTGTTCATTTTGTTAAATTGAAGTATATTTAATAGTATTTTTAAACAAAAGGTGATTGTCACACAACAAAATAAACATTAACTTAAAAATAGGTGCATAAGACTATAATTTATTCATCTTACTAATAATTTGTTGAATTTTGTCAAATGAAACTAGATAAATAGTAGACTTTATTTTTAAGTATTATCGAATTGTAATTCTAACCCAGTATTAGTTCGCTGTATTATTGTACTTTGTAGACAAACCAATATTATTGTGTCTTCTAGAAGTTCTAAAAGGGAATTACCATAAAATTTGCTTGCTTACCACGTAGTCTATTACAGAAATTATTCCTAGATAATAATAATAATAATAATAATAATAATAATAATAAATGACTTTATTTAGAAAAATTGAACATTACAATTATTTCCAAATGACGCCACATACAAATCACTGACAATAATCAATCATGGCATTATCTTATACTCTTATGAATTTATAGAAAATTAATAACATGAATGCAATGTTCAAATTCTCTCAGGGATCACCGATATATTTGGATGGATCTTATAAACGATCTCCAATCTTTGGTTTGGGTGGTCTGATGTCTCAATACTGAGATTTTAGCCAACCAAAAAAAACTTCATCATACAATAAAGTGTAGATCAACCTAAAAATTAGTTGGTGAACAAAAAACAAAGTCGTACTATTTAATTGTAGACCAAATTGAAAATGGTTAGTGAACATAAAAAAATGTCATTGTACTATCTAATTTGTTGTTCTACAAGAAGATATGATTATTATTACTATTTGTTTACGAAAACAAAGTTGTTGTATGACTATTCTTTTCTGATTGATTTAACTATGAAACTAGATAGGCGCGATTTCATATGCTCTTTTTGGTTGAATTCACCTATCATTTTCTTTGAGTGTAGACTTGGGATTCCTGTACGTGACGGGTTCCAGTCCGTTCCCTTCCAGGACGAATCTTACATATATTGATGGTCCGATAGGGAGAGTTCTGACAGAACCTTCCAGTCCTTAACTTTAAGATTTCTTCACCGATGTGGACGTCAGGGTTAAGTCAATCACTTCTTGTCTTCCTTGGATTGCAAACGTAGGAGCACTACCTCTGTTTACAGTCTCCAGGTCCGAAGCATATAGAAATTCCAGTAGTGCCGTGCTTCTGGGGTTGACGCCCAAACTGCCCCACACTGTGTGATGGGCATTGGCATCATATCCGAGAATCAACGGCAACTGTTTTTCCTTTGCAAATTGTATTAATTTCTTGAATTCCTCCGATGGGGGTGGGATAGGTGAGTCGTATGATAGAATTGCCGAACAGACGATTAAGTCTACCGACTTTCCTTCCTTTGTCGAACTCACCCTAACTGCACCCAGATCCCTAGAACAGAAATTTGGCTTTAGACATGTATAGACGTTGTTATTTACCTACACGCAGGTTCTGGGTCTGTTTTCTTTAGTGCAATAGAAGACATTCCCATTTTTTCGGTCCAGTCCTTGGTGTACCAAAGGTTCCTGGATAAGGATGAGAAGTAAATTTGCAAAAACTACGCCGATAGATGGCGAAATGGTAGGCCGCCATTTGCGCGGTAAAATTCGTCAAATTTCCCGTGTGTGTTGTGCCCTTTTGTTATAGTGATCCCAAATAAATTTGTGATGGCACATTTACCAAAGCTGCAACGGCCACTTATTATTATTATTATTGTGATGTGTTGCAACCCCTAGAACGTAGTAGGCACAGAATTCAATAGTTCGAATGTCTGAATGTAGTAGATTTGCACCTACCAGAAAAAGAACCTACTAGAAGCTCTAGATTGATCTGGATCATGGTGACGTCATCACAGAAGCATCGAGATTTGTCATCTTTAGGTATATAAGGCATGGAGTAAACTAGAGTGGACACTTAAGTAAGCATAGTTCTAATCCCAGATATATAATGGATTATTCTTTGCGTGAATTTTCACGAATAAAAATGACCGAGTTCAATTTTAAATATGAAACCTTAATTAAATATTAGTCCAATATCCGGCAGTTTATTTGAGCAGGTATCGACTCCCCTTAATAAAATTAGATGAAAATGAAAGAATAATGATAACATAATAAATTACAGCCATGTTGCTGACTTGCTACTTTCAACTATACAGTCTTTAAGTACATAATAAGAAAGCAGTTCAGTGGTCGAGTGACTAAGGGATATATTGTAATATATATATATATATATATATATATATATATATATATATATATATATATATATATATATATATATATATATTAATAATAAAGTTTGATTGTATTGTATTGCGGTGAGTTACAAATCAAGAGGTCGGCGGTTCGATCCTTACTGACACCGGTTTTTTTTTTCGTTAAAATAATTGCGAAAAAGTTTTAGTTGGTTTTTTATAAAGTTAATTGCTTATAAAACCGATATATCCCATTAAGGTCTTTTTGAAACTTGAAGGTCTTTCTTGGGTCTAGAACGGACGTTCTGGGGACAGATGATTTGGTAACATTAGGCGTCCCTGGTACGTCCTACGGACATTTTGGTACCGAATTTGGACGTCTCTAGGACATACGAATGTCTTAAGCAAACTTCCGTGGGACGTCTTCAGTACGTATTTATGCTATCTGGGATGATGAATTGAAATGGTCAGAGAGTAAAGAAGCGAACACAGTGATAAAGTGACTGAATAATTGAATTGTAGTACACAGTGTATTATTAGTCAAGTAATTAATTTGTTGTAACCAGTAAGTTAATAAATTAGTGTTTAGTGTTACCCTCGTGTTATAATTTCCGAACCCACGATACAGAGTGTTTACAAAAAGGGTTTAAGCACGTCACAATTGGTGTTAGAAGCGGAATTATAACAGAAGATTTCTGGACTGTTCGAGGTTTCTACAGTGTTCTTCTCGGGAATTGACTTACGGGACATTGTTTAAATGTTTAAGGACTATTTTTGGACTCAAAACTGTGAAAAAGTGCGTTTTAGGGAAAATGACAGAGACACTGAAAAAAAAAAACTTATTTGTGTTAGTGCGTGAAAATTTCTAGAACTTTTCTATTTGGACATTAGTGGAGATTATTAAATTATCTGAACTGAATAGTGACAAAAGACTCTGGATAAGACTTTTTCGTGCTGTTTCGAGATTTTTCTGGAAAGTTCCATTGCCGATATTGACATGACAGTTAAATTTATTTTATTTTAATCTTATGCCCATAGAAACAAGAAGCATGGCAACAGAGAAACAAATAAAGGACTTATTTGCAGAATTTAAAAGAACGATGGCGCAGCAACGCCAAAAGGAGAAAAAAAGAACAAGAAAAGCGACGTCAGAAAGAAAAAAAGGATGAAGAAAGAAGGCGTCAGAAAGAAAAAGAGGATGAAGCAAGAAGACGTCAGAAAGAAAAAGAGGATGAAGAAAGAAGACGTCAAGAGGAAGAAAAACGGCATCAAGAAGAAAAAGAAGAACAAGAGAGAAGACATCGAGAAGAAAAAGAAGAGAAAGAACGACAAGAAAGACGACGTCAAGAGGAAGAGAAGCGGCGTCGAGAAGAAAAAGAACAAGAAAGAAGACGGCAAGAGGAAGAAAAGCGTCATCAAAAACAAAAAGAAGAGCAAGAAAGAAAACGTCAAAAAGAAAAAGAAGAGCAAGAAAGAAGACGTCAAAAAGAAAAAGAACAGGAAGAAAGAAGACGTCAAGAGGAGAAAGAAGAACAAGAAAGACGCCAGGAAGAAGTGAGGAAAATCCTGAACGAACAAATGAAAATCCAACAAGATGCTATGAATTCAATCGCTAACAAAATCAAGGAGGATATGGGAGTTATGAAGGCTGAAGTCAGTCAAATCAAAAGAAAGATGAGTGAGTTCGAAGGAGAAATGGAGAGGCTTAAACGACAATTGAGAGAGAAAGGAGGCCAGCTAGTAACATCAAGTCCTCGATTAAAACCTCCCTCCTTTGATGGCCTAAGCTCATGGACAACCTACAAGAGACAATTCGAGGCAGCTGCTTCTGCGAATAACTGGGATAATGAAGAAAAGGCCATGGCATTAGTCCTAGCGCTAAGGGGCCAAGCATCGGAGTTACTTCGGACTATCCCGGGGGAAAAACAAAGGGATTTCAAAGTTTTGGAAACTGCATTGGATTTGAGATATGGCGACCAACACCTTGCCCAAGTATACCAGACACAGTTGAAGTCACGGATGCAAAAAGCTGGGGAGAGTTTACAACAATTCGAAGCTGCGATAGAGAGACTGGCACACCTGGCATATCCGAGTGCTCCCAGAGAATTCCAAGAACAATTAGCCGTTGGGGCCTTTTTAAATGGCATAAGGGACGAAGAGGTCAGGCGAGTTCTGAGGCTAACGTGGCACCAAAGTATTAGCGAGGCTCTGGTGCGTGCCCTCGAAGTAGAAGCTGCCTTTAAAGAGACCCCACGGTCAGAAGTGCATGCTGTGACCGTTGAAAAGGCACAAGTGAGCCAAAAGATCATGGGAACTCTTCTGAAGGATATGCAGAAAACGATGAGTCAATTACTGGCCAAGTCGGATTCTCCAATGAGACAGGACAAGCAACAAGATGGAGCAAAACCAAACGGACGTATCCAGTGCTATCAGTGTGGCAAGTTAGGGCATATTAAGAGAGATTGTCGATAACAAAGCCCGGAGAAGGTAAATGCCGCAGTTGTCGAAGAGTCGTATTGGGACAAAAAGAATCTGGAAACTTTACTGAGAGACTTGCACAGAATGGTAAAGCAACTGCTGGAGAGTTCTTCAGGGAAGCAAAGCAAGCAACCAAGCAGTGGCGGGCCAAGTGGGGGTATTCGATGTTATAGCTGTGGAAAATTAGGGCATGTAAGATGAGATTGTCGACAGTGGAACCCCGAGATTGTACATGCCACTGGAGAAGTGCTGGTGAAAGCGATGCCCCCAGGGAAATAAAGGTTTGCCAGCTTCGAAGAATCCCAAGCAGTTTACCATCACAAGGCTGTGTAAGCGAAACGAAAGAGATTCCAGAAAATTGGACAAAGGAAGCTTTAAGACAAGAACAACTGGATGATTCAGAAATTGGACCTATGTTGAAAGCAGCAGAAAGAGGAACGCGCCCAGAATGGAAGAATGTTTCAAAGGAGTGGGGCTGAAGGCTTTATGGTCACAATGGGGTTCACTTACGGTTGTAGATGGGCTGTTGAACAGAGCATGGGAAAGCCCAGATGGGAAGCAGGTTGCCATGCGTCTAGTGATTCCCAGGTGTCGTGTACCAGAAGTACTCCAGGAAGCGCATGATGAAACGTCCGGCGGACACTTCGGCGAAAACAAGACCTTGGGTAAAGTACGAGAACGATTCTATTGGGTCAATAGTCGCCAGGATGTGGAGGCTTGATGTCGCAAATGCAAGAATTGTGCTGCCATTAAGGAACCACTTTCCGAGAGCAACTATGTCAATGAAAGTCGAGAACAGCCGAAGAATGACCGAGAGCAGATGACCAAGGCTGGTAACCGAATGAAGGCTCGTTACGATCGGAATGCCAGTACAGGAGGATTCAAAGTGGGGGATCTGGTTTGGCTGTACAACCCGCAGCGGAAAGAATGGAGATCCCCAAAGATTCAACCACCTTGGGATGGACCATATTATCACCCGAATCAATGACGTTGTGTATCGGATTCAACGGAGTAGAAAGACGAAGATGAAAATCGTACACTTGGATAGACTGGCGAAATATGTGAAAGAGGCTGAATTGCCTGACCGGGACGTTCAGGCTTAAGGAGGGGGCAGTGTGATATGTTGCATATCCGAGTGCTCTCAGTAGTAGGCACAGAATTCAATAGTTCGAATGTCTGAATGTAGTAGATTTGCACCTATCAGAAAAAGAACCTGATAAAAGCTCTAGATTGATCTGGATCATGGTGACGTCATCACAGAAGCATCGAGATCCGTCAAAAGGGTGTAAGCACGTCACATTATGAAATCGTCAATACAACGTATTTACGCTTACTTTTTAAATTCCTCATGTAATCGGAGGCCTACCATTTCACCATATATCGGAGCAGTTTCGGCGAATTTACTTCGGGCGTATATCTCATTAAATAGTACTAGTCTAGTCAGTGAAGATCTTGACTTCGCAATCCTCAGGAACAGGTCGAATTTTGATGATTTTTTTTTTAAATGTTTATTATATTTACTTACTCGGAATCAGAAACATTGGAGCTGAAAGAGAATCGAATTATGAGAAGAAAACGCTCTGTGTAACTTTTCATTTAAATTGATAGTCTTTAATTTATAACGACTTGAAAATTGGGACATCAGCTTGAAAGAGGAGGTATTTCAACACGATTTTTGTCAAATAACTCGAAAAGTATTACATTAAGCGAAAACATACTAGAGACAAATAGGAGAGCTACTAAATCGGAGGTGAATTTCTTATTTTTCTAATTTCTGTAATATTAATGGAAGTATAAAGATGGCGTCCCAACGTTTATAAGACGAAGTGTTTAGTTGAAGTGTTAAATATCTCAGAAACTATGGCTCTTACTGAAAGTGTTAGGAGCAGGTTGAAGTTCATTGCATTCTCAACAGTGGCAGATGCGTTTCACGTAAAGATGAAAGACTATTAATTACGCTTTCAAAACCAAAGAAGTTACAATAGAAATAATGTGCTTAGTAGAAGCGGGACTGGTTTTTAACTAATGAGATAATAATTACCTGGTTATACTTGACCGTAAAACGTGGACGGTGTATGAATCTGATTTTTTACACGGTGGATCGCACTGTGATGGGGAGATTTCTCTCTCACTCTCTCTCTCTCTCTCTCTCTCTCTCTCTCTCTCTCTCTCTGTGAGCACGCATATGCACCGTTATCATCATCATAACCGATTGCAGTACACAGCACCTCGAAAAAAATCAGGCGGGTGGCTGTCGACGATATCAGTCATGCAACACACACCACACACCCCGTGTTTTGGTAACAGCAACAATTTGATGTGCGTGTTTTTATGAATACTTCCTATCTCGACATCGACGGTCATGTATCTAGCGAGAGATGGATGGAGGTGCACACAGCCTCATGAATACCCTAGGTAGAGTAAGCACCGTCACCGAGAGGCGAGAATATCGGTGGAGATGAAAACTGTATACGCAAGTAAAGCAAACGAAACGTAATCACCGAAGTTGATGGTTACATATAGAGCATAATATCGTTATCTAAGAAATCTGCCCCAGCGACTCCATCACATTCATATCGGTCGCTGCGAGAGCATATGCAGTGTCATTGAATGCAGTACATAACATCGGCTATAGGTTGTATGTTTTCGATGGTTTTAAACATAGGTGAATTCTGTAAAAAAAAAATGCTGCCCCTGGACCTGCGTTGGTTTTTACGTTAGGCAAGTTATACAGAGAGAGGCGACAACAGGCCATCTTGAACACAATTTTTATATTTTAAAAATTCCCGGATAACGTTATGCAGAGCAGTCACATTAAATAAGAAACATCGAACATAGTTAGCGCACCTCATGGTATACAGCGCACCTCATTGTAACTGTTAAACAAATCCCCATCTCGATAAAAATCATGTGTGTATCAAACAGGAAGGACTGAGAACGGAGAACGTCACGAAATATTATGATAGTTATGAACAAATGACTCATACCCACCATCACAGACATATTGGTCTCTGCGAGGGTATATGATAGCATCAGCGTCTCCGTGGTGTAGCAGATATATAGAATCATTGAATGCAGTACACACATAACAGCGGAGGCATCGGCGACACCAAGCTATTGAGCGCTTCGCTTTCATGTCTTTCCCGTCAGCATCTCCGTGGTGTAGCAGATATGTAGAGTCATTGAATGCAGTACACACATAACAGCGGCTGCCTCAAGCTGTTAGGATGAATTTTATGATCTCCCCGTCCCCCGCAAGACAATATACTTGAAGGCCTAGCTGTGACAAGAACAGGCGCATCGGTTACACCTCATGAAAGGTGCTGTGTCGACTCTCTCCGCACTGAAGGGGGCACTCATTGTAGATGACGGCAGCTCAGTTAAAACATTAATCAGTACATGTTTTACCACGCGCAGTTAATCATATGACATAAACATGGAAGCAGTATGTGACTTCCAGGGTTTTCGTGGAAACAATGGCGAGTTAATTTTTAAAGAATTATCAATAATGTCACTTAATGGTAAAATTTACGATCATTTTGTTTTCGCACCACCGTATGATTTTGAAAAGCTATCGAAAAAATCTAAAAGGACGGCTATGTGGTTAACAGGAGTATTTCACGGTCTCGAGTGGGATAGCTGCTTTATACCTTATGAAAAAGTATTAGATATATTTCATGACATCGACCAGAGGTCCTCGTTAATATACGTAAAAGGGAGCGAGAAGAAGGAAATTTTAGCAATATGCATGATGATAACGATAAAATACAAAACATTTTGGGTGTCCTATGTAATGAAGCATATTTTAAACCCCAATAAACCATTTATATTTACCAAAAATAGATATGTTTCTGTTGAATTATTTAATAAAAGTTACCAGGCTGTGGAAAATAATTATATCACCGCATAAACTAATAGGCCCCACCAGGCCCAACCGAAACTGAAAATGCATACTAAACCGTGATCTCCGCAGAAAGCATTCAGTTGCTACCAGTGAACAACAGCAAGCAGAAGTGCCTTCTCCAGGGAAACCGCCAGCAGACGTAAGTTACAATATTTGACTTATATTTCCGCGACACTGTACTAAGTTGCGCCTACGGCAATCAATATCCACGCGCACCGTTCCCCCGTCATTACCGCGAATAGAGGGGATAGTGGACTAGATACCCGAGGCACTGAGAGCAGACAGTTAAGTTCCTCACGAGCTCCAACAGCGACCAGACGTGCCCACTGCAGCCAGCTCCGGAAATAAGAGTAAGCGAAATTTTTCTAAGACCGGGAAACAGAAAATAATGGTAAAGTCCGCGATTTCTGACTTGTAAAATATTTTTCATTTAACCGTTTCACCGGAAAATAATACAAGTATTCATTTACCGCTACGCACCGTGTCTGCACATTTCCCCCCTCTACCGGCTTGTTGAAAGAGGAAAGTCTTTATTAAAACTCGTGATATCAAACAGTCGTGGTCGGCCGCTCCACGACTCAAGACGTACCCAGCTGTAAGTAAACAGGAGCCCCGCCAACCGTGCAAAGACCGATCCTCGAAGATTGCTCCTACCGCGACTACGTCATTACCGCACGCAGCAAATATAGAGTCCCCCCACTCTAACCGAGAGTCTTCTGTTATAGTCACCGCTGAGAAGACCGAACCCGGCAGTTCTACTAGAGACCGTCACCAGACCGGACGTGGGCCAGGACGAAAAGTGAGTAGGTTCATAAATAATAGGTACAAGTTTGACCCTTAAAATAATTAATTTTGCTGCTTTGTTTGGTAACTGCTTGTTTCTTCCTGGTATTTAATGACAACCCGTAACCTGATTAACTCGGCAATTCACTCCTTTAACCTGTCATTGTCTGTCAAACTGTACGTCACCGCCATTTTTACCGTCATATCGCTGCTTCGCTCCTGCTTACCTTAGTAACGTCACCGTATCGCATGGTAGCACTTACCGTAATCATCAGCACGTCACAGCCTGGGTTTGCTCTTTTGTGCGTTATGAATGTACTGTATATATTAAACTAGTTAAGCTGTAAATAGTTTCGTTATCACTGTAACTTATAGGAAATAAATAGATACTTTGTTTTACCGAATTCTGTGTTTTACTGTTGTTTGTGTAACAGTCCAATTTTCCCAAATTGACCCACTGGAAGTTACTGTTTTCGCCACTGTAGCTATCCCAGCCCTACTGTAACAGGCTGTGTTAAGAGGCTAGTGTGGGACCTTTGCCCCACGTAAAAAATTGTAAAGGTGGCGCCCGAGTAACCGAACCGTTGCTAAGGTGCCAAAAGTGACCACTTTCCGGCCTCACCGGAAAGTATACGTCACACCTACAATAAATGTTTTAAGAGGCATGTATTCCTCGGTTAGCTGCATGACACATATAGAGTTAGGTGGTCGTAGTAACTATTTATGTTCTTAGCAAAATACTAAAAATATTTCGTGCTGGTATAATAAAAGACAGTCAAATACTCGGCTGTCTTCACATAACGATACCAGCGACGTATCATGATAGTTGTATACAATAAACTAACAAATTTACTATGAATATTACTGTCTGATATATATCTGTACCCTTATTATTAAATAAAAAAATAAAATAAGTATTTAACACTTTTGTTTTACTCCCCATTAAATATGATGTAAATAATGTGATGAGGAATGATACGGAGACTTGAACGCCATTAGCCGCCACCACTGTAAAATATAACTCTACGATAGCCTTTAGATTCATTGGCATCGTGATGAGGTGATGAAGGAGAGAGTGAGAGAGAGAGAGAGAGATGATATTAAAAAAAAATGAGGAAATATAATGCCACGCCACCTCCCGTTTGTGCGAAGTATACGTGAAATAATAGTGTGTGTGTGTGGGTGTGTGTGTAAAACAGACACCTGTTTGGGTATATTCTGTATGATTGTTATTATACATGCTTAAAGTTATGTAACGTGGGCGCAGGTAAACGAAATATATTGTTAAAACATAGAAATTGACTGATGCAGAGAGTTTGTTTAGCAGTGTACAAAGACTCGCTTATTGTCGCGAGCAGCTCAGGTAAATATATAACTTGGAATAATCGCGCATTTGCCTGTCTCGCAAAGAACATCGCTGACAACTTTACGTACTTAACCACGCAAAACAGACTACGAAGAAGACAGAGAAAGAGAGAGAGAGAGAGAGAGCTGTCGTCAAAATCTTTAAAAACTAAGTCTGTAACGCCGCGGGTGCCGGTTTGAATTTTACGATTTCTGACATACGCGCTTTGTGGTGCAGTTATGGCCCCGGCCATTATTATTATTACTATTATTAGTTATTTTGAAGTATATCAGACCTATCCCTAAAGCGAGTGGAAAAAAACCCATGGTGAAAACGACCGATTTTAGCCCATCGTTATTTAATAATGAGATTTTTATCTAGGCGTGCAGTATTATTATAGTTCCACATAAGGAAAGGCAGTTATAGGTTAAAAAATACGGTATTAAGTTAAACGTACCCCAGATTACGCAGAATGATACGAGTAATGATAATCAGGAAAACCCAATATACTTTATGAATATTAAACCATAAACCGCATACATTTTAATAACGCTGAGCTGATAAAATCTAAATAATAATAATTGTTGGAAAAGACTCACACTTACTATTGGTAAATTACATAATTATATTTTGGCTATCTCTAGGTAGGTAGGTAAATATTATAGACAGCACACCACCCTCCACATTTCGGTCTAATAAGTTAACATTATTAGAAGGTTACGTTGTTTTATGTTAAAAAGGAAATCACCGTATATATAATGTAGTTTTAATCATCACGCATGTTTATTTTGGGATAGGTAAAATTCCTCATTATATAGAAGTGCAAGAATGTGAACGTAGTAAAACGAGGGAATATTAACGTCTGATAAGAAATCTGTAAAATCGACCATTTATGCGACAACATTAAACAAGACACCCGAAGAAATCACTTTCTATTTCCATCCATATAGTTCTATTTTGAGTCATGTAAATTTTCAGGTATTCGTTTAAAATCGATTTATTTCACGTAAAATTTATGATTTATTATTTAGATGTATACAGGGCATTGCGGTATTCCCTGACACGATACATTGTTAAGCCTTAAGTAATTCTGTATCTCCCCGGTGAAAGGCGTCAATATGAAACGAAAATACCTTCCAGGCGAGTATAAAAAAGCCGGGATCTGTAAAAAGCAAAAGAAACCAAGCCGTCATAATATTTATTCGTCTGAAACCGATTTAGTTTAGAAAACAAAACAAAAATCCAAGCGCGCGAGCGGGGGCATTCATATGTCCACCAGTGGGAATCCCTACGACGTACGTATGTAAAAAAAACACTGTACTGTTTAGGAAAAACCAGTAAAGAGATATAAGGAAAGAAAAAAAGAGCGAGTCGCAATTCCCCGCATAAGAACACGATCCATATCGTGTATTAGTTTATAATCGGCATTCCCCTGACGCAATACATTTTATATTTAATAAATCCATACACCTATTATATGATATGCCATTCGAAATACCCGCCATGGCTGTAGGGAAAAGCAGTAAAGAGAGAAGTAACGCCGGAAAAGAGCAAGAGTCGGAAATACCCCCATCACAGTGCGATCCACCGTGTAAAAAACCAGATTCATACACCATCCACGTTTTACTTTATGGTCAAGGATAACCAGGTAATTATTATCTCATTAGTTAAAAACCAACCCCGCTTCTACTGTGCTTCTTCACATTTGCCGTCATTTTGTTAACATAAGTAGTCAGTAATTAAAAAAATTATTCTTATATACTGTTTTTCGTTAACATACATTATAACCTAGACGCTCAAAATTTTTCGTCCGTTTACAGTACTTGCTTCAGAAAAAAATGCACTTTAAACTATAAACGTATTTTCGAAAAAACGTAAAAATTTGTTCTTAGTAAATGTCTCAACAAATATTAGTTTAAACGAAAAAATGATAGCTATCAAAAATAAAGCTTATAAACTAAGTATGGAATTGTTTTACTTTAATATTTACGTTGGAGTAATAGTTTTTGAGATATTTAAGTTTATAGGTGGCATCCGAAAGATTATAGGATGAAGTTATTTAGTTAAAATGTTGAATAACTTAGAATCTATAAAATTTCCATCAAGATTTCTAGAAACAGTATTAAATTAAATGATTTTTGTTTTGTTTGTTTCTGTATCATACAAAATAAAGAAGTATGGCCGAAGCAATGTGCGTTTTCACATTTTTTTTTACAAATTGTCATATTGTTATTGTAGTTGTCTAGCGATTACATTTTTTAAAAATGCTGTTTTTTGTTAATATATAGCATCACCCAGATGCTCAAATTTTTTTGTCCTTATAAAACACTTGCTTTAGAAAAAATTAAATACTCCATATATTAGCTGCCATTTTGAAAAATGTTCGGAAAATTTCAAGAAAACCTTTTTTTAATAGCGTGTTAGTAATCAGCGACCTCAAAAACCTTCACAATCTTTTTTTTCGCGAGCTTATCTATGAAATGAATTATTCAAAACAAAGAAAAAATTAACAATTTTCAAAATTATAATTCAAAACTTTTATTCTGCTCACCGGAATATTTCTGATTTCAAGTAATATAGTATAAGAAATATTTTTTTAAAAGTTTCATCATAATTGATACTGTTCCTGAGAATTTTGAAGTTTCGTCAATTTGTAGACTTGACTGACTCGACTATAGGCTCAAATTTCAAACTGTATCGTTCGACATATAATTTCACAATGAGGATATCCGTTACAGATGGTACTAGGTTACTAGGGAGCATTTAGTTTCTCTTAACTGTATGTGTTCGATTGCAACATAGCGTACCACTCCAAGTGACTTACTCGGAGGAACCACGAAGTACAATAGTTGATTATTACGTTGACAAAAAAATGTGAAGTTGACATTCATATCAGTCAGTAATACATCATAAATAAGTCACATATACTTCCCATGTCACCAAAATTTTAAGTGAAGCAATGACATTAACCCCGAATTTGTCATGCAAATTATTCCGAAGGATGAATACAATTTCTTTCACACTATTTAAAATTCCCCACAAGAGATTCTATTTATAGCAAGAATGATACCGTTAGTATAAAGTTTGATAAAAGAAATAGCAAAAGGAAAGTGATACAGGGCAACACAATATTTTAGATAATCTAAAAAGTGCACTATTAGTGCACTTCAGTAGGATATTTTCAAATGAAAGAAACGGAACAGTCCACAGAAAACCACGACGAAGCTAATAAAAAAAAAGATGGAGAACCTAAGATTAAGCCTCCAAAAGCAATGTACCTTAGATCGAAACTAAGAAGGATACATGAAAAGGAATCAAAACTATATTTATGCAAAATAAAGGAACGAGATGAGGTGAAAAAAAAAGATAACCAAAATGTAATCCCAATATTCCAAAAAATACTTGCCAGCGAAATAGGACGAATAGAAATTGAATGTGATGAACGTATTTCTGATATACAAGATGGTCGTCTTGTGAATAAGCGCGGAGTACTTGTTGATGCGCCAAAAAGTGAACCAACGGATTATTCCAAAGACATGAACGCAATAAAAATGTATCGAGGTATTCATTTTTTAGTGATGAGAATCCCGGAAAAAGTGGAAGAAAAAGTGGAAGAAGTGGAAGAAAAAGTGGAAGAAGTGGAAGAAAAAGTGGAAGAAAAAGTGGAAGAAAAAGTGGAAGAAAAAGTTGAAGAAAAAGTGGAAGAAAAAGTGGAAGAAAAGGTGGAAGAAAAAGTGGAAGAAAAAGTAGAAGAAAAAGTAAAAGAAAACGTAGAAGAAATAGTAGAAGTATTACTAGGAGAAATAATAGAAAAAGTAGAAAAAAAAGTAGAAGAAAAAGAAGAAGAAGAAAAGGTAGAAGAAAAAGTAGAAGAAAAAGAAGAACAAGTAGAAGAAAAGGTAGAAGAGAAGATAGAAGAAAAAGTAGAAGAAAAAGTAGAAGAGAAAGTAGAAGAAAAAGTAGAAGAAAAAGTAGAAGAGAAAGTAGAAGAAAAAGTAGAAGAAAAAGTAGAAGAAAAAGTAGAAGAAAAAGTAGAAGAAAAAGTAGAAGAAAAAGTAGAACCAGAAGTAGAAGAAAAAAAAGAAGTAATTAAGATACCTGAGCCAATTAAAATTAAACCGAGTACTGTAGTACCTGAACACCCTTTTTGTGACCAACAATGGTGCTATAAAGGTTTTTTACAAAAACTAAAACAAGATTCAACTTTGAGGTCTCAAGATGTACCTGAAATAGAGAATGTATTAAGTATATGTCGCCAACAAAAGTGCTATTTACCTGAAAAGGAGAGAGCATTACTTACTAGTGACAAACAAAAGTGCAATGCAAGTTGGTCAAGATTAAACAAAGAGGATGCATTACCGATTAGTGATAAACAAAAGTTCAATGAATATCTGACAAAAATAAAAAAATACGAAACAAGGGAACCAACTTTGAGTTCTAGAGAAAAACCTGAAGAACATGAAGAGGAGAAAGCATACATTTGTGACACACCTAAATGCTATGCAAGTTGGACAATACTAAATAATGCAGTACCTGTTTCTGTTAAACAAAAGTGCCACGAATGTTTGAGGAGATCAAAAGAGGACAAAACGTCGGAATCAATTTTGAGTTCTAGAGTTGATAAAAGGTGTGATTCGGTAATTGTGGAAGAGAACAAAGTTGTCAGTAGTTGCAGTACGTTTACAAAAAATGAATCAGTTAATGAAGTGTGCGAAAACGAGAGGAGATCAAAAGAGGACGAAACGTCGGAATCAATTTTGAGTTCTAGAGTTGATAAAAGCTGTGATTCAGTAATTGTGGAAAAGTACAAATTTGTCAGTACTTGTACTACCTTTACAAAAAATGAATTAGTTAATGAAGTGTACGAAAACGAGAAAGCATCATATATGTATGGCAAACAACTTTTCCATGGAAGTTTGATAAGACTAAAACAAGAGAAAACATTACTTACTTGTAACAAACAAAAGTGCTGTGCAAGTAGTACTAGTAATTTATCAGAAGATACAAAACCCGAATCGGGTAAAGAAGATTATGAAAAGGACAAAACATTCTTTATTTATGACGAACAGCGTAACCATGCAAGTTTTGCAACACAAACTCAACCCGAAATACTAGAATTAGCTTCGAGTTCTAGAGTTGATAAACATAATTCGATAATTGCAGAAAACTGCACATGTGCTAGTAGTAGCAGCAGTTTGTTAGAAGAGACAAAAAGTGAATCGGGTATTGAAGATAATGAAAAGAACAAAGCATCCTCTATCTATGACGAACAACGTAACCATGCAAGTTTTATAACACAAACTCAACCCGAAATACTAGAATTAGCTTCGAGTTCTAGAGTTGATAAACATAATTCGATAATTGCAGAAAACTGCACATGTGCCAGTAGTATTAGCAGTTTATCAGAAGAGACAAAAAGTGAATCAGGTATTGAAGATAATGAAAAGAACAAAGCATCCTCTATCTATGACGAACAACGTAACCATGCAAGTTTTATAACACAAACTCAACCCGAAATACTAGAATTAGCTTCGAGTTCTAGAGTTGATAAACATAATTCGATAATTGCAGAAAACTGCACATGTGCCAGTAGTAGCAGCAGTTTATCAGAAGAGACAAAAAGTGAATCAGGTATTGAAGATAATGAAAAGAACAAAGCATCCTCTATCTATGACGAACAACGTAACCATGCAAGTTTTATAATACAACCTCAACACGAAATAGTGGAATCAGCTTCGAGAACTAGAGTTGATAAATATAATTCGATAATCGCAGAAAACTGCACATGTGCCAGTAGTAGCAGCAGTTCATCAGAAGAGTCAAAAAGTGAATCGGGTATTGAAGATTATGAAAAGAACAAAGCATTCTTTATTTATGACGATCAACGTAACTATGCAAGATTTATAACACAACCTCAACACGAAATAGTGGAATCAGCTTCGAGTTCTAGAGTTGATAAATATAATTCGATAATTGCAAAAAACTGCACGTGTGCCAGTAGTAGTAGTAGTTTATCAGAAGATGCAAAAAGTGAATCAGGTAGTGAAGAGCATGAAAAGGGCAAGGGAATATTTATTCATGAGGAACAATATTATCATGAAAGTTCTATAACACAAGCAAACTATAATTCTATAACTGCGAAAAATGTGACATCTGCCATTAGTAGTGGTTTCTCAGAAGATACCATAAGTGCATCAATTAATGAAGGATATGAAAAGGAAAAACCATTATATATTTCTGACGAACAAAGGTATCGTGAAAATCTTACAATTCTAGAAAAAGACAAAATGCTGGAATTAACTTTAAGTTATAGAGTTGACAGTAACCATAATTCGGCAATTGGGAAAAATGACACATTTGCCAGTAGTAAATCAGTTAATGAAGAGTATGACGAACAACGTTACCATGAAAGTGTTATAAAACTAAGAAAACAGAAAGAACTACCTATTTGCAACTGCTATGCAAGTTGGACAAGACTAAAGGCAGACAAAGCATTATCAATTTGTGATAAACAAAATTGCCAAACGCAGCAATCAACTTTGTGTTCTAGAGTTGATAGTATCTATAATTCGTTAATTCCGGAAAATTACGTATTTCTCAGTAGTAGTTTATCAAAAGATGCTAAAAATAAATCAGGTAACGAAGAACCTGAAATGGAGAAAGCATTAATTTTTTGTGACAAACAGGTGTGTCATGAAAGATTGATGAGACAAAAAAAAGACCAAACACCAGAATCAACTTTGGGTTGTAGATCTGATAATAACTATACTTCAATAATGGCGAAAAAGTACAAATTTGCCAGAAGTTGTAGTAGTAGGATAATTTCAAAAAACTGCACATGTGCCAGTAGTAGTAGTAGTTTATCAGAAGATACAAAAAGTGAATCAGATAGTGAAAAGGACAAGGGAATATTTATTCACGATGAACAACATTACCGTGCAAGTTTTATAACACAAGCAAAACACGAGATACTGGAATCAACTTTGAGTTATAATTCTATAACTGCGAAAAATGTGACATCTACCATTAGTAGTGGTTTCTCAGAAGATACAACAAGTGCATCAATTAATGATGGATATGAAAAGGAAAAACCATTATATATTTCTGACGAACAAAGGTATCGTGAAAATCTTACAATACTAGAAAAAGACAAAATGCTAGAATTAACTTTGAATTATAGAATTGACTGTAACCATAATTCGGCAATTGGGAAAAATGACACATTTGCCAGTAGTAGTAGTTCTACTAGTTTATTAAAAAATATAAGTAAATCAGTTAATGAAAAGTATGAAAAGGAGAAACCATTATATATATATGACGAACAACGTTACCATGAAAGTTTTATAAAACTAAGAAAACAGAAACCTATTTGCCACTGCTATGCAAGTTGGACAAGACTAAAGGCAGATAATGCTTTATCAATTTGTGATAAACAAAACTGCCATGGAAATTTAATAATACTAAAACAAGATCAAACGCAGCAATCAACATTGTGTTCTAGAGTTGAGAATATCTATAATTCGTTAATTCCGGAAAATGACGTATTTATCAGTAGTAGTTTATCAAAAGATACTAAAAATGAATCAGGTAATGAAGAACCTGAAATGGAGAAAGCATTAGTTTGTTGTGACAAACAGGCGTGCCATGAAAGATTGATAAGACAAAAAAAAAACGAAACACCAGAATCAACTTGTTGTAGATCTGATAATAACTATACTTCAATAATATCGAAAAAGTACAAATTTGCCAGAAGTTGTAGTACTTCATTCGAATATACAAAAGGTGAATCAATTAATGAAGTGTATGAAAAGGAGAAAGCATTATATATTTATGACGAACAACGTTACCACAAAAGTTTTATAACACAAGGAAAACACACACTTGCCAGTAGTGGTTTGTCAAAACATATAAAAAATAAATCAGGTAATGAAGAACCTGAAAAGGAGAAAGGATTACTTATTTGTGACAAACAGACATGCCATCAAAGATTGATAAAACAAGAAAAAGGCGAGACATCGGAATATACAAAAAGTGAATCAGTTATTGAACGTTGTGAAGAAGAGAAAGAATTATATATTCATGACGAACAGCGTAACCATGAAAAGTTCATAAGAACCAAAAACAAACAAGAGTGCTGTGGAAGTTGGATAAAACCAAATACAGAGAATCCATTACCTATTAGTGATAAACAGAAATGCCATCTAGGTTTGATGATACAAAAAAAAAGTCAAATGTCGCAACCAACTTTGAGTTCTAGAGATGATAACATCTGTAATTCGTTAATTGAGGAAAATGGCACATTTGTCAGTAGTAGTTTATCAAAAGATACAAAAACTAAATCAGGTAATAAAGAACCTAACAAGGAAAAAGTATTACGTTTTTGTCATTGTGACAAAGAAAGTTTGATAAGACAGAAAACAAACGAAACACCGGAATCAGCTTTGAGTTCTAGAGTTGATAATAACTTTAATTCGATAATTCCGAAAAATTATAGGTTTGCCTGTAGTACTTCATTACAACACACAAACAGTGAATCAGTTAATGAAGTGCATGAAATGGAGAAAGTATTATGTATTTATGACGAACAACGTTACCATGAAAGTTTTATAACACATGCAGAGCATATATTTGACAGTAGTAGTTTATCAAAAGATAGAACATGTATATGTGGTAACGTAGAACCCGAAAAGAAGAGAGCATTACCTACTTTTGATAAACAAAAGTACTATGAAAGTTTGATAAGACCAGAAAAAAACGAAACACCGGAATCGACTTTGAATTCGCTAGAAGAGTCTGGGAAGGAGAAAGCATTATGTATTTGTGACAGACCAAGGTGCCATGCAAGCTGGATAAGACTAAATATAGAGAAAGCATTACCTATTTGCTACAAACAAAAGAGTCATCAAAGTTTTGTCAGTAGCTGTTTATCAATAAGTAAATCACGCAATGAAGAACCTAAGAAGGAAAAAGTATTACGTACTTGCCATTGTTACAAAAAAAAGTGCCATGAAAGTTTGATAAACCAAAGAAAAAATGAAACACTGGAATCAGCTTTGAGTTCTAGGGCTGATAATAACTATACTTCGATAATTGCGAAAAAGTGCAAATTTTCCAGTAGTCGTGGTACTTTCTTCGAATATACAAAAAGCGAATCAGTTAATGAAGTGTCCGAAAATGAGAAAGCATTATATATTAACGACGAACAACGTTACAATGAAAGTTTTATAACACAAGCAGAACACGAAATACGGGGATCAACTTTGAGGTATAGAGTTGATAATAATCATAATTCGGTAATTGGGAAAAATGATACATTTGCCAGTAGTAGTAGTAGTAGTTTATTAAAAGATACAAATAATCAAACAGTTAATGAAAACTATGAAAAACAAAAAGCATTATCTATTTTTGACGAAAGTTATCACGAAAGTTCTCTAGCACAAGCAAAACTCGAAATACTGGAATCAACTTTTAGTTCTAGAACTGATATTAACTATAATTCGATAAATGTGAAGAATGTGACATCTGCCAGCAGAAATAGTTCATCAGAAGATACAAAAATTTCATCAATATATGCCAGTAGTAGTAGTTTATTAGAAGATACAAATAGTGAATCAATTAATGAAAACTATGAAAAACAGAAATCATTACCTAGATTTGAAGATCAAAATTATCATAAAAATTTTGTAAGAAATAAAATACTGCAATCAACTTTGAGATCTAGAGGTAATAATAACTATAATTCGACAATTGCGGCAAATTACACAATTGCTAGTAAAACTAGTAGTTTATCAGAAGATACAAACAGTGAAACAGTGAATGAAGAATATGAAAAGGAGAAAGCAATAAATATTTATGGGGACCAAATGTACCATGATAGTTTTATAACACAAGCAGAAAACAAAAAACTGGATTCAACTTTAAGTTGTAAATCTGATAATAGCCGTAATTTCTATGCTGCGAAAAATGTCACATGTTCTGTTAGTAGTAGTAGTAGTACAATGTTAGGAAGTCCAGAAAGTGAATTAGTTAATGAGAGTAATGAAATTTTCAATACCACGTCAAAAATGGAACCAGTGGAATATGACCACAACGTGAATATAACCAAGCAAATTCAAGGTATTCAGTTTTCACAGAAGGAAAACCAAATTCTCGGTGAAGGTTTTAAAGTACAAGCGGAAGATGAAATGGTAGATCCAAATATGAATTATATAGTCGACGATAGGCATGATCCGGTGATTGCGAAAATTGACACATTTACAACTAATAGTGATTTATTAAATTACACAGAAAGTAAATCAGCTAGTGAAGAATTTGAAGAAGAAAACGCATCATATATTTATGACGAACATGAAAGGTTTATAGCACAAGCAAAAGACGAAATACTGGAACCAACTTTAGGTTCTAGAATTAACAAGAACTATAATTCGGTAACTGCGAAAAATGTCACATCTGCCACTAGTAATAGTTTATCAGAAGATACAAAAAGTGAATCAGTTAATGAAGAAACTGAAGAGGAGGAAGCATTACGTATTTGTAACAAACAAACGTGCCATGGAAGGTTGATAAGACAAAAAAAAGACAAAACGCCGGAACCAACTTTGAGTTCTAAAGTTGATAGTAACTATAACACGATAACTACGAAAAATGTCACATATGCCATTAGTAATGGTAGTTTATTTGAAGAAACAAAAAGTGAATTAGTTAATGAAGGAAATGAAAAGGTGAAAGCATTATATATACATGAAGGCCAAATGGCTCATGATAGTTTTATAACACAAGCAGGAGACGAAACACTGGATTCAACTTTAAGTTGTAGAGTTGATAATAGCCGTAATTCTGATGCTGCGAGAAATATCATATTTGGTATTAGTAGTAGTAGTGTGTTAGAAAGTCCAGAAAGTGAATCAGTTAATAAGAGCAATGATATTTTGAATAACACGTCAAAAATGGAACCAGTGGATTATGACCACAACGTGAATATAAACAAAAAAATTCAGTTTCCACTGAAGGAAAACCAAAATCTCCGTAAAGCTTTTAAAGTACAAGCGAAAAATTACACATTTACAATTAGTAGTAGGAGTGTATTAAGGGACACAGAAAGTAAATTAGGTAGTGAAGAATTTGAAAAAGAAAACACATCATATATCTATGACGAACATGACAGATTTATATCAAAATCAAAAGACGCAACTTTGAGTTCTAGAATTAATAATAACTATAATTTAGTAACTGCGAAAAATGTAATATCAGTCAGTAGTAATAGTTTATCAGAAGTTACAAAAAGTGAATCAGTTAATGAAGAACCTGAAGAGGAGGAAACATTACATATTTCTAACAAACAAACTTACTATGGAAGGTTGACAAGACAAGAAAAAGACAAAACGCTGAAACTAACTTTGAGTTCTAGAGTTCATAATAACACGATAACTGTGAAAAATGTCACATCTGCAATTAGTAATAATAGTTTATTTGGAGAAACAAAAAGTGAATTAGTTATTGAAGAAAATGTAAAGGTGAAAGCATTATATATTTATGAGGAACAAATGGCTCATGATAGTTTTACAACACAAACAGAAGATGAAACACTGGATTCAACTTTGAGTTCTAGAGCTGATAATAGCCGTAATTCTGATGCTGCGAAAAGTGTTAAAACTGCTAATGCTAACAGTTTATTAGAAGATATAAAACGTGAATCAATTAATGAAGAGTACGAAAAGGAGAAAGCATTATATAATTATGACGAACTAAGTTACCATGAAAGTTTTATAGCACAAGCAAAAGACGATAATTCTAGATTTGATAATAACCCGGTAATTACAAAAATTGTCACATTTGGCAGTAGTAATGATAGTTTATCGGAAGATACAAAAAGTGAATTATTTCATGATTAACATGAAAAGAAGAAAGCATTATATATTTCTGACGAACAAAGGTGCCACGACAGTTTTATAGCACAAGCAAAAGACGGGATATTGGAACCAAGTTTGAGTTCTAGAGCTGATAATAACTACAATTCGATAACTGCGAAAAATGTCACATCTGGCAGTAGTAATATTAGTTTATTTAAAGATGCAGAAGGTGAATTTATTTATAAAGAATATGAAAAGGAGAAAATATATTTATGACCAACAAACGTACCATGAAAGTTTTATAATCCAAGCAAGAAACGAAATGTAAAAGATGTCGTATTTGCCAGTAGCAATAGTTTATTAGAATGTACAAGAAGTGAATTAATGATTGAACAATATGAAAAGGAGACGTTGACGAACTAAGGTACCATAAAAGTTTTATAACACAAGCAAAAAACGAAATACTGAAATAAACTTTGGGTTCCAGATTTGATGATAACTATAATTTGGTAACTAGGTAGTGGTTTATGAGTAGATACAAAAAGTTAAGCAGGTAATGAGGAATCTAAAAAGGAGAAAGTATTACTACGTATTTGTTATTGTGACAAACAAAGGTACATTGAAAGAATAATAATACAAACAAATGAAAGACCGAATTAATAATAACTATAATTAGATAATTAAAATTACACATTTACCAGTAGCACTAGCAGTTTATCTGAAGATACAAAAAGTGAAACAAGTAATGAAGAATATGAAAAAGCGAAGAAAGGCACCATGAAAGTTTTTTAACACAAGCAAAATAAGAAATACTGGATTCATCTTTCGGTTCTAGAGTTGAAATAACTAATTAGGTTACTGCGAAAAGTGTCACATCTTCCAATAGTAATAGTTTATTTGAAGAAACAAAAATTAATTAATTAGTAAAGAATATGAAAAGGAGAAACAATTACATATTTATAGCGAACAAATTTTCCATGTTATCATGTTTAGTAGTTTTATAGTACAAGCAAAAGACGAAGTACTGAATTTAACTTTGAATTCTAGAGTTGATTATAACTATAATTTGGTAACTGCAAAAAATGTGATCTGCCAGTAGTAATAGTGTATTAGGAGATACAAAAAGTGAATCAATTAATGAAGAATTTGAAAAGAGGAAAGCATTATACATTTTCGACGAAAAAGGTACCATGAAAGTTTTAAAACACAAGCAAGAGACGAAATACTGGAACCAATTTTGAGTTCTAGATTTGATAATAACTCTAATTCTGTAATTGCAAGAAATGTGGCGTATGCTAGTGGTAATAATAATTTATCGGGAGATACAAAAAAAGAATCACTTAATGAAAGATGTGAAAATGAGGAAGCATTAGCTATCTCTGACGAGCAAGGGAATGATGGAAGTTTTATAACACAAGCAAGAGACGAGATACTACTAAATTCACCTTTGAGTTCTAGAGTTGATAATGACTATAATTCGGTATTTGCGAAAAATGTCACATCTGCTCTTAGTAGTAGTAGTGTGTTAGAAAGTCCACAAAGTAAGTCAGTTAATGTGAATAATGAAATTTTTAATGCCACGCCAAAAATGAAACCAGAGGATTATGACCACAACATGAATATAATCAAACGAGGTCAAGATATTCAGTTTTCAGCGAAGAAGTAAAACCAAAATCTCGTTGACGGTTTCAAAATACAAACAGAAGAACAAATGGTAGATCCACATTTGAATTCTGCAGTCGACTATAGGCATGATTTGATAATTGCGTGAAATGACACATTTACAAGTAACAGTAATTTATTAAAGAACACAGAAAGTAAATCAAGTACTGAGAAATTTGAAGAAGAAAAGGCATTATATATTTATGACGAAAATGAAAGTATTACAATACAAGCAAAAGATGAGATTCTGAATTCAACTTTGAGTTCCAGAGTTGATAGTAACTATAATTTGGCAACTGCTAAAGATCGCACATTCGCCAGTAGTAACAGTTGTTTATTTGAAGATAAAAAAGTGAATCAATTAATGTTGAAGCTGAAAAGAGAAAAGCATTAAGCATTTGTGACGGACAAAGAAGTCATGAAAATTTTATAATACAAACAAAAGACGCAATACTGGATTCAACTTTGACTAGAGTTGATGATAGCGATATTCCGCTAACTGCGAAAAATGACACTATTAATACTATTAAGGATTTATTAGAAAATGTGGAAAGTAACTCAAACAATGAGTAATCTGGCAAGGAAAAAATATTATGCGTTTGTGACCAACAAAGTTGTCATATATATATAAGCTGTTTGAAGTAAGCGTAGTTCTGCAGAATAAATTAAAAATCCAGTACACTGGATATATTTTTCGGTTTACCACAAAAACTATGACGATCAAAGAAAGTAATTTTGAGCAAACGTATATTTGTAAGGATACTGCAATTTACCATTTGTAAAATCGACTGATTTATCTAAGCTTAATGAAGAAAAACTAGAGGGCGAAGTTTTAAATAAAAATAAGCAAACCACAGAACCTCAAACAATTAGTTTTTCACAAAAGGATACGAATGGACAAGATATAGAAGTTTTAATGAGAGGTTCAAATATCAAGGTGATAGATAATCTATATTGATTAACAATTTTCTGTGCCACAAACATTTTATATTAGGGCCACACGATTCACCAGCAAAATAGAATAATTCAAATTAAATAAAATTTATATTATTTATTTATTTATTTTTACACTAACTTAAATGTACGTAAATTTACCGAATTAAATTAATTATAAATTCAAATACACGTTAAGCTTAATGAAAACTACGGAGAAACAGAGATAAAGTAATCTTAGTGATGAATACCAAACTGGAACTATTTAAAAAACTTATATCAACGTACTACAATCCACCTCAGTCAATGATAAATATCAATATTGTTTGTTACTTCATACAATCTACTTTCATGCAAGAGCCAATCGGGCAAAACGGACATCGGATTCGTGTTCAACAGGTCAAAATTCATGGGAATACATTAGTCTGCCTTCTCGCACTCGACACTTTTTTGTGTGTGCCGGTGAAATAGGTCCAATAATTCTTGTTCCAATCACTCCAGTCCACACATATACTCCAAATCGTTCCTAAAACTTATCTTGCCTCATTAAATTTTGATTTTCCTGCGCCCAATATATATTGTTTTGTTTATTGAACATTCCATTGTTGGTGAATCTCAACTCATCAGAAAACAGTATCAAAGAAACAAAATTCGGGTTAGCGATATTCTTAAGTAGCCAGTCACAATAACCAAATCATCGTTGTCATCATCTTCGTACAAATGCTGGTGCACTTGATATTTAAACGAGCGGTAATCATATTTTTTGAGAAACCACTTGCTGATTCATGACTAATTTGCACTTCGTGGCCAATTTCTCCAGTAGAAGCAGCAGAATTCACTTCTACAAAAACTAACACGTTAATTTATGTCGCTTCATCAACGATAAAAGCTACAGGATTGTTATCAATTCCTCTCCTGATATGTTTCTCCACAATTAGGAAGTTTCCTATTTTAGAAATATCATGTACAGTTGATTTCAAAAAAAACTGGTACACTTCCTTATAGCTATGTAAATCATTCGTTCTTTGATTGATATTAATAATCTTACAAATGTCACTTTGACGTTAATCAGTGGCGTCATTATTAAAAATGGTTCGACATCTAACAGATATTCAAAAATTTCGAATTGTTTCTAAAATTGAAGATAGTTGGTCCATAAGAAGACTTGCTGCTGAATACAATGTGAGTAAAACCACGATAATGAGTGTTAAAAAACAATGGGAAACCAACCAAATGGTATCTCGTAAAGTTGGTTCCGGTAGGCCCAGAAAGAGCAATAATCAAGAAGATGAAAATCTTATAGATTACCTAAGAGAAAACCCTTTTCAGACTGCAGTAAATGCAATTTCAGAGACAAATTTCCCTGCTTCTGTGTCTACTGCTTGCAGAAGAATAAAACTACAAAGCGACTTGAAGAGTTGTTAAGCGGCTAAAAAATACTTTCAGAAGAAAAGAAGCAGGGTAGGATTACTTTTGCACTCAATCAATGATGAAAACTTCTGGGGACAAGTTGTCTTTTCTGACGAAAAGGTTTTTAAATCCTGTAACGATGGACATGTTCGCGTATATAGGCCTCCTTCCACCAGATACGACGAAAAATATACTTTCGATCCACAAATATCAGGAAGGTTTTCAGTCAATATCTGGGCTTGGATGAGCCTAAATGGGTTAGGTGTGTGTTGGAACAGTGGTGGTCATCTCAATTCCATAAAATATATTGAAATATTAGACAATATTATGTTGCCGTCAGTAATAGAGGTGTTTCCGGAAAATAATTTTATTTTCCAACAAGACAACTGCTCCATACATACGGCCTATCGTGTCAGGCAATGGTTTCTTAATAAAAACATAGAGTTGTTACCGTGGCCATCTAAAAGTCCGGATTTAAATCCAATTGAAAATGTTTGGGGACTAATGGTGAAACATATAAGAAAATTAAATAACCATCCAAATAATGCCCAAGAATTGGAAGGGATAATTGAAGACACTTGGGAGAACTTGTCGCAAGAAGTTGACCTTGCAAGAAATCTGATTTTGTCCATGCCTGCAAGACTCCAGGCAGTTTTAGACGCTAATGGGGCAATGACAAAATATTAGTTAATTCTGTATTACGTAGTTGAAGTTCATTTATTTTTTTTTTATTGTATTTTTATGTTCAGTTTGCATTGTTTACATTTTTTTAATCTCAAGTGGTATTTTTGTGTTCTTATTTTAAAAATAGAATTATCATTATTCAGTTAGTATTTTAATTACAACCATTAGTAGAATTATCCGTAACAAATATTATTTTTTTTAAACAATAATATGGCAGGCTTGAAAATGTTTTGAAAAAGTTATTTTCGAATTATTTTTTAAAATTCCATTTGAATAAAATAAAAAAGAAAAGTTTAATAAGTTTAAAAACACTAAGAAAACCGGTCTCCTCCAAAAAACCCAGGTCCGGGGTCTCCACCCCCCTCTCGACATGCCTGGCCAGCCCTATTTACAGACATATGCACACAACTAAACTATTAAGATTTTCGATTACAAGAGTTGTACCAGTTTTTTTTGAAATTAACTGTACATTCAACCTCATTTAGTAGTCTTTCAGATAACTAGTCAAACAAAAAAAAATTATCTCGATATCTGAAAAACTCACGAACATATTCAATTTCTTATTTGAATACTTCGCCTCGGCTGAAGTCCACCGTGACGTCACAATACATAACGCGCTGATCTGCCATGCCGGCGGCCCGCCGTATGTTCCCTTTATTTAGTGTATGTGCTCGATTTTCTGAAATGTCACAAAATGTCACTTTTGATTCGTTCGTGCCGAGCCGAATTTCGCCGTGCAATTTACGATCAGTTTTATCTGGAAGACTTCCTCTTTACGTCGCGACATCATACGGCTGTCCCAATGGTGTTCTTCGAAAAATATGAACGTGCCAAAATTGCAATTTTTTCGGCTCTCAAATGTAAGCTGGCTATAAACTGCCGGTGTCTGCCAGCCAGTATAAAGATGCTCTCGCCCGCTCGCTGTTGGCGGAATCATGTATGGTGACGTAATCGAGCCTCAGCCAAGATGATCGCAGCATTTTAAACTTGGAAGGACCATAACTTTTTTATTTATAGAGATAATATTAAAAAAAATTACAGATATTTTTTAGATTTTTACGACTAAACATGGATGATGTCTGTTCGGATACCTTTGGGCATACAAATCTGCGGAGCTTCTGGAATTTTTGTGGTATTCTCCCAAAATTAATAACATGTTCTCTTTTTGTTAACAATACACACGTATTATTATCTGACAAACTTCTTTTTGTTTCCATAGCACACTTCTTTTATTTGCAGCGCTGTTTTGCTGACAAAATGAATGTTTTGAATCTAGTTATATTCAATTTCTACGGCAAACTTACTTGATAAGCGTATTTTCTCGATAATTTATTTATTATCCACCAAAGAACTTGCGTATTTAGGTTAATATCAAACCGATTTTCGATTTGAAAGTATCAATGGATTTGACGTGAAAATTTTATAACTACTGGATGTCTAAAAGATGTTGTCGTCTGAAAAAGTTGACATAATTACAAATTAGTGATTTCGGAAATTTTGGTTTGTCGTAGCTACTAAACCAATTCCGAAAATCTCACGTTTACATTTTTCTCTTATTGTTTTGGTCCATTTGATTGATTTAGGTACCTTCACTGTACCCTAGATGCAAACATAAAAATAGCTCTAAAAAAATCTCTGGAATCCAAAAATGTAAAAATATACGGTTGTTCCATTTAACATTTCAAAGCTGGAAAACCGAAAGTGATGGAAATGTAGCAAATTATGAAAAACTTGCCGTTTTTTGGTATGTATTACCTCTGCCAAATTTAAGACTTATATCTTGAAAATTCTGGAAACTACGGCCTGTCTAATGATTTCGTTGACACCCGGTATATATAGCATCTCTTTCGTCAAATCAAATCATTTATTGGTGTTATATATAAAATGGTGTTTGCACAGGTCAATATTTAAACTAAAAAATAGAAAAATCTAGGTACACATACATCACATAAAACATGTAAAGTATAAATACAGACGTTGGGATTTAACAAACATACATTTAATTATCATATATTTTATTACCAAGGCTTACGCAGATCTGCAAGAGTGTGCTGATGCAAAAGACTATCTCTCCTACATCAAATTTTAGAAAAAGAAATTGTTACCTCTGGTTTGTAAGTACAAGCAACAAGTTGCATAACATTACAGTAATTTCGCCATTTGCTTAGGTAAGAAGAATACTGTATTGGAATATTTCAGCGCACAATTTTCTAATCTCCCTTTCTATAAGAAAGGGATTTAGTTTTCAAAATTTTTGTGAGCATCGGGTACTATAAAGGAGCAATCAAATTATCGTCTACCTTATCTTTAATTATTTAATAATATTTGTCACTACGAAAAATGGTGGTAATTCTGAACCCCCAGTTTACAGTAAAAGTATTTACTGTCATTGAACCTGAATTTTCATGGTCTGGATTCTCTGTCTGCTACCACATTTTCCATAGTATTAGTGTATGGTGCCTATATATTATACATATATAAATGTGTCTTTTCAGACAGATTCCCGTTTTTTTCCCTTATTTTATTTATTAGGGCGAGTTGTACCAACACGCGGTTAGTCCTAACCCTGTATTAAAAGTGGGTTAAGAGCAATGTCACGTTGTACCAAAACGCTAACCCTTGAATTTTGAGGTTATGAGACGCACCTTGTAAAACTTAAACTAGATCGTGGTTAGTAAAAATGTCATTTCAAATTTTCACACTTCCGTCTTGAGTATACAGTGTACATTGTCATTACTTAATAATAGTTTATCTCTTCCTCCAACTCAAAATTGTCCATTTTCATTATAGTCTAGATGCCCGCCGACAAAAGTGAAATTTATACATATCCTCTTATAAGTTCTTAATTGCATAATTGCGCCTAGTCTACCACTCTTTTCCTCTGCGAAAATTTTCGTAAACGCGGCTTTCCCCCTCCCAGTTTTTCCGAAAGACGTGCATTTCCCGTTGTATGAAAAATTTATAGATAATATAGATAAACAAGATCCCTCAAGGTAATATAGATGAAACATTTATTGCCAACACGTTTGACAAGAAAAAATTCCCTGGCGTTGACAGAGAATTTAATTTCCAGCCTATTTCGGTAAAGAAAATGGAAGAAATATTTAAAAGTATTAAGTCTAATGCTAGGGGCTCTGATGACATCAACTTAAAAATGTTATCGTTAGTTATACCTTATTTAAGTGAACACTTAACATTTATAATTAATAAATGTTTATCAACTGGAACATTTCCCAATAGCTGGAAGGAAGCTTATGTTATTCCTGTGCCTAAGACTAGCAATCCTTCAAGTACTTCCGATTTTCGTCCTATTAGTATCCTTCCCACCATCTCTAAAATACTAGAAAAAATTGTATATGAACAACTGGCTGCCTATCTAGATAATAATAATGTATTACCAGTCACCCAGTCAGGATTCCGTAGAGGACACAGTACAACCACTGCACTACTACATGTTACCGATGAATTATACAGAGCTGCTGATAATCAGAAAAATTCCTGTCTAGTTCTATTAGATTACAGTAAAGCCTTCGATACCTTAGACCATTCAGTTTTATGTACTAAGTTGAAATACTTTGGCCTCGGTGAAGTTGTTGTACAATTTTTTTCTAACTACCTGGGTAACAGAAGTCAAAGAGTGGTTATAGACGGTGTGCGGTCTGATAAAATTGATGTCAAAAAGGGCGTTCCTCAGGGAAGTGTATTAGATCCACTACTTTTCTCGATTTACTCCGCTGATTTTTCTAAATTTTTGAAGCACTGTAGCTCACATCAATACGCTGATGATTTTCAGATATTTTTTAACTTTTCGTTAAATGACGCTGCTATTGCTTCAAATAAAATTAACGAGGACTTAGCCACCATTTGTCATATATCAAAAGCCCACGGTCTGATTCTAAATGAATCTAAAACACAACTCTTAGTATTTGGTAGGCACAGAGACACACTTCTGAATAACCCAAATTTTACCATTCATTTAAATGGAGTCACTATAACACCGTCTAACCATTGTAAGAACTTGGGAATATATCTTGATGATAATCTAAGATTTCAAAGTCATGTGAGCCACATCATCCGAAAATCCTACAGTAGACTTAAAGTATTATATATGCACAGAGATAAACTTACAACCGACGTTAAATTGAAGCTATGTGATTCATTAATTCTTGGTTACCTCTCGTATTGCGATGTAGTGTACTGGCCAGCGCTGTTAAGTAAAGATAAAGTAAGCCTTCAAAGACTACAAAACAGCTGCCTTAGATATAGTTATAATCTGAGAAAATATGATCATATTTCTGATAAACTTAATGACTCAAAATGGCTAAACCTGGATGAGCGGTTCCGAGTTCACATGGCTTGTCTTGTTCACAAGGTAGACATGTCGAAAACTCCCAAATATCTACATGATAAATTAATAAAAACAAGTGCCATACATGACCGCCCAACTAGAAACAACTTTTTATATACTGTTCCTCGACACAATACCTCTCTTTTTGAAAGATCCTTTAGCTACAATGCTGCAAAAATATTTAATCGGCTACCTCCGACCCTCAAAGCTCTAACTAGTTTAGAATCATTTCGAAAGCAAGTCAAAGCCTGCAACTTAGATACTAGAAATAATTAATATTTTATATACAGTTATTTTTTTCCTACATTTTTCTTAGTTCTATTTTCTTATTGTTATTTTTACACATGTAATTATAATAGCTTAACATTATGTACAGCTCGAAGTGGTTAAGTGGAAGAGCAGCTATGTTGAACTTCGCCACTTCTTTTAATTGTATTTTTTTCTAAATCGAAATAAAGACACTATTATTATTATTATTATTATTATTATTATTATTATTATTATTATTATTATTATAATGTACTTTTACAAAATGTAGTCGCAAGAAAACTTGATGAAACGCGCGAGAAAATAATTGTCAAACAAAAAATTTGGAACGTTAAGGGTGTCTACTACCCTAAACATGCCGAAATAACGACTAAAAAATTTATTAACAATCAGCTGATTTTTTCAAGATTGCTCAATAAAAATATGTAGAATCCAATTTTCGAATTTTCCGACAAAATATATTTTCCGATTGTCCAGTCCGACGCGTGGAAATCGTCGGTTTCATGACGACCAAAAATTTATTAATTTATTTTTGAATGAAGTATAGATCATAAAAAATAAGTTGGCCGACAGTAAAATATTACCTTTTACATGAAAAATTAAAAAAAAAAAAGTTTTTGGTAATTAGTTATCTAGGAATTCTAGGATTGCATTTGTAAATGTACGTACATCCCACTTTTAAATAACCAACTGATTTTTTCAAGATTGCTGAATAAAAATATGTAGAATCCAATTGTCGAATTGTCTGACAAAATATATTTGCCGATTGTCCAGTCCGACGAGTGGAAATCGTCAGTTTCATGAAGACTCAATATTTGTTGATAAAGTACTAGATGTCTGGTGTAACGCCCATATGAGATGTCCAACCACTTTGAAGCCGGAAAATTGTGGGTGGACATTAATAAATAATAACTATTATCATTACTGGTTTGATGGGCCCCAAAGTCATTCATTTGAAGATATATCTTCAAATATAACAGGTATTGTATAAATAATATTCGTTATTTTGAATTACATTGTACAATTTAATTCATTAATTTTTCAGATTCTGATGATGAAAACGATAAGGAGGATGACGCGGCAGATGATTTGGATTTGGATGATATGGATGAAGAAAGTTTAAATTATGAGTAGGCCGATAATGAATAAAAAAATGGAAGTTATTTAAAAAATTATCGATTATTAATTTTGTAACTTTTTTAATATAAATTCGTTAATATTATTTAACTTTTTTTGTTTAAAATGCTTTAAAATACCTAACAAAAAATTATTCAGGAGTAAAAAAAAATTTTGGAATTTTTTTGATTAAAATTGTTTAAATAATTTATGACCGTGAAAGGCAACATGTAGATTTTTTATAAGGGGATTTTTTGAAGTAAGATTATTAAAAAAAAAGAAACCAGAATGTTTTTCCTAGCGGGGGCGCCGAAACTACCCTGGCTATATATAAATGTTGTGAAAAATTGCTGTTTTTTTGTCCGACCGTACATTCGCCGCGATATATTTGTCCGCCATTTGTACAACACATTAGGTACTTGTCTTAGGACCGGTTTATCAGTGCGCGGTTAAGCACTTTATCCTACAGCTAAATTAACTAGAAGTTTATAATGTGAAGTTGCAATGTTGAAATGTTTAATAGAAGCACATTCTAAACTTCTAATTAATTTAGCTGTAGGATAAAGTGCTTAACCGCGCACTGATAAACCGGCCCTTAGACACATATTTTTTTGTGTCCGACAGTTATTAATAAATTTTTGGTCGTCATGAAATCGACGATTTCTACGCGTCGGACTGGACAATCGGAAAATATATTTTGTCGGACAATTCGAAGATTGCATTCTACATATTTTTATTAAGCAATCTTGAAAAACTCAGTTGGTTATCAATAAATTTTTTAAAGTCGTTATTTCGGCATGTTTAAGGTGGTAGACACCCTTAACGTTCCAAAATTTTTGTCGGACAATTATTTTTCCGCACGTTTCATCAAGTTTTCTTGCGACTACACTTTGTAAAAGTACAGTATCTATAAATTTTTCATACAACGGGAAATGCACGTCTTTCGGAAAAATGGGAGGGAGAAAGCCGCGTTTACGAAAATTTTCGCAGAGGAAAAGAGTGGTAGACTAGGCGCAATTATGCCATACAAGAAGTTATAAGAGGATATGTATAAATTTCACTTTTGTCGGCGAGCACCTAGACTATTATAGGTATAACCGAGGGGGCAACCGCTGGCGAAATTTTGTACACCTAATACCTATTCTAGAAAAATACCCTTTATTTCCCCTTTAATTCCTTATAATTCCCCTAATTCCTCAAATACCTTTATTTCCTCCTAATACCTTAATATTTTCTAGATTATCTCGGGAACGGTGCACTTTTTGATAAAAAGACCTATATCAAAAATGTCTTTACACTTTTTTCCTAAAATTAATAGTACCGTGGGAAATAAGGCGCACACATGAGGGTTGGTTCCAGTCAACACAATAAATTGTAATCTTTACTATAATCTACTTTAAAGTTCAATACTTAACGCTAAATCAGTAGCTACTAAAGTCCGCCTAAAATTATAATAAATTCCTCTCACCCCTATAAAATAACGCGATTTTTGACGAAGCAAGAATATTGGTATACCGGGTCGCTCAGCCGATAGGGACACTGTTGTAACTTTTGAATGGGAGAATGGATTGTTTTTCAAATTTGGTGTAGTGATGTGGGATATAATTTCCAATTATATAAGTAAAGAACCAAAATAGCCGACTTCCGGTTTCGATTTTACCCGAAAGTGGGTTTAAAATACCCGGTTTTTGCGTAAAATCCCGCATATTGGCAGCCCTGAACAGTAACAGCGTTTACAGCAAGCTTTAAAATAATGCAGTTGCCTCGGGTCGTCTGAGATGTAATGGGAGAAATTGAAATTTTTTACATTGTGGTGGTGTACAGATATTTATACTTTTTTCGCGTAAAGACAGCTTTGGAAATAGCCATACGTATATTCAGCGAATTATATGACTTTTGCGTCTCATTTACCAATGTACTATTAATTTTAGGAAAAAAGTTTAGAGAAGTTTTTTATAGAGAATTTTATAAGGAATAATTCTGTATATAGGTTTTTATATAAAAAAAATGCACCGTTCCAGAAATAATCTGGAAAACCTCAAAATGGGAGTGGAAACGACGTCCTCTAGGGGATGAAGCACGCAATTTGTGAAACTTTATGAATTTTGTCCAATATATTACAATTTTAACTGTTATATTACTGAAGTATTACAAGACATCATGCAAAGTTTTAATAATGAAAAAGCTAGTCATGGAGAAATTGTAGACGTAGGAGAGCGATTTGTTCTAGCTTTATACAACTCTACCTCCGCAGAAAGTCTAAATGTATACAGATTCATGACTTTTAACAAACATGTTGGTAAAACGAACAATACTGTAATATTACCAAAATTACCAACAACTTCTGCTGCTGCTCGGCAACACTGATATCGCGTTTTTTACCAAATTCAAACATGGAAAAACGTTGCGCTAGAAGCTACTGATTGGGGATGGAAAAAAGTTGGCGGTATATGAACAGGCTTACGTTGCTCCACAATGTGTTACCATTACCACGGACAGGCATGCATGAATGTCGAGTCTATGGAAGACGATGAAGATTAATTAACGTAATAGTGATAATTAGTGGATTCGGCCTACAGGGGACACCACACGCCAAGTACTTTACCTCTAGGGTGGCGTGGAAACAAGTACACTATACAATATTCTCGCTTCTTTAAAAATCGCGTTATTTTATAGAGGTGAGAGGGTGGAAGTGGTACATTTATTATAATTTTAGGTGGAGTTTAGTAGCTACTGCTTTAGCGTTAAGCATTGAACTTTAAAGTAGATTATAGTAAAGATTACAATTTATTGTGTTGACCGGAACCAACCCTTATGTGTGCGCCTTATTTCCTACGGTACTATTAATTTTAGGAAAAAAAGTATGGAGACGTTTTTTATAGAAAATTTTATAAAGAATAATTGATCAAAAAGTGATCCGTTCCCGAGATAATCTAGAAAACCTCAAATTGGGGGGTGGAAACGGCGTCCTAGGGGATGAAGCACACTATTTAGGGGTGGGAACTTTTCGGTTTAGTAATTCTTATGCTATCCTTAACATTTCTACCAATTTTCAAAACTTTATGAATTTTGTCAGATATAAATCGTTATATTACTGAACTAGAAGTCCATAGTATCATCGGTAGTTTAATTAAATTAAATATTTTTTCTTTACTAGATATTTTTAGCGCTAACCTCGGCGCTAATGTTTTTACAACACTGACGTCCTTTATACAAGAATTGGTATGTAATTCTTCAAGATTAACATTCCATTTCAATATTTTTACGCTCCAATTCCCTCCTAATACCTTTTATTTCCTCTTAATTCCCTTCTAATACCTTGAAATAATATTTATTTCCTCCAAATTCCCCTGTAATTCCCTTAATACCTAATAATTCCTTCCGAAATACCTTCAATTCCTTCCTAATTCCTTCTTAATTCCTCCGATTTGTACACTATTTCCCCTCAGCGGTTGCCCCCTCGGGTATAACCTACTACCTGTGTTACATTAATATTTATAATGCATTTAACACAACAAGTTTTTTATGTAACTCGACTGCCAACACCCTCGCATCGCTAGCAACTTGCACTCTCGCACTTATTCCACAGAAAAGAGAACTACCAGAAGCGACACTTAAGCTTCCCGTCCAAATTCCATTGACATCAACTTCTTGTGGGTATTTCCGGCTGTTCATTTATTGAAAAATATAGTTGATTTGTTGGATATATGTCACATAATGTTAGGTTAAAATAATAAATGAACGGAAGGAAATACCTACAAAAATATGGTGAAGGTCACAAAAATTGATCAAGAAACATCAATGGCAGTGCGGAAAATGTCGCTTCTGATCGTTCTTTATTCTGTGCTTATACTTAGTTATTTCTGAGTTTGTTAACACCAAAGTTAAATCGGATGGTACAACTCGCAAAATGTTTAAACCAGTGTTAAATTTTAATACGGGGTTAGCTTAACACCGAGTTAGGAAAGTTTGGTACAACTCGCCATTAGGCCTAAAAAATCATCAAGCAAGGAATTTAAAATGATTTGAGATGTACTTTTTTTTTTAATCTACGTTACTCAAAGTTAATAAACCATACATACTTTCTAACAGTTCTCAAGAAAGAATTTTTTTTAAGTGCTCTTATTTTTTTCTGTATATTTTATTGCGACGATTGAGTTCGGGCGTGATAATATATATAAGTATATTTTTCCCATCCATCCCTTGCTTATATTGTTTAAAACAAAGAAGCATCAGAAAGCTACAATTTCCATCTTTAAAATGAACCAACACTGATGTAGATTGAACAAATTCTGATTTAGTGATATGTAATTCAGTGCGTCGGTGTCACAGTCATGCGTATTCAAGCGCGCGCGCATGGATCTTGCTCCTAATAACGGTACTTGACTATATTTTTCCGGGAATACCGTCGCTTTAGCGATAAATTTTGTTAGGATATTTTTTGTTCATAAACACGTGATCTATCCATCTGTATTTTTTACTTTTTCATACCTCGAGTTTAATTCAAAATTTGGAAAAAATGGATGAAAAAACTTTTGTTTCACTTTTTTTTATGTTCTGCATCCGAGCGAAATGTAAACTTTTCAGGATATTATTCTATACACGTTCACGAACTCATTAAAAAAAATTATTTAGTTTTTGGAGGTAAATACCTTCAACAACTAGGCTACTATAGGAGTGACGTGCAGCGCTTAAAATATTGGAAGCACTCTAGTTATCAACTTGTAAGATATTTCATTTCTTAAATAGTGCAATTTTCAATTGTTCGGGAAATTCACCCACTTTGCAATGAGAGATTTATAGAGACATCTAATATAATTCTGTATAAGCTTCATTAATTTATTTTTAGTTCTCATTTATAACCTTCCATGATTCTTTTCATTTTGTTGGGGGGCGAATTAATCCTGCAATTATTATATTCGAGCTTAGCTACAATAAAAATGACGCATAAATGTAGAATTTCATTTGTATGCTTCTTTTTTTAACTATATATGGTAATTTTATAATCGTAAAAGTTTTTTATTTAAAATACGCTTTCCGATTAATTAAAAAACCCTCATATTATAATATTATTATACTTTATTAGTTATTATATTATATTTATATATATATAATTACCATCTTTCGCACAATTATTCTGTTATTGAACGAATATGCCATGATTTTAGTCGGCCATTTTTGTCCTCCATCTTGCATTTTTTTAACGTCACTCTGGTTTTTAAAAGTAATATTTTAGATGAGAGCATATATTTGGATGGACACATACTTTTTCGCAACTACAGAGAGCAAGGTAAGCTTATATACTTCAAGTCAAATATTAGACGTTCGTTGATTGAAAACTTGCCTGTAAATAATGTAGAACAATTATGGTTATCATTTACAATGAATAACGTTACATCATGTATAGATGTCATATACAGGGCGCCACAAACTTCTACTGTGGAATTCATGCAAAATATTGAAGACGTGTTAAGCATTCTCTCTCCCAAATATGATCATGTATACTGTGGTGGTGACTTTAACATTTAATTGATCTTTCAAATATATCTGCTAGCCACCATAATCGATTTATGATATTACTAGAGTGTTTTGGGCTGTGTCAAGTAGTTAATGAACCAGCGTTACCTTGTTGGATTTATTCATATGCTCGGAGGATATTAATATTTTAAACTGTACTATAAAAGAATTGCCAAATATGTCGGATCCAGAGCTGGGCAAATTACTTTGAAAAAGTAATTAATTACAAATTACAAATTACTAATGTTAAAAAGTAATTTGATTACCATGTAATTAAATTACTATTAAAAAAATGTAATTAAATTACTAATTATTTGGTAATGGTAATTGAATAAATAAATTACTTTTATAATTACTTTAGAGCTTCTAAATTTGTTATATTGGAAATGGGAGATGTTTAGTAAATTATAAGATCATTTGTTGCTGTACAAATAATTATAAATATATACAAATACTAAATAACACAAATTTTTTAGTAATCAGTAAAGACAGTAATCGCAAAGGAATGAAAATCTATAACTAAAAGCAAATACAAAAACCGCTGCCCAAGGAATCACTACTTTCACATACTGATTTTCTATCTAATTCTCTCACAACGAAAAAAATTTTGTATGTGGAAATACTTGTTTATGGAACTTTAGTAATATAATATTTGAAATTGCATACCCCAAAAACCCATAAAACTATATGCCACATTGGTAGTGGGGATGGGAGTGGTGGTAGTAGGGTGGTAGTGGGGGTGGATGAAGAAAAAAAATGAGGCCTTTAGTTCTTGTATACACACTAAATCACAATTTTATTTTTTCACTCCCTTTAATAATGTGGTGGGGGTGGTAATGGGGGTGGCTAATAGCTTCTCTTATATATATTAAATACCAATTTTATGGACTCTTACTTGCTTGATTTACCTATTTACCCTAATTTATCCCTTCAACAGAATAAGATCAAAATATAATCTAATTCCAGATCTCGTTAAAGGTGGCGGTGCCGTGCTTAAGAAAACGATTTCGTAATTCGACAATTTCTTCTATATACCTGAACGACTTGAAAAAATTCTTTGATAGGCCTTTAGAGAAAACTTGATAGAATGATACCAGACAATTAAAATCAACAAAAACTTTTTTTTATTTTCGCAAGGGAAAAAAATTGTTCCTTCTTTAGTTTTCAATAGCCTAGTACCATTCTATAAAGTTGTCTCTTAAAGCCCAACAAACATTTTGTTAATCGGTTCAGGGATGTAGAAGAAATTGTCGAGTTATGTTCACCGCACCCACCCACCTTAAATTAAGGATGCAACGGATAGTGTTTTGGCCGGATACCGAAGACCGGATATCCGGCGAACTTCTTGATCCTGCTTACATTGAAAGTTGGACTGAAAACAACTTTTGACAACCTCGACGACAAAAAATATTTACTGGCAACTTTTCTAGACCTCAGATTTAAAACAAGTTTTTTCAATAAAAATCAGGCTGAATAATCCTGCCAAATTATTCTGCTGAAGGTTTTAAAAAATAGTTGATGATTCATGCTCAGGCAGTGATAGTGAAAGTGGTTCTTCTCCTTTCAGTAAACAACGTAAGAGAAACCCACAAGATAATGTTACTGCTGATATTTACAACACTTTTTGGAAGAGTTTTGACGAAGTGGGTGAAGAAAATGGTACCGTTAAGCATAAGATTTTGTAGAGTGAGAGGGAAATATGCGTTTATTTTCGGATTATAATAAATATCTAAAAAGTCATAAATGGTATAATCTTTAAAATAGTTTCAGATACTTCCCATTGCTCTAAGGAATACAACCATAAACAGTTTTTATCATAAATGTTGTATATAGTATAATGCCATGCTTTAATAATGGAATTAGGAACTATTTCCATTGACATATTCAAATACAACAGATATTTATAATAAAAAAATATATATAGTTGTATGCATTAGAACAATAGCAAGAATCTAAAATAGGTTTAAAGATTATACTGTTTGGTTTTTTAAATATTTATAATAAATCGAAAATAAACGTATATTTCCCTCTCATTTTGCAAAATCCCATCCTTAATGAGAACGTTTCGGAGAAAACTTCAATGGCCAAGGAGATTGACTATTATTTGAAAGGAGCACGGATTCAAAGCAATAGTGACCCTTACACATGGTGGTATACTAACTCCAATCAGTATAATAAAACTCGATTCATATTTTATACCAATTTTTATTTCTTAACTATTCGGTTTTGGCCGGATATCAGGTCACTATCCGGTGCCCAACCGAATAGTAATAAAGTGGCCGGATAGGCCGGACACCGGATAGTAACCGGATATCCGTTGCATCTCTACCTTAAATACATGCGTGTACCAAATTTCAAGTCAATATCTTAAACGGTTCCAGAGTAATCGTGCTCACAAAAAAGTTACAGATAGACAAACAGACTGACAGACAGACATTTTCTTTTGCTCAAACTGAAAAGCTCGACGTTTCATGATATTTTAAGCATTTTTGAACAATAAAAAATTTTAATTGTTTTTTTTTGCGTTACTATACTTCCACTGGATGTGGAAGTAAAATGACACAAACTATGAAATATGAATGATATTATTTGTTTATGTTTCCTTTTAATAGGAATGTAAAGTAATACTCTAAAATAATTTAATTACGGTAAAACAATTAAACTCTACAGTATTCAAATTATTCTAGAGATTTGAAATTATTGAGAAGTAATTTAAATTACTTGAAGTAATTTAAATTACTTGAAGTAATTTAAATTACTTGAAGTAATTTAAATTACTTGAAATAATTTAAATTACATGAAGTAATTTCTATCAGTAATTAATTACTCTGCAAAGGTATTTTCAGAGTATCGCTTGAAGAATTAATACTTTTTAAGTACAATTACTGCTTTGAAAAATGTAATTCAATTACAATTACTTTTTTTAAAAAAGTAGTTAAATTAGTAATTTAATTACTTTAGTAATTAATTACTCCCAGCTCTGGTCGGATCATAGTCTTGTTTCGTGCACTGTCGCGTGCAATATCGAAGGTCAATCAGAGTTGTTGCATACTTATGGAAACTTCAAGCATTTTAATCAAAACAATTTTAATCAAGACTTACAGTCAGTTAATTTTGACCAAATACTCTACAGATGATATTAATACTAAAATTTCTACCTTTAATGATTTATTGACAAATTTATTTAACAAATATGCTCCTCTCAAAGCTTCTAGAATTACAAAAAAGTTCGCTCCAATAATATTGAAATTGAGAGATAAGGCCTTAACCAAATTTAAAAAAACTAAAAGCATTAGGGACTGGGGAGATTTTAAGAGACTAAGAAACTATGCAAATCGGGCAATAAAACATGAAGAAAAGGATATTCTCAAAGTAAATTAAATTCTAATAAAAAAACTAACATGGAAAAAATTGAGAGATTTGAACATTCATTCAAATCGAAAAAAATTTAGATATTCCTCATCATATTTCAGATATTAATGAGATTAACCAATACTTTGTAAATCAGCAGATGAGACGAAAAGTCCGAAAAATGACACTTTAAACTTTTATCCCAATAATCTGATACCAAATGTTGGAGAGTTTTATTTTCGAACTGTTGACACAGAGACCATTAAAAATTACTTATATAATACAAAAACTACCTCTATGATAAGATTTTCCTACATATGTTAATGTACACTTCTGTGCAATAAAATCCCGTACACATTTTTCGCCATATTAAATCATTCTTTATTTAATTATCAGTGTCAGTGTCATATTTTCGAAATGCCGAAATTAACTGAACATGAAAAAATTCTAATTCCCTCTAAAATTGAAGAGGGATAGTCTATCAGAGTCTATCAGATGGTCTAACCAATATCACTTAAATAAAAGTACCATTATGAGTGTGAAGAAACGGTGGGAGGAGGAAGGTATCATAAAGAGAAAAGACGGTTCAGGCCGACCGAGAAGTTCAAATCTCGCTCAAGATGAAGCGCTCCTTGGCTATTTGAGGGAAAATCCGTTTCAACAAGATTTAATCACGTCTTGGAAGAAAACGGAGCAATGACAAAATATTAGGTTGTATTATTTAGAAAATAAACACAAGAGAGTGACTACTGTACTGTCTAGTCAGTGCAGCAAAAAAAATACGTGCACTGTCCAACATGCGTAGAAGGTACAAAATTTGATTGACAGTTAAGCCTCGCCAGCTCTAATCTCTTTTAGTCTTTTATTCGATAATATTAATTAGGTATTAAATTTATTATTAAATTATTAAATTTATTAAATTTACCATCAACTTAAGCGTCTAAGGCAGTGGCTACCCCAGCCTTACTGACTGAGTTCATGGGGTAGCCACGGAACGAAACGCAAACATTTTTTCACCTTTTCCAATACTAGGGGAATTGGTGACCCCGACGTGATCGTCGACATACTCCTCACCTGTACTCATTCCTACATAAATCGATCATTACCTTAAGCTCTTCGGAAGCATCTAAGGCAGTGGCTATCCCAGCCTTACTGACGAGTTCATAGGGTAGCCATGGAACGAAACGCAAACATCTTTTTACCTTTCCCAACATCCCTAAACAAAATATGTTCATTTTTATAAAAAAGTTACAGACCGACAAACAGAATTTTTTTTTTCTCAAACTTAAAATCTCGACTTTTCATGACATTCTAAAGCCATTTGAACAATAAAAATTTTCATTTTTTTTTTATCGTTAATAATTTCCATTGGATGTGAAAGTAAAATTATCACAGGCAGACACAAGCAGAACAGCCATGCAGAAAACCGCTTTTTAATGTTTTGAGCGTTCAGAATCTGGCCTTATCTCGGACACCATTTTTTAACGTCAATTTTTACATTTGTTATAAATCGAAATCATTAAATCATTAACATTTTTCCAAATACCTTACTTATGACATTTCACAATCAATGTCACTTTTTTATAACCTATATGATAATAAAAAATCTAAATTCCAAAAAGACTGATTCACATCACTTAATATTAGTAAAAACTGGATTACTTGATTTTTCAAGTGTACGGGATTTTATTGCACAGAAGTGTACTGTTGCCCTTTGATTATTCCTTATCTTACTCACCTAGTAAATTACTGCATAGAATATAATATTTTTCCATCACAATGGAAAATTGCACATGTTTTACCTCTGCCCAAATTAGGTGTTTTCACTGTATGCAAATTTGCTTTTTTGATATTATTAAAATGAAGTACTCCAAACATTAAAGCACTTATATTTAAACACCATTTTTTCATCTATCAATTTAAAATTTCTACCAATAAATATCAAAACTGAATAACTGAACGGGTATTATACAAAACGGGTTGTGATGTCACCGGTTGCATTAACATAACCTCAACTTTTAGGTTTTTTAATTTTATTGTCATTTTTAATGATTATATCCGCACTTCTCATTTGAAACCAGTATGGCTCCGAGCAAACATTTAAAAATTGACGCATATGATGTCTCAATATTGTCGATTACTAAAAATGGGCTGCTAATTTTAGGTTGGATTTCCAATCTACAAAAATCTACAAAAATCGCCTTATTTTATTGGGGGAAGATATTTAAAACTTTATGAACGTTACATTAAACAAGATTTTAGTTGCAAATACGAGAACCCAGGGGCGCAACCGCCAGGGGGGGAGCCACCCCCCCCCCCCAAGCCGTCCTCCATGAACCAAAAAATAAAGACGCACAATCTCTATCAGTACAAAGCAGTATTTAAACTATCCCTTGAAATAAATATTTTGTAATTAATGCCAATATTATCTAGTAGAGGAATCTATACACATACGTTTACAACAATTTTCTGGAGGCCAGTTCTATTGGCCACCCCCCCTGATGAATTTTCTGGCTGCAATTGAAATTTTCATAATAGTGACATTACTCGGACATTTTTAAAAGATATGTATTTTTGAGGTTAGGTGTTTATGACCGATGACGTCAACAATATAGCTTATTGTTTTGGGCGGTAAAATTTTAATTCAAATTTAAAAATACTTTTTCTTGGATATTACTCAATTGGTTGTGGAAATTCAAATGTTTTTAGTTATAATTAAGTATTACCTTCACAGTCAATGAGATTTTAAAATTTGTGAAAACACCAAATTGCATAATCCTATGGAGTTGAAAGACGTGAGACCGATAAGCATTCGGGGTTTTCGAAATTACTGGAATATGTACGTCATGAGCAAAATTAAATAGGACAGCTATTTTTTTCTAATGTAAATCTCTCTCTATTTGCACACTTCCAATGAATTATGACAACTAAGTGACAATGTCACAAAAATTAAAGTCAGATGTACACAACTAGATTTTAGCAAAAATACGTTATAAGATTTGTCCTATTTAATTTTGCTCACGACAGTACTAAATGGGCAAATAAGAGAGTATCTTAATAATTATAATATTTTACCCAACAATTAGTCAGGTTTTCGTCCCAAGCATGGTTGTCTCACCGTATTGTTAAAGGTAACCGACGATATCCTGTCAGCAAGTGATATAATAAATTGTCAGCGTTAATACTACTGGATTATTCAAAGGCCTTTGACAGGATAAATCATAAGTTACTCTTAGCCATATTACACTTCATTGGATTTACTAACAGTGCCACGGCCATGATTGAAAATTATTTAAGCAATCGTCACCAACTAGTCAAAATGGGCGAAAAAACTTCAGAACTCTTAGCTAGTAATAGTGGGGTTCCGCAAGGCTCAATATTTGGACCATTATTGTTTACCTTATACACCTTCAAATTTTTACGGTGTTAAAATACAAAAAAATACCTTTTTTGAAAAGAATCTGTCATTTTGACAATCATAACTTTGTTAATATTTAACCGATTTGTACTGTTGAAGCTTAGGTCTGTCTCTCAACATTTTACCTCTTTACATTTTTCCTAAAGTGTCTTCCGTGTGGGCTATTACCGATTAAAGAAAAAAAGTGCCTAATTTCAACATGGCGGAGCACTTTTTCTTAATTTCTGCCCGGCGGATTTTTTGGGATTTTCAGTTAGAGAGTCCTGGATTGGATAGCCATAGAATACAATCCCGAAGAAATTAGCTTGTTACAAATTTGTTCCGGGTTTGGTCCAAATTTAATTCTATTTTACTGAAGTATAGGTTGCTAAATAGCAACTCATTTCTAACTAATTGTTTTAATTTTCATTGCCTGTTATTGGATGAGGTTTCGTGTGCCCTCCAGACAGCTGCGTCAGTGTCACGTGACTGAAAATGATCTATTAGAATAGTTGATTAATGAAGTTAATGTGCTGACGACAATGTGAAGTTGACAGTCATCAGTCATTATTATTACATCTAAAATAAGTCACATATTTTTCACATGTCACCAAAATTTTAAGTGAAGCAATGATTACATTCATCCTGAATTTGTCGTGCAAATTATTCCTAAGGATGAGTACAATTTCTTTTACACTGTTTAATATTTCCCCTAAGAGATTATATTTATAGCAAGCATGATACTAATAGAATAAAATTTCACCAAAAAAATAGCAAAAGAAAAGTGATAGAGGGCAATAAAATATTGTTTATAATCTAAAAAGTGCATTTCAGTAGAATATTTTCAAATGAAGAAAACTGAATCGAACAAAGGAATTTTAAATTTATTTAAGGAGACAGTATTACGTATTTGTAACAACCAAACGTGCGACAAAACTTTGATAAGACTAAAAAAAGACGAATCAAAGTACAATAAAAGTTTTATAACACAAGCAAATGACGAGATACTGGAAATATCTTTGTGTGCTAGATTTGATGATAACTATAATTCGGTAACTGTGAAAAGTGAATCAAGTAATGAAGAAACTAAAAGGGAGCAAGTATTACGTATTTGTCATTACGACAAGCAAAAGGGTCACAAAAGTTCGATAAGACAAGAAAGAAACGAAACACCGGAATCAACTTTGGGCTCTAGAGTTAATAATGAATATAATTCGAGAATTGCGGAAAATTACACATTTGCCAGTAGACCTATTAATTTATCAGAAGATACAAAAAGTAAAACAGTTAATGAAGAATACAAAAATGATAAAGCATTATATATTTATGACGAACCAACGTACCATGAAAGTTTTATAACACAAATAATAGACGAGATACTGGAATCATCTTTGAGGGCTAGAGCCGATAATAACTATAATTCGGTAACTGCGAAAAATGTCATATCTGCCAGTAGTAAGAATTTATTAGAAGATATGAAAGGTGAATCAATTAATGAAGAATATGAAAATGATAAAGCATTATATATTTATGACGAACCAACGTACCATGAAGGGTTTATAACACAAATAATAGACGAGATACTGGAATCATCTTTGAGGGCTAGAGCTGATAATAACTATAATTCGGTAACTGCGAAAAATGTCACGTCGGCCAGTAGTAAGAGTTTATCAGGAGATGCAAAAGCTGAATCAAGTAATGAAGAATCTAAAATGAAGAAAGTGTTACGTATTTGTAACTATTACAAACAAAAGGGCAAAGAAAGTTTAATAAGACAAGAAAAAAATGAAATATCGGAAAAAACATCGAGCTCTAGAGTTAATAATAACTCTAATTCGACAATTTCGGAATATTGCACATTTGCCAGTAGAACTAGTAGTTTTTCAGAACATACAAAAAGTAAAACAGTTAATGGAGAATATGGAAAGGATAAAAAAGGATTAGATATTTATGGCGAAGAAATGTACCATGGAAGTTTTATGACACAAGCAAAAGACGAGATACTTGAATCACCTTTAAGTTATAGAGCCGACAGTAACTATTATAATTCAATAATTGCGAATAGTGACACATTCGCCAAAAGTAGTTTATCAAAACGTGCAAAAAGTAAATCAAGAAATGAAGAACCTGAAAAGGAGAAAGCATTACATATTAGTGATAAACAAAAGAGTCATGAAAGATTGATAAGACAAGAAAAAGACGAATCACCGGAATCAACTTTGAATTCTAGAGTTGAGGATAATTATAATTCGATAATTGCGAACGATAACATATCTGATGATGGTAGTTTATCTAGTAATACAAGCAAAGCAACCAAAGGAATTTTAAATTTTTTTAAGAAGATAGTAGTATGCTTTTGTAACAAACAAACGTGCGACAAAACTTTGACAACACTAAAAAAAGACGAAACACGGAAATCAGTTTTGAGCTCTAGAGCTGACAATATCTATAATTCGACAATTGCGAATAGTGAAACACTCGCCAATAGTAGTTTATCAAAAGTTGCAAAAAATAAATCAAGTAATGAAGAACCTGAAAAGGAGAAAGCATTACATATTAGTGACAAACAAGAGAGCCATGAAAGTTTGATGAGAAAAGAAAAACACGAATCACTGGAATCAACTTTGAGTTCTAGAGATGAAAATAAATATAATTCGATAATTGTGAAAAATGACACATTTGCCGGTAGTAATTTATCAAATGATATAACTTTGATAACACTAAAAAAAGATGAAACACGGAAATCAGTTTTGAGCTCTAGAGCTGACAATATCTATAATTCGACAATTGCGAATAGTGAAACACTCGCCAATAGTAGTTTATCAAAAGTTGCAAAAAATAAATCAAGTAATGAAGAACCTGAAAAGGAGAAAGCATTACATATTAGTGACAAACAAGAGAGCCATGAAAGTTTGATGAGAAAAGAAAAACACGAATCACTGGAATCAACTTTGAGTTCTAGAGATGAAAATAAATATAATTCGATAATTGTGAAAAATGACACATTTGCCGGTAGTAATTTATCAAATGATATAACGAGTCAATCAGGTAATGAAGAACTTGTAAAGGAGATAGCATTGCATATTAGTGATAAACAAACCAGCCATGAAAATTTGATCAGACAAGAAGAGGACGAATCACCGGAATCAACTTTGATTTCTAGAGTTGAAAATAACTATAACTCGATAATTGCGAACGATAACATATTTTCTGGTAGTAGTTTATCTAATCAAACAAAAAGTAAATCATATAATCAAGAACCTGGAAGAGAGAAACCATTACATATCAGTAACAAACTAAAAAGCCATGAAACTTTGATAAGACAAGAAAGAGACGAAATACCCGAATCAATTTTGAGTTCTAGAGTTGATAATTACTATAATACGACAATTGCGAAACATGACACATTTGATGGTAGCAATTTATCAAAAGATACAAAAAGAAAATCAGGTAATGAAGAATCTGAAAAGGAGAAAGCATTACATATTAGTGACAAACAAAAGAGCCATGAAAGTTTGATGAGAAAAGAAAAAGACGAATCACTGGAATCAACTTTGAGTTCTAGAGATGAAAATAAATATAATTCGATAATTGTGAAAAATGACACATTTGCCGGTAGTAGTTTATCAAAAGATATAACGAGTCAATCAGGTAATGAAAAACTTGTGAAGGAAAAAGCATTGCATATTAGTGATAAACAAAACAGCCATGGAAATTTGATCAGACATGAAGAGGACGAATCACCGGAATCAACTTTGATTTCTAGAGTTGAAAATAACTATAACTCAATAATTGCGAACGACAACATATTTGCTGGTAGTAGTTTATCTAATGATATAAAAAGTAAATCATATAATCAAGAACCTGAAAGTGAGAAACCATCACATATCAGTATCAGTGGCAAACTAAAAAGCCATGAAACTTTGATAGGACAAGAAAAAGACGAAATACCTGAATCAATTTTGAGTTCTAGAGTTGATAATTACTATAATACGACAATTGCGAAAGATGACACATTTGATGGTAGCAATTTATCAAAAGATACAAAAAGAAAATCAGGTAATGAAGAATCTGAAAATGAGAAAGCATTACATATTACTGATAAACAAAAGAGCCATGAAAGTTTGATGAGAAAAGAAAAAGATGAATCACTGGAATCAACTTTGAGTTCTAGAGATGAAAATAAATATAATTCGATAATTGTGAAAAATGACACATTTGCCGGTAGTAGTTTATCAAAAGATATAACGAGTCAATCAGGTAATGAAGAACTTGTGAAGGAAAAAGCATTGCATATTAGTGATAAACAAAACAGCCATGGAAATTTGATCAGACAAGAAGAGGACGAATCACCGGAATCAACTTTGATTTCTAGAGTTGAAAATAACTATAACTCGATAATTGAGAACGACAACATATTTGCTGGTAGTAGTTTATCTAATGATACAAAAAGTAAATCATATAATCAAGAACCTGAAAGGGAGAAACCATCACATATCAGTATCAGTGACAAACTAAAAAGCCATGAAACTTTGATAAGACAAGAAAGAGACGAAATACCTGAATCAATTTTGAGTTCTAGAGTTGATAATTACTATAATACGACAATTGCGAAAGATGATACATTTGATGGTAGCAATTTATCAAAAGATACAAAAAGAAAATCAGGTAATGAAGAACCTGAAAAGGAGAAAGCATTACCTAATTCTGACAAACAAAAATTCCACGAATGTTGGATAAGGCAAGATGAAACATCAAAATCAACTTTAAGTTCTAGAGAAGAACAAGAAAAGGAAAAAGCATTAATTATTTGTGACAAACAGACAAATCAGATAAGACAAGAAAAAGACGAATCACCGGAATCAACTTTGAGTTCTAAAGTTCTAAAGTCGATAACTGTGAAAATGTTGGAATATACAAGAAGTGAATCAGTTAATAAAGTGTATGAAAAGGAGAAAGCAATATATATTTTTGACGAAGAACGCTACCTTGAAAGTTTTATATCACAAGCAAAACACACATTTGCCAGCTCAACTGTGGGTTTTGGACTTAAAAACAACCATAATTCGATAGTTGCGAAAAATGATACATTTGCCAGTAGTAGTAGTAGTTTATTAACGGATACAACTAGTGAATCAGAAGATTCAAAAAGTGCATCAGTGAATGAAGAGTATGAAAAGGAGAAGTCATTATATATTTCTGACGAACGAAGAGACCTTGGAAGATTTGTAAAACAAGCAAATCACGAAACACTGGAATCAAATTATGGAGATAAAAATAACCCCAATTCGGTAATTGCGAAAAATTATTCATTTGCCAATAGTAGTATTAGTTTATCAGAAGATACAGAAAGTAAATCAGGTAATAAAGAACCTGAAAAGGAGAGAGCATTACCTATTTGTGACAGACCAAAGTGCTATGCCAGTTATACAAGACTAAAAAAAGAGAATGCATTACCTATTTGTGATAAACAAAATTGCCGTGGAAGTTTGATAACTCTAGGAAAAGGCCAAACGACGGAATCAACATTGGATTCTACGATTGATAAGAACCATTATTCAATAAGTGCACAAACTGACACAATTGTCAGTAGTAGCTTATCAAAAGATACAAAAAATAAATCTGGTAATGAAGGACCTGAAATGGATAAAGCATTATTTATTTGTGATAAACAGACGTACCATGACAGATTGATAAGACAAGAAAAAGACGATACTCCGGAATCAACTTTGAGTTCTAGTGATGATAACAACTATAATTCGATAAATGTGAAAAAGTACAAATTGGTCAGATGTTATAGTACTTCATTCGAATATACAAGAAGTGAATCAGTCAATGAAGTGTATGAAAAGGAGAAAGCGTTATATATTTATGATGAAAGACGTTACCATGAAAGATTTATGACACAAACAAAACACACATTTGTTGGCAGTGGTTTACCGAAAGATGCAAAAAATAAAACAGGTAATGAAGAACCTGAAATGGAGAGAGCATTACTCACTTGTGACAAACAGACGTGTCATGAAAGATTGATAAGACAAGAAAAAGACGAGACACCGGAATCCACTTTGATTTCTAGACTTGATAATAAATATAATTCAATAATTGCGAAAAAATACAAATTTGCAAGAAGTTGTAGTACTTCATTCGAATATACAAGAAGTGAATCAGTCAACGAAGTGTATGAAAAGGAGAAAGCGTTATATATTTATGACAAACAACGTTACAATGAAAGTCTTCTAGCACAAGCAAAACACACATTTGCCAATAGTAGTTTATCAAAAGATACAAAAAGTAAATCAGGTAATATCGAACCTGAAAAGGAGAGAGCATTTCCTACCAGTGACAAACAAAAATTCTGTTTGATAAAACAAAAAGAAAACGAAACATCGGAGTCAACTTCAAATTCCAGGGAAGAACCTATAAAGGAGAAAGCATTACGTATTTGTGATAAACACGATTGCCATGCAAGTTGGATAAGACTAAAAAAAGAAAAAACATTACCTATTTGCGAAAAACAAAAGAGTCATGAAACTTTTGTCAGTAGCTGCTTATCAGAAGATACAAAAAATAAATCACGTAATGAAGAACCTAAAAAGGAGGAAGTATTACAAATTTGTGATTGTGCCAAACAAAAATGCCATGAAAGTTTGACAATACCAAAAAAAACCAAAATACCGGAATCAACTTTGAGTTCTAAAGTTGATAATAACTATAACTCTATCATTGCGAAAAAATACAAAGCTAGTAGTTGTAGTGCATTATCCGAATATACAAAAAGTGAATCAGTTAATAAAGTGTATGAAAAGAAGAAACCATTATATATTTACGATGAACAACATTACCTTGAAAGTATTATAACTAGAGCAAAACAAGAAATAATGGAATCAATTGTGAGTTGTAGAGTTGAAAATAACCATAATTCGATAATTGCGAAAAATGATACATTTGCCAGTAGCAGTGGCTTATTCAAAGATACAACCAATGAATCAGTTAATGAAGAATATGAAAAACAGAAAGCATTACCTATTTTTGGCGAACAAAGTTACCATGAAAGTTTAATAACACAAACAAAACATGAAATACTTAGTAATAGTTTATCAGAAAATACAAAAAGTTCATCAGTGAATAAAGAATACGAAAAGGAGAAGCCATTGTATATTTCTGACAAACAAAAACACCATGAGAGATTTATGAAACAAGTAAATCACGAAACACTGGAATCAAATTATGGAGTTAACAATTACCACAATTCGGTACTTGCGAAAACTTATACATTTGCCAGTAGTAGAATTAGTTTATTAGAAGATACAAGAAGTAAATCATTTAATGAAGTTTATGAAAATCAGAAAGCATTATCTAATTTTGACGAACAAATTTTCCATGAAAGTTTTATAACACAAGCCAGATATGAAATACTGGAATCAACCTTTAGTTCCTTTGTTGATAATTGTAATTCGATAACTGCGAAAAATGTGACATCTGCCAGTAGTAATAGTTTATCAGAAGATACAGAAAGCGAATCCGTCAATGATGAGCCGATAAAGGAGAAAATATTACGTATTTGTCACTATGACAAAAAAAAGTGCCACGAAAGTTCGATAAGACAAGAAAAAAGCGAAACACCCGAATCAACTTTGAGCTATGGAAAGAATAATGAATACACATTTGCCGGTAGAACTAGTAGTTTATCAGAAAATACAAATAGTAAAACAGTTAATGAAGAATATGGAAAGGATAAATTATTATACCATGAAAATTTTATAACGCAAGCAAAAGACGAGATACGGGAATCATCTTTGAATGCTAGTGTTGATTATAACCATAAATCGGTAACTTCGAAAAATGTCACATCTGCCAATAATACGAGTTTATTAGAAGATATAAAAAGTGAATCAATTAATGAAGAATATGAAAAGGAGAAAGCATTACATAATTATGACGAATCAAGGTACCATAAAAGTTTTATAACACAAGCAAAAGATGAGATACTGCAAACATCTTTCAGTGCTAGAGTTGATGATAACTATAATTCGGTAACTGCGAAATATGTCACATCTATCAGTAGCAAAAGTTTATTAGAAGATACAGAAAGTGAACCAATTAGTGAAAAATATGAAAAGAGGAAAGCATTATATGATTGTGACGAATCAAGGTACAATAAAAGTTTTATAACACAAGCAAAAGACGAGATACTGCAAACATCTTTCAGTGCTAGAGTTGATGATAACTATAATTCGGTAACTGCGAAATATGTCACATCTGTCAGTAGTAAAAGTTTATTAGAAGATACAGAAAGTGAACCAATTAGTGAAAAATATGAAAAGAGGAAAGCATTATATGATTGTGACGAATCAAGGTACAATAAAAGTTTTATAACACAAGCAAAAGACGAGATACTGCAAACATCTTTCAGTGCTAGAGTTGATGATAACTATAATTCGGTAACTGCGAAATATGTCACATCTGTCAGTAGTAAAAGTTTATTAGAAGATACAGAAAGTGGACCAATTAGTGAAGAATATGAAAAGGGGAAAGCATTATATGATTGTGACGAATCAAGGTACCCTAAAAGTTTTAGAACACAAGCAAAAGACGAGATACTGGAAACATCTTTCTGTGCTAGAGTTGATGATAACTATAATTCGGTAACTGCGAAAAATATCACATCTGTCAGCAGTAAAAGTTTATTAGAAGATACAAAAAGTGAACCAATTAGTGAAGAATATGAAAAAGGAAAAGTATTATATGATTGTGACGAATCAAGGTACCATAAAAGTTTTATAACACAGGCAAAAGACGAGATACTGGAAACATCTTTCTGTGCTAGAGTTGATGATAATTCGGTAACTGCGAAATATGTCACATCTGTCAGTAGTAAAAGTTTATTAGAAAATACAGAAAGTGAACCAATTAGTGAAGAATATGAAAAGGGGAAAGCATTATATGATTGTGACGAATCAAGGTACCCTAAAAGTTTTAGAACACAAGCAAAAGACGAGATACTGGAAACATCTTTCTGTGCTAGAGTTGATGATAACTATAATTCGGTAACTGCGAAAAATATCACATCTGTCAGTAGTAAAAGTTTATTAGAAGATACAAAAAGTGAACCAATTAGTGAAGAATATGAAAAAGGAAAACTATTATATGATTGTGACGAATCAAGGTACCATAAAAGTTTTATAACACAGGCAAAAGACGAGATACTGGAAACATCTTTCAGTGCTAGAGTTGATGATAACTATAATTCGGAAACTGCGAAAAATGTCACAACTGTTAGTAGTAAAAGTTTATTAGAAGATACAAAAAGTGAACCAATTAGTGAAGAATATGAAAAGGGGAAAGCATTATATAATTGTGATGAATCAAAGTACCGTAAAAGTTTTCCAACACAAGCAAAAGAAGAGATACAGGAATCATCTTTGAGTGCTAGATTTGATGATAACTATAATTTGGTAACTGCCAAAAATGTCACATCTGCCAGTAGTAAAAGTTTATCAGAATATACAAAAAGTCAATCAAGTATTGAAGAATATGAAAAGGGGAAAGCATTATATAATTGTGATGAATCAAAGTACCATAAAAGTTTTCCAACACAAGCAAAAGAAGAGGTACAGGAATCATCTTTGAGTGCTAGATTTGATGATAACTATAATTTGGTAACTGCCAAAAATGTCACATCTGCCAGTAGTAAAAGTTTATCAGAATATACAAAAAGTCAATCAAGTATTGAAGAATATGAAAAGGGGAAAGCATTATATAATTGTGACGAATCAAAGTACCGTAAAAGTTTTCTAACGCAAGCAAAAGACGATATACTGAAATCATCTTTGAGTGCTAGATTTGATGATAACTATAATTTGGTAACTGCTAAAAATGTCACCCCTGTCAGTAGTAAGAGTTTATCAGAAGATACAAAAAGTGAATCAAGTAATGAAGAATATGAAAAGGAGAAAGCATTATATAATTCTGACGAATCAAGGTGCCATAAAGGTTTTATAACACACGCAAAAGACGAGATAATGGAATCATCTTTGAATGCTAGAATTGATGATAACTATAACTTGGTAACTGCAAAAAATATCACATCTGCCAGTGGTAAGAGTTTATCAGAAAATACGAAAAGTGAATTAAGTAATGAAGAATCTAAAAAGGTGAAAGTATTACGTACAATTCTACACAACTCCAATTTGGTAACTGCTAGAAATGTCACATCTGCCAGTACTTACAGTTTATCAGAAGATACAAAAAGTGAATCAATTAATGAAGAATATCAAAAGGAGAAAGCATTATATAATTATGACGAACACCATAAAAGTTTTATAACACAAACAAAATACGACATTCTTGAATCATCTTTGAGTTCTAGAATTGGTAATAACTACAATTCGGTAACTGGGAAAAATGTCACATCTGACAGTAGTAAGAGTTTATTAGAAGACACAAAAAGTAAATTAATTGATGAAGAATATGAAAAGGAGAAAGCATCATTTAATTATGAGGAATCAAGGTATGATGAAAGTTTTATAACACAAGCAACTTTGAGTGCTAGTGTTGCTTATAGCCATAATTCGGTAACTGCGAAAAATGTAACATCTGCCATTATTAAGAGTTTATTAGAAGGTACAAAAAGTGAATTAATTTATGAAGAATATGAAAAGGAGAAATCATCAATTAATTATGTCGAATCAAGGTACCATAAAAGTTTTATAACACAAGCAAAGGGCAAGATACTGGAATCATCTTTGTTTGAAGCTAGCTATAATTCGGTATCTGTGAAAAATGTGACATCTGCCAATAGTAAGAGTTTATCAGAATATGCAAAAAGTAGATCAAGTAATGAATCTAAAAATGAGAAAGTATTACGTATCTGTCATTATGACACACAAACAAAAAAGTACCACGAAAGTTCAATAAGACAAGAAAAAAACGGAACACTGGAATCAACTTTGAGCAGAAGAGTTAATAATAAATATAACTCTAGAATTGCAGAAAATTGCACATTTGCCAGTAGAACTAGTAGTTTATCAGAAGATACAAAAAGGAAAACAGTTAATGAAGAATATGGAAAGGATAAAGCATTATATATTTATGGTGAACCAATGTACCATGATAGTTGTATAACACAAGCAAAAGATGAGATGTTGGAATCATCTTTGAGTGCTAGAATTGACAATAACTATAATTTGGTAACTAGGAAAAATGTCCCATCTGTCAGTACTTACAGTTTATCAGAAGATACAAAAAGTGAATCAACTAAAGAAGAATATGAAAAGGAGAAAGCATTATATAATCATGACGAATCAAGGTACCATAAAAGTTTTCCATCTCAAGCAAAAGACGAGATACTGAAATCATCGTTGAGTGCTAGAGTTAATAATTGCTATAAATCGGTAGCTACAAAATATGTCACATCTGCCAGTAGTAAGAGTTTCACAGAAAATACAAAAAGTGAATTTAGTAATGATGAATCTATAAAGGAGAAAGTATTACGTATTTGTGATTATGAAAACCAAAAGTACCATGAAGGTTTCATAAGACAAGAAAAGAATGAAACATCGGAAGCAACATTGAGCTCTAGAGATTATAACTATAATTCGACAATTACGGAAAATTACACATTTGCTAGTAGAACTAGTAGTTTATCAGAAGATACAAAAAGTAAAACAGTTAATGAAGAATATGGAAAGGATACAGTATTAGATATTTATGACGAACAAAAGTACCATAAAAATTTTATAGCCCAAGCAAGAGACGAAATACTGGATTCCACTTTTTGTTCTAGAATTGATAATTATAATTCGGTAACTGCGAAAAATGTCACATCTGGTAGTACTTACAGTTTTTCAGAAGATACACAAAGTGAAACAATTAATGAAGAACATAAAAAGGAGAACGCATTATATAATTATGACGAAAAGTACAAGAAAAGTTTTATAGCACAAGGAAAGAAAGAGATACTGAAATCATCTTTGAGTTCTAGAGATGATAATAACTATAATTCGGTAAGTACGAAAAATGTCACATCTGCCAGTAGTAATACTTTATCAGAAGGTATAAAAAGTGAATCGAGTAATGAATAACCTAAGAAGGAGGAAGTATTACGTATTTCTCTCTGTGACAAACAAAAGTGCCATGAAAGTTTGATAAGACAAGAAAAAAATAAAACGTCGGAAACAACATTGAGTCTAGAGTTAATACTAACTCGATAATTACGGAAAATTACATATTAGTTTGACTAGTAGTTTATCAGAAGATACAACAAGTCAAACAGTTAATGAAGAAAGTGAAAGGGAGTAAGCATTCTATATGTATAACGAAAAAAGGTAGCATGATAGTTTTATAACACAAGCATAATGAGACACTGGAACCAACTTCGAATTTCAGAGTTGATAAGAGTTCCAGTGTTGATGATAACTGCAAAAAATGTCACGTGTGCCAAAAGTAATGATGGTGATGGATACACAAAATTAATTTTTTAATGAGGAATATGAAAATGAGAAAGCGTTATATATTTATGACTAACAGATGTATCATGAAAGTTTTATAACACTAACAAAACACGAAATATTGGACTCAGCTTTGGGTTCTAGAGTTGATAAGAATTATAATTCGGCAACTGCAACAAATTCCACATCTGCCAGTAGTTTATTTGATTATACAGAAAGTGAATGAAGAATATAAAAAGGAGAAAACATTATATGATAATAACTATAATTGACCAACAAACGCACCAGAAAAGCATTATAACACAAGCAAAAGACGAAATGCTTTATTCAACTTTGGTTCTGGAGTAGACAATAGCTAATTCGGTAACTGCGAAAATTATCACATCTGCCGATAGTATCAGTGGTTTATTTGAAGATGCAAAAAGTTAATTAGTTAGTGAAGAATATGAAAAGGAGAGAGCATTATGTATTCATGATGAACAGATGCACCATAAAAGTTTTATAACGCAAACAAATAACGAGTTCTAGAGCTGATAATTATTATAATTCGGTCTCTGTGAAAATGTCATATCTGGAATTAGTAGTAGCAATGTATTAGAAAGTCCAAAGAGTAAATCAGTTAAAGGGAACACTGAAATTTTGAACACCACATCAAAAATGGAAGTAGTGGATTATTACCACAACATGAATATCATAAAACAAGGTCAAGGTATTCAGTTTTCAGCGAAGAAAGAAAACCAAACTGCCAAAGAAGGTTTTAAAATGCAAGCAGAAGATGGACTTATAGATCCAAATTTGAATTCTGTAATTGACTATGGGCGGCACGACTGAGTAATTTTGAAAAAAGACACATTTACAAGTAATAGCAGCTTATTAAAGGACACAGGAAACAAATCAGGTAATGAAGAATTTAAAGAAGAAAACTCATCATATATTTATGACGAACATGAAAGTATTATTAATGTAAGCAAAAGACGAAATTCAGAATTTAACATTAGGTTCTAGATTTGATAGTAACTTATCTTGTCAGCTACGAAAAATGGCACATTTGCCAGTAGTAATAGTAGATTATTTGAAGATACAAAAAGTGAATCAATTAATGTTGAAGCTGAAAAGAAGAAAACAGCATCAAGCATTTGTGACAAACAAAGGAGTCACGAAAGTTTTATAATACAAATGAAAGACACAATACTAGATTCAACTATTACTCCCACGGTTGATGATAGCCATATTTCGCTGCGAAAAATGGCACTATTGATATTACTAAGAATTTACCAAAACATGCGGAAAGCAACACATACAATGAACAATCTGGCAAGGAAAACATATGCGTTTGTGACCAACAAAGCTGTCATATAAATACTCTGATGTAAGTGTAGGTCTGCAGAATATATTAAAAATCCAGTACACTGGAAAAGAATTGGAAATAATAGATTTGCCAGTTTACAAAGAAATTGTGACGACCTAAAAAGCTGCTATATTTGTAAGAAAAATGTAATTCACCAAACATTTTTAAAATCGACTGATTTACTAAGCTTAATTAAGAAAAACTAGTGGGCGAAGTTGTAAATAAAATAAACAAAACATAGAATCTCAAACAATTAATTTTTCAAAAAATCATACGAATTCACAAGATATAGACGTTTTAATAACAGGTTCAAATATCAAGATGACAGATAATTTTACATCGATCAAAATTTTCTTTACCACACAAAAATTTTATATTAGGGCTAATAGAATTCACCAGCAAAATGGAATAATTTAAATTCAATAAAATTTATATTATTTATTTATCTATTTATTTGTTTTATTAAAAATGTCTACAGGATGAATCACAATTAAAGTAAAGTTCAATGCAGCGAACAATAGATAATTAAATTCAAATTACGCTAACTTAAATGACATTAAACTTACCGAATTAAAAAATTCAAAATTCAAATACAAGTTAAGCTTAATGAGAGCTACAAGGAAAACGGAGAAAAGTAATCTTATTTTTAAACAATACTCTGGAAGTATTTGAAAAACTTAAATCAACGTAATACAACCTACATCATTCAGTGATAAAGATCAATATTGTTTATTACTTCATACAACATACTTTTCCATTTTTTTTTTTTTCAAACAATTGGAACTGATCACCAAAGATATCACAGTATTGTTATACTCTTCGCAAATACGAAAACGAAGAGTATATTCCATTTGATCGGCACATTTCTAAAACTGGAAATATCGCTCGCAGACAAAAAAAATTTCATATCCTTGTGTTAGTGAACGAATTCTGAAGAACTTTCAAAATGTCCGTCTGTCATGTTTCTTGTAAGTACGATAACTCAAGAAAGAAAAATCCGATTGTACTGAAATTTGGACAGTAAATTAACGTTAGCTAGAGGAAGAACCTTATTATTTTTGAACAAAATCGATAAGTAAATAAAAATTTTATTAATGATTTAAATTTGAAAAAAGTTTTTTTTTGTTTTTTATGTTTCTGTAATTGAATAGAAATCTGGCGAAATGATATTTCATTTTAATATTTAAATATCTATATATTTTACAATACATTTCATAATGTAATATACAACCGTGAAAATATAATTTTAGCTCATCTCTTATAATGTAAAAATTTACGTTTTTTTACGTATTAAGTGGTGGTGTAGTTCTTACGCTTTTGACTCGGAAACCAAGGGTCCCGGGTTCGAAACCCAAATGGGGTATGGTATAGTTTTTTTTATTTTACTTCCACATCCAGTGGAAGTAGGTATAGTAACGACAAAAAAATTTTTAAAAATTTGTATTGTTCAAATAGGCTTAGAATGTCATGAAACGTCGAGATTTCAAGTTTGAGCGAAAAAAAATTTTCTGTCTGTCGGTCTGTAACTTTTTTTGTGCGCACGTTTACTCTGGAACCGTTTGAGATATTGACTTGAAATTTGGTACACATATGTACTTTAACGAGTTCTAGAACTAGATTATATTTTCATCTTGTTCCGTCGAAGGGTTGGGGGGTAAATTGGGGTAAATTTGGAGTAAATAGGTAAATCAAGCAGGTAAGAGTTCATAAAATTGATATTTAGTATAGACAAGAGAAGCTATGGTCTCAAAAAAATTTTTAGCGTTAGCTACCCCCATTATTAAAGGGGATGAAAAAAAATGTGATTTAGTGTGTGTACAAGAACCAGAAACCTCAAAATATTTTTTTACTTTATTCAAAATTTTGTCGGTGTGTGACTTGGATAGAAAATCCGGATGTGGAAGTAGTGATTCCTTGGGCAGCGGTTTTTACTTTATCTTGCACCGAGTTTTTTACTAAGTTCGTACTATAAAATTAAAAATCTCTAAAACTAACATTATTTACAAACAACTGCGAAAAGTATCCTATAGAATGTGTAACAATTATATAAAAAGTGCAGTGAACAGGCGAAGAGTACGTTTTTAGCTTGTTGCATATTGTTATAATTATTCATAAATAGGTAATCTCAAAATACCAGGAGGCTGCAGTGCCCTCGGAGTATTCTTTACAGACGAGCCCTAGGAGGAGGATTTTAGTTAGTTAGAGACTAACACTCAGACTCATTCCAATTTGGTATTTCTCCTCCTCGAGAGAAAAAAAATATTAAGAAACTGTATATGTTGAATATGGTGGTAAAAAGAGTTCGTGAAAGGGGGCGAAAATGTCTGTTGAGGGTTCTTGTATTAGTTTACACTTAGAGAAAATTTTGAGAGGTTGGGAACCTTTATTTCTCCATTTGTTCAAATTTTACGGCATATTAAATAATAGGTCGTTCTTGAGCTCCTTAAAAATCACTTTGACCCCTTTCATTGTTCAGATAAATGTCCGTCAATAACACTTTAGCCTAACATAGACCACATTTAAGTTGTAGCACTGAAAAAATATTTCAGTCCGTCGTGTTTCAGGAATTTTTTTAATTTACGAATTTTTAAGTTTCTTGACGATTACTTGGGAGTCAATTGCTCCCACCAAAATGTCCGTTAATGGTATTTTTGCATTGAACTGAACCCACAGAACCTATTTTTGCACTGGTAACCTGCAATTTAAAAGGAAAAACGATTTCCGGTCGAAAACGACCACCCACAGCGCTCGCACATAGTCCCTTGAGATAAAGCTTTATCCCAAAAGTTCTGCGACTGGACTGCAAGACTTATACCCTCCCGTTTTCGAGGGCGGGGAACACGATGGTGACAATATTTTCTGACCTACCCTCTAACCACTACCCCTAAACCTAAACCGAAAAAGCCACCACTTTTTGCGAGTTTCCGGTGATAGGCATTTTTTTATCGGAAAATTTTATTAAAGAAAGTTATTCAGAATTGTCCAAAAACTCAATATCCAATATTTCCTCAAAATAAAGAAAATTAGAAATTAAAAAAATATAAAAAAGAATAATTACTTGACAACTATCTGACAGCTTGGGTTATTAATTTCAAACAAAATTGTCATGAATTTTTTAAACAAAATTTCAATATTTTTAATTTTGATGAAATTTTGTATTTGGGGTTTTTGGACAATTCTGTACAACTTTCGTTAATAAAATTTTCCGATAAAAAAATGCTTAGCGTCGGAAATAGGTTAGTTTTTGCATCTTGGACTCTTATAAATAAACCAACTGATATTTCATCTTGAAATTTGGTTTTTTTGAATTTACTTATAAGTACAATTTCGAAAATTTTAAACAAATTATAATAAAACGGTCGAACCGAAGAAAACATTTTTTTCCTTAATACCATTGTTAAATGCACGCAATATCCTACATTTTGAAAAGAAAAAATTGCGTCTATGAGATGATGTACTTAAATAATAAGCGACCGAAATTTTGGCATATATTTTTTATTTTCAACCGTTTAAATAAATATTGTGCGCTAAAATCTGGCAGGAAGATATATTATATTATATCGTATTCCTTAAATTAAACAAAAAGGGTAATTTTTAATGGTATTTATTTTTTTTTATAATTTAACACCTTATTAGAAAGTTTATTTGCAGGTCTAATTTTATTTTGCGATGCAATTACTAGGACCGGAGATAATAAGAAAAACAGCAGAAAAATTAAATTTTGCAACAATAATTGTTTAAATTTCTCATTGCAATTGTTGTCACTTCTTAAATAAATTAAAACCTCTGCAGCTCAACAAATTTGTTTTTATTCCACTAAAAATACTTCAAAAAACGAGCATTAAAAAAATAGCCCTTCTACATTAATTAGAAGTTCAGATATAGTCCATTGAAATGATACATTTTTTGAAGCTAACCTTGCATAGTACAAGGTTTTGAGTCGGGGTCGGCGGCCACGGTCAATAAACGATACGGTTACATCAATCAGCAGCTTTAGGACGAGAGAGACGCGGGGGGCGGGAAATCGAATGAAAGAGACAGACATATCTGATTTCCGTGCAGAAGACAGAGACATAGATTCCGGTAGGGTCTACAGCCTACGTCACTTGTAGACACTACAAGCATCTTTGTCTCTGTCTTTTGCACGGGAATCAGATATGTCTGTCTCTTTCATTCTATTTCCCGCCCCCCCGCGTCTCTCTCGCCATCAAGCTGCTGATTGAAACAACCGTATGGTTTAATGACCGTGGTCGGCGGCCACTCCATTTGGCCACTATCTTGAAAAAAAGGAGTGAAACGGTACATCTTACAATAAATGTATATATGTTTGTATATGAATCTAATTCTCTACAACTAGACTAGTTCACAAGTTCAAAGCCGTGCTAATTCTTGATAAAGCTCATAAAAATATGAGTGAGGGCTCATTGGATTCGGAACGACGCGACGTCTAGAAAAATGTGCAAAAGTTTCAAACCTGCACATAAACAATTGCAGAAGTTATAAACAAATTAAGATTGAAAAAGCAACGAGTTTTGTTTTTTGCAAATAACTCGAAAACTATTAACATTTAAAATTTTTAAAGCAAGATTTTTAAAGAGGAAAAAATTTCCAATAAAGAAGTCCCGACTCCCGAAACTCTATTTCTATTATTAATAATTTTAATTTAATGTTGAAAGTAGAGCTCAGGCGGCGAATACTAAGCCGTTACGATACTCTGAAACCGGTCGTTACAAGTAAAAACATTTTTTTATGTTATTAAATATTAATTTGAAAATTTTTAAAAATTATGGTATTATTTAGGCACAATATCCCGTTCGAAAAACAGGTTTTCACCGATTTTTCATAAAATGAGCTAACAAAAAACTAAAAAATGAAAAAGAGAGGTTGAATTTTTTTTTTTTTAATTTAATTATTATTACTGGTTTTATATTAATAAATACTATAAGATTACATAAACTATATATATTTATTGTTTAAACATATTTTATAAACAAATAGATAAATTATGTAGTTTTGAAAATTTTTTGTTGAAATTTTATCTGTCATACAGTGTGTCCCACTTTTCACGGTAACACCTTTGTAGCTCAGTTATTAGTCACCCAATTTTAACCAAGTTTGGATGGGTATCAAAGACCTTTATTATATCTTCTTTAAGTAAAACAAAACTTATTTCAGTCATTGGCGTGCATTTTTATTATGAAAAAAAGGTCGATTTTTCGAGAAATTATATTAGACATTTTTTTGTTGAAAAACTAATGCAATATTATTGATCAGCATGCTGTAGAACCACTATATCCAGAATTTAACAACATTTTGATTTTTGGTTTTTGAATTACGGCCCACTTAAAATTACCCATTTTAAACACTAAATAATCAATAAATTTGTAACGAAATTTTTTTAGAAAAAAAGGCATTCTTTATTTTCTCTTTAAATTCGTTTTTTTACCACTCCATATCATCGATACTTTCAAATTCGGTAATCCTTAATGCCCGAATAATTTACAGGTCTGATGACCCAAAATTTTTCAATGAAAATTCTTGGCCTTCGAAATTTGAAAGTTCCGATGACATGGGATAGTAAAAAAAGTGAATTTAAAGAGAAAGTGAAGAATGACTTTTTTTCGAAAAATATTTCGTTACCAATTTATTGGTTATTTAATGTTTAAAATAGGTAATTTTAAGTGGGCCGTAATTCAAAAACCAAAAATCAAAATGTTGTTAAATTCTGTATATAGCGGTTCTACAGCATGCTGATCAATAACATTGCATTCGTTTTTCAACAAAAAAATGCCTAATATAATTTCTCGAAAAATCAACCCTTTTTTTCATAATAAAAATGCACGCCAATGACTGAAATAAGTTTAGTTTTACTTAAAAAAGGTATAATAAAGGTCTTTGATACCCATCCAAACTTGGTTAAAATTGGGTGACTAATAACTGAGCTACAAGTGTGTAATCATTATATAAAAAAAAAATTCTTAAACAAAGTTTTTAATTGTTTATATTTATTTTTTCCATTTTTCATTATTTAAATAAATTATTGAGAAAAACTTTCATTTTTAAAATTTATTATTTGCAATTCTCTACAAGGTGGAAAAATGAAAAATTGTTGTTGTTAATTTATTTGTTTATTTAATAAACAATTTGTTATTAACAATCGCCGAATGTGTTTATATTTTTTTTTAGATAGAAAAAAATAAAAACAACCGTATTACATAAACATGTCAAAAATTTTTTTAATATTCATACTTCTCCGAACACGCATCCGCTTTCCATTTTCTGTTTCCCGCTTGAGCATCCAACAGTAGTCAGCTAGCATATTGACGTCCCATCTTTCTTAGTAGCTTCTCCGATATCACGGACATCCTGGTGAAATCTCTCACCTCGCTCTTTACTGAAGGCTCCCAAGATTTCGAAAAATTAGTCGACATGGGAGTGTAAGAAATGAACTTTTAAGCTCATGTTGCATCCTTGAGCTTTATACGCAGCCAACATGCATTGTACAATGGTTTTATAGCGAGGGTTTTTAGTATTACCCAAAAACTTGTGCACTACGTCTTTGAAAGAGTCCCACGCTTCTTTTCTTTTTCTCCCATTGTTTCTGAAAAGAGGGGATCGAATAACACTTTTCGTATATTGGGGCCAGTAAAAACTCCCTCTTTCAACTTGGCTTCAGACAGTTTTGGGAACTTGGAACACACATAACTGAAACATTCCCCATCTTTTGGCAGTGTATAACAACCAAGAATAGGATACCAGATTTCGGGTTAAACGGGCGTTTCACTCTAAATGAAAACTACAAACACGAGTTTTGCAAGAAAACCTGACGTGATGGAATTTTTCGAGTATTTTTCCCGGTTTTAGTTTATAAGAAACAGTATAAAAATCTTATGCAGTTTTTTTGTTGCAGACCTGTGTTATTATTATGCAGAATGATGTTTTACGTATTATAAGGATAGATAGGCATTGCCCATAATGACTATAAGCTGGTACTACTTCCACATCCACATAGTGGAGTGGACGTATAATAAAGGTAAAAAAGAATGTTTTTTTTAAACAGGTTTAGAATGCCACGAAAGGTCGATATTTTAAGTTTGAGCAATAGCTCTCTGTAATTTTGTTTTGTGCGCACGCTTACTCTGGAACCGTTCATGATTATGTTTTGATCTTATTTCGTTGAAGTTTTTTTTTTGGGGGGGGGGGGGGTAAATAGGCAAAGCGAGCGAGAGTTGATAAAATTTGGATTTAGTGTATGTACGAGAAGCTAAGTACTCAAATTTATTTTAACATCACTTCCACTATCATCACCACCCCATTATTAAAGGGCAAAAAAAAAAAATAAAATTGTGATTTTGTGTGTGTATATGTACCAAAGGCCTTAATTTTTTTTGCATCAGCTATACCTTCCAATACCACCCCCCCCCCCCACTGCCGATATGGCATATTGTTTTATGGGCGTTTGTGGTAGACGATTGCAAACATTATATTATTAAAGTTCTGTGATCAGTTATTTCCACATACTTAATGGACTGCAAATACAGTATCAACCGTTTTTCGTTGTGAAAGACTTGGATATGGAAATAGTGATTCGTTAGGTAGCGGTTTTTTAAGTTCGGTTCCCTTTACTGTATGGTGCACCCAACCCAACTGCATGACGTGATCTGTCTTGGTTCCCTGTTAAGGATACATGGTCTCTAAAAAACACAATTATGGGCTAACTTGAATTATTTTATTCTATTTGGACGTGCAAAAGAGAACAACGTCATAACTGCGGAATACCTTTTACTGACACATCCACGTAGTGGAGATGAAGTATATTTATCGTAAAAAAAAAACGAAAAAGGTGATTATTGAGTGGAATAAAAAGGTAAAATTGTGATTTAGTGTGTATAAAGGAACAAAAGGCCTGAATACTTTTTTGGCACTAGCCACTCTCTCTACCACTCCCATTACCACCTCTACCACACTACTACAGGGAATAAAAAAATAAAATTGTGATTTGCGTGTACAAGAGCCTCTAAATTTTTTTGCCAACAGCTTTCTCCTCTACCACCTCCACTACCATGTAGCATATCGTTTTATGGGTTTTTGGGATAGACGATTTCAAATATTATATTATCAAAGTTCTATGAACAATTATTTCTGCACAGTGGATTGCAAAGATAGTGTCGACATTTTTTTACTGTAAAAGGCTTGGATAGGAAAATCTAGATGTGGAAGTAGTGATTACTTAGGCAGCGGTTTTTTTATAAATGGACACATATATTTTTATTATGGTTATTTGAATTTATATTTGTAGTCGGTCTCCCTGTATGGTGCGTCTGACAACATCATGCATTGAATTCGGAATGACGTCTAGGAAATGTGCAAAAGTTTCAAACCCGCACATAAACAATTGCAAAAGTGATAAACTAATGAAGATTGAAAAAATAACGTTCCGTTTTTTGCAAATAACTCGAAGACTATTAATATTTAAAAAATTTTAAAGAATGATTCTTAAAGAGGAATAAATTTCCAATAAAAAAGTCCCGACTCCCGAAACTCTACATCTGCTATTAATAATTTTAATTTAGTAAAAATATTTTTTTATATTATTAAATATTAATTTAAAAATTCATAAAAATGATGGTATTATTTAAACACTTAAAGGAACAATATTCCGTTGGAAAAAAAATTTTTCACCGATTCTTCATAAAATTAGCCTATTGTTAATTAACAATTTTTTTTTAGAGTTTTCGTTTATATTTCAAGTCGGATAATTGTTAAACAAAAGCCACTAAAATTATTTCGCTTCGTGTCGACCTTATGTCAACTATACTTTATGGGATTATGATATTGCGATGTTTTTAATTGTTATACTGCCCTGTTAAGCATAGAAGTCGTATCTACATTTTTCAATATTTTCAGCTTATGACATCTACAACTTGATAATAAGTATATCTATTTCCTTGTTAAGACTCAAAGTATTAGAATCTGATGTACAACATATCATAATATATTAAATTTAGTTATTACTGGAAATATCAAGTTCTATGGCATATCAAATTATCTAAACTAGGTAATATCTCAAAATGACGATTTTGTCACTTACAACTTCTATGCTTAACTGGGCAGTATAGTCATTACTTATTAATTATTTAACCTAACAATAAAATTAAAAATGAAAGGGTCGAAATTTTTTTTTATTAATTGTAATTATTATTACTGTTTTTATATTAAAAAAATACTATAAGATTACGTAAACTTTAAATTTTTATTGCTATTTGTTTAAACAAATTTTATAAACAAATAGATAAATTACGTATTTTTGAAAAATTATTTTTTTGCCATTTTATTTGTTATAAAATATTATGATTAAAAAAAATTTCTTAAAAATTGTTTATAATCACTTCTTTTCTTTTTTCATTATTTAAACAAATTATTAAGAAAAAAATTTATTCTTAAATTTATTATTTGCAATTCTCCACAAGGTGGAAAAAAGAAAAATTTTTTTTGTTGTGAATTTAGTTTATTTAATAAACAATTTGTTATTAACAATCACCGAATGTGTTTATATTTTTTTTAGATAGAAAACAAAATAACAAAACCGTGTACATAAACATGAAAATTCTTTTGTGAATAATAATTTAAAAATCGAGAAAATACCAGAAATTGACAAAAACTAGATTAAAAACATTAATTTTGTCTGCATAACCAAAGCCTTCTATCCGAAATGTCCATTTTATTTAACACATGTTAGAATCAAAACATAGCCTACTGCTATTCTTGTTTTATTATATGTGGGCAAATATACCTACATATTTAGATTAAAAAAAAGGTATATTTTAATCACAGTTAGAAAACACTAACGCAAATATTTGTGGGAAACGAGCAGAGCGTTTGTAAACAACTTTATGACAGCTTGAAAAAAGTTGATTAAGGAATTCTTTCTGCCCCGATTTTATTATTTTAATTTGTTTTCGGTGTGGTAACAAGTGCAATGAGAAGTCCTGAACTAAATCTAAGCATTGTTTCAAAAATTTTATACAATGTATGTGTCGATATTAGAATTTTCTGCTATTTTTCTTATTATCTCCGGTCTTAGTAATCACAAAAAATAAAATTTTGAATAAAAATAGACAGAAAAATATTCTGATAATTTGTTAACTTGCAAGAAAATAAAAATCATTAGAAATTACTGTCTATGTATAATTTAAGAAATATAGTGTAAAATGCAAAAATTTATAACGAAAGTGAGTGAAACTATACCTTTTATTGCTTTATTTTTCGAGTTGTTTATAAAATAATAAAGTTAAAAATATCACGTGTCTATTCAAAATATAAAGAAAAAAAATTGTACCATCTACAAATAATTATTTTCTACGTCATTGCCTCTAAGGACTGCAGAATGTATTTTTGTATGTATTTTTACAGAATTGAAAATTATTTTTTCTGTACTAAAGCATTTCTTATAAACAATGACTCATTTTATTTTTAATTTCCAACTGCTCAGTTAATTTGTTGTAATGTATTCTAATGTTTTGATCATTTAATTTTAACGACTTCTAAAATAATTTTTTATGCTCTATTTATACATTTTATTTTCGTCATAGTAATATACGATTAATAATTTTTTAGTTAGATTTATGGCTAAATACTGTAATATAACTAACTATCTTGCTTTAAACAGGCGTTGTGTAGCTTTGTATACCATTGGCAATAGTTCTTTTGGCATTTGAGACGTTTTAATTGTTTTTTGCTCTGTGCAAGAAAGCAACATGTCACCAGATTTAAGTTGAATGTAGGTAGAAGAATTAGAGAAGAGTTGCTATTTAACAACCCGTTATTTTATAACTGTTTTTTGTAAATAGCATTAACAGACTGTTATTTCCGTTCGAAAATAACAGGTGAGAAAATAACAGATAAGCAGTAGCGACAGCAGCATGTAGAATAAAATAACGTCTCTAAAATAACATTTGCAAACTGCGCGCTGCGGTATGCGCATGCCAGCACTTCTCAGCGATCTGTTATTTTTAAACTGTTATTTTAAACTGTTATTTCAAAATAGCAGTAGCAGTTTAAACAGTTATTAAAAATAACTGCACTAACAAGAATGTAAGAAAAAAGGTACCAGCTTATCTCAACGAGGCACAATGCACAGCACAGGAGGGAGGGAGAGAGAGATCACGCGCTTGACGAAATATAAAGTGTTCTAACAATGTTTTAACATAATTGTAATAATTTTTCATGTGTAAATAAAAATTCAACCAGTTCAAATTTCATGTCAAAAAGTCTATTTGTTAATTGACAAACGCACAAACTTCTCAGCTAGTAAATCTGCAGTATTTTGATTGGATTGTTCATAATTTTATGACCCTTTACGTAGTAAAAGTTTTTATTTTTAGAAATTGATGGATGATGATTAAAAATATGTTTCTAAGATATTAAAATTATCTAAGACCCGAAAATCGCAAAATGCGGTGACAATGCGAAGAAATCAATTTTTATTTAAATGGAAACATCAATTTAAAAATCCGTTGTGTCTTGAAAAGTGTTTTTTGGAATCTACAGATGATGTATGCTTTTTCAGATATTTAATTGCATTTTAAATGACCGACAAAAAAATAAAAAAATGACGACAGACAAGCGTTTCGTTACCTCATTTTTGATAGTTTGGCGACCTGTACAAATTTAATTAAGTAAAATAAATAGATAAATAAGCGTTTGTTGTGCAGGAAAGAGTTTACACACAAAAGGAAGAGGTTAGCCAAAACTAGCTTCTCCATATACATTAAGAAAACATTATGACTGTACGCAGTATTACATTAAATTGAGAAAACTATTAAGCTAAATTTTTATATAATTATAAATAATTATATAAAATAAAATATAAATATTCTATTACTTTTAATAACGATAATTTAACTATCAAATATACCGTTTTTTATTATAACCATTATACGAGAGAATTTTATGCTCTACCGAAAAGGTACGTATATTGTTTTGCCCTATCTTGCTTAATTTTCAAAATATTGAGGAAAAAGCATATTTTGTTGCAATTATTGTTAGTAATTTTTGAACCCGAAAAGAAAGAAAAGAAAATAATATCACAAAAATTCCTTTTTAAGAGTGTGACCTGCGAAGACTAATTAATGTCGGGCACAAATATTTTATATGCTTGCACTAATAATAATAATTATTTTTATTAGTGCAAGCATATAAAATATAATCAATAAAAGAAAATATTAAATTTTCGCTTGCCATACTTAAAAGGGAACTTCGTGCTTTATAGTACGTCGGGTACATAGCTATATAAGCCAAAAAGCTGCACTTTTTGATTGGGATGTGCCACTTTCTGTGGTCATAGTTGATGCCAAAAGGTAACTTTCCAGATAGGGAGCCACTGTAAAATCCGTGCAGAACACCAAAATGGCGGCCATTAAAGATGGCCGCCATTGGTGCACTAAATGTTTTTGTATATCAGCTCCTAATGGTTCGATTTCTATTTTTTTTATTTGAAAGCTCTTGTATGGAGGACACTTTTTGTCCCTATACATTTATCTCTACACCTTAAGGGTTCTGCGCAATTTAAAAAAATATATGTTTTTTAATTTTTAAAGAAGTATCCGTCTTTGCACAGTGGGACAAACTGAATCTGAAAACTAATTTCATATAATGCAACTTTCAATTGATGTTAACTTGGGGCAGCTGGTACGTAGTAGAGGTCATTTTAATAACTTTTTTAAAATTAAGCCTATAAGTATAGTGACAGTGAAATAAAATTAAATAAAGAACTTATAAATACTTTCTACTACTAATCAATTTTTGCTCATATTTGACCTATTATATACTTGCTGTCTCAAAATAAGTACAGTTTCAAAAGAAAAATTGCATCAAAGGATTCTTTTACTATTATACCTAATGTTACTTTTTATATATCTCTGTTAGGTAAATAAACGTAATTTAATTTCTACCATTTTGCATCTTTTTATTTTAGTGTGAATGAGACAATACTTTAAAAGTGGAAAACAAAAAATGAGGATGAATTCAAAATATTTAAATACTTATAGGCCTACCACGGAGTAAATACATTATCAGTTATTAATAAATTAATGTCTATTTGCATAAAAAAATAACCTTCATTATTCACCGAAGGGGAAGTGGTAGCGACCTCGGGGGGTGTTTCAACCCTTCCAAGGGGTGTAAAATTAATTTATTTTATTTTTATCGTGATCAGCGCCTACGAAAACGGCTTATGATAGTCAATACGCCATTGACTATCATAAGTGTAATTAATGAATTTTTGAAGCAACCCCCGAGGTCGCTACCACCTTCTCTTCCGTGAAAAATTAAGGGATATGCACAGGAATAACGATCATGTGCCGAAAAACCTGTAAATCCTGGATAGTATACCTTCTGGTGAATTAAGGGTGATTTCTGCTCGTTTGAGGGATGAGGAGGGGTTGGAGCTAAAAATGTATTTTTCCTGTGATCAGCGACCCGGAGATAAGCGTTTGAAGCGAATCATTTGAAAAAAACAAGATTTTCCACATCTCGGGAGGGTTTAATCAAGCTCCTAGGCCTGCTCTCTGAATTCCACTTACTCTATAACCTACTTCCATGTTATTTCAAGTATAATCCGTCGATAAATCACTCCCCAGACTCGTTTATATATGAAAATATAAAGGGATCCCCATAAAAGGGGTGGTTTTTGGCCGTTTCAGGGGGTTGTGGTGGTCAAAAACTTCTCTCACCACTTCCATTGAGTTCAGCACCCTCGAAAACGGGGGGGAAAGGTAATCTCGTCTTTGTACGAAATATTTACAAAAAACTCATAAAATAATGCTTCATTACTATAGTAAATACGTCGAGTGTTATAAAATAAAGATTGTCTTATGACTGTGATTTATTAGCAGGCCACGGTAAACCGTTTTTATAGAAACATTTCAGATGCATAATTAATTTGTTTATTAATTATCGATTTTCGCTGACGAATATCTCAGAAATTATAACACTTAGGAAGAAAATAAATATAGACAATTTAATTTTGCATAGAAAAATTTTTTCGATACGACGTATCGTTTCCGAGTTATAAGCGAAAAATCGAAAAAATTGACCTTTTCACCCCCTCCCCCCTGAAGCGGTAGAGCCAGGGGGGACTTTTAGTATGTTTACCTCCTAACTACCCCCAATACATTCCTAAAGAGGAAAAATTTTCCCTCCTTAATGTTCTCTACAATTCCCGTTTGGGCATTCAGTGATTGGACTAAAAATTATATCATACACTACTTATACTTTAATATGCATATTTTAAAAACTTTGCCCTAACAAAATAAGACTATTTTTGTAGGTTGGAGATCTAATCTATGATTAGCAGTCTATTTTATTAATCATCAATATTGAAAAATTATTTGAGTGGATTTTTAAATGTTTCGCCTGGAGCCAATATAAGGCTATATGCTAAAAATGCAACATTGAAAATGAAAATAAACTTTAAAAACTTAAAATTTCAGGTTATGTTAGTTATATGATAAACAATCGTGAAAATGACGCAAATGTCATAACCCGGCAACAAACCGCAGTAAGGGGATTTTTTCTACATCTATTTGAAGCATAAAACTTCCTTACTTTACAAGTATCTAAAGTCATATCTTCGGATAGTTAACCGAGGGTATATTTTGAAGGAAAGTACACATGAAAGTTATTCTGCAAGCTCCGGTAATCCTATCTATCAGATAGTTACTCTCCAGATAAAGTCTATTTATATTTAAGTGAAAGTACCGGCCCTTAGAAGATTAGAAATTTGTCACAAAATTTTCTTTTAAGTGCTAAAACTGTTTTCTTCAATTTCAACAAAAAATACGTCATTTTTGTTTGTAGTGGATTTCATAACTAATAATTTTCATATATACTTTTTTTAATTTTCGTAATTCTGAAGATCTTTACAGCGCTGCGAAGAGATCGAAGCTTGTTTTTACAAAGTTTCTTTTCGAATTTGACTTGCAAGATTTGGACTAAACATTAAACTTTTGTGTAACTTGCTTTGTATGTATGTATGTTAGAAATACAAATTTTAAGTCCAACAAACTCTATCATATTTAGTATTCGCAGTCAGCAACGCCCGACTGCAACTTTTATTCATTTCGTAATGGTCTTATCAAAAATACCTTAATGATATTTTAACTAACAGACATTTTTTATTCGATATTTCAGTTCAGCTTGCTATAAAACGAATTTGTGAACAATTTTTTTTTCTACGATGATTATTAAACATTTTTTTCCGGTTATAATATATCTATTGGATTAAATCAAATAGATATGATAATACACTAAATATTGAAATTAAAATATCACTTGCTCTATTGTGCTTTATGTTATGTTAGCACTTTTATTTTATTTTTTATTGTAATGCTGTAGTTATTGCTATAGCAAATCATGGATGGTCAATGAGACAAGTTGCACTGCGTTATAACATTAACAAAAATTTGGTGTTTAACATTTTAAAAAAGTGGAGAATAAACGGCACAACAGTATAAATCCTGGATCAGGGGACAAAGGACATCCATCTTAACAAGAAACTAACTATTAATATTTCGGTATTGCACCATTTTTATTTATAACTTCTATAAATTTGTTTGAATTAAATAACCTTATACAATAATCATCAGTAATAATATTTTCCCATGCATAATTTATTAATTTCCAGTAATTCTTGGGCATTCCGTGGACTCACATTTAGTTTTTGGATACTTATTACGAGTAGTCTCCATACATCTTCCATAGGGTTAAGATCTGGACTATGACTGGGCCAGTTAAGAACATTAAGGTTGTTATCTTGAAACCAGTTAGTTGCGGTATGAGCAGTATGAACGGAACAATTATCTTTTGTTGAAATATGAATTCATTATTAAGAAATAATTGTGACACACACATCAGGACCACGTGCAGAAATCCAAGCCCACATATTAACGGAAAATCTACCACTTTTATCATTGTTAGATATATATTTCTCATCGAATCGAGTATTCGGAGGTCGGTAAACACGAATACAACCGCTGTGTGTTGACTGGAAAGTTTTTCCGTCTGTAAAAACTACATTGTTCCAAAAATGTACCTCATGCACTAAAAATTCAAGCGCCAAATCCTAGTCGAGCTTCTTTATGCTCAGCTTTAAGTAAATATTTCTGTGCTGCTGGATGACAGCGTAGCTCCGATTCTCTTACTATATATTTCATAGTATCATGCCGACGACCAGTACTACTCGATCCAGAAAAATTCGTTTCTTTAGCAGCCTGAATAACTGAGTAAAATTGATTTTCTATTAATGTATTTACCAATGGGCTTATTTAGTGATATTTAATTTACAATTTATTTTTACATTTTCTGTAAGTATTTAACCCTTTAAGTATATAGTGAAAAAATTAGGCCGCTAGCGTTAATATTAACCGTAATATTTGATTTTCAATTCGTAACATATTTGAAACGCCCGATAGCGCGCGGATGAGGTCACGGCACCCGCTCGACTGGCTTTATGAGCAGCGTCGCCAGTGTCAGTACATTTGTACTGAAATCAATACTTTTAGAGCACAATCAGTACGGCAGTGCTACTTTCATTGTATTGCTACATTTTTTTGTATGACGTCCTATTTACTTATTTTGTAACTTTGACGACGAATTTTAAAATAGTTTATCATGATCTGTGAAATGAAATACGGCAGGATCAAAAGAACACCATGTTTTTGTTCGCAAGTTAGTTCCGGATTTTTCATCACTTTTGAAAATTCTGTTTCTCTGTATCTCGCTTGAATAAGGTGTTATCTTTGCATTTAAAAAATGTTTAACGGATGCATGGCAATAGGGACCAACCTGGGTTATCCGCAAGGAAGCTAGTATTTACAGTCTATAGGAATTGTAAAAATGTTTGTGGTCCTTGAGAAGTTATAATAATAATAATAATAATAATAATAGTATTTATTTCTTCATTGCAAAAAAATTATATACAAATAAAAGTATATAATAAAATCAATGTAGAAAACGTCACAAGAAAAATTAACAAACGGTTAACAGAGAAAAAACAATACAATAAAATATATAAAACACATGAACATACAAGACATTTTGTAATTGGTCACATAAAACAAATATATTAAATTACAAGAATTCACTTATCGTGTAGCAGTTTTTGTCTAGTAATATTTTTTTCAATTTACGTTTGAAAATATGTGTGCTGCCCGAAGACCTAACCTCTTCATCTAATGAATTATAAAGTTTACACCCTTGGTAAAGGAAACTTCTTTGGTACATAGCAGTTCTATGAGAATCAGGCAGTAGACAATTCTTTGCTCTAGTGTCATGTAAATGACTCACTTGATTTTTTAAAAAGATTGATTTATATGTATGAACATATGAGCACACCTCAAGAATGTATAGACCAGCAACTGTCAAAATTTTTAAATTTTTAAAGGCATCACGGCAACTCTCTCTGTAATTTAAATTTAATAAAATACGAATTGCATATTTCTGTAATAAAAATACCCTAGTTACATTACAACTATTACCCCAGTTTACAATTCCGTACCTAAGATGCGAATGAAAATTAGCATAATAGAGTACTTTAAGAATATCCTGGCTACAATGTTTAGACATAAATTTTAGAGCATAACAACTTGTTCTTAGCTTTATACATAATTTTTCGATGTGTTGAGTCCATTGTAAGTGTTTATCAAAAGTAACACCTAAGAGTATACTATCAACACAAGTTTTTATTTCCCAGTCAGTATCACTAAAAAGTGTCAGGCTCTCGGAATTATTATTCAGTGAAAATTGTATTGAAACTGTCTTTGATTTGTTTAGAACCAAGTTATTATTTTGAGACCAATGTATGATTTCTTCATAAACTCTTTCAATGGTTTGTTTTGCTTCAGCTAGGTTATTGCCGGTAACTAGAATGTTTGTATCATCAGCATAACAAATCACATGAACATTCGGTATTTTTTGTAGATGACTAACCACATCATTGGCAAATATTATATATAAAAGTGGACCCAAAATTGACCCCTGTGGAACTCCCTGTTTAATATTACAAATATTACTTTCAACTCCACCTGCCATTTTTACAATTTGTGTCCTGTTGTCTAAATAGGAGGAAAATATTTGTAAAGCAGTTCCTCGAATACCGTATCGTGCTAGTTTGGCCTTAAGCAGCTGATGGTCTACCAAATCAAAAGCTCGTGAGAAATCTACGAAAAGACCCACAACCGATTTCTTGTTGTCTAAAGCTTTAATGATTTTCTGATGAAAATCACACAACGCAGACTCCGTGCTTTTGTTTATAGTGAAACCATGTTGAGCAGGAGACAGTAATATATTCTGATGTAAAAAACCTGATAGTTGCTCCTTGAGATGAAGTTCTAAAATTTTAGAGAAACTACATAGTAGACTAATGGCTCTATAATTATTATAGTCATTTGGATCTCCCTTTTTGTATAATGGCGAGACAATGGCTCTTTTAAATTTACTGGGAAATATACCTTTCTCTATAGAAAGGTTTATTATATAACATAATGGGCCGCTTATCGCACATTTGCATGTTTTAACTAAATTATTAGAGATATTATCATGACCACTAGAGTTTGAAGACTTTAATTTATCTATAAGAAGTTCAACATCCTGAGTTGTAACTGGAGATAGAAAAATTGATTTCGGAGTGTTAGGCACATTATTTTCTAAGTAGTCAAAATTATGTAAAGCATTTACACATGTGGCGCTCGAAAATAGCAAGTTAAAATTGTTAGCTACATCTTCTATAGGTGTCTCGTTGCCATCTTTTACAAAACGAAAATCTTGAGAAACTAACTTTGTTCCTTGTATTGTTTTTATTATATTCCACATAGTTTTGGTTTTGTTATCTGAATTATAAATTTCACGATCATGGTGCGCTTGTTTAGCCGTTTTTAATTTATAGCGATATAAGTTATTTAGGTATATACTATGAGCTTTATAATTATTATTTATTTTAGACATATCGCTATATAAAGTTACCTGACTTCTGAGGTGAATCAGTTCGGGTGTAATATACTCACGTTTATTATAATTTTTGTTGTTAATATAAAAACGCTTAATAGGAAAACAGATATCAAAATAATACAAAATTATGTTATAAAAGTTATCTACGGCAGTATTAGGACAATTTTCAGCCATAACTTCTTGCCAAGTCTCACGCTGCAAGTAGTTACAGAACAGAGAAATATTTTCCGTACTAAAATTTCTGCGATATGCATATTTAGTTTCTATTTTGCTTTTCTTTTTCATTTCGATGCAGAGAAATTGAGAATAATGATCGGATAAATATAAATCGACAATAGAAACTTTAAAGTCTCTAATGCTAGTTGAGATTAGAAAATTGTCTAAACAAGTACTTGATAAGGAGGTTACCCTTGTTGGCGAATTAATAGTAATATGCAGATCAAAACAAAGAAGCAGGTCCTTAAACAGTGACAAATTCGTGCAATGCCTTAAAAAATTTATATTAAAATCCCCACCAATAATTATTGACTTATCAGTGTCATACAGATGGTTCAGCAAACCATTACATAAATGCAAAAAATTGTTAAAATCTCCAGATGGAGGTCTATACATAACAACAATAAGAGTTTTGTGAATCAAAAGCTCAACACAGCAACATTCCATAATGCCTTCTACACAAAATTCATTTATAGGATGAACAATTATATCAGAGGTAAATTGCTTATTTTTATAGAGGGCAACACCACCATGCTTTAAAGTTTCACGACAAAAACAGTCTTGTAAAGTAAAATTACATAATTTCATAGCATTTATTTGATCCTTAGTTTGCCAGTGTTCCGTGAGTAAAAGAATATCACAGTTACATTTGTAAACAAGTACATTATCTAAATTTAATGTTTTATTAGCTAGACACTGAATGTTTTGGTGTACTATGTTTAAGTTAGCTCTACACTGCGAACTGAAAAAACTGAAAATTGTGCACCGAGGGACATTTAAAAAAAATTCAATACTTATTGCATACCCTAATAAAAATTTAACATGTGATTACAGGACACTGAAAATATTTCGCATAGAATATGTACTATGCTCTCTTTGTAGTAACAGTTCAAGTGAATATTGCGAACATATTTTTTATACACAAAACAAATAAAAACTATCTGAGTGGCGAAGCATTTTTTTTTTAACTGTTTAACGTCGGCCTATTTCCGCTACCAGGGCCTATCACCGACGCCAGGAGACGAGCTACCCCCAACCTGGAAATTTTGCCGAACCTCTTCCCTTAAGAAGAGTAGGGATCTTTTACTTGCCTAACATTTAATAGACAAGGGACCGCCTGCTTTACATCCCCTCCGAAGGATGGTATATCCACTACGTAATCCTCGTCTGAAATTACGTAACTTCCGAGTATACACTGATATACAAGCCTCTAGAAGGTGGGACGAGAACGCTGTATTTCCCAAGATGGGAGCCCATCCAAGTACTAACCGCGCTCGACGTTGCTTCAACGGAATATCGACTGATATTCACATTGAAGTCGCCTCTACGCTCGCCCCTGAAGTATTTTTTATATTCATTAAAATTCCTAGATACCGAATAAAAGATTTAATTAACATCTGTACTTTTTTCATAAGATCATTACTTTTTTTGTTTCGATACCAGTACGTTAATTTTTTATCCACTGGCAACGCTGTTTATGAGTTATTCGGTCTGTTGTGCTTGCCGTATGAAACCAAGATTGGTAGAGTAGAAGGTGGCCTCGTAACTCACTATCCCCACCAAAAAATGTAATTAGATGACACCAGATGCAGAGCCTGATTCAAAATATTGTAAGAATTTGTGTAATGTTAATAATTAAGCAAAGAATTCGTAACTGGAACGAGCTTGCAATGGCATGCCTGAGCAGTGTTGCCAATTGCCGGAGAATTCTCCGCTTTTCGGAGAATTTGACTGCCTGCGGAGAATCTGGCGGAGAATGCCTTTTTGACGGAGAATTGGCGGAGAATATAGGGTGACAGAATTTATAATTATTTCTTTATTAAAACAAATAACAAAATACTGTACCTCTCTGTTTTCTTGCAGTTTAGGAGTTTAGGAGTTTATGTAAACGATAACAGATGCGTATTCAGTTTCATTAAGGGTCAACAGAGGCCGATAGAAGCTTTAGAGAGAGAAAGCCATATTGTCTCAGTTTCCTGAATAATTAGTTTACAAGTGAGAGGGAGTGAGAGGGAGCCAGAGTGTCTCCAAATTTAGCTTATCTCTAAAGTTTCTTTGAAAGGGAACAATAGGTTCCTAATTGTTCATACTCGTTCCAGTATGTATATAGAGTTCACTAATCTCAAAGCGTGCTCCAAACTTGGATGCTGATTCATCACAACCAGGTTTTATTAATTCATTACTGATGAATTCAAATATCAATTTGTGCAAATTAGTAATGGACTAATGGATTACATATTGAGAAGCAAATAGAGATCAATATATTTTTTGTTGTATAGAAAATTTTGATATTTTATTTTTGGCGGAGAATTTCTTCGATTTGCGGAGAATTTTAAGGCAGTAGGCGGAGAATTTTAGAAAGCCCTGTTGGCAACACTGTGCCTGAGGTAGGGAGTAATTACCTCGTATTTTGAGTCACCGTTTGGTTGGTGGTAATCAGGATAAGTTGTAGAATGTAACACTACCGGTCATGGTATACTTCTGGCCATTTTTCGGGCCAGTGCGGACCGTCCTTCTAGAAAGAGATAACTGCACCGCTACTGCGCGTTTGAGGAACAAGAATAGTCTGACTTTTCACCCCCGCACTCACTTCTCGCCTAAAAACTGAATACGAGAGAACCTTATGGTCTACAAATCTTGGTATGAAACTATGTGGGTGCAGGCTAGCGGTCGACTCACAGACGGTCGACCGCTGGCTGGAGTGCGGGTGGCTTGACGTCACACTGCGTTTTCGCGCGCTCTATTTTCATTATTTATTTTGAGGCAGAAGCAGTTAACAAAAATCTAATATTTTGCACATTTACTAACTATAAGGTGTACTTTCGAAATGTGAATTAAAAAAAAATGCTAAATGAGCCCATTGCAAATCTTGTTGTTGAGTTGATATCCTTCGTCGCCTTGATCCAGGATTTCTACTAATCGTACTGTTTATTCTCCACTTTTTAAAATGTTACGCACCGAATTTTTGTTAATATTATAACGCAGTGCAATTTGTCTCATTGACCATCCATCTTCTGCTTTAGCAATAACTCTAGCTTTAACTAAATCGCTTATATGGAGCATAGTAGTTTTTCCACACTTGCAATGAATTTTGAAATAACTGACAATGTCACAAAAATTAAAGTTTGATGTACATAACTAGATTTTGGCAAAAATACGTTATAAGACTTGTCCCATTTTTTTACGCATGGCAGTACGTCATCACTAGTGATATTCTAAAGTCATAAAGTACCAAATTAAAATTATATCAACGTGCAAATTTCGTATGCATATAGGGGAAATCACGGTCAACAGATGGCAGCAGTGACTTTCAAAATGTCGGAAATGGTGAGGAAAACATTGTAGCTGCCATAACGTCACCTCTGTTATTTTATTGATTTCCTTACTTTTGTGAACTGTTTTCAAATATGTCGAAAGTAGAATTAGAATTGTATGACACTTTTACTTATATTGGATGGAGAAGTAGATCCATTGAGGAAGGTGAAGCGGTATTTACAGTACGGTACATGTAATTCTTTGTCAAGTCAAATACGTCGTGAAAATACACATATCTGCCCCTTGTTTGCTTCCCATGAAGTTAGAATGAATTTAGAAAATTATGTTGATAAATGAAAATGCATATACAGTTGCACATCAGGCTAATCCGGATAATGTAAGCAAACTAGGAATTATTTTAACAATATGTGTGTTATGCTACAGATATATTGTGAAAAAGAAAAGGGATTCTAATAAACGTGATTTTTAAATTATGTTTTATTTCAATACTATATTGAGTTAACATTCGTTAATAATAATTCGGACTTAAAAGTAGGTGAATGGCAAAATATAATATTTATAATAATTTATATCAAGTGTAAATAACGCTACATAAGAACAATGAAATTTTATGCTGTTTTAAATGACCAAATACAGAGTGATTCACTTAACATTCGTATAACTTTAGTTTTTATCTGATGTAAATCAAATTGGTCTCAAAAGACAGAGGCCCTTAAGACCTACACTTATGAACTCGAATTCATATGTCCTTTTCAAATGCAAAGCCACTAACAACGCAAGGTTGAATAAAAAATTATAAGCATTTTTAACAGTTATTTTTCGTACATGTCAATGTTTTTCAAAGAATAATAAAAGTTCAACTTTTGTAAGACAAAATGACTTCAAAACATCATAGCACGAGAACCCACCGACAAAAATGGAACACATAAGCTGGAGAGTCAAAAATTGGTGGGAATGCTTATCAAGTCATTCTCTGAACGTGTGTAGTCGGTCATAGCAATCCGGGTTGCAGCGGCGCACAGTGGGAAGTTTTTCAATTTTTTTAGACAAAAATCCGTCTACACTGCAATTATTAATGGATTTGGAATTTTTTTTTTTAAATAATTGTTAGGTATCACCCGATGTTTGAGCACTGCCCAAATTTTAAGAGCGTTTACATAGCCTCAAAAAATCCTATAAATATATGAAATTCGTGTATTTTACTTAAGTAAAAATGTGAATTTCTGTTTTTTAAAAGTTTTACTCAGAAAATATCCTTTACTACATGTTTTTTGGGTCCCTGATTAAGAAAGATGGGGTCCCGTTAACCAGAAATTGATATACTTAAAATACCGAAAAACATCCCTAATAGGGATTTTTTCGAAATATTCTTATTAAAAATGTAAAATAGTCTAGTAAAGTGTATTTTTTATATGATAAATATAATTATTCAAATAAAAATTCGGTAAACATTTACCGTAAGGGTTAAACAACCCCCATTTCGACAAAAAATACAAAAAATATAGTTACAATGGTTATTTTTTAGTTTTTGCTTCAAAATAGTAGTAAGAGAGTACATTGTGACTATGAGAGTATATCTCAACCCCCTTCAAGAGTGAAAACTACCCTTAAATGGCTGTAGAATTTGAAAATAGGTTTCGAAATTTTTTGAAATTTTAGAATCACGTCTTCTTCGATATTTTCACTAAAATCAGTCTCCGAACCTTGTTTGATAAATAAAAATTATTTTAAAGGTTAAATTAATCATTTCTTATATACTTTCACAATGTGAATAAACAACAATTCAATGTGAGTAGAAACAAATTCTAAATTCTTCAACGTTTTTAAGAAGCTCGTAAGTTAGAAATCGCTTTTTTTCCATTTGAAAGGAAAAAAATATTTAAAATGAAATGAAATTTTTCATCCATTCTATGCAATGTGAAACAACAATTCAATTTTTAGAAAACATATTTTAAGCATCGTAAAGTTCAAAGACAATGGTGTGCTTAAAAGCAGCTTAAAATCAGCAGATATCTCTATTTTCTTCAAACAAATTAAATTTTAGACATTTCAAGAAAAATCTTTTAAAATAAAGTCTAAATTTTTCAAACATTCTACTCCATGTAAAACAAGTATCCAAAGTTAAGAAAAAACAGATTTTAAGATAGTCTTACGATAATTTAATAATGAAAAAAATTGGACATTAAAATGGATGTTAATCAATTTTTTTTTAAATTTTTTTATCAATTATATACTTAGTAGTAAAAAATTACTGAAAAAAATACAATCAATCATCTTATTAAATGTTAAAGCTTTGATAATAATTGTCAATTATTTCATATATTACAATCATAAGATTTAAATTTTATAGTAAAAAGAAAAAACTGCAGTAAAGAATCGAATCTGCAGTTGTTGTTAAATCTCATAATTGTAAATAATAATTGAATCCATATTTTATATTGTTAATGCTATAGAGTTTAATGAAATAAATGTACTTTTTTTAATAATTTTGTTTACTAGTGACTTTACTTTTGATGTTTGTTTTTTTTAACTGTGGATAGTTGTTTTACATAGACTAGAATGTATGAAAATTTTGTGACTATTCTAAATGATTTTTTTTTGCAATGAAAACTGTGGGAAAAGTAACACTTTTTATATTCCTCTTCGTATTGTGGTCTGATATACTCTAAAAAATATGAAAAATCGTATATGCAAGGTGTTCTTAAGTAAAACCTTTAATTTAAAAAAAAATGTATACCTTCATTTAAAAAAAATATAATAAGAAAAAATAACCATTAGGGTAAATGTTTACTGAATTATTATTTGAATAACTAAGGTTTTATATTTATCATATAAAAAATACACTTTACTAGACTATTTTACATTTTTAATAAGAATATTTCGAAAAAATCTCTATTAGGGGTGTTTTTCGGTATTTGAAGGATGTTATATCAATTTCTGGTTAACGTTTTCTTAATCAGCGACCCAAAAAACTTGTAGTAAAGGATATTTTCTGAGTAAAACTATTAAAAAACCGAAATTCGCAATTTTACTAAAGTAAAATACACGAATTTCATATATTTATAGGATTTTTTGAGATTATGTTGAACGTTTTTAAAATTTGGGCAGTGCTCAAACATCGGGTGATACCTAACAATTATTTTAAAAAAAAATTTTTTCAAATCCATTAATAATTGCATTGTAGACGGATTTTTGTCTAAAAAAATTGAAAAATTTCCCACTGTGCGGCGCAGGGGCTTAAATAATTTTCGAATGTGACGCTGTCCCATGACGTCCAAAAAAAAGTTTGAGACAAAAGTTTTTTAGTTTTGTGGGCTCTACATAATGGCACTATGGGGTTTCACTTTTAATGGGGTTCTTACGGGGTAATATGTTTTTTTATATAATCAATCCCACTTTTTTATAGTGGATTTCGATTCTACGCCAAAAATATCAATCTTTTGTTCTTTGCAATTTCTTACTCCGAGATCAATTTGCGTCAGAAATTTTTCAACTTTCAGTAATTTTGTACGGCGAAAGTATGCGTTCTAGAGAAAATTGTAAAAGAAAAAAATTGTTTCTTTTTTTATGTAGAATATACACGTATTTTTTCAGATTGAGATTCAAAATTGAAGTATATTCTACACAAAAAAAGAAAACTTTTATTTTTTACAATTTTCTCTAGAGAGCATACTTTCGCCGTAAAAAATTATTGAAAGTTGAAAAATTTCTGGCTCAAATTGGCATCGGAATAAAAAATTGCAAAGAGGAAAATATTGAGATTTTTGGCGTAGAATAGAAATCCACTATAAAAAAGAGGGGTTGATTATTTAAAAAAACATGTTACCCCGTAAGAACCACATAGTGCCATTATGTAGAGCCCACAAAACTGAAAAGCTTTTGTCTCAAACTTTTTTTGATTGACGTCATGTGAAAGCGTCACATTCAAAAACTGTTTGAGCCATATCACAAAAATGGCTGCTTCTGCGCCGCTGCAACCCGGATTGCTATGACCGACTACACACGTTCAGAGAATGACTTGATAAGCATCCCCACCAATGTTGACTCTCCAACTTGTGTGTTCCATTTTTGTCGGTAGGCTCTCGTGCTATCAATTAAAGTTCTAAAATTACTAGTAAGAGGAAAAGATAACGTTCAGGCCTCAGTGCATCAGTACATATAGTTCAAAAGCCGTGTCAACGCAGATTTCCTAAAGATAGAAAACTTCACAATAAGTGTATAACAACTTTAAAAATTGGAAAACCATCTAGCAAAGTATGTTAAATGAGACAAATTCCAATTGAAGAGATAATTATAGGTACTTTGAAACTTAACCTCACACGTCATTTATAAATGCATTAACACGGCTCTGAACAATATGTACTGCACTGAACAATATCTTTTAATCTTTTTAATAGATGTCGCACCCTTTGTGATTTGAGAGAATACTGACAACAGTGTGAAGTTGAAATTCATATCAGTCATTATTACTTCTAAAATAAGTAACATATCCTTCATATGTCACCAAAATTTTAAGTGAAATAATGACATTAATCCTGAATTTGTCGTGCAAATTATTCCGAAGGATGAATACAACTTCTTTCACACAGTTTAATATTTCCCGTAAGAGAGTATATCTATAACAAGAATGATACAAATATAATAAAGTTTTATAAAAAAAATAGCAAAAGAAAAGTGATAGATTAGATAATCTAAAAACTGCAATATTAGTGGACTTCAGTAAAATATTTTCAAATGAAGAAAACTGAACGGCCCAAAGGAATTTTACATTTTTTTAAGGAGAAAGTATTACGTATTCACAAGAAACAAATGTGCCATGGAACTTTGAAAACACTAAAAAAAGACGAAACACTGGAATCAGATTTGTGTTCTAGAATTGACTCTAACCATAATTCGATAAGTGTGAATAATGACTCATTCTCCAGCAGTAGTTTATCAGAAGGTACAAAAAGTAAATCAAGTAATGAAAAACTTGAAAAGGAGAAATCATTCCATATTAGTGACAAACAAAAGAACGATGAAAGTTTGACAAAACAAGAAGAGGACCAAACATCTGAATCAATTTTGAGTTCGAAACTTGATTGTAAATATTATTCGATAACTGAGGAAAATTACATATTTGCAAGTAGTAGTATTGGTTTATCAGAAGATACAATATGTAAATCAGGTAACGAGGAACCTGAAAAGGAGAAAGCATTACTTATTTGTGACAAACCGACATACCATGAAAGACTGATAAGACAAGAAAAAGACGAAACACCGAAATCAAGTTTGAGTTCTAGAGTTGATAATAACTGTAATTCGATAACTGCGAAAAAGTACAAATTTGCCAGATGTTGTAGTGCTACATTCGCATATACAAAAAGTGAATCAATTAATGAAGTGCATGAAAAGGAGAAAGCATTATATATTTATGACGAACAACGTTGCCATGAAAGTTTTACACCACAAGCAAAACACACATTTGCCAGTGGTGGTTTGTCAAAAGATATAAAAAATAAATCAGGTAATGAAGTACCTGAAATGGGGAGAGCATTACTTACCGATGACGAACACACGTGCCATGATAGATTGATAAGACAAGAAAAAGACGAAACTTCGGAATCAACTTTGAGTTCTAGAGTTGACGATAACTATAACTCGATAATTGCGAAAAAGTACAAATTTGCCAGAAGTTGTAGTACTCCATTCGAATATACAAGAAGTGAATCAGTTAATGAAGTGTATGAAAATGAGAAAGCATTATATATTTATGACAAACAACGTTACCATGAAGGTCTTGTAGCACAAGTAACACACACATTTGCTAGTGGTATTCTATCAAAAGATACAAAGAGTAAATCAGGTAATGTAGAACCCGAAAAGGAGAGAGCATTACCTGTCTGTGACAAACAAAAGTGCTATGAAATTATGATAAGATTAGAAAACGATAAGGTGTCCATTAGTGATAAAGAAAAATGCTATGGAAGTTTGATAAAATTAAAAAAAAGCGAAACATCGAAATCAAATTTGAATTCCAGAGAAGAACCTGGAAAGGAGAAAGCATTACGTATTTGTGATAAACAAAAGTGCCATGCAAATCGGATAAGACAAAAAAAAGAGAAAGCATTACCTATTTGCGACAAACAAAAGAGCTATGAAACTTTTGTCAAAAAATGCGGTGAAAGTTTGATAAGACAAAAGAAAAACGAAACACCGGAATCAACTTGGAGTTCTAAAGTTGATAATAATTATAATTCAACAGTTGCGAAAAAGTACAACAAATTTGCTAGAAGTTGTAGTGCTTTATTGGAATATACAAAAAGTGAATCAGAAAATGAAACGTATGAAAAGAAAGCATTATATATTTATAGCGAACAACCTTACAATGAAAGTAATATAACATACGCAAAACACGAAATAACGGAATCAACTATGAGTTGTAGAGTTAAAAATAACCATAATTCGATAACTGCGAGAAATGATGCATTTGCCAGTAGTAGCAGTAGCTTATTAAAAGATGCAACTAATGAATCAGTTAATGAAGAATATGAAACACAGAAAGCATTATTTATTTTTGACGAACAAAGTTTCCATGAAAATTTTATAACACAAACTAGATATGAAATTCCAGAATCAACTTTGAGTTCCAGCATTGATAAGTGTAATTCGATCACTGTGAAAAATGTGCCATCTGCCAGTAGTAATAGTTTATCAGAAGATACAGAAAGTGAATCAAGTAATGAAGAGCCTATAAAGGAGGACGTATTACGTGTTTGTCATTATGATAAGCAAAAGTGCCACGAAAAATTGATAAGACAAGAAAAAAACGAAACACCAGAATCAACTTTGAGCTCTAGAGGTAGTAATGATTATAACTCGAGAATCGCGGGAAATTACACATTTACAAAATTACACAGTAGAACTAGTAGTTCATCAGACGATACAAAAAGTAAAACAGTTATTGAAGAATATGGGAAGGATAGAGCATTATATATTTATGACGAACAAATGTACCATGAAAGTTTTATAACAAAAGCAAAACACGAAACACTGGATTTAACTTCTACAGTTGATAATAACTATAATTCGGTAACTGCGAAAACTTTCACATCTGCCAGTACTTACAGTTTATCAGAAGATACAAAAAGTGAATTAATTAACGAAGGATCTGAAAATGAGAAAACATTATATAACTATGACGGAGTAAAATACCATAAGAGATTTATAACACAATCAAAAGACGAGATACTGGAATCATATTTGAGTGCTAGAGTTGATAGTAACTATAGTAACTATAATTCGGTAATTGTGAAAAATGTCACATATGGAAGTAGCAATAGTTCATTAGAAGATACAAAAAGTGAATCACTGATAGAAGAACCTGAAGCGGAGAATGCATTACGCATTTGTAGCAAACAAACACGCCATGGAAGGTTGATAAGACAAGAAAAAGACAAAACATCGGAACCAACTTTAAGTGCTAGAGTCGATAATAACCATAATTCCGAAGATACGAAATGCGAATCAAGTAATGGAGAACCTAGAAAGGATAAAGTATTAATTTGTCGTTCTGACAGACAAAAGTGCCCTGAAAGACAAGAAAAATATGAAGCATCGGAAACAACATTGAGCTCTAAAGTTAATAACAACTATAATTCGATACCAGCGGAAAATTACACATTTGCCAGTAGAACTAGTATTTCATCAGAAGATACAAAAAGTAAAACAGTTAACGAAGAATATGGGAAGGATAAAGCCATATATATTTATGACGAACAAATGTACCATGAAAGCTTTATAGCAAAAGCAAAAGACGAATTACTGGATTTATCTTTGGATTCTAGAGTTGATAATAACTACAATTCGGTAACTGCGAAAAATATCACATTTGCCAGTACTTATAGTTTATCAGAAAATACAAAAAGTGAATCGATTAATGAAGAATATGAAAAGGATAAAGCACTATATAATTATGAAGAACTAAGGTACCATAAACATTTCGTAACACAAGCAAAAGACGAGATACCGGAATCATCTTTGAGTGTTAGAGTTGATAATAACTATAATTCGGTAACTGTGAAAAATGTCACATCTGCCAGTAGTAATAGTTCATTAGAAGATACAAAAAGTGAATCACTGAATGAAGAGCCTGAAGCGGAGAAAGCATTACGTATTTGTAGCAAACAAACGTGCCATGGAAGGTTGATAAGACAAGAAAAAGACAAAACGCCGGAACCAAGTTTAAATTCTAGAGTTGATAATAATTACAATTCGATAATTGGGGAAAATTGCACATTTGTCAGTGAAACTAGTAGTTTATCAGAAGATACAAAATGTAAAACAGTTAATGAAGAATACGGAAAGGATAAAGCATTATATATTTATGATGAACAAATGCACCATGAAAGTTTTATAACAGAAGCAAAAGATGAAATAATGGATCCAACTTTGGATTCTAGAGTTGATAATAACTATAATTCGGTAACTGCGAAAAATATCACATTTGCCAGTACTTATAGTTTATCAGAAAATACAAAAAGTGAATCAATTAATGAAGAATATGAAAAGGATAAAGCATTATATAATTATGAAGAACTAAGGTACCATAAAAGTTTCATAACACAAGCAAAAGACGAATTACCGGAATCATCTTTGAGTGCTAGAGTTGATAATAACTATAATTCGGTAACTGTGAAAAATGTCACATCTACCAGTAGTAATAGTTCATTAGAAGATACAAAAAGTGAATCACTGAATGAAGAACCTGAAGCGGATAAGGCATTACGTATTTGTAACAAACAAACGAGCCATGGAAGATTGATAAGACAAGGAAAAGACACAACGCCGGAACCAACATTAAATTCTAGAGTTAATAATAACTATAATTCAATAATTGCGGAAAATTACACATTTGTCAGTAGAACTAGTAGTTTATCAGGTGATACAAAATATAAAACAGTTAATGAAGAATATGGAAAGGATAAAGCATTATATATTTATGACGAACAAATGCACCATGAAAGTTTTATAACAGAAGCAAAAGACGAAATAATGGATTCAACTTTGGATTCTAGAGTTGATAATAACTACAATTCGGTAAGTGCGAAAAATATCACATCTACCAGTAGTATGAGTTTATCGGAAGATACAAAAAGCGAATCAATTAATGAAGAATTTGAAAAGGAGAAAGCTTTATATAATTATGACGAACTAAGGTACCATAAAAGTTTTATAACACAAGCAAAAGAGGAGATACTGGAATCATCTTTAACTTTTACAGTTGATAATAACTTTAATTCGAGAACTGCGAAAAATGTCACATCTGCCAGTAGTAATAGTTTTTCAGAAGGTACAAAAATTGAATCAAGTAATGAAGAACCTAAGAAGGCGAATGTATTACCCATTTGTCATTGTGGCACACAAAAGTACCACGAAAGTTTGATAAGACAAGAAGAAAATGAAACATCGGAAACAACATTGAGTTCTAGAGTTAATAATAACTATTATTCGACAATTGCGGAAAATTACACATTTGCCAGTGGAACTAGTAGTTTATCAGAAGATAAAAAATATAAAAGAGCTAATGAAGAATACGGAAAGGATAAAGCATTATATATTTATGACGAACAAATGTACCATGAAAGTTTTATAACAGAAGCAAAAGACGAAATAATGGATTCAACTTTGGATTCTATAGTTGACAATAATTATAATTCCGTAACTGCGAAACATGTCACATATGCCAGTAGTAATAGTTCATTAGAAGATACAAAAAGTGAATCACTGAATGAAGAACCTGAAGCGGAGAAAGCATTACGTATTTGTAACAAACAGATGTGTCATGGAAGGTTGATAAAACAAGAAAAAGACAAAACGCCGGAACCAACTTTAAGTTCTAGAGTTGATAATAACCATAATTTCGAAGATACGAAATGTGAACCAAGTAATGAAGAACCTAACAAGGACAAAGCATTACTTATTTGTCATTATGACAAACAAAAGTGCCATGAAAGTTTGATAAGACAAGAAAAAAATGAAACATCTGAAACAACATTGAGCTCTAGTGTTAATAACAACTATAATTCGATAATTGCGGAAAATTACACATTTGCCAGTAGAACTAGTAGTTTATCAGAAGATACAAAACGTAAAACAGATAATAAAGAATATGGAAAGGATAAAGCATTATATATTTATGACGAACAAATGTACCATGAAAGATTTATAACAGAAGCAAAAGACGAAATAATGGATTCAACTTTGGATTCTATAGTTGACAATAATTCTAATTCGGTAACTGCGAAAAATGTCACATCTACCAGTACTATCAGTTTATCGGAAGGTACAAAAAGTGAATCAATTAATGAAGAATATGAAAAGGAGAAAGCATTATATAATTATGGCGAACTAAATTACCATAAAAGTTTTATAACGCAAGCAAAAGACGAAATACCAGAATCATCAACTTTTACAGTTGATAATAACTTTAATTCGGGAACTGCGAAAAATGTCACATCTGCCAGTAGTAATAGTTTTTCAGAAGGTATAAAAATTGAATCAAGTAATGAAGAACCTAAAAATGAAAATGTATTACCTATTCGTCATTGTGGCACACAAAACTACCACGAAAGTTTGATAAGACAAGAAAAAAATGAAACATCGGAAACAACGTTGAGCTATAGATTTAATAATAACAATTATTCGACAATTGCGGAAAATTACACATTTGCCAGTAGAACTAGTAGTTTATCAGAAGGTACAAAATGTATAACAGTTAATGAAGAATACGGAAAGGATAAAACATTATATATTTATGACGAACAAATGTACCATGAAAGTTTTATAACAGAAGCAAAAGACGAAATATTGGATTCAACTTTGGGTTCTATAGTTGATAATAACTATAATTCGGTAACTGTGAAAAATGTCACATCTACCAGTACTATCAGTTTATCGGAAGATACAAAAAGTGAATCAATTGATGAAGAATATGAAAAGGAGAAAGCAATATATAATTATGGCGAACTAAATTACAATAAAAGTTTTATAACACAAGCAAAAGATGAGATACTAGAACCATCTTTAAGTTTTCGAGTTGATAATAACCATAATTCGGTAACTGCAAAAAATGTCACATCTACCAGTAGTAATAGTTTTTCAGAAGGTGAAACAAGTAATGTAGAACCTAAAAAGGAGAAATTATTACGTATTTGTCATTGTGGCACACAAAAGTGCCATGAAAGTTTGATAACACCAGAAGAAGATGAAACATCGGAAACAACATTGAGCTCTAGAGTTAATAATAACTATAATTCGACAACTGCGGAAAATTGCACATTTGTCAGTATGACCAGTAGTTTAACAGAAGATATAAAAAGTGAAACAGTTAATGAAGAAAATAAAAAGGAGAAAGCGTTATATATGTATGACGAACAAAGGTACCATGATAGTTTTATAACACAAGCAAAATATGAGTCACTGGAACCTACTTTAAGTTCTAGAGGTGATAATAACTATAATTCGACAACTGCGAAAAAAGTCACATATGCCAATAGTAATAGTAGTTTATTTGAAGATACAAAAAGTAAATTTGTTAATGAGGAATATGAAAAGAAGAAAGCGTTATATATTTATGACCAACAAATGTACCATGAAAATTTTATAACGCATGTAAAGGACGGGATACTGGAATCAATTTTGAGTTCTAGAGTTGATAATAACTATAATTCGGTAACTGAGGAAAATGACACATCTGCCAATAGTAACAGTATTTCAGTAGATACAAAAAGTGAATCAAGTAATGAAGAACCTAAAAAGGAGAAACGTATGTGTCATTGTGACAAACAAAAGTGCCTTGAAAATTACATAATACAAGAAATAAATGATACATCAGAAGAGAAATATAAAAAGTAGAAAACATTGTATATCTATCACCAACAGATGTACCATGACACAAGTAAAAGACGAAATACTGGATTGGGATTGGGATCTGGAGTTGATAATAGCTACAATTCGGAAACTGCCAAAAATATCACATCGGCCGAGAGTAATAGTAGTGTATTTGAAGATACAAAAAGTTAATTTATTGGTGAAGAATATGAAATCTTTATAACGCAAGCAAAAGACGAGATACTAGAATCAACTTTGAGTTTTAGAGTGTTGATGTTAACTATAATTCGGTAACTGAGAACAATGTCACATCTGCCAGTAGTAACACTAGTAACAGTTTATCAGTTTATACAAAAATTGAATCAGATAATGAAAAATCTAAAAAGAAGAAAGTATTACGTATTTGTTATTGTGACAAACAGAAGTGCCATGAAAGTTTAATAAGAGAAGAAAAAAATGAAATATCAAAATCAACTTTGAGCTGTAGAGTTAATAATAGCTATGTCACATCTACTAGTAGTAATAATAATTTATCGAGGATACAAACAGTGAATAAATTATTGAAGAATACGAAAAAGAGGAAGCATTATCTTTTTCTGACGAACACGGGGGATGATGGAAATTTTATAACAAACAAAAGATGAAATAATACTAAATTCACCTTTGAGTTCTAGAGCTGTTAATGACTTTAATTCGGTATCTGCGAAAATGTCACATCTACAATTAGTAGTAGCAGTGTATTGGACAGTCTAAAGAGTAAATCAGTTAAATTAGAACACTGAAAATTTGAATACCACGTCAAAAATGGAAGTAGTGGATTGTGACCACACTATGAATATAATCAAATAAATTCAAAGTATTCAGTTTTCAGCGAAGAAGGAAAAACAAAATTGAATTCTGTAGTTGACGATAGGCACGAGTCGGTAATTTTGAAAAATGACGTATTTACAAGTAATAGCAGTTTATTAAAGGACACAGAAAGTAAATTAGGTAATAAAGAATTTAAAGAAGAAAAGGCATCATATATTTATGATGAACATGAAAGTATTATAATGCAGGCAAAAGACGAAATTCAGAATTCAACTTTAGGTTCTAGAGTTGATAGTAACTTGGCAACTACAAAATATGGCATATTTGCTAGTAGTAATAATAGTTTATTTGAAGATGCAAAATATGAATCAATTAATGTTAAAGCTGAAAAGTATCAAGCATTTATGGCAAACAAAGGGGTCATGAAAGTTTTATAACGCAAACGAAAGACGCCATACTGGATTCATCTTTTACTTTTAAGGTTAATGATAGCCATATCTCGTGCGAAAAATGAAACTATTGATATTACTATGGATTTATTAGAACTTGCGAATAGTAACTTATACAATGAGTAATCTGGCAGGAAAAAATATACGTTTGTGATGAATACATCTGTCATATAAATACACTGTTTGATGTAAGTGCAGTTCTGCAGAATAAATTAAAACTTCAGTACACTGGAAAAGATTTTGAAATAATAGAGTTGCCAGCTTACAAGAAAATTGCGACGATCGAAAAACCACGTATATTATTTTTTGGAAAACGCAATTTACCAAACATTTTTAAAACCGACTGATTAATGAAGAAAAACTAGAGGGTGAAGTTGTAAATAAAAATAAGTAAAATACAGAATATCAAACAATTAGTTTTTCAAAAAACCATACGGATGGACAAGATATAGAAGTTCATATAAGAGGTTCAAATATCAAAGCGAAATGGAATCATTTAAATTCAATAAAATTTATATTATTTATTTATTTATTTATTTATTTATTTTAGTAAACATGTCTACAGGATGAATATCACAATGACAGACAATTATTTAAGTTCAATGGGTTCATTTACCATTTTTTTAATAACATTTTCTGAAAGATCTATTCATTCTAGAGCGAAATGCAAAAAAAAAAAGAATTTTCTAGGGTCTCTATAGGCTTCAAAATTAATCAAGAACATATCAACACGTGGCGTTTTCATGTTATAGCTGTGTGATGTCAATGTCTCTATCGCATCGGGAGATGTAGACGTAGCTGACCTACTTGCCTAGTAGTCTAAGATCCAGCATAAGAAATTAATACCCTCATCTGTTATTCAGATAAGAAATAGTTTATATAACGAAAAATGCCAAAAATGTCAATTTTGATTCGTTCGTGTCGAGCCGAATTTTCGAATTTCGGCGTGCGGATCAACTACAAGTCATCCTCTTTCCGTATCGACATGGTACGGGCGTCGCGGTATCGTATTTTTGATAATATGAGTATATTTAAGATGTCGGGTTTTCAATTGCGGTGGGCAAGGTTATTAGGTAAGCGAGGTAGGACTGTGGAGACATTTACGTCAGCGATTCGACCGCCTCAATTTATGAAGAATTAGATTTTAAAGCAGTATATTTCTGGAACTACATATCGGATCGAGCTCAAATTTTCAGTGTAATAATGATTTGATGATTACTTCGCACAATTGTAATAAAAAGTGCAATATTAAATTTGACTAAATGACCCCATTCAACGAACAATAGATAATTAAATTCAAATTATACTGACTTAAATTACACTAAACTTAAATAACACTAAACTTACTGAATTAAATTAACTAAAAATTCAAATGCAAAGTAAGCTTAATCAGAACTAGAAGAGAAATGAAGAAAAGTAATTTTATTTTTAAAGAATACTCTGGTATTTGAAAAACTTATATCAACGTACTACAACCTACATCATTCAATGATAAATTTCAATATTGTTTGTTACTTTTTTATTTTTTTTTCAAACAATTGAAACCAAAGACATCACAGTATTGTTGCATATTGTCATAATTAATCATAGTAAAGGTAGGTAATCTGATTACGTAATTTTTGCTCAATATGGGTATGTAAAATGTACTACCTCTGCAGCTAAACAATTCCATTCGAAATTTGTTTTGATTAAACTAAAAATCGTTCAAAAAACGGGCAATTAAAAAAAGACCCTTCTATATTAATTAGAAGTTGAGATAATGTATCTTTTGCGTTTCATGCATTTACTTCTAACATATGTCATGAAATTCAGATACTATAAAACAAGGTTCGGAGGATATATATCAAGCGATATATATCTCGATATATCTTACGATATATATATCTTGATATATATCGTGATATATATACCAGTTTTATATTTTTACTTTCTCATCTCATAGATAGAGAAAGTATTTACATTTCACGCCGAAAATCACTTAACGGCAACAGTGCAATTCTTCCCTTTCGCGAAGGTTAGCCGACGATCGACTGATTCGTCGGGAATAGCCGATACATCGGTTCGGTATTGAGCGCGTCTGAAACACTCTGTGAATAACCGGATTTATTTAGTTCCTGTTTTGTCGGGTTTCGTTTGCTTAGGAAACGTCGCGCGTCGTCGCGTTATTTTGTTAGAAAGTATTTTTATTTAAGTATATTGTATTTTTCGAAAGAATTTATTTTTAATTTTTTTAATACACTGCAGTCTTAAAATTAAAAAAACAACTTTAAAAAACCAATTAGTTAATTGAAAATATTAAAATGTCTGAAAAATCTTTTGAATCTTTTTAATTGAAAATAAATGTCCGAAAGTGATATACATCCGATATATATCGGATATATATCGTCTGATATGATATTTATATAAATATCATGATATTTTCGAACTCTGCTATAAAATATTCTTACTAAAAATTTAATAATATAAAGTAGAATAAGTGGATCTATGAGATGAACAAATTTAATTTGAACAATGTCTCAAAAGCTATAAAGGAGAGCATATGTTTTATTAATATTTAGTTCCTTTTGTTAATAAGATATAAGTGTTATATTATAAATTGTTACATTTCAAGATAGTACATCTAGATTTTATTTTGAAATATTCATTAAGGGCCAGTTGTATAGGTTTAGTTTAAACCACAAGCTACAGGTAAACTTACGTTAAGCCTTAAATATCCATTGTATAAGTGACTGTAACGGCCACCTAGAGTTTATAGTACGTCGGATGGCTGGCTCTATCGTTCACTAACCCAATACCGAGGTATAACCAAATAAAACCTATTTCATTTTATTCAGCAGGTTTTTTTACATAGGAAATCACTTTTGACGACACTCTCCATTGGTCGAGACTGAAGTTACAAGAAAAAAACAAAAAAAAATGAAAATAACAAAATTCAAATTCAACCACGAATAACTTTCAAACGAAAAAAGATAAAATTATATATTTTTTTTAGTTTTATAGTACAAACGATTCTCTTTAATTTGATGTATAATTTATTACAAAAATAATAACTTTAACATTAAAAAATTGACGTTGATTAGATGGTACACAAATTGTCAATTTTTTTGAAAGGTCTAACTCATTGTAACTCGCTTATGTATTGAGCTATTTGAATGTTTTATTCACCAAAAACTGCCAAATTTCATAGACTTCATTTTGTCTCAATTAATGCTGCGTCTAGCTCTGTAAATAAAAGCGGTACAGCCTTTTAAACACAACGAAGCGCGCTACGGCGACGGAGTCGCGAGGCTTCCCCACTCGTTCCCGGTACATCCCGCGTTCACCATAAATAAAGTAAAAAAATATTTTGAGGTTTCTGGTTCTTGTATACACACACTAAATCACATTTTTTTTTATCCCCTTTAATAATGGGGTGGGAGTGGTAATGGGGGTGGCTAATGCCAAAAATTTTTTTGAGACCTTAGCTTCTCTTGTCTATACTAAATATCAATTTTATGAACTCTTATCTGCTTGATTTACCTATTTACTCCAAATTTACCCCAATTTACCCCCCAACCCTTCGACTGAACAAGATGAAAATACAATCTAGTTCTAGATCTTGTTAAAGTACATATATGTGTATCAAATTTCAAGTCAATATCTCAAACGGTTCCAGAGTAAACGTGCGCACAAAAAAAGTTACAGACCGACAGACAGACAAATTTTTTTTTCGCTCAAACTTGAAATCTCGACGTTTCATGAAATTCTAAGCCTATTTGAACAATAAAAATTTTTAAAAATTTTTTTGTCGTTACTATACTTCCACTGGATGTGGAAGTAAAATCATGCCAGCTAGTAAAGTTTTTACTTTGCTTCGTATATTTTAATATTTTCCATAAAATGTCAGAGGTAACCACATAATCAAAACAATTATTTGCCATGCTTTCACTAACTCGTAGAGGCTCTGATGCTCTGAACGATTAGTTGGATTTTTGTACATAACTATATTTTTGTTTTCATGTAAACTGGAAGGGTTAAAATCGGTTAAAATTGGATAGACGATCTAAATATACTTGTGTAAATAGGCTGTTCTTTTTTTTAAATAATACTATTCCTAGTGGGATTTTTACCATCTAGCCAGTCTTCGTTTTGATCAAAATTATCGCTGCGATAAATGTAATTGTTTTCTTCCGAACTTACTGGAGGAACTCCAGATGGCATAAAAATGTCGTCACCAGTTTTTACTAATACGTGATAGCTAAAGACGTTAAAAATGTACGTATTTCACCGTAGGAATAACCATAGCCAAAAGAATAAAGCATATCATTAAGTTCTTTTTCTTCTGACGGCACGAAACACATGTAGTGATACGTTATGGATTGAAAAAATGGCCTAAGCTTGTTTTTTTCCATAAGTATTAATATAAATTCCATTACTATAGAAATAACGTTTAAATCAAATTTGTTTGTCCTGACATATTTAGTATCCACGACATAAATGTTTATAACAAATCTGAAACTTCTTGTTTACATTTATGTTCATTCAGATTAGTAGTCGTGTTTTTTTTATAGTTTTAAAACATCCAGCTATAGCTTCTCTTAAGATACCGGCAGCTTTATCAGGAATTGTCAATTCATTCTCATGAACCAAGTTTTCTTCGCCTGATTCACTTGTGACTGACAACAAAAATCCTTTTAGCTTTATTATCACTTGAATGAACTGTTGTATTTTCTTTGTGTTCACAAAACACTTTGTTTGCTTAAATGCTTTTCTAATCTCTTTCTTATATTTCCACTGCTATAATAATCTAATTTTTCTTCCGTCATTTCTTCAAATATATCATTAAGGCGTGTTTTTAGAAATATTAGAGTTAAGAATTCTTTTTTGCAAAACAGCAAGATAAACCTCCTTAAATAAAATATTTAACGCTACTTTAAATTCATTTTTTTCTTTCAGTTGTTTAGTTTGTATACATTTAATTTTTTTTTGCTAATATATTTTGCATAATAAATTTTATGATAATTTCCATTAGCCCAAATAAATCTGAATAAATGTGTAACCTGCCTTGTATTTCTGTATCACAATGCGACCCTGCAGCTTTAATATATATTTTTTTCTAGTTTCCGCACCCGTTCCTGTACAAACTGGTACTTAAAGATGTTCTTAATTTATTCTTAATTTTTCTGGATTTTCCACAAATCAGACAATGTCATTTTATTTTAAACTGATTTTTTTTCTTTATTATAACTACATAAAGGCTCACTTGCATTTTTTTATCGCATTACTAATATCAGAGACAATACGTATTATCTTTGCTAATGTTATTTATTACAAAAAGATGTCAGACAAGAATAATGAAATCGGTATCGAAGGGTGTGTAAATAAGTGCCACCACTTTGTTTTATAAAAATTTCAATGAAATTGCATATTTTCTTTCATTTGCACAATTAATAATAGACCTGATGCCAGTAACAGTTGGTTTTTTACCATTAGATTTTCACTGTTTTCAGCAGTTTCGTAAAACAAACATGTAGTTTTTCTCCATTGATAAAAATGAATCTACAATATACATAAACTGTAATAGCCTACATGTAAGTAAAATAGTATATACTTATTAATATTTATCCACACAATAAATAATGAGGCCAGCAGCCGATACGTTTCGTGATGGGCCGAGAAAGTAGCGGGGGCGAGAAAGGAAGCCTCGCGTCTTCATCGCCGTACTGTGCTTCGTTGTGTTTCAAGGGCTGTAGCGCTTTTAGTTAAAAAATTAGATCCAGCATTAATCGAGACAAAATGAAGCCTATTAAGGGCCAGTTTTATAATATCGGATAAAACCGCGGAGTACGGATTAAACTTCGGCCTTGAAAAAAAGTCTGTTTTATAATGTCCGTAATCTTCAGTTTGCAGATTGAATACGTCCCGGTAAGGTTAAACTTCAAACGGTGGATGGAGACCGTTTAAACTGGAGATCTCATATTCATAACCTCATAATTGAAAAAAATCCCTGTTTTTATATGTAATATGATGGATATATTCGAAATATTTGATTATCTATTATTGATTTATTATTATTTACTGTCTAATGACAACGAAGAAATTGTTAATGTAATATAAGGTGCTTCAAGTTCCAAGTTTAAACTATACAGTTGATCTAACATTATTAATACTGGCCCTAACAGGCACTTTGTAAAGTAAAGCTTAAAGCTTGGTTTAATACTAGGTTTAAACTATACGGTTAATCTAATATTATAATACTGGCCCTTAATGTGTCAGTTTTTGGTGAAAGAAAAAATTGAATACCTCGTTATATAAGCGAGTTATGGCGAGTTAAGAATTAGAAAATATTGCTGATTTGTGTATCTTTTTGAATTTTGCTAGTTTTTTTATGTTAATTTTTTAATTATTGCAATAAATTATACTTCAAATTAAAAAGCAATGTTTATTTGTCAAAACCAAAAAAAAATTGTATTTATATCTGTTTTAGTTCTAAAGTTATATTTGATTAAATCTTAAATTTCTAAATTTCTTTTTTTTTAGTTTTTTTCTTATATCTTCGGTCTCGACCAATGGAGAGTGTCGTCAATTTTGATTTCCTATGTAAAATAACATGCTTTAATAAGTAGTGAAGGTCCCATCTGGTTATACTTCAGTATTGGGTAGGTCAAGAAAGAGAAGGCTTTTCGCGCTCTGCCCGACGGGCTAATACGCAGTACGCTGCAGATTATCAACTTTTTGAATACGTTGTACCCTTCCGATCGCTTTGAGAATTTGAGATATTTTAAAGGGATATTTAAATATTTATTCAGAACGAAAACATCCATAAAAAAAATTTGAAAAAGGACCCCGGAACAAAACCCTTGAAAATGTTGATTCGGTGGAATCGGCTGAAATTTTGGTATTTTGTAGTTCAAGTCATGCTGAACAAAAGTTCTTATCACATCGAGCCAATCCTGTGGACAGTTGTTGAGATACAGCTTGTCAGATTTAGGTAATTTGCGTCATTTTAGACATTCAAGAACTTTTTACTCCTAAACTATTAACTTTAGCAAAAAATTGTAAGGGTCGAAATATTTTTGTTCTAGTCCAATAAAGCTCAAGAATTTTTTTTAGAATTTTTTAAACAATTTTTAGGTTAGGTAAAATATATATATATATATATATATATATATATATATATATATATATATATATATATATATATATATATATATATATACACAGGGTGTCCCAGAATTGAGTTCCCGGACGGGAACCTGTGATTCCTGAGTTCATATTGGGCCTATTTAACCCAACTTACCTTAGTCCAAAAATGCATTCCTGAGGAAGTACATTCTCTTAAAGTGAGACAGAAAAAAAAAGTTTTTTCCAATAACTTCCGTTGTATGGAAGATAAAATTTTCAAATTTGGATGGGAGCTGTATCTCTATAAGTACTCTATGTAAACTTGATAACAACCAAATATCTTTTGTTTCTCAATTTTTTTTCATAATAATTAATATTTGACTGGTTGTAACTTTTTAATCACCCTGTAAAATTACGGAATACTTGAACATTTTTACACAGCATTGAAAGGGCTGCAAAAAAGGTACTCTTAAAAATTTTTGTAATATCAATCAAAATACAAGAAATTATCGTTTTTTCTTCTATTTGTATTTAACATTTATTTACAGTTCTAGAACAGAATTTTGTAATAGCAGAAAAGTACTGTTTATTTTAAAAACTACATTCATAACAAATGCTCCACGTGACGTCCACCTGTTTCAGTACACAAATCAATACCTTTAAAATTTTTTGTAATATCAACCAAAAATCAAGAATTATCGTTTTTTCTTTGTAGGTCATAAGTGCTCGTGAAACAGAAAACCTGTCGCGGTCTCATGACAAAACTTAATTAATTCGTAACGTCAAAAAATAGCAAGTATAAGATTAATTTCGGTAATCTACCAGCAACGATGAAGCAACATTCACAAGACACGGAATATTTGCTATTTTTGTATTTGGTTATTTAAAAACCACTATATACTCTGTTCCAACTGACACTAGGGGGCAACTTTGGCAACGTGTACAGAACGCGTGCGATGAATTTAGAGAAATTTTGCATATTTTCCAACGAATTCGCTCGTCATTGATGAAGAGAATTGATTTGTGTACCTACTGAAAATTTTGTATGAATGTAATTTTTTTTTAAGTAAACTGCTTTTCCATTATTACAAAATTTTATACTAGAATTGTAAATAAATGTTAAATACAGATAGAGGAAAAAACAATAATTTCTTGTGTTTTGATTGATATTACAAACATTTTTAAGAGTACCTTTTTTGCAGCCCTTTTAATGCTGTGTAAAAATGTTCAAGTAATACGTAATTTTACAGGGTGATTAAAAAATTACAGCCAGTCAAATATTAATTATTATGAAAAAAAATTGAGAAACAAAAGATATTTGGTTGTTATCAAGTTTACATAGAGTACTTATAGAGCTACAGCTCTCATCAAAATTTGAAAATTTTATCTTCCATACAACGGAAGTTATTGGAAAAAACTTTTTTTTTCTGTCTCACTTTAAGAGGATGTACTTCCTCAGGGATGCATTTTTGAACTAAGGTAAGTTGGGTTAAATAGGCCCAATATGAACTCAGGAATCACAGGTTCCCGTCCGGGAACTCAATTCTAGGACACCCTGTATATATATACATATGTCATATTTCGGCATGCTTCGGTGGGATGGCTGAAACTTTGCTATTTTGTAGTTAAAGTCATGCTGATCAAAAATTCTTATTGCACTGAGTCTATCCTATGAGTGGTTTTCGCTCCAGGTGTGCCTGAAGGTCTTAACAACGAGGTAACGGGTAATCCATATGTACGTGTTTATGAATGGCTTCCAGGTGTGTGCGTGTGTGTGTGTATGTGTATGTGTGTGTGATTATTTTTATCAAAGAACCTGCTCGTACCGGCACTATGTTTCTTATGAGAGCGTTCTCATTGCCAACCAGGGTGATCCCATTTTTTTGGTTTCACTTTCTATTTGCTTATTTTTACTTTTTGTTGGTTTTTATTTAATATTACTTCCACGTCCAGTGGAAGTATAGTAACGACAAAAAAATTTTTAAAAATTTTAAAAAATTTTTATTGTCCAAATAGGCTTAAAATGTCATGAAACGTCGAGATTTTAAGTGTGAGCGAAAAAAAAATTTCTGTCTGTCTGTCGGTCGGTCTGTCGGTTGTCTGTCTGTCTGTCGGTCTGTCTGTCTGTAACTTTTTTTTGTTCGCACGTTTACTCTGGAACCGTTTAAGATATTGACTTGAAATTTGGTACACATATGTACTTTAACGAGATCTAGAACTAGATTATATTTTCATCTTGTTCCGTCGAAGGGTTGGGGGGTAAATTGGGGTAAATTTGGGGTAAATGGGTAAATCAAGCAGGTAAGAGTCCATGAAATTGGTATTTAGTATACACAAGAGAAGCTAAGGTATCAAAATCAAAAAAATTTTTGGCATTAGCCACCCCCATTACCACCCCCACCTCCTTATTAAAGGGGATGAAAAAAAATTGTGATTTAGTGAATGTACAGGAACCAGAAACCTCAAAATATTTTTTACTTCATCCACCCCCCACTATCACCCCCCTATCACCACCCCCACCCCACTACCGATGTGGGGTATCGTTTTATGGGTTTTTGGGGTAGAGGATTTCAAATATTATATTATTAAAGTTCCATAAACAATTATTTTCACATACAAAGTTTTTTCGTTGTGAGTGACTTGGATAGAGAATCTGGATATGGAAGTAGTAATTCCTTGGGCAGCGGTTTTTCTTTTAGTTTTTAAATATTGAGAACATCCATAGGATCTTCAGGAACAAGTGCTCTTTTTCCAGCATCATGTATCGTTCGAAGAAGAATAATTGGTGTATATTTTATGTGATTTTCATGCCGTGCATACCCCAAGAACCATAATACGCTTGTGTTTTCAGCGGTTCCGCATCAAACTCGTTAGAACGATTTTTCTCATAAACGGTCCTATGACTGAAATGAAAGAGGACATTTTTGTGTATTTTTAATTAGTGAATGACATTCTTGTGCCAAAGTGAAAAACAATAAATAAAAGACATAAGAAATTAATGCAAAATATCGACAGCCCCCTCAATACCATCCACTTACGGTAAAAAAATATTTTTTAAAAATAATGTAAAAATAAGCTTGTATCGTTGTTCAATATGCGTATAAAGTCGCGTCCCTGTAAATCAAAAGGTTTCTGAAATATAAAATAATAATCAATTTTTGGGTGCCATTTTCAAAGGGCCGTAGCTCAGGGTATTTGCGAACATATTTTTGCATGTAGAATCTGCACCAGAAGTTTGTCATCGATATTTCCGGAGAACCCTGTATACACTGACACATACATATACACACACACACACATGCACGCAGTACACAAATACGCTGGAAGCCATTAATAAACACAAACATATAAATTACCCGTTACCTCGTTTAAGACATTCAAGCACTAATGGAGCGAAAACCACTCATAGGATAGACTCAGTGCAATAGGAATTTTTGATCAGCATGACTTTAACTACAAAACAGCAAAGTTTCAGTCAATCCCACCGAAGCATGCCGAAATATGACATATATATATTTTACCTAACCTATTATTTGTTAAAAAAATTCTAAAAAAAATTCTTGAGCTTTATTGGACCAGAACAAAAATATTTCGATCCTTGCAACTTTTTGCTAAAGTTAATAGTTTAAGAGTAAAAAGTTCTTGAATGTCTAAAATGACGCAAATTACCTAACTCTGACAAGCTGTATCTCAAAAATTATCCATAGGATTGGCTTGATGTGATAAGAACTTTTGATCAGCATGAATTGAACTACAAAATACCAAAATTTCAGCCGATTCTACCGAATCAACATTTTCATGGGTTTTGTTCCGGGGTCCTTTTGAAAAATTGTTTTCAACACTTTTCTCAGACAAATAAATAAGCTCAATAATTTTTTCTACGTTTGTGCCAACAAAAGCCATCCCATACTTCTTTTCATGAAAATCGGTTATCCGTTCTTGAGAGCAAATTTTTTTTCATTTTTCTTTTTACTCCCATAACCCGTAAAAATGGTTTTCAAAAAATAATACTTTGGGAAATTTCATCTAACACTACTATCCACTATTAATGGAGCGGATCTGGCGAGAAAAAGAGGAGTTTTGAAACCAACTTTTTAAAAAAAATTTTTTGACAATTCGGTTACACGCGTTCTCTTTTATCATGTTAGTTCAGCTTAATCACACGGGATGGCGGAGGAATTCGCATTTAAACACGTTTTTCCACGATAACTTTGTTATTGTTGACCTGACGAAAAAAAAGTAAAATTAAAAATTGAAGATCTCTCGGAAGCGCATAATCTTGTAAATTTTTTCAAATCGGACGGTAGCTTTTCATGAAAAATTTTTTTGAAAATACTCGTTTTTTTGCCCTAACACTAATACACAAAAAAGTAATTCCTTAATTTTTTTACGAAAAAAAGAAGTTAGGGGGATGAGATTTTTTTGAGGTAGGTGAAATAGATAAGAATTGATGGAGCCGGAGGATTGGGGTGATGGGCCAATTAGGTGAGGGGAGGGAGGTAGGGAAAGGAAAATTATTCAACTCCCTCGAACTTTTTTCCCTGTCGTGCGATTTTCAAAAACCAAAATGGAATTTGTTCGTTATTACGTCTAATATTTGACTGAATAATTTTTTATATTTTTTTCAAATAAACAAACTTGTGGGAGGGGAAAAACCTTTTGCATTTTTTTTTTAAATGCGTTTTTGAGTACGAAGGAAAGGGCTCAGAAGAGAAATTTTTTTACAGGTAAGTGAGATTTTTTTATCTTTAAATTAAAAATAAGAATTATCGCAATCCAAGCAATAGGAAGGGAGAGAGGAGGCATAATGCGTTTGCGGGAATAAGAGATTAAGGAAAACGGATAGGGATTTCGGAGCTTAATATTCGGATATATAAATCTTTTTTCCATCTTAATATTTTATCAGTCTACCCTCCATCAAATATTAAACTTATTATAAATAATTATTTAACACCGTCACGAGTTTTCGCGGCGCATTTCTCTAGTTTTAGGTGTATATTGGATATATGTAACAATTATTTTTCCGCTTAACTCTCTCTAACTCAAAAACGGCACAATGGATTCCTCTTAAATTTTTATCGTTTTATCACTATATATTTGTTAACATAATGTGTTAATATGTAGGTCAAATTTTAATAAGTGTAGAAAGCATTTTTTTTTTCTAAGGCTATGTCGAAAATTTGCATTCTCAAATGTAACATGCGGGAAACTTCTTTATCTTTCGAAATAGATACCAAGTGTATCGAGAAGTAACGAAGATAAAAGATGGACATAACTTTTTTATTTGAAACTTTTTTTTCTAGAATTAGCAGTTTTCGAGAAAATTGCAAATTAGTGATTGTTGGCCAGGTACTGCAAACGTGTGGAAGTCTAATAGCAATTAATTGCAATACCTGGCCAACAATCACTCATTTGCAATTTTCTCGAAAACTGCTAATTCTAGAAAATAAAGTTTCAAATAAAAAAGTTACGTCCATCTTTTATCTGCGTTACTTCTCAATACACTTGGTATCTATTTCGAAAGATAAAAAAGTTTCCCGCATTTTACATTTGAGAATGCAAATTTTCGACATAGCCTTAGAAAAAAAAATAATGCTTTCTACACTTATTAAAATTTGACCTGCATATTAACACATTAACAAATATATAGTGATAACAGGATAAAAATTTAAGAGGAATCCATTGTGCCGTTTTTGAGTTAGAGCGAGTTAAGCGGAGAAATAATTGTTATATACCGGGTGACACAGGAGATATGTAACACCCCGTAGCATGTTTATTTAAAAAGATATTATTTTGAAATTTGGTGGACTTATATAATGCGAGATTGTCCTTTTTTTGGTATAAACAAGAAATTTTTTCCACTTCTGGTTTCACCGTAAGTGACATATACTTCGTTATTTTAAATGGCACCCTGTATATATTTTTTTCCTATCTGATTCTACTTAAATTTCTCTTTTCAACTACGTATACCAAGGTGACATTCGTTTTTAAAATGGCTGCTGAAAACCATTTTATTGCACTAAGTCAAGTTGGCTATGGAATGAAATGTGGCGGTAATTAATGCTTAATGTGCTGCGATATCAAAAGAACCCCGGTACACAATTTTGTGTTTTATATTTATTTTGTGGTGAAACCGGAAGTGGAAAAAATTCCTTATTTGTACCAAAAAAAGGACAATCACGCATTATATAAGTCTACCAAATTTCAAAATAATATCTTTTCAAATAAACATGCTACGGGATGTTACATATCTCCTGTGTCACCCGGTATATCCAATACACACCTAAAACTAGAGAAATGCGCCGCGAAAACTCGTGACGGTGTTAAATAATTATTTGTAATAAGTTTAATATTTGACGGAGGGTAGAGTGATAAAATATTAAGATGGAATAAAGATTTATATATCCGAATACTAAGCTCCGAAGTCCCTATCCCTTTTCCTTAACCCCTTATTCCCGCAAACGCATTATACCCCCTCCCTCCCTTCCTATTGCTTGGATTGCGATAATTTTTTTTTTAATTTAAAGATAAAAAAAATCTCACTTACCCGTAAAAAAATTTCTCTTCTGAGCCCTTTCCTTCGTACTCAAAAACGCATTTAAAAAAAATTGCAAAAGGTTTTTCCCCTCCCACAAGTTTGTTTATTTGAAAAAAAATAAAATAATCATTCAGTTAAATATTAGACGTAATAACGAACAAATTCCATTTTGGTTTTTGAAAATCGCACGACAGGGAAAAAAGTTCGAGGGAGTTGAATAATTTTCCTTTCCCTACCTTCCTCCCCTCACCTAATTGGCCCGTCGCCCCAATCCTCCGGCTCCATCAATTCTTATCTATTTCACCTACCTCAAAAAAATCTCATCCTCCTAACTTCTTTTTTTCGTAAAAAAATTAAGGAATTACTTTTTTGTGTATTAGTGTTAGGGCCAAAAAAACGAGTATTTTCAAAAAAATTTTTCACGAATTTCAAAAAAATTTTACAAGATTATGCGCTTCCGAGAGATCTTCAATGTTTAATTTTACTTTTTTTTCGTCAGGTCAATAATAACAAAGTTATCGTGGAAAAACGTGTTTTTGCGAATTTTAAATGCGAATTCCTCCGCCACCCCGTGTGATTAAGCTGAACTAAGTTGATAACATGATAAAAGAGAACGCGTGTAACCGAATTGTCAAAAATTTTTTTTTTAAAAAGTTGGTTTCATTTCAAAACCAGAACCGCTCCGCTATATAGTCTGTTTCTAAACCAGGAGGACCGTTTCAAATTTACCGCGCTAAATCATACATCTGTGATTGGATCCGCCTTCGTCAGTTTTACACAGGGCAATAGACGTAAATTTTGACAAATTTCAATTTCATGTCATAAATTATTTTGTTTTAATTTCTGTTTTATCGTTTGCACATTATGTATCAGTTTTTAATCCCTTTTGTATAAATCTGAAGGTAAAAGTGGCTAATTACTTGGTGTCTTTATATTGTGTAAATGGTATGGATGGTATATCAAATACATAGAGATCAAATGGAGGTCGATGCACTATATAATGTAATAAAATGCAAACAAATATACTGTAGTGTGTGATTAAAAACAGACTATAGTGTTCAAATTCTCGACCAGATTGTTGCGGGGGCAGCATACACATGTTTATCCTGCTGTGCCCATTGTAAATCAAATTTGGATAAAAGTACAAATTATGGCACTTACATAAAAGGAGGTTTAGTAGATTTTATACTAGGTACTGAACAATAGACATAGTTTTGAGAACGAAATAACCTCAAAGATTTGAAGAACTTGTCAGAAAGAGAAATGTCAAACAAATGTCAAATAACATGATAAGGAATAAGAAAATATTTAATGGTACAAGATATAACCATATAACTAAGCAAGTACTTAATACTTAATGTCACCGCACATACCGAGAATGATAGCAGCTAGCATCCTCGGTATGTGCGGTCACATTTAAATGTACAGGTTTGTTTTACAAATTGATGGCATCGATGTTTCGACTGAGACAGCGAATTCTAGCTGCGTAGCATCTTCGGCATGTTCGTACCTTGACAGATTGGTTAATTTTACTTGAGCTGTCGGTATACAATTCATGTCAATAATCACCGTATGCGATGCGATAACTCTCGTTTTTCACAACGTTAAACAACATACGGTATTGAATAAGCTGAATAAAATGTGTACCGTATTACTTATTTTAAATTGCGATAACTCTTTATTATCTTATACGAGTCACGTTAAAATCAACGTATCCAGAGCCCTTAGAGTAAGTGTTTAGTATAACGTACTTGGGCATCGAATCTCGCGAACATCTGCGCCATGCAATTCAGTGTTACGTTGGGAATTGATTTATTGCAGAGGTAATTCATACCTCACCTATTCGGAGAATAGCAGAATGTGAACATCACGTAGTAATATTTAACGGGATCCATTACGAGCTCTTGTAGAGTAAATACCTAACTGAGATTGGGAAGTGCACCGTTATTGACATTGTTGATTGCTGACTTCTACGAACGTAAAATTGAGTTACTGATGAAATTCAATTAGTTAATTGTAACAGGAAAAGGGAGCCATGGAGTTAGTTGTTTCCATAGCTTGATTTTATGATTAATTGAAAGACTCAAATCCGTTTAAGTTGTCATTGTACTACATCACTTTTAGGTCATAGAATTGAATATTAATATTCATTATATTCTCATAATGGCAATTATGATAAACATATTTATTATTTTTCAATAAAATGTAATTTCGAAGTTTCTATAGATAGAAGAAATTGACCTATTTCACGTTAGAAAGTTTGGTATAAAGTGTTATGAAGAAAACTAGATTGGTATTACTAAAAGTCACTGCACACGTTGGTAACTTGTTTAATTCTCAAACTTTGTAAAAATGAAATACCCATAATATCTTTGTTCGCATTATCTTTATCATTTAATTGATTAGAAATCATCTGCACTAGTTTGTTTTATAGCCTCTACAATATATAAAAAAATAAATAAATTATACAATTTATCAGAAGTTAGCTTTATCAGAATTGTCAGTTTAGAAGTTAGGTATTTCATTTTTACAAAGTTTGATAATTAGACGAGTTGGTCAACCTGTGCAGTAACTTTTTAGTGCTTTTAGTGATGTCAATTTAGTTTTTACCATGACACTTTTACTAACATTTCTAACGTGAAATAGGTCAATTAGAAACTAAATGGCAAGTGTCATAGAATTGTCATCTTAGTTAAATAGACAGGTGCAAAAAGTCATTTGTCATTGAACTAGTCAAAAGAAAACCATTTTGAAATAAAATTTCACCGTCGCACAGTAAGAGGGTTGAATTTTCTGTATTGTAGAAATCATTCAGTTCAACCAATAAATCAGTTGCTGTTAACATTGAAATATTATGCAACTGGCAATTCTTTATTAAGGGCCGATTTATCCAATACAGGGTTAGGTTTATTTGTTCGGGAGCTGTCTAACTTTTGTTTCTAGAATCACTGCAGCCTTTTGGGCTTATTGTAATATCCTCTCATTTGCTTTATGATACACAATCCAGTACTCTGGTCCCTTGTACTAGCTTGTACAACCCCATCGCTGATTTCGTTTCATATTCTCCTGGACTCAGTCTTGGTTTTTAACAAAAAAATAATAATAATAATAATAATAATAATAATAATAGGATGGTTCTGGATGGAGCCTGTAAGGTCATCAGGAGTTTGGATCCCCTCCTCTGCATGGTCCGGGACCATGAAAGTGCAGGAATAGGAGCCTTTTTGTTTAAGGCAGCACAAAGAGCAGCCGATGAACTTGGTCTCTTCTTCTGGTTCCCGCAGGCAGAAGACAGGGCCCCCACAATCGACCCCATCCGGATAGGGGTCAAGGGCAAGGTGGTGGGGCCCAACCGGATCGGGCGCCCGTTGACGACGAACGCCATGAACTAGGACGCTTTGAGTGGACAGATGAGCTAAGGGACGACCTTCTGCATTGCTACGAAAGCAGTGAGCCCGCACGAAGGGCGAATGCAATTTCTGTGGTGTGCAAGGCACCCAGAGCACAACGCCTTCACGCCACAAAACCTGCGTGATTATGTATCACACCTTCGTCGCAGGGGCTACGTGAGAGCTGCTCCTCAGCCGGTGAATGAGGTGGCCGAAGGTCCACCGAATGAACCGGTTGAGGATGTAGTCCCTGACGTTCCACCAATACCAGAGGGCCTCAGTACCAGACGGGGGTTACACTACATAAAAGCCCCCGGGTCACAAGACCTGGCCAGAGTGGATGAAGAACTTCGTGAAGCGCTTCCAGAACGGGCTGACATCTGGCACATAAACTGTGCCGTGTATGCTGCTGCTCAACGCTTTTCTCAGGTGGAGAGGCGTAATACTGCCTCCCCACAGGAGAGAGCGAGGCGGCGCATACAAAAGATGGAAGCCAAGATCCGGTCGGCGAGGCAACACGCATCCCGTATCCAATGTGTGATGGACTATATGGCGGCCAATAGACCGTTCACGCCTAAAGTGCGTCGAATAGCCGCCAACTTAAGACGCGTCCATCACACACTCAATGAGGCAGTGCTGCGAACCACCAAACAGCACTGTCTCGACAGGATACGGATGCTAGTAGTTTGTAAAAAATCACTAGTGGGGCGGGCGAGGGGGCTGGCGGAAAATAAACTCTTCCGCCAAAAGCCCTCGCGCCTATTCGAACCGCCTCCGCGTGTTGCAGAGAATCCGCCGACTGTAGATCAGGTGGAAAATTTCTGGAAAACGCTTTACGAGGAGAAGCTTCCACTCAACCGAGACTCTCCGGCCCTTGCACACTTTGAAACCTTTTGTCAAAGGTTTCAACAACCACAGGAAGTGTGCCAACCAATAATCCCAGAAGAGGTTCGAAGAGCTCTCGAGGGCTCTAAGAACTTTGCTGCTCCAGGTCCCGATGGGATAAATAACTTTTGGTGGAAAAAGTTACCGAGCACCCACCACCATTTGGCCAGAATTTTTAATGCCTGGCTAAATGCGGAGCAGCAAATTCCTTCTTGGGTGGTTGAAGGGCGGACAGTGCTGATCCCTAAGAACGGAGATTTTTCCAACCCAAGGAACTACCGACCGATAACCTGTTTAAACGCATGTTACAAGGTGTTTACGCGCATCTTGTACATGCGAGTGCTCCACGCAGTTGAACCGGTTTACGAACGGATATATGAGCAACGAGGGTCGAAGAGTGTCGCTGGCTGCAAGGAGAACCTGTTGATTGACAGATGTGTCACGCAGGACTCCATGCAGTATAAGCGGAACCTCTCCATGGCCTGGATCAACTACCGCAAGGCATTTGATATGACATCACATGAGCTTATTGTTCACTTGCTCCGATGTCTTGCGGTACCCGGTCCCGTAGTGAGATGCATCGAAGAACTGATGCCGCTCTGGAGGACTCGCTTTACCATTACATCGGGTAACGATAGAGTCCAGACGGAGTCGGTAACATTCAGAAGGGGAGTATTTCAGGGAGACTCCCTCAGCCCCCTTCTGTTTTGCATCTCACTACTGCCATTATCCGTTTCGCTCCGGAAAACCCGCGGATACAACTGCGGTACCCCCGGCGATAGGAGGCATAAGGTCACCCATCTGTTTTACATGGATGACCTTAAACTTTATGCCTCCGGAGAGAGGGACCTACACCAGTCCCTCAGGGTGGTACAGGAGTACACGCAGGCTGTCGGTATGGAGTTCGGGTTGGACAAATGTGCACTGGTCCATCTCAAGAGAGGACGATGCGGGAACTACGAAGAGGACGGAAGCATCTTACATCATCTAGATGCCGGAGAGTCGTACACTTACTTGGGTGTCGAGCAATGCTCCACCCAAGAAGTGGGTGTAGTGAAAAACGCTCTCCGCGGCAAGTATCAGCACCGACTCCGACAGATCTGGTCCTCAGAACTGTCGGGGAAGAACAAGGTGTCTGCTACCAACATGCTTGCCGTTCCGATCCTACTCTACTCCTTTGGAGTAGTGAAATGGACTCGAGAGGAGTTGCGTCAACTCGACGTAGGACCCGCAAGAAGATGCATCTCAATAGAAGTTTGCATCCTAAATCGTCCGTTCCACGGCTATACCTCCCACGACATCGGGGAGGCCGAGGACTCTTGAGTTTGGAGAGTCTCCATAATAGGATGGTTCTGGATGGAGCCTGTAAGGTCATCAGGAGTTCGGATCCCCTCCTCTGCATGGTCCGAGACCATGAAAGTGCAGGAATAGGAGCCTTTTTGTTTAAGGCAGCACAAAGAGCAGCCGATGAACTTGGTCTCTTCTTCGACGTCGAGCGGGTAAATCCCGACTCTGTCACCGAGTTGGAACCTGCTCGACGAAAAGCCCAAATTAAAGCTGCAGAACACAACATCTTTCTGCAGCTTCACACGGATAAGCCAATGCATGGAGTTTTCTATAAAAATATAGAGAACCTTGGCTTATCCGAAAGGCTGACCTTTGCCTTCTTAAGGTCAGCTGGGCTGAAGTCAGACCGAGGGATTCATAATGGCTTGCCAGGATGGTGTATTTAATACCCTCGTCTATCGTAGTCGTGTCATGGGTATAGAGGTCCCTGATGTAAGCTGCAGGGCCTGCCGCAGGGCGCCAGAGACTTTAATGCACCTGTTGTCGGCTTGTCCGACATATGCAGTCTCGGCCTATATCCAGAGGCACGACGGAGCATTACGAGTGCTTTATTATCACCTAAGGCACTCGCATGGGATAGATGAGACACCAGTGCTGCCTTATGCTCCGGGGGATATTGAGTCCGTTGTGGGAAATGAGAAGTGTCTAATTTATTGGAACTACTCTTCTCCCACTGTCAGGCAAATACAAGCCAACAAGCCTGACGTAGTACTCCTCGACCATCAACTCAAGATAATGTTTGTCGTGGAGTTCTCGGCTCCCGCGGAGAACAACATTGTCTTGAAGGAGGAGGAAAAACGGACAAAATATCGAGATCTGCTCTTCGAACTCCGCAGACTGTATCCAGACCATACTGTTAAGATAGTGGTACTGATTATAGGAGCCCTCGGTGGAACGAGACACACACTGCTTTCAGAACTTAAGATCATACCGGCATGCCGAAATTCGGCAGAGGTCTTAGCCGGCAGAATGCAGAAGGCCGTCATCCTCGGTTCATTACGTCTGCTCAGGGCACACGATTCCCGGACCCAGTAGTCACTTACCGCACGGGTGTGGGGAGTGGCTGTCGGTACTACCAGCTCCCCTCTGTGAGGGTCGGAGCCACAGAGAAGGGTGACTGGTTTTTAACCAAAAAAAAAAATAATAATAATAATAATAATAACTGACTTCTCGCCTAAAAGCTGTATATTAGGAAACCTCATATTCTACAAATCTTGGCTAAAATCAAGTGACAAAAACTTTGTTAGCTCTTATACTATACAGTGCCAATTTTGTCTTTTGTGTGAGGACAGAATCACGCAAGCGCGTTAAAATACTATAATGCTTGTTGTTATGGGAGACGAACGTCAAAGTGCTCATAGCTCCTCAGTAAATGTGAACTTTGTGATTAGTCCAGATTCTTGAGACGTTTATCTTTCAGTCCTAAGTATCTGTCAGACATACAGCTGAAAAGTGTCGTATTCGATGCAAAATTGCCTGCTCAATCCGAATCCGGAGTGCGCTTAAAATCGGGGATTGCCTTCAACCCCTAATCCCCAAAATTTACCCTCATTTCGGAAATTGTGAAAAATTGAATTATTAAAATATAACTTGAGTTGTCTCCCACAAAACATAAGCTAAAAATCTGTCCTTGTTTTTAATTGTAGCTTACAATGCACTTAATGTAGCAGTATAGTCAAAACACGTCTAATATTTACAAAAAATTTAGAAAAAATATCACGTGAACCTCTACGCAGTCGGCGCATTGAAGAATGTGACATGCAAGATTTTCTCATTTTGAGAAATTGACAAAACTAGATCATACGAAGTTACAAGAAAACACCAAGATTATTTTTAGTGATTGATTCATACTAATATCTTGAATGAAATGGAAGATATGATTTTTTTTTAATTTGGCCGTTCTGTGAACGAGCTCGCTACGAATTGAAACCGACGGATGTGAGCACTCATTTGCGTTATATTTATTTATTTGTTACTGTATTAGTAGGTACAATATTCCCGTGTTAGGTTTTACCGATTTTTTTGTTTAAAATATGTAGTTATTAATATAGGTAATTGTTTAAAATGCCTTAGGTTTAATTTTCATCATAACTTTAGAAACACTTAAATTATTACATAGTATGCAGGTATCTAACCTGTATAACTGAAACTGTCTCTAAATATGATAAATATATATGTATTTATATCAGGTTAGCAAAATACATTGCAATTAATAAAAAATACATTACAATTAATAATTAGAAATTACTATAATTAGAATCAGCTTATATTTTGAAAAATGCGAAGATTCATAACCGTGAGGAAGCCGAGATAGTTATATTCTCCATACTAAAATTCTGTGTCTTGGAAGAGCACCAATAGTGGCAAATAACAGATATTTTTTTATTGTCATTGTTCTTGTGCAGCAAAATGAAAGTAAAGTTGTGGCTTCAAAAGTTCGATTCGTATTTGTTCTGCAACAAAATAATTGAAGACGCAGCAACAGGCAATCATACCTCTCCTCCTTACATGTACTTAGTGGGTGGGATAACACATGCTACACATTTAGAAAGGGAAAAATAGACAGAATTTAAGATTAAAAATTGGAAGTCAATCCTCTGGCAAAATATATAAATGACGTGACGATTGCAACGTCATGGAATTTAAAAACACTGACTCCATATTCTTTAAATGCCTGTATGATCACTCACATTTCCACGTAAGCCTTAAAGAACTAAGGGCACATTTATTTTTTAACTGCAAGAGCGATATAGAGTTTTACCACCTACTGAAACGCATTTTATGAACATGCCAATACACTTCTTATTTGGAAGAAAACAGGTAACATGTCTCCAAAACTTTCAGATGTTCTTCAGTATGATTAGACATTGATAAAAAGTGTACTGATACCTACCATGTGTAAGAAACAATTGAAGCCAGTCATTTTTTAGTAGTCGTTTGCAAGTGTAAGAATAATATCTTGGCTAAATCCCAATTTTATGAATTCTTGTTTGCTTGACTTGTTTACATCAATTTACCCACATTTACCCCCCAACCCTTCAACGAAATAATATCAATATATAATAATCTAGTTATATAATGGGTAGATATACTGTAGGTGTACCAAATTTCAAGTCAATACCATAAATCGTTCCAGAGTAATCGTGCGCCCAAAGAAAGTTACAGACAAGACGGACTGACAGAGTTTTTTAAATTTTGTTCCAGCTTAAAATTTCGACGTTTCATGACATCTTAATCCTATTTGAACAAAATAAATCTCATTTTTGTTTTGCGACTCTACTTCCATGATGTAGAAGTAATTAAACCTAATGAATTTTAAAAAACTATATTAATAACTTTATTAAACAAAATTAAGCCGGCAAAATCTGACACAGGAATATTGTACTTACAGTACCAAATAACTAAATATAATGTAAACCGCATATTTCGGTTTTGATTCGTAGCGCGCTCGATCGCAGGACGGCCAAATTTAAAAAATTCATATTTTCCGTTTCACTCAAAATATCAGTATGAGTCAATCACTAAAAATAATTTTGGTCTTTTCTTGTAATTTCATACGATCTAGTATTTGTCAATTTCCCAAAATAAAAAAACCTTGCAGGCTACAATTTTCAATGCTAGGCATGTAAATTGCACAACAGGACCTAGGACAGTAATTAAAATCTTTGTAAAATGAAATAAGCCGGTGTGTGAAATTTAAGGCGTCTTTGACGATAGAGTCCAAGCGAAAAATTGTTTTGTGGAAAACGAAATACTAGCGTAAATACTTACAATGACCTGCGTAACCTTGGCCCATAAAGGATCTGGCGATATCTGAACTTACCTGAAACAAAAAAAAAATAATGGTAATAAAACAGTTTATTATTTTCCACATAAATATTAACAAACATAAATTACAGATAAGTGATATTTGAACATAAAAGTCCATTTTGGCAGCTTACGTTACTTTTCAAACTACAGTCATCGAAAATAATACGTCACAAGATCTTTGCTCGTGTGTTGATCTGCTACTGTAATATTATATTATATCCCACCCTTAAGCTATAATATAAGTAGTGGCATTGTAAAATATTGAGTCGATGCCAATGTAAGGTAGAAGAGAAGAGAAATGGACAAATAATATGCTGAAAAGAAACAGACTTAACCTACGCTGTTGCCACTTTTCTCTTTAGCTACTTTTTAGTCGTCTAAATAATCCTTCCTCTTATACTGAATTTTCTCTGTGATACATTTGTGTCAACTCATCAGCGTTACCACATTTGGTAGATTTTTATTTCTTTTTAGTAGAATTTTAAGGATTTTTGTAAAGTTTGGTAGGTAAAATTTGCTGGCAGATTTCTGATAATTATTATCAGAAATCTACCAGCAAATTTTACCTACCAAACTTTAAAAAAATCCTTAAAATTCTACTAAAAAGAAATAAAAATCTACCAAATGTGGTAACGCTGCAACTCATTCTGTTTCTGTCATTTCTTCATAATTAGGTAAATAATATGTTTTGACGACATGGATGAACTATGGATAAAAAAACGGCACGCCCATATTAACCTGCCTGTTCAATTTAGACAGCCGAGCGGGAAGCGCACACGTGTAGACTGTAGGAGGGGTTTCTGACCTGTTGCCGGCAAAGCATTCAGATATTTGACATTGGAGGAGATCGGGGCAACGTAAATTATTTTACGCCATGTTTTTTTTTTTTAACTATTTAACGTCGGCCTATTTCCGCTACCAGGGCCTATCACCGACGCCAGGAAAATACGTAGTATAAATCTAAATAAATGTAACAGATCATGATGTCTCTATAAACCACTCTTAATTAAGTTATTTTAGCAAGAAACCAATTACAAATAAAGCCGTATTAATCAATAATCGGATTTCATCTGATTTCTCATTATCTTATTTACCCTACTTTATCCACCACTGCAGTGGATTAGCCTAGACATCCCCCACCTAAAGTGACTGTGATTTGGATTTATTTAAAGAATTTTCATATTATTTATTATCAGATTTATGTTATTTATGTACGGAATACTAGTTTAATTTTCACGCCACATGGCTAAAAATGTGCAAAATAAAATAGTAGTAAATAGTTAGTTATTTGAACATTAAAAAATGCACCAAATAACTACTCTCCAGCAAACTCCAATGCACATAACATCATTTTTGACAAGAGTAGTCCTTATCTTGAAATGTACTAATCAATTTTTCGAAAACTTCTGTTTTCATCATAAACGTCTCAAGCCGTAGGAGGGATAATAAGAGGGGATAGAGGGCGGAACTCTTAACATGCTGAAATGCCTTTGGCACCAATGTTAATAGTGAGGAAAATAGCGCCATACACCCCAAAGAGGAAACACGAAGCAGCTACGGACACGTGTTTCGGAATTATTGTTCCTCATCAGCGTAGCGTAGTAACAAAAAGGATCTGGAAAGGACAGATATCAGATCAATGTTAATATATCCCTTTCTTTCACGTACATTATTTTGCTATTTATATTTCACTCTATCTTGTTATAAGGATCGACCCAAGATTTCTAGCTGCCACTAGTGTTATGAATATACAGTGTGTCCCAGGATAGATGTGACAAGAGGTGTAATGGACCAAAACTTTTGGAATTTTGGAATGGTATTTGGGGATTGAGTCCTGCTTGTTGTAAAACTAAAGTATAACAAAAATGGCTTGATTTGGTGTTCTACAGGGTGTTTTATAAGCAAAGTTGTAAAAATCACCACTAATAAAGTACCTTTATTTTTCAATTTTATACCTCTATACCAAATTTCAGGAATATAAAATTATTTTTTTGAAACCTCATTAATCTTCTGTTAGTAATTGTTTCTTGTTTTACAATTAGTTCGATTAACATTATACTTTCTTACATCTCGTATATTCAATTTTTTATTTACCAATAGCCTACTTTTTGAGATGATTAACATTTGCTCCTACACTACTTTAAATATGAATTCAACTCTTAATTCGCAAAAAATGAAAAGTTTCAAACAAATAATTTTATATTCCTGAAATTTGGTATAGAGGTATAAGATTGCATTCTAAATAACTTTTCTTAGTGGAATTTTTTCATATTTTGAAAAATAAAGGTACTTTATTAGTGGTGATTTTTACAACATTGCTTATAAAACACCCTGTAGAACATCAAATCCAGTCATTTTTGGTATACTTCAGTTTTACAACAAGCAGGACTTAACCCCCAAATACTATTCCAAAATTCCAAAATTTTTGGTCCATTACACCTCTTGTTACATCTATCCTGGGACACACTGTATTTTTAATAATAATAATAATAATAACAGGTCTTTATTTAGGGCGAAGTTCGCTTGTAATGCGCTCTTCCACTTAACCCTTTCTTCCACTTAACCCTTGTTTGTTTGTTTGTTAAAAAACGTAATATATTTAAAAATATCAAACTATATTCAAATAGATACATTTCTTTAGCGTGTTGATATCTGACATACAATAAATAATTTGCCACCATATCTGGGGTTTATTTTTTAGTTTTGGTACGTATGTATTTGGTATATATTATAATATAAATAAACTTACACGTAATTTTACTACGAATGTATTGCATAAGATTTCCAAATACTCTAAAGTACTTTTACCCTTAAAATAAGCAGAAATTGAATGGAATTAAAATCTAAATTATAATACACCATCAAGATAGATGTGCTATGAAAACCTTAAATCCTTTTGTAATAAGGTTTCAGAAAGAAGATAGAACACTGCACTAAATAAAATACGAAATTTATTTTATCAGGACAGATACTAGCTCTTAAAATATGTTTCTAGGATGGGTAAAATCACTTCCTAAAAATGTACAGAGTGGCCAAGAATTATTCATCAATTAAGAACTTTTAAATTGAATTTTTTCAATATTTTCAAATGGAACACCCTGTATATTTTTCGACGATGTGATGTTCAAATGAAAAATGAACATTTTTTGTAAACACTACCCTATGACTAATTGCAACCATTTTCGTTTTATTGGGCAATAAGTACAAAATTCAAGAATAAACTTAAAAAATAGAGGTTTCTTCAAATAATTTACTAAAACAAAATAATGAGTGCTCCACATGTTGCCCATTTTGATTGACACACGTCTCTATGCAATTCTGAAATGAGGCCATTTACCATTTTCTCCAATACATTGAAGTGGGTAATAGTATATTGTGTATTTAGGTGTGAAAGCAATACATTCCCGGACGACGAAGCATCGAAGTCCGGGAATGTGCTTTAACACCGAAGTACACATACTATTTTTTCTGAAATCACAATCAATATTATTATAAATTAAGGAATTTGTATTAATGCATAACATTTCTTCATTACAATCTAACTGCTTACTAATAAATACAATTTTAATGGGAGTTGGTTTGTTTGCGTGTACTTATTTACTGTCCAAAATATACATAAAAAACCGTATGGGAGTGTTACTTTCCCAGCCTAGGCCGGGAAAGTAACATTCCCGTACAGTTTTGTTGATTGTTGCTTGGCAACGGATCTTTTCCGGTCTGTTTTGTGATAGTTTCTTAGCAACAGACTAAAACATTGGAATATGGTGTTTTCCATATATAACAATTCACTTCAAATGATGCATTAATATGAAGTAATACATAAATATGAAAGCCTAAACGCATTCATATTAATTATATCATCAGATTAAAATAAATATTTAATAAACAAATCGACTTAAAATTCAAATATTTGAATAATTTCGAGAACGTCACCTTATTGGGTAATGATCCTGGTGACGTCGCTTCATATATCTGTCAGAAGACAAAATAGCTTTGTTCGTTTTTTGTTCAAACATTCTCCACTATCTGCACCAGTGCAAATCTGTCTCTCTTCAACTTATGTAGAGTCATAATCTATCTCCTTCTAATATTTGCACTAGTGCAACTAATGTTGAGTCCGAACGGACCCATTATTGATTACATGTTTACCATGTTTGGCTTGGATATTTGAAACCTGTTCCTAGTGTTTTTCACAAATTAAAGAAAGTGCAAAATGGTTTCTGTCAATTTTGTGAAAGCTTCTACAAACAATTTACCTACTTTAAATATTTTTATGTATTAAAAATGATCGATCGATTTCATTCAACCGAGTTGAAGGGCGTAAAAACAGCAGCGTAAGTATTTAAAGTAAATTAATGAATTAGTTGTTTGCAACTTGAGCATAATAGTTATTAAATTTATGATTTAGTTTTTGTATTATTACACATTATTATATATTTAATTTGGTTTATTTACGATTATTTATATTAACAACATAACCTTAAAAGAAAGTAGAATTAATAGTCTGTGCTAGAGATATAATTAAATGTTTATTTGCAGCTCATCTCGAGAACAACGTGAATAGTGCTTTTGGGTATGTGGAGTTGAAACCAGAAGACTCATTATGCACTGTAGAAGGAAGAATTTGCCCAGAGCACTGTTAGACAAGAATTATTAAATATTGGGATAGAAAATCTTCTCGGTGTACAAATAATAATGAAATATAATTCAGATGTATGGTTCAAGACAAATTTGCAAATTTGTCAGTTTATAAACTTTTGTTGAAATTTGCTTCTGATAGTAGTAAAAAGTGGTGATTTTTATAATTTGTTAAAAATAAAATGTCAGAGAAATTGTGTGAGGAAACTGAGAAAGTAATCGTTCGCTAGCTGTCGAGTCTATAGTAGGTGCATACAAAATAAGGGATAATAAATATATGGAAAGGGGCCGCAATTTAGAGAAGGTGGTGGCCGTTGTGGAGGAAAAATTGAAACTTAAAAAGTGAAAGATTGTGGACTTTTCTTGTCGCCATTATATCTCGTTTTTGCAGCTTTACCTGACGGTACCTATTATTTCAGAGTATGGGGAGATCTATATAAAAAATGATCAAATTATAGACTTTAAAGCGCAAGTATATTTACAAATGTTATGTGCAAATCAACAAAAAGGACTTTTCTGTGTTGCGAACAAAAATTTTGAAAAAACCAAAATTGTGAACATTTTAAACACGGATTACGATAACTATAAATAACTGTTGTTGACAATTAAAATTATATATATTGAAAATATGTCTATCTGAATAATAAAAACCAACATTTGTATTTTTAGTATATTGATTTTTTTCTTTATAGGGGAAAACTACAGTTTCATATTTACTACACAAACTACTTTATTTAATGATGGAAGGTTGTAAATTAATAACATCACATGCAATAACACTGTCTGTGTGGGCAATCAAATTATGATCTATTACAGAGTGAGATTCTAAATATTTAAGAGATCGTTTTGATGCAGACGCTGCTCCATTTCTGTCTGGTTGGCAGTTAAATATGTGTGGTACTACATCTTCCTTCAGAATCATTTTTCCTCTCAAAATTTTGTATCGGATGTACCCTAATTTTCCAAGACTTCCTCAAGCTGAAAATAATAAACAAGTATTTTTATATATTTGTGACGTCGAATATCACTAGCCATGACATGCATCGCTTGATATTTTGGTCATTTTAATTAATAATCATAACCTAGCAAAATTTCATTACAAATGTTCAGTAATACTAGAAGCTATAATATATTACTTTCAATTCAAAATAAATCTCATACCATTACAAGCATAATTTTACGGTAAGTATATATGATCTATTTATAATATTGAAGGTAATAATCCATCAATCTAGCTATCATCGGTTAACTTTTACCATGATGAGAAAAGATAAATTATACTTACATTAAAATAATCTTCACAACAATAATATGTCGATTTCGATTTGGGAAAATCGCGCCTCGTTTTAAACCATTTCACTTTCCGTGAATAATTCGCTATAGAAACACATGGGAACTTTTTATTTGGAGCATTTACTGAAGTATTTCTGCACCTTGGCACAAAACACCACTTATTTGGTGCACTACTCATGTTTTTGACTTATAATTTACGACAACAAAAGTCATTAAGTAAGGTTAGATTTTATAATCATTGACATATATAGGCAGTGACGTCACAGATGACCAGTAATACTAGATGTCTTTTTTGGCGGGAAATATTTAACTTGAATTTATATTTCTTTTAAAATTATAAAAAAACATTTTTTTGCCGAAAAATTGTTTCAGCTGTAATATTTACCATAAGTATTTTGTATTTTTCGACTTAAAAAAAAAGTTAAAACACCCTATTGTGCATTTTTTGATCTGAAATCGTGCCGAAAATGTAGACATTCCCGATCGATTTCAGAAAATAGTATATTGTGTACTTAGGTGTGAAAGCAATACATTCCCGGACGACGATGTAAATTGTTGGCCGAGGCGCTAGCCGAGGCCAACAAGCATCGAAGTCCGGGAATGTGCTTTCACACCGAAGTACACATACTATTTTTTCTGAAATCACAATAAATATTATTATAAATTAAGGAATTTGTATTAATGCATAACATTTCTTCATTACAATCTAACTGCTTACTAATAAATGCAATTTAATGTAGACATTGCCTATCGATTTCAGAAAAATAGTATTTCACTGGCCCCTTACTGTAACAGTCTTTTTTGTAATTCTTTTTGTCGTTTTCATTATTCGGCAAGCAATAAAACGTTTGTTTGGTATAAATTGTCTTGTACAATGAACATTTATCGCACTTAACGGTCGTCAGTTATCATTTGTATTAAATTTAAAATATTTCGAATTTTACAGAATTAATTTTAATAAGGCGAAACTTGTAGACATGACTTTTGCTTTGAGCGAGTCGGACAGAAATTGTTTGCTTGCCAATAGAATTTATAAGCAAAGGTATCCTGAAAGAAGGATTCCTGATGTTAGCAGCTTCCAGAAACTTCTCAATAAATTTGTGGAAGCTGGAAATGTCGAATAAAAAAAATGTGAAAGAATAAAACGTGTTTTGAATGAAGAAAATGAGTTTTTTCTGGTGCTGGGAACGGTTGAGAATCCCCATATTAGTCAGAAATAAGTCAGCTCTTTAGTAGGAATAAGCAGACAGACGGTCTAAATGCACCAGGAATTATCTGATGACGATTTTCAAAGGAGTATACAGTTTTGTAATTGAGACACAGATAAAATGAAAGATGTCAGCTTCTTTCATAATGTTTTATTCACTGATGAGGCAACTTTTCATAAAAATGGATTTGTTAATAGGCACAATTTCCATTATTATGCTTCGGAAAATCCTCACTTTTTTAGGCAATTTGATAACCAGCACATATGGTTTATAAACGTTTGGAGAGGAATTATTGGAGAACATGTAATAGAGCCACATTCCTTTACACTGACTGGAGCTATTTATCTTCATTTTCTGAAACACTATCTGCCACAATTATTGGTGAATTTTCCTGAAAGGATTCGAAATAGGATGTGGTTTCAGCAAGATGGTGCCCAACACATTATTTAAATGCAGTTAGAGACCACTCAAATAATACCTAACCACTTCAATGGATTGGAAGAAGTGGACCACTAAATGGCCTGTTAGATCCCCAGATCTTACAAAAATGGATTTATTTTTATGGGGATACGTGAAGTAAATTGTTTATAAAGACATATCAACAACAGTACAAAAAGGATTAAGAACTGCTTTTAGATCTATCACACCCGCAAAAGCGCATAGAGACGTGTCAATCAAAATGAGCAACATGTGGAGCACTTATTATAATTTTTTCTAAAGAATTATTTGAAGAAACCTCTATTTTTTAAGTTTATTCTTGAATTTTATACTTATTGCGAAATAAAACGAAAATGGTTGCAATTAGGTAGTCATAGGGAAGCACTTACAAAAAATGTTCGCTTTTCATTTCTACATCACATCGTCGAAAAATATACACGTTGTTCCATTTGAAAAAATTGAGAAAATTCAATTTAAAAAATTCTTAATTGAAAAATAATGTTTGGCCACCCTGTACATTTTTACGAAGTGAAAATGATTCAAAAACATTAATTAGATGTCTCGTAACTATTATTCACATAAGTTTTTCTTAAAACCCATAATTGTGATTGGTGATTTTTTCAATATGCATCTCCAGGCGGAATTATTTCAACAAAAAAATTCATTACATCCAAGTGGCTGGGAGATAGTCAATAATAATACGGGAATGAATAGAGTCTAGAAAGACGTTTAAAAAATGTATTGCTATACCTAGCATACCATTTTTAAAAAAGCACTTGATCCTGTAATTTCGTCTTGGCTGGTCCTGTATATTCAAAAACAATTTCTGGTTATAGACTTTTTTATCTAGTTTACTCGTATTTTTTTTTTATTTCCAGCTGTCGTAGAACTCGAGATATCGAAGTCCGACGTACCCTGTATATTGGTTAGCTCCTTCTTAGCGTTAGTTGCAATAAATCATGGTAGATGGCTCTCCTTGCAGGTACCAAATTACTTCTGTAGCGGTACTCGCCTAGTGGGCAGTGATAACCACAAACAACCCATACCTATAGACTTTCAACTTATATGCAAGCAAATGGAATCACTTTGTACGGTCACGTGATGTAAGTGTGATTGCGCTTCCAACCGAGAGATGTCGCGCTCTAGAGAAATTGTATCAATTTGGTTGGTAGCAAATAGGATAGTTGGCAGCGACCTGTTAGTCACAAATGTCAAAGTTATGGACAAAGTTGTTTGTTGTTTGAAAATGGATGTATAAAATGTTGTGTTATTAATTGTGAAGAAAATATGGTTCATAAGCATCGGTTCCCTGATCCATCTAAAGGCCTTAATGGATTTAAAAAGTCGTTAAGAGTAATGAACAATCCACTGTTGATTACTATGAATCCGATAGTTTGTCATCGACTTTTGAAAGCCTGTATTATGCAGAAGGTGCATTACAATGTTGATCTAATAAAACATTTTTTACTTTGTTTTTTATCACTAATTTATTGTAAGTAAACTTTACTGCAGGTTCAACACTTAAGCGTGCCATTTTGAAACGAGAATCTCTTGTGAAATGTGAAATATTTGAAATGACACGCTTAGTGTCGAAACTGCCACAGTAGCCCCAAAGTGATGTTTTTTTTTAAATCTTCATTTCTTAATTGGCTATCGATCTGTCAAACCAAATTTTAGATGTTTGTCCCTGCTTTTTCAAAATTTTCCAAAGAAGTTTAAATTTTGATAAAAAATTTTGAAAAATCAGAGACAAAAATCGAAAATGAGGCTTAACAGATCGATAGTTAATTAAAAAACGATTTAAAAAAAAGCTTTCCGATCGCTTAAATGTATTAAGACCTACATACCTACTGATTTGAAAAAACATGGACCCTCTGCAATAGGTACTTAAATAATCGGAAAGGTTTTTTTTTTAAATCTTCGTTTCTTAACTGTCTATCGATTTGTCAAGCCAGATTATCGATTATTGTTCCTGATTTTTCAAAATTTTTGATGAATATTCAAGCTTCTTTGGACAATTTTGAAAAATCAGAGACAAAAATTGAAAATCTGACTCGACAGATCGATAGGCAATTAAAAAGTGAAGATTTAAAAAAAAATCCGGTTGCTTAAGTATTAAGACCTGCAGACTGATTTGAAAAAAAAAACGTCACTATGGGGCCACTGTGCGGCCGCCCTTAATATCGGCCGCCCGCGTGCCGTGCTCGCCTTGCACGCCCGCTTAAAACGGGCCTGCCTATGGGGCCACTGTGGGTCCTAAAGCTAAAGTTTCAACTAGACAGTACAAACTAATAATTATTATGTTTTTAATTTTAAACGACAAGTGATTTTAGCAAATCTACTCCCCTTCTGGCGTAAATATAAATATCAACTATCTCTTTCTGAGTTGTAAGTTACAAGGCAACCTGTTTCTTAGGCAGTTCCTTGTTCCTTTAGTAATCTTGGTCCTCAGTGACTAAGGGTCGGCATTATGACAAGACGTACGGCACGGCACCGCACAGTACGGTCCGTCGACACACGTGTGTATACGAAAAGCCCCACGTGAGTACATATGTGTCGGAACACACTTACGACACGGTACGACATGACACGCCTCGGCCCGTACTGACACATGCCGTACCAATAGTGTGAAATAATAAATTTACATTGTTTTATATGGCGCAGGAACACATACGACACGACACGTTTTTAGAGGACACTCTCATACACATAATCATGTACTTAGTAGAGTGCAATTATTTAGAGAAGATAACTACGTCACATGGCTTCGTGCATCGCGTATAACAGTTGGCATAATAACAAAGCCATGCCAGTCGATGCCGTAAAAGAAAGCCATGCCATTTATTTTTTATTTAAATATCAATGGTACTAGGCAGTGCACGGCCATGCAGTGTAAAAATAGGATCGTTACCTAGGTAACGAGCACTCGGTCTCTGCGCATTCTATGACGAAGTTGTCTTCTCTAAGTAAACGGACTCTACATGTCGATGAGGTCTAACATTTTACCCTTTTCGGTATGTGTGCAGGACACGTTGCATTTTGCGCTTACGTAGAGCATGACGTTTTCAGGCAAACTGGTGTTTGTTTTGATTGTTTAGTAGTATCTCACGAAATATGGTGTTAATACAGTGCAATGGACAACGAATTGCTCATTGAAAATAGATTTAAAATTATCGTGGGCTTAGTTTTGGAATGAAACGATAAAATTCTCTCACCGTGTCACGCTCTTGCTCGGTATTTATATTATCTACCCACAAAACTCTATAGGCAGATTTATTTTCTCTAAGATACAAAATATACCAGCATTATCTAAATCCTTCTCCTAATCTGTATCACTACTGCTGCTAGCACACTCCATTTTCATACAATAACAGGCCAGGACTGGACAGGCGGGAAGACCCACAAAAAAGGTTTTATAAAAAAAAAAATCCGTTTTCTCCCTCTCCTGCTCCACAAAATTTTGTTTCGTTTAAAAAAAATATTTTTTCCAGCAGTCTACTGTTGCTCGAACATTTAGAGCAACGAGGAGCAGCAGTAGACAGCTTTCAGGGACAACCTGAAGATGGCAGATGGAATTCTGCCAAAACGTCGTTTAGGCAACCATATCAACTACTCGGGAAAACATCCGGAAGTAAAAACACTGCATTCAACATCCGCGAAAACCTAAGAAACAACATATATTGGTGCATAGGAAAGGGCGGCCTAATAATTTTTCACGCGGGCAGCCAAGTGCCTAGAAACAGCCCTGGCAGTAACGTTTAGTTATAATAAATTAGTGATAAAAAGTAATGTAAAAAGTGGTTTATTAGATCATCATGATTAATTAATTATTTCAAAGAAGGGCTTCCACTATTCAATTTTCATTAATATATGCTATTCAAACTTCGTTGAATCATTAATTTTATTACCCAAAATAATTTGCTTCTACAGCATAATTTCAGTGTCTTAGAAACTGTGCTAGTCATATTTTGATATATAATTATCAAATGTGGCATAGTACTGCATTAAAAAGCATTTAATTGAGATTGAAGATTATTTAAAACTTCGCGCCGGCCGCTAATAGCTACCGCTTGCGCTTCCAACCACCAGAGGCGAGTCAGTTTTGATTCCATTTGAATATACGGTAGTTGAACGTCTATTGGTGTGGGTTGTTTGTGGTGATAACTGCCAAGAAGCCAAGAAGCTACAGGTTGTGTAGTCTACCCACCACGCAGAATATACGCATCTGTTCGAACTATAGTGTGAGGTCGAGGTGCAATTTTTTTGTGGAAATGCAATATCTGTATGTTATCAGGAAGTTACAGTAAAATTTTGTCCAATCGTGGAGGTGAACGTTTTTTGAAAATTAGGTTTTAAATTTAGTTTAGTTTTAATTTGAAAAAATCAAACTATTTCTAAATATATTATGAATAAAACGTCCAAATCCGATTTGCTATTTTGTTCTTTTACAAAATAAATAAAAACCATGAAAATTTCTAATTTTACATCCTTGCCCTGTTTAGGGTCGCTACTTTCACTTAAATATAAATAGACTTTATCCGGCGAGTAACTACTTGACGGATAGGTAACCGGAGCTTGCTATCTGCAGAATAACTTGCATGTGTACTTTCATTCAAAATATACCCACTTTTAACTATCCGATAGATACCACTTTAAATACTTCCCAAAGTAAGTATTGCCAATTTAAGACACCGCAAAGTAAGGAAGTTTTTTGCTTCAAATAGATATAGAAAAGATCCACCTACTGCGGTTTATTGCCGATTTATGACATCTGTATCATATTCATGATTGTTTATCATATAACTAACATAACCTGATTTTGTTTAATTTTTAATGTTTGTGTCGATTTTTAGCTTGTAACCATCAAGTGAATATTTAAAAATCCACTCAAATAATTTTTCAGCATTGATGATTAATAAAATAAGACTACTAATTTTAAGATATGTATTGCCTCTGTTATAGGTTAGATTTCCAACCTAAAAAAATAGTATTATTTTATTAGGACAAAGTATTTAAAATATGCATATTACAATATAAGTAGTCTATGATATCATGTTACAATGTTTTTTTTATTAAATATGATTATTTGTATATAATTACAAATAAGGATAGTCATCTCAAAATGCGCCTTGTCCACTAGACGAAAATTACTCGAGTACTTTTGGTGGCCACAACTGACGAGTAACGAGTACGAGTATTTTTTTCTTAAAATTCTAAATTTTTGGTTGTGTTCATTTTTGAATATATTTTTAATAAATATAACTGTTTTTGTTGATGTCGATCTGCTTTTATTTACTGACTAGCTGATGCCCGCGACTTCGTCCGCGTGGAACTTCATCTACGCGGAATTATGAACATTGACAAACTAACCCACTGCACATTCATTGTATTTATGGAACCCACTGCGCATCCACAGTACTCGAAGACACCAACTGCGCATGCATAGTGCTCGGAAAAATCCACCGCACATATATAGTACTCGAGGAAACCTACTGCGCATCCGTAGCACCCGAGGAAACTCACTGCGCATCCATAGTGCCCGGAGAAACCCACTGCGCATCCTTAGTACTCGGTGAAACCCACTGCGCATCGCAATTTGTCTAGTTTTGTGTTAGGGCAAGTTAAAAGAAAAAATAATTATTTTAATCGACAATAGAGCACATGGGCGGGTATGTGTCAAATTTCATGCTTAAAAATATCCCTCTCTATGTTCGCCCGTTCGGGGGCGGGGGAAAAGGAATCTCTTTTTGAAAACCGTCGAATACCTGTGTCCTTATTTCATCAGAAGAGCCCGTCGCTGCAATATCACGTTTCTGACTTACGCGATTTCAAAAATACGGGTACACTTTAAACCATCTACCATCTCCGTTTTCACCCCTTCAAAAAGTGAAAATTGAAATTTCGTCTCACAATAGATTTGAACAAAAAATATTTTCGCCAAATTTCACACATCTAGATCTAACCGTTTCAGAAAGAGCCTGAAATTTCAACCCCCTTTTTTACCCCCTCAGGGGTCGAATTTCGAAAAATCCCTTTTTAGTGGTTGCCTACGCCATTCGAGCAACCTCTATGCAAAATTTGAAGTTTCTAGACCCAGCGGTTGTGTGCTGCGCGTTGATAGATCAGTGAGCCAGTCAGGGTATTCTTTTATATATAGATGATAATGGTGTATAGTACAGTAACTAGGGGTTTTAACTTCGGAATAATGTCATATGAAACGGATTTCGTTCATTTTTGGAAACATAATAGTAAATGCATCAAAGAAAAGTTTCTATATTATGCGGCGGCTTGCTAATTTATAAGGCTACTAAAAAAAAAAAAAAAAATCATTGGAGCCGAAAGAGAATCAAATTTTAAGAATAAAAGGTTCTATGCAACTTTCCACATAAATTGATAGTCTTTAAGCTATAACGATTTGAAAATTGGGATTATTGCTTGAAAAAAAGATGTATTATTTTGACTTCAGATTCGTAATCAGCGACCTCAAAAATAAATTACTAATACTTTTTCATCCCTTGAAGGTAAGAGCAAGTATCTGGTGCATATAGAAACTGAAAACGATATCTTTTACTACAATAATAACCCATAAACAAAAACCGCTGCTCAAGGAATCACTACTTCCACATCCAGATTTTCTATCCAAGTCACTCACAACGAAAAAATTTTGTATGTAGAAATAGTTGTTTATGGAACTTTAATATTATAATATTTGAAATCTTCTACCCCAAAAACCCATAAAACGATACCCCACATCGGTAGTGGGGTGAGGGGTGGTAGTGGGGGCGGATAAAGTAAAAAAATATTTTGAGGTTTCTGGTTCTTGTACACACATTAAATCACATTTTTTTTTTCATCCCCTTTAATAATGAGGTGGGGGTGGCAATAGGGGTGGCTAATGCCAATTTTTTTTTTGAGACCTTAGCTTCTCTTGTATATATTAAATACCAATTTTATGAACTCTTACACGCTTGATTTACCTAGTTACCCCAAATTTACCCCAATTTACCCCCCAACCCTTCGACGAAACAAGATGAAAATATAATCTAGTTCTAGATCTCGTTAAAGTACATGTGTGTACCAAATTTCAAGTCAATATCTCAAACGGTTCCAGAGTAAACGTGCGCACAAAAAAAAGTTACAGACCGACAGACATTCTAAGCCTATTTGAACAATACAAATTTAAAAAAAAATTTTGTCGTTACTATACTTCCACTGGATGTGGAAGTAAAATTATCATTACATATGAAATTATTCCGAAATTTTGCATATTTGTACTATTGGTAGTGGTATTCTAATTCTAATTTTTTGTCTATTACCTATTTTAATTTGGTATCTTTCGAAGTGCTCATCATACTCGTTACTCTTTTTTAGAAGAGTACTCTCCAAATTTTGCAAAAGTACTCATTTTTTAGAGTACTTCAAAAACAAGTGCTCGTACTCAAGTTTTCACGAGTAATTTTTATAGGTACTTGTGAAGTACTCGTGAGTACTTTAGTGCGGTACTCTGCCCAGCTCTGGTTGATGGATAAGGCGCGTTGTGGAAAAATACTTAATTTTTATACATATTTTATATAGGATGAGTCAATTTAGCAGAGCAAAATTTATGCAGATATGACTATAGCAATATAAAGAATTAATTCACGTTGCTAACTAGATAACTAGAATATGACTAAAACAAAGCAATATCAAATATCACTTCTGTCAATCACAGGGAAACCGCGGGGACGTGACTATCTTTATCCGTTAGACAAAACCGTTATCCGAAAGTCTGGATGTCTGATAGGTTATTCTAGGTATGAAACATATTTATCTGGTGGATATCATTATTTGTAGGTGAAAGTACCGATTTTGCTTATCTCCAGGATAAACCTTATTCTGCAGATTAAGGGCCGGTACTTTCACTTATAAATAAAGTTTATTCGGCGAATAACTATCCAGCGGCAGGGACCCAGCCATGTCGGCATGCTTTGACCTTATTCGTAAAAGTGAACTGGTCCGCTGGAATTCCAATTATCTTTGAAGCGTACCGACAATGACGGGGCCCTGCCGCTGGATCGTGTGTAGATCCTTTAAGATAACCGGAGCTTATTATAGTGTATTCCATATATAATTCAGCGATATAAAAAAGCTCGCAAAAAAGCATAAAGGACGCCGACCGCTTCTAGTTAGAGTACCGCCCGCCGGTCCCCGTTGACAACGCTGGTCCACGTTGATCACACTCTTTATTCCAACCTATCATAATTCCGGTAGACAAAATTTTAACCAATTATATTCAGTGGGAGAGTTTTCTTGCCAGCTTTTTTATATCGCTGGATTATCGGTGGTACAAACTATATCTGCAGGATAACTTGCACGCGTACTATCATTCAAAATATACTATCGGTTAACTCTCCGATAGATATGACTTTAGATACTTCCCAAAGTAATTGTTGCCAACTTAAGACACTGTAAGTAAAGTAAGGAAGTTTTATACTTCAAATGGATATAGAAAAGATCCCCCTACTGTGGTTTGTTATCGGTTGCGTCATTTTAATGATTGTTTATCATATAACTAACATAACCTGAAATTTTAAGTTTTTTTTAACTTTATTTTCATTTTCAATGTTTGTATCGCATTTTTAGCTTGTAGCCACATACTGGCTCCAGGCGAACATTTGAAAATCCACTCAAATAATTTTTCAATATTGATGATTAATAGAATAGACTGCTAATTATAGGTTAGATTTCCAACTTACAAAAATAGCCTCATTTTGTTAGGACAAAGTATTCAAAATATGCATATTACAATACAAGTATACTCCAGGGAAATAAGCAGAAAAATCCCCTGTTAGGGACACTCAACCATCCAGACAGCTGACAAGTTTTTCAGGTAATATAAGCCTATAGGAACAAAACCTATACTTTTCCTGCAGTGGATTTGAAAAAATACTCAATTCACATAAGTTTTAATAGTTTTTGTTCTGTAGACAAAAAAATCGTACCTGAGTAGTATTGTAGGTTCGTGATTACAAATTAAGTTTAATATAAAAGTTGTAGATAATTGAGAGATCTACAATTTTTGTATGAACCATTTTTTTACATAACCTCAAAAATTTTGAGAAAAACGCGAAACGAAACGAAAAACTACTTTTTTGTTTTTTTATTTTTATTTTCCACAAAAATAATTTAATTTTGATGAAATTCGGTGAAAATGTACACTGCTATGCATCAAAAAAGCTATAATTTTTTTGAGGCGTAATATTCATTTTTTGAGAATATAATTGGAAAAAAGGCCTAATTTTCAATCAAAAAAGTTGATTAACAAAGTTTTGATTTTTGAAAATTTCAGGACGGTATTTTTTTCATTAAAACCTCTACTTTAAGATAGTGTAAAAAATCATACTGTTACTCTGGAAAAACATTGTCAAAAATGGAAAAAACCAAAAAAATACTTTTTTCTTTTAAATGAAGTGTTCTAAGTTGTGCAAAACGGTAATTTCGATGTTATACGTAATAAGGGAACTTTAATTAACCGTTTAAGGTTCGGACTGATGAAAACCGAAATGTTTAAACAATAATTTTACCTAAGAAATTGACCATTTTTAGGCAAGAAAATTTTTTTTTTATGCTTTATATGCACACATACATTGAAACAATTTTATTGATATACATATTTCAAAATATTCAAAGTTGAAAAATTGAATTATGGCGGGGCAGTTTTTCTACTACGTGCTTTCGAGTGCGCGCACTTCTTTTTAACCCCGACCTTAAGGATAATATTGACTACGTTTGACAGATATGTTAATAATAAATGATAAATGTGTATCCACTGCTTTTCTCATAGCCTACTTTTAGCTTCTACATAACTTTAAATATTAATTCACAAAAAATAATTTCTATGCAGTTTTAATTGAATGGTTCAAAATAAAATACAAATTTATTGAAAAAATGGGAAGTTTCAAAAAAATTATTTTATATTCCTAAAATTTGGTACAGAGGTATAAAATTGCATTCTAAATAACTTTTCTTAGTGCAATTTTTTCATATTTTGAAAAATAAAGGTACTTTATTAGTGGTGATTTTTACAACTTTGCTTATAAAACACCCTGTAGAACACCAAATCAAGCCATTTTTGGTATACTTTAGTTTTACAATAAGCAGGACTCAATCCCCAAATACCATTCCAAAATTACAAAATTTTTGGTCCATTACACCTCTTGTTACATCTATCCTGGGACACACTGTATATAATTACTTATCTTTCGCACATTTTTTTTTATTTTACGAATATTGCATGGGTTTAGTCTCCTAGTCTGTCATTTTTTATCTGCCATTGTGCATTTTTATGTTTTAACATCAATTTGCCTATTTAAAATAATACAAACACCAATGTAATGATATAAAATGTCTTATAATACTAATATTTTTCCATAATTTTGGTCTTAAAACCGGCCATTTTGGAGTCGCCATTTTGACTCCGCCATTATACAACGTAATCTACCATGACATGCATTTAACAACAGGTTGTCCCCACCAAAAGGAGTTTAAAAAACCGCTGCCCAAGGAATCACTACTTCCACTTCCACATTTGTATGTGAAAATAATTGTTTATGGAACTTTAATAATATAATATTTGAAATCTTCTACCCCAAAAACCCATAAAACGATACCCCACATCGGTAGTGGGGTGGGGGTGGTGATGAGGGGTGGTAGTGGGGGGTGGATGAAGTAAAAAAATATTTCGAGGTTTCTGGTTCCTCTACATACACTAAATCACAATTTTTTTTCATCCCCTTTAATAAGGGGGTGGGGGTGGTAATGGGGGTGGCTAATGCCAAAATTTTTTTTGAGACCTTAGCTTCTCTTGTATATACTAAATACCAATTTCGTGGACTTTCACCTGCTTGATTTACCCATTTACCCCAAATTTACCCCAATTTACACCCCAACCCTGCGACGGAACAAGATGAAAATATAATCTAGTTCTAGATCTCGTTAAAGTACATATGTGTACCAAATTTCAAGTCAATATCTTAAACGGTTCCATAGTAAACGTGCGCACAAAAAAAAGTTACAGACAGACAGACAGACCGACAGACAGACCGACAGACAGACCGACAGACAGACCGACAGACAGACAGAAATTTTTTTTCGCTCAAACTTAAAATCTCGACGTTTCATGACATTTTAAGCCTATTTGGACAATAAAAATTTTTAAAATTTTTTTTGTCGTTACTATACTTCGTAAAATGAAAAATTTTAAAAAATGACCAAAAAATTTACCTTTTTTTTTTTGTAGAAATGCGCAGCCAATGACTTTAACTAATCTGACGTAACGCGGTACAACTATATCACTTTATCAGACTTGGGAATGACACTATTGACAGTAAAGCTGGAGAGGATAGAAGTGACTTTTTGGTTTTAATCAAATCACACTACAAAAATAGCGAAATAAATCGAAATAAATCGAAAAGACAATGACGCTACGCCAGTCAACTTTGCAATAGCAAGAGATATTTACAATAACACACCGGTGTTCTGATTGTTCGACCGAAAGCAAAAAACGCGGCTCTTTGACCTGCGCTTTGCCGCACTTGGCGGCTTCACTTTTTATGCAAATGAAGAAAATGCAAACAACTCCAATACGTTCTTTCACAAGTAAGTTCGTCGTAAGTAAGTAAGTTCCTAACCTACTCTACACCAGTAGTGTATCTTCGCAAATTTACTAATAATTTAATATACTAAATTACCTCTGAACCCTCTAAAATTTTGCAGGAGCTTTCCCACATTGAAGACTAGTACACCATTTTATTTTCCGCAGATCATGGTAGATCACGCTGTATATATTTTTAATTTTTGACCTTAAAATTGAAATAAGAGACCAAAAAAAAAAAGCATTGGTAACAGTCACCTACCAACTTTCTTAAAAATTAATAAAGTTTTTAAATTATTTATAATAATTTGTTTATAGCATTTTTTATTTCTTTAAATGTATTTCTTTTGTGATAATAACTCATCAATAATGTAGGGCATTTGCATCAATAAATAAGAAAAAACTTTTGCGATCATTTTCTAAAATTTTGTTAATTTATTAAACAGTAATGGTTTCAAACAATTAATTGGCAACAGCACAATTTTTATGGTACAAATTTGTATAAACGTTATTCTTAAAAAACTTTCATAAAAATCGGTCTTGGTTAACCGTATTTCGAGGTATAAATCTAACGTGACTCCACTAAATGAGAGTAACAGTTGATTAATGAAGTTAATATACTGACAACAATGTGAAGTTGACATTCGTATCAGTCATTATTACTTCTAAAATAAGTCAAATATTCTTCACATGTCACCAAAATTTTAAGTGAAGCAATGATATTAATCCTGAATTTGTCGTGCAAATTATTCCGAAGGATGAATACAATTTCATTCACACAGCTTAATATTTCCCATAAGATATTCTGTTTATAACAAGAATGATAAAAATAGAATAAAGTTTGATAAAAAAAATAGCAAAAGAAAAGTGATAATCTAAAAAGTGCAATATTAGTGCATTTCAGTAGAATATTTTCAAATGAAGAAATCTGAACGGTCCAAAGGATTTTTAAAATTTATTAAGGAGAAAGTATTACGTATTTGTCACAGAAAAACGTGTCATGAAACTCTGAATAGACTAAAAAAAGACGAGAGATTGGAATCCGTTTTGTGTTCTAGAGTTGATCATAACTATAGTTCAAAAATTGTGAATAATGACACATTAGCCAGCACTAGTTTATCAAAAGGTACAACAAGTAAATCAAGTAATGAGAAACATGAAAGGGAGAAAGCATTACATATCAGTAATAAACAAACGAGCAATGAAAGTCTGATTAAACAAGAAAAACACGAAACACTTGAATCGATTTTGAGTTCTAGACTTCATAATAACCATAACTGGACAACTGCGGAAAACTACACATATGCCAGTAGTAGTAGTAATTTATCAAAAGATACAAAAAGTAAATCAGGTTATGAAGAACTTGAGAAGAAGAAAGCATTACGTATTTCTAACCAACAAACTTGCTATAAAAGGTTGATAAGACAAGAAGACGAAATACCGGAAAATTTGAGTTCTATACTTGATTACGACACTTACTCGATAATTGAGGAAAATTACGAAACACCGGAATCGATTTTAAGTTCTAGAGTTGATGATAACAGTAATTCGTTAAATGCGAAAAATGTCACATTTACCAGTAGTACCTTATCAAAAGATACAAAAAGTAATTTAGGTAATGAGGAACCTGAAAAGGAGAAAGTATTACCTATTTGTGACATACAAAAGTGCAATGCAAATTATACAAGACTAAAAAAAGAAAATGTAGTACCTATTTTTGATAAACAAAAGTGCCATGAAGGTTTAATAAGGCAACAAAAAGAAGAAACACCGGAATCAATTTTGAGCTCTGAAAAGGAGAAAGCCTTACGTATTTGTAATCAACAAATGTGCTATAAAAGGTTGATAAGGCAAGAAAAAAACGAAACGCCGGAATCAACTTTGACTTCTAGACTTGATTATAATTATTATTCGATAATTGAAGAAAATTACACATTTGCTAGTAGTAGTAGTTTATCAGAACGTAAAATATGTGAATCAGGTAATGAACAACCTGAAAACGAGAAAGCATTACGCATTTTTTACAAAGAAACGTCCCATAAAAGGCCGATAAGACAAAAAAAAGACGAAATATCGGAATTAGTTTTAAGTTCTAGAGTTGATAATAACAGTAATTCGTTAATTGCGAAAAATGACCCATTTGCCAGTAGTAATTTATCAAAAGATACAAAAAGTAAAACAGGTAATGAAGAACCTGAAAAGGATAAAGCATTACATATCAGTGACAAACAAAAAACCCATACAAGTTTGATAAAAACAATGACAAGACAAGAAAAAGACAAAACATCGGAATCAGTTTTGAACACTAGATTTGATATTAACAATAAATCGCTAATTGCGAAAATTGACACAATTGCCAGTAGCACTTTATCAAAATGTACAAAAAGTAAATCAAGTAATGAAGAACATGAAAAGGAGAATGTATTACGTACTAGTGACAAACAAGAAAGCCATGCAAGTTTGATAAGACAAGAAAAAGACGAATTACCGGAATCAACTTTGAGTTCTACAGTTGAAAACGAATATAATTCGTCAATTGCGAAAAATTACATATTTGCCAGTAATACTTTATCAAAAGATGCAAAAAGTAAAACAAGTAATAAAGAACCTGAAATGGAGAAAGCATTACATATTAGTGAAAAAGAAAATACCCATGACAGCTTGATAACAATAATAACAAGTCAAGAAAAAGACAGAACACCGGAATCAGTTTTGAACACTAAATTTGCTATTGACAATAATTTGCTACTTTCGAAAAATGACACATTTGCAAGTAGCACTTCATCAAAAGATAGAAAAAGTAAATCAGGTAATGAAGAAACTGAAATGGAGAAAGCATTACATATTAGTGACAAACAAAAGACCCATGAAAGTTTGATAAAACAAGAAAAAGACGAATCACCGGAATCAACATTGAGTTCTAGAGTTGAAAATAAATATAATTCGTTAATTGCGAAAAATTACACATTTGCCAGTAGTATTTTATCAAAAGATACAAAAAGTAAAACAGGTAATGAAGAACCTGAAATTGAGAAAGCATTACATATTAGTGACAAACAAGAGACCCATGAAAGTTTGATAACAATAATGGCACGACCAGAAAAAGACAAAACACCGAAATCAATTTTGAACACTAGATTTGGTATTGATAATAATTCGCTGCTTGCGAAAAATGACGCATTTACCAGTAGCACTTTATCAAAAGATGGAAAAAGTAAATCAGGTAATGAAGAACTTGAAAAGCAGAAAGCATTAGATATTAGTGGCAAACAAAGTATGATAAGACAAAAAAAAGACGAATCAATGGAATCAAGTTTGAGTTCCAGATTTGAAAATAAATATAATTCAATAATTGCTCAAAATGACACATTTGCCAGTAGCATTTTGTCAAAAGATATAAAAAGTAAGTCAGGTAATGAAGAACCTGAAAAGGAGAAAGAATTAACGATTTGTGACATACAAAAGCTCCATACAAGTTATATAAGACTAAAAAAAGAGAATGCATTACCTATTTCTGATAAACAAAAGTGCCATGAAAGTATGATAAGGCAAGAAAAAGATGAAACACCGGAATCAATTTTGAGCTCGAGGGAAGAACCTGAAAAGGAGAAAGAATTACATATTTATAACAAACAAATGTGCTTTAAACGGTTAATAAGTCAAGAAAAAGATGAAACACCAGAATCAACTTTGACTTCTAGAATTGACTATAATCATTATTCGATAATTGGGGAAAATTACTCTTTTGGCTGTAGTAGTAGTAGTTTATCAGAAGATACAATATATAAATTAGGTAAGGAAGAACCTAAAAAGGAGAAACCATTACATGTTAATGACAAACAAAAGACCCATGAAAGTTTGATAACAATAATGACAAGACAAGAAAAAGACAAAACACCTAAATCAGTTTTGAATAATGACAATAATTCGCTAATTGCGAAAAATGACACATTTACTAATAGCAATTTGTCAAAAGGTACAAAAACTAAATCAAGTAATGAAGAACATGAAAAGGAGAAAGTATTACATATTAGTGATAAACAAGAAAGACATGCAAGTTTGATAAGACAAGAAAAAGACGAATTACCGGAACCAACTTTGAGTTTTAGAATTGAAAATAAATATAATTCATTAATTGCGAAAAATGACATATTTGCCAGTAGTACTTTCTCAAAAGATGCTAAAAGTAAATCAGGTAATGAAGAACCTGAAAAGAAGAAAACATTACATATTAGTGACAAACAAGAGAGCCATGAAAGTTCGATAAGACAAGAAAAAGAAAAAACACCGGAGACAACTTTGAGACAAGAACCTGAAAAGGTGAAAGCATTACATATTTGTAAAAAACAACTGTGTTTTGAAAGGTTAATAAGACAAGAGAAAGATGAAACCCCGGAATCAACTTTGACATCTAGAATTGATTACAACCAATATTCGATAATTGAGGAAAATTACTCATTTGCCAGCAGTAGTTTATCAGAAGATACAATATATGAATCAGGTAATGAAGAACCTAAAAAGGAGAAACCATTACATGTTAATGACAAACAAAAGACGCATGAAAGTTTGATAACAATAATGACAAGACAAGAAAAAGACAAAACATCTAAATCAGTTTTGAACACTAGATTTGATATTGACAAAAATTCGATAATTGCGAAGAATGACATATTTACTAGTAGCAATTTATCAAAAGATACAAAAAGTAAATCAAGTAATGAAGAACATGAAAAAGAGAAAGTATTACAGATTGATGACAAACAAGAAAGCCTTGCAAGTTTGATAAGAAAAGAAAAAGACGAATCACCGAAATCAACTTTGAGTCCTAGAGTAGAAAATAAATATAATTCGATAATTGCAAAAAATGACACATTGGCCAGTAGCGCTTTATCAAAAGATACAAAAAGTAAGTCAAGTAATGAAGAACCTGAAAATGAGAAAGAATTAACTACTTGTGACATACCAAAGCGCCGTGAAAGTGTGATAAGGCAAGAAAAAGAAGAAACACCGGAATCAACTTTGAGCTCTAAACAAGAACCTGAAAAGGAGAATGCATTACATATTTGTAAAAATCAACTGTGTTTTAAGAGGTTATTAAGTCAAGAGAAAGATGAAACCCCGGAATCAACTTTGCCATCTAGCATTGATTACAATCAATATTCGATAATTGAGGAAAATTACTCATTTGCCAGCAGTAGTTTATCAGAAGATACAATATATGAATCAGGAAATGAAGAACCTAAAAGGGAGATACCATTACATGTTAGGGACAAACAAAAGACCCATGAAAGTTTGATAACAATAATGACAAGACAAGAAAAAGACAAAACTCCTAAATCAGTTTTGAACACTAGATTTGATATTGACAATAATTCGCTAATTGCGAAAAATGACACATTTGCCAGTAGCATTTTATCAAAAGATACAAAAAATAAATCAGGTAATGAAGAACCTGAAAACGAGAAAGAATTAACTATTTGTGCAATACTAAGGTGCCATGCAAGTTATACAAGACTAAAAATAGGTAATGCATTACTTATTTGTGATAAACAAAAGAGCCATGAAAGTGTGATGACGCAAGAAAAAGAAGAAACACCGGAATCAACTTTGAGCTCTAGACAAGAACCTGAAAAGGAGAACGCATTACATATTTGTAAAAAGCAACTGTGTTTTAAAAGGTTAATAAGTCAAGAGAAAGATGAAACTCCGGAATCAACTTTGGCTTCTAGAATTGATTATAACCAATATCCGATAACTGAGGAAAATTACTCATTTGATAGCAGTAGTTTATCAGAAGATACAATATATGAATCAGAAAATGAAGAACCTAAAAGGGAGAAACCATTACACGTTAGGGACAAAGAAAAGACCCATGAAAGTTTGATAACAATAATGACAAGACAAGAAAAAGACAAAACACCTAAATCAGTATTGAACACTAGATATGATATTGACAATAATTCACTAATTGCGAAAAATGACATATTTGCCAATAGCACTTTATCAAAAGACACAAAAAGTAAGTCAGGTAATGAAGAACCCGAAATGGAGAAAGAATTAAATATTTGTGACATACAAAAGTGTCATGCAAGTTATATAACACTAAAAATAGAAAACGCATTATCTATTTGTGATAAACAAAAGTGCCACGAAAGTGTGATAAGGCAGGAAAAAGAAGAAACACCGGAATCAACTTTAACTTCTAGAACTGACTACAACCAATATTCGATAATTGAGGAGAATTACTCATATGCTGGTAGTAGCAGTAGTTTATTTGAAGATGCAATATATGAATCAGGCAATGAAGAACCTAAAGCAGAGGAACCATTACATATTAGTGACAAACAAGAGACCCATGAAAGTTTGATAACAATAGTGACAAAACAAGAAAAAGATAGAACACCGGAATCAGTTTTGAACACTAAATTTGATATTAACAATAATTCGCTAATTGTGAAAAATAACACATTTGCCAGTGGCACTTTATCAAAAAATACAAAAAGTAAATCAGGTAATGAAGAACATAAAAAGGAGAGAGCATTACATATAAGTGACAAACAAAAGAGACATGCAAGTTTGATAGGACAAGAAAAAGACGAATCACCGGAGTCAATTTTGAGCTCTAGAGTTGAAAATAAATATAATTCCTTAATTACGAAAAATGACACATATACCAGTAGAACTTTATCTTTATTAAAAGGCACAAAAGGTAAAACTGGTAATGAAGAATCTGAAAAGGAGAAAACATTACATATTAGTGACAAACAAAATAACAATGAAAGTTTGATAAGACAAGAAAAAGACAAATCACCGGAATCAAGTTTGAGTTCTAAACTTGAAAATAAATATAATTCGATAATTGCGAAAAATGACACATTTGCCAGTTGCAGTTTATCAAAAGATACAAAAAGTAAGTCACGTACTAAATTAACTATTTGTGACATACAAAAGTGCCATGCAAGTTATACAAAATTAAAAACAGAAAATGAATTACTTATTTGTGATAAACAAAAATACCAAGAAAGTTTGATAAGGCAAGAAAAAGAAGAAACACCGGAATCAACTTTGAGCTCTAGACAAGAACCTGAAAAGGTGAATGCATTACATATTTGTAACAAACAAATGTGCTTTACGAGTTTGATAAGACAACAGAAAGATGAAACACAGGAATCAACCTTAACTTCTAGACTTGATTATAACCATTATCCGATAATTGATGAAAATTACTCATTTGCCAGTAGCAGTTTATCAGAAGATACAATATATGAATTAGGTAATGAAGAACCTAAAAAGGAGAAACCATTACATGTTACTGACAAACAAGAGACCCATGGAAGTTTGATAACAATAATGACAAGACAAAAGAAAGACAAAATACCGGAATCAGTTTTGAACGCTAGATTTGATATTGACAATAATTCGCTAATTACGAAAAATGACACAATAGCCAGTAGCATTTTACCAAAAGATAAAAAAAGTAAATCAGGAGAACATGAAAAGGATAAAGCATTACATATTGATGACAAACAAAAGAGCAATGCAAGTTTAATAAGACAAAAAGAAGACGAATCATCGGAATTGAGTTCTAGAGTTGAAAATAAATATAATCCGTTAATTACGAAAAATGACACACTTACCACCAGTACAATTACAAAAAGTAAAACAGATAATGAAGAACCTGAAAAGGAGAAAACATTACATATTAGTGAAACAGAAAAAACCCATGAATGTTTGGTAAGACAAGAAAAAGACGAATCACCGGAATCAACTTTGAGTTCTAGAGCTGAAAATAAATATAATTCGTTAATTACGGAAAATGACACATTTACCAGCAGTACAAGTACAAAAAGTAAAACTGGTAATGAAGGACCTGAAAAGGAGAAAACATTACATATTAGTGAAATAGAAAAAACCCATGAAAGTTTGGTAAGACAAGAAAAAGACGAATCACCGAAATCAATTTTGAGTTCTAGAGCTGAAAATAAATATAATTCGTTAATTACGGAAAATGACACATTTACCAGCAGTACTTTATCAAAAGATACAAAAAGTAAAACAGGTAATGAAGAACTTGAAAACGAGGAAACAATACATATTAGTGACAAACAAAAGAACCTTGAAAGTTTGATAAGACAAGAAAAAGACGAATCACCGGAATCAACTTTAAGTTCCAGACTTGAAAATAAATATAATTCGATAATTGCGAAAAATTACACATTTGCCAGTAGCAGTTTATCAAGAGATACAAAAAGTAAATCACGTACTAAATTAACTATTTGTGACATACAAAAGTGCCATGCAAGTTATACAAGACTAAAAAAAGAAAATGAATTACCTATTTGTGATAAACAAATGTGTCATGAAAGTTTAATAAGGCAAGAAAAAGAACAGACACCCGAATCAATTTTGAGCTGTAGAAGACAAGAAAAAGATGAAATACCGGAATCAACTTTGACTTCTAGACTTGGTTATAAACATTATTCGAAAAGTGAGGAAAATTACTCATTTGCCAGTGGTTATTTATCAGAAGATACAATATATGAATTAGGTAATGAAGATCCTAAAAAGGAGAAACCATTACATGTTAGTGACAAAGATAAGAGCCATCAAAGTTTGATAACAATAATGGCAGGGCAAGAAAAAGACAAAACATCGGAACCAGTTCTGAACAATAGATTTTATATTGACAATAATTCGCTAATTGCAAAAAATGACACATTTGCTAGTAGCACTTTATCAAAAGATACAAAAAGTAAATCAGACAATAAAGAACCTGAAAAGGAGAAAGCATTACATACTAGTGACCAACAAAAGAGCCATGAAAATCTGGTAAGACTAGAAAAAGACGAATCACCACAATTAACGTCGAGTTCTAGAGTTGAAAATAAATGTAATTCGATAATTGCGAAAAATGACATATCTGCCAGTAGCACTTTATCAAAAGATACAAAAAGTAAATCAGACAATGAAGAACCTGAAAAGGAGAAAGCATTACATACTAGTGACCAACAAAAGAGCCATGAAAATCTGATAAGACTAGAAAAAGACGAATCACCACAATTAACTTCGAGTTCTAGAGTTGAAAATAAATGTAATTCGATAATTGCGAAAAATGACATATTTGCCAGTAGCACTTTATCAAAAGATACAAAAAGTACATCAGGTAGTGAAGAACCTAAAAATCTATCTATTTCTGACATACAAAAGTGCCATGCAAGTTATACAAGGGTACCTATATGTGATAAACAAAAGTACCATGAAAGTTTGATACGGCAAGAAAAAGAAGGAACACCGGAATCAACTTTGATTTCTAGACTTGATTCCAACCATTATTGGATAACTGCCAGTAGTAGTGGTAATTTATCAGGAAATACAGTATATGAATCAGGTAGTGAAGAGCCTAAAAAGGAGAAACCATTGCATGTTCGTGACAAACAAAAGAGCCATGAAAATTTGATAACAATAATGACAAGACAAGAAAAAGACAAAACAACGGAATCAGTTTTGAACACAAGATTTGATATTGACAATAATTCGCTAATTGCAAAAAATGACACGTTTGCCAGTAGCACTTTATCAAAAGAAACAAAACGTAAATCAGATAATGAAGAATCTGAAAAGGAGAAAGAATTATCTATTTGTGACATACAAAAGTGCCATGCAAGTTATACAACACTGAAAATCGAGAAATCATTACCTATTTGTGGTAAAGAAAACTGCTACGAAAGTTTGATAAGACAAGAAAATGAGGAAACAAAGGAATCGAGTTTGACTTCTCGACTTGATTATAGTTCGACAACTGAGGAAAATTACATAGTTGCCAGTAGCAGCGGAAGTTTATCAAAAAGTGAATCAGATAAAGAAGAATCTGAAAAGGCGAAAGCCCTACGTATTTCTAACATACAAACCAACAAACGTGCTATAAGATATGAAAAAGACGAAAAGCCGAAATCAACTTTGAGTTTTAGACTTGACAGCAACAATAATTCGTTAATTGCGAAATATGAAACATTTGCCAGTGGTGCTTGGTCAAAAAGTACAAAAAGTAAATCATACGACGAAGTACATAAGAAGAGTATGGCATTACGTCCTTGTCATTCTGACAAACAAACGGGTCATGAAAGATGGATAAGACAAGAAAAAAATGATACACTGGAATCATCTTTGAGTTCTATAATTGACAATAACCATAATTCGATCATTTTAATAAACCCAAATTTTTCCAGTAGTGGTAGTTTATCAGAAGATACAAGAAGTGAATCAATTAATGAAGAATATGAAAATGAGAAAGCATTATATATTAATGACGAACAGAGTGAAAGTTTTATAACACAAGCAAAACACGGAGTACCCGCATCAACTTTGAGTTACAGAACTGATAATAATCATAATTCAGTAATTGAGAGTAGTAGTAATTTATCAGAAGAGACAGAAATTGAATCAGATAATAAAGAATACGAAAAGGTTGATAATAAGTATCATTCGGCAACTGCAAAGAATGACACATTCCCCATTAGTAGTAGTAGCGTATTAGAAAGTCCAGAAAGTAAATCATGTAGTGAAGAATTTGAAGAAGAAAACGCATCATATATGTATGACGAACATGAAAGTACTACAATACAAGCAAAAAACGAAATTCTAAATTCAACTTTGAGTTCCAGAGTTGATAATACAGTTGATAATATCTATAATTCGGTTACTGCGAAGAATATCACATCTACCAGTAGTAATAGTTTATCAGGAGACACAAAGAGCGAATCAGTTAACGAAGAATATGAAAAGGGGAAACTATTATATATTTCTGACGAATCAAGTTACCCTGAAAGTTTTATAATACGAACAGAAGATGAAATACAAAACCTACCTTTGAGTTTTAGTAACCGTAATTCGATAACTGTGAAAAATGTCGCATCTGCCACTAGTAATAGTTTATCAGGAGATGCACAAAGTGACTCAGTTAATGAAGAATATGAAAAGGAGAAAGTATTTTATGTTTCTGACGATGAAAGAATTTTTATAACACAAGCAAAAGATGAGATACTAAAACCAGCTTTAAGTTCTAAATTTGATAATAACCTTACTGCGGTTACTGCAAAAAGTGTCAAATTTGCCATTGGTAATAGCAGTAAGTTAGAAAGTCCAGAAAATGAATCAGTTAATGAGAATACTAAAATTTTGAGTACTACGTCAAAAATGGAACCAGTGGGTTATGCTCACAACATAAATATAACCAACCAAGGTCAAGATATTCAGTTTTCAATGAAGGAAGAAAACGAAAATCTCGGTGAAAATTTAAAAATACAAGCAGAAGATGAAATGGTAAATCTAATTTTGAATTCTAGAGTTGATAATAACTATAATAATGTCACATCTGCCAGTAGTAATAGTTTATCAGAAGATACAAACAGTGAATTAATTAATGAAGAACCTGAAGAGGTGAAAGCATTGCGTATTCGTAACAAACCAACGTGCAATAGACGGGTGATAGAACATAAAACAGATAAAACATCGGAAACAACTTTGGGTTCTAAAACTGATAATAACTACGGTTCGGTAACTGCAAAAACTGTCACATCTACCAGTAGTAACATTTTATCAGGAGATATAAGAAGTGAATCAGTTAATAAAGAATATGAAAGAGAGACTATTTCTGACGAAACACTATCAAAAGTCAAAATACTAAATTCAAATTTGAGTTCTAAACTTGGTAATAACCATAATTCGGTATCTGCACAAAATGTCGTATCTGTCAGTAGTAATAATTTATCAGAAAAGACAGAAAGTGAATCAGATAATAAAAAATCCGAAAAGTTTGATAATAAGTATCATTCGGCAACTGCGAAGAATGACACATTTCCCATTAGCAGTAGTATTGTGTTAGAAAGTTCATCATGTAGTGAAGAATTTGAAGAAGAAAACGCATCATATATGTATGACGAACATGAAAGTATTACAATACAAGCAAAAGACGAAACTCTCAATTCAACTTTAAGTTCCAGAGTTGATAATAACAATTCGGTTACTGCGAAGAATTTCACATGTCCCTGTAGTAATAGTTCATCAGGAGACACAAAAAGTGAATCAGTTAATGAAGAATATGAAAAGGGGAAAGTGTTATATATTTCTGACGAACCAAGTTACCCTGAAAGTTTTATAATACGAACAGAAGAGGAAATACTAAACCCACCTTTGAGTTTTAGAGTTGATAGTAACTATAATTCGGTAACTATGAAAAATGTTGCATCTGCCAATAGTAATAGTTTCTCAGGAGATACAAAAAGTGATTCAGTTAATGAGGAATATGAAAAGGAGAAAGCATACTATGTTTCTGACGATGAAAATTATCATGAAAGTTTTATAACACAACCAAAAGATGAAAAACTAAAACCAGCTTTGAGTTCTAAATTTGATAGTAACTATAATTCGGTTACTTCGAAAAGTGTCACATTTGCCATTAGTAGTAGTAGTGAGTCAGAAAGTCAAGAAAGTGAATCATTTAATGAGAACAATGAAATTTTGAGTACTATGTCAAAAATGGAACCAATGGATTATGACAACAACATAAATATAACCAAACAAAGAAGTCAAGGTATTCAGTTTTCAAGGAAGAAAGAAAACCAAAATCTCGGTGAAAATTTTAAAATACAAGTAGAAGATGAAATGGTAGATCCAAATTTGAATTCTGCAGTTGACGATAGGCGTGACTCTTTAAAAGCGAAAAATGGCACATTTAGAAGTACCAGTAGTTTGTTAAAGGACATAGAAAGTATATCAGGTAGTGAAGATTTTATACCAGAAAACCCATCATATATGTATGACGAACATGAAAGTATTACAATGCAAGCAAAAGACAAAATTCTGAATTCAACTTTGAGTCCTAGAGTTAATATTAACTATAATACGGTTACTGCGAAAAATGTCACATCTGCCAGTAGCAATAGTTTATCAGGAGATACAGAAAGTGAATCAGTTAATGAAGAATATGAAAAAGAGAAAGCATTGTCTATTTCTGACCAACAAATTTATCAGAGGGGTTTTATAACACTAGCAAAAGGCGAAATACTAAATTCAACGTTGAGTTCTAGAGTTGGTAATAATCATAACTCGGTAACTGCAAAAAATGTCGTATCTGTCAGTAGTAATAATTTATCAGAAGAGACCGAAAGTAAATCAAATAATAAAAAATCTGAAAATGATGATAAGTATCATTCGGCAACAGCGAAAAATGACACATTTCCCATTAGTAGTAGTAATGTGTTAAAAAGTTCAGAAAGTAAATCATGTAGTGAAGAACTTGAAGAGGAAAACGCATCATATATGTATGTCGAACATGAAAGTATTACAACACAAGCAAAAGACGAAATTATGAGTTCATCTTTGAGTTCTAGAGCTGATAATAACTATAATTCAGTTACTGCGAAGAATGTCACATCTGGCAGTAGTAATAGTTTATTAGGAGACACAAAAAATAAATCAGTTAATGAAGAATATGAAAAGGGGGAAATGTTATATATTTCTGACAAACCAAGCTACCCTGAAAGTTTTATAATACGAACAGAAGACGAAATACTGAACCCACCTTTGAGTTTTAGAGTTGATAGTAACTATAATTCGGCAACTGTGAAAAATGTCGCATCTGTCAGTAGTAATACTTTATCAGAAGATACCAAAAGTGAGTCTGTTAATGAAGAATACGAAAAGGAGAAAGCATTTTACGTTTCTGACGACGAAAGGTTTAATGAAATTTTTATAGCACAAGCAAAAGACGAAATACTAAAACCAGCTTTGAGTTCTAAATTTGATAATAACTATAATTCGGTTACTACGAAAAGTGTCACATTTGCCATTAGTAGTAGTAGTAGTAGTACAAGTAGTAGCAGTAGTGAATTGGAAAGTCAAGAAAGTGGATCAGTTAATGGGAACAATGAAATTTTGAGTACTACGTCAAAAATGGAACCAGTGGATTATGACCACAACATAAATATAACCAAACAAGGTCAAGGTATTCAGTTTTCAATGAAGAAAGAAAACAAAACTTTCGGTGAAAATTTTATAATAGCTGAATATGAACTGGTAGGTTCAAATTTGAATTTTGCAATTGACGATAGGCATGACTCTTTAAAAGCGAAAAATGGCACATTTAGAAGTAATAATAGTTTATTAAAGGATACAGAAAGTATATCAGGAAGTGAAGATTTTGTAGTAGAAAACGCATCATATATGTATGGAGAACATGAAAATATTACAAGACAAGCAAAAGACAAAATTCTAAATTCAAGTTTGAGTTCTAGATTTGATAATTCGGTATCTGCGAAAAACGTCGGGTCTGTTAGTAGTAATAATTTATCAGAAGGCACAGAAAATGAATCAGATAATAAAAAATCCGGACAGGTTGATAATAAATATCATACGGCAATTGCGAAGAATGACACGTTTCCCATTAGTAGTGGTGTTCTGTTAGAAAGTACAGAAAGTAAATCATATAGTGAAGAATTTGAAGAAGAAAACGCATCATATATGTATGATGAACATGAAAGTATTCCAATACAAGCAAAAGACGAAATTCTGAATTCAATTTTGAGTTCTAGAGGTGATAATAACTATAATTCGGTTACTGTGAAGGATGCCGGATCTGCCAGTAGCAATAGTTTATCAGGACATATAAAAAGTGAGTCATTTAATGAAGAATATGAAAAGGAAAAAGGATTTTATGTTTCTGACGATGACAGGTATAACGAAATTTTTATAACACAAGCAAAAGACGAAATGCTAAAACCAGCTTTAAGTTCTAAATTTGATAGTAACCATAATTCGGTTACTGCGAAAAGTGTCACATTCGCAACTAGTAGTAGTAGTAAATTAGAAAGTTCAGAAAGTGAATCATTTAATGAGAGCAATGAAATTTTGAATACTACGTCAAAAATGGAACCAGTGGATTATGATCACAACATAAATATAACCAAACAAGATCAAGGTATTCAGTTTTCAATGAAGAAAGAAAACCAAAATCTCGATGAAAATTTTAAAATACAAGTCGAAGATGAAATGGTAGATCTAAATTTGAATTCTGCAGATGACGACAGGTATGGCTCTTTAAAAGCAAAAAATGGCACATTTTCAAGTAATAATAGTTTATTAAAGGTTACAGAAAGCATGCCAGGTAGTGAAGATTTTATAGCAGAAAACGCATCATATATATATGACGAACATGAAAGTACTACAATACAAGCAAAAGATAAAACTCTGAATTCAACTTTGAATTCTAGAGTTGATAATAACTATAATACGGTTACTGCGAAAAATGTCACATCTGCCAACAGTAGTAGTTTATTAGGAGATACAAAAACTAAATCAGTTAATGAAGATTATGAAAAGGAGAAAGTATTAAATATTTCTGACGAACCAGTGTACCATGAAAGTTTTATAACACAAACAGAAGACGAAATACCAAATTTACCTTTGGGTTCTAGAACTAATAATAGCTACAATTTGATATCTGCGAAAACCATCACATCTGCCAGTAGTAATATTTTATCAGGAGATACAAGAAGTGAATCAGTTAGTGAAGAATATGAAAAAGAGACACCATTATCTATTTCTGACGAACAAATTTATCAGGGAAGTTTTTTAACGCCAGCAAAATACGAAGTACTAAATTCAACTTTAAGTTCTAGAGTTGGTAATAACCCTAATTCGGTATCTGCGAAAAATGTCGTGTCTGTCAGTAGTAATAATTTATCAGAGGACACAGAAAGTGAATCAGATAATAAAAAATCCGGACAGGTTGATAATAAATATCATTCGGCAATTGCGAAGAATGACACGTTTCCCATTAGTAGTGGTGTTCTGTTAGAAAGTACAGAAAGTAAATCATATAGTGAAGAATTTGAAGAAGAAAACGCATCATATATGTATGACGAACATGAAAGTATTACAACACAAGCAAAAGACGACATTTTAAGTTCATCTTTGAGTTCTAGAGTTGATAATGACTATAATTCGGTTACTGCGGAGAATGTCGCATCCGCCAGTAGCAATAGTTTGTCAGGAGACACAAAACGTAAATCAGTTAATGAAGTATATGAAAAGGGGGAAGTATTATATATTTCTAACGAACCAAGTTACCCTGAAAGTATTGTAATTCGAGCAGAAGACGAAATACTAAACCCCCCTTTGAGTTTTAGAGTTGATAGAAACTATAATTCGGCAACTGTGAAAAATGTTGCATCTGCCACTAGTAATAGTTTATCAGGAGATATAAAAAGTGAGTCTTTTAATGAAGAATATGAAAAAGAAAAAGCATTTTATGTATCTGACGATGAAAGGTATAACAAAATTTGTATAACACAAGCAAAAGACGAAATGCTAAAACCAGCTTTAAGTTCTAAATTTGATAGTAACCATAATTCCGTTACTGCGAAAAGTGTCACATTTGCAATTAGTAGTAGTACTAAATTAGAAAATCCAGAAAGTGAATCAGTTAATGAGAACAATGAAATTTTGAGTACTACGTCAAAAATGGAACCAGTGGAATATGACCACAATATAAATATAACCAAACAAGGTCACGGTATTCAGTTTTCAATGGAGAAAGGAAACCAAAATCTCGATGAAAATTTTAAAATACAAGCCGAAGATGAAATGGTAGATCTAAATTTGAATTCTGCAGTTGACGATAGGCATGACTCTTTAAAAGCGAAAAATGGCACATTTACAAGTAATAATAGTTTATTAAAGGACACAGAAAACATATCAGGTAGCGAAGATTTTATAGCAGAAAGCTCATCATATGTGTATGACGAACATGGAAATATTACAATACAAGACAAAGATAAAATTTTAAATTCAACATTGAGTTCTAGAGTTGATAATAACTATAATACGATTACTGCGAAAAATGTCACATCAACCAACAGTAATAATTTATTAGGAAGTACAAAAAATCAATCAGTTAATGAAGATTATGAAAATGGGAAAGTATTAAATATTTCTGACGAACAAGTGTACCATGAAAGTTTTATAACACAAACAGAAGACGAAATACCAAATTTACCTTTGAGTTTTAGAGTTGATAATAATTATAATTCAATGACTGTGGGAAATGTTAGATCTATCAGTTGTAATAGTTTATCAGAAGATACAAAAAGTAAATCAGTAAATGAAGAATATGAAAAGGACAAAGCATGTCATGTTCCTGAAAATGAAAGGGATAATGAAATTTTTATAACACAAGCGAAAGAAGAAATACTAAAGCCAGCTTTGAGTTCTAAAGTTGATAACCATAATTCGGTTACTGCGAAAAGTGTCACATTTGCCATTAGTAGTAATAAGTTAGAAAGTCCAGAAAGTGAATCAGTTAATGAGAACAATGAAATTTTGAGTACTACGTCAAAAATGGAACCAGTGGATTATGACCACAACATAAATACAACCAAACACGAAAATTTTATAACACAAACAGAAGACGAAATATCATATTTACCTTTGAGTTTTAGAGTTGATAATAACTATAATTGGGTAACTGCGAAAAATGTCACAGCTGGCAATAATAATAGTTTATCAGCAAATACAAAAAGTGAATCAGTTAACGAAGAATATGAAATGGAGAAAGCATTATATATTTATGACGATCAAAGGTACCATGAAAATTATATACCGCAAGCAAAAAACGAGAGAGTGAAATCAACTTTGAGTTCTGGAGTTGATAATAATTCTAATTTGATGAATGAAAGTTTTATAACACAAGCAAAAAACGAAATACTAAAACCAGATTTGAGTTCAAAAGTTGATAATAACTATAATTCGGTAATAAGTAAAAATGTCACATCTGCCAGTAGTAATATTTTATCAGCAGATACAAGAAGTGAATCAGTTAATAAAGAATATGAAAAAGAGAAAGCATTATCTATTTCTGACGAACAGGAAAATCTTATAACACAAGCAAAGAACGAAATACTAAATTCAACTTTGGGTTCTACAGTCGGTGTTGGTAATAACCACAATTCGGTAACTGCAAAAAATGTATCTCTCAGTGGTAATAATTTATTAGAAGAGGCAGAAAGTCAATCAGATAATAAAAAATCCGTAAAAGTCGATAATAAGTATCATCTGGCAACTGCGAAGAATGACCCATTTCCCATTAGTAGTAGTGGTGTGTTAGAAAGTCCAGAAAGTAAATCATGTAGTGAAGAATTTGAAGAAGAAAATGCATCATATATGTATGACGAACATGAAAGTATTGCAATACAAGCAAAAGACGAAATTCTAAATTCAATTTTGAGTTCTAGAGTTGATAATAACTATAATTCGGTTACTGCGAAGAATATCAGTAGTAATAGTTTATCAGTAGACACAAAAAGTGAATCAGTTAATGAAGAATATGAAAAGGGGAAAGTATTATATATTTCTGATGAGCGAAGTTACCTTGAAAGTTTTATAACACAAACAGAAGACGAAATACCAAACTCACCTTTGAGTTTTAGAGTTGATAGCTATAATTCGGTAAATATGAAAAATGTCACATCTGCCAGTAGTAATAGTTTATCAGGAGATATCAAAAGTGAGTCGGTTAATGAAGAATATGAAAAGGAGAAAGCATTTTTTGTTTCTGACGATAAAAGGTATAATAGTTTTATAACACAAGCAAAAGACGAAATACTAAAACCAGCTTTGAATTCTAAAGTTGATAATAACTATAATTCGGTTACTGCAGAAAATGTCATATCTTCCATTAGTAGTAGTAATAAGTTAGAACGTCCAGAAAGTGTATCTGTTAATGAGGACAATGAAGTTTTGAGTACTACGTCAAAAATGGAACCAGTGAATTTTGACCACAACATAAATATAGACAAACAAGGTCAAGGTGTTCAGTTTTCAGTGAAGGAAGAAAATCAAAATCTCGGTGAAAATTTTAAAATACAAGCAGAAGATGAAATGGTAGATATAAATTTGAATTCTGCAGTTGACGATAGGCATGACTCTTTAAAAGCGCAAAATGGCACACTTACAAGTAATAGTAGTTTGTCAAAGAACACAGAAAGTAAGTCACGTAGTGAAGAATTTAAAGCAGAAAACGCATCATGTTTGTATAATGAACATGAAAGTATTAGAATACAAGCAAAAGACGAAGTTTTGAATTCAGCTTTGAGTTCTGGAGTTGATAATAACTATACTTCGGTTACTTCGAAAAGTGTTACATGTGCAATTAGTAGTAATATTGAGTTAGAAAGTCAAGAAAGTGAATCAGTTAATGAGAACAATGAAATTCTGAAAACTACGTCCAAAATAGAACCAGTGGATTATGACCACAACATAAATATAACCAAACTAGGTCAAGGTATTCAGTTTTCAGTGAAAGAAGAAAACCAAAATCTCGGTGAAAATTTTAAAATTCAGGCAGAAGATGAAATGGTACATCCAAATGTGAATTCTGCAGTGGACACTAGGCATGAATCTTTAAAAGCAAGAAATGGCACATTAACAAGTAATAGTAACTTATTAAATGACACAGAAAGTAAGTCAGGTAGTGAAGTATTTGAAGAAGAAAACGCATCATATATGTATGATGAACATGAAAGTATTGCAATGCAAGCAAAAGACGAAATTCTAAATTCAACGTTCAGTTCTAGATTTGATAATAACTATAATTCGATTACTTCGAAAAGTGTCATATTTGCCATTAGTAGTAGTAGTAGTAGTGAGTTAGAAAGTCAAGAAAGTGGATCAGTTAATGGGAACAATGAAATTTTGAGTGCCACGTCAAAAATGAAACCACTGGATTATGACCACAATATAAATATAATCAGACAAGGTCAAGGTATTCAGTTTTCAGTGAAGGAAGGAAACCAAAATCTCGGTGAAAATTGTAAAATACAAGTAGAAAATGAAATGGTAGATCCAAATTTGAATTTTGCAATTGACGATGGGCGTGACTCTTTAAAAGCTAAAAATGGCATATTTACAAGTTCTAGTAGTTTACTAAAGGACACAGAAAGTAAATCAGGTAGTGAAGAATTTAAATCAAGAAACGCAACATATATGTATGACGAACCTGCAAGTATTACAATACAAGCAAAAGACGAAATTCTCAATTCAACTTTGAGTTCTAGATTTGATAATAACTATAATTCGGTTACTGCGAAAAATGTCACATCTGCCAGTAGTAATAGTTTATCAGAAGATACAAAAAGTGAATCAATTAATGAAGACTATGAAAAAGAGAAAGCATTATATATTTCTGACGAACCAAGTTACCATGAAAATTTTATAACACAAACAGAAGACGGAGTACTAAGTTCACCTTTGGGTTTTAGAGTTTATAATAACTCTGATTTGGTAACTGCGAAAAACGTCACATCTGCCAGTAGTAATAGTTTATCAGGAGATACAAAAAGTGATTCATTTAATGAAGAGTATGAAAAGGAGAAAGCATTCTATGTTTCTGACGATGAAAGTTACCATGAAAGTTTTATAACACAACCAAAAGATGAAAAACTAAAACCAGCTTTGAGTTCTAAATTTGATAATAACTATAATTCGGTTACTTCGAAAAGTGTCACGTTTGCCATTAGTAGTAGCAGTGAGTCAGAAAGTCAAGAAAGTGAATCAGTTAATGAGAACGATGAAATTTTGAGTACTACGTCAAAAATGGAACCAGTGGAGTATGACCACAACATAAATATAACCAAACAAGGTCACGGTATTCAGTTTTCAGTGAAGGAAAAAAACTAAAACCTCATTGAAAATTGTAAAATACAAGCAGAAGATGAAATGGTATAATGGTAAATTTGAATTTTGTAGTTGACGATAGGCATGACTCCTTAAAAGCTAATAAAAATGGCACATTAACAAGTAATAGTGGTATATTAAACGACACTAAGTAAATCAGGTAGTGAAGAATTTGAAGCAGAAAACACATCATGGAACGAACATGACACGAATATAAAAGCATTATAATACAAACAAAAGACGAAATTCTGAATTCAACTTGGAGGAGTTCTAGAGTTGATAGTAACTATAATTTGTTAACTGCGAAAAATGGCCCATTTGCCACTAATAATAGTAGTTTTTTTGATGATACACAGAGTGAAACAATTAATGTTGAAGCTGAAAAGAGGGAAGCATCAAGCATTTGCGACGAACAAAGTAGTCATGAAAGCTTTACAACGCAAACAAAAGCAATACTGGATTCAACTTTGTCTTCTATATCCAGCTAACCGCGAAAAATGGCATTATTGATGTTTCTAAATATTTATTAGAACATGCGGAAAGTAACTCACACATTGAGCAATCTGGCAAGGAAAAAAATGTTATGCGTTTATGACTAGCAAAGTTATCATGTGAATACACCGTTTGAAATAAGTTTAGTTCTGCAGAATAAATTAAAATAAGAATACACTGAAAAAGAATTGGAAATAGTGTATTTGCCCATTCACAACATGAATTGAGACAATCGAAAGAGCATTTTTAGAACAGACGAATATTTGTAAGGATAATGCAATTCACCAAACATTTTTAAAATCGGTTTATTTATCCAAGCTTAATGAAGAAAAACTATGAGTGCGAAGTTGAAAATAAAAATAAACAGAGTACCGAATCTCAAACAATTATTGTTTCATAAAACCATACGAGATGGACAAGATATAAAAATTTTAATAAGCGGTTCAAATATCAATATCAAGGTGATAGATAATTCTATATCGATGAAAATGTTCGTGGTCATACAAAAATTTTGTATTATGGTAGAAGAATTCACCAGCGAAATGTAAGAATTTAATTGCAATAAAATTTATATTAATGTAACTAAAACATATTTCACATTGAAATTTATTTCATTAATAAATCAATCATTTTCAAAATTTTAATTTTGAAAAAAATGTTTTTGATCTCTGTTTTTTTAGTATTAGGTTTGTTGATCAGTTTATCTGATCAGATAAAAAAAAACAAAATGATTGTAAATAAATTTAGTCCTGTCAGTGAATGGTTTCTAGAGAGAAATGCAGAGATAACAATTTTTTACCTGAGGACTGTGTTTGAACTATTTAGGAAGTAAACGTACCAAAAGTCCCCGAACGTAGGAGGTGGGTGGGTGTGCAGGGGACACGAAAAAGGTCCCGGTTTTTAGTTTTTCGCTCATATCTCGAAAACGGTTAGCCCTAATCAAAAAGTGGCTATATGCAAAATTAAAGCTGACTATATTTTCGACAATAATGTTTCTATTAATTTTTTCCGTATCTGTTATGGTTCAGTAATGAATTGTATATCTTTTGACTGTATTCTAACTTTATTATAAATTTATTATAAATTGAAAAAAAAGTTTAATAATCATCGTAGAAAAAAAATTCTTGTACAGATAACCATTATGCCACTATCGGTGAAAAAATGGCTCATAATATAAAAAATAATAATATAATGGCTGAAAGCAATGACCTACCTCCTAATAATTTAAATTCGATGTTTTTAAAATCTGTTTATGAAAATGAAATCGAAGAAATAATTAATTCTCTAAAAAATAACGCATCTCCAGGTTTTGACAATATAACTACGAAAGAACTAAAATATATATATAAAAATATAGCGAAGCCACTTTGTCATATCATTAATTTAATATTTACGAAAGGTACATGCCCCACTCATTTTAAAATAGCTATAATAAAACCAATTTTCAAAAAGGGGGATCAAAATAATGTGGAGAATTATAGACCAATCAGCTTAATATCAAATGTAGCTAAAATTTTTGAGAAGGCTCTTAAAAAGAGAATAGAAAATTTAAAAAAAAAACAATTTACTGTCTAATCTCCAATTCGGATTTAGGAATAATAAATCTACGAATGATGCCATCGCTTTGTTAGTAAGTAAAATTTATAACAGTTTGGACAACGGCAAGGCATGTGCAGGAGTTTTTATCGACCTCGCAAAAGCCTTTGATACGGTCAGTCATCAAAGGCTCTTTTTAAAACTTCATTCCCTAGGGATTCGTGGTCCAGCCCACGCTCTGATAAAAAGTTACCTGGAAAAAAGACAACAAATAGTTCAAATTAATAATAGTCATAGCACACAAAGAGAACTTACCTTCGGAATACCCCAAGGAACTGTCTTGGGGCCAATTTTATTTATTATTTATTTGGATCAACTACTTGCCCTAAACTGTTCAGGAAGTATCATTTCGTTTGCAGACGACACAGTTCTCTATGTAGAAGGAAATTCGTGGAAAGACGTAGAACAGTCAATAGAATTAGATCTACAAAAGATTATAAAATGGTTTGACACCAATTTACTTACAATAAACCTTGATAAAACTAAGTACGTGCCATTTGCAAATAATAAAAATGGCCTACCTGCAAACGAGAAAATAAAAATACATTTACCGTTCAGAAACAACTGGTGGACAATAGAAAGTAGTGATCACATTAAATATTTAGGTATAATAATAGATGGCAGACTGAAATGGGATCACCATATTCAAGCTTTAACAAAAAAGCTAAGATCGTTAATGTACTTGTTTAAGCAAATGGTCTCGATTGTCAATACAGAAAACTTACGTTCAATCTACTATGCGTTAGTACAGTCCTTGTTAACGTATGGAATAGTTGGATGGGGTGGTGCCTACGCAAATACCCTGAAGCCATTGGAAGTTGCCCAAAAGCGTATTATAAATATAATATACAAACTAAATATACGACACCCTTCTGATTTAGTATACAAAAACTATGACATATTAAATATGAGAAATTTGTACCACAAAGCGGCGCTTATTTACTTGGCAAAAAATAATCTATTATCTTGCAATATTTTACATGATTATCATACAAGATATAAACACCACGAACATATAACATTACCTAAAGCTCAGAAAACTCTAGGGCAACGTTATTTTAAATACGTTGGACAAAAAGTTTTCAATACCCTCCCACAAGTATTAAAAAATAGAGTATATTTAAAAAGCTTTAAAAAAAACAGTTTCGCATTGGTTAATACAAAATCAAATAACTAGTCTATTGTAGGTAAGCAACCAGAGAATTTTGTATTTATGTCAAATAGAACGGCACTGTACTAATAATTTCAATTTTAACCTCTACTATTGTTTATTTAAAAAATTTTAAAGTCTAAATGTATAATGCAATATATTTAATTTAAATTATTTAGATCCCAATACAGAGTATCCCGGTTTTGCAGACAAGCATTAACTTAAACAAACCTGGATATTTGCATTAAATTTATTACATATTTATTATCTAAAATTTGTTTTTCTCATTTTTTAATGTTTATTTATGAATAATTACTTTTTACTTAAGAATATATTTACATTGTATATTATTTATATATGTATGTGTGCGTGTATACCGTTTCTTGTAAACACGATAACTTCTGTTAGACTTAAAATGTTTAATTACAATTTGGAACATATGTAAAACAGCATATTACAATAATCCCTATTTTAATTGGGCCACAGCTGAAATACATGGTGATAACCAGGGGCCTACAAACTCTCACTTCATAATAATCTTATGAAAAATATCATGATCCATATTATAGGATAACATTGATATATCATCTAATTTAAATCGAGTTGGTCTGCCTAACATACACCCGGTATATTCCGGTTTATAAATCTTACACATCTTCATATTTTTGTATGGTTAATCAAAGACTTTAACATTTTGCTCTGAAATTGAAATAAAATCTATTTTACGTAAGAGTTGGTAGGCCTCTGGTTATCATCAAGTATTACAAATATGGCCCAATTTCAATAGGGATTATCGTAATATGCTGTTTTACATATGTTCCAAATTGTAATTAAATATTTTAAGTCTAACAGAAGTTACCGTGTTTACAAGAAACAGTACACACGCACATATACATATACACGCACATACACACTTACAGACGCAAAGACATTTTTTATTCGATATTTGAGTTCAGTCTGTTGTGAAACGGATATCTGTACAAGAAATTTTTTTCTACGATGATTATTATTTTTTTTTTAATTTTATAACTTTATAATAAAATTAGAATACAATCAAAAGATATACAATTCATTACTGAACCATTACAGATTCGAAAAAAATTAATAGAAGAATTATTGTAGAAAATTTAGTCAGCTTTAATTTTGGATATAGCCACTTTTTGCTTAGTGCTAACCGTTTTCGAGATATGAGCGAAGAAGCAAAAACCAGGGCCTTCTTCGTGCCGCCCTGCACCCCCCCCCCCCCCTTCAGACTTTTGGTATGTTTACCTCCTAAATAGTCCAAACACAGCCCTCAAGTCAAAAATCATGATCTCGGCATTTCCCTCTATACCTTATTGAACGTTCATTGACAGGGCTAATTATGAGACTGCATTGGTTCAAATCCGAAGGGCTACTTTTTTTTTGTAAAAAGTAAAAACCATGAAAATAACTAATTTTGCTTAAAATGAAATTATTAAAAACAGTAATAAATACTTTTTAATGAAACTTAGTGAAATTGTTAAACATAAACTATTGTAGGAAAATAAAAATATTTACATTTTTCCTAAAAAACGAAATTTTTGATTTTTGAATATTTGGAGTTTCATGAACAACCATTTATTTTCAAATTTAAATTCACATGCCTACGATATTCGATGATACGATGATCCGAAAGTTTTTCTATTGGTGGAATTATTTGAAATTATTTTGGCGGCTGTCATCGTCCGAAAATGTTAAATTTTATCTGACATCGGATATTTTGACGTTGAATAATTTTCTAATGACTTTTATTGACAAATTGTTCCTAATCATCAAAATGTTTAAAAACGTGGCTAAAACGAATTTAATCATAATTATTGATTTAATTAAAAAAGAGAAAAAGACTTTGAGTTCGAGGTATTTTCAAATATAGAAAATTAGGAATTGATTATCACAACCTTTTTCATGAAAAGAGCCGTAATAATAGAAAATATTTTAATTATTTCATGACAGCTAATAATTTCAATAAACTTTTGAATACTGTTGAACGGTTTACAGTGTTCGAAAAATATTCTTAAAGTTACTAAAATCAAATTTAAATGTCACTAAAATATACGATTATCGGATAAAAAATTTCGCATCCATGGGAATTGACATTTTTATTTATCCGGTGGAAAACGTCCGATATTCGACTCGGGTGTCGGAATGCATGTGCTTGCTCCTTTATTAGTCACACTTGAAAGATTTTTCTTAAGTTGCAGCTTTTTAAACGTGATTTGCGATAAAAATCATTCTTTTATATTACTATAAAGTTGCAGCGATTCAATTGCTACTTTAAAAAACAAATTATAGTAATAAAAAGAAAAAGTATAATACTGTTCAAGATCGAACTATTGAGTCACAAAATATACATAATTATTAATTACTAAATCAAAAACTTTCAGAATTTCTTTGTATTATGGAAAGGAATAATACAAATCTGCTAACTAACATAAGTACATGCTCATTCCATCTGGTCAATACTAATCTGTTTTAATTAATCCTTTAAAATAACTTGTTTGAAATTCCCTCACCATAAAATATAGTTTTACTTCCACATCCAGTGGAAGTATAGTAACGACAAAAAAAATTTTTATTGTTCAAATAGGCTTAGAATGTCATGAAACGTCGAGATTTCAAGTTTGAGCGAAAAAAAAATTTCTGTCTGTCTGTCGGTCTGTAACTTTTTTTGTGCGCACGTTTACTCTGGAACCGTTTGAGATATTGACTTGAAATTTGGTACACATGTGTACTTTAACGAGATCAAGATTATATTTTCATCTTGTTCCGTCGAAGGGTTGGGGGGTAAATTGGGGTAAATTTGGAGTAAATAGGTAAATTAAACGGTAAAAGTTCATAAAATTGATATTTAGTATAGACAAGAGAAGCTAAGGTCTCAAAAAAAATTTTGACATTAGCAACCCCCATTACCACCCCCACCCCTTTTCATCCCCTTATTAAAGGGGATGAAAAAAATGTGATTTAGTGTGTGTACAAGAACCAGAAAGCTCAAAATATTTTTTTACTTTATCCATTCCCCACTCCCACCCCCACGCCACTATCGATGTGGGGTATCGTTTTATGGGTTATTGGGGTAGAGGATTTCAAATATTATATTATTAAAGTTCCATAAACAATTATTTCCAGATACAAAATTTTTTCGTTGTGTGACGGATAGAAAATCCGGATGTGGAAGTAGTGATTCCTTGGTTTTTTGAATTAATTTATATAAGGGTGCCTAAAGGGACTATATCTGTTTTTAATGTTTTTTTGTAATTATTATTTAATATTCACTAGCACTTGAGTTGCAATAGCACGCACCCTGACGTAAGAGAAATACACAGTCTCGCTGAAAAGTCACCGCCCACAATACACACGCATGTATTTTTTGTTAATTTTAATTTTATGTTCTCTATCGGTATCGGTTCGCTATACAAGTGCATCCACCCTGTGAACCACGCTCGAATACAGTTCAATCGAAGATCAAAACAACGTTGGAAGCCCTACAACAAGACCAACAAGTAAGTGCAATTGCAACTCACGTTTTTATACCTATTAGATTTAATGAAATAGGTATATTATAACCCGACAAATATTTTTAATCACCATCGTAGAAAAAAAATTTTGTACAGAAATCTGTTAATTAATAACAGACTGAATTTAAACATGAAATAAAAAATGTCTGTGTTTTGTTATACAGGGTGTCCCGACACTATGGGGCAAAACTTCGGGAACGTATAGTTTGGGTCAAAATAACACTAAAAGTACCTATAATTTGTTTTCTTAGGGCGCCCCCCTACGGAGATATTACCCTTTAAAGGTTACATATTTAAGAAGGTTTTTTGACTATTACTTCCAATCCATTCTATCGATTTTAATAAAATTTGGACTGTGTACATATCAAATGAGTATCTTTATTCCAAAAATGACGCCCTTCGTATCTTGTCTAGAAAGCGAGGGACACCTCTAATGCTTTTTACCCCTAAATTTTGACATAAATTAATTTTTGAAAATTAAGGTCATATTTTTAAATTCCTTAAACAATTTTCTAAAAAAGATATTCTTGTTCGACATCGATAAAGCGATCCGTTTTTGAGAAAAAATAATTTTACTGTTAAGGGACAAAAACTGACATTTCGTCAACACAATACATAAATACATACTACAACTACAACACACACATAACTACAATAACTACATAACTAAAATAGATGTTCGATGCGAGCACCCTGTACAAGAATACATTCTCGTAAGCGAGATAAGTTGGATCATTGAACCTGAAATACCTTCCAGGGTTGTTCTGATTGGGTAGTGATTCTTAGTAACATCTCTTCCCTTGACTGTACCGGTGTTTTATACACTAAATTTTTGAGATGAGCCCGAAAGAAAAAATCTAATGGGTTTAGATCAGGAGAACGAGGACGCCACGGTACTGAACCTCCTCGGTCAATCCATCGGTGGGGAAATTTTTGATCTAAATATTCCCGGACCACGGTGTATTAAATAGGTGGTCCGACGTACGGCACTTTCCTATTATAATAATGGCTTCATAAGTGCCTGGTTTCTATTTACTTTAGTAGATGGCGCGAGTAATAAGTTCCTACAATTACCCGGGCATGTGCATCGTATAACTAACATAACCTTAAATTTTAAGGTTTTTTCGTTTATTCTCATTTTTAATGTTTGTATAGGCATTTTTAGCTTGGAGCCATGCTGGTTCCAAGCAAATATTTAAAAATTCACGCAAATATTTTTTCAATATTGTTGATTAATAAAAATAGACTGCTAACTATAGGTTAGATTCCTAACCTGCAAAAAGTGTCTTATTTTATTGTGACAAACTATTTAAACCTTCATACACATTACGTTGAACTTGACTTTGGTTGAAAGAACAGGAACCAGGCAGAAATTTTAACAATATCTACGTAATACTTGAAAATCTTAAGAAATATATATTTTTGAGGTTAATTGTGGCGACACGTGCAATGCTGCATGTAGTGTTGCATATATTCTTTCAATGTTTTAATTTAGCTACTTAATGTCAGATGTCATTGGATTCTCGTTTCACTAAATAAAAACAAAAGGCCGGGAATGTATGCAACACTGTATGCACGTATGCACAGAACCTGTAAAATTATCTATCTATGCGTAAGTAATAAGAGAACTTATTGGTCCTGCCATCTATTACATTATGTACAAGGTAAGCACTTATGAAGCCACTGTTGTCGTCGCATCATCTATTTAATACACCCTGTCCCTGACTGAGATGCTGAAATGAGGAGGAGCTCCATCATGCATGTACGTCATGTTTCTTATAGTTGCTAACGTCACATCTTCCAATAAATCATCTAGATTTTCATGTAGAAACCTTAAGTGATTTTCCCCATTTAACCGATTTTCCAAAACAAATGGCCCTATTAAATAATTTCCAATTATTCCTGCCTAGACGTTAATTTGGAATTGTTGTTGGTGATAAGTTTGAATAATTGCATGAGGATTTTCATCGTTTCAACTATGTAGATTGTGAGAATTTATTACACCTCCCTGCGAAATCCTGTTTCATCCGTGAACAAAACACTACCAATAAACTTGCGGTCTTCCTGTTGCTTTTGCAGGAACCAATTAGCATATTGAACTCGAGCAGGGTAGTCGTCCGGGGACATTGCATGAACTTTCTGGATGTGGAAAGGATGGAGAAGCTGTTCTTTCAAAATTCTGTGAACCACCGACTTCGAAGTGTTAAATTGCGCTGAGAGCTTCCTAACGCTTATTGATGAGTCTTCGACAACAGCATCTAATGCAGCTTCTTCTAGTACAACTTTACGAACCAGACCACCTTCATCTCCTCGTTTCGGTTCCACGCTCCCTAAAAATTAATAGGATTATTTTTCTAAATAGTTATTTATTCTTTAATTTGTATTATTTGGTTTCTTCATTGCTAAGATGGATATCTCCCTGTTTCTCGTACTCGACAGTTTACCCGTTTAAAAGTTTTCCTGTTTGCAATAACTCTGTCAGGAAAGTGTTCCCCATAAAGCCGTCTGGCTTCCGAACCATTACCAACAGCAAGTCCGTACATAAGTTGCATGTCGGCATATTCACTAGATGAAACATTTGCCATGTCAATAAACTACTATCACAGAACTACTTACAACTTTCTTATTACTTGCTACTCAAATTTGACGTTTAAATTTATTCAATTGTTTCCTCACAGGTATCATGCGGTAGTTTATATTACTAGTATTCCTTAGTCCCTTATCAGTAAAATCATTTTTTCTCAAAAACGGAAAGCTTTATCGATGTCAAACAAGAATATCTTTTTTTAGAAAATTGCTTAAGGAATTTAAAAATGTGATCTTAATTTTCAAAAATTAATTTATGACAAAATTTAGCGGTAAAAAGCGTTAGGGGTTTTTTCAGATTTTTTAAATTTATTATATTTCAAAACTAGCAAAAAAAGTACGAAGAACAATGACTTTCAAATAAATTAATTAAAATTTGAGAAACAGTTTTTTACTCGTTGCATTGAATACTTTAAAACCAAATATCTTGAAAACGGTTAGTCGTAGCGACATTTCGAAAGTATACCTTTTTCACGTAAAAAGGACAGGAAAATATGAATTTTCATTATAAAAAAAATTTAAAAAAATTGGCCAAAAATATATGACATAAATGACACGCAAACTATCGTAGGTGGCGCCCTCTACAAATAACAGCAAAAGTATGAATAGATTTGAATCCCTCATCTCAAGAAATCCCTAATCACCAAATTTTGTTAAAATATTTCAATTTTTAAAGAACTTATTTTAAAAAAACCAAACCAAAAATTTAACTTTGACACCCTGTATCTCTGTTAATATCAACTTTTGGACTAAGGTAAGTTTGGTTAAATCGTAATATTTTTACGTAAGGAATCCGCCATTGCTCTATGTACCATTACTTATGTATATACAGTGTGACCCATTTCAACTGGAAACACCTCCGTAACTCAGTTATTGGTCATTCAATTTCAACCAAATTTGGATCGGTATCAAAGATCTTTAATATTTCTTTTTTGAGTAAAACAAAACTTATTTCAGTCAGTGGCGTGAATTTTTATTAAGAAAAAAGGGTCGATTTTTCGAGAAATCATATTAGGCATTCTTTTGTTGAAAAACTAATGCAATATTATTGATCATCAGCATGCTGTAGAACTGCTATATCCAGAATTTAATAACATTTTGATTTTCGAATTACGGTCCCCTTAAAATTACGTATTTTAAACATTAAATAATCAATAAATTGGTAACAAAATTTTTTTCGAAAAAAAGTCATTCTTCATTTTCTCTTTAAATTCACTTTTTCTACTAACATATCATCGAAACTTTCAAATTTCGAAGGCCAAGAATTTTCATTGAAAAATTTTGGGTCATCAGACCTGTAAATTATTCGGGCATTAAGGCTTACCGAAGTTGAAAGTATCGATGATACGGAGTGGTAGAAAAAATGAATATAAAGAGGAAATAAAGAATGACTTTCTTTCGAAAAAAGATTCGATACCAATTTATTGATTATTTAATGTTTAAAATAGGCAAATTTGAGTGGGGCGTAATTCTAAAACCAAAAGTCAAAACATTCCTAATATGTTTTCTCGAAAAATCGACCCTTTGTTTCTTAATAAAAATGCACGTCACTGTCTGAAATAAATTTTGTTTTACTCAAAATAGAAATAATAAAGATCTTTGATACCGATCCAAATTTGGTTGAAATTGGATGACCAATAACTGAGTTACGGAGGTGTTTCCACTTGAAATGGGTTACACTGTATATGAAGTGTACTTCCGGGTGTTTTCCCGCGTAGTTGATAGCCTCGGTTGTCTAAACGACGTTTCGGCAGAATCCCATCTGCCCTCTTCAAGTTTTCGCTGCAAGCTGTGTACTGCTGCTTCGCGTTGCTCGAACTGAACTGATAAACTCCGCGCTGTGCGGTTCCTTATATATGCTGGGGCCTAGAGCGCGTATGCGTGACTGGCTACGTGTTATTGGCCCTCCACTATGTGGGAGGCGTAGCGGGCATCTGAGCTAACCCGGCAAGTGGCCTCGCTGAAACGTCACGTTTTACGTGACTTCTTCTTGATGGTCCTGCATTCTCGTGTCTAATCGTCCCCGAAAGTTGTCGTGTTTCTGTGTGATTGCTCGACTAGCTACGTGTTATTGGTCCTTTTCTGTATGTGGAAGGGCCAATAACACATAGCCGATTTTCCGGAGTTTTCGAATATCAAACTTGCCAAGTACGCCGACGACACAGCCATGTACGCTCATTCACACAACGCTCAAGATGCCAACATGTCGGAAAGTCGGAAGCCATACTCTTCATGCGCCAATTCCCTGAAAATAGAATCTTAACACCAATGTCGATCGAGGACCAACAAATTCCAATTAAACGGTGCCTGAAGTATTTTCAACTAAACTCTTGTTCAGTTTAATGTTTATGAAGTTCTAAATACTTTGTCCTAATAAAATAGGACTCTTTCTGTAGACTGGAAATCTAACCTGTAATAGGGTGTTTTCCATATATAACAATTCACTTCAAATGATGCATTAATATGAAGTAATACATAAATATGAAAGCCTAAACGCATTCATATTAATTATATCATCAGATTAAAATAAATATTTAATAAACAAATCAACTTAAAATTCAAATATTTGAATAATTTCGACAACGTCACCGTATTGGGTAATGATACTGGTGACGTCGCTTCATATATCTGTCAGAAGACAAAATAGGTTTGTTCGTTTTTTGTTCAAACATTCTCCACTATCTGCACCAGTGCAAATCTGTCTCTCTTCAACTTATGTAGAGTCATAATCTATCTCCTTCTAATATTTGCACTAGTGCAGCTAATGTAGAGTCCGAACGGACCTTGTTTGTTTACATATTTACCATATTTGGCTTGGATATTTGAAACCTGTTCCTAGTGTTTCTCACAAATTAAAGAAAGTGCAAAATGGTTACTGTCAATTTTGTGAAAGCTTCTACAAACAATTTACCTAGTTTAAATATTTTTATGTATTAAAATTGATTATCGATTTCATTCAACCGAGTTGAAGGGCATAAAAACAGCAAGTATTTAAAATAAATTAATGAATTAGTTGTTTGCAACTTGAGCCTAATAGTTATTAAATTTATGATTTAGTTTTTGTATTATTACACATTATTATATATTCAATTTGGTTTATTTACGATTATTTATATTAACAACATAACCTTAAAAGAAAGTAGAATTAATAGTCTGTGCTAGAGATATAATTAAATGTTTATTTGCAGCTCATCTCGAGAACAACGTGAATAGTGCTTTTGGGTATGTGGAGTTGAAACCAAAAGACTCATTATGCACTGTAGAAGGAAGAATTTGCCCAGAGCACTGTTAGACAAGAATTATTAAATATTGGGATAGAAAATCTTCTCGGTGTACAAATAATGAAATATAATTCAGATGTATGGTTAAAGACAAATTTGCAAATTTGTCAGTTTATAAACTTTTGTTGAAATTTGCTTCTGATAGTAGTAAAAAGTGGTGATTTTTATAATTTGTTAAAAATAAAATGTCAGAGAAATTGTGTGAGGAAACTGAGAAGGTAATCGTTCGCTAGCTGTCGAGTCTATAGTAGGTGCATACAAAATAAGGGATAATAAATATATGGAAAGGGGCCGCAATTTAGAGAAGGTGGTGGCCGTTGTGGAGGAAAAATTGAAACTTAAAAAGTGAAAGATTGTGGACTTTTCTTGTCGCCATTATATCTCGTTTTTGCAGCTTTACCTGACAGTACCTATTATTTCAGAGTATGTGGAGAACTATATAAAAAATGATCAAATTACAGACTTTAAAGCGCAAGTATATTTACAAATGTTATGTGCAAATCAACAAAAAGGACTTTTCTGTGTTGCGAACAAAAATTTTGAAAAAATCAAAATTGTGAACATTTTAAACATGGATTATGATAACTATAAATAACTGTTGTTGACAATTAAAATTATATATATTGAAAATATGTCTATCTGAATAATAAAAACCAACATTTGTATTTTTAGTATATTGATTTTTTTCTTTATAGGGGAAAACTACAGTTTCATATTTACTACACAAACTACTTTATTTAATGATGGAAGGTTGTAAATTAATAACATCACATGCAATAACACTGTCTGTGTGGGCAATCAAATTATGATCTATTACAGAGTGAGATTCTAAATATTTAAGAGATAGTTTTGATGCAGACGCTGCTCCTTTTCTGTCTGGTTGGCAGTTAAATATGTGTGGAACTACATCTTCCTTCAGAATCATTTTTCCTCTCAAAATTTTGTATCGGATGTACCCTAATTTTCCATGACTTCCTCAAGCTGAAAATAATAAACAAGTATTTTTATATATTTGTGACGTCGAATATCACTAGCCATGACATGCATCGCTTGAGATTTTGGTCATTTTAATTAATAATCATAAACTAGCAAAATTCCATTATAAATGTTCAATAATACTAGAAGCTATAATATATTACTTTCAATTCAAAATAAATCTCATACCATTACAAGCATAATTTTACGGTAAATATATATGATCTATTTATAATATTGAAGGTAATAATCCATCCATCTAGCTATCATCGGTTAACTTTTACCATGATGAGAAAAGATAAATTATACTTACATTAAAATAATCTTCACAACAATAATATGTCGATTTCGATTTGGGAAAATCGCGCCTCGTTGTTTTAAACCATTTCACTTTCCGTGAATGATTCGCTATAGAAACACATGGGAACTTTTTATTTGGAGCATTTACTGAAGTATTTCTGCACCTTGGCACAAAACACCACTTATTTGGTGCACTACTCATGTTTTTGACATAATTTACAATGACAACAAAAGTCATTAAGTAAGGTTAGATTTTATAATCATTGACATATATATAGGCAGTGACGTCACAGATGACCAGTAATACTAGATTTGTCTTTTTTGGCGAGAAATATTTAACTTGAATTTATATTTCTTTTAAAATTATAAAAACACATTTTTTTGCCGAAAAATTGTTTCAGCTGTAATATTTACCATAAGTATTTTGTATTTTTCGACTTAAAAAAAAAGTGAAAACACTCTATTAGCAGTCTATTTTTATTAATCAACAATATTGACAAAATATTTACGTGAATTTTTAAATATTTGCTTGGAGCCAGTATGGCTCCAAGCTAAAAATACAAGCATTAAAAATGAGAGTAAACTTGAAAAACTTAAAATTTAAGGTTATGTTGGTTACATGATGCAGATGCTCCATTGTAGTGCTGTCTATTAAAAAGCACTGTAGTAAAAATCTTGACTGGGAAAAGCAGTCAAAACTGCTGAAGTTATTAAACTGAAAAAAGGATATTCTTGTAAGTGAATGAATACTACACTTCCGTCGAAGAAAGTTTTTAGTTATAATTTGTTTGTTACGAAAATCTCTCTTCACACTGGCTCATTGCCGCCTGCTCTCCTCTGATTTGATCGCCTTGCTCCCTCTTAAGCAAGATTGTTTGTTTGGTTAAGTTAATAAATTATAAAAAGTAAAGTGTTACTATTGTGATGTGTTGCAACCCCTAGAATGAATTCAATTAATTCAGATGTATTTGCACCTACTCGAGAAAGAAGCTACCTACCAGAAGTTCTAAAGTGACATCTGTAATTATCTAGAGAATGGTGGCGTCATCACAGAAAAATTGAGATCTGTCATTTTTAGGTATAAAAGACCGCATTCTCGGCGGGTAGTTCAGAAAGTATAGAAAGTAGAGAAGTTTGATTGACAAGTGAGGTTAAGACTACAAAGTGATAAACATTGTTGTTTTTAGTCAGTAAAGTGCATCTAAATTAATAATAGTATTGTGAAGTATCCAGTAAATATTTAATAAAGTATGTTAGTAGTTATCTCTTGTTATAATTTTTGGAACCCACGGAATTTGCAAGGGTGGTTTCCTAGGTGGAAACACGTTACATTATTAAGACCTAATATAGTACAATACCTAGAGGTAAAAAATATACAAAACTTCGGAATAATGTCATATTGAACGGATTTCGTTCATTTTTGTTAAAACCTCTAGTTACTGTACTAATAAGCATCATACAGAACGTGACAAGTCTAATAAAATATTTATGAAACATTAATCAATATAGAAATTCCGTGGTATAATGAAAGCTTATATTTGTGCTGTGTACTTTACATAGCAGTTTTTGCCGAGTGATGAGCAAATGGGCAATATACCCTACCAAATATGGGGTATTTTCCATTTTTTTTAAATTCAGTTTTGGTGATATATATCAAGTAAAGTTATTATTTTAAGAAATATTGCATAATCAATTTAATCCAAAACAATAATTTCTTAAATAAAAATAAGAAATAAGAATACGCCCATCTAGACACAGATTTCATATGATTTTATTTGACAGAAAATAATTTAACCAATCATAGACAGCTTTCGCTTAGACTGTAACTAACTTATATGAATGCCAAATTGTGTATTTACTTTACATTATTTTACCTATGACACTTCTATTTTTCTCAATATCTTGAATATAAATAAATATTATACACATGTATTTAGAAGGAATTAAAAGGTATTTATATTTGTTATTATGTAGAAGTTATCTTAAAAATAGAAACTAAAAGGTATTTATATTTGTTATTATGTAGAAGTTACATTAAAAATGTAAACAAAACTTACGGCGAGGATTATGTGGCAACATTTCTTGCGTGGCACCAGCTGACATTTCTTGTTACAATTCAAGTGAAAAAGATATATTGGTTAGATTCATTTGTTGTTTGCCACCAACTTTTTCTAATATCAATTTTTTCGGAACAGTTACAACATTTTTTTCCGAAGCACTTATATTTGTGTTTCCACAACTTGTATAAAATACCTTTTAAATGACATTATCTATTATTTGTAAATTACAGCAAATACCTCGATGAAAAAAATTGTAATGCTTCAAATAAACACGACGGCGACGTTAGAACACATCTGTCATTTGACTAGCCGTTGACTTTGTTGTCATGTTTTGCTAAATATGTTTTTAAAAATCTAATCGGCATTAAAAATTATTTAAAATATTTAATAATTCACATAAGAAAATTAAATTTCGTGGATAAATATATTAAAATTGATTTAATAAATAAGCTTTATACTCCTCTTTTCTTCAATTATCTTTGCTAGAACTAGAGAAGGAATTTCAACTTGGCAACACCACACTGTATAAAACCATTCTATCAACAAATCCAAACAGTCTAGCTACGTCATCGGCCAAAGTACCTCCGTCACCAATTTAAAACACCTGTTGCTTCACTAATTTTAACTTCTGTTTTCTTAAAAAATTGATAATTATTTTCGCGGAAATCTGTATTGGAAGGCTTGTTTGTAAGTACATATTCTATGATATTATTCAATAATAAAAAATAGGAAAATACCCTATTAAGATCGACATTTTTAAGAATGTGTATAGAAATATCAATAATTTCGCGAAATTATTAAGATTCATATGATTCATGATGAGTTCAAGACCTACCAATATCAATTTTCAAAAGTATCTTTACTTTCGTAAAGTTGGTCCTCTATTTTCAAAATTTAAACATTTTTGAACGTAAATAGTTTGCTGATAATTACTTGCGAATTCCTCTCGGTTGCTTGTTATTACTTACGAGATTTGAAATTGGTAGCTCCCTTCTATTGATTAAAAAAAATTAACGCCCAATTTGCTTGTTTTCCCATGTATTGTCTCTGTTTGCTCGCCATTACTTATAATAATATTCAAAAGTGGGTGAATTTTTTAAGCAGCAAGCAAACAAAAGAAACTGACGAGCATATGATTCGCATGCAAATATGTTTCAATATCGAAAATAGGGGGCCAACTGCACAGGTATCGATATTGTTCATTCACTAATATAAGGAATGCTGTACAATAAATAAAACAATCAAGATTAGTTTACAGAGAAAACTAATATTTAATATTCATTAGAAAATAGCATTTCCCACTATTACATTACATATTTAATATTTATATTAAATAATTGTTACGCTGTTAAGTAGTTTTATATAATAATCTTTTAATGCACTCATATTTTTTTCATAAAAAACGTGACACGCTCCATAGTGTTATTGCAGAAGTAGGGATTGCATTACCGGTTAACCGGTTAACCGGTAAACAAGACAAAAAACACATGACGATAATTACCGGTTATTTTAATTTTTTACCGGTTATTTCGGTAAATTCTGAACTTACGATATGTCACGTATTCAACGTTTCTATTTATGTCAGTGACTGGTATTCACTAAATATAGAGTGACTGTCCCAAAACTGAGCACTTTTAACAATAAATAAATAATATTATAAAAAGTAAAACCCAAACACCAAGCCCAAAGAAATGCAAGTAAGAGAGACATTGACAATATCTTGCGACAGGAAATTGAATATTTCACTGCCTCAAATATCCGTGGAAAACATTTAGAAGAATGTTATTACCAATTCTTATTAACTTATCGACCTACTAATATCGATAGAGGAAGGGCATTTTCAGTTGGTGGTATTCTATTGTACAAATATCAGACGACTAACAGATACAGCTTTGAAAAACTAGCTCTTTTAACGGGCTATTTTTAAAAAATATTGTATTTTTAGATTAGGTGTTCAGTAAATGCCCTATTTGAGTTTATGTTTGTAATTTTTGTTATTTACAGAATAATTATTTATTTAAATTTATTTCATTTATATTTTTTCCTTTTGATAAAAAAACCTTTTGTTTGTTCATTATAATAATAATAATAAAAATAATAATAATAATAATAATAATAATAATAATAATAAGGGTTAGCCTTAACAGCAGGGCTAACCTAAAGCCACAAGACCTGGCTCGGATGGACGCTGTTATCGATGAGGAATTACCAGAAGACGCCGACATTTGGCAGATCAACTGTGCCGTGTACAACGCTGCTAGCCAACTCGTGCCCCGCGAGAGGAATACCAACCCCTCGAGCGGTATCGAAAAGGCTAAGCGGCGTGTACAAAAGATCGAAGGCAAAATACAGTTGGCCAGACAACACGCTTCTCGAATCCAGAGTGTGGTGGAATACGTAACCACTGGCAAGGCATTTACGCCTAAAGTCCGGCGAACAGCAGCCGGACTCAGACGCCAGCACCACACTCTAAATCTAACAGTGATGCTTACTGTTAAGCAGCACTGTTTAGATAGGATTCGAGCGCTTATGGCTATCAAGAAAAAGCTAAATAGGCGGGTACGAAGTATGGAGCAAAATACGTTGTTCCGCACGAATCCTTCCCGCCTATTTCAAGAGCCACAGCGTGTTGTTGATAATCCACCAACTGTAGCCGATGTCGAAAGCTTCTGGAAAGGAATCTACGAAACATCACGTCCGTTCGATAGCAACACTCCAGCAATAGCACACTTCGAGGCTCTGTGCCACAGAACCTCTGAAGAGCCAGAAGAAGTGTGCCCGGCAATCAGTCCGGAGGAAGTCCAACAAGCTCTCGTTGGCACCAAGAACTTCGCTGCTCCGGGGCCAGACGGCATAAATAACTGGTGGTGGAAAAAATTTCCTTCCACCCACCGTCGTCTGGCCCAAGTTTTCAACAAGTGGTTGAACGAGGGGCAGCAGATTCCGGACTGGTTTGTCGAGGGACGTACTGTGCTCATCCCTAAAAAGGGTGATCTGTCTGACCCAAGGAATTATAGACCAATCACCTGTCTGAACTCCTGCTACAAGCTATTTACTCGTATCTTGTATGCTCGGACACTACGGCAGGTTGATCCGGTCTTCCAGCAGATATACGAGCAGCGTGGCGCCAAGAAGGGCATGGCAGGTTGTAAGGACAGCCTGCTGGTAGACCGCTGTATTACACAGGACTCTGTGCAGTACAAGCGGAATCTATCGATGGCCTGGATTGACTATCGTAAGGCATTTGACACAACATCACATGAACTTCTGTTACATTTGCTCAAATGTCTTGCGGTAGCAGAGCCACTAGTGAGATGCATAGAACAACTGCTGCCACTCTGGAGGACCCGCTTCACCATAACATCAGGTGCACAGCGGGTTACGACAGAGCAGGTGGCATTCAGAAGAGGAGGGAGATTCTCTGAGTCCCCTCCTCTTTTGCATCTCACTGCTGCCGTTATCTGTTGAACTCCGCCAAACTCGCGGGTATCACTGTGGACCACCCAGCAACCGGAGGCATAAGGTCACTCATTTATTCTATATGGATGACCTGAAACTGTATGCCTCCGGAGAGCGTGAACTTCAAAATGCTCTAAGGGTGGTCGAGGAGTACACGCGGGCCATTGGTATGGAGTTCGGGTTGGACAAGTGCGCGGTCGTCCACCTCAAGAGAGGGCGATGCGGGGAATTTTCTGAGGACGCGCAGCTCGCAGACGGAAGCATTCTAAGACATCTGGATGCCGGAGAGACCTACACATACCTGGGTGTGCAACAACATCACATCCAGGATGTGCAACAAATAAAGGAATCTCTCCGCGGCAAGTACAGACGCCTACTCCGAAAGATTTGGTCGTCCGAACTTTCGGGGAAGAATAAGGCGTCTGCTACTAACATGCTTGCCGTTCCTGTTCTGCTCTACTCCTTTGGGGTAGTAAAATGGACAGTAGATGAGCTGCGCCAACTAGACAGAGACACCAGCAAGATGATGAACATCCATAGGAGTATTCATCCTAGATCGTCCGTTCCTCGTGTTTACCTCCCACGTCATCGGGGGGGGCGAGGACTCTTGGGTCTGGAGTGTATGCATGGCAGAGTAGTACTGAGTATGGCATGTAACATCCTCAGGAGCTCGGATCCGCTCCTGCTATTAGTGAGAGATCACGAAATCGCAGGGGTGGGCGCAGGATTGTTTAAGGCAGCAAAAAGAGCCGCAGATGAACTCGGTCTCGTATTCGACGTCAGACGAGGCGGCCGGCGCGGTGCTGACCCAGAGTCAGTCACTGAGCTTCAGCCAACTCGTCTGAAAGCCCAAATAAAAGCTGCCGAACAGGAGAGCCTGTTTAGGCAGCATGTCGATAAACCCATGCACGGTGTATTCTACAAAAACATGGAAACACTGGGTTTATCGACTAGGCTGACATTCGCCTTTTTAAGGTCAGCTGGGCTTAAGTCGGAGACCGAGGGATTCATTGTGGCCTGTCAGGATGGTGTAATAAACACCTTGGTCTACCGGAGCCGCGTAATGGGTGTAGAGGTCCCTGATACTAACTGCAGGACCTGCCGTCAGGCGCCGGAATCGCTTATGCATTTGCTTTCAGCATGCCCGGTATACGCGATTTCGGCCTACATCCACCGCCATAACGCGGCTTTACGAGTGCTATACTACCATTTACGGCACTCGTATGGGGTAGACCAAACACCAGTGCTGCCTTACATCCCCGGAGATATTGAGTCCGTTGTCGAGAACGAGAGGTGCCGAATTTACTGGAACTACTCGTTCCCGACCGTCAGGCTAATTCAAGCCAACAAGCCTGACATAGTCCTCCTCGACCATCAGACCAAAGTGATGTTTGTCATCGAATTCTCAGCACCTGCTGAGACAAACATCGCTTTGAAGGAGGGGGGAAAACGGACCAAATATCGTGATCTCCGGTATGAGCTCCAAGTGCTGTACCCAGGCTACTCTGTCAAGATGGTCGTCCTAATAATCGGCGTACTCGGAGGGATGAAGCCTTCGATGCTCTCAGAATTGAAGATCATACCGGCCTGTCAAAATTCGGCAGAATGGTTGGCAGGCCAGATGCAGAAGGCGGTTATCTTGGGGTCCCTTCGTCTACTTAGGGCACACGATTTAGGTATTTGCAGTCACTAACTCCACAGGTCGTGGAGAGTGGCTGCAAGGAATTCGCCGGCGCGGCTACCGTGAGGTGTCGGAGGCCACGGAAGTCCTGTCCGGCAGCGGGCAAACCGAAAAAAAAAAAAAAAATAATAATAATAATAATAACAATACATTTATTTTACTCAAAGTAAAAATGGTACAAATTGAACTGAAGAGCTCTTCTTCCATTTGCCCAAATACAAATAACCTAAATCTAAGATTATAAAAAAATATTAATACATATAAATATAAAATTTCAAGAAAAAAATTATAATTATTTTATTTGTTAATATTCAGTAATGAATTGTAATAATCTAACAAATGTTATATTTTATAATAATAATAACAATAATAACAACAGCAGCACTCAGACATGCGAGCAGACAACGGGAACGCGAAGCGAAGCAAAAAGGTTAAAAGTAAATAAAATTATATCGGAAAAAGAAAAAGAAATATACGCGCATCCACAACGCAGCATCAAGTCTCCTGCTTCTGATCAGCCAAAATGTAATTTTTGACAACTTTAATAAAAAAAAATTTTTTATTTATATTTTTTATATTCATTTGGAAGTTCATTCCAAAGATGAGATGCAAAATACGTAAATGATCTTTGAAAAATCGCAGTTTCATGCTGAGGCACCAAAAAATTTTATAGGTATCTTGTATTATGCAAGTGATCTCGTGAAATTAACTTATTTCTTAAGTACTGAGGTTCGTCATTATGAATTTTTCGCCAAATAAGTGTGAGCATGTGTAAACGTCTGCGGTTTTCCATGTTTAATATGCTATGTTTATTTGGATGTGGTGATATATGTTGTCTATATGGGATACTGTAAATATAACGCATACATGAATTTTGAAGTTTTTTAATTTTCTTTTTTGCTGTCGCCGATAATAACTTTCCATATACAACATCACCATAATCAACTAAAGATAATACGAGTGAATCACAAAATTTTGATTTACACTCTCTAGATATGTCTTTCGCAAAACTGTACAATTTTTTCAATCGACTGTAAGCGAATTTCAATTTGGAAAAAATATGTTTCTCAAAGCCTAATTATATTAATTATACGTATATAAAAATGTTTTTTGTTAAATTTAGATAATTTTGTACATAGAAAAAGACAATTGCCATTTTCGCCACCCTAATCATTCATTCTAAAAATTACCGGTAAATACCGGTTAACCGGTTATTTACATTTTTATTTACCGATTTACCGGTTATTAAAACTTCCGGTAAATTGCAATCCCTATGCAGAAGTAAGGTCTTCGAACGATCACTTCACACATTTCTGATTAGGCCGTTGAATTTGTCCAATTGTGAAAATAGGTTTCAAAAATTCATGCTCTCTATCGCTCTTCTTTCGCTATCGTTTCAGTTGCTTTTCTGCATTCAGCTTCTAACTTAACATTTCCATCCTTCAGTTCTAAAATTTCAACGTTCACTTGAAGATCTTCAGCTCGTAATTTAATATTCTCAACTTCTACTTCGTTGAGGCTAAAACTATCTTGCCTGAAAAATATTTACGAAATATTTTCTAGTTTTATCACAAACTACCGTTTCATTTTAACTTACCGTCGCGTCGTTGAGGTTAACTACGTCGCGGTCACAAAAATTAATCCACATTTTTTACTATATTTTCATCCTTTAGGAATCCAAAGTAATAGTCTAGGTGCCCGCATACATAAATGCAATTTATACATATCCTTGTATAACTTCTTGTACGGCATAATTGCGCCTAGTCTATCACTTTTTTCCTCTGCGAGAATTTTCGTAAACGCGGCGTTCCTCCTCGGCATGAAAAAGACGATTTCCACACGTCGGACTGGAAAATCGGCAAATATATTTTTTCCGACAATTCGAAAATTGGATTCTACATATTTTTATTAAGCAATCTTGAAAAAATCAGCTAATTTGTTTGGCTCCTAAGATAATTAGTAAAAAATTAAATAGGTTTAGGTAATTTTTTTTATTTAGTTACAAATATATTGTACATATTAGTGGTAAGTTAATGATTATTTAATGGATTCCATAGAGTCACTAAGATTGTTTATTATTGTTGGTACTTCTACAGTTCCCTCATATCCCTACAAAATAGAAAACTATTATTATTGGGGCGAATTTATGTATTTGTCTATATACTTACCCATTAGTCCAGTGGGTACATTCTGCACTATTCATCTCTTGGCTAAATAATTATTTGTTTGATCCGTGTTGATTTTGAAACAATAACAATTATGATTTTCAAAAGGTTCTCTAAATTCTCTAGAGGTACTTATCCTGACATCTAGTGGACATTGGATGAACTGCTCAAATAGGTATCAACAAAATTCTATAATTTAGGAACTGTAATAGCTCAAATACGTTTTTTTTCAAATAGGATTTTTAATTGATATGTAAATCGGTCGATTTCCGGTGATTTAGAGAGGCCATTCTTAATTAATTGCTGGTTGTGACTGCATGAAGACGTTTTGTTCTGTGAACATCCACTCTGGGATTATTCTTTGTGCAGTGTTTTAATGTGATTTCGAAGTTTGGCAGTTTATATTTTTGGATTGTGACGATATTTTCGTGAAATCGCACCTATTTAGGGATTATTTCAGCAATTATTGTATTTGTGATTTTATAAATAGTAATTTATTTTTCTCTTCACGTATAGTGATTATTACACCCTCTCTATCATCGTTTTTCACCATCATTTAACCATTTTCGTGGAATAAAGTGGAACACCCTTCAAGGAAGGTATGTTCAAATTTTTTTTTGTAAATAGTTAGGTAATTAATTTATTTTTCTGTATTTTATTTATAAGGGTGTTAATAGAGGGCTATTGTTATGGCTATTATTTGACGTTTTTCTGTTGAGGAGTTCTGAGTGCTGCAGATTCCATTCTGAAAAGAAAAATAATAGTCTGGGAGCCAAGCCTCTTTTTGGGGAATATTTTTTTTCCTGTCCATTCCGGCGTTCCTGGGCTACAACTTATCTTCGTAGAAGTCCTGAGGGGAGGAGTCACCTGAAATAGGAGGATACGCAAGTTAAGCTAAAGAGCAATCATGTTTTTTTTATATTTGAAAAATTATATATATTTTTTTACTTACCTAGTAATTAACAAAATCAAATTAATTCACATAAGGACGTTATTTAGCCTAGTGCAAATTTGTATAATTGCACTTAATGTATAGTACAGTTTCTTAAAGTTCTGGTTAACTTTAGTAATTTTCTCGTGAACAAAATTTTATAATACATTTTTTTTTAAATATTTTTGAATGGTAATAAGTTTTACAAAATGGCGTTTTATGGTTATAACTAGTGAGATTTAAGATGTACGGCGGAAATTAGTATATATATATACGTGAATATATATTTTAGTTTTAATTATCATTTGATAACAAAAAAACAATACCAGTTATATTTGGGCTGGTTGTTTTAGGTGAATGCGCTTAAGCTTAAGCAACACTAAAACTACAGTAAATTATTTTGCGACGGCCTATGATAAGTTTTACTTAATTTCTGCTATTTAAAAAAAAAACGTTTTTTTTATTGTTCTTTAGTTTCTTTAGGATAATATAAAAAGCAAATATTTGAATAATATTATAGAAACTGATGCGATATACTATTCTATTTCTAGGTTAAATATATTATTACAACATATACCGGTTGTCCCTCTAGGTAACTACTTAAATCTTGACTTTGTGTTTTTTTTCTCTATGAGCTTATTTATTTAGCTTATAAACTTTATCATTTAAATATTTTCATTAGTCTGGTCAACTTAAATTTTTTTTTTTGACCATTTGAAAATAAGATTTTTTTTAAATTTTAAATATTTTCCGAGATATTTTCTATTATTTATAACAGATCTTAGGCAATCATATTAGGTTAAAATATCATTTTAGTCCTTTTTTTCTTACATATTCTGAAATATTAGGCCACATTTTTTTTATAACACTTCGAACTTCACATTTAGGTATTTTTTTGTTTTGTTTGTATATATCTGCTGAATACTATTGATTATTATTGAATACTGTTGTAGTGTTTTATCCGACATTTGGTAATAAACTTCCATTTAAATTCTTAAAGTAAACTTGTCATTTCTTTTGTGTGTGTAGAATCTCTGTTTAGTAAATTGGGGGATTTTCAAGATCTTTTAAGGGTATTTGCAGGGAAGTTTAATTTACTTGGCGCCCATTTATTAAATCAACTTATTATATGACCCCGCCCGTCTCCACTGATAGTTTGGCCGGCGAATACTCATCTGTCAACTGACAGTTGCTTTACTGTTACCTAAGAGGTCTGGAGGGGGTAACAGGTTATCAAAAAATGTTTTAAAGTTATCTTATGTTATGTTTAGGGTTATATTTGGGCTGGTTGTTTTAGGTGAATGCGTTTAAGCTTAAGCAACACTAAAACTACAGTAAATTATTTTGCGACGGCCTATGATAAGTTTTACTTAATTTCTGCTATTTAAAAAAAAAAAACGTTTTTTTTATTGTTCTTTAGTTTCTTTAGGATAATATAAAAAGCAAATATTTGAATAATATTATAGAAACTGATGCGATATACTATTCTATTTCTAGGTTAAATATATTATTACAACATATACCGGTTGTCCCTCTAGGTAACTACTTAAATCTTGACTTTGTGTTTTTTTTTCTCTATGAGCTTATTTATTTAGCTTATAAACTTTATCATTTAAATATTTTCATTAGTCTGGTCAACTTAAATTTTTTTTTTGACCATTTGAAAATAAGATTTTTTTTAAATTTTAAATATTTTCCGAGATATTTTCTATTATTTATAACAGATCTTAGGCAATCATATTAGGTTAAAATATCATTTTAGTCCTTTTTTTCTTACATATTCTGAAATATTAGGCCACATTTTTTTTTTATAACACTTCGAACTTCACATTTAGGTATTTTTTTGTTTTGTTTGTATATATCTGCTGAATACTATTGATTATTATTGAATACTGTTGTAGTGTTTTATCCGACATTTGGTAATAAACTTCCATTTAAATTCTTAAAGTAAACTTGTCATTTCTTTTGTGTGTGTAGAATCTCTGTTTAGTAAATTGGGGGATTTTCAAGATCTTTTAAGGGTATTTGCAGGGAAGTTTAATTTACTTGGCGCCCATTTATTAAATCAACTTATTATATGACCCCGCCCGTCTCCACTGATAGTTTGGCCGGCGAATACTCATCTGTCAACTGACAGTTGCTTTACTGTTACCTAAGAGGTCTGGAGGGGGTAACAGGTTATCAAAAAATGTTTTAAAGTTATCTTATGTTATGTTTAGGGTGGTAGACACCCTTAACGTTCCAAAAATGTTGTCGCACAGTTTGTAGAAATATAGAGAATATATATATCAATTCTCAAATTGTCCGACAAAATATATTTGCAGATTTTCCAGTTCGACGCGTAGAAATCGTCTTTTTTATGCCGAGGAGGAACGCCGCTCTTACGAAAATTCTCGCAGAAGAAAAAAGTGATAGACTAGGCGCAATTATGCCGTACAACAAGTTATAGGAGGATATGTATAAATTGCATTTATGTACGCGGGCACTTAGACTATAACTAATATTACTATTTTCGGTGTTCTCGTTCCAGCTTTTTCAACTTTTTATTGAACAACCTGACATTTCAACTATTTTATCAACATACATAAATCACAGACATATTAAATATGGCGGTGTTTGGGATGGCGCAGTAGAGGACGAAAATGAGACCTTCATTTGCAAAAAAAAATTTTCCAACGGGATATTGTTCTTTTAAGTGTCTAAATAATACCATAATTTTTTTAAATTTTTAAATTAATATTTAATAACATAAAAAACTAATTTTACTTGTTACGATCGGTTTCAGAGCATCGTAACGGCTTAGTGATCGCCACCTATTTTCAACATTAAATTAAAATTATTAATAATAGAGATAGAGTTTCGGGAGTCGGGACTTTTTATTGGAAATTTCTTCCTCTTTAAGAATCTTTCTTTAAAATTTCTTAAATATTAATAGTTTTCGAGTTATTTGCAAAAAACGAAAGTCGTTATTTTTGCAATCTTAATTTGTTTATAACTTTTGCAATTGTTTATGTGCGGGTTTGAAACTTTTGCACATTTTTTTAGGCGTCATTCCAAATCCAATGAGCCCTCAGTCATATTTTTACGAGCTTTATCAAGAATTAACACGGCTTTTAACTTGTGAACTAGTCTATTGTAGTAGCCGAGCACAGCGAAGTTCAGTACTGCAGATGGTAGTAACGTTATTAACACTGATATAAATTACTTACAAGTTTCACGATTTTAAACAGATAGTGAAAGTTCCCAGAACGTTGCGGCAACTACCAAAGCTACTTGAAAGTGATTACAGTTTTGCAGTAATATTTCGGTGACATAGTTAGTTGCTGATACCATCGTTTGCCACTTTCAAGTTCTAAAAACTCAAACGTCATCCCACTGGTAACTACTGCATCCCCATGTACCGGAAAAGGTACGTAAAAGTCGCAAAACTATAAAGTAATCGGTTAGTGATAGAAACTACGAGGCAGCGACTGTAGATTTATGTAATAAAGTCATTTATACATCAAGGGCGTAAATATAGCAGCAGTTTCGTAATGGTTACTCATTCGGGGTTCCCATCTAGTTACTGTTACTTTGATGCTAGTTGAGTAGTGGAACAAGTGGAAATACCACTTTACATCTAGTTAAACATTATTATTCATGAAATAGTAGTTTACGGTGACGTCTACATCTGTAAATTTACAACGTCATAAAAATTATTTTTGAATTCAAATGGGCATACGAAGAGTATTTTACACTACAATTTATTAAATCTAAATAAAACTAAAATAGGGCACATGCGGTACGCTGACACTTGAAAATAATTTTAGTACAATTTATTACTTCGTAAAGCTGCTTTCAAACCAGATAAATTTCAATAAAGCTGTAAACGACCTTAACATAACTCATATCCGCGCTTTTTAATTTTACATCATCTATTCCCTCAAATATCTAATGATTATGTCAACAAAGTTCCATGTGGTATCTCTAAAAATAAGTCACATGAAGCTCGGAGTAACGTCGCGTGCTGTAAATAAATCTGTTGGAATTTAGAAGTTAGAGTACCCATTGATAGGAGCCTGTTACTTTCATTGACGGGTTTATCTTATAGGTTAAGAAAACAAATAGATCAGCCTGGTTTACATGATGTAAAGTAATTTGGAAAGGAATTAAGTTACAACGAACAAGAATAAGAATTTGAAATGTTTACGTTGCTGCGTGTATGGTCTGACAAGCTTTCTCGGAGGGTTAATATAAACTTGATGTACAATCGTTTTCTATTAGGAAAATAAATCAGATTTTGGCGGTTCTAAGCATATACAATACTTTCGTTACTTTATACTTTTATTTAAAATAAAAAATACTTAAAATTATTTTTAAAAAAAGAGCAAACTTACTCAACTGATGCAATATTTCCAGTGTATTAGATTTTAGACAGTTGTTTTATTATCACTGTATTATTAAACAACACAACAATAAAAGTTACACAGGCACACACAAAAAAAAATAAAGGTCATGTAGTTTTTTACCGACTATCATATCCATATTAGTCCAGTACGTGGGGGTTTTTTGAATGCAAAAGGTGGGGTAGCAGTGATTTTTTAGTATGTTGTTAAGCTTGGGGCCCTAATGAAAAATCCAAGTTTTCGACCTCGAAGCGCATGCGCTCGAGCCGCCATTTTGGATTTTAGGTACAAAAAATTGGTTTTTTGATAATAACTCAAAAACGGTGGCTTTCACGACAAAAGATGTTCTATACAAAGTTAAAGAGGACAAAATTTCCTACAACACTTTTTTTGTAGCACACATATGTTAGAAGTTACAGCTCCGTGAAGTTGCACTATTTGAAAAAAAAATGCGGAAACTTCATTTTGGTTGAGTTTTATTTTATTACTCTTATTATATATCATTATATTTGTACATAATTATAAAAAAAAAACTAAAAGGCACTTGAATATTATCATTTAACAGTATTATACTTATCGTAAACAAAGTTAAAGGCGAAAAGTATATCGCATTTTTTTTTTAAATTTAAGAATAGTAAATTATGATTTTAGAGCGTTATAAAAATTAATTTCTACTACATTTTGGTACGTTTCGATGGTCCGGGTTGGTTATTGTCGGTGTCCTGGTCGTAGTTTTGGTCCGTAGCCTGAAAAATGTCGTCATCCTCGACCTCGCTTTCAATGCGGATTTCCGGTATATTTCCGCAAGATTCTCCGTTGCAGAAGCCACATACAACCGAACATTTAAGTCCAGCCTTTCGGCAGCTGCATGCCCCACCACACCCTTTTTGCAGTTACAAGATACCGATTTTAATAAGGAATCGGGAGCTGGTTTTTCCGCCATTGTTATGGGTGTGAGCCCGTAAGCGCCATGCTTCCAACCCCAGTCTTCAGGATTTTTCTCTATGCCTCTCCATTTCTGTACTTGGTGGTACGTCCTAAAGGCGTGGAATTGCGCCGCGTCTTTTGTAGGTTGCAAAGAGGCAAGATTAAATTTGCTTTTCAGCGTAGATTTGGCGAAGCGTTGGAAACGAATCTCTTCCAAACTCTCTTTATCCATGTTGCCACCATATAAACCTACGAGAAAGTGTATTCCGGCCTCGGCAATCTCCTCTGACGTGGCATCTTGTTGGTTGAAAATTTCAATTATTTAATGAACCGCTCTGTTTTTTTCTATCAGCGTACAAAATTTAGTTTTTGCCTGACTGAATAGGGATGACATTGTGTCACAACCACTGAAGGCATGCAAGAACAGAATGTGCTTGGTTGCTTCTTCGTATTTGAGGCTACTTGCTGAATATATCCTCTCAGTAGTTTTTCCTCTTCCAAGTTTACGGAAGTAGATAGAACTTTCGGCTGGTGCTAAGGCTGTCACAAATACTAAAAGTTCGACATCTTCCCCGACCACAAAAACATCATCAAATATTGATTCACTGCATAAAGAAATTGCAGTGTTGACAATTAGCACATCAGCATCATCTTCAGCTTGTTTAACTGTAAATGCAGCCAGCTCAAATTTGTTCTTCATTTGTTCTTCTTTTTTTTCAAATAGTGCAACTTCACGGAGCTGTAACTCCTAACATATGTGTGCTACAAAAAAATTGTTTTAACAAAAAATGTAGGAAATTTTGTCCTCTTTAACTTTGTATAGAACATCTTTTGTCGTGAAAGCCACCGTTTTTGAGTTATTATCAAAAAACCAAATTTTTGTACCTAAAATCCAAGATGGCGGCTCGAGCGCATGCGCCTCAAGGTCGAAAACTTGGATTTTTCATTAGGGCCCCAAGCCTAACAACATACTAAAAAATCACTACTACCCCACCTTTTGCATTCAAACACCCCTTTTTGATACTGGACTATATCTATTTTGGGGCGCTGAAACCGAAAACCGAATCCGTGGACAAAATTGTGACATCTCATCAATATTTTCATGTAAGCTCAAAAAACAGATTAAAACAAGCGTGAAACAGGGTAGAAAGTAAATCGATCGATTAAACGAGTTGATCCATGTTTTTATACGCATTTTGGGGCGCTGAAACCGAATCAGAATGGACTCAATTAGTTGTGACGTTACGAATTATGCAACCTCTATATACTACTGTCATGACACACGGGTTGCCTGCCAAGCACACTGAAACTTTGACCCTTAATGCATATGTTTATAAGGCGACATTTTCGAAGATAGAAACAGAGCCTAGAATTTTATTTTATTTCTCTGGTCTAATAAATATTTAAGGCCTTCTAATACCTATTTCACATTTAAGAAATACGTTAAAATGTATATATCCATATTTGATTTATAAAAACTTTATTTTAGTTTCATACTACAGTTGTAATTCTTTATACTTCTGTATATTTTCTTATACCTTTTGCATGGTAAATGGTAACTGAAAGTTCTTAAACATTTCTTCCAAGGGAGAAATAAAATAAAATTCTACGCTGTTTCTATCCTCGAAAATGTCGCCTTATAAACATATACGTTAAGAGTCAAGTTCTGTGTGCTTGGCAGGCAACCCGTGTGTCATGACAGTAGTATGTAGAGGTTGCATAATTATGTGACGTCACACTAATGCGGTCCATTGTCACATGTTGTCAATATATTCATGTAAGCTCAAAAACAGCTTGCACCCGGACCCCAGAGAATTCGTACTTTTTATTTATTCCTGTACTCGTTTTGACTCAAAAGACCTATGCAGTGGGTTTCTCTTCCTTTTCTTGCCACTGTCTGGCAAATCTCTTAAGCATCCAGCAATAATCGTCCATCATATTTACGTCCCATTTTCCTTGGTAGCGACGTTCCATCTCTTTTATATCTTGGTGGAACCGTTCACCTTGCTCCTCGCTACAATCTCCGAGATTCTGGGAAGTAATCAGCATGAAAATCTAGGAAATGTAATTACATTTTCCAAAAACTTCTCAACGACGTTTTTGAAACTAACCCATGCAGATTTTTCGACATCATTCATCTTGGTAACAAATACTTCATTCCTTAGCATAGTCCGAATATTGACGATATGTGATAATTCTGACCTCGAAACCGGTTTCAGCAAACCAAAATACGTATAAAGCATGGGCCAATCCGTTTAATCTATCAATTTACTTTTTACCCGATTTCAGGCTTGTTCTAAGCTGTTTTTAAGCTTACATGAAAATATTGACGACGTGTGACAATTCTGACCTCCGATTCGGTTTCAACGACTCAAAATAAGTATAAAAACAATCTGTAAGTTTACTTTTTACGCGGTTCCAGGCTTGTTCTAAGCAGTTTATTGAGCTTACATGAAAATATTGCGGACAATTCTGGCCTCGGATTCGGTTTCAGCACCCACGGTCAACTCGATTAAAACCCATTAGCGCCCGAATTATCACAAATTATCTTAAATTTTGAGATATTTGGATATAAATTATCATAGTTAAATAAAAAAAACACAGTCCAATATTTGTTTTCACAGGTTTTAAAAAATACAGGCTGATACCATATGGTATCCGTGGGCGCTTATATAGATTTTTATTTGGTAGGTAAAGAACAACACTAGATGCAACAAAACATTTTTATTTTCAAAGATTGCCCTATATGATTTCAATAACTTAGTAGTAGTTGGTATGGTAAGTTGTAAAACATGCCACACAAAGCCCGACGTCACATTTTTGGCACATCGTTCGCCCAAATGGTTTGCATCCTTCTCCAGCACACCGTCTTCTTTGGCAGGGAGCAACGAAGTGGTCCATACGATCAAACCGTATATCTGGATACATATTGCGCGTAAGTGATATCCTGCCTGGCTGTTTTGGAGATACCCTAACGTGCCAAATACACTTGAGATATCTCTCTACGAAATTGTATATTTGAAACTCCTTTGTTATTATGTCTATATAAAAGTCATGCATTATTTATTGATATATCCAAGAGCGAGGTGACAATAGACCAATACCATGTCTTGCTACGAATTCTTATCCTATAATTTGACACACATTCGTCCATTAGGTCGGTTCCACCCACGTTATTATTATACTGGGCAATGCAGTTTGGTCGATTGACTACAATATTTCGCTTTTTTTGTGAGTACCTTTTTCCAGTTCCAGAAGGAGACACTTCGGGGCCGGTCGAAGCCATGGTCACAACTGAATTATCCATCCACCTTACAGACAGTATTCCATCACTTCTTTCTAGTATATACTGACTTACACCTCTTTCTCTTTTGGCAAATTTTTTTTATCTTCCAATGGACAAGGCTTTGGTAAGCGATTATCCCTAATAGTACCAACGGCCTCCTAATCCAAATAAATTGCGTCCTGTAAACAGGTTGTCAAGATGTATACTATAGCCTACATTTTTTACATGTAATTCATCTAGCTCTAGCACCAGAGGTGCTGCAGCTTTACCAAATAAGGTATCGTAATTCTTATTTCCACGGGGATTGGTACCTTTATATAAGTCAAAATTGACCAAATACCCTTCTTTAGTGTTTAGTGACCATATTTTGTAGCCGAATCTAATCGGTTTGCCACGGATAAATTGCTTACATCCGTGGCGACCGAAATACTTTATCATGGATTTATCGTAAGCAAGTTCTTTCACAGGTACAAAGTTTTGTAAACAATTAGCCTTTATTCGGTCCATAAAGGGCCTTATCTTCCAGGCCTTATCAGATGCATCCATTTTTGTGTTATCTTGGAAGTGAAGAAATCTCTGTATTTGCAAGAACCGATTTCGTCACGTTGCGTTGCTCACAAGTATGTTTTTTACATCATCGTTCATATCCCAATACATTCTCTTTGAATTAAAATAGCAATAAAACATTTGATTTCATCTGTGGTAACTTTTGGATCTGGTTGATTTATATATTGAGCATATCTTTGTATTTCTTTAGCCATGTATTGTACAGTTTCATCATCGATAAATAACTGAAAAAGTTCCACACAGGATAAGTTTTTAAAACGGCTGTAGTCAGCAGGGGGAAATAAATGTTCTACTTGTTCTAAATCGCCATCTATCTTTTAGGTTCTGGTTTGCTTGTCAAACGATCGCGTATCCATGCATTTTCGTGTAGAGATGGCTGTACTTGCTGTGCTGATGTTGGAGATGGTTTATTGTCAATGATTTCTCCCACCGATGTTGATGTCCCTACTTGAGCTTCGTAATTGACCCAAATTCGTTCATTGTTTGAAAGCTTGATTTCAACAGCAGTTGACGACCAGTAAGATTGTGAACCATCCCCCCTGAATCCTCATCTGCAGAAACTTCGTCTGTTTCGACATTTACTTCAGGCGGTTCAATAAATATCTTATCTATTTGATTTTCAATATCGTCGTCCCCATATGCAATGTCCAATGCTTCCGACAAGGTAAAACCACGCCTGCAGATTGAAAATAAAACAAATATACAAAAACCGCGATTTTAGCTATCGGCAACGCCCACGGATACCATATGGTATCACTTGGTTTTGGGTCGTAACCAATAGTAGCTAGAATAATATTACACAAAATACATTTTACCACATAATTGTATGATATATAGTGTCAACGTTTTATTAAAAACATTGTAAAAATAATTGCTATTTACTGTAAAAATGTACTTACTCGAAAGTAATATCCATATTTTTCTCTCACGTAAATTACCAGGCTAAATAATGCGTAAGAAATATCACTTAACAAACACAAAGACGTTAACTGACTAATCCGGCGTGATCTTTCGT